>CM062817.1:1395603288-1396892385 GCA_031772625.1 Pinus tabuliformis | reverse complement strand
CATTGTCATTATTGTCTTTTCACTAATTACATTTATAATAAGTTACAATGTTACAAATATTTGGACAATGAAGGAAAATATGCTTTTCCGATCCATAACTATAGATGACAAGAATGACCCTTTCATGTACAATTACAACCTATAGGGGATAAACATGGACTAGAACTAATACCAACAAAACAATTTTATCAATCATTGGTTCACACAATATGTGGTTATAAGTAATTAAACCTTAGGGGCACTCTCAATGTGGTCACTTGAATCAAAAAAAGAAACATTCATCTGTGTGGAAGAACAATATGCTCCTACATCCTCGAAGAAGAATACAGTCTGATCTTTGGAACTAGCAAATATGTCTTCATAGTTTTCAAATTTGAGATTGACATCGGACATGTTAAAATCATCGCAACAATCACCATCTTCACAAAGGCTAAGGTCTTGCATGTGTGAAGACCATAGTTGCAGATTAAAAGAACAATAGCACTCAGATAAAAACATCTCCAAAGTAGAAAAAGGTTAAATAAACACATATAGAATAACAAATCCTCTTTTGAATGCACATTCACAAGTGTGTTACAATGTTAATTATCAATGAGAGCCGTCAAATTTAACTAGAGCTAAAAATATTACCTTCATCTTGTACATTGTTATGATGTTAAACCCTACATCCATATGACTAAGCATAGTTTAAACTATTTTACCATTCATAGGCAATGCAAGTAAGAGGCAAAAAATACTTTTAAATTGACAAATATCAAGACAATGTGAGCACAAGCATTTAATTGGGTTTAGCTCAGGTGGTTGGGAGGAAAGATTGTAATTCTCCCCACCGAGGTTCAATTCCGGTAAGTGACATGATGAGCTTTGTTGTAATGGCTTGGAGCCGTGTTATTGAGTCTCAGTAGTCCCTTGAGGACTGAAACATGTAAATTGCTAATATGGAATATAAATATAGTTCTCATGGAAGAAAATAATATAACTTGCTCATATGGAATATAAAGATAGTTCTCATGGAAGAAAATAATGTAACCGCAAGCACCTTAACTAAACATTCAAAAAGGTTTCTCTATTCCCTTAATTTTTCCAATAAGAAAATTGGCTTCCTTTATAAGTTATGTTGAGTTAGTTCCCTAAAAGTTTTTGTGAAACTATTCCAGTGATGAATTCTGATGCTAGATGGAAGCAAGGGAATTAATCACAAATCTCAACTATAAGGAAATCTGAAATCACCAAACATCACAAACAACATGATGATTTCCACCATTTTAACAAAAATTTAAAACACAGGTTAAATATTTTCCTTTTGGCTATTTTTCCTCCAACATTGTAGACATGTCCATATGAAATCATGACAAACAATTTTTACAAGCATCCATTTAATAGAAACACACCTGGATAATTTCACTAGTAGCATTACAGTGCCAGAAAGAGTCTCCTTGCATGAATCATTCAATATTAGCATTAGACTTGAGCTATTGTGCCTTGGTTGAAGTGGAGAAACAAATGGCATTTGTCATTCCTAGTGGTCCCGCTACTGCAATTGTTGTTGTCCTTGAACCTGATCCTTTTGTTGCCTCTCTTGGTGTTGATTTTGTGCTTGAGAATATTACTTCATTTGTTTAATGGGTGGAGGTTCCATGAGTTTAGACTCCATTTGAACCTGTGTCCAGTTTCAAGGCTGCACTTCTGGGTATTTCTGAAGTTGAGATGAACTCTGAGGGGGCATATTTTGTAAATCAAGCAATTGTTGAACTGCCACATGATTTTGTTTTGACTGCTGTTCTAGGGAACCAAAGGTCTGCATAATAACAATTTAGCATTACAAGCTGGCATTTTCTATGAGGCCTAGAAGAAAATGAATTTAAAACAAAAGAAACAATTCCAACCATGGCAATTTACAAATCTCAATTTTTTGGACCCACTACATGCATAACACACGAGCCTTAAAAAAACTAACTAAACTAGCCTACATGTAAAAAACATGAACCTAAAGCAAATAGCAATAAAACAGAATCAAACTAGTGAAAAAATAGTAAAAATATGCATGAGATTGAACTGGAAAGAGATCGTTTAATTTTAAACATATATATAGTTAGGATCATGGACAATGGAATGAATAGTTTTTTCAAATGCCCTTGCTAAGATAATATGCATGCCATGTGGTATGGACCATGGCCCTTGATGTGCTCATCCATTCACCTCAATTAAGAAATTCATTTATTAAAATGAGGACCCTCAGTTACCATCATATATAAAAATCAAATTTGTAGTATGAAGATACCTTCAAGTTTAGGTATTAGGTAATAAAGTGATAGTGAACTACCAAAACCAACGCACTGCCACAACCATGAAATCGCTAGTAAGTAATAATTTTCAACCATGAACAATAGACAAATCACCACAAATGAAACCCTAGATGAAGTAGATTTTGTTTGATGACATTTGAATTGAATGGTCAACTAACAACATATCATATCTTCAAATCTAATTTCACCACGAGATCAAGAAGCCAGAACATACCACACTTAACCTAATTTCTTAGTTACAACAAACATCAAACTATGAATGAACAACTATAACCAAAGAATTCCAACAAAAAATTTCTTCAACCATCTAAGGTTACATCAAGAGTTGGAGAGGTTTTACCTTAGTCTTAACATCCTCTTATTGGAGCAATAATTCCCTTCTACAAATAATATTCCAGCAACAACATACAATGGAAATACTTGCAAAATCCTAGTCATCCATGCAAAAGAATGAAGAAATGGAGAAACCCTACATTAAACTTGACCCTTAACTTATTTCTATGAAGAGATTTACAATTAAGCTTGGAGGTAAAATCCCATTCATCCAACCATGCCTTGCAAATGAGAAGTGCTCCTCCTTTTGTAGCTTCTTTCATCAACCACTTTCTAAGAAAATATTATCATGAATTCTCTACAAAGTTATGGATTCCCCTTTTCCTCCAAAACACAATTCTAAAATATACATAAGGTCTAGAAGAATCCTTGAAGGAGAGTGCTCATAGAGGTTCTTCTTTAGGATTGGGGAATGCCCTAGATACTTTCTTGCTAGCATGTGTAAACACTGCTATTGAACTCAACAAGATGGACAGATTTTTTTTGTAAAATTCTATCAAGTTAATTCTATCAAATTAAATGCATTTGCGTACCTGATTCTCCCATCTGGTGTCGATCACATTGCTCCAATTTTTTTGGTCCCGTTACCAAACCAACTGATTCCTCCCTACCTATCTGGGATCAACCTCTGCGGTTCCCAGATCCAGAGAACTTCGAAATAGAAGTCCACCGGCTGTCGTGCCCAAAACTCCAAGAACAACTGAAGATCTTCCAATTTTCAGTTCCAAAATCCAACCCCTGGCTCATCCCTCCAACAGATTTATTTTTCCTCCATTCTCTATATATTCCCCCCCACCATTTCATGCTCCTCTTCTGTCTATGTATAACATTTCTTGGCGGCCACCGTGACACCTTTCCCCCTTTGTAACATGTAACTCCATCTATTCAAAGCTACAGGGATATTGACGTGTATTAGTTTACCTTTAGGATTTTTTTATTAGTTTTCTTTAAATGCCCATAGTTTATAATATTTATTTTATTTTGATTTAAATTTCATATTTTAATAATTATTTAATATAATTTATTAATATTATGGGATATATAAATATATAAGCATATTTATAATTAACTTTAAATTTTACATTTGTTTCTTTATAACCAAGTTACTTTATACTTTTAAATTTATATTATTGAAATTATTTAGGGTATTTTCTCCTTAATTATGATGCATTTAAGCAATATGCTTGGTGATGGGTGAGGGTGTAACTTCTATCTGAAGCAGTGTCAATTTTCAACATTTATAGTTAATTTAGAATATATACATATATAATAGTACAATACATGCAATACATGCATATGTAGCTATCATATGCATGCATTGTATGCATGCTAACACTCTTGTGCTCTCTATATTAAATATGGTTCATTATAGCGTGTGTCACCTTCCTAACTTGGGCGGTCTTCAAGAATGACCATCTAGAAGTTTACTCTTAACAAAATAGCAAGAGAACTCAAGAAAAGGTGGAATGCTCCTCAAATTATGCTATAATCCTTCTTTAAATAATGCATAGGTACCATGTGTTTTCTCTCTAGCTAGGGAATTCTCTCAAATAAGGTATGTTGGCATTTCATCATGCCTTTATTTTCTTTGAAAACCCATAGAGACTTTCCGTATTGGAGTGTTCCTCTTCTTTGGTGCATGTGACACTCCAAAAATACTCTAAGATGATGGGTGCTCCTCCTGAGATTTATCTTTGACCTTCAAAGAGTGTTAAATGTCACTTGCCACCATCTCATGAATGACGATCTATATAAACATCCCCATTACTTTGTAAATCCCACTAGAAGATGAGTCATGCCTCCAAATATGTAGAAATGACTCGTGTAATGTGAGATGGCGCCAAGCAGTGAGAAACACCTCCAAATATGTAGTTTTTCCTAGTGAAGTGTGAAATACATCAGAAGATTCTCCTCTATGGAAGAACATGTATCAGAATATGTAGAAAGGGAAAAATATGTCACCAAGTGCATCATATCATAGTCTACTAGCCTCCACTAAAGTCGTCATCCCTCTTTAGGTGGAAATAGTGATGATATAAATGCAACTCATTCCATTCTGAATTTATGATAGTAGTAAAATGTCTTTGTCACATGGTATGATCCATAATGAAAATATGTTTGATGTTTTAACTGAACTCTAAGGCAATAAAGACCAGCCCTTAAAAATTCAGGATGCCATTTTTCTTCTAAAGAGAACTTGATCAGGACCTTTATTAATCACTCAACCATTTTTCCATGAATATCCAATAATTTGCATCCATAAACCCCATTAATTTTTGCCTCTAATGTTAGTTCTTAATATCCAGTTTCTTGAGTTTCTGTCTTTCTAGACATATTAGTACAATCCATGCAGAATGTATATCATCGATGAACTTCTCCAGATCACATTGAATGAACATTACCACACTTTTATTTGCTTGGATTATCAGTCCTCCCAAGTATTTGGAAGTTCCTTTGACTAGAAAAAAAAGGTTTCTCCAATACCACTTGTAGCTGCTCCTAGAAAGTACCTATTTATGAAAACAAAATCTACAACAAAGTAGACAATGAACCAAAAGAAAGCTTTTCAAGTCCAATAAAGTGATTATTATTGAATCTTGATAATTAGGGAATATAAAAGAATCAGAATAGAAAACAAATAAGTTTTCAGTGATTCAATAAAAAAACATGGAAAGTATTATCAAATAACAGAGACAAAAAAGAAAACAGACAGAACTGGAATTCAAGCTTCTGTTTAGGAGAACTAAGAAAATGACCAATGCCATGTTGCTGTAGTATTTGAGAGGTGAGAAAGTTCACAATGGGTAAAATCTAATTTTATATTATTGCTCCAGTATTCCTTAGGATGGAGTCTGGTCTCAGCCACAACTCCACCTAAAACAATTGACCCTGGCAAGGGCTAAATGTTTATACTCCATATGTCAGGGATGGAAAGATTGTGGGCTGAGGAATTGCCTTGTGATGGTTGTCCAAGTTGAGTATTTTGCAACATCATCCACTAATTAAGCCTTTGAGCAGGGACCTATGAACCTAGAGACCAAGCATCAATATGCATGTTGTTGTGTAAGGAAAACATTCCACCAGCTTCCCAAGAGAAAAAACCGATGTTGTTTAAGAGTGGAAGTGAAATGCACCCTCTAATAAAAGCATGGCACCATGCTAAAGCTAAGGTATTTCAAATCTCTTGCTCCCAATAATGTTCCTCTAGGCTTAGTGTGGGTGGTGTAATCAACATACTAAGAAAAAAGTGCACTATTACTCCTCACATTTGATTAATATTGGTTGCATCTCTTGTATATATTTGGAGGACGAACTATGTCATTGTTCTAGAAATACATCCTAATGAAAATACAAATTTGTTCCAATGAGTAGTGAGTGAAGCAACTATTGTGCCATACTTATGTTGTAGTTAACATTAGAAGTCAAATTAGGCATGAATAATTGAGCTGTTTGTGCCAAAGGTTCTCCAGAAACAATGCACATAAAATAGATCCCAATCATGACCTAGTGCGCTAAAAGTGTAATTTCTCCCAAGGAAGTACCCATGTATATAATAAATGTGTAAAATGCCACCTTAGACATCAGTTTTAGAAGTACTGGACTAGCAAGATGAATAACTTGCAGTTGTTCCTCCATAGAAGAAATGCTTAGAGAGAACGGATTATGTCCTTCATGATGAATGGATCTCAGCATCAAAAGAGCTCCAATAATTTGAGAAGCTGCTATTGCAAATGCTCCTACTGACACTTTGGGAAGACATACCAATTAGTATGACTAGCCATGCATAACCTCAAAGCTACAGTACTCAAACCACTATACCACTTGTCAGTTTACCATGAATTTTGAGGGTATGCTAAAGCTATTTTGGAAAACACTTGTAGGAGTAACAGGAATCATGCTAATGACCAAAGTTTCAACAGTGCAGACAGAGTTACAGTACAGGGCATAAACCAGAAATCTAATAACAAGATTCATCCTATGGAGCAGAGATTGTACAGATGTGACATTGCCCAGTACACAATACGACTCAGAAATGTAATAACAAGAGTCATGCAAATCTCCTGCTTCGAAGTGAAGTGAAGCTCCTTGGTAAAGTTACGTGTGGTGACTGTGGTAAAGAGATTGGTTGGGAGCACTTGGTCAAAAGGAGGCGATAGGAAGCAGTTCTTGTTCCCCTCTGAAGTTCGATGATCAAAGCTCTTAGATCCTGTAAAAAGATTGTATTATTTTGTTCATGATAGCATGTAACTTTATCCCAGTTAAGATGATTTTAAGTGATTCTATATTTTATGTCAATTATAATTATGGAACTTCTCCATTGTTTCCGAAGATAGAACAATTCTAAAATATAGTTTTACTTGTACTCAATTTGGAACAATCTTTCCCTTTGTGAAGAGGTGCACAATGTTGCCTCTGACATGAATGATTATTAAGTCAAGGTTGTGTGTCTTGGAGGCCTTTTATAAATAAGAAATTGCTTTGGGATAGCGTATGCATGTGGAAATTATCTGAATGTGTTAACACTGCATCATAATTACTCTATTATTTGGAATAAATGACCAGGGACAAAGTTAAGGAAAATTTTCAAAAACATTTTATTGAAGCAGAATAACATGGGTGACCACTGATTGCTCGATCTTATATTAAATTGTTAATTTTCCTAATGTCTGTAGCATATATAAATTCTTGGAACGAATGTAAGTACACTTTTCTTGATATTTGGTTATTCCTAGATATTGGTAGCTCTGTTTTCCATCTATTTTTGTGGGTAGCATGATACTTGGAAGACTACTTTCAAAATAATGCAAGGATTGCATGATTTGTTGATTATGCCATTTAGCTTATGGAGTGCTTCAACAACATTTATATATTGATGTGATGTCTTGAGACCATTACTCAACCTTTTGGTCATTGGTTATTTGGATGTATAATTTTTAGGAAAACTTGGAAGGAGCCTGTGCGACATTTGGGAGATAGTAATTCAAACCCTTCAAATTTTCAATAGCATAGCTTGCAAGATAACATGAAGAAATGGCAGTTTTCATGACATGTTGTATATATACGCCTTGGTGATGACTAAGGTAAATTTCATACAGATCCATTGATGGCAAAAATTGGTGAGAGATCAACTTCAATCTCAAACAACAATTGTGGGTTTGCCAGACCTAAAACCAATGCATTGCCAATGTTTTGGTTTCAATATTACAAATGCTTTGCTCTTGAGCCATGATCCATTGAATTGATTTGCCTCCATTTATGACTTCATTAAGTGGCACGGTAGCATTTCCATAACCCAGGAAACAAGGATGAGAAAGAGCAGCAATTGTTGGTTGTAAGTTTTTGGGGTGATTTTGGCAAATCTGACAAGTACAAATGAGCTTGTAAGAGTCTCATCCAAAGTGTGGTTGCACTTGCAAAAGGGATGGTTTGAAGTCTTCTATTGGGAAGTCTGACCAGTTAGTTGAGGCTAATTCCTAGAGGTGAAGAATTTGTGCCATATCAACAGGCAATGTTGTTACAGGATCAAGAATTGTTGAGAAGAAGCGTGTCCAGCAGGCAAGGCAAGACATTTAGTCTACCATAACACTACAAGGCTTAGATTCATAAGCATGGTGGGCTTCAGGTTTCTGTTGAGATGACATGAAATACTGCAACACTAAGTTATAATGTAGGAAAAGACTGCAAGTTAAACTTGCTGAGTTTATCAATGCCAAGGTTACCAGTATAGGGGGTTGAAAAGTATACAAAAGAGTAAAATATATGGGGTGCTTAATTAACAATTTGTCTGAGAGTCGCTATTCATTTCTAGTATGCAATCTGATTCTAGTGATGTAGATGAGGTTAAAGAAAAGTATTGTGGATATAGAAGCTACGTTCAGAGACACCATGTGAAACAACTTAAACCACAATTAGAAATCACTTGTAATGACATAGTTGAGTCTAAAGACCATGGGTGCATGTGAATGATTTTCTGTTTTGGTATCATAGCGTAAGAATACCAATCATCATCATTATCCCATCAGGAAATTGGCTCACTAATCTATGTCGTCTTCAACTTACCATTATGTTTCTTTTTTTCTAATTGTTTTCTACCTAAGGAAAAACATACCACTTATTTGAGATGAATTCAAAGGTACATCCTTGAGGTGCCTTCAACACTGCCTGAAAATGGGCTTAGGAACCCTTCAAACCAAATAGACCTTGGACAATTACTTCACTGTAATATTCCTAACTAGCCATGGCTAATTGGAATATTTGATTTTTCTCAATTTTGCCTTCTATAGCTATTTATAAATAAAAAGGTGAGGAGAGGGGGACATACTCACTTCATGAATAAAGACACTCCCTAGTAGCACAACGTTGTAACTTAAAAGGTGAGCCAAGGGGGGCCAAAGAACCACGTAGAGGAGGGGCCCACGTAGACACTTGGAGTGACTGCGCAGATGGTGAGAAACATGTGGCAAGAGGAAAGCTACGTTGGAGGAGGTGAGCCTTGGGATTGAGAGAGGCCAATGCTATAAAGGAGAGAGGAGCCTCCTCATTTTGGCATTCGATTATGTGCATTTGAGCTAGTCACTTCGACTTGGAGCACGCTGGCTGTTTAGCTAGTCTGCAGCACTGTTTAGTGCATTGAGTGTCTCCATTCGGAGATCTCACCCTTAGCCCCGAGGGACTTCGAGTGCCTGCTCGGGCAAGGTATTTCCATCAGTATTTTTGCAGTAGTTTCATCAGCATTTTGGCAGGAGGATTGAGCATCTTGGATGGCTGTGCAGTCTTGAGAGGGATGACGCAGTTCTTTCTGGCAGGAGTTCTACATTGAGAGTTTGCAGGGGGATTTGTGTTGGGAGGTTGAGCAGGGAGATCAGCCCTTGCATATTGGAGGATTTTGGCTGAGTTTCAGGCAGATTTGTGGTGGGTTCATTTCATCAGCAGCACAGAGCCTTGAGGGATTGCGTGGGTCCTCAAGGGGGCGATTTTCGGGGGTCGGCCATTTCAGAGAAGCTTTCTGGGTTTTTCTGTGTTTTCTAGGTAGAATCCGATTCCAAAGTTTCAACATTTTCTAAGGAGGGGAATAGCCCCAAATCCTCATTTGATTTCTAACAGCAGTAGCAGCACGACAATTCTCCAACAGCTTGGACGCAGTTCAAAGAGAGGCCATTCCTTTGCTATTCTGGGTGTATTTCTTCACTTGCCTTGTGCAAGTCGAGGTGCCATCTTTCTGATCACCTCCTGTACTCATTCTATTACCCTGTATAATAAAATGGCTTAGCATTTTTCTCTGCATTTCTTGAGTATCTGCTTATGGTTATATTGTTATATGTTGCACCATTGTTATTTTTATCTCTTTGAGCTTCCCGGCTACTATACCACTTGTGTGTTTTCTCCTATACTCTTAGACAGAGTCTGGAAAGAGCCAGGTAGCCTCCAGATCTCGTCCTCTTTCAAAGGCGACATATCTAGTAAATGCCCTCCCAGTCCATCTCTGGTTGGAGTTTGCTTGTGTTTGAGGAATATTCCTGATAAGGGATATTACAGTGGTATCAGAGCATAGATCTGGCTCAGCTTGTGGAGCTAGCAATCTATGACATTGGGGGAAAAGCCCTACATTTGTTACAGAGGTAGGAGATACAGAGACACTGGGCGTAGGTTGGAGAACACCTACAGAGAGGGAGACTGTGTTCCAGTAGTGGACGCAGAACAGGAGGATCCTGTGGTGGACACAAGACAAGAGGAGCCTGTGGTGGACGCATAGCAGGAGAATCTGATGGCAGATGATGACGGGAAGAGATTTGCAGACATGCTCCTCAAATCAGTACAGGATCTGTCGAGGCAGATTGAGGTGATGGGACAGAGATTCATGGCAATAGAGGCTAGACAGCGTGAGAGCCCACGAGTTTTCCAAGTTGGTGAGGGATCGGGTGCATCCCACCATTTGCCAGAGCAGCGTGATACTACTCAGCAGGTGGCCTCACATGCACCTACACGCTCTACCATTCCCACTTTCTTAGGAGCAGATACGGGGGTCGGAGCCTAGCAGGAGGCAGAACCCGGTCATATGGGCAATTATTTTGCAGAATACCAAGCCTATGGGAAGGAGTTCAGGGAGGCTCTCTCATTCAGAGACTTTGTTCAACTCCAACGGAATAGTAGACCCCGCGACCACCACAAAGGGTACCGGCATTATCATGATGGTGACACCCACCATGCAGCTAGTAGATTCCACTTGCCTACGTTTGATGGTTCATCAAACAGTTCGGCAAAGTCTTGGGTGGAAAAGCTAGACATTTACTTCCAACTTAACCAGATGTCGGAGACAGAGGCCATCAAGGTGGCGACATTACATTTGGATGGTGAGGCCAAGATTGGTGGTTCCATGGGATGGTTACACTCGGGCATTCCACAGTGACGACGTATGCCAAGTTCACCAGGAGGTTGACGAAGAGGTTTGATTGGAGGGATCCGGAACAACACTTTGTTGAGCTGACGAGGCTCAAACAGACAGGGAGCCCAGAGACCTACATTGCGGACTTTTTGAGGGTTTCAGTGATGGTGCCAGATCTATCCACAGCACGGAGGATCTACATGTATGTTGAGGGGTTAGCAAAGCCACTTCGGGGTCTAGTCAGATCCGCTAGACCAACCACCCTTCAGGATGCTATTAGCAGGACCGGGACTTACAAGATGTCTTACCCAGGACCCGGACACCTTACCCCCAGCGACAGGCTTTTCAGCCTAAGGGGAAGGATGTGAGGATTCCGCCTCCGAAGGGGAATCCAGGACGAGTACAGCTTGATGATGATGCCAGGAGGGAGTTGAAGAAGAAGTGGTTGTGCTTCACCTGTCAAGAGCTGTGGGCACTAGGACATAGATGTGCTGCTGGCAAGGCACATTTTATTGAGGTCTTCTCCGAGAGCAGCAGGGAAGAGGATGAGGAGGATGATGTGGAGGCAGGAGGTAGTCATGTTGCGTAGGATCGTTTGCCACCTCCACCACCAGCAGTGGGTGGTGCAGCTTTTGCACCTACCAGAGGGGCCCTTGTAGCATTGCGACGAGTTCCCAAGTATTTGACGTTGCACGTACGAGGGACAGTACGTGGCCAGCGGGTATCAGTTTTTGTTGATAGTGGGGCAACCCACAACTTCATCGATGCACAGATGGTTGAGCAGAGAGGTATACAGACAGAGAGCTTCGATGGCTTTTTAGTTTTGGTCCCAGGAGATCAGACCATGGTGTGTGCTTGTTATGTTCCAGAGTTATCAGTGACGATGGGAACCTACACACTGACTGACCAATTTTTCGTGGTCGATATTCCGGACACCAACATGATATTGGGTGTTCAGTGGCTTATCAGTCTAGGGAAGGTCACGACAGATTGGAATACCCTAGAGATGGAGTGGGATGATGAGAAGACAGGGAGGCATGAGAAGATATGGGGACAGCACACATATCCGCCTCAGACTGTTTCGGCTCATCGGATGGAGGCAGTCTTCCGGAAGGGAGACATAGAGTGGGCAGTGGAGCTGCGTGCATCAGAGGCAGGGACTACAGGGTAGACAGTGCACCCAGAGGTACAGTCCATCCTTGACCGGTATGCCATAGTATTTGGGGAGATTCCGCCAGGACAGCCACCGGATCGAGGGTTTGAGCACACCATTGAGCTTGAGCAGGGCATACAGGCAGTGATTACTACCCCCTATAGGCATCCCAAGGCCTATCAGGATGAGATTGAGTGGGCCATTCAGGAGTTGCTGGCCCTTGGGCACATTCGGCTGAGCACGAGTCCTTTTGCTTCTTCCGTGGTGTTGGTGAAGAAGGGCGGCACATTGAGGATGTGTATTGACTACAGGGCCCTGAACAAGAAGACCCTGAAGAATAGGTACCCCATACCCAGGATCGATGAGTTGATGGATGAGTTGAGAGGAGCCCGGTTCTTCTCAAAGATTGATTTGAGATCTGGGTACCATCAGATTCGCGTGAGGGAACAAGACATTCCCAAGACTGCCTTCAGGTGTCACTATGGGCACTTTGAGTTCTTGGTGATTCCCTTCAGGCTAACCAACACCCTAGCTACGTTCCAGTCTT
The DNA here is from genome assembly GCA_031772625.1 of Pinus tabuliformis. Taxonomy (NCBI): domain Eukaryota; kingdom Viridiplantae; phylum Streptophyta; class Pinopsida; order Pinales; family Pinaceae; genus Pinus; species Pinus tabuliformis. The sequence continues at coordinate 1,396,879,663 of CM062817.1, read as the reverse complement.
GCATGAATCAAATCTTCCGCAGTCACTTGAGGAAGTTTGTGTTGGTATGCTTTGATGATATACTCATTTACAACAGGACTTGGGAGGAGCATCTCCAGCACATTGAGATAGTATTGCACATCTTGGAGTAGCAGTTCTATGCCAAGCTCTCCAAATGTGAGTTCGGGTTGACGGAAATGTTATACTTGGGACATATCATAGGAGTGGACGAAGTGAGTGTCCACGAGGAGAAGATCAGGGCCATTAGAGATTGGTCGGAGCCGAGGAACGTGACCGAACTTCAAGGATTCATTGGCATTTGTACTTACTACCGGAAGTTCGTCAAGGGTTTCTCACAGCTTGCTGCACCCCTGACAGATTTGACGAGGAAGGGGGCATTTGGTGTGTCGGATACAGTGCAACGAGCCTTTGACAAGCTCAAGGAGGTTATGAGCAGCTGCCTAGTGCTTGCGTTGCCATATTTTATGCAACCATTTGTTTTGGAGTGTGATGCAGTGTTGATGTAGGGAGGTCACCCTATAGCCTTTGAGAGCTAGAAGCTCCTTCCGCACGAGAGGTTGTATTCTATATACGACAAGGAGATGCTGGACATCATGCATGCATTGGCTAAGTACCGGCAATATTTGTTTGGGTAACAAGTTCAGGATGAGGACTGACCACAACAGCCTCAAGTTCTTTTTGGAGCAGAAGCGGCTACATGAGAGGCAGCAGAAGTGGATCAGCAAGATCCAAGCATATGACTTTGACATTGAGTATGTCAAGGGTAAGAACAACGTGGTAGCAGATGCCCTTTCACGTAGGCCAGCTACGTTGTCTCTTATGAGCTTGGACACAGACTGGAGGGCTCGACTCTTAGTAGAGTACTCCAAGCACAGATTTGCATGTGAGGTTCTGGATGAGCGGGTGGCGGATGACAGGTACAAGATGGTCGATGAGATCATCTACTACAGGGACTGGATCTTCTTGACTGAGGGGTCTCAGCTCAAGAAGAATATATTTCAAGCGTCACATGATTCACCATTGGCAAGTCATCAGGGGTTTACCAAAACCTACAGGGCCATTAGAGAGAGGTTCTCATGGAAGGGCCTCAAGGAGGACGTACTCCAGCATGTTGGGAGTGTGATGTTTGCCAGAGGAACAAGGGGGATATGAACCATCCAGCAGGACTATTGCAGCCTCTTCCCATTCCAGAGGGGAAATGGGAGTGTATTACGATGGACTTCATCACAGGGTTGCCCATGGTACAGGGCAAGGATTGCATCTTTGTCGTCGTTGATCGGCTGACAAAGTACTCACATTTTTTCGCCGTATCTGCACACTACAAAGCAACACAAGTGGCTGAGCTATTCTTCAGAGAGATTTTCAGGTTACATGGTCTTCCCAAGACCATCACCAGTGACAGGGATAACCGTTTCATGGGCGGATTTTGGTAGGAGCTTTTCCGGTTGGTGGGGACGAAGTTGACACCGAGTACCAGTTATCACCCACAGACGGATGGGCAGACAGAGACAGTTAACAAGTGGCTGGAGGGCTACTTGCGTAACTATGTTAGTGGGCAACAACGAGCATGGCTGAAGTGGCTACATCTGGGGGAGTACTGCTACAACACTACTCATCACATGTCCATCGGTATGTCACCATTTTATGCTTTGTATGGGTATCATCCTTTATCTTTTGCTGACATGATGTTTGGTGCTAGCAAGGCTCTGAGAGCCAAGATTTGGATCCAAGAGAGTCAGGATATTCTCTGAGCTCTCAAGGATAATATGGCTACAGCGCAGAACCAGCAGAAGTTGTATTCTGACAGGGTTCAGGTGGAGAGACAGTTTGAGGTAGGGGCCCTGGTCTACCTACGATTACAGCCATACCGACAGTCGTCACTGAAGCAGAAGGGGGCTGAGAAGCTCAAGCCTCGCTTTTATGGGCCATATAGAGTGATACACAGGATTGGACAGGTTGCATATGAGTTGGAGCTGCCCCAAGGCAGCAAGATTCATAACATTTTTCATGTATCATCCCTGAAGAAGGCATTGAGACAACATGTGACAGTGACAGATGAGCTACCACCCACGGATGATGAGGGGCATTTGGTGTTGCAGCCAGAGGCTATTATTGATACCAGGGAGAGGCAGCTGCGGAGCAGGACAGTCTGGGAATTCTTGGTGAGGTGGAAGAATTTACCGGATGAGGATGCCACTTGGGAGAGTGAGAAGATCTTGCAGCATCCATCACTTCAGTTGCTTGAGGACAAGCAACATTTTGCCGGGGGAGACTGTAATATTCCTAATTAGCCATGGCTAATTGGAATATTTGATTTTGCTCAATTTTGCCTTCTATAGCTATTTATAAATAAAAAGGTGAGGAGAGGGGGACATACTCACTTCATGAATAAAGACACTCCCTAGTAGCACAACGTTGTAACTTAAAAAGTGAGCCAAGGGGGGGGGCCAAAGAACCACGTATAGGGGCCCACATAGACACTTGGAGTGACTGCGCAGATGGTGAGAAACATGTGGCAAGAGGAAAGCTACGTTGGAGGAGGTGAGCTTTGGGATTGAGAAAGGCCAATGCTATAAAGGAGAGAGGAGCCTCCTCATTTTGGCATTTGATTATGTGCATTTGAGCTAGTCACTTCGACTTGGAGCATGCTGGCTGTTTAGCTAGTCTGCAGCACTATTTAGTGCATTGAGTGTCTCCAATCGGAGATCTCACCCTTAGCCCCAGGGGACTTCGAGTGCCTGGTCGAGCAAGGTATTTCCATCAGTATTTTTGCAACAGTTTCATCAGGATTTTGGCAGGAGGATTGAGAATCTTGGTTCACTGCGCAGTCTTCAGATGGATGACACAGTGCTTTCTGGCAGGAGTTCTGGATTGAGGGTTTGCAGGGGGGTCTGTGCTGGGAGGTTGAGCAGGGGGATCAACCCTTGCATATTGGAGGATTTTGGTTGAGTTTCAGGCAGAGTTGTGGTGAGTTCATTTCAGCAGCAGCGCAGAGCCTTGAGGGATTGTGTGGGTCCTCAAGGGGGCGATTTTCGGGGATCGACCATTTCAGAAAAGCTTTTTGGGTTTTTCTGGGTTTTCTGAGTAGAATCTGATTCCAGAGTTTCAGCATTTTCTGAGGAGGGGAACAGCCCCAAATCCTCATTTGATTTCTAGCAGCAGCAGCACGGCAGTTCTCCAGCAACTTGGACGCAGTTCAGAGAGAGGCTATTCCTTTGCTATTCTGGGTGTATTTCTTCATTTGCCTTGTGCAAGTCGAGGTGTCATCTTTCTGATCACCTCCTGTACTCATTCTATTACTCAGTATAATAAAATGGCTTAGCATTTCTCTCTGCATTTCTTGAGTATCTGCTTATGGTTATATTGTTATATGTTGCACCATTGTTATTTTTTATCTCTTTGAGCTTCCCGACTACTATACCACTTGTGTGTTTTCTCCTATACTCTTAGATAGAGTCTGGAAAGGGCCAGGTAGCCTCCAGATCTCGTCCTCTTTTCAGAGGCGACATATCTGGTAAATGCCCTCCCAGTCCATCTCTGGTTGGAGTTTGCTTGTGTTTGAGGAATATTCCTGATAAGGAATATTACATTAACAAAAGAAAAGAAAAGAAAAAATTATTATCCACTATCATAATTGTTCTGATCTTATAAAAATGATTGATTAAACAGATTATAAAGAAAGTTTCAAAACTATAACATATTTTAAAATCCAACCTACCATCCACTTGTCTACCCTCTTAGCACCAAGAATAATGTGAACCAGCCATAAGCAGTCCCTCTTTAGAGAGATGATCTACCCTCTCATTCAATTCATGATAGATATGAGAGAAACTACTATGATCAAACTGATGGGAGACATTTATGACCTGTTGCGCAAGTGCCAACAGAGATATATTATTCACCTGCAACAACCCTAACTTCCAATTGATGACCAATAGTTAATCCACGAAAAACTATATAATCTGCCTTCTCGTTTTCATCTTCAATGCATAGAACAATGCTGAAAGCTCACCCTTATTGTTTGTGTCAAATCTGAAGCTGGCTTTGAATTCAATAGTGTGAGTTCGATAAGAAAAATGATAAAACCCAAGCCTCAAGATGTAGCCCCATCTTGGCTAGCTCCATTGGAGTAAGCCCACGGGATTACCTTATCACTGGAAAGAGCATGAAGTTGGGGCCCATCCAAGTTTGCTCAAGGATGAGATCCTTTAGATCTAGAGTGTCATGAAGAAAGGAGGTGCCTAGCTATAGGGAACCCAAAGGAGTCACAGGAGGGGGGAGCCCACATACTCTCAGATTGAGCTCTTGGGCTTGACAATGCATTCTTCGTTCAACTTTTCCTGTACCACCCCTTTGACCACAGTAATAAGGGGAGGTTGCTCCTTTTCCAGACCACATCAACCTAAGAATTATGTGTTTCCTGTTATATTTCTATCTTCTATTTAAAAATGGCCTGCTGTAATTTCATTCTTCCTGTAAATTTTTAATGTTCAAAATTTTTTTTTGGAGCACAGGGGGATCCTCAATTGATTTCTGTAAATGCAATTTTCTTGTGTTTTCATTACAAAGACCGACTGCTTGAGGTCGATTACTTCTCAATGGAGCTGTTGGTTTTTCAACTTCAAGAAATTCCACCCTCTGCAGCAAACTAGCTAGAGTCCAATTGGTTGAAGGGCTGGTTAGTTTTTGTAGATGGACAACTTGTCGAATTTTGTGATGGAGCCAAGAGAAAAAGTTAGTGGCTAGGTTGAAGATTAAAAGATTCACTGTATTGGATAGTCACTTAAGGGATCACAGCAAGAGGAATATTAAGGAGAAGAGAAGAAGGATTGCCTTGAGGACAGGAAGCCCTCACCTATGATTACCAAGAGCATCAGGTATTGTAAACACAGACCTGTGAATGTGGAATCTTAGAGGTCATGTAGATTTACAATCTTAAAAATTTGTTGGTTGGTAGAGTCTTAGACTATTTTGAGTTTGACAGAAAATGCTCACCATACTCACGCAACTCTTCAATACCTTGTTTGTAAGAACACATTGAAGTCCTGAATTTATGGTTGTTATTTATTAGTATGGTTACAACTTCTATCCTGCAATGAGTTGTACCCATACCCATCACACCTGCACCTTGATGTTCTCCACCTTTATAAACGAAAGTTACCATACCCCCATAACCCTTGTTCAATAAGTTTTCACCTTACTGTACCTGCACCCAGACGTACCCATGCAACATAGTTTATTAGCAATTTAGTAGCAACTAGAATTCGAATTTCAAACCTGTCAACTTAGCTTCTTCATTTTTTCCTGTCCTTTCATTTTTGTATGGATTTTTTTGTCTTCTTTCTTTACATTTCCACAATTTAGGAGCTAAATGGTTTTCATATTCCCAGGAACTCAATACTTTGCATCCTCAATAGAAATGCAAAAACCTCTCAAAACAGATCCATAAGACATACCTTACTGTACTAAGGAAAAGTACAGATGTTTTCGCTAATGTCACTATTCTCAAACGGCTTTGTTTCCTATTGATTGGATGTGTTTTGTAGACAAACTGAATATATTTGCAACTTCTTGCCATCCATACTAGTTATTAGTCACACGACAAGGAGTTTTTCCTGGAGTTTGCTGGTGAACTCGAGAGTATGTTCTAAAGGGATGAAATTAATGATTTTTATTACTACAAAATGCTACCAACCTTTTTCCCCCAATCCTGTTCAATTGGAAAAGTGCTTCCTGAGGAAAAAAAATATAAAATGTACTCCAGAATAAGCAAAATAGAGGCTAGAATACAAACACCAAACAACAAAGGAGGATAAAAACAATCTGCTTACCGATCATCTCTGTTTTTCCTTCTTGAGAATAACTTTGTTTTATATTTTGAAACTAGAAGGGACGCAATCAAATCTAGGCAAAGGCCTCTGCTATGAGTGTTGATTGCCTCTCCTAACTCGACCAGTGCTGAGGGCCTCTCCTAAGTAGTACAAGTACAATGTGGGAGTGCAAATGCAACTCCTAGAAAATGCCAAAGCTAAATCTAGGGTAAAATGAAGCAAAGAAGTAGTGTTAATTGGGAGCGGGAGCGAAAGCGGGGAGTGGGAGCGAAAACGGGAGCGGGAGCGACATTTTCAGAAGCTCCCAGTTTGGGAGCGAATCCCAGAGCATTTTTACATAATATATATATATATATATATATATTATATTTTGATATATATATATATATATATGTCAACGAAAACATGTAGAATAATGAATTAGATATAAAAAGCATAAAAAAAAATATAGATTGAACCATATAACAACAATCATCTAGAAGTTATAATCTTCATCAACCACGTCCACAAGTTAGTAACATAGTAACATACAACATATTGAGTCTCATGATTCATCAATCTTAAAGTTTCAAGCTTTCAAAATTCAATATATAACATTTATCATCATCGATCACCAAAGTAGTACTTGTAAGCTAAGTGTAACCATTACAACAAATAATATCTAACATGAAATGATATGTTATAAAATGAAGTGAAATGAAACAACTTTCAACTTTCATGAAGCATCATATTCATAATTCATTACTAATGAGTTATAATTGCCAACTTCAAACTTAAATTGTCATATATTGTTTAAAAGAATATCATAATAAATATGAAAGAGTCAATAGTTATAAAAACTACTAGAAACTAGAAAAGAGAAGTAAATCTATTATCTATTTCTTATGCTTGAGCCTCTTGCCACCACGAGAAATGTCTAATTTTTTAGTCTTGTTGGAAAATCAAGATCTTTGTCATTAATATCACCCTCTAATCATTAACGTAAGATAGAAAAAGCATAGCATGTCAAGTCAAGATTTTGTTTGAGTGATGCGTACATTTTTAGGAGGGTCATGATAGAGGAGTTCAACAACCAATGTCACTAACATCAAGGTACGTAGAGGGATTGGTGCTCTTGATTAAATACGAGTTCCATACCCTAATACATGACAAAATTCAATGGAAACATTGCAATCCCCCAATCCTAAAATCCTGAAAAACTGATAAGTTTGCGGGATTTTGAATGAAATCTAAAATTCTACTTTCTCCATATGAAATCCAATGAGGCCGGAACCACTCTCAAACATCCTGAGTCATTTCATGGTAATGTTAAAAATTTAAGTAAAAGGATGAAAATGAAGATTAAGGAGAATGTCACTTTTACTTTAAGAATTTAACATTACCATGAATAACATATCAATACTAAGGCCATAGACTTGATCATTAAGCTGCCCCACTCAAAAATTATTTGTTTCTTTCGAAAACAATTGGAAGAACGGAAAAACGCTCCCGAAAAGGCAGGGAGCGAAAAAAAATTTAGGGAGCGCGCTCCCGAGTCGCTCCTGCCCGGAGCGCGGATTGGGAGCGAGATCAGGGGGGGCTCCCCCGCAACACTGCAAAGAAGAATACAATAATAGGACAACCTCATAAATATGTATATAAACAGATCATGTAGAAGGCTAAGTGAGGGTAATAAAGCTATCGACATACATGGAAACCTAAGTCACCTGACACGGGGATTCGGGACACGTAGGATTCGGGATTCGTGGTGTCAGATTCTGGACACGTTGACCCCCCAGAACAGGACACGTTAGGACACGTTATATATTATTTTATTAAAAAATATATATATATATATATATATATATTTAAAATATATATATATATATATATATTAAAAATTAGATATTATCATATTTCTTACACAAATTTTAATTAATGATACAAATTTATTGATTTCAAACATAGATCTTCATCTATAGCTATTAGCATGCATAGTACATACAAAATTCAAATAAATGTCAGTGGTACTGGTCACATAAATGATAAATCTATTAAAAATTTAAATCAAGATTCATAATTCATAACTGAAAGACAACTTACAACTACAAGATAGTAAGATAAACACACTGACAACTGTAGTTTTCTCATTAAGTCATCAAATCAAAATGTGTTACATAGGTAGTGTTGGTGCAATGCCAATGGCAAATAGAAATAGAAAATATAAAACAACTACAGGTATACAAGCCTCAAGGCACCAATCAGCATCAGAATCAGCATCACTGTCCCCATCAGCATGGTCCCCACTGCTCTCCTCTACATCCTCCTCCTCCCCTGTATCCATAGTTGCCTTTGCATCTGCTGGTATGGAGGCTGACCCCTCTAAGTCATCAAATCTAACAGGCTCTAGCACTAGATCATTGAGATCCATGTTGGCTAATGCCAACTCAACAATGGTGTCCAGACACATATCATCAGGAACAGTGTTACTTGGGAGCGGGAGCGAAAGCGGGGAGCGGGAGCGAAAACGGGAGCGGGAGCGACATATTCAGAAGCTCTCGGTTTGGTGCTCTTGATTAAATACGAGTTCCATACCCTAATACATGACAAAATTCAATGGAAACATTGCAATCCCCCAATCCTAAAATCCTGAAAAACTGATAAGTCTGCTGGATTTTGAATGAAATCTAAAATTCTACTTTCTCCATATGAAATCCAATGAGGCCAGAACCACTCTCAAACATCCTGAGTCATTTCATGGTAATGTTAAAAATTTAAGTAAAAGGATGAAAATGAAGATTAAGGAGAATGTCACTTTTACTTTAAGAATTTAACATTACCATGAATAGCATATCAATACTAGGGCCTAGACTTGATTATGAAGCTGCCAAAATGCTCTACTCCTTGCTGCAATAGCACAAATCACTTACCAAATGAAATATTAATGAGCAAACACGCCCTTTTCATACCCGCGCTGAGCTTAGCGAGTCCTGGAAACCGGACACGTGTCCTAAAATTGCGACACGCCCCTGAAAATCGCGACACGCCCTCGGACACGACGTGTCCTGTGATTTGGACACGAATCCGGACCGAATCATGTCGGATTCGCCGGATTCGGGATTCGCAGGGGGTTTAGGACGAATCCGGTTTCCTAGATGGAAACACATTTGGCAGCTCAAAATTACATTCTACGTTTGAGCAAAACAGAAATATAACACCCACACTGCGTTTTGATGTCGATGATGAGTGTGGTAGAGATAAAGAGAGGTATATTCCTAAGACATATTTTGAAGTGCAAACAGTGGGATGCTTCAGTCTAGCTAGTAATCTGTAATGTTCCTAAACAAGAATGTAAGTGATATACAAAGCATGCAAACAATCCAACAACTAGAAAAACGAAATATACATTAAGCACCCATGGAAACACTGGAAATAGAGAATTGTTGAGCCATTTTATTACTTCTTCAGGAGAAAATACAATAGTAAAATAGAATGGTGCACCTGGGCTTGTCTCAATGGACAAGCATGACAAAACCCAGGTGAGAAAATGTTGAACTGAAGGCTGCTACAACTGCTGCACCAAACTGAATTACGCTGCCCCAGAAAACTATTTTGTCTATTGACTTCGAAGGGCTGGAATCACTGCTTCTCGTGCTCAGAAAATTATGAGATTTCAGCTCCTTTCTCCTTGGCCTAAACCCTGGAAAACCCATGAAGGAATTGGCCAAATGTTGACCTCGAAATTTTGGCCCAAATTCCAGTTAGCTCCACTCGCTGTTGGCTGAGATGGGACCCCTATTTGACCCATTAAATATACCCAAAAAATTCTATAAATTTAGGAGTGTGATCCTTGCCCAAAACCCAGAAAAAACCAGAAAGAGTTTCCCTTGGTTCCAACCTTCAAAAATTGACCCTTCACAGCTTGGCCCTCCTCCAATTTTGAATTTTGTTGTTGTGACTGATCTTGTCAATCTCCGATCTCCCAACTCAAGCAATCATCCTCAAATGGCCCTCCAAGTGATCTCCTACTTCTCCCGGCCAGCTCTAGCTCTACAATTCCTTCCTCCAACTCCCACGTGAGCCTAGTGATGGCTCTATTGGAAATAATATTGAGAGGGGGGGGTGAATCAGTATTATATAATCAATATAACTTTTTTATTTCCATGTTCAGATTTATATACGCTACTTCAGTTAAGGATATCGCGTATATACGCGACTGTGTTTAATGCAACTAGCGTATATCCTGTAAACTTATGATTCAATTAGTTGATCTTCAATGAGTGCATTAGAACATTATTAACCATATTAACAGTAAACAAGTGCAGTTAAAACAGAACAGATCATCACACATATGGAGCACACATGAACACCATGATATAAGGTGGAAACCCAATGTGGGTGAAAACCACCTGCTGCAATCCGTCTCTATCTTCTTTTAATAAGAAAACTTCTTTTTACAATAGGACTGGTGCAGTCTTATACCAGTATGTAGGCTTCTACTGCAGAAGGCTACAACCTTCTCTCGTTCTCCAGACTCTACTGGAAGGGAGCTACAACCCCCTTAGCTCTTGTACTAGCTGAAGTACTAGTATGTAGGTGCTGGCCTACAGAAGGCTACAACCTTCTCATTTCTTCCAGGGACCACGTTTCATAAATTTTCAGACTGGATCCATAAATACAAAACAATGACCACTGTAAGACAATCATCAACTATACCTGCATCATCAATCACAAAATCACCCAATACTGAATCACTGAAACCCTGTCATCAGAACACAGTTACCATAACACAGACTAGAGCCCAGAACTCTGCAACAACCACTAGAACCAACAGCAACCTGAAACATCAAATCTCATAATGCATACGCTACTTGACTGTGTCAAAACCGCGTATACGCGCGCTTTCACCAGAGAGAACCCACGTACAGATCTAAAGATAATTACTTATACCTTCACTGCCATTTCCAACTTGATTCAGGTCGAGCCAAGCATCACAAACCCATAACCAGCATACTGGATCTTCACACTTCATCAGACACTCATTACTTGCACACCTCCCCTTGGCCTAATGATCTTCTCTTTATATAGGTTTAGGCTTCTCTCAATACCATGGTCCAAAACCATGTAGAAACAATACCTTGGACCCAATACCTGGGGTCAACACTTCAGACCAAATAACACGGACCAATACCGAAATACCATGACGCAAATACCACGGACCAATGTACGCGCCTTTCCTTTTGTGAACCTGCGTGTGTACGCATATGCGCCTTTTGTTCTTCTCACCCACGTGTATACGCGCTTTCATCAAGGTTAACCTGTGTATATCTCTCTCTTGACCTGCTGTACTAAGATCTGTCCTCTGATTGAGTTTCCATCACCTGTATCATACCTCTGAGTGAGTTGCCATCAAGAACAACACTTGTATCATAATGCCAACAATCTCCCCCTTTGGACTTGATGGCAACCACCACACCAAGTCACTCTCCCTCTTTGACATCAAGGGCAAAGGGCGGACCAAGATATTCTCTTCTTTGATAAACCTTCCGCTATCCATGCTCCCCCTAAGTACATGCTGAATTTTCTTATTGAGCTCCCCCTTTGTACATGCCAATTTGTACCAATCCATGCATGCTCCCCCTGAGCACATGCAAGGTCTACAAAAGCATAACATAACTCTATACATATATTGCCAATGACCTTCCTAAAGATACATACATACATCAATCTCCAAAACAAGTGGGGATACACCATTTTTGACTCAAACACAAGAACCATTACATCATCCATCCCATGCATAGTGGGGTAACAAGATACATTATATGACTCACAAGACCAGGGATCTAAACAAGACCATGACAGTTATCAGTAGCTATCATACTCCATATCAACATCCAGTTCTGTAACCTGCAATACCATTCTTTTGATGTATCATTTAGCCACATAAACATCATCACCAAAGACTTCTAACCATAATGCCAACAATGCATTATTTGAAGTATATGCTCCCCCTGAGCCTATGCCACCCATCATATACCATGACCGAACCATTTCCTGAGTCTGTTCTGCTACCTTTTTCTTCTGAGCTCCATATACGCGACTCTGCAACTTCTAGATCGTGTATATACGCGACTTATCTTCATTATATCAGCATATGCAAAATGGAATACTGAAGGTCTTCACTTTTAGTTTCCCCTGTGTCTGTTATGTCAGCTAACTGAGTTATGTCACACCTTTCTGTCTCTAATTCTGTCTTCTTCAATACCTGGAATTGTGATGATGTATAATCCTCTTGCTTTGGAGTTTGAATTTTTCTCCTGCATTCCCTTGCTTTATGTCCAAACTTGTTACATGCATAACATCTTACATGATTTATGTTCCTTCTATTGCAATCAATTGCTTTGTGGCCAAACATATTACATGCAAAACAATATCCTTTGAAGTACCTGGAATGTGATGATCTTTTGTGACGGTCTTGAACCATTCTACTTCTGCATCTGGTTGCAACATGTCCAAGATTATGACATACATAACATTCAACATTAGTCAATGGAGGAAATAATCGTCTATCACTTCCATAGTTAGGAGTGAAGGATTTTCTTTGAGGAATTTCTTTCCTTTGCCTTTATGAGGTTATCCTCTCATCTCCTTGTTGAGCATTTCAGAATTCTTATTAGAGTTCCTTGCCTCACCTTGTGAGCTAGATTCACCTTCAACAGATTCATAAAAGCCAAGACCAGTTTTGATAGTAGGGGATCTTTAACTACCAAGAATGTCATCCAAAATCTTAGTACTATCTTGAAATCGTAATAGTTTATCATTTTCTTCTAATTTACTTTTTAAGATATTTACCTCAACCTGATGTTCTTCTTCCTTTTCCAGATACTGCTTCCTTATGTTTTCTTCAGCTTTTCTTCCTTCTTCCACTTGTTGCCTTAATTCGATTACTTCATGTTCTTGTTCTTCAAGAGCTTTGTCATTCTACTTCTTTGATTCTTTAAGATCTTCTTCTAGAGAGAGGATCTTCGATTCAAGTCTCTGAATTGTTATGCTCTGATCTTTTACTATATCCTGCAATCGCTCCCTTACTCTGGTTACTGACTCCAACTGTTCTTTTAATCTGGTAACTTCTTTTGGTTCTATGTTCTTATTTTCATATGCCATGAGAAGTCTAATATCTTCATCACTATTGGATGTGTCATTACTTTTATCATGGATATAATAACTTCTATCCGACATCTTTCCTTTTTTATGAGGGCATCTAGCAACGTAATGACCAACTCTACCACATGAAAAGCATTTGAAAGGTAGCTTACCTTTGAACCTTCTAGATCCCCGTTCAAGATTCTTGACAAAATTTACCTCATCTTCTCCTTCTGAAATGTATCCTGATTCATTTGCTGACACTTCGAATGCAGCGTCTCTCATATCTGATGGTTCTCCTTTTCTCATCTCAAAAGCAGTTAAGATTCCGTGAAGCTGCGACATAGTGATTTTCTACAGATCCTCCTTTTCTTCTATGGCAGAAACTTTGGAATCAAATTTAGCAGATAGGGATCTTAAAACCTTTTCAACTAAGACAACTACCTTAAATTGTTCACCCAGATTCCTCATGCAATTGACAATCTCATCTATACGCGGAAAGTAATTAGCTATGCTTTCATTACTATGAATTTTAAGATTTTCATACCGTATTCTGAGAGTTTGAAGCTTTGCTCGTTTTACCTGTTCATCTCCTTCGTAGCTTAGAATGATTTTGTCCCAAATTTCTTTGGCTGATTTGAAATGCATGACCTTCATAAATTCTGATTGTGACAAACTTCCCAATAAGACTATAACCGCTTTGGCATTGAGTTCATATTGCTTTCTCTCTGCTGTATCTGTAGGAATTGTTGATGGCTATGTGTATCCTCCTTCCACGATTCCCCAAACATCTGTTCCAAGTGACTGTAGATATGTTGGTGGTTCTTATCTTCCAGTGGACAAAGTTGCTCCCATCAAAGATTGGTGGCCTGATGGATGCCTCTCTTTCTTGATTAGCCATTCTGATGGATATTTCCTTCAAGCGATCAAGCTTCTTCTAAAGGACCCCGCACTGATTCCAATTGTTGGAAATAATACTGAGAGGGGGGGTGAATCAGTGTTATATAATCAATATAACTTTTTTATTTCCATGTTCAGATTTATATACACTACTTCAGTTAAGGATATCGCGTATATACGCAACTGTGTTTAATGCAACTAGCGTATATCCTGTAAACTTATGATTCAATTAGTTGATCTTCAATGAGTGCATCAGAACATTATTAACCATATTAACAGTAAATAGGTGCAGTTAAAACAGAACAGATCATCACACATGAACACCATGATATCAGGTGGAAACCCAATGTGGGTGAAAACCACCTGCTGCAATTCATCTCTATCTTCTTTTAATAAGAAAACTTCTTTTTACAATAGTACTGGTGCAGTCTTATACCAGTATGTAGGCTTCTACCTGCAAAAGGCTACAACCTTCTCTCGTTCTCCAGACTCTCCTGGAAGGAAGCTACAACCCCCTTAGCTCTTGTACTAGCTGAAGTACTAGTACGTAGGTGTTGGCCTACAGAAGGCTACAACCTTCTCATTTCTTCCAGGGACTACGTTTCATAAATTTTCAGACTGGATCCATAAATAAAAAACAATCATCAACTATACCTGCATCATCAATCACTAATCAACCAATACTGAATCACTGAAACCCTGTCATCAGAACATAGTTACCAGAACACAGACCAGAGCCCAAAACTCTGCAACAACCACTAGAACCAACACCAACCTGAAACATCAAATCTCATAATGCATACGCTACTTGACTGTGTCAAAACCGCGTGTATGCGCGCTTTCGCTTTCACTAAAGAGAACTCGCCTACAGATCTAAAGATAATTACTTATAACTTCGTTGCCATTTCCAACTTGATTCAGATCGAGCCAAGCATCACAAACCCATAACCAGCATAATGGATCTTCACACTTCATCAAACACTCATTACTTGCACACCTCCCCTTGGCCTAATGATCTTCTCTTTATATAGGTTTAGGCTTCTCTCAATACCATGGTCCAAAACCATGTAGAAACAATACCTTGGACCCAATACCTAGGGTCAACACTTCAGACCAAATACCACGGACCAATACCGAAATACCATGACCCAAATACCACTAACCAATACCGAAATACCATGACCCAAATACCATGGACCAATGTACGCACCTTTTCTTTTGTGAACCTGCGTGTGTACGCATACGCGCCTTTTGTTCTTCTCACCCGCGTGTATACGCACTTTCATCAAGGTTAACATGCGTATATCTCTCTCTTGACCTGTTGTACTAAGATCTGTCCTCTGATTGAGTTGCCATCACCTATATCATACCTCTGAGTGAGTTGCCATCAAGGACAACACTTGTATCATAATGCCAACAAGCTCTCTGCGCAGGCCCAAGTAACTATAAATCAGACTGCTAGGATGTTGGCTTTGTTGGCTCCAAACTCACAAGAAAGGTTGCCCCTTTGCTACGCTCCCAATCCTCTAGCTCTCCCAGCAAATGCTTGATCACTGATAGCTCCAAACTCCCCTTGCGTATTCTCCAGCTAGCCAGAAATACACACTCCCTGTTGTGGCTAAATGGTAGTGCTATAACACACTCCTGGAACTCCTGAGATACTCATGGAATTGCCTCTCTAGGGTGGGCACAAATGGTCCCCCGAAGTAGAGGTTGAATCTCCCGCTTGAGAGATTCATGGCTAAACAACCGTTTAACTCAGCTAAATAGTAGAGCAAACAATGAAGTAATTTTGATTGCAAGGTGTAAGAATCAATCCAAAACGAGAGCTGCTCCCTCCTTATAACTCCTTGGGCCTCCCTAGCCTCATGTGGTCCTCTCCATCCACCTATTCGACTTTCCCTCCAAGCTATTTGAATGGGCCAATTCGAACTCCCATGTGGGTGGGCCCCACATTCCCCTAGCAACCAAATAAAGTCGAATTGCCTCCTAAGTCCCTAAGTCAAAATGATGGGTTCTCTTCCTTAGCCAAAATTGTGCAAAATTGTGTAGAAGCACCCTGTTACAAATGTGTTTGAGAAGGGACATGACATACTCATTTTGACGCAGTGTTAATGACCACCCTATTGAAGAAGACAAAGAACAATTTCCTACAAGTTTTTTGGCCTGCTCAGCTGGCTTGCTACACTTGGACAGGGATATGCTACATTTCTCTTCATTTGATTCCCCCTTGAAAACAATCCAGATTTCCAAATGATTGATAGTATGAGAAAAGGTCCTGAATGCAGAGGAGGAATATCAGCAGGAGGGTAGGAAACAACTTTCTACCAATCTTGCAATCACCCAAGAAGACTTAGCACGTGATGACAGGGGTATCATGCCATGCCTTTTTCTACACTAGAAAATTGAAATTCAACCAACATATGACAAAATCCTGAGTGCAGATGGAGATAATGGACCAGACTATAGTTCTAGTTTCCCTGAGAATGATAGTAATAAGACACTCATTAATGAAGGGAAATCCTGAAGATCCCCTAAGGTTCAAGAGACCAACGCTCCTATCTGTGATTTTGAATATAGTAGAAACTTTGGCACCCATAATGATGTACATCTCCAATCAACATTACCTTTTAAGTTCGAATAGAACAGTGCAAGATCCTATATTTTTTTCTTTGACATTTATCCTGCATATGAAATGGACTCTGATGAGGAAGAAAAGAAGGTTGATCATATTATCAAGTCGTTTTGTGAACCATATGAGACACAGGCAGAAAGGTCCATTCCATTTGTTGAAGGCATCCTTAATGAAGATGAATAGTCTTGTCATATTGGAAGAACTAACCAATATCCAGACATACAAGAGGACTTTTGCAAACTTATAATTTATTAACTACACGGTGAGCAGAATTATTTCCAGGTTTCTCTCTTATTGTCCGTAGTTATGATAATTTATCTTCAAACGAGGTTTTTCTCCTAACTACAAATTATATTCGGCTAGCTTTAATTTCCCATAAAAAACAGCCACCTATCCGCAACACTAATGGCCAGCATAAAACTGTTCCTATGTTTGATCCAGAAACATTGGAACTAAAGTATCAATATTTCCTTCGACCAAAATGACCCAAGTAGACCAATTTTTTATAGTAATGGAGAGCCAGATATGGATCTCTCTCCAAACTCAAGGTAGAGTCTCAACAGGCCCAAAATATACCCTCTATTCTAACTTCTTTTGTGGGTTGTTCCCTGGTATTAAAAATAAGTTAGAGCATCTTCTATTTCCTCCTCGGAGCATTTTATGCAAATTGGTTCCAAGATTGAAGCCAAGTTACATAAGACCATTCAATTCTTTCAGATGACGGGAATTTCACCCTCATTTTCTTTCTACTAATTACTCAGCCAAACAATATTGGGTAGAACAAAGGAGAAACCAATTCCATATCCTCTACCCACTGTGGGAAGAAGAAATATGGTACCTATCATAGGAAGCTTGCCCATTCCAATGAGGAATGTCAAACATTTAGGCCAAAGAGCTCCAAAAGGGAAAATACTTCCTTTCTAATCATTATTGAGAGGTTTGACACTTAGGGGTTGACATCAACAATCCCCGCTACATTGATCTACTCTTGATGCTAATACCCAAAGATAGCCTTGCAAGCAACAAGGAAGCTCTTTGTACATAGAACTGTCAAATCAAGCACAAACTAGCATATATGGTCATTGATAATGGCAACCAAAATAACCTTTTCTTGCTTCAATTGGAAAAGGAACTTAAGTTACCAACCTCAACTCATCACAACTCACATTAGCTTGGATGGGTAAAAGATGCACATTAGCTTGTGCTAATCAGTTGACAATAGATCGAACTATTGCTAAAAGATGGCAAGATTTTGCAAAATTGAAAATTGAAATTCAACCAACATATGACAAAAACCTGAGTGCAAATGGAGATAATGGACCAGACTATAGTTCTAGTTTCCCTGAGAATGAGAGTAATAAGACACTCATTAATGAAGGGAAATCCTGAAGATCCCCTAAGGTTCAAGAGACCAACACTCCTATCTGTGATTTTGAATATGGTAGAAACTTTGGCACCCATAATGATGTGCATCTCCAATCAGCATTACCTATTAAGTTTGAACAGAATAGTGCAAGATCCTATATTTTTTGCTTTTACAGTCATCCTACATATGACATGGACTCTAATGAGGAAGAAAAGAAGGTTGATCATATTATCAAGCCATTTTGTGAACCATATGAGACAGAGGCATAAAGGTCCATTCCATTTGTAGAAGGCATCCTTATTGAAGATGGATAGTCTTGTCACGTTGGAAGAACTAACCAATATCCAAGCATACAAGAGGACTTCTGCAAACCCATAATTTATTAACTACATAGTGAGCAGAATCATTTCCAGATTTTTCTCTTATTGTTCATAGTTATGACAATTGATCTTCAAAGGAGGTTGTTCTCCTAACTACAAATTATATTCGGGTGGCTTTAATTTCCCATATAAAAAAACCCCGTCCACAACACTGATGCTGATGGCCAGCATAAAATTGTTCCTATGTTTGATCCAAAAACGTTGGAACTAAAGTCTCAATATTTCCTTCGACCAGAATGACCCAGGAGACCAGATCTTTATAGGAATGGAGAGCTAGATATGGATCTCTGTCCCAACTCAAGGTAGAGTCTCAAAGGGCCCAAAATATACCCTCTACAGTCTACACCAAATTATTTTGTGGGTTGTTCCCTAGTATTAGAAATAAGTTAGAGTTTCTTCTATTTCCTCCTCGGAGCATTTTATGCAAATTGGTTCCAAGATTGAAGCCAAGTTACATAAGACCATTCAATTCTTTTAGATGAAGGGAATTTCGTCCTCATTTTCTTTCTACTAATTACTCAGCCCAACAATATTGGGTAGAACAAAGGAGAAACCAATTCCATATCCTCTAGCCACTGTGGGAAGAAGAAATATGGCACCTATAATAGGAAGCTTGCCCATTCTAATGAGGAATGTCAAACATTTAGGCCAAAGAGCTCCAAAAGGAAAAACACTTCCTTTATAAGCATTATTGAGAGGTTGGAGACTTAGAGGTTGATGTCAACAATCCCAGCTACATTGATCCACACTTGATGTTAATGCCCAAAGATAGCCTTGCCAGCGACAAAGAAGCTCTTTATACATAGAACTGTCAAATCAATCACAAACTAGCATATATGGTCATTAATAATGGCAAACAAAATAAGCTTTTCTTGCTTCAATTGGAAAAGGAACTTAAGTTACTAACCTCAACTCATCACAAATCACATTAGCTTGGATGGTAAAAGATGCACATTAGCTTGTGCTAATCAGTTGACAATAGATCGAACTGTTGCTAAAAGATGGCAAGATTTTGCAAAATTGAAAATTGAAATTCAATCAACATATGAAAAAATCCTAAGTGCAGATGAAGATAATGAACCAGACTATAGTTCTAATTTCCCTAAGAATGAAAGTAATAATACAATCATTAATGAAGGGAAGTTCTGAAGATCCCCTATGGTTCAAGGGACCAACACTCCTATCTGTGATTTTGAATATGGTAGAAACTTTGGCACCCATAATGATGTGCATCTCCAATCAACATTACCTATTAAGTTTGAACAGAACAGTGCAAGATCCTATATTTTTTGCTTTGACAGTCATCCTACATATGACATGGACTCTGATGAGGAAGAAAAGAAGGCCGATTATATTATCAAGCTGTTTTGTGAACCATATGAGACAAAGGCAGAAAGGTCCATTCCATTTGTTGAAGGCATCCTTATTGAAGATGAATAGTCTTGTCATATTGGAAGAACTAACCAATATCCAGGCATACAAGAGGACTTCTGCAAACCCATAATTGATTAACTACATAGTGAGCAGAATCATTTCCAGGTTTTTCTCTTATTGTTCATAGTTATGATAATTGATCTTCAAAGGAGGTTGTTCTCCTAACTACAAACTATATTTGGGTAGCTTTAATTTCCCATATAAAACAGCCCCCTGTCTGCAACAATGATGTTGATGGCCAGCATAAAACTGTTCCTATGTTTGATCTAGAAATGTTGGAACTAAAGTCTCAATATTTCCTTCGACCAGAATGACCCAAGGAGACCAGATCTTTATAGGAATGGAGAGCCAGATATGGATCTCTCTCCCAACTCAAGGTAGATTCTAAAAGGGCCCAAAATATACCCTCTACACCAAATTCTTTTGTGTGTTGTTCCCTAGTATTAGAAATAAGTTAGAGTTTCTTCTATTTCCTCCTCGGAGCATTTTATGCAAATTGGTTCCAAGATTGAAGCCAAGTTACATAAGACCATTCAATTCTTTTAGATGAAGGGAATTTCATCCTCATTTTCTTTCTACTAATTACTCAGCCCAACAATATTGGGTAGAACAAAGGAGAAACCAATTCCATATCCTCTACCCACTATGGGAAGAAGAAATATGGCACCTATAATAGGAAGCTTGCCCATTCCAATGAGGAATGTCAAACATTTAGGCCAAAGAGCTCCAAAAGGAAAAATACTTCCTTTCTAAGCATTATTGAGAGGTTGGAGACTTAGAGGTTGATGTCAACAATCCCAGCTACATTGATCCACACTTGATGCTAATGCCCAAAGATAGCCTTGCCATCAACAAGGAAGCTCTTTGTACATAGAACTGTCAAATCAAGCACAAACTAGCATATATGGTCATTGATAATGGCAACCAAAATAACATTTTCTTGCTTCAATTGGAAAAGGAACTTAAGTTACCAACCTAAACTCATCCAACTCACATTAGCTTGGATGGGTAAAAGATGCACATTAGCTTGTTCTAATCAGTTGACAATAGATCGAACTGTTGCTAAAAGATGGCAAGATTTTGCAAAATTGAAAATTGAAATTCAACCAACATATGACAAAATCCTGAGTGCAGATGGAGATAGTGGACCAAACTATAGTTCTAGTTTCCCTGAGAATGAGAGTAATAAGACACTCATTAATGAAGGGAAATCCTGAAGATCCCCTAAGGTTCAAGAGACCAACACTCCTATCTGTGATTTTGAATATGGTAGAAACTTTGGCACCCATAATGATGTGCATCTCCAATCAGCATTACCTATTAAGTTTGAACAAAACAGTGCAAGATCCTATATTTTTTGCTTTGATAGTCATCCTACATATGACATGGACTCTGATGAGGAAGAAAAGAAGGTTGATCATATTATCAAGCTATTTTGTGAACCATATGAGACAAAGGCAGAAATGTCCATTCCATTTGTTGAAGGCATCCTTATTGAAGATAAATAGTCTTGTCATATTGGAAGAACTAACCAATATCCAGGCATACAAGAGGACTTCTGCAAACCCATAATTGATTAACTACACAGTGAGTAGAATCATTTCCAGGTTTTTCTCTTATTGTTCATAGTTATAATAATTGATCTTCAAAGGAGGTTGTTCTCATAACTACAAATTATATTCAGGTAGCTTTAATTTCCCATATAAAACAACCCCCTGTCTGCAACATTGATGCTGATGGCCAGCATAAAACTGTTCCTATGTATGATCCCGAAACATTGGAACTAAAGTCTCAATATTTCCTTTGACCAGAATGACCCAAGGAGGCCAGATCTTTATAGGAATGGAGAGCCAGATATGGATCTCTCTCCCAACTCAAGGTAGAGTCTCAAAGGGCCCAAAATATACCCTCTACACCAAATTATTTTGTGGGTTGTTCCCTAGTATTAGAAATAAGTTAGAGTTTCTTCTATTTCCTCCTTGGATCATTTTATGCAAATTGGTTCCAAGATTGAAGCCAGGTTACATAATGTTGATTTGAGGTAGCATCGGATGTGTTCTAGCCAAGAACACTAGTGGAAAGGCTAAAGCACACGAGATCTCCAATACCCATAAATGGTTTGGGCAGATTCTAAACAGTTTGGGAGATATTAAAATAATTAATATTTTTAATGAAGTCCCTAAGTCTAAACTTGGGGAAAATAAAATATTAATGTGAATTAATATGAAACTGTGTTAGAATGGTCCAAAAGTCATGGATCAAGCCAGACCTAATCTTAGCCGTTGATTAGAGACTTAATCTCGGTTGTTGATTTGTCAACGAGAAAAGTATAAGAGGAGGCTTGAAGGTTGCTTGGAGGACACACTGAGGGAGACCAGTGAATTCAATTTCTGGAGCGGGGTTAGTTGAGAAATTGAACCAGTGGTCTGGTGAGCAGTCAGGAGGTAGCAAGTACGGAATAGAGAGACGAGATCAGCGCTGAGGCAGGAGAGGCAAACACAGAGGCAGCAGGAGATTGTGCAGTCACTAGTTGGGACTACGTGGGTGATGTAGAGAGGCCCAGGGCTGACACAATCAAGCAGGGCTGACACAGAGTGTTTGAGAGCCACATAGAGGTTAGCCAAGCTGACGCTGGAATCAAGAGAAGTGCTAGAGAATTTTTCTCTCTGTGGGTAAGCTAGTTTGGCACCCTGTTGTACTAAAAAAATGTTTAACAATAAAATCCACCCTTGCTGCACCGATTTTCCCAAATTGGGTTTTTCTGGGGACTATTGTCCAAAATATCTGTGTCAATGTGTTCATTCTTCTACATATGTTTGTTTCTGTATTATGGTGTGATATCTGCAACAGTATTTATTTTAATGTTTATTGAAGTAATTTCATATATAACTTATTGAGGAATAAGTAGGAAAAGTAAATCGGTTGCTACAGTGATAGAATTTTCACATGGTATCAGAGCAAGTAATCAAGGACAGGAAGGGAAAATTAGTTATGGGTCGAGACCATGATGCAGAGGCATCCACGTCAAGGGACTCACAGATTTTTAGAAGATTGCACAAGAGAAAGAGACTTCGATTTCTCTATGTTGCCTTCTAGGCAGGAACAAGAAGTGGCTTGTATGACTAGTTTTGCATGATCAGAAGTGTGGTATATAGACAGTGGAGCCTCGTGGCATATGAGCAAAATCAGGGAATGTTTCTTAGAATATCGAAAAGAGAAGATGAACTTTCAGATCACCATGGGGAACAAGGCAATGTGTACTCCAGTAGGGAAGGGTACCATAGTTTTTCAAATAGAATCGGGAGAACGATTCCGTGCTACAAATGTGCTGCATGTACCAGGATTGGGGATGAACTTACTTTCCGTGTCGCAACTTCAAGGCAAGGGCTATGACGTCTAGTTCATCAAGGAGAAGGTATACGTCAAACCAATGTTGTTAAAAGCGCGATCGGGATTTAATCGGCGCCGGGAAAAAAGCGGAAAAAATCGTTAAAATCGGGAAAAAATCGTTTGGCACAAAAATATTCATTTTTTTTCATTTTTTTTCAATTTTTTTAATATCTAAACCATCTACAACATAAAATAAATACATTGACACATAAATATGATAAAAAAACTAATATATAAGATGTTTAATATCATTTCTAGCGCTAAAATCACACATAACATTGAATCATGTCCTGAATAGTAAGTCCTGAGTCCCAACTCAGCCTCAAAATATCAACAAAAAATATGATAATGTATCTCATCATGTCATAATGTCATATACAATAAAATGAAAGTCTAAGACTCTAATCCTATTGATTTCCTCTGCCCCTCTTGCGAGAAAATGTCACTGCTTTCCCTTTCCCCCTAGATGAAGATGCTGGTGCCTGTGGTGGTGGAAATGGCAGTGGAGTCTGACGTGCTCTAGAAGCTGAAGAAGTAGCTGTAGAAGTAGCAGCTACTGTAGGTAGACAGAGACCACGTCCTCTAGTGGTAGCCCGGGTAGGCGGTGTCACCTCCTCCTCCTGCTCCTGCTCCTGCTCCTCCTCCTCCTCCTCCTCCTCCCCCTCCTCCTCCCCCTCATCCTGCACTAACCAATCCTCAGTGGGATCCATGAGAGGCCTCTCGGTCTCAACCCTCCATTCAGCAGTGGTGTCAATCTCATCCAATGAGATGGCATCCATATCAGGTGTCTTGTCTAGTTGCCTCACCCACAATCGAAGATTGTAGTAGACATAGACCATGTCATTAAGTCTACGGGACTCCAACCTGTACAAAGTTCATGAAATAATAATTAATAATTAATATTATAAAAAAAAATATTGTTTAATGAATTCAAAAATTTATTTGGAAATTTGCAATATTTTAAATGTTTAAGTGTTAAGTTGTTAACCTATTGCGCTTCTTGTTGTGTATTTTTTCAAATACACTCCAATTGCGCTCACATCCCGAGGAGCTGCATGTTTGGCTGAGGATGCGTATGGCAAGCTTTTGCAAAAGGGGTACTCTGCCACCATACATCTTCCACCATGCGGCTACAACAAAATTACAAATAAACATAAGAAAAAAATGGAATTTGAAGAGACAATGAAATTTGAAACAAAGTTACAAACTAAAAAATACCTGGCATTTTGGCCGTCCTATCAAAGATAGCCATATCAAAGCCAAATGTGCCACCTGACATCTTATACGTCTCAATTTGTTTAGAGATCTCCATACGTTGTTCTGGAGTTCTCACCATCTTCTGGACACAGGTTAATAATCCATCCATGATTTCAGCATCAAAATCAAACCCACATGCATAAGAAAATGCAGGGTTCAGGAAAAGCCCAGCAGCATGAATGGGACGATGGAGTGTGTTGTTCCATCGCTCATCAATGACGTTCCATAGAAGGAGTTGTCTCTGGAACCCATCATCTCCCTTGTCATCATAGTAGGACCGAATGGCTTCTTTGGCCCTGTCCATGGCTTCATACAAATAGCCCATTGCGGGCTTCTCACCATCTACCAACCGAAGAACCTTTACCAAAGGTTCAGTGACAGCGCACACCTCCTGCACTCCCGCCCAGAAGTCTTCTTGGTATGAAACAAGTCTGCAGACGGCCTCTCCTTCTAGTTTGCGGCTCATTGGCGAAGAACGCCACTCCTCTGAAACAAACATTCTCTTCAAATCCCACATAGATTTCAAGAGGGATTGAAGAGATATGAAACTCGTCGCAAACCGTGTAATGGCGGGGCGCACCAACTCTTTGTTGTTGGTGCATTTTCTCATCAAGCTAAGCACAGATGTGTGATTGTAAATAAATTTTGTGATGGTTTTTGATGAGTCAACAGCCTCTTTGACAAAGGGAATTTTCCCTATGTCCTCTAACATCAAATCAATACAATGGGCAGCACAAGGTGTCCAAAATAAAGTAGGATGCCTGTCCATAAGCATTCTACCAGCAGCAACATAATTTGCAGCGTTGTCCGTTATGACTTGGACAACATTTTCTGCACCCACCTCCAAAATAAACACATCCAGCAAATCACATAAATTTTTTGCATCTTTGATTTGATGAGTTGCATCAATAGATTTGATAAACATAGTCCCCCTGGGACAACTAACCAAGAAGTTTATAAGGGTTCTCCCCTTTTGGTCAGTCCAACCATCTGACATAACAGTGCATCCTGTTTGTGCCCAGGATTCCCTAAAATCCTCCAATCTTTGGGTGCAGTCACGCTTTTCATCTTGAAGAAGCCGGCCTCTGAAATCATGAAGAGAAGGGATTTTGTACCCCGAGCCAACACTGGCAATAGCATCAACAGTAGGTTGGAAAAATGGATTATTCCTTACAATGCTGAAAGGAATATCACTCCAGAGGAGAAATTTTGTCATCAACTTGTCAGCTTGTTCTTTTTCAGTTCTTTTCATCATTGAACCGATAGTTGGTTGTGCACCAGGTGTGGTTCGAGGAACAAAAAATGATGATGCAGCTACCGGATTGACTGACGCTGCAGTAGAACCAGTGCCACTTGGCCCACTTCCTTCAGCTGACCTTTTTAGTTGCCTTTTGAGTTCTTCTTTGGCCTCTTTAGAGTGCTCTAATTCTCCCAATGCTCTCATGGCTTTTCGGATAATTGCAGCATTTGTATTAGGACAGGGCACCACATCACGTCCAGGGATTTTTGCAAGGTGGAACTTCAACCTGTACACCCCCCCGAATATCTCCTTTCCACACAACTTGCAATACAAGTTTTGTCTATCATTCGGAGTTTTAGGGTCACCATATTCCCAGAAAGGATCCAATT
Organism: Pinus tabuliformis; assembly: GCA_031772625.1. Classification (NCBI taxonomy): domain Eukaryota; kingdom Viridiplantae; phylum Streptophyta; class Pinopsida; order Pinales; family Pinaceae; genus Pinus; species Pinus tabuliformis. The sequence goes on along the minus strand of CM062817.1, from coordinate 1,396,853,719 downwards.
TCCTTGGCATGTTTGTTTTTGAATTTTGAATTTGCAAACCTATGGAAAAAATTAAAAATAAGGATTAGGAAATAGGAATTTGGGATTACATAATACAAATTACAATTTAGCATTTGCAAAATTACAAGTTAATTATTTCCAAAATCCCAATTTCTAAACCCAAGTTACCCAACCAAATGCCAATGGCAAATGCAAAAAAACAATGAAAAATCAAAAAAAATAAACAATGTTTAAAGAAAATGAGAAAATAAAAATAAAAAATTGGTTCTCATAGTCATAACAAATAACCCATCCCAAATCAATGAAAAATTTCCAAAAATTCTTTAAAAACAATGAAAAACAAAGTTTTTATAGAAGCAAAACAAAAAAAAATTAATCTACATACCTGGTTTATGGACAAATTGGTGATCTTGGCTTGGATTCCTCCTAAAATCGCTTGGATTCGCTCCCAAATCCGACGGCAACCCTCTCCCTCACTTCTTCTCCTCCTCCTCCGCGCGGACTGCTGAATGAAATAAAATAAAAATCGATTTTCTATATAAAACGCCCGCTGCCCGCGCCTCTGGCGATTTTAACCGAAAAAATCGCGATTTTTTCGAAAAAATCGCGATTTTTTAAAAAACTCGCGATAATCGTCTATAAAAAAAAGTGCCGATTTTTATCGATAAAAATCGCGGTAAAATCGGATTTGCGAAAAAATCGCGATTTTCCGATAAAATCGCGATTTTATCGCGATTTTAACAACACTGCGTCAAACACCCGAGCTGGAAAAAGAAAGTGCAGATCGGGATCAAAAGTAATAGGTTGTATAGATTACAACTAGAATCACCAATGGCACTAATAGGCAGTCATGGAGACAAGCACTTGAATGAACTATGGCACAGAAGAATGGGTCACTTGCACCATGGAGCTCTAACAATTCTCAGGAGCATTGTAACAGGAGTTTTGGATCTGAGTACGGAACGAGATGATGTATGAAGGGGATGCGCTCTAGGAAAGTATGCCAAGGTAGCATTTCCTAGGAGCAACCACAGGGCCAAGAGTGTACTGGGATTGATACACTCAGATATCTGCAAACCTATGCCTGTCAAAGCTCTCAGTGGTGTCGAGTACTTCCTTACCTTCTGTTATCACTGTAAAAGATTTTTTTTTTTTTAAATTTGGACAACCCACATGGTTCCAAAGTTTTTATGTTAAACATGGTCAAGTCAGTTTTATGTTTTTAAGTCTAAGTCATAGGGTTAGAGTCTCATTTCCATCATCAAATAAAGTTCAACAACCTTGTTTGGCCCCTTATGGATCTCATGTCATGTTTAAAGTTTCATGTGTTTGGTCATTTTAAACTTTTGAACGTGCTACGAAACTGTCTAGGTGTTTTCGTAGCGCAAAACCCCGAATTTACACTGGATGCACTTCGAAATCGGGGATTCGTGTTCAATATTGTCTAGCTATCAAATCCACCAGAATCCGTTAGATTTTCATCATCAAGTGTCAATCCATGAACCTTACCACTCACATGCAACCATTCATATCCATCATTATATTCGTTAGGGTCATTTGTCCACAGTCATTTCAAATTTCATAATAGGAAAGGGTTTGTTGATCCTGGTCATATCCGTGTTGATCCTGGGCATATTCATGCAAGAGAATCTTGCTACTGTTCTTAAGTTCGAAGTAAACAAACCCAGGGTGAGCAGAGACTAGAATTCTTCTGCAGGTTTCAAGCGAGGCAGCTCTTCATCAAATTCAAGCGAGGCAGCTCTTCAATTAAGCAAGGCATTTCCTTCCAGGTTGTTCTATCTGTAGGGATTTCAAAGAAGAAATGTCGGAAGAAAGAAAGAATCATAGGTCAGGCCGTTATCTAAGAACTGAACCTGAAGGCTTAGATGCTCTCACAAAGGATAAAACAGTGGAAGAAGCTTTCAAAAAAGTAGGTTGCTGGAGGTTCTGTGAGAAACTACAAGGAGGACATAGCCAGGTGACTAAGGAATTTGCTCTTAACTTCACAAGTTTACATACAAAGATTAGGGTTTTAGAATTGCCAGTTTCTCCTGAAGTGATATCTTTAGTCACAGAAATTCCTAGAGGTCAGGAAAAGTGGTTTAAGAATTTCAAGTTTGAAATGGCACCCTGCAAGATATTCCTGAAACCAGAGTTTGTAGACACAAATTTGACTAAAGTAGTGCCAAGGGGTTATGTCAAAGATTCATTTGCCAACTTACTCTCATGCATACAAAGGTATTTCACCTGTGAAGGAAGATACCACAAGGTGTATTCTTACCATTTCAAACTCCTTTTGCATTTCACTGGCATAATATCTCTAGATCTACCTTTCTTTCTATTTCGGAGCTTAGGCAAGATGTCTGATAAAATACAGTTGAAGAAAGAGGCATGTGAAACATCATTGTTCCATCATGGCTTAGTTAAATTAATGGTCTTGCATGAACTTCAGAAGGTAGATAGAGAGTGGTCTTCATTTCTCTTTATGTCTGGTTTTAGAGTTGAAACAGGACTTAGCCCTAGGGCTAAGGAAATATCATCACCAGTGATTAGTCACCATGCAAAAGAAAGGTCAAGCAGGTTTGTTAAATTGAAGGCCAGAAAGCAAATTAAGGAGCCAGTAACTAGAACACCATTAGTTGTTCAAGATACTTCTCAACATTCAAAAAAGAAAAAAGTTCAAATTAAGGAAGCAGCACAAGAGCAGTCCATTGGTGAAACAGTGCAGAGAAGGGTAACTAGAAGTCAAATAGACAAAGAAAAGGGTAAAACAGTGGTCACTGATGAAAGCCCAACCTCGAAGGTTAATTTGAATGATATTCTTCAGGCTATTGACATTGAGGAGTCCCCTCTGGTCCAAGTAGACTTCATTGAAGTAGGTGAGAGCAAGTCAAAAAAGATGAAATCCTCCAAAAAGTTATAGTTTGATGATCAGGTTTCAGAATTTGTTTTTAAGCCCAGAAGGCCTGTGACTAGGCAATCCAAAAGGTTACAGGAGGTAGAGCCGAAGGTAAGTGAGACAAAGGAGATATCAGGATTCTGTGAAGAGCTCATAGTTCCAGTAGTGCAACCATCACTCATGCACAAAGATTATAGAAACAGGGAAGCTGATACTCAAGAGAAGAAGATAACATTGAGGAAGTCAAGAAGAAATTGAAGCTTGCCAATCTTGATATTGCTCAACTTAAGAAAAGGGCAAGGAAACATGCAATTGAAAAAGCCAATTTCAAAAGAATAAAGGCCATGTGGGAAGATGGAAAAGTTCCAAAACCTGAAGTAGTTGGTAGAGATGCTCAATATTTCACCTGGACTGTCCCTGCAATCAAGGAAGCAAGGTATATCAGAATGATCAATGACAGACTGAGAACTAATATTAGGGTAATGAAAAGACAAATTGAAGACCTTGAAATTCAGCTGAGCAAGCCTGGAGGTCAGCCTCAGCACAAATAAACAGGGCAGTAAGTGATGAAACCCTAGTACAATTTTGGTTGAAACAAAGATATTACTTTTTGAAGTAGTTTCATAGATGGGTGATCTCAAGTATATGTGGCATATTTACATAAGGAAACAACTATGAAAAATCCTTAGAAGGAAAGTTTTTGGGAAAAAACTGTGTAAATTGATTCACACAGTAGTTTCATAGTGCGCTATGAAACTGCTGTAGGTGACATGCATAGCAGTTTCGTAGCGCACTACAAAACTGTTGTAGGTGCAGTTTTGTTCTTTTTGGTTAATCTTCAAAGGAATGAAGGGGCTATTTTTGGAGAAGGATGTTGCTGCAGAAATGTAAGGAGATCATTTGAAAAGGTTTAAAGCCTAGGTAAAGAAAACTCAAGGAATGAAGGATATATGCAAGAATTAAGCCTTGCACTACAAAAACAACAATTATTTCGTAGCGCATCCAATTTGACTTTCTTCAGGCAACTTCAACAAGTTTAGTTTTGGCACAAGTGTAAGAGCAGGGTTATATGACTAATTCAACATGTGTTATATGATTAAAGGGGCTATTTTGGTCAGCAAGAGATTCGAAGAACACCATTGAAGACCAAGACTACACTGCAGGGGACAGTTTCCTAGTTTTCAAGACAGATGAAGGAGAAGTTATTGAAGGCCCGCTGGAGGGTTATGGACATCACCAAGGTCGAAGTTAAGGAGGAGCAGCTGTCAAGTATCGAATTTATTTCCTAGTTTAAGTTGTTTCCATCATAATAAGGAGTTGTACTCCTAATTGTATTAGGACTCTAAAACTGTTAGATAACTGCTACTTGTAATTAATAGTTTGTTTTAGGAATGAATAGGTGTCAAGATAGGAAATTCGAATTCCTCTCATGTTGGATCAGAAAATCCAAGATTGTAATGAAAAATCTATAAAGGACAAGAGGTGGAATGCCTCAGGGTTGACAATTTTCAAAAGAAACAGTGATACTATGTCATTGTGGGAGACTTTTTTTTATGTTAATACAGAGATTTTGGCTTCACTACTCAGGATTCAGAAGAGAGTTTTAATGTTTAATTTTCTCATGCTTTTCTTCATTTACTCACTTGCAGTGGCATGAACACATCTTACTTAGAATTCATTGACAATGCTCTAACTTCCTTCATGTGTTTATAGACTGTGTTCCTTACATTATTTCTCTATTTTGCTGATATATTAAGACTCTTTATTCCCTGACTTCCATCTTAAGCTAATCTTGCTATGATACAGAAACATATTCTAACTCCATAAGCCCAATGGATATTTATAGATTGTGTTCTACCATTTATACTTTTTTTCACTTGTTTTTTCATAGAGTTAGCCATCTAATATTTAAACTAAAATCTTTAACCTAGTGAGAGAGCCCTCTCAAGTTGAGGAGGATAAGCCTCAGCCAAAAGTTTGGTTTGAAATAGTTACTCAAAGTCTTCCTGATCAGTAGCCTATCAGGGTTGGGTTTTGTGATAACATTTTGGTGCGTCTGTCGGGAGCCTGAAGATTACTCATTCCCGAAATCAAGAAGCTGAACTTCTGAAGGTAGTAGGAGCTCAGATAAATTTTCGAGGCTACAATCTACCTTGGTGACTCCATACATTTTCAAAGTTTTAAAGGTGGCTTCGAGAAGGAGATATACACGGAGCAATCCTGACCCCAATCCACCTACTCCTGTGGACAATCCGAACACTGTTTCAAGAGGCAGTCAAAGATTTTCAGAAATACCAGGTACTCCATCTTATTCAAAATCTTTGCTCTCTGAATTCTCAAGAAGTCCTGAAGACAAAATAGTTGATGATAAAATTCATGAAGTGTTGTTTAGATCATAAAATGAAGAACTCATTGGTATTATCTTAGATCTGCAAAAGAGAGGAATTGATACCTCAACCCTAGTATCACAAGAAGACAAGGAAGAATTTTGGGAAGTGGTTACCTCTGAGCTACTGTTAGAAAGGGAAGCCTTAGATAAACTGAAAGAACTTGATCCTTTTGAAGTCTTGCTAAAATCTAAAGTTGGTTTACCTCTTCCAAATTGGAGTACATTTGTCACTGGTTTGCAGAGCCCAAGTAGTCCTCTTCGTATCAGTTCCTCATCTTCTATTTCTGCTATTCCTAGTGGCTTTCAGAAACCAAGCAGTCCTCCTCATATCAGTTCTTCATCCTCTATCCCTTTTATCCTTGTAACTACTATTCCTCCTTTAATCATGGCTATACCCGCTAGGTATGCCCCACTTGCACTCCCTGCTATTTTGCATGATCTTCCTAGCAAATATGTTGCAAGAATCCCAACATGGGGTGGTGATGAAGAAATTACAGCAGAAGAACATGTAGACAAATTTAATGATTTTGCTGACAGAGAGGAAGTTGATGATGAGGATGTGAAACTAAGACTATTTGCACAGACCTTTATTGGCGAAGTTAGAAAATGGTTTAAAGCTCTTACACCAGGAAGCATTCATAATTGGGTAGAATTTGAAGATAGTTTTCTAAGGAAATGGGGAAATAGAACTAATCCAGTTCAAGCACTTACTGAGTACAACAATCTTAGAAGGGCACCTGATGAAACCATTCAAAATTTCTCAAAGAGGTTCAATAAAGTGTTTAACTCAATTCCAGCTCGCTTGAAACCTCCAGAAGCCTTAGCACAAATGAGATATGTTGAAGCATTTGATTCTGATTTTTCTCTTTTGCTAAGAGAGAGAGTCTGCCACACTTGCTGATATGCAGAATGATGCAATAAAGGTAGAGGTAAACATGGTAGCTGCCAAAAAATCAAAAATGGGAAAAGCTAAATTGAAAGAAGAAGAGAAACCTTCCTCTTCAACTCCTGAAGATAAATTAGATTCAATGATGAAAACCATGGAGAAGTTGATGGATAGGTTAGCTCTTGGAAACACCTCTGCTCCCCCTGTGCAACAGGAACCTCAATTTAGAAACCCTCAATTCAGGAGACCTCAAAACCAACAAAGACCAAGAGAAAATAGGAATCAACAGCCTGATCCTCCAGTGAGACCTCCTTTTCAGCAAAATTTGGTTGATGAAGAAGATGATCCTAAGATTCCTGAAGAATCTATCCATTGTCTTGATGAAGAGATGTCAGGAATTTTCTTGACTAAAGAAGAACATGATGAGTCCAGTTTGACCAAGCAAGGGGAAGAGCCTTCAGATTATTTAAAAGGGTATCAACATGCTATCTTTGAAATGCAAAAACAATACAATCTTAGAAACAGAAATGTGCCAATTATAGCAAACAAAACACAAGCTCAAGAAAGATGTTTCAAAGGCTGTTGAAGCCAAAAAGGATACCCGAAAGGTCGCTGAAGGTAAGGAGGACTCTACACTTGGTAAAAAGGACACTTAATTTCCTCCTCCTATCAAAGAAGCTGAAAAAGTTGTTTCTGTTTTCAACCTTGAGAATGAAATTGCAAAAATCAAAATATCAATCCCTTTTAGTGAGATTCTCAATGTAGATAAATACAGAAGCAAGATTGTATAGATTTTAAATTCACAATCAAGAGCTGTTGATATCTTAAATGTGTAAGAAGATAATCCTACTATATATTTGGGCCCAAGGTTAGAAGATGATCAAAATGAAGAGTTTCCTCCTTTCTATGTAAGCATTAGTATTCATGATATGAACTTACACAATGCAATGTTGGATTCGGGGGCTTCTCATAATCTCATGCCCAAAGTAATTATGGAGAGGTTAGGATTACAGGTAACAAGACCATATAAGGATTTATTCTTTTTTGATTCAAAAAGAGTCCAATGTATTGGTTTAATCAAAGATCTTGTTGTTGGTCTAACACAAATCCCAACAAAGACAACTATTATGGACATTGTTGTGGCTGATATTACGCCAGAGTTTGGGATGTTGCTATTAAGATCATGGGCAGCAAAAATCAAAGGCACAATGCAGATGGACCTCACCTATGCCACCATTCCTGTTTTTGGTGAGCGAAGGAGATTGTATCCACTGTATACCCTTCGAGCCTCTAATAGATCCAAAACCATTAATGACACTCGCAAAAACTCTGAAATATACTGCTCTGGGTTGCCTGTCTGGCATAGATGGGTCAACTCCCTAAAATGGGCCTCTGGATTCTTCTAGTCAAAACGTTCCACCACACTCCTGGTGACATTGGCATGCCCCAGGGTGGTCAAGCCATGAAACCACCAGTCATGGGCTTCCCCCTCCATGTGCAGCGTGGCCATCTTGATGGCTTCCTGTTACGTCATCCGGTTGAGCTGGAAGTAGGTGTCCATCTTCTCAACCCAAGCCCTAGTAGTGCACTTGGCAATGCCATAGAATGTAGGGAAGTATATCCTCCCAATGGTCCTCTGTAACTCATATCTTTGTGTACCATGTCCTCCATAGCCCTTTCTCTTCTCATTCTGCTTGAGCTTGCAGAAATCTCTGAAAGAGAGTGCTTCCCTGAAGTCTGCACCCATAGATTGCCACTCTCTGAAATGTTCTCCCATCTGTATGGGTTCTTCACCCCATGCTGGTTCGATCTGTGCCAGAGGAACAAAAGAGGGCAGTGTGGCTCGAGTTGACCAACTAGTTGATGGTTGTTGTGGCGCTAGTGACGGGTGATCGAATGGCTGGGAGGCTCCAGAAGTTTCCCCAAATAGAAACCCTCTAGGAGTGTTTCTCTCTCTGTTCTGCATCTTTATCTCCTCCAACATCTCTTTCTGTCCCTTTGCTAAGTCATTCAAAGCATTCAAGAGGTTGTTGAAAGCCATCTCTTCCCTGCTCTTGGGTTCCACCATGTCCTCCTCTTCTACCACTGCCTTCCCCCTGTCCTCTATGTCTAGATTAATCTCCAGCTCTCTTTCTCTACTCCGGTACCTCTGCCTTCTGTATGTGATGTTCTGCTGGTCCCCTTCTCTCATAAGAGAAAATCCACACAGCTGAGCCAAGACCTAGGCTTTGATACCATTGTAATGTTCCTATGCAGGAATACAAGCATACAAACAATTCAGCAATTAGGAAAAGGAAATAGACACTAAGCACCCATGGAAATGATGGAAATAAGGAACTGTTGAGCCATTTTATTACTTCTTCAAGAGAAAAATACAATAGTAAATAGAATGGTGCACCTGGGCTTGTCTCCAAAACCAGGTGAGAAATGGCTGAACTGAAGGCTGCTACAACTGCTGCACCAAACTGCACTGCGCTGCCTAGAAAACTGCTCTTCTACTGACTTCAAAGGGCTGGAAACACTACTTCCCGTGCTCATAAAACTATGATATTCAAGCTCCTTACTCCTTGGCCTAAACCCAAAAAAACACACAGGAATTTAGTTAGTTCAAACTTCTAAATTTCGACCCCCAAGGAGCCCAACTTCAGCTGCAACTGCAAAACTCGACATGTTGGATTCAGGCTATAAAACCTCCCGGAAAGTGTCCAAAAACTCTGATATGATCCCACCTACAAATATCCTCACTTCCCCAATGAGTTTTCGGGTTGTAGCTCTTGCCCTCAAGACCCACGAAAATGTTGAACTGGCCCTTTGCGCTGTCTCCCAGGCCTGGAATTCGGACTGCTGGTTTGTTGGCTTCTTTGGCTCCAAAACTCTCACTGAATGTTGGCCCAATGTTGTCCCTCAAATTCCTTGGCTCCTCCGGCAATTGGCTGATCCAATGTGGCTCAATCCCCTTGTGTGTGTTCTCCCTGTGGCCCAGAAATACGCACTTCCTGAGTGTAGCTGAGTGATGATGTTGTGGATACTCCCTGGAACTCCTGAAAATGCTTGTGGAACTGCCTTCCTAGGGTGGGCACTCGAAGTCCCCTGAAGGTAAGGTTGAATCTCCCGCTTGAGAGATTCGTGGTTGAACAACCACTTGACTCGGCTAAGCAACTGAGCAAACAGTCAAGTAAATTCGATATGCAAGGTTGAATGAATGATCCAAATGAGAGCCTCCTCCTCCTTTTGTCTTCGTGGGCCTTCCTTGCCTCATGTGGGCCCCTCCAATCCATTCGAATGGCCTAGCTCGAATTCCCACGTGGGTGGCCCACACCTTCCACTGGGAATCTCATTAAGCCGAAATTTTTAAGTCCCTAAGTCGAAACTGCCGGGTCCTTTTCCGTAGCCAAAAATGTGCAAAAATGTGTAGAGATAACCTGTTACAAATGTGATTAAGAAGGCACATGACATTCCGTGGACGTTTGTCTAAAAACAACGGTGTAAGTGTTGTGTATTTCTTTCCTACTCGGTTTCTTATTTCCGCTTATAATTTAATTGGTGAAGACTGCAGTGTATTAGTTTCGGTGTTTACTGTAGGAAACAGTAAATAATTTGTTCAATCACTAACAAATAGAAGGAACTTAATTAGTTGTTGTAGTGGTGATTTAGGTAATCGAATTTTCACATGGAATCAGAGTTGCGGGTGAAGCAAGAGAGCAGAGCCAGAAGAGCCCAGCGCTGAAGAGAAGAAGGAAAGTCGAAGTGCTGCATAAGCAACAAATCGAATCCCCAGAGGGATTGCGCAGTCCAGGCCAAGAGGGCAAGATTTTCGTGGAAAATCTCTCTCTGAGTGAGTCTACAGAGAGGTAGGATTTCCAAATCGAAATTTGTCAGCGGCAGAGGGAACAGCGTAGCATTAGATTCGGCGCAGAGCAGGCTTCAGGTGGGACGCAGTTTTCTGCAGCATTTGCTGGGCAGAAAAAATGTCAGAAGGAAGAAGAGAGACACTTGAGGGAATTTCTTCCTCAGAGAATTCCTAGCCAAGGAATTCAAATTCTCATTTGTTGAGCAATAGCAAGGGGCAGCAGATCTACTGACTCCAGCAGGGAGTGCGTAGGCTAGCCCAGTAGTAGCGTAGAGGAGAGAGGAGGTCATTAGACTTTTTTCGCAGAGATGGTAGCCAGTGGGTTGAGAGATTAGGATCAATTGGATGGTGCATCCAACTATGTGATATGGAAGGGGAGGATGTCATGCCTTCTGGATGAAAATTTACTCAAGATCTATGTCAATAGTGTGGTAGTTGAGCCTGCAGATCCAAATCCGCTCAAAAATTACAAGGGAGATATTGGGAAGGCCAAGCGGATGATCCTCGACGAAGTGAAGGATCATGTAGTATGTCACATCTCAGGCAAAGGGACTGCCAAGGAGATGTGGGATGCTTTGTCCAAGTTATATCAAGGATCTTCCGAGCAGCATAAGATGTACTTGGAGTAGAAGCTGTGATTCACGCAGATGCAAAAGGGGGAACACATTGATCTGTTCCTTGCAAAGCTTCAGGAAACCCGGGACGAGTTGCTAGCTGTGGGGTCAACACTTCAACCTACCAAGATGGTGAGGAAATTCAGTCTCAGAAAGAATGGCAAGTGTTTGTCTAGAGCATCCTAGGCAGAGAAAGATTGCCAGATTGGGAGGGGATGTGGGCCGCTCTTTAGTAGGAAGAGATGAGGAGAGACTTAGTCAAGTGCAAACTTGACAGTAGCAGCAACAGCATTGGGACAAAGCCAAAGGAGGAGGATGAAAATGCAGCCATTGCATCTAAGGGGCAGTAGGAACAACAGAAGAAGAAGAAAGATATTTCGAAGAACAAGTGCTTCCGGTATGGCGAACTTGGTCATTATGCTACACAGTGTCCTCTCAAGAAGAAGGACAAGGACAAGAAGCATGATCCGAAGGCTGCATCTGCACATATCAAGGAGGCGGAGTTTGCCATGATCGCCCAGAGGTGGGGTGATATAGAACTATAGTTCGAAAGAACTGCAGTTGGGCAGGATCCTTGAGCCCACCTCTTGGATCAATACCTTGTTACGGGAGCCCAGATCAAAAGTAGCAGGATGGACTAGTGTCAGTTGGTGCATAGGAGTGTCAGAGTGACAGTTGCATTCGCTAGGAGCGCCAAAGACTAAGCAGCACACAGCTAGAGTTGGCAGCAGTGCAGTTGGCATAAAGCAGAGTCAGCAGCAGCACACAGGCTTGAAAGGGTTAGCGTAGAGACCAGCAACAGATGTATCATGCTGAACACCAATTCAATAATTTTGGATGCTTTTCTATTGTTGATGCAGTAGTAGCAGCAATTGGGGAAGGTTGCAGTGTAGATGCAGTGTTGGCAGTGGCAGGGCCAACAACAGCACAGACGCAGAATTTGAGAGGGAGTCGCAGTACGGATGCAGTGTTAGTAGCAGTACAGATGCATAATTTGCGCAGTAGTTGATGGACAGCAATGTCAGACATCAGCATCGTAGAGGGAGACGTTACAGAGTCAGGGTGATGCTTCAGTAGGTTGCATTACTAGAGTACATTCCTCACTAATAGGGAGTGTTGATTTTTAGTAGCATCGGATGTGCTCTAAGCGTCAAAATTTGCAGGGAGGCATGGGCACATGTATTCCACAATACCCAAAAATCGTTTTGCGAAATTCCAGCTTGAGACAATTTTATTAAAATAATTAATTATTTTTAATGGAGGCCTAAGTCTAAACTTAGGGAATTAAAATAATTAAAGGGTATTAATCTAACTATGGGTGAAACCTCTACAAGAATACGAGGATCAAACAAAAATGATCTAAGCCATTGATTAGAATCTAATATGGGATGTTGGTTCTCAATAGAAAGATTATAAGAGGAGGCTTGATGGGCATTTGGAAAACACATCGAGTAGAGATCAGAAGATCGAATTTCTGAAGCACAGCAGTTGTCGGGGAGAGAATTTGAAGTGATCTTTTGCAGTGAGGGGCAGGGATAGTTCCGGTTGGAGATTTCTCCTGATCTGGGAATACTCAGCAAAGGAGGCAGAGAGAGATCCGGGAGAGGCAACGCAGAGGCTAAGTTGCACAGAGGCAACGCAGAGCCTTGAGGAGGTCCATATTTTTGCTGGAGGAATTGATTTCTGAAGCCGGAAGCCAGGGTGTGAGACCAGTAGGTGGAAATCAAAGTTTCTGGGAGGCAAATCGATTAGCAGCGGGAGTAACGCTGGGTTGACACAATGACTGCGCAGAGGCAGCAAGGGGCAAGCCATTTCTGTGGCTAGATTAGTCGGGATCGCCTGTGATAGTGTGAGGTACTTCTCACTATTCATCTGTCAGTGATATTCTCTGTACTGGATAGCCAGCAAGGCATCTAGAGATTGTATTCAGAAAACTACTGCTTAATAATAAAACTCTAAGCTGCTGCACCGAGTTTCCTGCATTGGGTTTTTCCGAGGACGTTTGTCCAAAAACAACGATGTAATGTGTTGTGTATTCCCTTCTTGATCATTTTCTTGTTTCCGCTTATAATTTAATTGGTGAGTCTAACGAATGATATCCAAGGGCCATTATAGCCCTACGTCAAGCTTAGCCAACATATCTCCAAAAGGTAATAAGGTGGCAACAATTAGCATATCTCCATTACGATCATATGTTAGGCAGAGCAGCCAACTCAACAACATCCACCTTAAGATTTCCTTCGCAACAAAACTAACAAATCGCCAACACATCCATAACATTCCCCTTTAAGATTAACTTGGGGAACCAAATATGGAATTTTGGCATAAAACATATTTGACCAAGTAAATATTATATCCCATTGGAGCATATACATTGAGTAAGATCATTGTTGCACTATAAGTTCATCTCGGACAACAAGAATCCTCATCATGTGGAGTGTCTAACACTTCAAGCCCATGAATGTAGAGCGCATCACTAGAGGATTTATCTCTTGACATGTTCACAACCTGTAAAGTGACCGCTTAAATTGGATACCTTATCTTGCAGATTAGGTGTATGACTCAAGAAATTAACGAAAATTCAGAAAAATTGGCAAACATTTTGATTTTTTTACTCCCCTGCACCGATCAAATCTACTTGTAACAAAGTTCTACAACTATATTTAGACATATGGGCCTCCCCTGTGTACCTTTGCTTCATTCAAAGAAAACTTCTTGTACTAATTCAGGTTTCCTAGTTCACATTGGACACGAACTAGCTTGCATGACTTCCCCTAAACACCTGGCACATATGCAATCTTTCTTCTTTCCATGTCAATCCCCAATTAGGCCCCATTATTTACATGGCTCCTTCCAAGTGGCAGTAATTATTTGCGAATTTTAGTGTTTGCATTACTATAATTTTCTCGTCGCCCCACAAATTCTAAGCTCGCAATCACAATTTGATCCTTCACATTTGTCATTCTCTTTGATCTCATCTCGAATTGAGAATTTCATCCACCTCCAATTCTTGCGCATTATGTCAAACAACTCATCAACAACTTGTCACTTTTCCTTAAATGATTTTTCACACCCAAACGACCCGAGTTTTGTAACCTATAGCTCTGATACCACCTGTAATGTCCCGAGGCCCACAGTTGAATTTACGTGTAACACTCCCAACCCTCTGCCCCCTTATTTAATAGCTTCGACTATATATTTATGTGCCTATTATTGTTGAATAGTGTCACCTGGTTATTTTCCTTTTTTTTCTCGTTTTGGGCATTGTGATATGCACATCTAAATGCATTTTAGTGCAAATGCCTAGCTGTTTAATTTTTACACAGAATAATTAAAGTGCATGCGTAACAATTAAAATACATACATAGCACAGAAAATGGTACATAAGGAATCACAACATAAATGAAATGAAAGATGGAAGTGATATTAAGCAAATAAACTGTACAACAACATATAAAAATAAAACTCACATTAAACATCCATGAAAACGCTGCCAATAAGGAACAGTTGAGCCATATTATTAAAACTCTGTAGGCTAGAGACAATATGAAATGGAATTCTGCACCTGGGCTTGTCCCAATGAACAAGAAAGACCAACCCCAGGTGGGAAAATAGTTGAGTTGAAGGCTACCAAACTGCTGCACCACTCTGCACTGCGCTGCCCCAGTAAATTGTTGCCCTGTTGAACTTAGACTAGCTGGAAGGTGCTAAAAATCTTCCCAGAAAATTGTGTGCTTTTAACCCCAGACTCCTGAGACAAAACACAGAAAAACCCAGAAGGGAATTTAGCTCGTTTTTACTTCAGATTTTCGACCCCCTTGGAGCCTCTCCCTAGATTCGACTACCAATTTCGACTTGCGGGAAATAGCCTGCAAATCCCTCTGCAAACTCCTCCAAAATGTTGGTTTTACCTATGCTATCCAACTCCTAGCTCCCCGGATGGCTCCTGGCCAAGATCAACTGCTCCCCAAGTCCCCACAAATTTGCTGCTGGATGGCCTCTGTGCAGTCTCTCTGTCCATAAATGCAACCGACTAGTGCAGTGGCCTAACTTGCTGCAAACTCCAATGAAAATGCCTTCCCTAAGCTTCCTCCTCAGTTCCTGGATACCCCAGCAAGCAATGAATCCCCTTGCTAACTTCCAACTTCTCCTGCATGTTTTCTGGCTGCCGAGGAATACACAATTACCTGTCCGCACTGGTGGCTGAAGTGTGTTGTTGTCCCTGACTCCCTGAAACTCCTGTAGAACAGCCTCCCTAGGGCAAGTACAGATGTTCCCCTAAAGTAGAGGTTGAATCTCCCGCATGAGAGATTCGTGGCTAAACAACCAGTAGACTTGCTAAGCAACAAAGCGTACAAGTGAGTGTTTGTTTGCAAATGTAGATGGTCAAAAATGAGCGTTGATCCTCCTTTTATTCCCTTGGGCCTGCTTAGCCTCATGTGGGCCCCTCCATCCACCCATTCGATTTACCTCCAAGCACATCAAATGGCCAAGTTCGAATTTCCCATGTGGGTGGTCCCCACATTCCACTACCTGCTAAATAAAGTCGAATTTGCCCCATAGTTCCTAAGTCTAAGTGTGGGGTCCTCCTAGGTCAAAATTGTGTCAAAAATGTGTAGCTGCAACCTGTGACTAATGTTTGTGACAAGAGACATGACAGTCCTCCCCTCCCAAATGTTGCTTGCCCTCAAGCAACCTCAAAGCTGGATGCTACAATATGTGCTCACCTTCCCAAGTGACATCCTCATCTAGCAAGTTCTTCCAACGTACCAAGAACTCCTTGATGGTCCTACTCCTCAGTCTCCTTTCCCTGCTCTCCAAAATGGCCTCTAGTTCCAACACCAAGTGGCCCTCATCATCCAGCGGGGGTAGATCAGCTGCTGCCATCACCTGTTGTCCCAACAGCTTCTTCAAGCATGGGACATGAAACACATTGTGGATTCTACTCCCTGGAGGCAACTCCAGCTCATAAGCCACCTCCCCAACTCACCTAGTCACCCGGTAGGACCCATAGAAGCGTGGTTGTAGCTTCTTGGCCCCCTTTTGTTTCAGCGTAGACTGCCTGTAAGGATGCAATCGAACGTATACCAAGTCCCCCTCCTCAAAGTATCTGTCTGTCCTCTGCTGGTCTGCAAACAATTTTCGTTGATTTTAGGTTGTCACCAAATTATCCTTGAGAGCCTTGAGGATATCTTGGCTCTCTTGGACCCAGTCTTTGGCCTTTGGGGCCCGGTTGTCGCCAAAAACAATATCAGCAAAAGTCCATGCATCATATCCATAAAGGGCATGGAAAGGAGTCATACCAATAGACATGTGGTGTGTATTGTTGTAGCAGTACTCGCCCAGATGCAACCATCGTATCCACGTCCTTTGCTGACCTATCACATAGTTCCTCAGGTACCCCTCCAACCACTGATTAATTCTCTCCATCTGGCCATCTATCTGAGGGTGATAACTGATGCTAGGAGTGAGCTTCGTCCCAACCAACTTGAAGATTTCCTGCCAAAAGCCACCCATGAATCTATTGTCTCTGTCGCTCACTATGTTCTTAGGGAGCCCATGCAACCTGATAACCTCCCGGAAGAATAACTCGGCAACCTGTGCAGTAGTGTACCTAGTGGGGATAGCGAAGTAGGCAAATTTGGTCAGCCAGTCGACCACTAAATATATGCAATCCTTCCCCTGTACTGTGGGGAACCTAGTGATGAAGCCCATCGAAATACTTTCCCATTTCCAATCTGAGATGGGAAGTGGCTGTAGTAGTCCTACAGGGTGGGTCAGCTCCCCCTTGTTCCGCTGACAGGCCTCACACTCCCATACGTGCTGCAACACGTCCTCCTTGAGGCCGTTTCATGTGATTCTCTCCCGAACAACCATATAAGTCTTCTAGAACCCCTAGTGTTTGGATAGTGGTGAATCATGAGCTGCCTGGAGTATCCTCTCCCTCAACTGTGAGTTAGGCACTAAGTAAATGTGCCCCTTGTAATAGATGACCTCATCCATCACACAGTAAAGCTCATATGCATGTGCCCCCTCCAATACCTCACATGCCCTCCTATCCTTGGAGTACTCCACCAACAATCGAGCCCTCCAATCCTGGCAGATGCTCATGAGAGATAACCCAGCTGGCCTCCAAGATAGATCATCGACCACCACATTGTGCTTCCCCTGCACATACTCTATGTCAAAATCATAGGCCTGCACCTTGTTGACCCATCTCTGTTGCCTGTCATTGAGGCCCTGTTTCCCCATGAAATGCAAAGACTATTGTGTTCAGTCTTCACTCGGAACCGGTTTCCCACCAAGCACTGGCGGAACTTGGCCAATGCATGCATAATGGCCAACATCTCCTTGTCATATATGAATATGACGACTCATGCAGTAGGAGCTTTCAACTCTCGAAAGCTATGGGATGCCCCTCCTATGACAATACTGCCCCAACTCCTACCCCAGATGCATCACACTCCACCGTGAATGGCTGGGAAAAGTCTGGAAGTGCTAAAACAAGGCAACTGCTAATCACCTCCTTAAGGTGATCAAAGGCGACTTGTGCTCCATCAGTCCATGTGAAGGCCCCTTTCTTGGTCAAGTCGATCAAAGGTGCTGCTAGCTACGAGAACCCTTTGACAAACTTCCTGTAATAGGTGAAAATGCCCTAGAAGCCCCGTAGCGTAGTCACGTCTCAGGGTACTGGCCAATCCCGAATGGCCCGAATCATCTCCTCGTGAAATTTCACCCCATTTGATCCAATGATATGCCCTAGGTAGAGCATCTCTGTCAACCCAAACTCGCACTTGGAGAGCTTGGCATAGAACTGATGCTCCTCCAAAATGCGCAATACCTCCTCCAAGTGTTGGAGGTGCTCCTCCCACGTCCAACTATAGATCAGGATGTCATCGAAGAACACTAGCATGAACCTCCTTAGCTGTCCCCGAAAGACATGGCTCATGCATGACTGGAATGTGGCTGGAGCATTGGTTAGCCCAAACGGCATGACTAGAAATTCAAAGTGCCCATAGTGGCACCGAAAAGTTGTCTTCAAGATGTCCTGATCTGGTGGTACCCTGAGCGTAGATCAATCTTAGAGAAGTACTTGGTTCCTCTAAGCTCATCCATCAACTCGTCAATGCGGGGAATAGGGTACCGGTTCTTAAGAGTCTTCCGGTTGAGGGCCTAGTAGTCAATACACATCCGAAGGGTTCCATCCTTCTTCTTCACCATCACTACTGAAGAAGAGAAAGGACTGGAACATGGCTTGATATGGCCCAATGCAAGCAGCTCCTGGATGGCCTTCTCTATCTTGTCCTTATAGACTTTGGGATGTCTGTAAGGAGTAGTGATCACTGCCTATACACCTAGCTCCAGCTCAATAGTGTGCTCAAATCCTCTATCTGGTGGTTGCCCTGGTGGAATGTCCCCAAACACTATTGCATACCTGTCCAGTAAAGCTTGTATGTTTGTTGGTGGTGGTTGCGCCTGTCCCCCAGCCTCTAAGATCCTCAACTCAACTGCCCATGCAATGTCCCCATGTCGTAGATCTGCCTCCATCCTGTGGGCCGAAACTGTCTGAGGTGGGTAAGACTGCATGCCCCTCAAGACCACCAGTTTGTCATCTGGCCCAATGAACTCCATCTCTGGTTTCCTCCAATCCATCGTGACTCGCCCAAGGGAATACAACCACTGGACACCCATCACCACGTTGGTGTCTGGCACATCGAGCACAAAGAAGTAGTCCATCATCGAGTAGTTCCCCATAACTACTTTCAAGGAGGTCACGTATCTGGTGCACTGGATGGTACAGTGCCTCTGATCCTCGGTTTTAAAAACTTAGGAGCACAAAGAAGCAAGGACTCCTCCTACTGGGGCAAGAGATGCCCCTCCCTGTGGAGGTGGTGGTGGTGGCCCTTTGTCTGCTAGAGACTCTCCATCTCTCCCACCACAATCTTTCTCCACCTCATCCTCCTGGTCACTGTCAGAAAATACCTCAATGTAGTGTGCTCTACATGTAGTGCACCTATGGTGAGGTGCCCAGGGCTCTCTAAATTTGAAGCACAGCTTCCTCCTCCGAAGGTCCTCCCGTGTCTCCTCATCCAACTACCCCCTCCCCTATGTGGTCCTCGACAGTGGGGGTCTAGTCTCATGCCCCTTCTGTGGGAAAGGGGTCCGTGCAGGAAATGGTGCTCTAGTCTTGGGGATGGCCCCCTGTAGATCTCTAGCACACAAGATTGCTTCCTGCAACGTGGAGGGTCTGCGTGACTTCACCAGTCCACACAGGGGCTCAAGCAAGCCCTCAATGAAGGTATATACCCTCCTTTCCTCGGATAGATCTGGGACCATCACTGACACACGCAAAAAATCTGAAAAGTACTGCTCTGGGTTGCTTGTTTGGCGTAGTTGTGTTAGCTCCCTGAAATAAGCCTCTGGATCCCTCTGATCAAATCGCTCCACCATCCTCTGGGTGAAGTCCTCATAAGAAACTATCTGGGCATGCCCTAAGGTGGTCAAGCCATGGAACCACCAATCATGGGCTTCCCCCTCCAAGTGCAGCGTGGCCATCTTAATGGCTTCCTGCTCTGTCATCCAATTGAATTGAAAGTATGTGTCCATCTTTTCAACTCAAGCCCTAGTCGTGCACTTTGGAGTGCCATCAAAAGTAGGGAAATACATCCTCCCTATGGTTCTCTGTAGCTCATAGTTTTGGGACCCTTGTCCTCTGTACCCCTTGTTCCTCTCACTCTGCTTAAGCTTGCAGTAATATCTGAAGGAGAGGGCTTCTTTGAAGTCTTCATCCATTGTATGCCACTCTCTAAAGTAATCACCCATCTGAGGAGGACCTTCCTCCCATGCAGGCTCGATTTGTGCCACTCGCACGAAAGA
Organism: Pinus tabuliformis; assembly: GCA_031772625.1. Classification (NCBI taxonomy): domain Eukaryota; kingdom Viridiplantae; phylum Streptophyta; class Pinopsida; order Pinales; family Pinaceae; genus Pinus; species Pinus tabuliformis. Next base: position 1,396,834,204 of record CM062817.1, on the reverse strand, counting down.
AGGTAGTGTAGCTTGAGTCGGCACACTAATTGAAGGGCGTTGCGCTGCTGGTGAGGGGTGATTGAAAGGCTGAGAGGCCCCGAAAGTTTCTCCACATAGAAACCCTCTAAGCGTGGTCTTTTCTCTGTTCTGTGACTTGATCTCTTCCAGCATGTCTTTCTACCCCTTGGCCAAGTCAATTAAGGCCCTCAGGAAGCTGTTGAAATCCATCTCCTCCCTGATCTTAGGCTCTGTCATTTCCTCCTCTCGCAACTACTTTCCCTTGATCCTCCGTGTCTGGATTAATTTCTAACTCCCTTTTTCTGCTCCTGTACCTCTACCTACGGTAGGTAATGTTCTGTTGATTCCCTTCTCTGATAGCAAACAATCCCCACAGTTGATCCAAGAACTAGGCTCTAATACCACTATAATGTTCCTAAGTAGGAATGTAAGTGATATTAAGCAAATAAACTGTGCAGCAACATATAAAAATAAAACACACATTAAACATCCATGAAAATGCTGCCAATAAGGAACTGTTGAGCCATATTATTAAAAATCTGCAGGCTAGATACAATATGAAATGGAATGGTGCACCTGGGCTTGTCCCAATGAACAAGCAAGACCAACCCAGCGACTGAGTTGAACGCTACCCAACGGCTGCACCACTCTGCACTGCACTGCCCCAGTAAACTGTTGCCCTGCTGAACTTCGACTAGCTGAAAGGTGCTCAAAAACTACCTAGAAAATTGTGTTCTTTTAACCCCAGACTCCTTGGACAAAACCCAGAAAAACCCAAAAGGGAATTTAGCTGCTTTGGAATTCAGATTTTCAACCCCCTTGGAACCTCTCCCCGTCTTCGACTACCAATTTCGACTTGCAAGAAACAACCTGCAAATCCCTTTGCAAAATCCTCCAGAATGTTGGTTTTACCTGTGTTATCCAACTCCTAGCTCCTCGTATGGCTCTTGGCCAAGATCAACTGCTCCCCAAGTCCCCACAAATGTGTTGTTGGATGGCCTCTGCGCATTCCCTCTGTCCAGAAATGCGACTGACTGATGCGCTGGCCTAGCTTGCTGCAAACTCCAGCAAAAATGCCTTCCCTATGTTGCCTCCTAAGTTCACTGATCCCCTAGCAAGCAATGAATCCCCTTGCTGACCTCCAACTCCTCCTGCGTGTTTTTTGGATTCTCAGGGAAACACAATTCCCTCTCTGCGATGATCGCTGAAGTGTGTTGTTGTCCCTAACTCCCTGAAACTCCTATAGAACAACCTCCCTAGGGCGGGCAAGGATGGTCCCCCGAAGTAGAGGTTGAATCTCCCGTGTGAAAGATTCGTGGCTAAACAGCGAGTAGACTTGCTAAGCAACAAAATGTATAAGTGAGTGTTTATTTGCAAATGTAGAAGATAGTCAAAAATGAGAGTTGATCCTCCTTTTATTCCCTTGGGCTTCCTTAGCCTCACGTGGGCCCCTCCATCCACCCATTCAATTTCCCTCCAAACACATCGAATAGCCAAGTTCGAATTCCCCATGTGGGTGGCCCCCACATTCCACTAGCTGCTAAATAAAGTCAAATTTGCCCCATAGTTCCTAAGTCTAAGTGTGGGGTCCTCCTCCTAAGTCAAAATTGTGCCAAAAATGTGTAGCTTCACCCCTTGACTAATGTTTGTGAGAAGGGACATGACATTCCTCCCAACCATAGACCACATTGTTCTTTTTATTTCAACAATGGGTCATCCCCGAGCTGGGGCTTGTTAGTTTTTTGGTAGCATCGGAAGTGCTCTAGCCTTCATCAGTTCTATAGAACCCAGAAACCGTTTGGTGAAATTCCACTCGGATTGTATTTTATTAAAATAATTAATATTTTAATGGAGTTGCTAAATCTAAACTTAAGGAAATTAAAATATTAATGGGTATTAATCAAAATATGGGTGATAATGATCTAGAAGGCGGATCAAGTCATGTTTTAATCCTAATCATTGATTAGAGACATAATCTTGATCATTGAAGACTCAACAGGAAAAGTTTAAAATGGAGGCTTGAGGTCATTTGGAAACACAGACACAGAGACTGAGGAAATCGATTTTCTGAGGTGAGAAGTTCTCAGGAGGAAAATCATAGGGGAGATCTTGCAGTTGAGGGGCAGAGAGCTTGCAGAGACAGCGCAGAAGTCGGGAGAGCTGACGCAAAAAAACTGCCTGTTATGCAGAATCCAAAACTACCAGAACAGGTGGAACTGCTGGGAACTGTCGGAACAGACGGAATTGCCGAAACAGCCGGAAGAGCTGACGCATAGGCAACGCAGTAGCCGAGAGAGTTGACGCAGAAAAGCTGCTTGTCACGCAGAATCCAAAACTATCGGAACAACCGAAACTGTCAGGAATTGCCGAAACTGCAGGGAACTGCCCGAACAGCCGGGAGAGCTGACGCAGAGGGCGGAGAAGGTGACACAGGGCTATCGCAAAGCCAGTGCAGAAATAGTCGGGGTTAGCCAGTCTTGTGCCGAATCAACGGAAATTCTGCCGGGTAAAGCGAGGTAAAACTCACTCAGATTTTCCGCTAGTATTTTCTCTGTAAAGGATTGCTAGATAAGCATCCTAGATTTGTATTTAGATATTTCTCCTACATAATAATAAAACGTCAAAGCTGCTGCACCAGTTTTCCCGCATTGGGTTTTTCTGGTGACTATTGTGTCCAAAAATAAGTGTGTCCTATGTATCTTGTTCTTTGTTCTGTTTTCTGTTTCATGAGAGCAAATATTTAATCAGTGTAGGCTGCAGAAGTAATTTGCTTCAGTATTCAGAGGAATAACTTGATGAATGTAATTTAAAAATCAAGTCAGTGAAGTAGAGTCAGTTTGTTGCAGTAGGGGTTCCTTCGAGTCTAGGAATTTTCCCATGGTATCAAAGGATTGATTTTGAAACAGGAAGAGCAGATCCAGTACTGAGCAGTGAGGCCGAAAGTTGCACTTGACAGCAAATCGAATCCCCTTGAAGGGATTACGCAATCCTTGCCGCAGAACAGATCTGAGGAAATCTCTCTGTGAGTGAGACGACATAGAGGTACGATTTCCAGTTCATGAGTTTGCAAAGGCAGAGGGAGTGATGCAGAGCCTCAGGGCAGTGCTTGAAGGGCGCAGTTTCTGTCAGGGCAGAAATCTGCTAGAAAAGAACGAAGACACGTAGAAGGGGAATTTTATCCTCAGAGAACTTTCCACTAGAAAGTTCGAATTTCGCAATTCCTGAGCAGCTGAGCAGTGCTAGGTAGTGACTAGAGGAGTTAGTTCGATAGTTGGGTGAGATGGCATCGCATGGGCTCAGAGATCAGGACAGGTTAAACAGAGGCTCCAACTATGTCATATGGAAGACCATAATCTTAGCTGTTTTGGAGGAATATGATCTCGAGACCTACATCAAAAGTGTTGTAGTTGTTCCTGCTGACAACGATCAAAAGAAGAAATACAAAGTCGAGCAGGGGAAGGCAAAGAGGCTCATTCTCGATGGAGTTCGAGATCATGTGGTCTCACATTTGCAAGACAAGGATACATCCCGAGAGATGTGGGTAGCCTTGTCTTCTCTGTAATAAGGCTCTTCCGAACAACGAAAGGTGTATTTAGAGCAGAAGTTGCAGCGGACCTTGATGCAGAAAAGAGAAGGGGTGAACCTCTATCTTCAGCGTCTTCAGGACACTAGAGACCAACTTGTTGCAGTAGGGTTCACTCCTCAGCCCACCGCGATGGTGAGGATAGCCCTGAATGGAGTCTCGGATGAATGGAAAGTTTTCGTCCAAAGCATATTGGGCACAGAAAAACTAACTTCATGGGAGGAGATGTTGGCGACTCTTCAACAGGAGGAGTTAAGGAGGGACCTAGTGAACGTCAACCTTAATGGCAGCAGTGGGAGTAGCACAAAGACAAAGGAGGAGGAGGAGGAAAATGCAGCTCTGGCATCCAAGGGACAACAGAAGCCAAAGCGACAGAAGGACATTTCAAAGGTGAAATGTTTTAATTGTGGCGATTTGGGCCACTATGCATCCCAATGTCCTTTGAAGAAAAAGGGCAAGGATGAGAAACATGATACTAAGGCTGCTTCAGCAAAGAATGACGAGGAGGATTTTGCCATGAGTGCCCACACATCTCCAGGAGGGAAATGGGGTGATATTGAGTTGTAGTCAGGAGGACTATATGTGGGCAGGATCCTTGAGGAGTCCACCTCTTGAATCAATTCCTTGCTACGGGAGACCAAGATTCAATAGTAGCTTGATGGACTTAGTGTCAGATGATGTAGTGGATTGTTTGGAGGACAGATGTAGTAGCTTGGGACTAGAGACTGATCAATGCAAAGTAAGGTTTCCAACAATGCAAATGGTACAGTGTAGAAGTCAGCAACATCGCAGAAGACTTAGAGGGTCAACAGCAGTCAGACTCCAACATTCATTGTATTATGTTGAACACAGTTAAGTTCAACCAATTTTGGATTTTTTCAGTTGCTTCTCTCAGCAACTGAGTTGTAGTACGGATACAGTTTTAGCAGTGGTAGTGCTAGCAACATAGCAAATCCAACATTTAAGAGGGAGTTGTAGTACAAATGATGCAATGGTAGTGGCAGTGTCATGGGCAGTAGTACAGTAGTAGCAGTAACACAGTATTGGTGGCAGCAACAGTGCAGAAAGGAGGTGCTTCAGAAACAAAGCAACATGCAAGTGGACATTGTTGCTAGAGCACTTTCCTCGCTAAGAAGGAGTGTTATTTTTTTGGTAGCATCGGAAGTGCTCTAGTCTTGAAAATTGGTGGAGAGGATAAGGCACATGAGTTCTAAAGAACCAGAAACCATTTGGTGAAATTCCACCCGGATTGTATTTTATTAAAATAATTAATATTTTTAATGGAGTTCCTAAATCTAAACCTAGGGAAATTAAAATATTAATGGGTATTAATCAAAATATGGGTGAGAATGATCTAGAAGGAAAATCAAGTGATGTTTTAATCTCAACAATTCATTAGAGACATAATATTGGCCATTGAAGACTCAACAGGAAAAATATAAAATGGAGGCTTTGGGTTCATTTGGAAACACACAAAGAGATTGAGGAAATCGATTTTCTGAGGTGAGAAGTTCTCAGGAGGAAAATCGATTCGGGAGATCTTGCTTCAGAAACAGAGCAACATGCAAGTGAACATTGTTGCTAGAACACTTTTCTCGCTAAGAGGGAGTGTTATTTTTTTGGTAGCATCAGAAGTGCTCTAGCCTTGAAAATTGGTGGAGAGGCTAAAGCACATGAGTTCTAAAGAACCCAAAAACCGTTTGGTGAAATTCCACCCGGATTGTATTTTATTAAAATAATTAATATTTTTAATGGAGTTCCTAAATCTAAACCTAGGGAAATTAAATATTAATGGGTATTAATCAAAATATGGGTGAGAATGATATAGAAGGCGGATCAAGTGATGTTTTAATCTCAGCAGTTCATTAGAGACATAATCTCAACCATTGAAGACTCAACAGGAAAAGTATAAAATGGAGGCTTTGGGTTCATTTGGAAACACACCAAAAGATTGAGGAAATCGATTTTCTAAGGTGAGAAGTTCTTAGGAGGAAAATAGATTGGGGAGATCTTGCTTTAGAAACAGAGCAACATGCAGGTGGACATTGTTGCTAGAGCACTTTCCTCGCTAAGAGGGAATGTTAGTTTTTTGGTCGCATCGGAAGTGCTCTAGCCTTGAAAATTGGTGGAGAGGCTAAGGCACATGAGCTCTAAAGAACCTAGAAACCGTTTGGTGAAATTCCACCCGGATTGTATTTTATTAAAATAATTAATATTTTTAATGGAGTTCCTAAATCTAAACCTAGGGAAATTAAAATATTAATGGGTATTTATCAAAATATGGGTGAGAATGATCTAGAAGACAAATCAAGTGATGTTTTAATCTCAGCAGTTCATTAGAGACATAATCTCGTCCATTGAAGAATCAACAGGAAAAGTATAAAATGGAGGCTTTGGGTTCATTTGGAAACACACAAAGAGATTGAGGAAATCGATTTTCTGAGGTGAGAAGTTCTCAGGAGGAAAATCGATTGGGGAGATCTTGTAACTGAGGGGCAGAGAGAATATAGAAGGACTTTTTGGAGAATACTGAGAAAGAGATGGAGAGAGCTTGCAGAGAGGCAGTGCAGAAGCCGGGAGAGATGACGCATAAAAGTTGTCTGTCACACAGAACCCAGAACTGTCGGAACAGCCGGAACTGTCGAGAATTGCCGGAACTATCGGAATAGCCGGAAGAACTGACACAAAGGCAGTGCAGCAGCCAAGAGAGTTGACGCAGAAACGTTGTCTATCATGCAGAATCCAAAACTGTCGAAAACGCCGAAACTGTCGAAACTGCAGAGAATTGTTGGAACTACCAGAAACTGTCGAAACAACCGAGAGAGTTGAAGCAAAGGGAAGAGAAGGTGACGAAGGGCTAACGCAAAGCCAACGCAGAAATAATCAGGGTTAGCCAGTCTTATGCTGGATCAGCCAGAATTCTGCATGATGAAGTGACGAAAAACTCACTCAGATTTTCCGCCATTATTTTCTCTATAAAGGATTGCTAGATGTGCATCCTAGATTTGTATTCAGATATTTCTCCTGCATAATAATAAACCCTCAGAGTTGTTGCACCGGTTTTCCCGCATGGGATTTTTCCGGGGACTATTGTGTCCAAAAATAAGTGTGTCCTATGTATCTTGTTCTTTGCTCTGTTTTCTGTTTCATGAGATCAAATATTTAATTAGTGTAGACTGCAGAAGTAATTTGCTTTAGTATTGAGAAGAATAAGTTGATGAATGTAATCTAAAAATCAAGTAGGTGAAGTATATTCATATTTGTTGCAGTAGGGGTTCCTTTGAGACTAGGAATTTTCACAGGGCTTCGACACCATGGAGTACACATCTGGTACCATTAATAGAATACAATGCCAAACCGTAGCACCCTCAACCCTATAGGCTCACGCCCCCAATCAACCTACACCCAAGAATGCACACCCTTATCTGCACTTGCAATCCCTTAACCTATGCCACCACTTCCACGGCGCCTTACTCAGTCGAAAAGAGACGTTCTCAGACTCCTGTGGCTCCAAGAATTCTTACTTTTCTTCGAGCTTGCCAAGTATGCTCCAAGTCCTTATATCAAACCCTTCAATCCTCCAACCTCCTAGCTCACAACTCCCATCAACCTGCACATAGGTAGTGTACACCCTTTTTTGCACCTAAGGTTCTTCGGGCTACGTATGAGGGGAATAAAGGGTGAACTTGTAGCTATTCATGCTAGTTTGTTGTTCACTCTTTAAAGTGGCTACAAGTAGCTTAGTGTGATGCCTTGCTAGGCCATTTTGACTAGTTATGGTTTGTTGTTGATGGCGGATGCCCTAACTAGTGTTTGGAAACATTTGAAGTGTCTTATCCTATGACAAGCATGAACGACATGTACCAACATGTCATAGGTTAATTGGTATGTACTTCTAACTTTATTGTTTGTATAAATAAAGTACATTGCTATACACAATTTCTATAGTTCAAGATCTAATTTTTACCATATATTCACAAAGAGATTAGAGCAGTTTATGGTGTTGCTCATATATGCTAATTTAGCATCTTGTGCCCATCCGTGTAAATTGAATATAGTAGTCATCAAATAATTGTGTTTCGTTAATGAACCTATATTAGAGTCGTTATAATTGTATTGATGCGAGGATTGAAAGATATGAGAAGTGCTTGACATTTGGAACCCATGCTTGGAGAGTGAAACACTTGAGGATTGATCTCTTGACATATGTACACCTTGGCGAGTGAGCGCTGGACTCTTTAACTTGTATATTGCAATGGCCCTTGGATGTCATTCATTGGACACCCTTAGTTTAAGACTATGCGCCACATTGGTGTTAGTGGGAGCCCACTCACAATAATGTGGTCCATAGCCTTAAACTAAGGGTGTCTAATGAATGACATCGAAGGGTCATTGCATCCCTACATCAAGCTTAGCCAACATTTCTCCAAAAAGTAATAAGGTGGTGACTCCATTAGGATCATATGTTAGCCAGAGAAGCCAACTCAACAACCTCCACCTTAAGAATTCCTTGGCAACAAAAATAAGAAATCGACAACATATCCATAATATTCCCCTTTGAAATTATCGTGGGGAAAAAAGTATGGTATTTTGGCCTAAAGGAAATTTGACCAAGTAAATATTATATCCCATCGGATCATATGCATTGAGTAAGAGCATTCGTGCGTTATAAGTTGAACATGGACAACAAAAATCTTCATCATGTGAATTGTCTAACACTTCAAGCCCATTAATGTAGAGAGCATCACTAGAGGATTTATCTCTTTACATGTATACAACTTGTAAAGTAAACGCTTGAATTGGATACCTTATCTTGTAAATTAGGCACATGATTCAAGAAATTAATGAAAATTCAGAAAAATTGGCAAACATTTTGATTGTTTTACTCCTCTGATCAAATCTACTTGTAACGAAGTTTTGAAACTATCTTTAGACATACGGGCCTCCCCTGTGCAACACTCCTTCATTAAAAGATAACTTCTTGTACTAATTCAGGTTTCTTTGTTCACATTGGACACACACTAGTTTGCATTACTTCCCCTAAACACCTAGCACGCATGTTAGTCCCTACTCAAGCCCTGGATTATTCACATGGGCCCTTGGATCACTATGCTTCAAGAGCTTGTATAATGTAAGCTTAGAGAATATACTAGAGGACTTGCATCATGTAAGTGAGAAATTAATGGTGGACTTGGTGGTATTCATGCTAGTTTGGTGTGCACCCTTTGAAGTGGCTACTAGTGGCTTAGTGTGATGCCTCGCTAAACCATGTTTTCTAGTTATGGTTCGTTGTTGATGATGGATACCCTAGCTAGGGTTTGGAAGCATTTCAAGTGTCGACATTGTTCTTTTTCTTTCAACAATGGGTCATCCCTGAGCTGGGGCTTCGACACCATGAGGTAATAGCTCAGCCAAATCCAACGTACGCATTTGGTACCATTAACAGACTAAGGTGACAAACTGTAGCAACCGCCAACCTATAGGCTCACACCCCCAATCAACCTGCACCCAAGAATGCACACCGTTCTCTGCACTTGTGATCCCTCAACCTATGCCACCGCCTCCAGAGCATCTTACTCAGTCGGAAAGAGACGTTCTCAGACTCCTGTGGCTCCAAGAGTTCTTGATGATCTTCGAGCTTGCCAACTATGCTCCAAGTCCTTATATCAAACCCTTGAATCATCCAACCTCCTGACTCACATCCCCCATCAAGCTGCACATAGGCAGTGTACACCCTTTTCTGCACCTAAGGTTCGTCAGGCTATGTGTGTGGGGAATCAAGGGTGGACTTGTAGGTATTCATGCTAATTTGTTGTTCACTCTTTGAAGTGGATACAAGTAGCTTAGTGTGATTCATTGCTAGGCTATCTTCACTAATTATGGTTTGTTGTTGATGACGGATGCCCTTTCTAGTGTTTGGAAACATTTGAAGTGTCCTATCCTATGACAAGCATGAACGACATGTACCAATTTGTCATAGGCTAATTGGTATGTACTTCTAACTTTATTGTTTGTATAAATGAAGTACATTGCTATCCAGAATTTCTGTAGTTGAAGATCTAATTTTTACCATATATTCACATAGAGATTAGAGTAGTTTATGGTGTTGCTCATATATGCTAATTTAGCATCTTGTGCCCATCATTGTAAATTGAATATAGTAGTCATCAAATAATTGTGTTTCGTTAATGAACCTATATTAGAGTCGTTATAATTGTATTGATGTGAGGGTTGAAGGAGCTAGGGTTTGTGACAACCAAAATCTAGAGAAGACATGATCTACTAGGGTTTGATATCTTTGGGTGACAAGGAACTAGGATATGTGGCGAAGAGACCCCATCGAAGACTTGGATCAGTATGCTTGGAGAGATTGTATCATGTAAGCTTAGAGAGTCTTCTAGAGGAATTGGATGATATAAGTGAGAGATTAATGGTGGGCTTGGCGGTATTCATGCTAGTTTGTTGTGAACCCTTTGAAGTGGCTACAAGTGGCTTAGTGTGATGCCTTGCTAGACTATATTTTCTAGTCATATAGTTTGTTGTTCATGTTGGATACCCTAGCTAGGGTTGGGGAAGCATTCCAAGTGTCCTAATATTTGTCAAACTTAATGGACATGTGCCACCTTTTGATAAGAAAGTTGGTATGTACTTGTAACTTTGTTTGGTGTATAACGAAGTACCTTGATGTCCACACATTTTATAGTTGTAGATCTAACTTTTAGAGTATATTCCCATGGAAATTAAGTAGTTTCTAATGTTGTGAACAAATGCTAATTTAATATAATAGTGAGTAGAATTTCTTGAGTAAGATCATTGGACGATTGGATGCTTGAATTAGACGACAAGAATCCTTGCTATGAGAAGTGCTTGACATTTGGAACCCATGCTTGGAGAGTGCAAGACTTGAGGCTTGATCTCTTCACATGTGTAAACATTGAAGAGTGCGCGCTTGACTCTTCATCTTGTATATTGCAATGGCCCTTGGATGTCATTCATTAGACACCCTTAGTTTAACGATATCGGCCACATTAGTGTTAGTGGGCACCCACTAACAATAATGTGGTCCATAGCCTTAAACTAAGGGTGTCTAATGAATGATATCCAAGGGTCATTGCATCCCTACGTCAAGCTTAGCCAATATTTCTCTGAAAGGTAATAAGGTGGAAAAAATTAGCATATCTCATTTAGGATCATATGTTAGGTAGAGTAGCCAACTCAACAACCTCCACCTTAAGAATTCCTTGGCAACAAAAATAAGAAATCGCCAACACATCCATAATATTCCCCTTTAAAATTATTGCGAAGAACCAAATATGGAATTTTGTTTGACCAAGTAAATATTATATCCCATTGGAGCATATGCATTGAGTAAGAGCATTCGTGCGCTATATCTTCAGCTTGGACAACAAGAATCCTCATCATGTGAATTGTCTAACACTTCAAGCTAATTAATGTAGAGAGCATCACTGGAAGATTTATCTTGTTACATGTGTACAACTTGGAAAGTGAACACTTAAGTTGGATAGCTTATCTTGTAGATTAGGCACATGATTCAAGAAATTAACGAAAATTCAGAAAAAAATGGCAAGCATTTCCATTGTTTTACTCCTCTAAGCAAATCAACTTGTAACGAAGTTTTGTAACTATATTTAGACATACAGGCCTCCCCTGTGCATCTCTCCTTCATTAAAAGATAACTTCTCGTACTAATTCAAGTTTCTTTGTTCGCATTGGACACCAACTAGCTTGCATGACTTCCCCTAAACACCTAGGATGCATGTTAGTCCCCACTTAGGCCCTGGATTATTCACATGGGCCCTTGGATCACTATGCTTGAAGAGCTTGTATAATGTAAGCTTAGAGAATACCCTAGAGGACTTGGATGATATAAGTGAGAAAATAATGGTGGACTTGGTGGTATTCATGCTAGTTTTGGTGTCCACCCTTTGAAGTGGCTACACGTGGCTTAGTGTGATGCCTCACTAGACCACGTTTTCAAGTTATGGTTTGTTGTCGACGGTGGATACCCTAGCTAAGGTTTGGAAGCATTCCAACTGTCCACAGTGTTCTTTTTCTTTCAACAATGGATCATCCCCGAGCTGGGGCTTCGACACCATGGGGTAATAGCTCAGCCAAATCCACGAACGTCTGGTACCATTAACAGACTAAGGTGTCAAACTGTAGCAACCTCCAACCTATAGTCTCATGCCCCCAATCAACCTCCACCCAAGAATGCACAATGTTCTCTGCACTAGCGATCCCTCAACCTATGCCACCACCTCCAGGGCATCTTATTGAGCCCGAAAGATACGTTCTCAGACTCATCTGACTCCCAAAGTTCTTGCTGCCCTCAAGACTTTCCAAGTATGCTCCAAGTCCTTATCTCAAACCCTTGAATCCTCCAACCTCCTAGCTCACATCCCTCATCAACCTGCACATAGGTAGTGTACACCCTTTTCTGCACCTAAGGTTCGTCGAGCTATGTCTGTGGGGAAGCATGGGTGGACTTGTAGGTATTCATGCTAGTTCGTTGTTCACCCTTTGAAGTGGATACAAGTAGCTTAGTGTGATGCCTTGTTAGGCAATCTTCACTAGTTATGGTTTATTATTGATGGTGGATACCCTAGCTAGTTTTTGGAAACATTTGAAGTGTCATATCCTATGACAAGCATGAAAGACATGTACCAACTTGTCACATGCTAATTGGTATGTACTTCTAACTATATTGTTTGTATAGATGAACTACATTTCTATCCACAATTTCTGAAGTTGAAGATCTAATTTTGACGATATATTCACATAGAGATTAGAGTAGTTTATGGTGTTGCTCATATATGCTAATTTAGCATCTTGTGCCCATCATTGTAAATTGAATATAGTAGTCATCAAATAATTGTTTTTCGTTAATGAACCTATATTAGAGTCGTTATAATTCTATTGATGCGAGGGTTGAAGGAGCTAGGGTTTGTGACAACCAAAATCTAGAGAAGACATGATCTACTAGGGTTTGATATCTTTGGGTGACAAGGAACTAGGATATGTGGCGAAGAGACCCCATCGAAGACTTGGATCAGTATGCTTGGAGAGCTTGTATCATGTAAGCTTAGAGAATCTCCTAGAGGAATTGGATGATATAAGTGAGAAATTAATGGTGCGCTTGAGGGTATTCATGTTAGTTTGTTGTAAACCCTTTGAAGTGGCTAAAAGTGGCTTAGTGTGATGCCTTGCTAGACTATATTTTCTAGTCATAGTTTGTTTTTCATGTTGGATACCCTAGCTAGGGTTTCGAAGCATTTCATGTGTCCTAGTATTGGTCAAGCTTAATGGACATGTGCTAACTTTTGATAAGCTAGTTGGTATGTACTTGTAACTTCATTTGTTGTATAATGAAGTACCTTGATGTCCACACATTTTATACTTGTAGATCTGACTTTTAGAGTATATTCCCATGGAAATTAAGTAGTTTCTAATGTTGGGTACAAATGCTAATTTAATATAATAGTGAGTAGAATTTGTTGAGTAAGATCATTGGACGATTGGATGCTTGAATTAGACAACAAGGATGCTTGAATTAGAAGTGGTTGACATTTGGAACCCATGCTTGGAGAGTGCAAGACTTGGGGCTTGATCTCTTCACGTGTGTACACCTTGGAGAGTGAGCGCTTGACTCTTTATCTTGTATATTGCAATGGCCCTTGGATGTCATTCATTAGACACCCTTAGTTTAAGGCTATGGGCCACATTAGTGTTAATGGGCGCCCACTAACAATAATGTGGTCCATAGCCTTAAACTAAGGGTGTCTAATGAATGACATCCAAGGGTCATTGCATCCCTATGTCAAGCTTAGCCAACATTTCTCCAAAAGGTAATAAGGTGGCAAAAATTATCATATCTCCATTAGGATCATATGTTGGGCAGAGCAACCAACTCAACAACCTCCACCTTAAGAATTCCTTGGCAACAAAAATAAGAAATCGCCAACACATCCATAATATTCCCCTTTAAAATTATCGGTGGGAACCAAATATGGAATTTTGGCCTAAAGGAAATTTGACCAAGTAAATATTATACCCCATTGGACCATATGCGTTGAGTAAGAGAATTTGTGCGCTATATGTTCAGCTTGGACAACAAGAATCCTCATCATGTGAATTGTCTACCACTTCAAGCCCATTAATGTAGAGAGCATCACTAGAGGATGGATCTTTTTACATGTGTAACACATGGAAAGTGAACGCTTGAATAGGATACCTTATCTAGTAGATTAGCCATATGATTCAAGAAATTAACGAAAATTCAAAAAAATTAGCAAGCATTTCTATTGTTTTAGTCATCCAATCAAATCTACCTGTAATGAAGTTTTGTAACTGTATTTAGACATACAGGCATCCCCTGTGCATCTCTCCTTCATTAAAAGATAACTTCTTATAATAATTCAAGTTTCTTTATTCACATTGGACTCGAACTAGCTGGCATGACTTCCCGTAAACACCTAACATGCATGTTAGTCCCCACTTAGGCCCTGGATTATTGACGTGGGCCCTTGGATCACTATGCTTGAAGAGCTTGTATAATGTAAGCTTAGAGAATATCCTACAGGACTTGGATGATATAAGTGGGAAAATAATGGTGGACTTGGTGGTATTCATGCTAGTTTGGTGTGCACCCTTTGAAGTGGCTACAAGTGGCTTAGTGTGATGCCTCGCTAGACCACGTTTTCTAGTTATGTTTTGTTGTTGATGGTGGATACCCTAGCTAAGGTTTGGAAGCATTCCAACTATCCACATTGTTCTTTTTCTTTCAACAATGGGTCATCCCAGAGCTAGGACTTTGACACCATGTGGTAATAGCTCAGCGAAATCCACATACACATCTAGTACCATTAACAGACTAAGGTGCCAAACCATAGCAACCTCCAACCTATAGTCTCATGCCCCCAATCAACCTGCACCCAAGAATGCCCATCGTTCTCATTTTACCATATATTCACATAGAGATTAGAGTAGTTTATGGGGTTGCTCATAAATGCTAATTTAGCATCTTGTGCCCATCATTGTAAATTGAATATAGTAGTCATCAAATAATTGTGTTTTGTTAATGAACCTATATTAGAGTCATTATAATTGTATTGATGCGAGGGTTGAAGGAGCTAGGGTTTGTGACAACCAAAATCTAGAGAAGACATGATCTACTAGAGTTTGATATCTTTGGGTGACAAAGAACTAGGATGGGGGGCGAAGAGACCCCATCGAAGACTTGGATCAGTATACTTGGAGAGATTGTAGCATGTAATCTTAGAGAGTCTCCTAGAGGAATTGGATGATATAAGTGAGAAATTAATGGTGGGCTTGATGGTATTCATGCTAGTTTGTTGTGCACCCTTTGAAGTGGCTACAAGTGGTTTAGTGTGATGGCTTGCTAGACCATATTTGCTAGTCATAGTTTGTTGTTCATGTTGAATACCCTAACTAGGGTTTGGGAGCATTCCATGTGTCCTAGTATTTGTCAAGCTTAATGTACATGTGCCAACTTTTCATAAGCCAGTTGGTATGTACTTGTAACTTCATTTGTTGTATAACGAAATACCTTGATGTCCACACAATTTATACTTGTAGATCTGACTTCTAGAGTATATTCCCATGGAAATTATGTAGTTTCTAATCTTGGGTACAAATGCTAATTTAATATAATAATGAGTTGAATTTTTTGAGTGAGATCATTGGACGATTGAATGCTTGAATTAGACAACAAGGATCCTTGCTATGAGAAGTTCTTGACATTTGGAACCCATGCTTCGAGAGTGAAACACTTGAGGATTGATCTCTTCACATGTGTACACCTTGGAGAGTGAGTGATTGACTCTTTATCTTGTATATTGCAATGGTCCTTGGATGTTATTCATTAGACACCCTTATTTTAAGGCTATGGACCACATTAGTGTTAGTGGGTGCCCATTAACAATAATGTGGTCCATAGCCTTAAACTAAGGGTGTCTAATGAATGACATCCAAGGGTCATTCCATCCCTACGTCAAGCTTAGCCAACATTTCTCCAAAAGGTAATAAGGTGGCAAAAATTAGCATATCTCCCTTAGGATCATATGTTAGGCAGAGAAACCAAATCAACAACCTCCACCTTAAGAATTCCTTAGCAACAAAAATAAGAAATCGCCAACACATCCATATTATGCCCCTTTAAAATTATCGTGGGAAACCAAATATGGAATTTGGCCTAAATGAAATTTGACCAAGTAAATATTATATCCCATTGGAGCATATGCATTGAGTAAGAGCATTCATGTGCTATATGTTCAGCTTGGACAACAAGAATCCTCATGATGTGAATTGTCTAACACTTCAAGCCCGTTAATGTAGAGAGCATCATTGGAGGAATTATGTGTTTACATGTGTACAACCTGGAAAGTGAACGCTTGAATTGGATACCTTATCTTGTAGGTTAGGCACATGATTCAAGATATTAACGAAAATTCAAAAAAATTGCCAATGATTTCGATTGTTTTACTCCTCTGATCAAATATACTTGTAAGGAAGTTTTGTAACTTTATTTAGACATACGGGCCTCCCCTGCGCAGCTCTCCTTCATTAAAAGATAACTTCTTGTACTAATGTAGGTTTCTTTGTTCACATTGGACACGAACTAGCTTTCATGACTTCCCCTAAACACCTAGCACGCATGTTAGTCCCCACTTAGGCCCTGGATTATTGACGTGGGCCCTTGGATCACTATGCTTGAAGAGCTTGTATAATGTAAACTTAGAGAATATCCTAGAGGACTTGGATGATATAAGTGAGAAATTAATGGTGGACTTGGGGATATTCATTCTAGTTTGGTGTGCACCCTTTGAAGTTTCTACAAGTGGCTTAGTGTGATGCCTCACTAGACCACGTTTTCTAGTTATCGTTTGTTGTTCATGGTGTAAACCCTAGCTAGGGTTTGGAAGCATTCCAAGTGTACACATTGTTCTTTTCTTTCAACAATGGGTCATCCCCGAGTTGGGGCTTCGACACCATGGGTTAATAGCTCAACCAAATTCACATACACATCTGGTCCAGTTAACAGAATAAGGTGCCAAACTGTAGAAACCTACAACCTATAGGCTCACGCCCCCAATCAACCTGCACCCAAGAATGCACACCTTTCTCTGAACTAACAATCCCTCAATTTATGCCACCACCTCCAGGGCGTCTTACTCAGCCAGAAAGAGACATCGCTAGACTCTTGTGGCTCCAAGAGTTCTTGCTACTCTTTGAGCTTGCGAAGTATGCTCCAAGTCGTTATGTGAAACCCTTGAATCCTCCAACCTCTTGGCTCACATACCCCCTCAACTTGCACATAGGAAGTGTACACCCTTTTCTGCACCTAAGGTTCCTCGGGCTATGTGTGTGGCGAAGCAAGGGTGGACTTGTAGGTATTCATGCTAGTTTGTTGTTCACTCTTTGAAGTGGATACAAGTAGCTTAGTGTGATGCCTTGCTAGGCCATCTTCACCAATTATGGTTTGTTGTTGATGGTGGATGCCCCATCCGGTGTTTGGAAACATTTGAAGTGTCCTATCCTATGACAAGCATGAACGACATGTACCAACTTGTCATAGGCTAATTGGTATGTACTTCTAACTTTATTGTTTGCATAAATGAAGTACATTGCTATCCACAATTTTTGTAGTTGAAGATATAATTTTTACCACATATTCACATAGAGATTAGAGTAGTTTATGGTGTTGCTAATATATGCTAATTTAGCATGTTGTGCCCATCATTGTAAATTGAATATAGTAGTTATCAAATAATTGTGTTTCATTAATGAAACTATATTAGAGTCATTATAATTGTATTGATGCAAGGGTTGAAGGAGCTAGGGTTTGTGACACCAAAATTTAGAGAATACGTGATCTACTAAGGTTTGATATCTTTGGCTGACAAGGAACTAGGATATGTGGCAAAGAGACCCCATCGAAGACTTGGATTAGTATGCTTGGAAAGCTTGTAGCATGTAAACTTAGAGAGTCTCCTAGAGGAATTGGATGATATAAGTGAGAGATTAATGGTGGGCTTGGTGGTATTCATGCTATTTTGTTGTGCACCCTTTGAAATGGCTACAAGTGGCTTAGTGTGATGCCTTGATAGACCATATTTGCTATTCATAGTTTATTGTTCATGTTGGATACCCTAGCTAGGGTTTGGAAGCATTCCAAGCATCCTAGTATTTGTTAAGCTTAATGGACATGTGCCAACTTTTCATAAGCTAGTTGGTATGTACTTGTAACTTCATTTGTTGAATAACGAAGTACCTTTATGTCAACACCTTTTATACTTGTAGATCTGACTTTTAGAGTATATTCCAATGTAGTTTCTAATGTTGGATACAAATGCTAATTTAATATAATAGTTAGTAGAATTTGTTGAGTAAGATCATTAGACGATTGGATGCTTGATTTAGACAACAAGGATCCTTGATATGAGAAGTGCTTGACATTTGGAACTCATTCTTGGAGTGTGCAACACTTTAGGATTGATCTCTTGACATGTGTACACCTTGGAAAGTGAGCGCTTGACTCTTTATCTTGTATACTGCAATGGCCCTTGGATATCATTTATTAGACACCCTTAGATTAAGGCTATGGGCCACATTAGTGTTAGTGTGAACCCACTAACAATAATGTGGTCCATAGCCTTAAACTAAGGGTGTCTAAAGAATGACATCCAAGGGTCGTTCCATCCCTACGTCCAAGCTTATCCAACATTTCTCCAAAAGGTAATAAGGTGGCAACAATCAGCGTATCTCCATTAGGATCATATGTTAGGCAGAGCAGCCAACTCAACAACCTCCACCTTAAGAATTCTTTGGCAACAAAAATAAGAAATCGCCATCACATCCATAATATTCCCCTTTAAAATTATCGTGGGCAACTAAATATGGAATTTTGGCCTAAAGGAAATTTGACCAAGTAAATATTATATCCCATTGGAGCATATGCGTTGAGAAAGGACATTCGTGCGCTATATGTTCAGGTTGGACAACAAGAATCCTCATCATTTGAATTGTCTTACACTTCAAACCATAGTTTTAAAAACCGTTCCGGTCCAACCGGTTACCGGCCTAACCGGCCGGTTGGGAGGCTCACCGGTCAGAACCGGTGAAAAAACCCGGTTTACAGCACCCTTTGCCCGGAAAATTGCCCTAACCGGTAAAAATCGGCCGGTTTAGGGCGGAACCGGCCGGTTTATTGCTAACCGGCCGGTTCCGTCCTAAACCGGCCGGTTTATGGACAGGCCGCCGGTCAAGCAAAAAGCGCAGCGGTTTTTTGGAACTGAGGGCGGTTTAGGGGTTTTGGGGGTGAGGGAAAGGGATTTTCCCTCCAAAAACACCCTCACACTTGCTATAAGACACCCCTCTCACTCTCATTTGTCTCACACAACTGATTTGGAGTGTTTGTGAGTGTTTGTGAGTTTGTTTGTGAGCTTGGAGAGTGTGGAGTTTTTACTGAAGTAGTCATCTTGGAGTTGGAGTTGGAGCTATTTTGGAGATAGTGTGTAGCTGTCAGTGGAGTTGCCATCATCAAGAGGAGGCTAAGGGAGCTACTTTGCATTTCCAGGTAAGGATTTGCACTTGATAATTCCTCATTTGGGTCTGTTGTCCATGAATTATTTTTTTTGTGCTATAAACTTCTCACTTCAATGATCTATCATCTATGCTAAGCCTATGAACTCTCTAGCTCTATGCTATCAAATTTTGTAGCTTGCATGTGCATTTTTTTTCCTACATTTATCATTGGTTTTCCATGTTCCTTAGCTGCAATTTTTTTTTTAAATGGAAGATTTATTTGCAAATTGTTATTATTTCAAGCAAACATGGCTCCAAAAGGAAAGGACAGTGCATGGGCTCATTGTGATGTAATTGAGGGAAAAATGATATGCAAATTATGCCATAAATCTATTGGAGGTGGGGGTATTCTTAGGTTGAAACAACACTTGGCTGGGGTAAAAGGCCAAGTAAAGCCATGTGATGCACCAAAAGAACTGTTAGGTCCTATTAGGGCAGAATACATTGCCAAGCTTGAAAAATTTTATGAGGATAAGGCTAGGGAGAAGGCCATCCAAGATGAAATTGCAAGGAAGAGGGAATTAATGGAAACCATGAATCTTATGAAACAGAGTGGGTATGATGATTATGAGATTCAAGACTCCACTTCTATCCCTTCCACCAATGACCCCTTTCACTATGTTCATCCTTCTGTTGGAGTTGGCCAACCATCAAAAGGACCAAAGAGACCAAACATCCAAAGTTATTTCTCATCTTCTGCCACCATTGCTTCTTCTAAATCTAATCCCACTTCCTCCCAGCCAAGTTCTCAACCCACTTTGGATCAGCATTGGAAAAAACAATGCAAAGAAACTTCTCACCAATACATTGCTAGATGGTGGTATGATTCAGATATCCCATTTAATGCTGCTCGCTCACCTTATTACCAAGCTATGTGGGACTCTGTTATAGCTGCAGGAAAGGGCTTCAAAGGCCCTAGTATGCATGACTTGAGGGGAGCTCTTTTGCAAAAAGAGATATCTTCCATTGATGAGTATTTGACTGAGTTTAGAGAGTCATGGGTCAAAACAGGTTGTTCCATTATGTCAGATGGATGGACCGATGGAAAGAACCGCACTATCATTAATTTCCTTGTTTCTTGCCCTCAAGGAACCATGTTTTTGAAATCAGTTGATGCATCTGATAGGGTAAAGGATGCAAGCCTTCTATTTGAGCTTTTGGATAACATTATTCAGGAAGTTGGGGAGCAGCATGCTGTGCAGGTCATCACTGATAATGCCTCAAACTATGTTCTTGCTGGAAAGATGCTTGAGGCCAAATATAATACCATATTTTGGACTCCATGTGCTGCACATTGCATAGACCTCATGCTTGAGGATATAGGCAAGGTGGAGTGGGTAAAAAACACTGTAGAGCATGCCAAGTGCATTACAAAATACATTTACAACCACTCATGGATATTGAGCCTAATGAGGAAACACACTGGAGGCAAAGAGCTTGTTAGGCCTGCAATTACGAGATTTGCAACTCACTTCCTCACGTTGCAATGTCTCAATGGTCAACATAGAAACTTGCAGAAAATGTTTTCCTCTGATGAATGGTCTGAATCTCGGTGGGCTCGTAGACCAGATGGAAAAGACACCAAAAAGAAAGTGTTAGACACTTATTTTTGGAAAAGGTCTGTAGAGCTTGTGAAAATTACCGAGCCCCTTGTTAAGGTGCTAAGGTTGGTGGATGGGGAAAGATTGGCCATGGGCTACATTTATGAAGCTATGGATCAGGCAAAGGAGCAGATACGGGTAGCTTACAATGACAGGTTAGCTAAATATGGCCGTATATGGGAGATCATTGATAACAGATGGAACAATCAACTCCATCGTCCTATACATGCAGCCGGGTATTTTTTGAACCCAAGGTATCACTATAAAAATCGGCTAGGAGATCAGCATGATGGGGAGGTCAGAGCTGGATTGATTGATTGCTTGGAGCGCATGGTCCCTAACCATGTAGACCAGTTGGATATACATAGACAGCTTACTATTTTCAATCAAGCAAGTGGTACTTTTGGCAAAAACTTGGCAAAGATGGCAAGAGATGTGGACCAACCGGGTAAGCAATTCCAATTTCCATTTTGTTTTTCATTTCAAGTTAAAATTGTTTACGTTCTTTACAATTCAAATTATAAACTAAGTTACTAATTATTGTCTTTTTCTTTGCAGCACATTGGTGGGAGTCATTTGGTGGCCAGTGTCCTCAATTGCAAAGGTTTGCAATTAGAGTCCTCAGTCAAACTTGCAGTGCTTCAGGTTGTGAGCGCAATTGGTCTGTTTTTGAGCGCATACACACGAAAAAGAGAAACCGTTTGGAACAAAAACGGTTAAATGATCTTGTTTTTGTGCAATACAACCTTCGACTGAGGAGGAACCAAATGATGAGCAAATCACCTGATCTAGATCCCATTGTGTTGGACGATATTGATCCAACATCAGAATGGGTGGAGGAGACTGAAGATCCTGTGTTTGAGGCTGATTTTGATATCGACATGGCTTTAGCGGAGGATGAGGCAGATTATGTGGCGGCATCAAAACCAGGATCAGTAGCGGCATCAAGGAAAGGCAAGGAACCAATGGAAGGCACTAGTCGTGCAGGTCGACAAACTCGTGCTTCCACTAGGTCCACTTCTATTGTCATTGGTGGCATTGATACTGATGTTGCAGATGAGGCAGAGGCATCCTCAGACTCTGAACCAGATGATGTCTATGTAGCTCCTGATGATGATCCTGTGTCTAGTAGTGGTGATGGACTTGATGATTGATCATGTGTACACTGTAGACTTGTAGTAGGCCAATGGCCTCATAGCTTGCAGCATTGTTTTTGGACTTTATAGGCCATTTAGAGCCTCATTTCTTATGTATTTTGCTATTTTGTCGATGATATGTATTGCACTCGGTGCCATTTTGATATATTCACCTTTGCATGGTATATAAATGAGCAAACTTTGTATATTTTGTCTCTATTGGCTTGGAATCATGGTTTTACATCTTAAAAATAGTTTTGTTTCATTAAAAATTAATTATTTAATGTATTTTTTAAAAACCGGTTCGTTTAGACCAAACCAGTCCCGGTTAGACCGGTTCCGGTCGGTAAACTGGTTAGCTAGGTGGACCGGTTCGGTCACCGGTTCCGGTTTTAAAAACACTGCTTCAAACCCATTAATGTAGAGAGCATCACTGAAGGATTTATCTCTTTACATGTGTACAACTTAGAAAGTGAACGCTTGAATTAGATACCTTATCTTGTAGATTAGGCACATGATTCAAGAAATTAACGAAAATTGAGAAATTTTGGCAACCATTTCGATTTTTTTACTCCTTTGATCAAATCTACTTGTAACGAAGTTTTGTAATTGTATTTAGACATACGGGCCTCCCCTGTGCAACTCTCCTTCATTAAAAGATAACCTCTTGTACTAATTCAGGTTTCTTTGTTGACATTGGACACGAACTAGCTTGTGTGACTTCCCCTAAACACCTAGCATGCATGTTAGTCCCCACTTAGGCCCTGGATTATTCACGTGGGCCCTTGGATCACTATGCTTGAAGAGCTTGTATAATGTAAGCTTAGAGAATATCCTAGAGGACTTGGATGATATAAGTGAGAAATTAATGGTGGACTTGGTAGTATTCATGCTAGTTCGGTGTGCACCTTGTTGACCACTGGAGTAGCACCTGATGATTATATGAAGACTCCATGCCCAAGGATGATCCAAAGGACACTTGTACCATCAGATATCATCAGTCAACAGAGTTTTTTAACTCTACTTCTATCTTCTCATCATCTTTCTTGTACCCAGATTCCACACACTACGGAGAATTGTAATAAGTGATACTTGTAATGACGAGTTTTTGAGTTTGTAAAAGGCCTAGGATGTTGGGACTCGATCAACAAGCGAATAAACCTTGGAGTGTTTTTTTATCCGATTAATTATCCCTTCTTTTTTAGAGGCGGATAATTCTTTAGGTTTTTTCACTCAATTTTTACCCCAAAGTTTGGGTGACAGTTTGAAGGTTGAGCCTTTAACACATCTTAATGTCTAGAGTCTATGTATATTACCATACTAGATCACACAAAAAATTTCGTGGAATTTGACTAGGTCTAAGTAGGATTTTTTAATAATTAAAAATTTTCCGCAAAACGGGATTTTTAAATTATTTTCCTTGTAATGATGTAAATAAGTGGCCTTAGGAAATGTCTAGGGCGTGTGACTACTCGAAATTCATCCTCAAAGACCCAATCTTATCCTAGGACCCACTTTGAGGGTCGAAAAATGACTTATAATCCCTCAAAAGCCGATTTTTCAAATGACAGTAGCAAAAATGAGGAAAAAATTCAAAAAATGAATAATTCAAATTTTGACATGGGAATTATGTGGAGAGTCAAGGGCGATGTGGCAAGCATGTGGGGCCCACCACATAAGGTACAAGTCAAAGTCAATATGCCAAGTCAAAAGCAAATTGAAAGTATCAAATTGGTTGCATGAAATGTTAAGTATGGGTAAAAATTTACTTTGGATTTAATTTAAACATGGTGGAATTAAAGTGCAAGGCATATTATAAAGTTGAAACTTTAACAAAGTTAGGGGGGGACAAAAAGTGTGACATGGCAGCCACATTGGAGCTCAAGTCAACAAATCAGTCAAGGAGGCCCACGAATCATCAAAAAGGCACTTAAAATCAGTTTATGGATTTGTAAAAGGAAAGTGGCGACAAGACTGCCACATGGGACAGACCTTGTCTCCCACTTGTTCCCCACTAAACTTCAC
This sequence comes from Pinus tabuliformis, assembly GCA_031772625.1. Lineage (NCBI taxonomy): Eukaryota > Viridiplantae > Streptophyta > Pinopsida > Pinales > Pinaceae > Pinus > Pinus tabuliformis. Next base: position 1,396,810,235 of record CM062817.1, on the reverse strand, counting down.
TCAATTGGTAGTCCATTGAAAAGGTACGCAGCTCATTTTGATATCAGATTTAGTTGGGACAGCTCTAACACATGGGACAGAAGCTTGTCCCCTATTCATTGGAACAATTTGCAATTAACTCCACTAAGAAGATATACATAACATGTCTGGCAGCCCATAAGCACAGTTCACAACAGTTGCACACCAGTCCTCAAGCATCAACGCTAGAAGATTTTTAGTGTATATGCAGGCCTGATTTGGAGGATACGCAGAGGATAGTTTGTTGGCAGTTTGACAGGGAATTTATAGGAGTTATAAAGGAGACTTGTCCCCCTTATCTTCACATGTCACACTCAACAAAAACAAGATTTGTACGCTACTCCTCTCACTCAATTATACACAGGCCTGATTTCTGAGTTCAACGCAAGTAATGAAGAGAGTATTTTGGGACTGTGACACGGTAATTTGGGGCTGCACATTTCATGGGATATTGCTCCCACTTACTTCCACTCTTCTCACACATGTTTCTCGAGCATACGTACAAGAGATTTGAGGATATTTGAGGAACAATCAAGGTGTAACTCACTGCCACCTTCAGCACTTGACATCAGTTTTCATCAAGTAACTCAACCACTTGGAATTTGACTTGCTAGGATCTTCACCCTTCCACTTGTCACTTGCACTCACATTTGGATTGGCTCCCATTTTCCTATTTAAATGAGCTTTGGCTCTCATCTTGGTATCTTTAGAACGAGTTGTTGGGCTTATGGAGACACTGATGGATTTTGCATTCATCTTTTATATAATAAAAGAGACTTTGGGGTACTATTGTGTTGGTGTTCTCCTTCCATTTCTTGAGGTGATGTTATTTCAATTTTTGTGCTTTACATTCTACATCTATGTTGAATTATGCTAGTTATCATTTTTCCACTTGTTTGGATTAACATATGCAAGCTATCTTGTATGGTTTTTGGGTTAGAGAAATACTCTAGGAAGAGGAGCACTAGAAGATTTTTGGTGAAATCTCTAACCTTCTCCTCCATTGTATAATCTAATCCCTTATGATTGCTGACATCTTTTTCCAAGTGTGTAGAGATCTTTACATTTGATTGAAGGATTTACTTGGGCATGGCATAGCTCTCCAGTAGACGAACTAACTCCCAAGATCAAGAATAGAAGGACCCAATTAGTTTGCCTCAAGGATCTCATCAAACAATTTTGAAAGAGGGAGTTTCCTTTCCTCTAGCTTATTGAAATCATATAAATTTAAATTAAATATTTTTCTTGATCAATATCTTGTGCTTTCAAGCATTTTATTTGCCACCTAGAGCATTGTTTTAACTAGACAAGTATGGAGTGCTACTTGCACGTATTGATCTAGTTCTTGTACATTAATTGTAGATTATCATTCTGACTATTTCATCTCATCTTTCTCTCCATTTCAGGATTGCTTTGCTTTCAATTTTTGAAGCATTTTACTTTTGTTTTAAGAAAAATAAATTTTCAATTCTTAAAGAGAAAGTACTTGGAAGGCACTGGTTGTTTATGTATTTCATGCTTATCTTATAATGGTTATTGTTCATATTAGTGTTTGCTTATAAATCTTAAATAAATAATCTTTTTAACTCTAAAAAATTTCCTAGAAACTCACATCTCTTTTTAACTTAACTTTTTATTACGGACCACCCCCCTTAGCTAACCTAGGAGATAGCTTAAACGGAGAGAGAAGGGATTTAGTGTGACAACCCCTTCTTTGAGTTCCCTGCCTCCAACCACACCTTGTGGGGTTGAAGGCTTTTCTCACTGACTTGTAGGTAGGTGTAGGCGGCAGGGTCAACACACCCTTTGAAGTGGCTACAAATGGTTTAGTGTGATGCCTCGCCAGACCATGTCTTCTAGTTATGGTTTGCTGTTGATGGTGGATATCCTAGCTAGGGTTTGGAAGCATTCCAAGTCTCCACATTGTTCTTTTTCTTTCAACAATGGGTCATCGCCGAGCAGGGGCTTTGACACCATGGGGTAATAGCTCAGCCAAATCTACGTACACATCTAGTACCTTTAATAGACTAGGGTGCCAAACCATAGCAACCTCCAACCTATAGGCTCATGCACCCAAGAATGTACACCATTCTCTGCACTAGAGATCCCTCAACCTATGCCACCACATCCAGCGCGTCTTACTCAGCCGAAAGAGACGTTCTCAGACTCCTGTAGCTCCATGAGTTCTTGCTGCTCTTCGAGCTTGCCAAGTATGCTCCAAGTCCTTATATCAAACCCTTGAATCCTCCAACCTCTTGGCTCACATCCCCCATCAATCAGCACATAGGTAGTGTACACCCTTTTCTGCACCTAACGTTTGCCGGGGTATGTGTGCGCGGAAGCAAGGGTGGACTTGTAAGTATTCATGCTAGTATGTTGTTCATTCTTTGAAGTGGATCCAAGTCCTTATATCAAACCCTTGAATCCTCCAACCTCCTGGCTCACATCCCCCATCAACTTGCACATAGGCAGTGTACACCCTTTTCTACAACTAAGGTTCATCGGGTTATGTGTGTGGGGAAGCAAGGGTGGACTTGTAGGGATTCATGCTAGTTTGTTGTTCACTCTTTGAAGTGGATACAAGTAGCTTAGTGTAATGCCTTGCTAGGCCATCTTCACTAGTTATGGTTTGTTGTTGATGGTGGATGTTGTAGCTAATGTTTGGAAACATTTGAAGTGTGTTATCCTGTGACAAGCATGAACGACATGTACCAACTTTTCATAGGCTAATTGGTATGTACTTCTAACATTATTGTTTTTATAAATGAAGTACATTGCTATACACAATTTCTGTGGTTGAAGATCTAATTTTTACCATATATTGACATAGAGATTAGAGTAGTTTATGGTGTTGTTCATATTTACTAATTTAGCATCTTGTGCCCATCATTATAAATTGAATATAGTAGTCATCAAATAATTTTGTTTCGTCAATGAACCTATATTATAGTCGTTATAATTGTATTGATGCGAGGGTTGAAGCAGTTAGGGTTTGTGACAACCAAAACCTAGAGAAAACATGATCTACTAAGGTTCGATATCTTTGGGTGACAAGGAACTAAGATATGTGGTGAAGACACCCCATCAAAGACTTGGATTAGTATGCTTGGAGAGCTTGTAGCATGTAAGCTTAGAGATTCTCTTAGAGGAATTGGATGATATAAGTGAGAGATTAATTGTGGGCTTGGCGGTATTCATGCTAGTTTGTTGTGCACCCTTTGAAGTGGCTACAAGTGGCTTAGTGATTCCTCGCTAGACCATGTATTCTAGTTATGGTTTGTTTTTCATGGTGGATACCCTAGCTAGGGTTTCGAAGCATTCCAAGTGTCCACATTGTTCTTTTTCTTTGTACAATGGGTCATCCTGAACTGCGGCTTTGACACCATGGGGTAATAGCTCAGCCAAATCCACATACACATCTAGTACCATTAACAGACTAACATGCCAAACTGTAGCAACCTCCAACCTATAGGCTCACGGCCCCAAACAACCTGCACCCAAGAGTGCACACTGTTCACTACACTAGCAATTCCTCAACCTATGCCACCACCTCCAGGGCGTCTTACTCAGCTGGAAAGATACATTCTCTGACTCTTGTGGCTCCAAGAGTTCTTGCTGCTCTTCGAGCTTGCCAAGTATGCTCCAAGTCATTATATCAAACCCTTGAATCCTCCAACCTCCTGTCTCACATCCCCCATGAACCTACAAATAGGCAGTGTACACCCTTTTTTACACCTAAGGTTCGTCAGGCTATGTGTGTGGGGAAGCAAGGGTGGACTTGTAGGTAAACATGATAGTTTGTTGTTCACTCTTTAAAGTGGATACAAGTAGCTTAGTGTGATGCATTGCTAGGTCGTTTTCACTAGTTATGGTTTGTTGTTGATGGTGGATGCCCTAGCTAGTGTTTGGAAACATTTGAAGTGTCCTATCCTATGACAAGCATGAACAACATGTACCAACTTGTAAAAGGCTAATTGGTATGTACTTTTAACTTTATTGTTTGTATAAATGAAGTACATTGCTATCCACAATATCTTTAGTTGAAGATCTAATTTTTTCCATATATTCACATAGAGATTAGACTAGTTTATGGTGTTGTTCATATATGCTAATTTAGCATCTTGTGCCCATCATTGTAAATTAATAATTGTGTTTCGATAATGAACCTATATGTAGGTTTTAACCTTGTACAAAAATTACCTGCATATGATTCTAGAACACATAAAATAAACAATGCGAGAGCATAACACATAAAACACATACACAGAGATTTTCCCCTAGATCTCAAAACCGAGACTACCAGCTTGATTTTTCATTATATTCCTTTCAATGTTACAATACATATTTATACATGCCGAACCATCAAATGCCATGGACCGAAGACCATCGCGTCCAAAACCATGGACCGAAAACCATAGCGTCCAAAACCATGTGCGAAAAACATGCACAAAACCATAGGTAGGTCTCCCCAACCTAATAGAGTGGGGTTACCTACACCCCTCAAACGCCCTGTGACTCCCCCTGCTATGCAATCGGCACAACAAAGGGGGGGATCCACCCCCCTTCTAACCCCCTTGTTAACTACATGGGCTACTCGTGGAAAGAATATAACACAACCCAACACTATATTAGAGTCGTTATAATTGTATTGATGCGAAGATTCAAGGAGCTAGGATTTGTGACAACCAAAATCTAGAGAAGATGTGATCTACTAGGGTTTGATATCTTTGGGTGACAAGGAACTAGGATATGTGGAGAAGAGACCCCATCGAAGATTTGTATTAGTATGCTTGGAGAGCTTGTAGCATGTAAGCTTAGAGAGTCTCCTAGAAGAATTGGATGATATAAGTGAGAGATTAATGGTGGGCTTGGTGGTATTCGTGCTAGTTTGTTGTGCACCCTTTGAAGCGGCTACAAGTGGTTTAATGCACTGTTGATAATATCGGCGATATTCGAAAATATCGCGATATTTTCGGCAAAACGATATATCGCCGAAAAAATATCGCGATATTTTCAAAATATCGGCAAATATCGGAAAATATCGGCAAAATATCGCGATATTTTGAAAATATCGGCTATATTTAAAAATTTGAAAAAATTATTTTTAATGCTTGCTGATATTTGCCGATATTTTGCCGATATTTTTGCCGATATTGCCGATAAGATATTTTCTGGACCCTTGCCGATATTTTTCCGATACCGATATTTTCAACACTGGTTTAATGTGATGCCTTGCTAGACCATATATGCTAGTCATAGTTTGTTGTTCATGTTGGATACCCTAGCTAGGGTTTGGAAGCATTCCAAGTGTCCTAGTATTTGTCAAGCTTAATGGACATCTGCCAACTTTTGATAAGCTAGTTGTTATGTACTTGTAACTTCATTTGTTGTATAACTATGTACCTTGATGTCCACACATTTTATACTTCTAGATCTAACATTTAAATTATATTCCCATGGAAACTAAGTATTTTCTAATGTTGGGTACAAATGCCAATTTAATATAATAGTGAGTAGAATTTGTTGAGTAAGATCAGTGGACGAATGAATGCTTGAATTAGACAACACAGACCCTGGCTTGTAAAAGGCTAATTGGTATGCAAATATGACTTGTAGATTATATTCCCATGGAAAGTAAGTAGTTTCTAATGTTGAGTAAAAATGCCAATTTAATATAATAGTGAGTATAATTTGTTGAGTAAGATCATTGGACGATTGAATGCTTGAATTAGATAACAAGGATCCTTTCTAGGAAAAGTGCTTAACATTTGGAACCCATGCTTGGAGAGTGCAACACTTGAGGATTGGTCCATAGCCTTAAACTAAGGGTGTCTAATGAATGACATCCAAGGGTCATTGCATCCCTACGTCAAGCTTAGCCAACATTTCTCCAAAAGGTAATAAGGTGGCAACAATTAGCATATCTCCATTAGGATCATATGTTAGGCAGAGCAACCAACTCAACAACATCCACCTTAAGAATTCCTTGGCAACAAAAATAAGAAATCACCAACACATCCATAATATTCCCCTTTAAAATTATCGTGGGGAACCAAATATGGAATTTTGGCCTAAAGGATATTTGACCAAGTAAATATTATATCCCATTGGAGCATATGCGTTGAGTAAGAGCATTCGTGCACTATATGTTCAGCTTGGACAACAAGAATCCTCATCATGTGAATTGTCTAACACTTCAAGCCCATTAATGTAGAGAGCATCACTGGAGGATTTATCTCTTTACATGTGTACAACTTGGAAAGTGAACACTTGAATTGGATACCTTATCTTGTAGATTAGGCACATGATTCAAGAAATTAACAAAAATTCAGAAAAATTGGCAAGCATTTCGATTGTTTTACTCCTCTGATCAAATCTACTTGTAACGAAGTTTTGTAACTGTATTTAGACATACGAGCCTCCCCTATGCAACTCTGCTTCATTAAAAGATAACTTCTTGTACTAATTCAGGTTTCTTAGTTCACATTGGACACGAACTAGCTTGCATGACTTCCCCTAAACACCTAGCACGCATGTTAGTCCCCACTTAGGCCCTGGATTATTCACGTGGGTCCTTGGATCACTATGCTTGAAGAGCTTGTATAATGTAAGCTTAGAGAATCTCCTAGAGGACTTGGATGATATAAGTGAGAAATTAATGGTGGACTTGGTGGTATTCATGCTAGTTTGGTGTGCACCCTTTGAAGTGGCTACAAGTGGCTTAATTTGATGCCTCGATAGACCACGTTTTCTAGATATGGTTTGTTGTTGTTGGTGGATACCCTAGCTAAGATTTGGAAGCATTCCAAGTGTCCACATTGTTCTTTTTCTTTCAACAATGGGTCATCCCCGAGATGGGGCTTCGACAACATGGGGTAATAGCTCAGCCAAATCCACGTACACATCTGGTACAATTAACAGACTAAGGTGCCAAACCGTAGTGACCTCCACACATTTTATACTTGTACATCTGACTTTTAGAGTATATTCCAATGGAACCTAAGTAGTTTCTAATGTTGGGTACAAATGCTAATTTAATATAATAGTGAGTATAATTTGTTGAGTAAGGCCATTGGACAATTGGATGCTTGAATTAGACAACCAGGGTCCTTGTAATGAGAAGTGCCTGACATTTGGAACCCATGCTTGGAGAGTGCAACACTTGAGGATTGATCTCTTCTCATGTGTACACCCTGGAGAGTGAGCGCTTGACTTTTTATCTTGTATATTGCAATGGCCCTTGGATGTCATTCATTAGACACCCTTAGTTTAAGGTTATGGGCCACATTAGTGTTAGTGGGCGCCCACTAACACTAATGTGGCCCATAACCTTAAACTAAGGGTGTCTAATGAATGACATCCAAGGGTCATTGCATCCCTAGATCAAGCTTAGCCAACATTTATCCAAAAGGTAATAAGGTGGCAACAATTAGCATATCTCCGTTAGGATCATATGTTAGGTAGAACAGCCCACTAACAATCTCCACCTTAAGAATTATTTCGCAACAAAAATAAGAAATTGCCAACACATCCATAATATTCCACTTTAAAATTATCCTGGAGAACCAAACATGGAATTTTGGCCTAAAGGAAATTTCACTAGGTAAATATTATATCCCATTGGAGCATATGCGTTGAGTAAGACAATTCGTGCGCTATATGTTCATCTTGGACAACAAGAATCCTCATCATGTGAATTGTCTAACACTTCAAGCCCATTAATGTACAGAGCATCACTGAAGGATTTATCACTTTACATGTGTTCAACTTGGAAAGTGAACGCTTGAATTTGATACCTTATGTTATAGATTAGGCACATGATTCAAGAAATTAACGAAAATTCAGAAAAATTGGAAAGCATTTCGATTGTTTTACTCCTCTGATCAAATCTACTTGTAACGAAGTTTTGTAACTATATTTAGACATATGGGCCTCCCCTGTGCGGCTCTCCTTCATTAAAAGATAACTTCTTGTTCTAATTCAGGTTTCTTTGATCACATTGGAAACAAACTAGCTTCCATGAATTCCCCTAAACACTTAGCACGCATGTTAGTCCCCACTTAAGCCCTTTATTATTCACGTGGGCCCTTCGATCACTATGCTTGAAGAGATTTTATAATGTAAGCTTATAGAATATCCTAGAGGACTTGGATGATACAAGTGAGAAATTAATGGTGGACTTGGTGGTATTCATGCTAGTTTTGTGTGCACCCTTTGAAGTGGCTACGAGTGGCTTAGTGTGACGCCTCGCTAGACCACGTTTTTTAGTTGTGGTTTGTTGTTGATGGTGGATACCCCAGATAGGGTTTGGAAGCATTCCAGGTGTCCACATTGTTCTTTTTCTTTCAACAATAGTTCATCCCTGAGATGGGGATTCGACACCATGGGGTAATAGCTCAGCCAACTCCACATAGACATTTGGTACCATTAACAAACTAAGGTGCCAAACCTTAGCAACCTCCAACCTATAGGATCACACCCCCAATCAACCTGCACCAAAGAATGCACACCATTCTCTGCACTAGCAATCCCTCGAACTATGCCACCACCTCCAAGGCGTCTTACTCAGCCGGAAAGAGACATTCTCAGAATCCTGTGGCTCCAAGATTTCTTGTTGCACTTAGAGCTTGCCAAGTATGCTCCAAGTCCTTATATCAAACCCTTGAATCCTCCAACCTCCTGGCTCACATCCCCCATCAAACTGCACATCGGCAGTGTACACCCTTTTCTGCATCTAAGGTTCGTCGGGCTATGTGTGTGGGGAATCAAGGGTGGAATTGTAGGTATTCATGCTAGTTTGTTGTTCACTCTTTGAAGTGGATACAAGTAGCTTAGTGTGATGCCTTGCTAGGCCATCTTCACTAGTTATGGTTTGTTGTTGATGGTGGATGCCCTAGCTAGTGTTTGGAAACATTTGAAGTGTCCTATCCTATGAAAAGCATGAATGACATGTACCAACTTGTCATAGGCTAATTGGTATGTACTTCTAACTTTATTGTTTGTATAAATGAAGTACATTGCTATCCACAATTTTTGTAGTTGAAGATCTAATTTTTACCATATATTCACATAGAGATTAGAGTAGTTTATGGTGTTGCTCATATATGCTAATTTAGCATCTTGTGCCCATCATTGTAAATTGAATATAGTAGTCATCAAATAATTGTGTTTCATTAATGAACCTATATTAGAGTCGTTATAATTGTATTGATGCGAGGGTTGAAGGAGCTAGGGTTTGTGAAAACCAAAATCTAGAGAAGACACGATCTACTAGGGATTGAAATCTTTAAGTGACAAGGAACTAGGATATGTGGCGAAGAGACCCCATCAAAGACGTGGATCAGTATGTTTGGAGAGCTTGTAGCATGTAAGCTTAGAGAGTCTCCTAGAGGAATTGCATGATATAAGTGAGATTAATGGTGGGCTTGGTGGTATTCATGCTTGTTTGTTGTGCATCCTTTGAAGTAGCTAGAAGTGGCTTAGACTGATGCTTTGCTAGACCATATTTTCTAGTAATAGTTTGTTGTTCATGTTGGATACCCTAGCTAGGGTTTGGAAGCATTGCAAGAATCCTAGTATTTGTCAAGCTTAATGGACATGTGCGAACTTTTGATAAGCTAGTTGGTATGTACTTGTAACTTCATTTGTTGTATAACGAAGTACCTTGATGTCCACACATTTTATAATTGTAGATCTGACTTTTAGAGTATATTCCCATGGAAATTAAGTAGTTTCTAATGTTGGGTACAAATTATAATTTAATATATTAGTGAGTAGAATTTGTTGAGTAAGATCATTGGATGATTGGATGCTTGAATTAGACAACAAGGATCCTTGCTATGAGAAGTCATTGACATTTGGAGCCCATGCTTGGAGAGTGTAACACTTGAGGATTGCTCTCTTCACATGTGTACACCTTCGAGAGTGAGCGCTTGACTCTTTATCTTGTATATTGCAATGGCCCTTGTATGTCATTCATTAGACACCCTTAGTTTAAGGCTATGGGCCACATTAGTGTTAGTGGGCGCCCACTAACAATAATGCGGTCCATAGCCTTAAACTAAGGGTGTCTGATGAATGACATCCAAGGGTCATTGCATCACTACGTCAAGCCTAGCCAACATTTCTCCAAAAGGTAATAAGGTGGCAACAATTAGCATATATCCACTAGGATCATATGTTAGGGAGAACGGCCAACTCAACAACCTCCACCTTAAGAATTCCTTGGCAACAAAAATAAGAAATCGCCAACACATCCATAATATTCCCCTTTAAAATTATCGGTGGGAACCAAATATGGCATTTTTGCCTAAAGGAAATTTGACCAAGTAAATATTATACCACATTGGACCATATGCGTTGAGTAAGAGCATTTGTGCGCTATATGTTCAGCTTGGACAACAAGAATCCTCATCATGTGAATTGTTTAACACTTCAAGCCCATTAATATAGAGAGCATCACTGGAGTATTTATCTCCTTACATGTGTGCAACTTGGAAAGTGAACGCTTGAATTGGATACCTTATCTTGTAGATTAGGCACATGATTCAAGAAATTAACGAAAATTCAAAAAAATTGGCAAACATTTCGATTGTTTTACTCCTCTGATCAAATCTACTTGTAACGAAGTTTTGTAACTGTATTTAGACATACGGGCCTCCCCTGTGCAACTCTCCTTCATTAAAAGATAACTTCTTGTACTAATTCAGGTTTCTTTGTTCACATTGGACACGAACTAGCTTGCATGACTTCCCTTAAACACCTAGCACACATGTTAGTCCCCGCTTAAGCCCTGGATTATACACGTGGGCCCTTGGAGCACTATGCTTGAAGAGCTTGTATAATGCAGGCTTAGAGAATATCCTAGAGGGCTTGGATGATATAAGTGAGCAATTAATGGTGGACTTGGTGGTATTCATGCTAGTTTTGTGTGCACCCTTTGAAATTGCTTCAAGTGGCTTAGTGTGATGCCTTGCTAGACCACGTTTTCTAGTTATGGTTTGTTGTTGATGGTGGATACCCTAGCTCAGGTTTGGAAGCATTCCAAGTGTCAACATTGTTATTTTTCTTTCAACAATAGGTCATCCCCGAGCTAGGGCTTCAACACCATGGGGTAATAGCTCATCCAAATCCACGAACACATCTGGTACCATTAACAGACTAAGGTGCCAAACCGTAGCAACCTCCAACCTATAGGCTCACGCCCCCAATCAACCTGCACCCAAGAATGAACACCATTCTCTGCACTAGCGATCCCTCAACCTATGCCACCACCTCCAAGGCGTCTAACTCAGCCAGAAAGAGATGTTCACAAACTAATATATGCCTAGCTTATTGTGTTGCTCATATATGGTAGTTTATCATCTTGTGCCCATCATTGTAAATTGAATATAGTAGTCATCAAATAATTGTGTTTCTTTAATGAATCTTTATTAGAGTCATTATAACTGTATTGATGAAAAGGTTGAAGGAGCTAGGGTTTTTGACAACCAAAATCTAGAAAAGACATGATCTACTAGGGTTTGATATCTTTTGGTCACAAGGAACTAGGATATGTGGCGAAGAGACCCCGTCGAAGACTTGGATCAGTATGCTTTGAGAGCTTGTAGCAAGTAAGCTTAGAGAGTTTCGTAGAAGAATTGGATGATATAAGTGAGAGATTAATGGTGGGCTTGGTGGTATTCATGCTAGTTTGTTGTGCACCCTTTGAAGTGGCTACAAGAAACTTAGTGTGATGCCTTGCTAGACCATATTTGCTAGTAATAGTCTGTTCTTCATGTTGGATGCCCTAGCTAGGGTTTAGAAGCATTCCAAGAATCCTAGCATTTGTCGAGCTTATGGACATGTGCGAACTTTTTATAAGCTAGTTGGTATGTAATTGTAACTTCATTTGTTGTATAACGAAGTACCTTGATGTCTACACATTTTATAGTTGTAGATTTGACTTTTAGAGTATATTCCCATGGAAATTAAGTAGTTTCTAATGTTGGGTACAAATTCTAATTTAATATAATAGTGAGTAGAATTTGTTGAGTAAGATCATTGGATGATTGGATGCTTGAATTAAACAACAAGGATCCTTGCTATGAGAAGTCCTTGACATTTGGAACCCATGCTTGGAGAGTGCAAACTTGAGGATTGCTCTCTTCACATGTGTACACCTTTGAGAGTGAGCGCTTGACTCTTTATCTTGTATATTCCAATGGCCCTTGGATGTCATTCATTAGACACCCTTAGTTTAAGGCTATGGGCCACATTAGTGTTAGTGGGCACCCACTAACAATAATGTGGTCCATAGCCTTAAACTAAGGGTGTCTAATGAATGACATCCAAGGGTCATTGCATCCCTACGTCAAGCTTAGCCAACATTTCTCCAAAAGGTAATAAGGTGGCAACAATTAGCATATCTCCATTAGGATCATATGTTAGGCAGAGCAGCCAACTCAACAACCTCCACCTTAAGAATTCCTTGGCAACAAAAATAAGAAATCGCCAACACATCCATAACATTCCCCTTTAAAATTATCGTGGGGAACCAAATATGGAATTTTGGCCTAAAGGATATTTGACCAAGTAAATATTATACCCCATTGGACCATACGCGTTGAGTAAGAGCATTCATGCGCTATATGTTCAGCTTAGACAACAAGAATCCTCATCTGTGAATTGTCTAACACTTCAAGCCTATTAATGTAGAGAGCATCACTGGAGTATTTATCTCTTTACATGTGTGCAACTTGGAAAGTGAACGCTTGAATTGGATACCTTGTAGATTAGGCACATGATTCAAGAAATTAACGAAAATTAAAAAAAAATTGGCAAGCATTTCAATTATTTTACTCCTCTGATCAAATCTACTTGTAACAAAGTTTTGTAACTGTATTTAGACATACGGGCCTGCCCTGTGCAACTCTCCTTCCTTAAAAGATAACTTCTTGTACTAATTCAGGTTTCTTTGTTCACATTGTACATGAACTAGCTTGCATGACTTCCCTTAAACACCTAGCACACATGTTAGTCCCCGCTTAAGCCCTGGATTATACATGTGGGCCATTGGAGCACTATGCTTGAAGAGATTGTATAATGTAAGCTTAGAGAATATCCTAGAGGACTTGGATGATATAAGTGGGAAATTAATGGTGGACTTGGTGGTATTCATGCTAGTTTCGTGTGCACCCTTTGAAGTTCCTTCAAGTGGTTTAGTGTGATGCCTCGTTAGACCACGTTTTCTAGTTATGTTTTTTTGTTGATGGTGGATACCCTAGTTAAGGTTTGGAAGCATTCTAAGTGTCAACATTGTTATTTTTCTTTCAACAATGGGTCATCCCCGAGCTAGGGCTTCAACACTATGGGGTAATAGCTCAGCCAATTCCACGTACACATCTGGTACCATTAACAGACTAAAGTGCCAAACCGTAGCAACCTCCAACCTATAGGCTCACGCCCCCAATCAACCTGCACCCAAGAATGAACACCATTCTTTACACTAGCAATCCCTCAACCTATGCCACCACCTCCAGGGCATCTAACTCAACCAGAAAGAGACGTTCTCAAACTAATATATGCCTAGTTTAGTGTGTTGCTCATATATGCTAATTTATCATCTTATGCCCATCATTGTAAATTGAATATAGTAGTCATCAAATAATTGTGTTTCTTTAATGAACCTTTATTAGAGTCGTTATAATTGTATTGATGAAAGGGTTGAAGAAGCTAGGGTTTGTGACAACCAAAATCTAGAAAAGACATGATCTACTAGGGTTTGATGTCGTTGGGTGACTAAGAACTAGGATATGTGGCGAAGAGACCCCATCAAAGACTTCGATCAGTATGCTTGGAGAGCTTGTAGCAAGTAAGCTTAAAGAGTTTCCTAGAGGAATTGGATGATATAACTGAGAGATTAATGGTGGGCTTGGTGGTATTCATGCTAGTTTGTTGTGCACCCTCTGAAGTAGCTACAAGTGGCTTAGTGTGATGCCTTGCTAGACCATATTTGCTAGTCATAGTTTGTTGTTCATGTTGGATACCCTAGCTAGGGTTTGGAAGCAGTCCAAATGTCCTAGTGTTTGTCAAGCTTAATGAACATGTGCCAACTTTTCATAAGCTAGCTGGTATGTACTTGTAGCTTCATTTGTTGTATGCCTAAGTACCTTGATGTCCACACATTTTATACTTGTAGATCTGACTTTTAGAGTATATTCCCATGGAAACTACATAGTTTCAAATGTTGGGTACAAATTCTAATTTAATATAATAATGAGTAGAACTTACTGAGTAAGATCATTGGACGATTGGATGCTTGAATTAGACAACAGGGATCCTTGCTATGAGAAGTGCTTTACATTTGGAACCCATGCTTGGAGAGTGCAACACTTGAGGAGTGATCTTTTCACATGTGTACATCTTGGAAAGTGAGTGCTTGACTCTTTATCTTGTATATTGCAATGGCCCTTGGATATCATTCATTAGACACCCTTAGTTTAAGGCTATGAGCCACATTAGTGTTAGTGGGAGCCCACTAACAATACTGTGGTCCATAGCCTTAAACTAAGGGTGTCTAATGAATGACATCCAAGGGTCATTGAATCCCTACATCAAGCATAGCCAACATTTCTCCAAAAGGTAATATAGTGGCAACAATTATCATATCTCCATTAGGATCATATGTTAGGCAGAGCAGCCAACTCAACAACCTCAACCTTCAGAATTCCTTGGCAACAAAAATCAGTGTTGCAAAAATCGCGATTTTATAGCGATAACATCAAAAAATCATGATTTTTTCATTGTCCCAATAATATCGCACGATTACTTTAGTGAATTTTTTTTTTCCTGATTTTTTCCCCTCACCGAGTTACTCCCGATAACAATTTTCGCAACACTGACAAAAATAAGAAATCGCCAACACATGCATAATATTCCCCTTTAAAATTATCATGGGGAACCAAATATGGAAATTTGGCCTAAAGGAAATTTGACCAAGTAAATATTATATCCCATTGGAGCATATGTGTTGAGTAAGAGGATTCGTGCGCTAGATGTTCAGCTTGGACAACAAGAATCCTCATCATGTGGATTGTATAACACTTCAAGCCCATTAATGTAGAGAGCTTCACTGGAGGATTTATCGCTTTACATGTATACAACTTGGAAAGTGAACGCTTGAATTGGATAACTTATCCTGAAGATCAGACACATGATTCAAGAAATTAACAAAAATTCAAAAAAATTGGCAACCATTTTGATTGTTTTACTCCTCTGATCAAATCGACTTGTAACGAAGTTTTGTGACTCTATTTAGACATACGGGCCTCCCTTGTGCAACTCTCCTTCATTAAAAAATAAATTCTTGTACTAATTCAGGTTTCTTTGTTCACATTGGACACGAACTAGCTTGCATGACTTTCGCTAAATGCTTAGCACACCTGTTAGTCCCCACCTAGGCCCTGGATTATCCACGTGGGCCCTTGGATCACTATGCTTGAAGAGCTTGTATAATGTAAGCTTAGAGAATATCCTAGAGGACTTGGACGATATAAGTGAGAAATTAATGGTGGGCTTGGTGGTATTCATGCTAGTTTGGCGTGCATCCTTTGAAGTGGCTACAAGTGGCTTAGTGTGATGCTTCACTAGACCACATTTTCTAGTTATGGTTTGTTGTTGATGGTGGATACCCTAGTTAAGGTTTGGAAGCATTCCAAGTGTCCACATTGTTCTTTTTCTTTCAACAATGGGTCATCCCCGAGTTGGGGCTTCGACACCATGGGGTAACAGATCAGCCAAATCCACGTACACATCTGGTACCATTAACAGACTAAGGTGCCAAACCATAGCATCCCAACCTATAGGCTCACACCCCCAATTGACCTACACCTAAGAATGCACACCGTTCTTTGCACTAACGATCCCTCAAAATATGCCACCACCTCCAAGGCATCTTACTCGGTCAAAAAGAGACGTTCTCAGACTCCTATGTCTCCAAGAGTTCTTGCTGCTCTTAGAGCTTTCCAAGTATGCTCCAAGTCCTTATATCAAACCCTTGAATCCTCCAACCTCCTGGCTCGCATCCCCCATCCACCTACACATAGGCAGTGTACACACTTTTCTGCACCTAAGGTGTGTCGGGCTATGTGTGTGCGGAAGCAAGGGTGGACTTGTAGGTATTCATGCTAGTTTTTTGTTCACTCTTTGAAGTGGATACAAGTAGCTTAGTGTGATGCCTTGCTAGGCCATCTTCACTAGTTGTGGTTTGTTGTTGATGGTGGATGCCCTAGCTAGTGTTTGGAAACATTTGAAGTGTCATATCCTATGACAAGCATGAGCAACATATACAAACTTGTCATAGGCTAATTGGTATGTACTTCTAATTGTATTGTTTGTACAAATGAAGTACATTGCTATCCACAATTTTTGTAGCTGAAGATCTAATTTTTACCATATATTCACATAGAGATTAGAGTAGTTTATGGTGTTGCTCATATATGCTAATTTAGCATCTTATGCCCATCATTGTAAATTGAATATATTAGTCATCAAATAATTGTGTTTCGTTAATGAACCTATATTAGAGTTTGTTATAATTGTATTGATGCAAGGGTTGAAGGAGCTAGGGTTTGTGACAACCAAAATCTAGAGAAGATGTGACCTACTAGTATTTGATATCTTTGGGTGACAAGGAACTACGATATGGGGCGAAGAGACCCCATCGAAGATTTGGATCAGTATGCTTGGAGATCTTGTAGCATGTAAGCTTAGAGAGTCTCCTAGAGAAATTGCATGATATAAGTGAGATATTAATGGTTGGCATGGCGGTATTCATGCTAGTTTGTTGTGCACCCTTTGAATTGGCTACAAGTGGCTTAGTGTGATGCCTTGCTAGACCATATTTTCTAGTCATAGTTTGTTGTTCATGTTGGATACCCTAGCTAGGTTTTGGAAGCATTCCAAGTGTCCTAGTATTTGTCAAGCTTAATGGACATGTGCCAACTTTTGATAAGCTAGTTGGTATGTACTTGTAACTTCATTTGTTGTATAACGAAGTACCTTGATGTCCACACATTTTATACTTGTAGATCTGACTTTTAGAGTATATTCCCATGGAAATTAAGTAGTTTCTAATGTTGGGTACAAATGCTAATTTAATATAATAGTGAGTAGAATTTGTTGAGTAAGATCATTGGACGATTGGATGCTTGAATTAGACAACAAGGATCCTTGCTATGAGAAGTGCTTGACATTTGGAACCCATGCTTGGAGAGTGCAACACTTGAGGATTGATCTCTTGACATGTGTACACCTTGGAGAGTGAGCGCTTGACTCTTTATCTTGTATATTGCAATGGCCCTTGGATGTCATTCATTAGACACCCTTAGTTTAAGGCTATGGGCCACATTAGTGTTAGTGGGCACCCACTAACAATAATGTGGTCCATAGCCTTAAACTAAGGGTGTCTAATTATTAATTTTAGATCCGTTCTATGCTTAGTGCAATTTATTTCAATTTTCACAGTTAGCTCAATATATTTTCTAGATTAAGAATCACATCAGCATTAAAGTAAACTGCAGAAAGAACATAGACATAAATCGCAGAAGACAAGCCAAGACAAGATGACACAAGATGTGGTGCTAGCCAGAGACAAACCCCAATGGGGGGAAACCCTTGATCAATTCTTCTTCTTTGTTCTTCAATAGTTCAGCAGAAAGAGAGAGAGAGATAGTACATTCACAGTAGAAGTCAACACTTTGACTTACCTAGATAAGAGCATAGATCATCTCTAAGAAGATGATAAATGAGATCAGTTGAAGACATGCTGCTTTAACTAATTCTCCAAGGAGACTCCTTCACCTATCTGTTGGAATTTCTATGTTTGACACGTTAGAGACCCTTCATGCACTTTTCTGATTTATTCCTACCTACTTGTTATGTTATTTAACAAGTTATTTAGCATGTAAATACTGGAAATAAATACAAGTACATGCTCAACACATTACAAATCATCAACTGAAGGAAATAAAAACAAGCACACAAGTGACACCGTTGTTTTTGGACTAATGTCCCCAGAAAAAACCAATGCGAGAAAACCGGTGCAACTATCTGAGGGTTTGATTTATTAAGCAGTTTCATAATACAATCTGGGTGCCAAATCCGGCTCACCCAATAGAGAAAAATATCAGCAGTAGTAACTCTCTACTTGGAAGCAGATATTCCGGCTGAAACCCTAGATAAACACTCCGGCAGCTCCACAGCTCCAATCTGCCCCACAAAACCCCAGCGTCAGCCTCTAGGGATTGTGTCAGCCTCTCTCTGGCCCAGCGTTAGCCCAACGTCACTCTCGCTTGGCCTGTGTCAGTACTCTGGCCCTCTGAGGCACTGCGCAACTCCTCACTGGCTTTGCGTGAGCCCTGACTGGCTCTGCATGAACCCTTGGCTACTTCTGCGTCTCTCTCTCCGGCTACTACGTTGATCCTCCCGGTGCTATCTCTGCCTCTCTGCTTCTATATTCACTTCCCCTTAGCTGCAACTATGATCACTCTCTCAACTTTCTTAGCAAACCCAACCCCAGAAAGTCGAAATCTTGATCTCTTCGGTGTGTTCTTCAAGTGACCCTCAAGCCTCCTTTTATACTTTTCTCGTTGACAAATCAACGACCGAGATTAAATCCCTAATCAACGGCTAAGATTAGATCTAGCTTGATCCATGACTTTTGAACCGTTCTAACACAGTTTTATATTAATTCACATTAATATTTTATTTTCTCTAAGTTTAGACTTAGGGACTCCATTAAAAATAATAATTATTTTAATATCTCCAAACTGTTTAGAATCTGCCCAAACCCTTTCTGGGTATTGGAGATCTCATGTGCCTTAACCTCTCCACCAATTTTTGTGGCTAGAGCACATCCGATGCTATCCCAAATCAACACTCCCTCTTAGCGAGGATTGTGCTCTAGCAGTACTCCTCACTGAGTATCACCCTGATCATCCAGCATCGGTCTCTGTGTTGATGCTAGGCCTGCTGCCCAACATCCTCTGCACTACTGCATCATGTACTGCTACCTATGGCCCTGCCATTGCCACTGTTGCATCTGTACGACAGCTACCTTTGCATCCGTGTTGTTGCTCATGGCCCTGCCACTGCCATCGCTGCATCTGCACTGCAACCCCTCTCATCATGTTGCATCGTGCTGCCCATAGCACTACCACTGCTAACTACGCACTGCAACTCAGTTACTAAGAAGTAAGTAACTGATCTCCCAACTCTGACATCTCCGTCACTAGAAACACTCCTGATGCTAAAGCCCCCTCTATCACTAACAAGTGCTCCCTCTCTGACCTCTGCGCTGCTACAACAACTCCTTGCATATCGCACCGTTGCACACCTTTTTGTGCCATCCTACACTGGTACAACACTCCTGTGCCTCTCGCACTATTGCAGCCTGCTAGCCTCACGTTGTCTTGGGAATCCTACACTGTAGATCCCTCTCTGCATCCGTCTCTACTGACATCGCGAGTACTGCTACTCCTATTTGGGGCTCCCGTAGCAAGGTATAATCCAAGAGGCTAGATACCTCGAGGATCCTACCCCTCATTGCTTATAGTCTGTCTGACTATAGCTCGATGTCTCCCCACTTCTTCTGAAGTGGCACATGAGCACTCATGGCACAATCATCGTCTGTCTCCACTTCCTTCTCTGCCCTTGTTGGCGCTGCCTTGGTCTCAGAGGCCTCTCCCTTACTCTTCTTCCTTGGACACTGAGTCGCATAATGACCTAGCTCCCCACAATGGAAGCATTTGACCTTGGAGAGGTCCTTCTTCCGTTTCTCCTGCTTTCCCTCAGATAGTAGGGCAACATCTTCCTCCTCCTCCTTCTTGATTCTGATCCCCTTACCGCTGCTTCCCGACTTGCTTAGCCTTCTGATCTCTTCTTGGCGAAGAGCAGCCCACATTTCCTCCCAATATGGAAGGGTTACCCTGCCCAGTATGCTCTGGACAAACACCTCCCAGTCTTCTAAGACTGCGTTTAGGGTTGTTCTCACCATCAATTCTGGATCCGGCGTTGCCCCTATGGAAGTCAGCTGATCCCGGATCTCCTTCAATCGACTGAGGAATGGGTCGATCTGTTCTCCCTTCTTCATTTGGTATGATCGCAGCTGATTTTCTAGTAGCATCTTCCTCTGCATGGAAGTATGCTGATACAACTTGGTCAGGGCCTCCCACATCTCCTGTGTCGTGTTCTTCTCGACAATATGTGGTACTATATGATCCTTGACCCCGTCAAGGATGATACTCTTAGCCCTCGCCATTGCATCCTCATACCTGTCGTTATCAGCCAGGTCAACTGGGATAGCTATCGTCCTCAAGGCGAAGTGCTTGACACGATTCCTGTCTAGTACGGATAGGATTTTGGCCTTCTAGACTACAAAGTTTGAGGCTCCATCCAGTCTGTCCTGGTCTCTTACCCCGTTCACCGCCATCTCGCTGCTCCTCTACTTCCTTCCTGGAAGTTCTTGGTGTGACTCCCTCTGAGCCTCGATTTCCTTACTAGAAACCCTTCTACCAATGGCAAGATGCCCCCACTCTGATCCTTAGTGTCGTTGCACCAATGATCTGGATTCCTTGGCTAGAAACCCTTGGTAGCAACTCCCTCCTCCTTGGTCTTGCCCTGTTAGGTACTATTCTGACTACAGTACCCCACCAACTCCACTCTACAACTTACCCACAGCCTCCTAAACCCTAGAAAACTGAAGGTTAGAGCTCCTAGGCTTTATGCAATCCCGACACCAGAAATTCAGCTTCCTCAACCAACTGTGTCAACCCTCCTGGCCTCTGCGTGAGCTTGTCTTTTCCTCCCTCAACCTCTGCACTGCCTCTTCCTAGCTTAATCTCGATGACGCAGGCACTACATCACCCCTTCCTTGCTGCTACTCTGCTAGGAACAGCTTCTGTCACTCGGGACAGTGGTTTTCTATCGTTGTTGCTCTACTCGATTGATGTCCTCAGTTCTCCTGTGATCTGCAACCACACTCTAATACAATATTGGAATTTCTAAGTCTGACACGTTAGAAAACCTTCATGCACTTTTCTAATTTATTCCTACCTACTTGTTCTATTAATTAACAAGTTATTTACCATGTAAATACTATAAATAAATACAAGTACATGTTCAACACATTACAAATCATCAACTCAAGGAAATAGAAACAAGCACACAAGTGACACTGTTGCTTTTGGACTAATGTCCCCGGAAAAACCCGATGCAAGAAAACCGGTGCAGCGATCTGAGGGTTTGATTTATTAGGCAGTTTCAGAATACAATCTGGGTGCCAAATCTGGCTCACTCGACAGAGAAAAATCTCAGCAGTAGTACCTCTCTACTCGGAAGCAGATATTTCGGCTGAAACCCCTAATAAACACTCCAACAGCTCCATAGCTCCAATCTGCCCCAGGAAACCCCATCGTCAGCCTCTAGGGACTATGTCAGCCTCTCTCTGGCCCAACGTTAGCCCAGCATCACTCTCGCTTAGCCTACATCAGCCTCTAGAGGCATTGCGTCAGTCCTCTGGCCCTCAGCGTCATCCACGCTGGTCCTCTGAGGCACTACGCAGCTCTTGGCTGCCTCTGTGTGACCCTTGGTTGGCTCTGCATGAACCCTTGGTTGCTCTGCATCCCTCTCTCCGGCTATTGTGCTGATCCTCCCGATGCTATCTCTGCCTCTCTGCTTCTGTATTCACTGCCCATCAGCTACAACTTTAATCACTCTCTCAACTTTCTTAGCAAACCCAGCCCCAGAAAGTCAAAATCTTGATTTCTTCGATGTGTTCTCCAAGTAACCCTCAAGCCTCCTCTTATACTTTTCTTGTTGACAAATCAACGGCCGAGGTTAAGTCCCTAATCAACGGCTAATATTGGATCTGGCTTGATCCATGACTTTTGGACCATTCTAATACAGTTTTATATTAATTCACATTAATATTTTATTTTCCCTGAGTTTAGACTTAGGGACTCCGTTAAAAATATTAATTATTTCAATATCTCCCAAACTGTTTAGAATCTAACCAAACCCTTTCTAGGTATTGGATATCTCATGTGCCTTAGCCTCTCCACCAAATTTCGTGGATAGAGCACATTCGATGTTACCCCAAATCAACACTATCATCGTGTTGCATCTCGTCATCATGCTGCACCTCACCGTGTTGCACCATGTTGCACCCATCACACAATGTTGGACCTCATGACTATTGCACTGTTGTCCCATGTGCCATTGTTGAATCATGTTGTCATACACCATGTCTCATGTGCTTGCAGTACCATGCTTGACACTGTTATCCATGATGTTCATGAGAGCCATGTTGTCCATGCTAGTTGTTGTACCATGCTTGCTGTTGTACAATGTGCCTTCTGCCATGTCACAGCTGCTGTCTGACTTAGCCTTGCCATATGTCTAAGCATACCTCGCTGCTGTCCATGTGTCTTAGCAGCATTATGCTTGTTGTAACATGCATCTTAACATACATTGTTGTTGTCCCATACATCTTAGCAACACTATGCTTATTGTCCCATGCATCTTAACATACCTTGCTGCTGTCCCATACATCTTAGCAGCGCTATGTTAGCTGTCCCATGCATCTTAACATACCTTGTTGTTGTCCCATACATGTTAGCAGCACTATGCTTCCTGTCCCATGCATCTTAACATACCTTGTTGCTATCCCATACATGTTAGCAGCACTATGCTTGCTATGCTTACCCTCTGTTGTTTCACCATGCTGCACTACTGTGTTGCATCACAGGTTAGGGCATCACCCTACAGCCCTTATTCTCCATACAATTCAGCAAGAGAGCCTTCTAAAGACTGCGGTTCTCCAAGGGAATAACCCTCCACACCATGTTATTCCTTAGGGCTTGTTTAACTGCGAATAGGGCCACGATGTCCCTACAGCTCCTTCACGCTGTCTAGGGCAGCCTCTTCGTTGTTCCTTTGACCATTTATACGGTGGGTAAGACTCTGTTGTCCACACTGCCCTTCACGCTGTCTAGGGCAGCCTACAAGCTGTCCCTTTTGACCCTTCATGCTGCGGCTAAGACTCTCTTGTTTGACTGCAGTTGGGGCTGAATTAGACCAGCGTTTAGGGCTGGATTAGACCATTGTATGGGTTGCCTTTAGGTCTACGTTAAGGTAGCCTTTAGTCTACGTCTAGGGCTGCCTTCCATCTATGTCTATGGTGGCCTTCCATCTGCATCTAGGGCAACCTCTTTTCCTCCAACGTCTAGGGCTTCCACTCCTAGAATTCTCTTCCACTAAAACCCAAGACAAGTGGAGAGAAATCAAGATAGAAGTGTGTGTGTAAAATGACTCTCAAGTCATATCCTTTTATACTAAAACGTTGAGCACATGTGGGTTTATTTGGTTGCTCGCTGACCTTAACGAATTGTCTTATAACAATAATAAATTCATAACTAAATGAAAATTTATCGAAATCAGATGATCTTTACATCAATCCTACACCTCTCGATGAGAGGGATCCAAGAAAAATATCAACTGCCATAAATAAGATAACCCACAAGGAGTTTGGCCCTAGTTGCCAATTTTAACACTAATGAATGACATCCAAGGGTCATTGCATCCCTACGTCAAGCTTAGCCAACATTTCTCCAAAAGGTAATAAGGTGGCAGCAATTAGAATATCTCCATTGGGATAATATGTTAAGCAGAGCAGCGAACTCAACAACCTCCACCTTCAAAATTCCTTGGCAACAAAAATAAGAAAACGCCGACACATCCATAATATTCCCCTTTAAAATTATCGTGGGGAACCAAATATGGAATTTTGGCCTAAAGGAAATTTGACCAAATAAATATTATATCCCATTGGAGCAAATGCGTTGAGTAAAAGCATTCGTGTGCTAGATGTTCAGCGTGGACAACAAGAATCCTCATCATGTGAATTGTCAAACATTTCAAGCACATTAATGTAGAGAGCATCACTATAGGATTTATCCCTTTAAATGTGTACAACTTGGAAAGTGAACACTTGAATTGGATACATTATCTTGTAGACTAGGCACATGATTCAAGAAATTCAGAAAAATTGGCAACCGTTTCGATTCTTTTACTCCTCTGATCAAATCTACTTGTAACGAAGTTTTGTAACTGTATTTAGACATACAGGCCCCTCCCTGTGCAGCTCTCGTTCATTAAAAGATAACTTCTTGTACTAATTCAGGTTTCTTTGTTCACATTGGACACGAACTAGCTTGCATGACTTCCCCTAAACACCTAGCACGCATGTTAGTCCCCACTTAGGCCCTGGATTATTCACGTGGGCCCTTGGATCACTATGCTTGAAGAGCTTGTATAATGTAAGCTTAGAGAATATCCTAGAGGACTTGGATGATATAAGTGAGAAATTAATGGTGGACTTGGTGGTATTCATGCTAGTTTGGTGTGCACCCTTTGAAGTGGCTACAAGTGGCTTAGTGTGATGCCTCGCTAGACCACGTTTTCTAGTTATGGTTTGTTGTTGATGGTGGATACCCTAGCTAGGGTTTGGAAGCATTCCAAGTGTCCACATTGTTCTTTTTCTTTCAACAATGGGTCATCCCTGAGCTGGGGCTTCAACACCATGGGGTAATAGCTCAGCCAAATCCATGTACACATCTGGTACCATTAACAGACTAAGGTGCCAAACTGTAGCAACCTCCAACCTATAGGCTCACGCCCCCAATCAACCTGCACCCAAGGATGCACATCGTTCTCTGCACTAGCGATCCCTCAACCTATGCCACCACCTCCAGGGCGTCTTACTCAGCCAGAAAGAGACGTTCTCAAACTCCTGTTGCTCCAAGAGTTCTTGCTACTCTTCAAGCTTGCCAAGTATGCACCAAGTCCTTACATCAAACCCTTGAATCCTCCAACCTCCTGTCTCACATCCCCCAACAACCTACACATAGGCAGTGTACACCCTTTTTTGCACCTAACGTTCGATGGGCTGTGTGTGGGGAAGCAACGATGGACTTGTGGGTATTCATGGTAGTTGGTTGTTCACTCTTTGAAATGGATACAAGTAGCTTAGTGTGATGCCCTACTAGGCTATCTTCACTAGTTATGGTTTGTTGTTGATGGTGGATGCCAAAGCTAGTGTTTGGAAACATTTGAAGTGTCCTATCCTGGCAATCATAAACAACATGTACCAACTTGTCATAGGCTAAGTGGTATGTACTTCTAACTTTATTGTTTGTATAAATGAAATACATTGCTATCCACAATTTCTGTAGTTGAAGATATAATTTTTACCATTTATTCACATAGAGATTAGAGTAGTTTATGGTGTTGCTCATATATGCTAATTTAGCATCTTGTGCCCATCATTGTAAATTGAATATAGTAGTCATCAAATAATTATGTAATGTTAATGAACCTATATTAGAGTCGTTATAATTATATTAATGCGAGGGTTGAAGGAGCTAGGGTTTGTGACAACCAAAATCTAGAGAAGACATGATCTACTAGGGTTTGATATCTTTGGGTCACAAGGAACTAGGATATGTGGCGAAGAGACCCCATCAAAGACTTGGATCAGTATGCCTTGAGAGCTTGTAGCATGTAAGCTTAGAGAGTCTCCTAAAGGAATTGGATGATATAAGTGAGAGATTAATGGTGGGCTTGGCAGTATTCATGTTGGTTTGTTGTGCACACTTTGAAGTGGCTACAAGTGGCTTAGTGTGATGCCTTGCTAGACCATATTTGTTAGTCATAGTTTGTTGTTCATGTTGGATACCCTAGCTAGGGTTTGGAAGCATTCCAAGTGTCCTAGTATTTGTCAAGCTTAATGGACATGTGCCAACTTTTGATAAGCTAGTTGGTATGTACTTGTAACTTCATTTGTTGTATAACGAAGTACCTTGATGTCCACACATTTTATACTTGTAGATCTGACTTTCAGAGTATATTCCCATGGAAATTAAGTAATTTCTAATGTTGGGTACATATCCTAATTTAATATAATAGTGAGTAGAACTTGTTAAGATCATTGGACAATTGGATGCTTGAATTAGACAACAACGATACTTGCTATGAGAAGTGCTTGACATTTGGAACCCATGCTTGGAGAGTGCAACACTTGAAGATTGATCTCTTGACATGTGTACACCTTGGAGAGTGAGCGCTTGACTCTTTATCTTGTATATTGCAATGGCCCTTGGATGTCATTCATTAGACACCCTTAGTTTAAGGCTATGGGCCACATTAGTGTTAGTGGGCGACCACTAACAATAATGTGGTCCATAGCCTTAAACTAAGAGTGTTTAATGAAAGACATCCAAGGTTCATTGCATCCCTACATCAAGATTAGCCAACATTTCCCCAAAAGGTAATAAGGTGTTGGAAATAATACTGAGAGGGGGGGTGAATCAGTATTATCAGAACTATAAAACTTTTTCAATGCTCAGAAACATATACGCTACTTTTGTTAAGTGAAACAGCGTGTACACGCAACTGTGTCTAAGAAAAACAGCGTATAACCAGAAATCTTATAATTCAGTCAGTTTATCTTCAGTTAAGTGCATAAGGACATTATTCACCATATTAAGAGTAAACAGATGCAGTAGAACAGATCACACAAAAACCACACACATGAACACCATGATATAAGGTGGAAACCCAATGTGGGTGAAAACCACCTGCTGCAAGTCGTCTCTATCTTTCTTTAATATGAAACTTCAGTTTACAATCATTTTGTACTGGTGCAGCCTTATACCAGTACGCAGGCTACAACCTGCAGAAGGCTACAACCTTCTCTCGTTCTCCAAACTTCCTTGGAAGGGAGCTCCAACCCCCTTTGCTCTTGTACTAGCCAAGATACTAGTACGTAGGTGCTGGCCTACAATCTTCTTTCTTTCAGGTACCACCTTTCATACATTTTCAGACTGGATATTCCTGAAGCACAACGTTACAATCTGAAGACCACAATTCATTCAACTTTCACAACAAATCATTGAAGCACAAAACATCCAATACTAGCATTATCAATCACTGAACCACTGAAACCCTGTGAAACACCAGTTACCAGAACACAGAGCAGACTACAGAACTCTGCAATAACAGTCAGACCCAACTGTAACTCAAAAATCAAGCTCCAAAATATATACGCTACTTCAATGAGAGAAACCCGCGTATACACGCGCTTTTACCGAAGGCAACCTGCGTATAGATCTAAAAATAAATTCTCTCAACTTGCAGCTGTACCAGACATCAGTTAGACCCAGAACATAGCATTGCGTCAGTATGCAGATCTAGAAATACGCATAATCAACCATATCATAATAGTGTATTTCAAATCATTAGATCCCGATCTATCCTTAGATCTAGTCTTCCATCAACCGAAGTGATCTCTCCTTAGCTTAGATCAAGCAACCCAGAACCTGCATACCAGATCTCTTTCTTCTTCAGATATTCAACCTTTTTCAGATGATTTGCCTAATGATCTTCTCCTCCTTATATAGCCTTAGGCCTTGCTCAATACCAAGGGCCAAACCGTAGAAATTCAATACCATCAACTTAGAAACTAGGGATCAACACGTCTGTCGAGATACTTTGGTCCAAATACATAGGCTCAAATACCGAGGACTAACTACCATGGACCAAAGGGAAGCTTCCCGACATATACGCCCTTTTCTGTTCATATATCTGCGTGCATACGCACCTCCGTATATATATAACCTGCGTATACGCGACTTAGTATGCATATAGACTGCGTGTATACGCAACTTGGACTTGATTAACCGGCGTATATGAGATTTCTCTTTATTCTGTAATCTGAACGGAGATCTGTCATCAATGAGAGTTGCCATCAAGGACAACACCTGTATCAAAGCGCCACACCTGTGCCAAAATGCCAACATAAGGTGGCAACAATTAGCATATCTCCATTAGGATCATATGTTACGCAGAGCAACCAAATCAATAACCTCCACCTTAAGAATCCTTGGCAACAAAAATAAGAAATCGCCAACACATCCATAATATTCCCATTTAAAATTATCTTTGGGAAACAAATATGGAATTTTTGCCTAAAGGAAATTTGACCAAGTAAATATCATATCCCATTGGAGTATATGCATTGAGTAAGAGCATTCGTGTGCAATATGTTTAGCTTGGACAACAAGAATCCTCATCATGTGAATTGTCTAACACTTCAGGCCCATTAATGTAGAGAGCATCACTGGAGGATTTAACCCTTTACATGTGGACAACTTGGAAAGTGAACACTTAAATTTGATACCTTACCTTGTAGTTTAGGCACATGATTCAAGAATTTAACGTAAATTCAGAAAAATTGGCAACCATTTCGATTGTTTTACTCCTCTGATCAAATCTACTTGTAACAAAGTTTTGTTACTTTATTTAGACATACGGGCCTCCCCGTTGCAACTCTCCTTCATTAAAAGATAACTTTTTGTACTAATTCAGGTTTCTTTGTTCACATTGGACACGAACTAGCTTGCATGACTTTCCCTAAACACCTAGCACGCATGTTAGTCCCCACTTAGGCCCTGGATTATTCACGTGGGTCCTTGGATCACTATGCTTGAAGAGATTGTATAATGTAAGCTTAGAGAATATCCTACAAGACTTGGATGATATAAGTGAGAAATTAATGGTGGACTTGGTGGTATCCATGCTAGTTTGGTGTGCAACCTTTGAAGTGGCTACAAGTGGCTTAGTGTGATGCCTCGCTAGACCACGTTTTCTATTTATGGTTTTTTGTTGATGGTGGGTACCCTAGCTAAAGCTTGGAAGCATTCCAAGTGTCCACATTGTTCTTTTTCTTTCAACAATGGGTCATCCCCGAGCTGGGGCTTTGACACCATGGGGTAATAGCTCATCCAAATCCACGTACACATCTGGTACCATTAACAGACTAAGGTACCAAAATGTAGCAACCTCACACCTATAGGCTCACGCCCCCAATGTACCTGCACCCAAGAATGCACATCGTTCTCTGCACTAGCGATCCCTCAACCTATGCCACCACCTCCAGGGCATCTTACTATGTCGGAAAGAGACGTTCTCAAACTCCTGTGGCTCCAAGAGTTCTTGTTGCTCTTAGAGCTTTCCAGGTATGCTCCAAGTCCTTATATCAAACCCTTGAATCCTCCAACCTCCTAGCTCACATCCCCCTCAACCTGCACATAGGCAATGTACACCCTTTTCTGCACCTAAGGTTCGTCGAGCTAGTTGTGTGGGGAAGCAAGGGTGGACTTGTAGGTATTCATTATAGTTTGTTGTTCACTCTTTGAAGTGCATACAAGTAGCTTAGTGTCATTCTGTTCTAGGCCATCTTCACTAGTTATGGTTTGTTGTTGATGGTGGATGCCCTAGCTAATGTTTGGAAACATTTGAAGTGTCCTATCCTATGAAAAGCATGAACGACTTGTACCAACTTGTCATAGGCTAATTGGTATGTACTTCTAGCTTTATTGTATGTATAAATCAAGTACATTTCTATGCACAATTTCTGTAGTTGGAGATCTAATTTTTACCTCTTATTCACATAGAGATTAGAGTAGTTTATGGTGTTGCTCATAAATGTTAATTTAGCATCTTGTGCCCACCATTGTAAATTGAATATAGTAGTCATCAAATAATTGTGTTTTGTTAATGAACCTATATTAGAGTGTTTATAATTGTATTGATGCGAGGGTTGAAGGAGCTAGGGTTTGTGACAACCAAAATCTAGAGAAGACATGATCTATTAGGGTTTGATATATTTGGGTGACAAGGAACTAGGATATGTGGCAAAGAGACCCCATCGAAGAATTGGATCAATATGCTTGGAGAGCTTGTAGCATGTAAGCTTAAAGAAAGTCTCCTAGAGAAATTGGATGATATAAGTGAGAGATCAATGGTGGGCTTCACAGTATTCATGCTAGTTTATTATGCAACCTTTGAAGTGGCTACAAGTGGCTTAGTGTGATGCCGTGCTAGACCATATTTGCTAGTCATAGTTTGTTGTTCATATTGGATACCCTAGCTAGGGTTTGGAAGCATTCCAAGTGTCCTAGTATTTGTCAAGCTTAATGGACATGTGCCAAGTTTTCATAAGCTAGTTGGTATGTACTTGTAACTTCATTTGTTGTATAACGAAGTACCTTGATGTCCACACATTTTGTAGATCTAACTTTTAGATTATATTCCCATGGAAATTAAGTAGTTTCTAATGTTGGGTACAAATTCTAATTTCATATAATAGTGAGTAGAATTTGTTGAGTAAGATCATTGGATGATTGGATGCTTGAATTAAACAACAAGGATCCTTGCTATGAGAAGTGCTTGACATTTGGAACCCATGCTTGGAGAGTGCAACACTTGAGGATTGATCTCTTGACATGTGTACACCTTAGAGAGTGAGCGCTTGACTCTTTATCTTGTATATTGGAATTGCCCTTGGATGTCATTCATTAGACACCCTTTGTTTAAGGCTATGGGCCACATTAGTGTTAGTGGGCGCCCACTCACACTAATATGGTCAATGGCCTTAAACTAATGGTGTCTAATGAATGACATACAAGGGCTATTGCAACATACAAAATAAAGAAGTCAAGCACTCACTTTCCAAGGTGTACACATGTCAATAGATCAATCTTCACATGTTGCACTCTCCAAGCATGGGTTCCAAGTATTAATCAATTCTCATCAAAAGGATCCTTGTTATCTAAGTCAAGCATCCATTCCTCCAATGATCTTACTCAACAAATTCTACTCACTATTATATTAAATTAGCATGCATACCCAACATCAGAAACTACTTAATTTCCATGGGAATATACCTTAAAAATTAGATCACAAATATACAATGTGTGGACAATAAGGTACTTCATTATACAACAAATGAAGTTACAAATACATACCAACCAGTTTATCAAAAGATGGCACTTATGCTTCAAGCTTTACACAAACTAGGACATTTGGAATACTTCCAAACCCTAGATAGGGTATCCACCATCAACAACAAACCATAACTAGCAAACTTGGCCTAGCAAGGCATCACACCAAGCTACTTGTAGCCTCTTCAAAGGGTGCACACCAAACTAGCATGAGTACCACCAAGTCCACCCGTGATTTCCCACTTGTATCTTGCAAGTCTTCTAGGAGATTCTCTAAGCTTACGTCATACAAGCTCTCCAAGCATAGTTATCGAAGTGTTCGATGGGGTCTCTTTGCCACAAATCCTAGTTCGTTGTCACCCAAAGATATGAAACCCTAGTAGATAATGCTTTCTCTAGATCTTGATTGTCACAAATCCTAGCTCCTTCAACCCTTGCATCAATACAATTATAAAGACATTGATATAGGTTCATTAACAAAACACAATTATTTGATGACTACTCTACTTAATTTACAGTGATGCGCAAAAGATGCTAAATTATCATATATAAAAAACACTAGAAACTACTCAAATTTCCATGGAAATATATGATAAAAATCAGATTTACATCTAAACAAATTGTGGATAGCATTGAAATTCATTTATACAACAAATAAAATTACAAGTACATACCAATCAACCTATGACAAGTTGGTACATGTCATTCAAACTTGTCATAGGGTAGGGAATTTCAAATGTTTCCAAACACTAGCTATGGCATCCACCATTAACAACGAACCATAACTATCAAAGATGGCCTAGCAAGGCATCACACCAAGCTACTTGTAGCCACTTCAAAGGGTGAACAACAAACTAGCGTGAATGCCTACAAGTCCACCCTTGATTTCCCACATACATCATACAAGTCGTCTAAGAGGTTCTCTAAGCTTAAATTAAACAAGGCCCTGAGAGTCCAAGCTTAGTGCTCCAAGTATTTGATAGGGATTCTTTGCGACAAATCCTAGATCCTTCTCACCCAAGGACATCAAACCCTAACACAACATGTCTTCTCTAGTCTTCTCCTGTCACAAACCCTATCACCTTCCACCCTTGCATCGACATGATTATAAAGACTCTAATATAGGTTCATTAACAAAACATAATGATTAGATTACTATTGTTCAAGTTACGGTGATGCACACAAGTTTTTAATGTAGCATGTATAGTCATCACTAGAAGCAACTCAATTTCAATGGAAATGTGCACTAAAATCATATCTGCAAGTACGAAAATTATGGAAAAAATGTACTTCATTTATAGAACAAATGAAGTTACAAATACATACCAATCATCTTATCACAAGTTGGTATAACATGTTGCTCCATCTTGTGAAAGGCTAGGACACTCGAAATGTTTTCGAACCCCTTGCTAGGCATTCCACCATCAACAAAAAACCATAACGAGTAAGTATGGCATAGAAAATCTCCTAGCTTCTTCAATGGGTGAGAAGTAAACTAACATGAACATCAACAAGTTCACTATTGATTTCACAATTGCACTATAAATGTTCTCTATGAGATTCTCCAAGATTACATTGCACAAGCTCTCCAAGGATAGTACCCTACATCCTAGGTCCATCAAAGCCTCTCACATCATGGCTTCTATAGGTTTCTACTGTCACCAACCCTAGCCCCTTCCAACCTTGCATCGAACAATTTCAAAGACTCTCATGTAGGATCATTAACAAAATAAAATGATTTGAGTACCCGGATGACAACTGAAATGACCTAGCAGTGGGTTGGGAGTGTTACAGGTAAAGACTACAGTGGGCCTAGGGACATTACAGGTGGTATTAGAGCTACAGTTTACAAAACTCGGGTCATTTGGGGGTGAATAATCATTTAAGGAAAAGTAACAGGTTGTTGATGAATTATTTGACATAACTCGCAAGAAGTTGAGGTGCATGAAATAATCAATTTGAGATGAGATCAAAGAGAATGACAAATGTGAAGGATCAAATTGTGATTGTGAGCTCAAAATTTTTAGTAACGGAAACACTAAAATTCACACAGAAAAAAAGAGAGTATTATTGATAGAAAATTAAAAAATAAATATATGACATCAACGATGAGGTGGCAGTGCCATGTTATAGTTCTTGGTGGCAACTGAGTTGGAAAGTGAGGAGGCTAGGTGGCAGGACATGGTGTGACTGGGCACCATCGGGTGGATGAAATGCACTAAAATACCGTGCCTATAAACGCATGATGTGCGCCCTCACCTTTGATCGTAGATAATGGGATTCATTGGATCCATCAGACACCCTTTGCATCGATAAATAGCCGACAAGTTGGAGCCCAATGTGTGATGTGGGTCATTGATCTCGCTTGATTATATCCCTTGGATCTATTGGGGGTGTAAGGCTATGGGCCATATTAGTGTGAGTGGGCGCCCACTAACACTAATGTGGTCCACAGCCTTAAACTAAGGGTGTCTAATGAATGACATCCAAGGGCCATTGCAGCCCTATGCCAAGCTTAGCCAACATTTCTCTAAAAGTTAATAAGGTGGCAACAATTACCATATCTCCATTAGGATCATATGTTAGGCTGAGCCAACAACTCAATAACATCCACCTTACGATTTCCTTGGTAACAAAAATAACAAATCACCACCAATACATCAACAGCATTCCCCTTTAAGATTAACTTGGGGAACCAAATATGGAATTTCGTCATAAAATATATTTGACCAAGTAAATATTATATCCCATTGGAGCATATAAGTTGAGTAAGAGCATTTGTGCACTATAAGTTCATCTCAGACAACAAGAATCCTCATCATGTGGAGTGTCTAACTCTTCAAGCCCATGGATGTAGAGCGCATCACTAGAGGATTTATCTCTTGACAAGTGTACAACTTGGAAAGTGAGCGCTTAAATTGGATACCTTATCTTGAAGATTAGGCAGATGACTGAAGAAATTAACATAATTTCGGAAAAATTGGCAAACATTTTGATTGTTTTACTCTCCTACACCAATAAAATCCACTTGTAACAACATTTTGTAACTATCTTCAAACATACGGGCCTTCCCTGTGCACCCCTGCTTCATTCAAAGGTAACTTCTTGTACTAATTCAATTTTCTTAGTTCACATTGGACACGAATTGGCTTGCATGACTTCCCCTAAACACTTGGCATGCATCCAGTCTTTCTACTCTATCTGTCAGTCCCTACATAGGCCCCATTGTTGACGTGGGTCATTCCATGTAGCGATGATTGAGTGGACACAACAACACGCAGGGTCCAGTTTCCAATTTTCACTACCACTGTGACTTTTCCCCCTTCCAAATCCAAGGGTTGATCTTGAGGTAGATCAACAACCTAGATTCCCATCAGACTAAAACATGCATGGGAATTTATGACAACTTACCCCCCCAATGAATCTAATAGCCAGGATTTCTCTGATTTCACAACCTAGATTTATATCGTGCTAGAACATGGATGCAAGTTTGTGGGGTCCCATCTGCCCGACAGATCTCGTGGTTGTAATTTTTACTGATCCAAGGCCCACATCTTGCATCGCTCTGAAACATGTGCGAGGGTTTACGACAAGTTTTGTGCATGATAGATCTAATGGTTGTGCTCTCCCTTCATCAACGACCCATAATCCACATCGTTCTCCAACTTGCATAGGGAATAAAATAGACTTGCACCCCTAATAGATCTAATGGCTACGATCAAGCGAGGTTAATGGCCCACATCACACCTGCAACTCCAACTTGCACAAGGGATAAAACAAAATTGCACCCTCGATAGATGTAATGGCTACAATCAAGCGAGATCAATGACCCAGATCGACTGCCGGAATCTAACTTGCACAGGGGATAAAACATACTTGCACCCCAATAGATCTAATGGCTATGATCAAGCAAGATCAACAACCAATATCACCCATCGAAATCAATTTGCACATGAGATAAAATAGACTTGCAACCCCAATAGATCCAACAACTATAATCAAGCAAGATTAATGACACACATTGGGCTTCAACTTACTGGTTGTTTATCGATGCAAAGGGCATCTGGTGGATCTAACGGATCGCATTATCTATGTCATGGTTGCTAGTTGTGTTTTTTCTGTTGATGGTGGAATGCCTAACTCGGGTTTGGAGACAAATTGGAGCGTCCTAGCCTTCGACAAGATTATGATTGATTTGTACTTTTAACTTCATTTGTTCTATAAATGAAGTACATTGCTTTCCGCAATTTGTGTACTCGCAAATCTGAATTTAGTGTACGTTCCCATTGAAATTGAGTAGTTTCTAGTGATGATTATATATGTTAATTTAACAACTTTTGTGCATCATCATAAATTGAGGAGTAGTATCCTAATCAATATGTTTTGTCAATGATCCTATATTAAAGTATTTATAATTTTGTGAATGCAAGGGTGGAAGGTGCTAGGGTTTGTGATAGGGAAAAACTAGAGAAGACATGATGTGCTAGGGTTTGATGTCCTTGGGTGAGAAGGATCTAGGATTTGTCGCAAAGAATCCCTATCAAATACTTGTAGCACTATGCTTGGAGGCCTTGTTTAATGTAAACTTAGAGAATCTCCTAGACGATTTGTATGATGTATGTGGTAAATTAAGGGTGGACTTGTAGGCATTCATGCTAGTTTGTTGTTCATCCTTTGAAGTGGCTACAAGTAGCTTGGTTTGATGCCTTGCTAAGCCATCTTTGATAGTTGTGGTTTGTTGTTGATGGTGGATGCCATAGCTAGTGTTTGGAAACATTTGAAGTGTCCTACCCTATTTTAAGTTTTTGGAACATAACTCTCAATAACTATACACATAACATTTTACAACCATATAAATGGATTTGTTTAAATGTATGTCATATTATTATAATATATAATGTAGTGCTCTTAACCCAATATTTAGCAATTTTTTTAATTTAAAATTTACATTAAAAAAGAGGAAGAATTGGAAAGGTCATGCTATCATTGGTATCCTTAGATTGCTAGCAGAGAAGCCAAACTAATGGATCATACTTTGAACACTAATTTGTCATAGCTTCTTGTAAATGAGTTTCCTTTGCTTCAAAAGTCTAGTGCCAAGGAATAGGCATGGAACCATATGTGCTCTAGAACTGAGGTTATCAAAAGTAAAGAAGATCCCAAGTTGATCATGCCACACTTATCTAGAGGATAAAATGGAAAAGGAAAGAGTAATAGAAGATCCCACTAGTCTTGGACATGTCTATTCATACTTAAGACATGGTTTGCAACCATGTTGGTGATGATTACAAATGCTTTGATGAGTCTCCTAGGATAACCAAGCTAGAGATGTTTCCCACTTTAGACCTTATGTGGGATGAACAATATGATGACGCCAAACCATCCCTATAGTGTATCTCATCCTCATGATCATTTTCAAGGCATGGAAATGTTAATAATCATCACAAATTCTTGCCAAAAAAATTAATTTCATCCATGCCATGGAAACTGTTGAGAGACAATGAAAACATGCATCCATGCCTCATTAATTTAATTATAGAAATTGATATGTCCCAAAAAAAGTTTCTACTCAAAAGAAACCCCACTATGTTCTAAATACAGTGTATGTTTACCTAAATGTGATTAAGTTCATTAGGGTTTAGTGTTAAATAGTTATCCTCATACAAATGAATCATACCTATCAATATTGTCTATACCTACTTAAATAACTTCTTATTTAAGATTAATATAAAATGGTTCCACTTATATAAATAAATTACATATTTATTTTATAAATATAAACACTTGGTAATTGATACATGACACATTTATTTAACATATTTTAGACCAAAGAAAGTCACTCATTTCCTTTTCTTAAAAAAATATCCTCGGGCATTTCATCAAATCCTAACTGATTTTTAAGAAAATGTGACTAAATGGATAAGCTCAGGGGTTTATATCTATCTTAGCTGGAGTCATGAAACCTTATATATAGATAGACGGCTACACCTTCCAACTCTATTATATATACACGAAAAGGGGGCTAGACGAGTCAAAGCGTAACGTAAGTATATGGATCAAATCTTCGCTCCACCTCACAGACGGTGATGGTTCCTCTCGTTAAATGAATTACAGAGTAATTTATTCTATTGGTATAAACGCATGGTATTTTTTATTTAATAGTTGTGCAAGTCACGGAACATCATAGGTTAGGTTGCGACCTCTGTAATATAGAAACCTCCCACGATTCATCCATTCCAAGGATTGTATAGTTGGTAACCTTTTCTTGATGGGAGGAGGTTCTCCATGATTCCAGCCACGTTGTTGGAGCCGACCTCTGCAACGCAATACGAATTCATTAAGGCTATCGATTAGGTACTTGAATCTCCACATACTTCCTATTGGTGGTCCCCCATGTGGGTGTAGGTAGCCGAGGCTACCAAAAAAACAACGCCAGCGATGCATTGGAATCAGTATGCCCACCCCTTCCCTATGACTACCTCGCTCAGCGCTTCATCCCTCCCTGTGAGTCCCGCCCCTATGTCACGTAAGCAGGCAGATATTGCCCGCCGAGTCTCATGCATATAGGAGAACTACCATGATAGCGTGCCATTGATAGCCCCACTTCTTTCCTAGGTTCTGCTTGAGCCTTCTTTCTTTTAGAACCAGGCAGGGTAAATTGTTAGCATGCCACTTATATCCCCACTTCTTTCCTTGGCTCTGCTTGAGCCTTCTTTCTTTTAGAACCAAGCATGGCAGATTGCTAGCCTACCATTGATAGTTCTACTTTTTCCTTTGTTCTGTCTTCCTTTAGAACCAGGCCAAGCTAGGCTCACTTGGCCTGCCACTAATAATCCCACTTTTAAAACCAATCATGCTAGGCTCTCTAAACCAGGTGGGCTTGGTTATCGAGACCAGGTTTTAAAATTGATGCCCATTTGCCCGTTTTTTCCGGTTTTAATCGTAAAATACAGTGGATTTCCAAATAAACACATCATTGTTGACTGGTTAATTATTTAGAAAAATGTCAAAATAACGGGCAGATAAAAAAATCAGAAGTTTCAAATTTTATGTATATATTTTATATATTTATTTAAGTCAGTCTAGCACTGGGAATCACATTTAATGCCATTTTTCAAAATCTCTATGGGTTGGTGGCTTTTTAATACATGTTGCTGGAATTTTGAATGAAATTTATTGTCCGGAATCTCTTTGGAGTGTCGTGTTGATCGCTCCCGTCATTGTTCTTGTTTCCTTCTCCTTTTCCTCTGGCTGTGGTGTTTTGCATATCCTACTACAACTGTTGCATGCATTGGTTTATTCGGGTGGAAACCCTATGGTGGATCTTGGGGTTTCCTTCACGAACAACTCGGTTTCTGTTAATAGTTTTTGGCATCAGTGCATTGTTTTCATGTTGTTACCATTGGGAGAACTTGAGGACTCTACACAGCCAATACACGGAGAATAGTTTTTCTGATCCATCTGTTACCCTGGTTCAAGATTTGCCATTGCATGTAAACTTCTTCGTCATCGAAGGACGCTATTAAGCAAGTAATGCTTCTATTCCCTTTTGTTGACTACCAATTAGAACTCTATATAACAAGTCTATCCGAAAATTTGGCTACCAATTAGAACTCTATATAACATGTCTATCCAAATTGTTTTCGACAATGTATGAAAATAAAAGAAAATTTAAATGCCTTTTTTTAATCACAATGACCGGAGACAAGATACCAAAGTTTATTGCATGTCCCTCTCCCAATGGATTTTCTCAATCACCCCAAACAAACTAGATCAAGGCCAACGCACAAATTCTTATGCATTTTCAGTACTATTTTATATTCAATTCAGTCCGAGGGAGGTGTTGTTTTGCACAATCGATTCTGAATTCAAAAGATGTAGGTTAAAATTACCTATATTTACCACATTTTCACTGGCTTTTCCCTTTTTCCCTAGATTTATGGAACACGGTGATGAATATTTTTAAAATTGGGGTTTCATATTATTTTGTTATAAGTTAGTTTTTATCGGAACTTGAAGCGACAATTTTATTGATTTAGAATTGGATTGGAAATTATTTTTGGGAAAATAGAACTAATCCACATCATGTTTAGCTCTACTTTATCATTTTTATAAGAATTCAAAATAGTTTTCCTCTCACGCATTAATATTGATATGTCCCTACTAGATGAATTTACAACAAATATTCCTCAACGTTTATTTTTTAGATGCAGAAGTAAAAATTAGCATAATTGGTGTAGATTAGTAGGGGAATTTAGCTAGGAATCACTTTGAGTAAATAAAAATAAAATCTTCAAATCTTGGTTCTATCTCGAGAAAAAACCTTATTCAATGTCCATTGTATCAATTTAAATTTAACTCGCAAGAAATCTACGTTGTTCCGACCAGTCCAAGAAACCAGGGATTCTTATCCAAATCATGATTGTTTTGGGGAGTTCTTAAGCCAAGTGGCTAATACGTCCAATCTGGCATAAAATGGCATAACGTGGAGAAGACACAGTAATTCATAGTTCTTTTTTAATTATGAATCTTAAATATTAAGGGAAGCAGTAGCTAAAATAGTGTGAAATCTGGGCTATTTGTTTGAAAGCTACAAGGATAAATGTAGTTCATGATGGATGCCAGCCAACATACCCGCTAAGCTCGTGAAACCAACTTGCATTTTGTTTCCAGATTACTTTTTGTCTCTTATTGCTGTTTTGGAAAAATGGTTTGGAAAAATATTATGCAGAGTAAAAGTAAATATTAAAAGTCACATGAAAGGCAGTTTAAAAATAAAACCATCAAAAAAATTCTTTGATGGGTAGGGGGACCCGTCTAATTTAACACCTGATCGAGACAAGCAAGCTAGAGAAGCGAGAAGCAGAGTTTGGGAACAGAAACCGATAAAGACACGGGAATAAGGCTATCAATTAGATTCGACTAATTAAGTAGAGTTGGCCTCTGAGTTTTCCCAAGGGCCATTTTCCTTAATGATAGACTCTAGATTTTGGGGGATCGTAGACATATGATAAAGCATCGACTACCTAACCTACTACTCCTAGTAGGCCTATCGAAGGAGATATTCTATTGGGATTAGGTATCTCCTCTATAGGATCTCAACAGCCCACCCCTTCTAAGACCTAGAACTTTGGCCTTCCCACCTACCAGTGAAGACGAACAGGACCTTTTGGGTAACCCTTTTTCTCTGCCGTCCCGTACCTCGTTCTCTCGAATGCCTCGGCCCGTCGGATTTTTAGGCTCATGCTTTTCTAGAACGACTGTCAAGTAAGCCGGTTAGCTTTATGTGGTTTACATTCAAATCTGCACACGATTTGAATGTGCAAATGGTATTGGACGCAACCATCATTTAATGCTCCTGAGCATACATTATGTTTCGATTTAACATAAATAGTAAAACAGATTTAATATATTGGGCACCATAATAATGGAGAATACTAAAACTGATTTAACATATTGGCCACCATAATAATGGAGATTCGTCACCTTAGTAAACGACTTTGTAATCCTAAGAGATTTTGTATATAGGCTTATAATTCCTAGACTTAAATACAGAACTATAATTGTAATAATTTTTTTATTTTTTTTCCAGAAATGAAAAGGAAGAAACGTAAGTGTCCATAAATAACTATCATTGTCTATTCATAAAATCATCAGGCTTCTTAAAGAACAAATTTCAATCAATTTCATAAGGACAAATTTCATTGAAAAATTAGTGTTCCTTTTTCACTAAAAGAGAAATGAGAATTTGGTACCTGGATAACTTAGGTGAGAAAGAAATTGGAATTCCTAAAATCTCCGTCCTATTTCGATCCAGATTTTCATGACCTGAAAATCATGAGCCCGTGACATTTAATTAAAAAAATTCAAACACTATCCATAAGAGTTAGACTACGACTTTGCTACCGCTACATTTAATGCATTTAGAGCCTTCGTGATCATCATGGAAAAAGTACAGGACACTGCCAAAAGACAGAACCTATAGTTCAACAAGCAAAACTAAGAGGCCAGACATTACAAACCAATTCAAGAAAAAAAATGCGCGCGTGAAACAGAAACATCTCATACAGGAAGGCCCTTGAAATATAAAGATATTCCAATGACAAGGGAAGGATCAATCCAATACACAGATTTTAAATCAATGGAGCTGTGAGTTGGCTTGGCTGAACAAATGACGGTTGGAGGAAGTGGGTGCCGGCTGTTTTCAAAAAGAAATTCAAATGTAGCTGAAACCTTCCAGAAAGTAAACTCTATGGGCCTTCATCCAAAAAAATCGGATCGCTGCGAGTATTATTCGCATCCCATAGCATGCCAATCTATATATTTTTTTCAACGAAAGAACATCCGGGTTAACCATTTTTATACAAGCCTCAAAGTTTTGTTTTGTTTTTTTTTTTTTAAATATTGTTATATAGTTGATAATGTATTAATTCCTCATGATTTCTCGTAGGAAGAATGAACACTCAGCAAAGCTCCCTAAAAAGACGGACATACTATTAGTAAAACTGCTGTCTAAATTGTTCAGGGATATATAAATGTTTTGTTTTTTGAAGTGGTAAGCTTGGTCATGGGTAAAAACAGTGTCCTCTACAAGAAGCTTTCCAAAGCTTTCTCATTAGATGGTGTCATTACAGAACAAAAGTCTTGCTTCATTACTGTAATTTTTGTGTGGAACTTTTTATTCTCTGGACTAGCTATTTACATGTTACAGGCATTCTCTAGGGAAGAGACTACTATTCTTCAAAATAGATAGTTGTTCAATAATACAGCTACAAATAGTGTTTTTGTATATTTCTTAGACTATTTGCCATTGTATATGCTACTTTCAATCATATCAACACAGCACTGATTTATGCCTATTATGCAATCTATGTTGCCTAAATGTATATCTGACTCTCTTTTCTTCAAAGTCACAATTGACTCTCTTTTCTTCAAAGTCACAATTAACATTTGATATCATGAGAGTTGTATTTAGTTTTCTTTTCTCGCAAATAGCCGCATCTGGAAAGATGATATATGTATAAAAAAACATAACATCCTAATATATACCATCCGTAAATTCAGTCTGAATGATATGCACATTTGATGAGCCACGTTTCCCTGGAGATTAAATAAAACATAATTTATACAAATATCACATATTACTTCTGGAATTTAATGTTTATTAATTAATCTATTTAATTAATTTAATTTGATTTGATTTTAATAATATTTTCAGAAATAAAAGTTATACGTTTATTATTTGGATTTATAGTTTTTATAATATTTTTAACCTTGATATTATGCGCTCATTCATGAATTTTAAATTTTTTCTGCCGGTCAAATGAAAATTTGATGACATTTTTGTATTTTTCATGCCTTTCATTTTAAGTTTTATTCAAATTTGTGAGTGTCAATCTTTTTTTATCATTTTTATTTTGGCATTTTTTTAATGAATAATTTGTTTAACATACACTTTGTAATAGAAGTTCAATTTTTTATAATCTTTCATGGTTGGATGAATACAAGACTAGTGTCAAATTTTGAAAAGTTTCCCTGTTTATTTTCTTATCTAATTTGTCTATGATTCAATAGAGATTCAGTTTGACCTGTGAACTCTTCACAATTGAAGTGCCCTAGAGATTTTTAGATGTGTTGAATCTATATAAATAATCAAAAACACCAATTTAGACAATGCAAATCAAAACTTAACAACAATGTGTAAATAGTATTTATCTTTTTCTCATATGAATTCACTTATGTAAAGAGTATTATTAAAATTATATATCAAAAATGTCTGCGTCTCGACCCAATAAACAAAGAGAACAGAAAATAAAGTAATAAGCAGTAGGTTAGGTTAAGAGTAGCAGCTAGTACCTGGAGCAAAACTGATCTTTTTGTTGTTTAGTTCGACAGAAACAATGTAACCTTGTCGCTGAAGACTTCCTATGATGCTAAAATTGCTTCTTTACAAATAGGCCGATTGAAACCATCCTGAAAATGGTATGTTATAGATGAAGGTCTTAGCTTCAAAAGGTCTCCGGAGTACTTGAAAGTTGAAACAAGTGTCTAAGGGGAATTTTGACTTCTGCACATGAGGAGCTTGATGGAATTGACTCACAAAGGCCGCTTTTAAAGCATGGTAGGGCCGTTTCAGTAGTTGGCTGATAACAGTTCCGATTTCCAACATCGTCCCTCCTCTGGTTGAAGTGAACTGGAAAGCGCTCTGGTTGAAGTGAACTGGAAAGCGCTGGAGGAGACATTGAGGGTGGTGTCTCCCACTGTAATAATCTTATGTTCAACAAAATATCAAAGCGATGTAGCTTTACGATTCGACACTGAAGCGGTGAACTTGGAGTCAAAGGGAATGGACACATTCTGGCCGAGACTCAATTTTCCTTTAGCTTTGGGGTTCAAAGAAGTTGGGCAAGTAGTAAGAGAGACTTTTGCTTTTGGCCCGAGAAGGAAATGAGAGGGAGCCTCTGCCAAACGCCAGCAGCCCAATAGAAGAATTGCCTTGGTATTTTGAGAAATCGGTTCCGAATCCAAATCCAAACTTTTCAATGGCCTGAGAATCCAACCACAGTGTCTCCTGACTCATCTCCGCCGTGACAGGGCTTCCACCATTGGTTTGGGTTTGCAAGATGCACTTCTTTCCGCTACAAGATACGCCGTCACCTTCCAGGTTTCTATCGCATGAGCTCCAATCCAGTTTCTTGTAAGAGGAGAACCCATGTCTGTAATCGCACTTTATCCATGACATGTCCGACGAGGTATCAAAAACCACCAGGATGTTATGCTTTGCAGGCTTCCTAAAACCCACATTCACAATATAGCTTGTGCCTTCTGTACGTGGACTTACTCGCAACGTGCAATCTGGATACTAAACCATTGTCTCGATACCTGCTCTGCAACAGCAAGCTCGTCCATTCATTCGAATTCTGGGAGAGAATGGGATTTCGCTGATGTGCAAATGGTTCCATCTCTAATCCTGCTTCCATAGACTCCTGCAGTTGCACAATGTTGGACTAACCCCACAATCATGCTTCCTACTTCGGATAGACCATGCTTGCTACTTTAGATGATTTATGCTGGGTGAATTCACCAACTTCATTAAATTCTATCGTCCAGGACAAAGGCAACTTACGTTGGAATCACGATACCATAACCGTGAGTTAACAAAATTGGGTTAGGCGCATTGGACTTTGGAACGTCAAGTGACTCACCGGTAGTTGTGAACTGGAATAAAACATATGATGGCAGGATGACCATGTTTTAGGAATAACCATACGCATAAGTTGGCAGGGTACTGTCAAGATAGCCTGCCACTGATAGGGCACTGTTTGGAGCTGTATTAAACACTAACTGTTGGAAATATTGGTTGC
Organism: Pinus tabuliformis; assembly: GCA_031772625.1. Taxonomy (NCBI): domain Eukaryota; kingdom Viridiplantae; phylum Streptophyta; class Pinopsida; order Pinales; family Pinaceae; genus Pinus; species Pinus tabuliformis. Next base: position 1,396,765,972 of record CM062817.1, on the reverse strand, counting down.
CAATTTAGAGGCGCTTGTAGGTTAATACAGGTATTATAGATTTTGACAGGTTCAATTTGAAATGGGCCGTCATTTTGACAGGTTAACATTTCTAACACACTTATGACGGGAGAAAATTTCTCGTAGCAGTCAAATACGTTCTGGAACACCAAATACGTCCTGTGGGACGTCAAATTCCAGGCCTGCGCCCATTTATTTGGGCTTAATTATTAATTACAGCTGACAATGGCCGCTGAGATGATGTGACACCTCTTCTTGTAGCGAGTCCATCGTTCATCTCCCTTGTTCACCTCATAGCCAGCGCAAGAGAACAGGGTTTTATTGCCTCTGACATCGTATTTATTTGGAGCTTATACGGCCTCTATTTTGATTTTCAGTATCTCATTGTTTTAACGAGCATTCGTTTCTATGTTTCCCTTTGTAGCGCGCGCAGGAATTGTAATTTAATATGAATCTGCAGCTTTTTTACATTATTTTTGCAACTTTTTAATATTATATCTAACAAATTTAAGACCATAAATAGCAATAATTTTTAGTTAAACCCATAAACACTATAGATCTCCTTTGAAAATCCCTTGGGTTAATCGTGGGTCGAGGGTATTACCGGAATTGCGTCAAAATGGACGTCCGAAGCAGTCACTACCGCCGCTTTCCTATGGGGAGCTGCCATGGACAGGGTAAACGAAAGCTTATCAATGATAATAATTATGTCTTTTTTGAGCGACAATTTCAACTTATAACAATCGAAAACAATTTATAACCCGTTCTGTTCAAAAACTATCTGTACTGGCTGAAAATGCCTCCAGGCCTAACGAATTTCACAAAGTATTTGAAATAGATCCATCCCTAGTGTCGTCCTGCCGAGTGAAAATGTCATAAATTACTGTACAAGAACCAGGCATTGGGGATTCAACCGACTATAAGTATTGAATACCCTCATTTACTAAACTTGAATGGCAGGACGCAGACAAAACACCAAGCAAGGTAACATCATTTGGCTTTGTGCCCGACTGTTTCATTTCTTCAAAGAGCGCGAGGGCTTCCTTGCCACAGCCATACATTGCGTAACCTTCAATCATGGCTGTCCATGAGACCACGTCTCTCTGGTGCATTTTGTCGAACACACCGCGTGCATTCTTGATGCTCCCACACTTTCCATACATGTTTACAAGAGCACTCCCTACAAAGACATCGGACTGAAACCCACATCTTATTGTTTCTCCATGGATCTCCTTCCCTTGTTCCAGTGCTGTTAAGCCAGCACACGCTGACAAAACGCTGGTGACACTCTGAGTTTGGCTTCACACCTATATGCCGCATTTGTCGAAAAAACTTCAAGGCTGATTCATTATCCCCATGCTGGGCATAGCCTGCAATCATAGCATTCCAAGAGACCAAATTCCTACCAGGCTTTTTCTGATTCGGTTCGGAATTTTTTGAAACATATGTGGAAAAGGCATGGCAGGGGCACACAGAAAGTCGAGGGATTGCGTCGCCTAAAGGGATCGAAGTCAAAATCGATGCGCGTACTTATGGGGAACCGCCCATGGCTAGGGTAAACCAACCTTGATAAATTATAAGAATTATCTCTTCTTTGGCCGATGATGATTTGCATGACAATTTCATTTTCTGCTCTTTCTTCCCATTCTTTGCCATCGACAGAATGACTCCTCAACCGTCTAATGCTCCAAATGGACGGTTCAAATTCAGCCCAAACAATATATTATATTAAATAATTTTAATAATTTTTTAATTTAGTAATTTAAATTAAGGTAAGGAGCTTTTAGTTTATATCCCTATTCATTTGTTGGTGAGTCATGTGTGAGAGGGTGTAATTTTGTCCACTATAAATTAATATTTATTTTATCAAAATATATTATATTAAATCATTTTTTAATTTAGTAATTTAAATTAAGGTAACGAGCTTTTAGTTTATATCGCTGTTTATTTGTGGGTTAATTTTATTGATATTTATTTTTTCAAATATGTTTTTTTTGTTATTATTTAATTTTCTAGAATATGAAATAATATATTAAAAGAATATTTTAAAATTATATTAAAAAATATTTATAAATTTTGATAATTTTAAATTTTTTAAATTTAAGTTGAAATTAAATTAATATTAATTTAAAAAAAAAAAATTATTTATTTAAATATTTATTGAAATATTATTTTCTAAATAAAAATATTTATTCACATAAAAAATATCATTTTTATAATAGATTTTGGAATATCTTTTGTAATCAGATAATCATAATAATATTTAAAACATATTGTAATATTTTTTAATAAAGTAATTATAATAATATTTATGTATTTTTTAATTGGAATGAGAATTTAATGAGAAATAGTAATTTACAAAAATTCACTATTACATCATATATAATTATTTCAGAAATATCATAGATAAACTAATTACCACATCACATCTTTATAAACGTAAACTTACAAAACAGAGAAAACAAATTATTCACCTCTTTTTAACAAATTTTAATATTCATAATACAAAAGATAATCTATATAATGTATATAAAAAATTTAATATAATAATAATAGTAATAAAATTTTAAAAACCTATTCTAATATTTTTATTAATATTATGTTTTTAATAATAATATTTTAATATTTATTTTAAATATTTTATTATAATATTTTAAAAAATAAAAATATCATATCAAATTATAGTTTATTTAAATATATTTTTATTTATTTAATATAAACATAAAAATAACATTATAAATATTATTTTAATAATTAAAATAATAATAATAATAATAATAATCACCCAATATCAAACATCTTTTTACTATTCGTGATGTCACTTTAAATCTCCATACCAACAATTATCTGTAATGTCACTTTAAATCTCCATACCAACAATTATCTTTAAATCTCCATACCAACAATTATCTGTATAATAATGAGTGCATATATATATATATATATATATATATATATATATATATATATAATTTTGCATACATAACTATAATTACTTGTATAAATATTTCTCGCTAATTCTCTATAATTATGCACATGCTAACTATGTCGATATTCCACATGATCGATCCCAACACGTTTTACGAGAGGCTAAAAGACACATATCGATGGGCTAAAAGACACATATCGATGGGTAGGAATTTAAAATCTGAAGCACTTATAAGACTTTGCAATTTTAATGATCATTTCACTAAAAAAATATTGGCCGGCTAAAATATTTTTTATTATATTCGAAAAATAAACGACCTCATTATAAACCTAATTCGATCCCTGTCAGTAATTCCTTCCAACTCCAGGTCTATTGAATGTGAACTTTGTCGATTTGTCACACGAACGATCTCAGTACGTTCTACGGAGGGTTTGTCACACGATCGATCTCAGTACGTTCCACAGAGGATGCCAAATGACAGCGATTATAACTGCGAGCTTACCACAAGGCACTAAATGCTCGTTTAGCTGCAAGCTCAATAGCCATATCATTTTCGGTGGGGACAGAGTGTTCGGAAAGTCACTGTGGGCGTGTGTCTATATAAAACATATGCGCATAGTGACTTTCCGAACACTCTGTCCTCAACACACGCGCGCGGGTCCCCACTGAAAGTGATATGGCTATCGAGCTTGCAGCTAAACGGGCATTTAATGCCCTATAGCAGGCTCGTTAGCTCTTGCTGATTATAACACCTTCAAACTCCGCTCAATTTTATATGGTTTTGAAGTCTACTCAATGTTTCGGCAGACTTTTATATGATTTTGTGCTATAGAATTTTATCCTCTGGGAATAGTAAACAGAGGTTTGTAGTTTTGAAATAGAAAAGGAAAATTGCAGCAAATTTTTTATTATTTTCAGATTTGTATAAGGAGAGACTTATTATCTTTTATGAACAATAAACAGGGTTGTAATTTCTAAATACAAAATCAAAATTCTAGTAAATCTTTCTTTTTCTTTTTTCTTTTTTAATTTCAGATTTGTATAAGGCAAAGAGATATGTACTTTAATAACCTTCTTGTAACATCAACATGTCCTTTACATTCATTGAATTACATTCTTACACACAAGTAACCACGGGCATTAAAATATATAAATATGTTAAAATAAATCATGAATTCAAATTCAGCAAACAACTAATTATTTCAAATTATGAATTTAGAAATAAAAACAAATCATAAATTAAAAATTCACAAAATAAATAATTATGAATTTAGAAATAAAAACAAATCATAAATTAAAAATTCACAAACAACTAATTATTATTATTTAGGAGAATGAATTCAGAAATAAAATTGACTTCCTGAAAAATATTCAACCTACTTAAAAGAGACTTCCAAAATCTTCAATAAGAGACTTCCAAAATCTTCAATAAATGAGGGCATAAAGCATGCATTATTAAAATAAAGATTTAAACAGAAGCCAAAACATAGGGTTCAGCATCATCGCATCAAATACTTTGTCACAAATATTTAAATTTTAGACTAGCTCCCCCTAAAGAAAGATATTAAATGCTTGACCTAATTTTACCTCTAAAATTAATACTTTGTCACAGATATTTAAATTTTAGACTAGCTCCACGTGAAGAAAGATATTAAATGTCTTGACTTAATTTTCCTGTAAAATTAATATGGCGAGGCATAATACATTTCAATAAATGTATCAAAAGGGAACTAAATTTTTCTGGGCACAAAGAAACAAAGAAATATCACCTGGTTAAAACTTGAATAAGACCGATTTAGCTCCAATTTCCAGAACCTCTTCATTTAATGCACTCCAAGCTTCCCTGAGTTTTTGTCTAGCCATGGGATGATCATGGATATGAAATCAAGAAGACAAAGGCGGATTGAGAAACAAAATTGAGTGCACCGAAAAATACACAGAAATATGCAATACAAACGTAAAAATATCTGAACAAACGAAGGCAAGAAATAAACATGATAATAATGGAAACAAGTCATGAAGAGGCAGGAGCATGAAGGAGATAAAATAAGGCAGACAGAAGCATGAAAGCAAAGAGAATGACAATGCTGGAAACGAACTCAATCCATGATCAGTCTGAACAAAATAAAGTAAAAAAGAAAAAGATGGAACTATGGATAGGGCTGTTTATTTTTTAAAAGGAGGGAATTGGTAGCGTTTTAAAGAAATTGAAATGGAGGATGCAGTGGCTTTGGCTCCTTCCTTATACTCAGGAGGAATTAAATGTTGCTTAGCTTTTTGTTTTATTTAATTGAAGGTTGCTTTGTTTTTTGTTTTATTCGAGGGACAATTGTCTTTGGTCCTCATCATCGCATCATCATAGTGTTGTTTTACTTTTTGTTTTATTCAAGTGAGGACCACTGCCTTTGATCCTGGGTATTTCATCATCATTGTGATGACAATTATAGTCATTCACCATTGTAATGACAATGACCGTTCATTACCAACTTTGCATCATCATTAGTATGAAAATGACAAATCATTCCCCACTTGAAATTTATGTTAGTATCCACAAAGACAACAAGGAGGAAATATTTCACTGTAACATGGTTATTTATGGCAGCCAAAGAGGAACATATAAGAAAAAAAGAGATAATAGTGAAATTGTTCATAGAGATGCGACAGTCCTCGTGACGAATCTTGGGAAATATATTAATTTTACAAATTTTATTAAGATTAAATGATAATGTCAATAAACGATATTAATTAAATTGAATAAAGTTATTTAATATTTTAAATAATAATATAATATATATTGAATAAGATTATTTATTAAAAGATCATATTATATAAAAATGACAAATATACTTTTATTATAAAAATATATTTTACAGTAGTTATAAATAATTTATGTGTTTATTTTATATTCAGGAAAAATAAAGACATCAAATGTACATTTTTGTTGCACAGATGATCATCTGAATCAAAGGATGATGACTCTATCAGAATCATCAGTCTGCCACACAGACAATTGTCTATCTCATGTACATGAAAATGAATTTATAAAGTTGAGCATGGGAATGCTCGCCTTAGCTAGATCATGAAAAATATTATGAATATAATGTATTGTATTGTATCTTATTACAGGTCACCTTCCATCTCGAAAAAACTTCGGATCCTCATAATAAAGCATTTCACCCGACATCAAAAGATTAATGACCTCATGCTTTAGGGGGCAACTATTATAGACATTTTTGGGCACTGCAACCCCAATCATACATGTCCATAAACCAAGGGTTCCTAAGTCCCTAAAAGTGTTGTTTCATACCCTAAAGGAACAAGGTCAGCTGATTACATCATCTCCCAGAAGTTCTCCACAGAAAACTGCTCAGAACTGGTCAAAGTTGGACCATACAGACTGCCCAGTGCAGAGGGTGTGATGCATCCCACCTGCTCAGTGAAAAAGGGTGCGATGCATACTAAAAATCCCTTCTGTAGGGTGCGATGGACGAGAGTAGACAAGTGGCAGAGACAGTTTGCAAGGTGGATCGTCATGGAATCTTCTAGAAACTTCTCCTGTGACACTTGCCTCTCTGAATTCGCCCAGGGATGAGTAAGAGATCATCAATCTCCAAGTGGAATCAAGAACTATCAGAGAGAGGACACTAATCAAAATTCCATAAGATGACTCACCCCCCTGCAATCATCTATATATGGATAGAGATCCAGAGGTTGGAATTTTGTATCTTGTAAGGAAGTGTTGTTGGTTTCTTCGTGGAATATCATAGTGTTTTGTGATCTAAGCTTTTCATGAGGTGAAAGAAGGGCTTTCATGCTGGAGGATGACGCTGGGTCAGAACAATTGGTTGTAATCCTCTTTGCTATTCTTGATATTAATAAAGTTATTCAAGTTTTCCTCCACATTCTTGAATGTTTGATGATATATGCATTTGTGTGGTCAATATATATCTGGTCCTATATTGTTTATGATTGTAGATCTCTGTTTTTTGATAGTATTATGTTGCTTTGATTCCACAGGTGCTCTTTGAAGCTGGGTAGACGAAGGAGAAGCGGCAAAGATCTATCAGAAGGGAGAGGAACTGAGCAAGGAACCAAGCGCAAGACTGAGGTTGGTGTCCTTCATTCCCCTCTTATCTACTTCTCATAAAGGAAAACGAAAGTAGTTTTAGTTTGTTTGTTTCTAAGATAGCTACCGGTCTTAGTGGGACTAGCAGCTCCGAGTGGACACTAGATTTCCTGATAACAATATGGTTAATAATGTTCTAATGCACTCATTGAAGATCAACTAATTGAATCATAAGTTTATTGGATATATGCTAGTTTCATTAACACAGTTGCGTATACACGCGGGTAGCCTTAACTGAAGTAGCGTATATGAATCTGATAATGGAAATGAAAAGATTATTGATTTTCTAATACTGATTCACCCCCCCTCTCAGTATTATTCCCAACAATTGGTATCAGAGCAGGTATTTTGAAAGAAGCTTGATCGCTTAAGGAAGATCCACCAGGATGAGTAATCAAGAAAGAGAGGGAGCCATCAGACCACCAATCTTTGATGGGAGCAATTTTATGTATTGGAATGTAAGAACCACATCCTATATACAATCGCTTGGAACAGATATTTGGGGAATCGTGGAAGGAGGATATGCATATCCATAAGCAATTCCTACAGATGCGGCATGTAGAAAGCAATATGAAATCAATGCCAAAGTTGTTATTATCTTATTGGGAAGTTTTTCACAATAAGAATTTGTCAAGGTCATGCAGTTCAAATTAGCCAAAGAAATTTGGGACAAAATCTTTCTAAGCTATGAAGGAGATGATCAGGTAAAACATGCTAAGCTTAAACTCTCAGAATACGGTATGAAACTCTTAAGATGCATAGTAATGAAAGCATAACTAATTACTTCCTACGTGTAGAGGAGATTGTGAATTGTATGAGGAATCTGGGTGAAAAAATATAGGAAGTTGTCTTAGTTGATAAAGTTTTAAGATCCTTGTCTGCAAAATTTGAATCCAAAGTGTCTGCCATAGAAGAAAAGGAGGATATGCAGAAAATCACTATGACACAGCTTCACGTAATCCTAACTGCTTTTGAAATGAGAAAAGAAGGATCATCAGATATGAGAGAAGCCACATTTAAAGTATTAGCAAAGGGAAAAGTAAAACTCAGTGAATCAGGATACATTTTAGAAGAAGAATATAAGGCAAATTTTGTCAAGAATCTTCAATGAGGATCTGGAAGGTTTGAAGGTAAGCTACCTTTCAAATGTTTTTCTTATGGTAGAGTTGGTCACTACGCTGCTAGATGCCCTCATAACAAAGGAAAGATGTCTGAAGAAGGTAATAGAAGTTATTATACTCATGATAAAAGTAATGACTCATCCAATAGTGATGAAGACATTAGACTTCTCATGGCATATGAAAATAAGGACGTAGAAATAGAAGAAGTTACCAAATTAAAATATCAGCTCGAGACGATAACAAGAGTAAGGGAGCAGCTGCAGGATGTAGTAAAAGATCAGAGCATAACAATCTAGAGACTTAAATCTAAGATCCTCTCTCTAAAGTAAGACCTTGAAAATCAAAGAAGCAGAATGAAGGAGTCTTGAAGAACAAGAAGTTTAAATGCTCGAATTAAGGAAACAAGTGGAAGAAGGAAGAAAAGATGAAGAAAACATAAAGAAGTGATATCTGGAAAAGGAAGAACAACATCAAGTTGAGGTAAATATATTTAAAGGTAAATTAGAAGAAAAGAATAAACTGTTATGATTTTAGGATAGTACTAAGATTTTGGATGATATTCTTAGTAGTCAAAGATCCCCTGCTATCAAAACTGGTCTTGGTTTTCATGAAACTGTTGAAGGTGAGTCTAGCTCACAAGGTGAAGTAAGGAATTCTAATGCACAATATGAAATTATCAACAAGGAGATAAATGGTGAACCCCAGCAGCAACCAAGGAAAGAAATTCGTCAAAGAAAATCTTTTGCTCCTAACTATGGAAGTGATAGACGATTATTTCCTCCAATGAGTAATATTGAATGTTATGAATGTCATAATCTTGGACATGTTCTAGCCAGATGTAGCAGAAGAGTGCTTCAAGACCATCACACAGAAAGATCATCATGTTCCAGGTACTTTAAGGGATATTGTTTTGCTTGCAATATGTTTGGTCACAAAGCTATTGATTGCAATAAAAGGAATATGAAACATGTAAGATGTTAGGCATGTAACAAGTTTGGACATAAAATAAGGGAATGCAGGAGCAAAATTCAAACACCAAAGCAAAATGATCATACATCATCACAATTCTGGGTTTTGAAGAAGACAAAATTAGAGTTAGAAAGAGGTGGCATAACTCAGTTAGTAGACATAATAGACACAGGGGAAACTGAAAGTGTAGACCTTCATTATTCCAATTTGCATATGCAGATATTATAAATAGAAGTCACGTATATATGTGAGTTGGAGGCTTTAGAGTCGCGTATATGGAGCTGTAAAGAAAAAGCAACATAACAGGAAAAGAAGTCTAATATGGTGGTTGGCACAGGTTCAAGGGGATCATATGCTTCGAATGATGCATAATTGTTGGCATTATGGTTAGAAGTATTTGGTGATGATGCATATTGATACATCTTGCTACTGATTGTTGATTGGCCAAGAGAATGGATTGCAGGTTACAGGTGTGGATGCTAGTGACAGATGCTTATGGTGCAGATTATATATTGTGTACGATAGTTGCTAATGACTATCATGGTCTTGTTTATATTGCTAGTCATTGTTATAAAAGTCATGTATATCATTTGATGTAAATGTCATGAAAAGACCCAATTTGTAACTCCACTTTGCATGGGAAGGATGATGTAATAATGTCTATTTCAGTCATGTATAAACATTTGGTATATCCCCACTGGTTGGGTGGATGAGTTAAAATGGTGTATCCCCACTTGGTTGGGAGATTGATGTATGTATGAGTCATTGGTGATAGGAAGGTCAAACTCACTTAGTTAAGTTGTAGAGTCATGTTATTCTCTTGAAAAATATTTTTGCAGACTTGGCATGTGCTCAGGGGTAGCATGGATGGATTAGTACATCTTGGCATGTACATAGGGTTAGCTCAATCATAGATTTTAGCATGTACTCAGGGGGAGTATGGACAGTAGAATGCATATCAAGGGAGAGAATATGTTGGTCCGCCATTTGCCCTTGATGTCAAAGGGGGAGAGTGACTTGGTGTGGATGTTGCCATCAAGTCCAGAGGGGGAGATTGTTGGCATTATGATACAGGTGTTGTCATTGATGGCAACTCACTCAGATCATAGTACAGTTAGAATGATCAGAGAGGTATACGCAGATTCGTTGTGACAAGAATGCATATACACGCGGGTTCACCATATACCAAGTCACGTATACGCACACACACACGTTTACAGAAGGAAAGGTGTGTACATGTTGGAAATCTATGTTTTGGTCCGTGGTATTTGGTCCATGGTATTTGGTCTGAGGTATTGACCCCAGGTATTGGTCCTACGTGGTTTTTGACCATGGTATTGAGAGAGGCCTAAACCTATATAAGGAGAAGAAGATCATTAGGCCAAGGAAAAAGTGTGCAAGTGATGAATATCTAATGAAGTGTGAGATCTAGTATGTTGGTTATGGGTTTGTGATGCTTTTCTTGATCTGAACCAAGGAGGCACCTATGCGATTGATAAAGGTTGATGGACCAAGATCATGAAGACTAAAATGCATTATCATTATATGGTATGATCATGAATAGATCTGAGTACTGACACATGTCTTATCCTTTATATCTTATGTTCTGGGTATATCTGAAGTTGAAAATTGTAGTGAAGGTATAAGTAATTATTTTCAGATCTATACATGGGTTCTCTCTAGTGAAAGGGAGTATACACGGTGGTTCAACATAGTCAAGTAGCGTATACATTAGGAGATTTGATATTTGAGGTTATTGTTGGTTCTAGTGGTTGTTGCAAAGTTCTTGGCTCTACTATGTGTTCTGGTGACTGTGTTTTAATGACAGGGTTTCAGTGATTCAGTTGTTGGGTGATTCAGAGTTAATGATTGTATTGCAGGGGTGATTGTTTTGTATTTATGCATCTAGTATGAAAATTTATGAAACATGGTCCCTCGAAGAAAAGATAAGGTTGTAGCCTTTTGTAAGTCAGCACCTACGTACTAGTACATCAGCTAGTACAAGAGCTAGGGGGTTGTAGCTCCCTTCCAGTAGTAGCTGGAGAACGACAAAAGGTTGTAGCCTTTTGCAGGTAGAAGCTTGTGTACTGGTATAAGAATGTACCAGTACAAAAATATTGTAAAAATAAGTTTCTTATTAAAAGAATATAGAGACAAATTGCAGCAGGTGGTTTTCACCCACATTGGCTTTCCACCTTATATCATGGTGTTCATGTGTGCTTATTATATGTGATGATCTATTCTATTTTACAGCACCTGTTTACTGTTCATATGGTTAATAATGTTCTGATGCACATTGAAGATCAACTAACTGAATCATAAGTTTACTGGATATACACTAGTTGCATTAAACAAAGTTGCATATACATGCGGGTAGCGTTAACTGAAGTAGCGTATATGAATTTGATAATGGAAATGAAAAGATTATTGATTTGCTAATACTGATTCATGCCCCCCCTCTCAGTATTATTCCCAACAATTGGTATCAGAGTAGGTCCTTCGGAAGAAGCTTGATCGCTTGAAGGAAGATCCACCAGGATGAGTAATCAAGAAAGAGAGGGAGCCATCAGACCACCAATATTTGATGGGAGAAATTTTATGTACTGGAAGATAAGAACAACAACCTATCTACAATGGGTTGGAACAGATATTTGGGGAATCATGGAAGGAGGATATGCATATCCATCAGAAATTCCTATAGATACGGCAGGTAGAAAGCAATATGAAATCAATGCCAAAGCTATTACTATCTTATTGGGAAGTTTGTCACAATCAGAATTTGTCAAGGTCATGCAGTTCAAATCAGCCAAAGAAATATGGGACAAAATCATTCTAAGCTATGAAGGAGATGCTCAGTAAAACGTGCTAAGCTTCAAACTCTCAGAATATGGTATGAAACTCTTAAGATGCATAGTAATGAAAGCATAGCTAATTAATTCCTACGTATAGATGAGATTGTGAATTGTATGAGGAATCTGGGTGAAGAAATTAAGGAAGTTGTCTTAGTTGAGAAATTTTTAAGATCCTTGTCTGCAAAATTTGAATCCAAAGTGTCCGTCATAAAAGAAAAGGAGGAACTACAGAAATTTGCTACGACGCAGCTTCATCGAATCCTAACTGCTTTTGAAATGAGAAAAGGAGGACCATCAGATATGAGAGAAGCCGCATTTAAAGTATCAACAAAGGGAAAATAAAAAACTCAGTGAATTAGGATACATTTCAGAAGAAGAATATGAGGTAAATTTTTTCAAGAATCTTCAATGAGGATCTGGAAGGTTTGAAGGTAAGCTACCTTTCAAATGTTTTTCTTGTGGTAGAGTTGGTCACTACACTGCTAGATGCCCTCATAACAAAGGAAAGATGTCTGAAGAAGGTAATAGAAGTTATTATCCTCATGATAAAAGTAATGACTCATCCAATAGTGATGAAGACATTAGACTTCTCATGGCATATGAAAATATGGACGTAGAAATAGAAGAAGTTACCAGATTAAAAGATTAGCTGGAGACAGCAACCACAGTAAGGGAGCAGCTGTAGGATGTAGTAAAATATCAGAGCATAAAAATCCAGAGACTTAAATCTAAGATCCTCTCTCTAAAGGAAGACCTTGAAAAATCAAAGAAGCAGAATGAAGGAGCTCTTGAATAACAAGAACATGAAATGCTCGAATTAAGGCAACAAGTGGAAGAAGGAAGAAAAGCTGAAGAAAACATAAAGAAGCAATATCTGGAAAAGGAAGAACAACATCAAGTTGAGGTAAATATCTTAAAAGGTAAATTAGAAGAAAAGAATAAATTGTTACGATTTCAGGACAGTACTAAGATTTTGGATGATATTCTTAGTAGTCAAAGATCCCCTGCTATCAAAACTGGTCTTGGTTTTTATGAAACTGTTGAAGGTGAGTCTAGCTCACAAGGTGAGGTAAGGAATTCTAATGCAAAATCTGAAATGATCAACAAGGAGATAAATGGTCAACCCCAGCAACAACCAAGGAAAGAAATTCGTCAAAGAAAATCTTTTGCTCCTAACTATGGAAGTGATAGATGGTTATTTCCTTCGATGAGTAATATTGAATGTTATGAATGTCATAATCTTGGACATGTTGCAGCTAGATGTAGAAGAAGAGTGCTTCAAGACCATCACACAGAAAGATCATCACGTTCCAGGTACTTTAAGGGATATTGTTTTGCTTGCAATATGTTTGGTCACAAAGCTATTGATTGCAATAAAAGGAATATGAAACATGTAAGATGTTATGCATGTAACAAGTTTGGACATAAAGTAAAGGAATGCAGAAGAAAAATTCAGACACCAAAGCAAAATGATCATACATCATCGCAATTCTAGGTATTGAAGAAGACATAATTAGAGTCAGAAAGAGGTGGCATAGCTCAGTTAGCAGACGTAACAGACACAGGGGACATTAAAAGTGTAGACCTTCAGTATTCCAATTTGCATACGCAGATATTATAAAAAGAAGTCGCGTATATACACGAGTTGGAGGCTTTAGAGTCGCGTATATGGAGCTCCGAAGAAAAAGCAGCGGAACAGGAAAAGAAGTTTGATATGGTGGCTGGCACAGGTTCAGGGGGAGCATATGCTTCGAATAATGCATAATTGTTGGCATTATGGTTAGAAGTCTTTGGTGATAATTCTTATTGATACATCTTGCTACTGATTGTTGATTGGCCAAGAGAATGGATTGCAGGTTACAGGTCTGGATGTTAGTGATAGATGCTTATGGTGCAGATCATATATGGTGTAAGATAGTTGCTGATGACTATCATGGTCTTGTTTAGATTGCTGGTCATTTTTTTAAAAGTCATGTCTATCATTTGATGTATAGGTCATGAAAAGACCCAATTTGTAACCCCACTTTGCATGGGAAGGATGATGTAATAATGTCTATTTTAGTCATGTATAAACATTTGGTACATCCCCACTTGGTTGGATGGATGAGTTAAAATGGTGTATCCCCACTTGGTTGGGAGATTGATGTATGTATGAGTCATTGGTGATAGCAAGGTCATGCTCACTTAGTTAAGTTGTAGAGTCATGTTATTCTCTTGAAAAATATTTTTGCAGACTCGGCATGTGCTAAAGGGGAGCATGGACAAATTGGTACATCTTGGCATGTACAAAGGGCAGCTCAATTAGAGATTTTTTAGCATGTACTCAGGAGAGTATGGACAGTAGAATGCATATCAAGGGAGAGAATATGTTGGTCCACCCTTTTCCCTTGATGTCAAAGGGGGAGAGTGACTTGGTGTGGATTTAGCCATCAAGTCCAAAGGGGGAGATTGTTGGCATTATGATACAGGTGTTGTGCTTGATGGCAACTCACTCAGATCATAGTATAGCTACAATGATCAAAGAGGTATACGCAGTTTCGCTGTGACAAGAATGTGTATACACGTGGGTTCACCATATACGAAGTCACGTATACATGCACACACACGTTTACAGAAGGAAAGGCGTGTACATGTTGGAAATCTAAGTTTTGGTCCGTGGTATTTGGTCCATGGTATTTTGGTATTTGGTCCGAGGTATTGACCCAGGTATTGGGTCCAAGGTATTGGTCCTACGTGGTTTTGGACAACGGTATTGAGAGAGGCGTAAACCTATATAAGGAGAAGAAGATCATTAGGCCAAGGAAAAATAGTGCAAGTGATGAATATTTGATGAAGTGTGAGATCTAGTATGTTGGTTATGGCTTTGTGATGCTTTGCTTGATCTGAACCAATGAGGCACCTATGCGGTTGATAAAGGTTGATGGACCGGGATCATGAAGACTAAAATGCATTATCATTATATGGTATGATCATGAATAGATATGAATATTGATGCATGTCTTATCCTTTATATCTTATGTTCTGGGTATATCTGAAGTTGAAAATTGCACTGAAGGTATAAGTAATTATTTTCTGATATGTACACGGGTTCTCTCTCATGAAACGGTGTATACATGCTGGTTCGACACAGTCAAGTAGTGTATACAATATAAGATTTGATATTTGAGGTTGTTGTTGGTTCTATTGGTTGTTGCAGAGTTCTGGGCTCTGCTCTATGTTCTGGTGATTGTGTTTTGATGACAGGGTTTCAATGATTCAGTTGTTGGGTGATTCAGAGTTAATGATTATATTTTAGTGGTGATTGTTATGTATTTATGGATCCAGTATGAAAATTTATGAAACATGGTCCCTTGAAGAAAAGAGAAGGTTATAGCCTTGTGTAGGTCAGCACCTATGTACTAGTACATCAGCTAGTACAAGATCTAGGGGGTTGTAGCTCCCTTCCAGTAGTAGCTGGAGAACAAGAGAAGGTTTTAGCCTTCTGCAGGTAGAAGCCTATGTACTGGTATAAGACTGCACCAGTACAAAAATATTGTGAAAAGAAGTTTGTTATTAAAATAAGATAGAGACAAATTGTAGAAGGTGGTTTTCACCCACATTGGGTTTCCACTTTATATCATGGTGTTCATGTGTGATGATCTATTCTGTTTTACTGCACCTATTTACTGTTCATATGGTTAATAATGTTCTGATGTGCTGATTGAAGATCAACTAACTGAATCATAAGTTTATTGGATATACACTAGTTGCGTTAAACGCAGTTGCGTATACACGCGGGCAACCTTAACTGAAGTAGCGTATATGAATCTGATAATGGAAATGAAAAGATTATTGATTTTCTAATACTGATTCATGCCCCCTCAGTATTATTCCCAACAATTGGTATCAGAGCAGGTCCTTCGGAAGAAGCTTGATCGCTTGAAGGAAGATCCACCAGGATGAGTAATCAAGAAAGAGAGGGAGCCATCAGACCACCAGTGTTCGATGGGAGCAATTTTATGTACTGGAAGATAAGAACCACAACCTGTCTACAATCGCTTGGAACATATATTTGGGGAATCATGGAAGGAGGATATGCATATCCATCAACAATTCCTACAGATACGACAAGTAGAAAGCAATATGAAATCAATGCCAAAGCTGTTACTATCTTATTGGGAAGTTTTTCACAATAAGAATTTGTCAAGGTCATGCAGTTCAAATCAACCAAAGAAATCTGGGACAAAATCATTATGAGCTATGAAGGAGATGCTCAGGTAAAATGCGCTAAGCTTCAAACTCTCAGAATACGGTATGAAACTCTTAAGATGCATAGTAATGAAAGCATAGCTAATTACTTCCTACGTATAGATGTGATTGTGAATTGTATGAGGAATCTGGGTGAAGAAATTAAGGAAGTTGTCTTAGTTGAGAAAGTTCTAAGATCCTTGTCTGCAAAATTTGAATCCAAAGTGTCTGCCATAAAAGAAAAGGAGGATCTGCAGAAAGTCACTATGACACAGCTTCATGGAATCCTAACTTGCTTTTGAAATGAGAAAAGGAGGACCATTAGATATGAGAGAAGCCACATTTAAAGTATCAGCAAAGGGAAAATAAAAACTCAGTGAATCAGGATACATTTCAGAAGAAGAATATGAGGTAAATTTTGTCAAGAATCTTCAACGAGGATCTAGAAGTTTTGAAGGTAAGCTACCTTTCAAATGTTTTTCTTGTGGTAGAGTTGGTCACTACATTGCTAGATGCCCTCATAACAAAGGAAAGATGTTTGAAGAAGGTAATAGAAGTTATTATACTCATGATAAAAGTAACGACTCATCCAATAGTGATGAAGACATTAGACTCCTCATGGCATATGAAAATAAGGATGTAGAAACAAAAGAAGTTACCAGATTAAAAGATCAGCTGGAGACAGTAACCAGAGTAAGGGAGCAGTTGCAGGATGTAGTAAAAGATCAGAGCATAAAAATCCAGAGACTTAAGTCTAAGATCCTCTCTCTAAAGGAAGACCTTGAAAAATCAAAGAAGTAGAATGAAGGAGCTCTTGAAGAACAAGAACATTAAATGCTCGAATTAAGGCAACAAGTGGAAGAAGGAAGAAAAGTTGAAGAAAACATAAAGAAGAAATATCTGGAAAAAGGAAGAACAACATCAGGTTGAGGTAAATCTCTTAAAAGGTAAATTAGATGAAAAAAATAAACTGTTACAATTTTAGGACAATACTAAGATTTTGGATGATATTCTTAGTAGTCAAAGATCCCCTGCTATCAAAACTAGTCTTGGTTTTTATGAAACTGTTGAAGGTGAGTCTAGCTCACAAGGCAAGGTAAGGAATTATAATGCAAAATATGAAATGATCAACAAGGAGATAAATGTTCAACCCCAACAACAACTAAGGAAAAAAATTTGTCAAAGAAAATCTTTTGCTACTACCAATGGAAGTGATAAAAGGTTATTTCCTCCGATGAGTAATATTGAATGTTATGAATGTCATAATCTTGGACATGTTCTAGCCAGATGTAGAAGATGAGTGCTTCAAGACCATCACACAGAAAGATCATCACGTTCCAGGTACTTTAAGGGATATTGTTTTGCTTGCAATATGTTTGGTCACAAAGCTATTGATTTCAATAAAAGGAAAATGAAACATGTAATATGTTATGCATGTAACAAGTTTGGACATAAAGTAAAGGAATGTAGGGGCAAAATTTAGACACCAAAGCAAAATGATCATACATCATCTCAATTCTGGGTATTGAAGAAGACATAATTAGAGTCAGAAAGAGGTGGCATAACTCAGTTAGCAGAAGTAACAAACACAGGGGACATTGAAAGTGTAGACCTTCAGTGTTCAAATTTGCATACGCAAATATTATAAAAAGAAGTCGTGTATATACACGAGTTGGAGGCTTTAGAGTCGCATATATGGAGCTCTGAAGAAAAAGCAGCAGAACAAGGAAAGAAGTCTGATATGGTGGTTGGCATAGGTTCAAGGGGAGAATATGCTTCGAATAATGCATAATTGTTGGCATGATGGTTAGAAGTCTTTGGTGATGATGCTTATTGATACATCTTGCTATTGATTGTTGATTAGCCAAGAGAATGGATTGCAGGTTACAGGTCTGGATTCTAGTGATAGATGCTTATGGTGCAAATCATATATGGTGTAAGATATTTGCTGATGACTATCATGGTCTTGTTTAGATTGTTGGTCATATTTTTAAAAGTCATGTCTATCATTTGATGTATAGGTCATGAAAAGACCCAATTTGTAAACCAACTTTGCATGGGAAGGATGATGTAATAATGTCTATTTCAGTCATGTATAAACATTTGGTATATCCCCACTTGGTTGGGTGGATGAGTTAAAATGGTGTATCCCCACTTGGTTGGGAGATTGATGTATGTATGAGTCATTGGTGATAGGCAGGTCATGCTCACATAGTTAAGCTATAGAGTCATGTTATTCTCTTAAAAAATATTTTTGCAGACTCGGCATGTGCTCAGGGGGAGCATGGAAGGATTGGTACATCTTGGCATGTACAAAGGGGGAGCTCAATCAGGGATTTCGGCATGTACTCAGGGGGAGTATGGAAAACAGAATGCATATCAAGGGAGAGAATATGTTGGTCCGCCCTTTGCCCTTGATGTCAAAGGGGGAGAGTGACTTGGTGTAGATGTTGCCATCAAGTCCAAAGGGGGAGATTGTTGGCATTATGGTACAGGCTTTGTCCTTGATGGCAACTCACTCAGATCACACTATAGCTAGAATGATCGGAGAGGTATACGCAGGTTCACTGTGACAAGAATGTGTATACACGTGGGTTCACCATATACCAAGTCACGTATACATACACACACACGTTTACAGAAGGAAAGGCGTATACATGATGGAAATCTAAGTTTTGGTCCGTGGTATTTGGTCCGAGGTATTAACCCCAAGTATTGCGTCCAAGGTATTGGTCCTATGTGGTTTTGGACCATGGTATTGAGAGAGGCCTAAACCTATATAAGGAGAAGAAGATCATTAGGCCAAGGAAAAAGTGTGCAAGTGATGAATATCTGATGAAGTGTGAGATCTAGTATGATGGTTATGGGTTTGTGATGCTTTGCTTGATCTGAACCAATGAGGCACATATGCGGTTGATAAAGGTTGATGGACCGAGATCATGAAGACTAAAATGCATTATCATTATATGGTATGATCATGAATAGATATGAATATTGACGCATGTCTTATCCTTTATATCTTATGTTCTGGGTATATATGAAGTTGAAAATTGCAGCGAAGGTATAAGTAATTATTTTTACATCTATAAGCGGGTTCTCTCTGGTGAAAGGGCATATACACGCTGGTTTGACACAGTCAAGTAGCGTATACAATATGGGATTTGATATTTGAGGTTGTTGTTGGTTCTAGTGGTTGTTGCAGAGTTTTGGGCTCTGCTTTGTGTTCTGGTGACTGTGTTTTGATGACAGGGTTTCAGTGATTCAATTGTTGGGTGATTCAGAGTTAATGATTGTATTGTAGTGGTGATTGTTTTGTATTTATGGATCCAGTATGAAAATTTATGAAACATGGTCCCTCGAAGAAAAGAGAAGGTTGTAGCCTTCTGTAGGATAGCACCTATGTACTAGTACATCAGCTAGTACAAGAGCTAGGGGGTTGTAGCTCCCTTCTAGTAGTAGCTGGAGAACGAGAGAAGGTTTTAGCCTTTTGTCGGTAGAAGCCTATGTACTGGTATAATACTGCACCAGTACAGAAATATTGTGAAAATAAGTTTCTTATTAAAATATGATAGAGACGAATTGTAGCATGTGGTTTCACCCACATTGGCTTTCCACCTTATATCATGGTGTTCATGTGTGCTTCTTATGTGTGATAATCTATTCTGTTTTACTGCACCTGTTTACTATTCATATGGTTAATAATGTTCTGATGCGCTCATTGAAGATCAACTAACTTAATCATAAGTTTACTGGATATACACTAGTTGCATTAAATGCAGTTGTGTATACATGTGGGTAGCCTTAACTGAAGTAGCGTATATGAATCTGATAATGGAAATGAAAATATTATTGATTTTCTAATACTGATTCACCCCCCTATCTCAGTATTATTCCCAACAATTAGTATTAGAGCAGGTCCTTTGGAAGAAGCTTGATCGCTTGAAGGAAGATCCACCAAGATGAGTAATAAAGAAAGAGAGGGAGCCATCAGACCACCGATCTTCAATGGGAGAAATTTTATGTACTGGAAGATAAGAACCACAACCTGTCTACAATCACTTGGAACATATATTTAGGGAATCGTGGAAGGAGGATATGCATATCCATCAACAATTCCTACATATACGACAAGTAGAAAGCAATATGAAATCAATGCCAAAGCTGTTACTATCTTATTGGGAAGTTTGTCACAATCAGAATTTGTCAAGGTCATGCAGTTCAAATCAACCAAAGAAATCTGGGACAAAATCATTCTAAGCTATGAAGGAGATGCTCAGGTAAAATGTGCTAAGCTTCAAACTCTCAGAATATGGTATGAAATTCTTAAGATGCATAGTAATGAAAGCATAGCTAATTACTTCCTACGTATAGATGAGATTGTGAATTGTATGAGGAATCTGGGTGAAGAAATTAAGGAAGTTGTCTTAGTTTAGAAAGTTTTAAGATCCTTGTCTACAAAATTTGAATCCAAAGTGCCTGCCATAGAATAAAAGGAGGATCTGCAGAAAGTCACTATGACACAGCTTCATGGAATCCTAATAGCTTTTGAAATGAGAAAAGGAGGACCATCAGATATGAGGGAAGTCGCATTTAAAGTATCAGCAAAGGGAAAATAAAAACTCAGTGACTCAGGATACATTTCAGAAGAAGAATATGAGGTAAATTTTGTCAAGAATCTTCAACGAGGATCTAGAAGTTTTGAAGGTAAGCTACTTTTCAAATGTTTTTCTTGTGGTAGAGTTGGTCACTACATTGCTAGATGCCCTCATAACAAAGGAAAGATGTCTGAAGAAGGTAATAGAAGTTATTATACTCATGATAAAAGTAATGACTCATCCAATAGTGATGAAGACATTAGACTTCTCATGGCATATGAAAATAAGGACGTAGAAACAAAAGAAGTTACCAGATTAAAAAATCAGCTGGAGACAATAACCAAAGTAAGGGAGCAGCTGCAGGATGTAGTAAAAGATCAGAGCATAAAAATCCAGAGACTTAAGTCTAAGATCCTCTCTCTAAAGGAAGACCTTGAAAAATCAAAGAAGTAGAATGAAGGAGCTCTTGAAGAACAAGAACATTAAATGCTCGAATTAAGGCAACAAGTGGAAGAAGGAAGAAAAGCTGAAGAAAACATAAAGAAGCAATATTTGGAAAAGGAAGAACAACATCAGGTTGAGGTAAATATCTTAAAAGGTAAATTAGATGAAAATAATAAACTGTTACGATTTCAGGAAAATACTAATCTTTTGGATGATATTCTTAGTAGTTAAAGATCCCCTGCTATCAAAACTGGTTTTGGTTTTTATGAAACTGTTGAAGGTGAGTCTAGCTCACAAGGTGAGGTAAGGAATTCTAATGCAAAATATGAAATGCTCAATAAGGAGATAAATAGTCAACCCCAGCAACAACCAAGGAAAGAAATTTGTCAAAGAAAATCTTTTGCTCCTAACTATGGAAGTGATAGACAGTTATTTCCTCTGACAAGTAATATTAAATGTTATGAATGTCATAATCTTGGACATGTTGCAACCAGATGTAGAAGAAGAGTGCTTCAAGACCATCACACAGAAATATCATCACGTTCCAGGTACGTTAAGGGATATTGTTTTGCTTGCAATATGTTTGGTCACAAAGCTATTGATTGTAGTAAAAGGAATATGAAACATGTAAGATGTTATGCATGTAACAAGTTTGGACATAAAGTAAGGGAATGCAGGAGAAAAATTCAGACACCAAAGCGAAATGATCATACATCATCACAATTTGGGGTATTGAACAAGACAGAATTAAAGTCAGAAAGAGGTGGCATAACTCAGTTAGCAGACGTAACAGACATAGGGAAACTGAAAGTGTAGACCTTCAGAATTCCAATTTGCATACGCAGATATTATAAATAGAAGTTGTGTATAAATGCGAGTTGGAGGCTTCGGAGTCGCGTATATGGAGCTTTGAAGAAAAAGCAACAGAACAAGAAAAGAAGTTTGATATGGTGGTTGGCACAAGTTCAGGGGGAGGATATGCTTCGAATAATGCATAATTGTTGGCATTATGGTTAGAAGTCTTTGGTGATGATGCTTATTGATACATCTTGCTACTAATTGTTGATTGGCCAAGAGAATGGATTGCAGGTTATAGGTCTGGATGCTAGTGATAGATGCTTATGGTGCAGATCATATATGGTGTACGATAGTTGCTGATGACTATCATGGTCTTGTTTAGATTGCTGGTCATTGTTATAAAAGTCATGTATATCATTTGATGTAAAGGTCATGAAAAGACCCAATTTGTAACCCCACTTTGCATGGGAAGGATGATGTAATAATGTCTATTTCAGTCATGTATAAACATTTGGTATATCCCCACTTGGTTGGGTGGATGAGTTAAAATGGTGTATCCCCACTTGGTTGGGAGATTGATGTATGTATGAGTCATTGGTGATAGGAAGGTCATACTCACTTAGTTAAGTTGTAGAGTCATGTTATTCTCTTGAAAAATATTTTTGCAGACTCGGCATGTGCTCAGGGGGAGCATGGATGGATTGGTACATCTTGGCATGTACAAAGGGGGAGCTCAATCAGAGATTTCAGCATGTACTCAGGGGGAGTATGGACAACATAATGCATATCAAGGGAGAGAATATCTTGGTTCGCCCTTTGCCCTTGATGTAAAAGGGGGAGAGTGACTTGGTGTGGATGTTGCCATCACGTCCAAAGGGGGAGATTGTTGGCATTATGATACAGGTGTTGTCGTTGATTGCAACTCACTCAGATCATAGTACAGCTAGAATGATTAGAGAGGTATACGCAGGTTCGTTGTGACAAGAATGCATATACATGCGGGTTCACCATATACCAAGTCGCATATATGTACACATGCACATTTACAGAAGGAAAGGCACGTACATGCTGGAAATCTAAGTTTTGGTCTGTGGTATTTGGTCCATGGTATTTGGTCTGAGGTATTGACCCCAGGTATTGGGTCCAAGGTATTGGTCCTACGTGGTTTTGGACCATGGTATTGAGAGAGGCCTAAACCTATATAAGGAGAAGAAGATCATTAGGCCAAGGAAAATGTGTGCAAGTGATGAATATCTGATGAAGTGTGAGATCTAGTATGCTGGTTATGGGTTTGTGATGCTTTGCTTGATCTGAACCAAGGAGGCACCTATGCGGTTGATAAAGGTTGATGGACTAGGATCATGAAGACTAAAATGCATTATCATTATATGGTATGATAATGAATATATATATGAATACTGACGCATGTCTTATCATTTATATCTTATGTTCTCGGTATATCTGAAGTTGAAAATTGTAGCGAATGTATAAGTAATTATTTTCAGATCTGTACGCAGGTTCTCCCTGGTGAAAGGGTGTATACATGCTGGTTCAACATAGTCAAGTAGCGTATACATTATGAGATTTGATATTTGAGGTTGTTGTTGGTTCTAGTGGTTGTTGCAGAGTTCTGGGCTCTGCTCCGTGTTCTGCTGACTGTGTTTTGATGACAGGTTTCAATGATTCAGTTGTTGGGTGATTCAGAGTTAATGATTGTATTGTAGTGGTGATTGTTTTGTATTTATGGATCTAGTATGAAAATTTATGAAATGTGGTTCCTGGAAGAAAAGAGAAGGTTGTAGCCTTCTGTAGGTCAGCACCTACGTACTAGTACATCAGCTAGTACAAGAGCTAGGGGGTTGTAGCTCCCTTCTAGTAGTAGCTGGAGAACGAGAGAAGGTTGTAGCCTTCTGCAGGTAGAAGCCTGTGTATTGGTATAAGACTGCACCAGGACAGAAATATTGTAAAAAGAATTTTCTTATTAAAAGAAGATAGAGGTGAATTACAACAGGTGGTTTTCACCCACATTGGGTTTCCACCTTATATCATGGTTTTCATGTGTGCTTCTTATGTGTGATGATCTATTCTGTTTTACTGCACTTGTTTACTGTTCATATGGTTAATAATGTTCGCATGCACTCATTGAAGATCAACTAATTGAATCATAAGTTTACTGGATGTATGCTAGTTGCATTAAACACAGTTGTGTATACACGTGGGTAGGCTTAACTGAAGTAGCGTATATGAATCTGATAATGGAAATGAAAAGATTATTGATTTGCTAATACTGATTCACCTGCCCCTCCCCCGTCTTAGTATTATTCCCAACACTTGTAGCATCTCTTCCAATTGTTGTTTTGTTTCTTAGTACACTGCTCTTGGGATGCCTTTTATCTTACTGACTCTTCTACAAAATGGTTTTCTCTTAAAAACAATTAAACATACTTCTTTCTAGAACTGGTCAGTTTCTTGGCTTACTTGGCACTTACCAACGAATTTTTTGGTTTTTTATGTGTGCTTTGATGGTGGACGATTTTCCATATTTGACGAGTCGGTACTAGTTGGATCTCTGCATGAATATTGCATCCTGCTTGTACATGTAGATGCTTCCAAACACCACTTCACGCATCAAGGGGAACCGCATCTAGTTTCATCAATAAAATCAACACTAATAGAAAATCTAATTTCCACTATTTTGCTACCTTTATCTATGCATATTTATTTACTCATCCCAATGGATATGGGCTTGGATGATCAAGAACTTCCAATCCCAATGTGTTGACCAACTCTGTTACAATGAGATCTGCCTATGATCCTATTTCAAACATAGTATCAATCTTTGTCTTTTTAACATGTATCTTTATATGCAAGAGTTTGGTCTTTTCATTCTCTTCCTATTGTTAAAGGCTACTGAGTCTCACCTCCTTTTGCATTGATGTATAGATGATCTTATCATCCACATTTGAGTTTCTTTCAATTTGATTGCTTGAATCAATGGCTATGAGATTCGTCTTCTCATTATCTTTCTTTTTTTTCTTCAGGTTTAGCTTTGGATGCCACTTCTGAGTGAAATCATGGAGTTGGGTTAAACTTTTTGGCGAGAGAGGGCACATTTGGGTGGAAAAAATGATGGCTTGATTGA
The DNA here is from genome assembly GCA_031772625.1 of Pinus tabuliformis. Lineage (NCBI taxonomy): Eukaryota > Viridiplantae > Streptophyta > Pinopsida > Pinales > Pinaceae > Pinus > Pinus tabuliformis. The sequence continues at coordinate 1,396,740,769 of CM062817.1, read as the reverse complement.
GCCATTTAAGCACTCGATCGACTTGTTTGAAGGCTTACACAATGTAACCCGAGGTTAGCCAGGAGCTCGATTAAGCCATGTTTTTGAAATTTCCCACCAATACAACCTAGGCATGGAATTAAAAAAATGGCTCGATTGAGCCCTAAAGCTAGATCTAGCTAGAGGCTAGGTCTAGCCTTAAAGCTAGATCCAACCTTAAAGCTAGATCAAGCTATAGGTTAGATCGATCTTCATTGCTGGATAGATCCTTTATTTAACCATGGTAAGGGATTGATCAAGGGTGTTATAGAAATTTTTGGGCACTGCAACCCCAATCATATATGTCCATAAACCAAGGGCTTCTGAGTCCCTAAAAGTGTTGTTTCATGCCCTAAAGGAACAAGGTCAGCTGATTACATCATCTCCCAGAAGTTCTCCACAGGAAACCACTCAGAACTGGTCAAAACTAGACCATATAGGTTGCTCAGTGCTAAGGGTGCAATGCATCACACCTGCCCAGTGTAAAAGGTGTGATGCATACTGGAAAGCCCTTCTGTAGGGTGTGATGGGTGACAATGGACAAACGACAGAGACAGTTTGCAAGGTGGATGATCATGGAATCTTCCAGAAACTTCTCCTGTGACACTTGCCTCTCTGAATTCGCCCAGGGATGAGTAAGAGATCATCAATCTCCAAGTGGAATCAAGAACTATCAGAGAGAAGACACTAATCAAAATCCTAGTAGCTGACTCACCTCCCTGCAATCATCTATATATGGATCCCTCGTCCCAGAGATCTAGAGGCTGGAATTTTGTATCTTGTAAGGAAGTGCTGTTGGTTTCCTGGTGGAATATCGTAGTGTTGGGTGATCTAAGCTTTTCATGAGGTGAAGAAGGGCTTTCATGCTGGGAGGATGACGCTGGGTCAGAACAATGGGTTGTAATCCTCTCTTCTAATCTTCATATTAATAAAGTTATTCAAGTTTTCCTCCACATTCTTGTATGTTTAATAGTATATGCATTTGTGTGGTCAATATATGTCTGGTCCTATGTTGTTTATGATTGTAGATCTCTGCACTTTGAAGGTATTATGCTGCTTTGACTTTACAGGTACTCTTTGAAGCGGAGTGGTCAAGGGAGAAGCGGCAAAGAACCGAGTGAAGGATTGAGGTTGGTATTCTTTGATCTTCTCCTATCTACTTCTCATAAAGGAAAGCAAAAGTAACTTTAATCTGTTTGTTTCTAATATAGCTACCCGTCTTAGTGGGACTAACAGCTCTGCATAGACACTAGATTTCCCGATAACAGAGGGTTTCTTAAACCCTCGATCAAGTTATTTGAATTTCGAAATCAAGCGCTCGATCAAGCCTCTTAAGTCTTAAAATCCATCATTTCAGCACCCCTTCTACAAAATTTCCTGCTACACCATTTTGTACCCTGGTGGTCTTAGGGCTAAATTCTTCCTTAGGTGGCGGAGTTGATCACGTTGGATTCATGAAGGAATCATCAATCCAGTGGCACATGAGTTAGAAATTTTCGAATTCATATGATATTTTTCATTTAATTTCTTTTAAACATAATGCTTGAACTTTTTTTGAACTGTTTTAAATAGGTTTAATAAAAAATCAATATCATAAACTATACACAATGAAAAAATTTCAAAAAATACCACTATCTTAATTTATAAGTCCTCTTCAAAAGGGTACTTTTGGTTTTTCAATTTATTTATATTTGAAAAAAATCTTACATGAACACATGTGTCTACAAAATGTAATTGAAATATTACTTCGCCAACTTCGAAAAATAATAAAATATATATATTTGCATAGAAAAATATTTTTTTTTTTAATATGAAAAACTTATCTCTATCCGTGTATATCATGCTCATATATATATATATATATATATATATATATATATATAATATATACAGATTTTAGACTAAGTTATGCTATGTGAACACACACATACCTCTTAATATGTGTGAAAATTTTCAAGGACAAACATTTAATTTAATGGAAAATTGAAATATTATAGAATATTAAATATTTTTACAAAAAATATCCTTAAGATAACAACATAATTATTTACAATTTGTCTTTTTACTCCGAATCAAAATTCATAGTTCTTATATGAATTTTGAGGGCTCTAAAGAGGAAAAACTTTAAATTTCATTGCCAAATTTGGCTCAAAAGTGTAACCCATCTTCATGCGTTCACCCTTCCATCACTTCTCCTCTATATGACCATCAATGTTACAATGATTGTAATGGTTGTTGGAATCTTTACATTGGTGTGTTGTGGCCACTATCTTATTAGCTTTCCCCATTTTTTACTTCTTTTTCCCTTCATTAAAAGCATCCTGCTACTTCTTCTACTTCAATCCACTTAATTTCCCTTTCTTTAGGTCTATGTTCTCTAGTTATTATGCCTCTACACAAGCTTCGTCCACTGATTTAGGCTTGAAAATCAACACTTGCTTCCATATATGGTGTTCTATACTCCCTAAATACTTGAGGCTTAAACTTGGATTCTCTGGGGAGACACCTAACGTTATGGCCATTTTTCTAAATTTTGTTGTGTACTCTTGTACACTTTGCCCCTACTTCTGCCTAAAGTAGTGCGACCGAATCTATTGGTTCTCTACATACCCAATAGGGTAAAATTGTGACTTTATGAGGGTTTTAAATTCCTCTCACTTAATTATTTGAGGATATCCATCCAAACTTAAGGCCTTTGTGTGTGTTTCCCACCAGGTCACGACATGGCCCTCTAATTTCAGTGACACAAACGAAATCTTCTATTCTTCCTCTATACAATGAATATTGAAATAAAATTCTCATTGCACTACAACTAATGATTTATCTTCAGTGTGTTGGTCTCACCTTGGTACAAGTTGATATTGATATTACTTTCCATTTTAAACAAGGATTGTGAATGGTTTACGACACTTGAACTGGGTTGATCATTTTCATGTTTTTTCTTCCCCTCCTTTTATATTTCTTCCTGATCTCTTGATCTTTACTCTGACAAAACTCTACGTTAGAACCCCCATCCTCTCTGAATTTCCCAAGATTCTTGGTTAGGGTTTCCATGATAAGTTCACGTTACAGTTTATATCTACAACTTGTGCTTCCAACGATGAAAACCTCTCCTCTAGAGGATCAATAAGAGAGTCTCCACATATTCATTGCCCATCACTGAGGTTTTATGAATTTTGGCTTAGCCAATCTATATCCTCTACAAACATCCATAATATACCCAAATAATCCTTCTTTTATACAAATATGATCCGTAAAATACCCTGGATATTCCACTAAATAGTTCATTGCAATAGATTTGATAGAATTATACTTAAAAATATGAAATCTACACTATAAGGGTTTATTTTTCTTTATATTTCTAGATGTATAAATTATTGTTTGTTGGATATACATGCAAATTATAACTATGCATAAAATATAGAACATAGAAATAAAAACTCACAAACTACCATTTACATAAGATATAACCTAGGAAACCCTTTTAAGAGAAAACTTAGCTAGAAGGTGAGGTTTCTCTATTCTCTTTTTTTGAATAGAAAATGGTTGTGAGTACAAAGAAGTAAGGTTTGTGGCCACTGGACTACCAAAATGCACAAATCCTCTCTTTGTGATCTCTCCCTGTCTCTCTTGTCTACTCTTCTTGTTTATGGGACAAATGCAATTGAAAACAATGAACCCCTTTTCCTCCTAGTGACCTGGTTATAACACAACCCAATATCCTACTAGTGGTTAGGTTTGACTCCTCCAATTGTTAAAACTAGAGTTGCAATATGGACTCTTCTAAAGTTTTCTTCATCGTGATCATGTGGCTAATGCCTTTTCCATGAGTAATGGGGGTTGATGTTGCAATCCTCGAATTGTGGTCGTTAAAATGGGAAGGTAAACATTCAAGTGGCATAATTTTTGCTTACAAACTTTGATTGAGGTGATTCTTGCACCGTTGGAAAGGTCTTTGTGTATAAAAGAGGAAACAAAGTTGTAGCATTGAAGAATAAATATTTTACCTCCCATAAAATCTCGTTTGATGCCTCAAAATGCTCCCAAAAGGTTTTAGACCCTAATCTTCCAATCCGGGTATCGCTGGTTAAAATAATCTTCTCAGATGGTTCCTCCACTTTTCCCACTATGAAAGAATCGAGATGGATGGAAAATAATGTAATGATCCAATCCATATTAGGCACTTGGACTATGTATACTACACAACTTTAAACATGCCATCGTAACAAATCCTTACTCAATTTTAGATAAAATTAATTGCAAAATATACTTGAAAATGGGTCAAAATGTAAAATAGTGAGACTATTTTAAATGTTTCAACCATAAGTTTTTTTTTTCAATTTATCTATATAATATATACATAGTTTTTTTAACCGTATATAATATATACTTAGCATGGATATTGAAATAATATTTTTATCAATAATATTGTTACATTTAAATGGTTCTTTTAATTAAATAATTTTTAAATATACTTTAATATTACTTAATTTCGCATTTTGAAATATATATTTTTATAACCTACTTTAAATTTTATTATATATATACTATTGAACTTTTCTACTTTTATATTAAAATATTTTATTATGATTAACATTAAATTTTTCTTAAAAAAAATGTTTATTATATCTTGTTGGCATTATGGCTAAAGTGTTGTCCTTGATGGCAACCCATTCAGGTGATAGATCACAGTACTTCAAGTCAGCAGCAAAGATTGATGATCAGCTATCAAATATTGAAGAAAATAAGGGGTACGCAGGTACACCTTACATAAGGTGCGTACATACCCGCAGTTATCTCGTTCAGGAGGTGCGTACCCCCAGTGCACACATTTCAAGGCAAAGAAATTCACATGTGGGGTTTTCTTATGTTTTACTCTTGGTATTTAGCCGACGATATTGTGTTATTATGGTGTCGGCTCGTGGTATTGATCCATGATTTAAGGAAGAGCTTTCCTATATAAAGCAAAGGAGATCATTTGGCTTGAGTATGTTTTTGGTTGAATATCTTATGAGGACTAGATCTGGTCTAGATCTAAATAAGGTGAATCTACTGATGGACCGAGATCTCTTCGGCGCATGTTCAGATCTGTAGATCTGACTGTCTGGGTTATTTCTAAAGTCTTGAAATCATCTATGCCTGAAGGTACGCAGGTACAGTGAGAGAAAAGTGCGTAGATACGCAGGAACGAAGTGTTTCAGGTGCGCCGGTACGCAGGCACAGAAGGGTTTCAGGTGCGCCGGTACGCAGGCACAAAAGGGTTTCAGGTGTGCCAGTACGCAGGCACAGAAGGGTTTCAGGTGCGCCGGTACGCAGGCACAGAAGGGTTGCAGGTGCGCCGGTACGCAGGCACAGAAGGGTTGCAGGTGCGGAGGTCCGCAGGCAGTTCAATGGACTCAGAGCGAGGTACGCAGGCGAGCAGTTGAGCAGGGTGCGTACGTAAGCAGGCGAGCAGTTGAGCAGGGTGCGTACTGTAAGCAGGCAAGCAGTTGAGCAGGGTGAGTACTGTAAGCAGGCAAGCAGTTGAGCAGGGTGCTTACGTAAGCAGGCGAGCAGTTGAGCAGGGTGCTTACTTCTCTTAAAATCTTTGTTTATCATTGCTGTGTTCTGGGTTTGGTCCTATTATTGTTGATCTGGTTACTATAGTTGACTGGGTGATTCTCTTATACTTGATGATCATTTGATGCTTATGGATCCAGTTTGAAAATTTATGAAAAGTGGTCCTTGTAAGAAAAGAAGTAGGGGGTTGTAGCTCCCTTCCAGGAGAGACTGGAAAACGAGAGAGAGAGTTGTAGCTCTCTGCAGGTTGCAGCCTGCGTACTGGTAAATGACTGCACCAGTACAAAACCATTGTAAAAGGAGTTTCTAATTTGAAAGAAGGTAGAGACATATTGCAGCAGGTGGTTTTCACCCACATTGGGTTTCCACCTTACATCTTGTGTTCTTTGGTGTGACTATCTGTTTTCTTTGTTCATGCTCATTATTTTATGGTACTGACATGCAAAACTAATTCAAAGAACAAAAAAGGAAGATTTATTAAAAGAGTTAGATAATACTGATTCACCCCCCCTCTCAGTATTATTTCCAACAATTGGTATCAGAGCAGGTCCTTTAGAGAAGCTTGATCGCTTGAAGGTAGATCGTTCATCATGAGCAACTACGAGAGAGAAGCATCAATCAGGCCACCAGTTTTTGATGGGACAAACTTCAATTATTGGAAGGTAAGAGTTACTGCCTATCTTCAATCTCTTGGTACAGAAGTTTGGGACATCGTAGAGACAGGCTACGCTTTTCCTTCAGCTACTCCTACAGATGCAGCCGAGAAAAAGAAGTATGAAACAAATGCGAAAGCAGTCAGTACTCTATTAGGATGTATATCTCAATCAGAATTCATGAAGGTAATGCACTATAAATCCGCAAAAGAGATATGGGACAAAATTGTCACGAGATATGAAGGAGATGAACAGGTAAAGCGTGCTAAACTTCAAACTCTCAGAATTCAGTATGAGACTCTCAAAATGTATAATGATGAAAGTGTGGCTAACTATTTTCTTCGGGTAGATGAGGTTGTTAATTGTATGAAAAATTTGGGTGAAGAAATAAAAGAGGCTATTGTGGTTGAAAAGGTTCTAAGATCATTGTCCCCCAAGTTTGAATCTAAAGTATCTGCAATAGAAGAAAAGGAAAATCTACGAATTCTTACTATGTCTCAGCTACATGGAATTCTAACTGCTTATGAAATGAGAAAGGGAGGTCCATCAGACAGAAGAGAAGCTGCTTTCAAGGCATCAGGCAAAGGAGATTATTATGAAGCAAGCCACGTCCCAGAAGAAGAGGAAGAAGAATCAAATTTTGTCAGAAATCTTCAAAGGGGTTCTGGAAGGTTCAGAGGTAAGTTACCTTTTAAATGCTTTGCTTGTGGAAGAGTAGGTCATTATGCTGCAAAATGTCCTTATAAGGATAAAGGAAAGGAACCTGCTAGATGGAACAAGGAACAGAATGCAAATAAGAAAAGCTACTACACTCATGAAGATAGTGATGGTCTATCAAACAGTGATGAAGATGAACAAGGTAATGAATATAAGTTGTTAATGGCATTTGAAGATGATGATTATATGGATGCTATAGATGTGGATAACCTTTATGATGAAATTACTAGACTCAAGAGATGTATAGAAGAAAAGAACATGATCATTGATACTCTACAATTTCAAATTAATGAAAAGGAAAAACATCTTGAAAAATTAGAAGGTGAAATTGTTGGTCTTAGAAAAGAGATTGAGAAAACAAAAGCTATTAATCTCAAGTTTGTCAAAGGATCTGAAACTTTGGATGAGATTATCAATGTGCAGCGGTCTCCACTAAACAAGACAGGTCTGGGCTATAATGGAGAAACTTCTCAAGCATCCACCTCAAAAAGTTATCTTGATGCAGCAAGAAGAAATGAGCAAAAGCACAATGAAGATCATCAGGTAAAGCAGGGACGAATTACAAACAGAAACTATCAGGGGCAATCCATCTTAAGGGTGAACAAAAGCTACAACCAGCCACAGGTAAAATCTTCTCAATTTGGTTCAAGAATAGATGACAATAGAAATTACAATCAATTGGCTGGTAGATTCGATAACCGCAGAAGTTTCTTCAATGGACAATGCTTTTCCTGCCATAACTTTGGTCACAAAGCAGCTCAATGTGTTGCATATAAAACAATCATGACTAGGGAAGCTCAAAAACAAAGAAGTATGACCGGGATTACAAAAAGGACCTATAACAACTTTTCGGTTCTTGAAAATGAAGTTGAATGTTCTATTTGCAATAACTTTGGTCATGAAGACTCTGAATGCAGGAGCAGGTTTCAGCAGAAAAAGGAACAAGCCTCAAGCACCAAAACATGGAGAATAAAGGAACCACAAACAGAAAGATGTGGGATAGCATTTTATGCAGAGGGACAGGAAAATCTATGGTACATTGACAGTGGATGTTCGAAGCATATGACAGGTGATAAAGAAAAACTTGAGTCATATTCTACTCTAGAAAAAGGAAAGAAAGTCTCTTTTGGAAATGATACTCCTGCAACTATAAAAGGAAAGGGCATTGCTCAGTTAAAAGAAAAGGTCAAGGCTGGAAATGTTTTGTATGTTGATGGATTGAAGCATAATCTTCTAAGTGTCAGCCAGATGTGTGATCAAAGAACCGAGGTTATATTCAGATCAAATGGATGTCTTGTTCGTGATCTTGATACAGGTAAAACAGTGATCAAAGGCAAAAGAACTCCAAATAATCTGTACATATTTGAAGAAGGACAACAACAATGCTATCTGAGCAAGGATGATGAGCACTGGTTATGGCATCGGAGGTTGGGACATCTAAGCTTTTCACAAATAAGGAAAGCATGCAAATATCAGGCAGTTCGCGATCTTCCAGATATCAAAATTCCTGACAACACCATATGCAAATCATGTCAGTTTGGAAAACAAACCAGAACTAACTTTCCAGAGAAAGAAGGTTCAGCTAGCATGCCTCTTGAGCTAGTACATACAGATACATGCGGTCCTTTCAGGAAAAGAACACCTTGAGGAGAAGAATACTTGATATTATTCATTGACGATTTCTCCAGGTTTGTCTGGTTAGGACTTATGAAGCACAAAGATGAAGCATTCGAAAAATTCAAATCCTTCAAAGCCTTGGTTGAAAATGAATCAGGTCACAAAATTAAGTGCCTCAGATCCGACAGAGGTGGGGAATTTACTTCAAATGAATTTTTCGATTTCTGTGAAGAACATGGGATAAGAAGAGAATTCTCTACAGCAAGAACCCCTCAGCAAAATGGAGTTGTGGAAAGAATGAACAGAACAGTCCAACAAATGGCTCGTGCTATGCTTGATGAGTCAGGAACTCCCGCAACTTTCTGGGGTGAAGCTGCACATGCTGCGGTTGTTATTCTCAACAAAACAAATGTCCGGGTGAACAGCACTCAAACTCCTCATGAGCTCTGGAGTGGTAGGACTCCTTCGGTAAAGCACTTCAAAATCTTTGGGAGCAAATGCTATATCAAGAATACTGATGAGCAGCTTGGCAAACTTGAACCTAGAGCAGATGAAGGCATTCTTCTTGGTTACTCTCCACATAGCAAAGCATACAAATGCTACAATAAAAGACTTGGCAGAATTGTTGACAACATTGATGTAGTGGTTGATGAGAAGGGATACATTCCTAGGCAAGTACATCATGAAGACATCGAAGAAGATGAAGGCTACCCCCAACGACAGAATGATGAAGAAGAAGAACCTCAAGAAGAACCAGAAGAGCAAACAAGAATAGAAGAAAAGACTCCATCCAGATATGTTCAGAAGAATCATCCAGAATCTCAGATTATGGGGCAGAAAGAAGCAGGTGTACAAACAAGAAGAACAGTTGCAGAAGCTTCAAGCTATTTGGCATTACTCTCCTCTACTGAACCACAAAATGTGAAAGAAGCATGCAAAGATGAATGTTGGGTGAAAGCAATGGATGAAGAACTTGAGCAGATCGAAAAGAACAACACTTGGGAGCTGGTTCCTAGACCAAAAGATAAGAATGTTATCGGAACAAAATGGGTCTTCAAAAATAAATTGAATGAAAATGGAGAAGTAATTAGAAACAAAGCCAGACTTGTTTGTAAAGGGTATGCACAACAAGAAGGAATAGACTTTGAAGAAACCTTTGCTCCTGTTGCAAGACTTGAGGCCATCCGAATGTTCCTTGCTCTCTCAAGTTTTCAAAACTTCAAAGTATTTCAAATGGACGTGAAATCAGCCTTTCTGAATGGAGACTTGGAAGAAGAAGTGTACATTGAACAGCCAGATGGGTTCATTCTTGGAAATGATCCAAATCTTGTATGCAGATTGAAAAAGGCTCTCTATGGTCTCAAACAAGCTCCAAGGGCTTGGTACTACCGTTTGGACAAATATCTTCATCAACAAGGCTTTTCAAAAGGATCAGCAGATAGCAATCTTTATATAAAAGTTGAAAATGACAAATTGCTAATACTTGTTGTGTATGTAGATGACATTATTTTTGGGAGCAATGAAGAAGCTATGAGTCAAAGCTTTGCCTTGGTCATGCAGAAAGAATTTGAAATGTCCTTGCTAGGAGAACTGACATATTTCCTTGGTTTGCAAATCCAACAAAAAGAAGGAGGAATCTTTTTATCTCAAACCAAGTATCTCAAACAGATTTTGAAGAAATATGGTATGGAAGATGCAAAACCAGTATGTACACCCATGGTCACAGGATGTAGCCTCAGTGCAAATGATGAATCTGCAGCAGTACATCAACCAACCTACAGATCTATGATTGGAAGTTTACTTTATTTGACAGGTACCCGACCGGACATCATGCATGCAGTTGGAATAGTTGGAAGATTTCAGTCAAATCCGAAGGAGACTCATCTTCAGGCAGTGAAGAGAATTTTCAAATATCTTCAAGGGACTCAAAATTATGGCTTATGGTATCCTAGAGATACAGATCTTACACTTCATGCTTATACAGATGCAGATTGGGCCGGAAGCGTGGACGACAGGAAAAGCACAAGTGGTGGTGCGTTCTTTATGGGTTCCAGACTGGTATCTTGGTTCAGCAAGAAACAGAGTTCGATTGCCTTGTCTACAGCTGAAGCGGAATATGTTGCTGCTGCATCTTGTTGCACCCAACTCCTTTGGATGATGCAGACTTTGCAGGATTTTCAAATCACTTGTACACCACCTATCCCCATCTTATGTGATAACACAAGTGCAATCAGCATCTCAAAGAATCCTGTTATGCATTCAAAAACCAAGCACATACCAATCAAGTATCATTTTCTCCGGGAACAAGTGCTTGAACAGAAGGTCAAGTTGGAGTATGTTCCTTCTAAGGAACAAGTTGCTGATATTCTCACCAAACCATTGCCCAGGGACACTTTTGAATACCTCAGGCAAAAGCTGGGGGTTGTTGATGCATCATCTTATTGCTGAACCTCTTCTGATTGATGGTACAGGTTCAGGGGGAGCATATAATGCATTGTTGGCATTATGGAGGATGTGCAGAAGGAGATCTTGGAAGTAGCTGCAATATGTCTCTATCTCTTTCATGGTGGATTATGGTTCTTCGTTGCAGATCTGGTTCATATTATCGGGGAGCATGTTCTTAGGGGGAGCATAACCCTTTGCCCTTGATGTCAAAGGGGGAGAATGAAGCTGAAGTTTTGAGGTTGCCATCAAGTCCAAAGGGGGAGATTGTTGGCATTATGGCTAAAGTGTTGTCCTTGATGGCAACCCATTCAGGTGATAGATCACAGTACTTCAAGTCAACAACAAAGATTGATGATCAACTATCAAATATTGAAGAAAATAAGGGGTGCGCAGGTACACCTTACATAAGGTGCGTACACGCAGGTCAGTGTTACATAAAGTGCGTACATACCCGCAGTTATCTCGTTCAGGAGGTGCGTACCCCCAGTGCACACATTTCAAGGCAAAGAAATTCACATGTGGGGTTTTCTTATGTTTTACTCTTGGTATTTAGCCGACGGTATTGTGTTATTATGGTGTCGGCTCGTGGTATTGATCCATGATTTAAGGAAGAGCTTTCCTATATAAAGCAAAGGAGATCATTTGGCTTGAGTATGTTTTTGGTTGAATATCTTATGAGGACTAGATCTGGTCTAGATCTAAATAAGGCGAATCTACTGATGGACCGAGATCTCTTCGGCGCATGTTCAGATCTGTAGATCTGACTGTCTGGGTTATTTCTGAAGTCTTGAAATCATCTATGCCCGAAGGTACGCAGGTACAGTGAGAGAAAAGTGCGTAGATACGCAGGAACGAAGCGTTTCAGGTGCGCCGGTACGCAGGCACAGAAGGGTTTCAGGTGCGCCGGTACGCAGGCACAGAAGGGTTTCAGGTGCGCCAGTACGCAGGCACAGAAGGGTTTCAGGTGCGCCGGTACGCAGGCACAGAAGGGTTGCAGGTGCGTCGGTACGCAGGCACAAAAGGGTTGCAGGTGCGGAGGTCCGCAGGCAGTTCAATGGACTCAGAGCGAGGTACGCAGGCGAGCAGTTGAGCAGGGTGCGTACGTAAGCAGGCGAGCAGTTGAGCAGGGTGCGTACTGTAAGCAGGCAAGCAGTAGAGCAGGGTGAGTACTGTAAGCAGGCAAGCAGTTGAGCAGGGTGCTTACGTAAGCAGGCGAGCAGTTGAGCAGGGTGCTTACTTCTCTTAAAATCTTTGTTTATCATTGCTGTGTTCTGGGTTTGGTCCTATTATTGTTGATCTGGTTACTACAGTTGACTGGGTGATTCTCTTATACTTGATGATCATTTTATGCTTATGGATCCAGTTTGAAAATTTATGAAAAGTGGTCCTTGTAAGAAAAGAAGTAGGGGGTTGTAGCTCCCTTCCAGGAGAGACTGGAAAACGAGAGAGAGAGTTGTAGCTCTCTGCAGGTTGCAGCCTGCGTACTGGTAAATGACTGCACCAGTACAAAACCATTGTAAAAGGAGTTTCTAATTTGAAAGAAGATAGAGACATATTGCAGCAGGTGGTTTTCACCCACATTGGGTTTCCACCTTACATCTTGTGTTCTTTGGTGTGACTATCTGTTTTCTTTGTTCATGCTCATTATTTTATGGTACTGACATGCAAAACTAATTCAAAGAACAAAAAAGGAAGATTTATTAAAAGAGTTAGATAATACTGATTCACCCCCCCTCTCAGTATTATTTCCAACATATCTCTCTATATACATAAATATAAATATGAAATTGATATTGAAACAAACTAGTTAAAGTGGATATTCAAATAGTTTCTTTAAGTTTTGTATTGAAATAATTTTAAAAAGCTCAAGATTTATACTTCTTTGTCACACTCAAAAGTGAAAATATAAGATTTTATAACTTTTAATTACTTTATTTTTTTAAATTCATATTAACATTAAAATAATTTATCTATGAGTAAGAGTGAGAATGAAATATTTTAACATCTCCTTTACATTGTATTATAATATCAAGAACTAACTAGGTTAGCATAGTAAGAGTGTGATTATTATTGTTTTATAATGCTTTTAAATCAAATTAACTAAATGTCTACATTTTTTATTTTTTAATTGTATTGGACATTGTTATTTTATTTAAAAGTGTGCATGTCAATTTGAGGTTAAGAACATAAGGATGGAATATCTCCCTCAATACTAAATTGTAAAATGCTCCTAAATTGTAATTTTAATTTAAAATACTAATATTTTAACAAAAATGAGTACTCTTTGTATTAAATTTGCGTCTGGTCATGACAAATACCGAGGAGAATTACATCGTCATATTGCTTAATGATGGGCCTCCAAATTATATACAAATTAAGACCCACCTAATCTTTCTTAGGCACATAAAGGCTATATTAAATCTAATGTTTTATTAGCTTTAATAATTTCTTAGGAAGGTTTACAGATGATTGCATATTATGTGCCTAATATTATTTGTTTTTGTAGAATAATGTGAGAATATTGGGCAGATTTTGAAGATTTGGAAGATGATATAATTTAGGGACTTGCTCCTTGTCACAAGATGCCACAAGATGGAACAATAAATGAATACAATATCATAAAATCATTGACAGATTCTGTAGCTCCAATGATTGGGAAAATCTAGGGATGTGTTCCCTACTATAGGAGAAGCCAAAACCCAATATTTAAAGAAGATTCCTACTGTTGGGAACCAGACCCACTTTTTGAGAGATTTTGGAAGGAAAAGTTTCCTCCTTTCAAGGAATATGCTTCCCCATCAATTTTCATAAGTAACAATTCAAATTAGCCTCTAGGGACATGCATTTCTTAGTCTTCTTGTGAAGAAAACTTATTACTTAGTAGCTCTACCTTCATTTATAGCTAGGATGTTCTTGGATCGACTCTAATAATGATGTTTAGTGTCATTTTCAGCTTCTAAGGCTTGGTTTCCTTCATATGACTTTGAGTATCCTTGTGCTTGACCATTCAGGAGCCTCATATCCCTATTGTACATTTTTTTTAACTTCTTTGAATGCCTTGTTCACTTGCATTTCTTATTCTTTCATTTCCTATTTCTACACTTAATATTCATGCTTCATTTGTTGTAGGTTAGATTGGTTAAATGATTGAAATAAGTGGTTTTGCATTTCATTTATACATTTACAAGTATGACCTATATTTAGCAAATCTATGCAAAGTCATATTCATCATTGAGCTACTTGGATTGGTTTACTCGTTCACAATCTTGGAATTTCTAGAAGTATGCTATAGCAAAATAGTAATAAATATATGTTGAATTTTAGCATGTGTTAATGAGCTTATTTCAAGTTGGTTACACTTGGATTGAAGCCTAAAAACATCAAACTTAATAACAAAATTTACCCCATAGCATTTGCACTTAATTATCTTAGGCATTTGGGTACTTAGATTAACTTACTAGCTCATTGTTATGAACTTTATGTTTTTAGTAGTAAGTTTCTGTTGAATTTTAGCACATGCTAATGAAGCTCTTTCAAGTTGATTCGACTTGGATTGAAGCGCAAAAAAATTGAAATTAATAAAAAAATTACCCCACAACATTTGCATTTGATTAGCTTGGGAATTTGGTAGGTTAAATCGAGAAACATGCATCCTGTAGCAATCTTGTAGCAATAGAAAGTTTCTTGTAGTATTTTGTTTTCAAGCTTCGACTTATTCCAAATTCATGGTAGAAGTATATTTATAACCTATGAATGCTTTGAGATCAATTTGGTTGAGCTGAGGCTTGGTTAGGTCGTCATTTAGCTTTTACATTACTTGCTTCTTGAATGCCGATTTTTGCAATTAATATAGATTTCCTTTCCTCAATTTACTTTACACAAAGTGTGATTTCCTTCTTGCAAGAGTAATGTAGGAATTTCCTTCTGAGCAAAATAAAATAGATTTCCTTTAATTCCATTTTCTTCTAGCAAAATAGATTAGATTTTCTTTTTTGTTTTACATTTTTGCAAATAGAATAGATTTCCTTCCTGTCATTTACTTTCCAACAAAAGCAGAATAGGAACTTTTCTTATTGCTATTTACCTTTGGAAAATTAATATTAATGGCTTACCTAGATATTTTCTCATTTGAATTTGTTTCATTGTCTTCTTTCACTTGCATCCAAGGGAGTCAGACTGGGAAGAGGCAGTTTTCTGATGCATATAAAGTGTCGACCTCTCCTAAGTTTGTACAAACCTTAGGTTGTAATTAAAGTTGGTAGCCCTAAGAGTTGCAGCCTTCTTGTTGCAATACCAGGACTCATTACTCAAGGACATATGGGATGTTGAACTGTATCTAATTACCCTTACCCAAATTACAATAAACAACTTGTAGCCTATTAGTACTCTTATTTTCCAAGTAAAGTGTATACGAAAAAATTGGAAAAAAAACTTAAACACTTAAAACCAAACATTACATAAATGATTAATCGAAAGAATTTACTAGAAGATTGAGGTCGATATCCCAAGGCAATTTCTTTGCTAGGATATCTGGTTGAACACCCTATAACTTGAGGCCTGAAATGGCGTTATGGAGTGTGTCAAGCTCTTCCTCTAAATGTGAAATTCTATGTTGCAGAGACATAATGATTTCAAAGGTGTTACATTCAAAGGTCCTATGCTGGAATATCATAGCATGCAGGTCGTAGAGTTTGGAATTGATGGTTGCATGTTCTTTTTGCAGTGGTCACATATAGATGAGGTTGATGAGTCAAAAGCCAAAGAGATTGAATCCATGGGAATGGCACATTAGATTTGGAGTCTAGAGGGAAATGAAAGACCAATTGTGGAAATAAAAGAGCCAGGTTGAAGGTGGCCAAGAAAACTTCTAGTACTCAGAATATTTTAGCAAGATGGCCAGTAACACCAGTGGAGACTACAAAGCCAAATATAGAGACAAAGGATACATAAGAGGGGTAAACCACACTTAATTGTGACTCCTCGACATCAATAGAGCTATAACTTGAGACAATGAAGTTACCAATACCATTCCATATTCTTTTAGAGCCAAGGGAAAATAAATTTGGGATGCTTACCTCAAACTCTGAGAGGGAAAGGTGTCAAATTACCAAACTGCAATTATTCTTAGTCCATGTTCAGAGCTCGCAATGGAAGAAGGCTCGGATAGAAATCCAAAGCTCGTCATTGAGCTTCCAATTGCACTAACACCTAGATGTCACTCTTGTTACCAAAGCCTCCCACTATCAATTCCTCATAGAATAACCTAACCGGAACCCACTCTGCTCACGAGGAGTGAGTGTGATTATGCTTCCTCAACCTAATTTATTCACATTGCATCTTGATAGCCACATATGATCTTTCAATTCCACATTATTAATTTCAGTTCCCCGAGACATTTCAATCATCACAAAATGATTTGAGTAGGTCTAAGCTTCACCTATACATTCAAATGAGGCATTCTTGCAGAGATGAAACCAGTGCAAACCATGAGATATTGATTAATGGTGAATCTAATCCACGCAAGAGCCATTAATTGTGGCACGCTTACATGAGACCCACATCCATATGATGCCATGTTGGGCTAGCATGAGGCATCCATTTTATTCATTATTGTATAACCAGGATTAATACTTTGCATCATGTTATCATATGTAGCAAGAGGAAAGGGGAGGGGAGCCAAGATAGGGAGGGGGCAGGACAAATCATGGGAGGGAGGAGCAGGTCTAGGGAGAATAAGGGAGTCAACCATGGGCATCATTAGGGAATAATAGCATAATCACCAATATCATTTATTTTAGCTTGTCCTTCGCCCAAAAGACATGCCTTATTGGCTAGGAGATCTGCTTCAGAATTGAAATTTTTGAGGATGTAGAAGGAGGAGGTGCTAGAGAAATATAGAAGAATACTTTCAATTCGATGAAACAAGAGACTTAACATGTTATCTTTTGGAGGAGTGCCACTTCTCAAGTGTCGAATAATAAAGAAAGAGTCTCCTAGGATGGTAATGTCTTGAACACCTCGGTTATGAGTTATTGTTAACCCTAAGAATAGCTCATACATTTCTTCCTGGTTATTGGATTTTCGACTAAGTTCCCACAAAAATCTATCTATAATGATTTATTTAGGATTTAGTAATATCCCTCCCACTTCTACCACCCCTCTTTAAATTATTATTATTATTATCCATCTTAACTCTAGATCTACCAAGCACCGAGAGGGATCAAATGTCTTTTCACTCTAAAAAAGGTTTATACCTCAAGAGATTTACATCTCAACACTTGGTAATTCTGGAGTTAAGATGTTTATGATTTATTATTAATTGCAATTAGTTATAATTATAATTATTATTTTTTTAATTTTTAATTTTTATGTAATTTGACCAAGTCAAAAAGTTTTAATTAATAATTTTATTTTTATTTTATTTTTTAATCTATTTTTACTTTTATTTATTTTTATTTTTATGTAATTTTAACAAGTTAAAATGTTTAGATAACATGGAATGCCAGGAATCTTCCATACTAGGCTAGAGAGCGCCAAGAATTCATATATGAGTTAAATATATATACTTTACCATGGAGATTCTTAACCTGCCAATAGACTTTGTTACAATACCATGGGCAATACCATGGTTTACTAATAGCACATGCCCAAAAAACAATAACTAATGTTCATATGACAATTTTTTGAATTAATCAATTTAATTGAAAGGGCACAAAGGACATGACTACTTTTGAGATAAATCTCAACATTTGATTTTTGGTTACTATTAAGAATAATAATTATTATTATTATTATAAGAAACATTGCTTTTTTATTTAGAGAATATTTTAATATCATTTTTTTGGACAAATATTAATTCGAGAGGTGGAGCATGGAAGGAATTACACATCTCCCTCAATACTAGGTTGTAGATTACTAGCCCAGCCATATAAACTAATAGGAATCAATCCATGATAACCATCAAAACACCTACCCCATGATACATCTTACATAGCCCAGTTTTAAAAAAAAATCATAAAAATTAACTAAATTATAACTTTATTTTAAATTATTAATAATAATTATGAAAATAATTAACATATGAGTTAAACATATAGTTACATTTTGAACAACATGTAACCATGGACATTCATCCCCTCTTTATCTTGGAAATTCTTAAGTTGCAACTATTTTTTCTTACAATATGATGAGCCAATTCCATGGCTTATTAATACCACAAGCCCAATATGACACATGTTGATATGACATTTTTTTTTGATAAATTAATTTGAGATAAATTAATTAAAGGAGAATAACTAACTTGAGATAAATCTTAACCCTTGATGACTACTAGTATGAATATTCCAACATATTCTACCATCCACCTAATGGTAATTTTATAACAAGAATTAATATATGATTTAAAGCAATATACTTTTAATAAAACATGTAACAAAATTCTTAACCATGGAAATTCACCCCTACTTTACCATGGAAATTCTTATCTTATAAATAAGCTTTGTCACAATACCATGGGCCAATACCATGACTTATTAATACATCTCCAAAAAACTGATTTTTATCACATTTTTTTAATTAATCAATTTAATTAAAAGAACTAAAAAACATAACTACTTTTGAGATAAATATCAATCTTTAATGTGTTGTTACTACTAAAAATACTCTGTAATATTTTATTGAAAATAATTATTAATGATATTAAAGCTACTTTATAATTTGCTATGAAAAATAATTATTAATAGTTAAATTAAAATTTTGGACATATTTATTATCCTTGCAACAGACATGGTATAAGGCATTCAGTTTTGCCTTGAGTATTAGTTTTTCCTTGACCAAAAATTTATGACGGCTATGCATTGTTAACATTAGGAATTCAATTTTTGTTATTTTTTATTATTATTTAAATTTATTTATTTTTGAGGTTATTGGTTGAGGTCTTATTATGGGTTGTTTAGTACTTCCATTTCTATTAGTTACTAATTTTTTGTTTTCAGTTTTATTGCCTTTTTAGTTAACTTTTTTATTTTTTCTATTATTTCTATTTTCATGAATTATAATTTTTTTTCACAATATTTTCAATAAAAATGAATTATTATTATATTAAAGACATATTTTATAAATTTAATTATAAACAATTATATATATTTATAAAAATAAAACACACATAAATATGGAGTTGCCTTTCGTGCGACTTTTTGGACTTTCCGGTGTCCGAATCCGATGGAAACTTTTGAGGTGAAATCTTGATTTGTGTTATTTAAACTAGTTTTTTGACTCTATATATGGATTCAACACCCTAGAAAACCCTAGGGGACTTTGATTGCGGATTACCTATCAAGCTTGTGATTTCAATAAATTCCTGCTGGATTTTAGAGAAATTTGACCGGAAAAACCCACCAAAAGCTTCCAAAAAGTCGCACTAAAAACATTTCCCATAAATATATGTATGATAATATAAACAATATTAGTTAATCATATTTCTTAATTTTTGGTGATAACATTCAACAATATTGTTTTATTTTTATAATGAAATATTTGTCTTTGTTATTTTTTTTGTTTAATTAAACCATATTAATATC
Source organism: Pinus tabuliformis (assembly GCA_031772625.1). Classification (NCBI taxonomy): domain Eukaryota; kingdom Viridiplantae; phylum Streptophyta; class Pinopsida; order Pinales; family Pinaceae; genus Pinus; species Pinus tabuliformis. The sequence continues at coordinate 1,396,721,181 of CM062817.1, read as the reverse complement.
ATTACGAAATCATAATTCAAAAATATTACAAAGATCAAAAACCAATATAAGCGTCATCCCAAATGTTCGTGGAAATAAGTTAATCTAAAATACAAAATAAATGAAATTCTTTCTTCCTTCTTTTTTTCTTTTTCAGCATGAAAATATATATATATATATATATATATATATATATATATATATATATATATATATATATATATATATATATATATATGATAGGCCATATACATAATATCAGCATGATAAATGGGAAAATAAACTAGTTATTCCTATGTGAAAGTTAAGCCAGTTCCACAAATAAGAAACATATACAGTCATTTGCAATCATTGAAGAGACCAACCCAGATAATTGTTGCATGTAGGGAAATATCAAGTATGGAAAAGATATTCAAATCAACTAACTTTCCCAAATAGTTAGTGATGTAACAATATGAGTTCATTATAAAGTAATCTTATGAAAATTTATGTGTCTATCTGATATCGATCCTGTGACAACAAAAACAAAAATTGTTATACAAAAAAGGAGATAAACCATATGCAAAGATTATCCAGGAAACGTGTACTCCACTGTGCCAATTCTCTTCTCTTCCATAATTATATCCATCTGTACTTCTCCCATGTTGCCATGTAGTCATTTTTTAGAGAGCTTATCCACAGTCTGGTTATGTTCTCTGCCAATATGACAGATTGGGGGCTACCCCAGTTGTGTCCAAAGGCCTTGTATTCTCCTTAACCAGCCATGCAGTTCTGGTTGTTTGATCTGATTCTTTCCTTTGACATGATCTAGAATTATCTTTGAATCCCCATAAATATGAACCTCCAGGATATTGAGAAATTTTATAAGCCACAACATACCCCAAAAATCCATAGCCTCAGCCTTGTTGTTTGTTCCCAAGCCAGCATTCCAATGTGCCTTGTATTGTATATCCATTGCTATAACTATCCAAATTCCGCAACCACATATTATTTTGCGCCGCGCCATCGAAATAAGCAGACGGGAATTCCATGTAAGGACAGTTTCTCCTTTTTTTATTTCTTTTGGAATGCATTCATGTATAGGATATAGAGCATGTGTAGAGATAATTTTTTCATGAATCATACCAAAATCCTCTGTCATATTCTAAAAAATATACTTATTTCTCCATTTCCAAATAGACCAGAAAAAAAAAAGTGGAATGGCATGCCAGGCAGGTTTTTGTTTACACCACCACCCCATACAATTTGCAATGTTCTGATATTGTAGATATGGGAAACCAAAATGATTAGCTAATTTACACCATACCTGGATCACCTTTTGACATTTGAGGAACATATGTTCATTATCTTCCACTGCCCTTTTACAAATTGCACATATACTGGGTCTGTGCCATTGACGCTTTTGTAAATTTTCCCATGTAAGATTCTTGTTATGGTATACTAACCATGCAAAGCAAATTATTTTGATAGGAATATGGTTGCTCCCTGCATATTCCCAGAACTTTATAGGCAGCACAAACATGATTCCATTCTGTAGCCAGATTTTTAGCCATCCCCAGTTCATTTGAAGTTTTCCATATGGGATATCTATCTCTCCATGTGCTGATCAATTGGTTCCATAAAAAAATACCATGTTCATATAGAAAAGTCAGTAGATTATCAGAAAAACAGCAATCCCTACCAGCACCTAGTATCTTATCCACCCCAATTATTATGGAATGTCTCGATCCCATGCTCCACACCAGTCACTGTATAAAGAAATAAGACACCTTTTTCATACTGTTCCAAATGGCCGATCCATGCTCTAAACCAATACTGTGTTTACAGAACCAAAATAGAAATTCCTGATTTTTCATGTACTTATTTTTTATCACCTTACTCCATATACCAGAGCCAAAAATGGCACGCCAGAGTGATTTCACCCGCAGTGAGAATCCAAAAGTATTTAAGTTCATAATACCCCATCCCCCCTTATTTCTTGGATGAGCAAAACAATGAAAGGGTTCAAAAGTGTGACAAGTAAAATGTAAGTATTATGCATCGTCGTAAACGATGTGTATTTGTATTCATCATGACCCGATGTTTACAGTTAAACATTTTTTGTTAATTGAGGTGAAAGTTATAAATATTATTTACAAGTATGGTTTATTAGTATTAATATAAAACAAATATTTTTAATTTATATCTATTAAATACAAATTTATTAATGTGTATGAAATTTAGTTTTTATTGAATTAATAATTACACCAATAGGTGTTATATATGGTGAGGCTTTTCATGGTGACATTGTTGTTCTTGACACAATTCTCAATATGTGTCTCACTTCAACATCCGCGTATGGTTATCACAAGTGTTCATCTTCTTATTTGAAAGACACTCTATCATATCTTTCTATTGTACACGCTGCTTCATGGGACTCACTTCTTTTGCATGTTCTGCATCTTTTGATATATACCTTACCCTTTCTCTGCAATTTTTTTGAGCTTCCATCACTCTTCGCTTCTTGACGGGGATATACTCTATGTAAATCTTTACCTTCTTTGGCTCTTTCTGAAGACTTTTCACAAATTTCTCCTTTAAAATTTGAGTCAAAGTCGTTTAAACCATGTATTCTTTTTCCAGAAGTGTGTAGCTCTGAAGTGTTGATTTCCATTTTGGTTCCGACTTCAAAGTGATATTTTCTTTTAAATATTTTAGGCTTTGATGGATTTACACTGTCATTTTTGTCCATTTGAACATCCTCTACTCCCATTTTATTGCAAAAAATGTGATCTGGGTCCAGTAAGGGTTGGTAGTTATGAGGAATGCAAGGTTCCATTTTCATGGATGAGGGTGTTGGGAGAGGGAAAGAGTTTGAGTTTTGTTAACCCTGATTGGCTTTCGGATTTAGGGTTTGATAAGGGAAAGGGAATTGAAGGTGGGTCTAGGTTGTTTACAGTTATTGATGATGATGACTTTCGGCCATTTTTTGGTTTGGGTGGTGGTGCTAATGGTGGATTTGGTTTTTCAAAGGGGAAGAAACAAGAAAACATGTTCAATGGGTTTAGGTTGGACAAATTTAAGAACCCGTTTGAAACTGTAGATTTGGAGGATTGTGTTATGGTTGGATTGATGTCAGTGAGCTTGAGCTTTATTGAGAATTCTCAGATTGTCGTTGAGGAGAATTAGGATCAACATTGGATGAAGAACCATCTAACACAAGATCTATTCCTGCATAGAAGTAATAGCTATTCATATTTGTTGAAGAAAAGAAGTGTGGCGTTAGAGAATGGAACATGTTTGCCACCAGGAAGCCTTCCATATGGGTTTCTAATCTAGGGGATCAAAATGCTCAAACATGAAAGTGTTCAAAATCTCCCAAAACCAATGCCAAATTGTAGATCTTGTCATTCTGATTCCAACAACTCTTGAATCACCTCAATCTGACACCATATGAGGAAGTTATCACATTATGAAATTTTTGGGAAACAACTAAAAAGTCAACTTGTAGGGTTGACTGGGAAGTGTACAGAGGCCATGTGACAGTCTATACGATGACATCATGGTGACATCATAAGATGACTAGGTTGTACAGATGATAGGTGGACTAATGACGTAAGGGAACGTCGTGCAAGGTGATTGGATGTACAATTGATGTGGTGGACCAATCATAGGTCATCACATGGGAAACCAAAGGGCGCCACGTGGCCCTATGTGAGGCTGCCAAATGCCCCTGGTTTTGGCACATTTTTATTTTGTTTCAACAGATCGACAAGCCTTTGGTGGAATTGAACTTCCGACCTCCAACATACCAACATATCGCCTAACCACTAGGCCATAGGCGATTCTTGTTATATAAGGGTGGCACATTTATATTTAAAGTGGTGTGGTTCTACAAATAGGGGAGGGGGTCAGTTCGGCGTGCACGCCCGACGGGATCAGCCCCAGGTTTCATCACCATTATGTGACCACCTACGGGAGATGTGGAGGGGCAGGGTCTGTGGCACCATGCCCACGCCCAAGGTGCATGTTTTATTGATTTCCATGAGATCAAGAGCAGGACAAGGGAGGTGTGTGGCCTATGGCTCGTGCCCCTTGGTTGTATGTATATCCACACCACTGGCAGTGAGTAGAGAAACAACTAGAGGGGATACGAACCATTAAAAAAATTAATTTTCAATTTAAAAACAATGCAAAACCCGTCGAACAAAACAGATTGAACCCGAGACCTTCGGGTTTCAAATAACCTACCTTACAAATACGCCACAAAACCATATTATGCCAATTTGCAGAAATAATGAGTTTTGTAGAGTTGTTTGCTCAAAGATTGAAGAAGGAGGTCTATCTTGGCCATTTTTTAGCGTTTTTGAGCCCAAGAAGAGCCTACACAAGGGTTTTTGGGCATTCTGGATGCAATGGCAGTGTTATTTTTGCAAGTTGAGACTTGTATGTTGATGTATTTGAACATTTGAGAATATAATAAAAAGGGCCACCATTGGAAGCTAGACTTGGAGATGTAGCACAGGAGGGGTGAACTCTAGCATCAATCCGTTGCGAATGCTCCTTATTGTCCATTTTAATTGTTAAAAATCTGCAAAAATTACTTTAGTTTCTGTGCTATTGTAATCAAAATCCATTGCCTAAAATACACAAACTAGCTTGCAAACAATTCATAAAACCATCATTTTTAATTTTAGATAAGTTGTAGTTTGAGATTTACGAGTACTTTGCAAACAAGGTCAGTCCTAGTGGGGTGAGGGTCGCATGAAGCAAAGGAGGAAGGATAAGGAGCACATAATAGGCCATGGAAGGAGAAAATGGGAAGTATATCATTTTGTCAAGGTTGCTCATTGGTCTCCCACTCCAGCATGCCCTTTTCAAGGCCTTTGAAAGGTATTTTTCTTTACTTTCTACCTATATCACATGTCTTTCTTTATGTTTTTTTAAATATTCCTTGAGAACTACTTGGACCTTCTTCTCTTATAATCATAATTGAAAATAAAATTTGATTAGAACTTAATAAAACTCTTGATCAGGTGAACTTGGAAATTGATGGCAAAATGTCAGTGGTTGTCCATTTTAGCTACAAGATATAAACAAAATAAGTGGCATCAAGTTTACATAAATTAGACAAAAATGTACAATGGCTCATTTTCTAAATTCATATCCTTTCATGCCATTTCAGAATTGTTGCATATGTTTTGAATGCATTTAAGGAATCCTCTGTGATTTAACTTGGATGTATAAATGAAAAGGACAACACTGACTCCTTGAAATCATAGAATTCCACAAAAATCAAAATTAGTGAATTTATTAGAAACCCAAAATTAAGATCAAAACCAACAATAGAATTTTCCTTCATCAATGATGGTGATTTCCGTGCCAAATTCTAAGCCTGTTGGTAGACACTTTTCATGTCAGCATTCTTTCCGAGCATGGAAGAAAAAAAATTCAAAGGGATGTACATATATCTATATATATATATATTATATTTTGTGTTGATCAAATAACATTTTATGCTTGGAGAACTGTAATAATATTGACATTATTCTTTGAATTTCATTTTTTCTCGGGGATTTTTTTATTCCATGGGCCTTGATTTTATCCTCATGCCATACAATGAGTATGGTGGAATAGTTTGCAGAAACGTTGGGGAATTTTGTCAAACATTCTCAGGTTGTTGTTTGGTTTTCTAGACAGTTGATTCTGCATCTTTTGTTGGGCTTCCTCTTTTGGTTAAAGAGGAGGAATTATATAGTAGTCACTTGCATATAACACCTAGGATTCTACTGAAACACATAGAAGAAAATGCACTATGTAAGAAGATGAGGAAGTTACCCAAGTGCTTTGTATTATTCCTAATTCTGATGTATTTAGACACAACACAAGTGTCCTTGTTGATAGTCATTTGGAGGGCAGGCTTTAGCAATACACAAGTGGAATGTTTGGTTTTGTATTTCTCAATGAAAACTTCATTGTTGACATCAAGCATATTGGTTCAAGTGCATGTCTTCTTGATATTATTGACTGATATTAAAAATCAAATATTTGGTAAAGGTATCTTCATAAAATGAACAAGAATTTAGTTTGTTGTGAGATCTGATCATATCTGAACTTTACAAATTGAATCAAGCTTCAAATTCACATGTATTGGCAAGTTAAAGAAACAATTATGGAGCCACACTTGCTCCATATTACAACTAGCTTATTCATTTATTCCACTTCATGATCTGCTTTTATTTGGCACTCAAAACATTATACAGACTTGATTGGCCAAAATGGATGCCTATTTGTGGAATTCATCTTGCAATGAGAACAAAGCAAGGTGTACAGGATGCAAGTTTGTCCTTGAAATTTCTCTAGTGTTCTCCTTCTAGTGTGAAGGTCATTTATTATGTTGACTTGTGTAACTAATCCCATCTTGTATAAATTTGGTGTTGGTGGATGTAAAAATAAAAGCAAGTTTTATTTAATATTGAAATTCAAATAATTTTGTGTTAATATTGTGCATGAGATAGTAGGAAGTGACAATGTATGAAGAATATGATCTCATTATATTGCAAAGAGGGATTTGGAGTACAAATCTGATGTGTTTTTCTGACTTTACATGTCACTGCTTGGGATTTTTGGTAGCATTTGTAGTCACTGATCTTGTAAAATAGTTAATGCACTTCATATTAAAAAGAGACTACATGAATGACTGTCTTTCATTTTATGTTGCCACATGTCCAAGATGTTCTCATTATGCATTTTTACATTTCCCTTCCCAAGATTGTTAGTTTAAATTCTTCCATTCTTCAAGAGAATATTAACCATGATGTTTGACTTAGGTCATGAACATCTTATAAGATATTTCTGTACAAATGGAGTTGCATAATATTAGGAACAGATACAGTAAAAATAAACTTCAACTTTTTGGTTGTGTTCATTGTCCACAGTCCCAGCAACAACACCTTATGGTTTCCATATGTGTCCATTTATCATTATTTATTTCTTTCTTTATTTTCACCAACATTTTTTCAAAAATACACAAGTGGAAGATTTGGTTTTGGATCTCTCAACAACAAATCCCTTGTTGACTTCAAGAACATTGGTTCAAGTGCATGTCTTCTTGATATTATTGAATGGTACTAAATATCAAAGATTTGGTAAAGGTATCTTCATAAAATGAGTAAGAATTTAGTTTGTGGTGATATCTGATCATTTTTGAGCTTCACAAATTGAATCAAGATCAAAATTCACATGTATTGTCATGTTCAAGAAGCAATTAGGGAACCAAAATTTCTCCATATGATAGCTAGCTTGTTCATTTATTCCACTCAGTGATATTTTTTTTATGTAATTGTCTATTTTTGGTTTTTAATATAATAAACAATTGTAAAGAGATCATAAAATTGACTATAGGTAGCTCAAAGATTGGTGTGATGAAATTGACTACAGGTTGCTTAAAGGATTGGTGCACGAATGTATGAAAGTAATGAGACTGATATGGCTATGCATTACAACTACAATGCAAAGTAAGTTTTAGACATATAAATACCTTTTAAATTTTCTGCACTTGTGCCCCATTGCTAGGGATATTTGTTTCTACACTGTATAACTATTAGGTCAAATTACCAAACTTCCTAAAACAGAAGTCATACATAAACCTGCATGCAAGTGAATGAAAAATCCAATCCCCAAAAACATGTTGGTTAGATTCTCTTGTAAGAATTTGTACCTAAAATATGTTGTCTACCCATTTTAGAAATGATGTTGTGCAGGTGATAGGTAGAAGGATTGAAATTCTACCTTTCTATAATAGAATTATCTAAGGAAAAGGACAAGCATATAATTTCTAAAACATATACCTTGACATCTATGCTCATAGGTGTCAGCAGTTAGAACTGTATTTTTTGATAAAGAGCACTAAGTTCTTTTGAGTAGAGGTTGTTTTGACCTTTGATATACTATTTCCATTGTTGGGTGATTGTATTATAACATATTTATAAACTCTCAAATTATTTTTACATAGGAATGGTCATTCTTGGATAGAGAAATAGATCTAATGTCAAAGCCTTATACAATGACTATGGAATTTTATAGTTTCCAGTGATCTAAACCTTCTTTATTGTATGTTATGGAAAACAAGTTATGTTGCAACTTCAATATTTCATAAATTATTTCTTTCTATTATTGAAAGTAGTGGTTGTTTCAGTCCAACAAAAGAAACAAGTTTTATGTATCTGTAGTTATTTTCTTAATGGAATTCAGTTGGTTTCAATGAAAATAATGCATGTTTCTTTGTCGTCGCCTTGTTGTCCAATTTCATCATTCACACTTGTCAAATACTAAAATAATGTTATTTCTAAATAGGTTGAAGTTGATCATCAACAAGATTGGGACAATGACATGCTAACTATAACAGCCCTGGCGAAAATTCCATGTAAAAATATATAAATACCACGGATGATGGGACACATATTCCAAGCTCAATGGTGGGTAGGACATCCCAGTGGGCGTTCATTTGGTTGTTTATGGCTAAGGAAATTGGCAAAGGCAATGACTAAGGCACTAAAGAGGCAAAAAGGTATTTTGGCACATTTATTTATGAAAATAATGGAAACTAGGATAAAATGAAGGTGAAAGATCACAAGTTGCATGTGAGGAGGAAATTGAAGGAAAATAATGGAAAATGAAGAAAGTAGAGGCCTCATTGATAAAAAGGCTTCTAAGGATCAATGGGAAAGACTTGGTCAGTTCAGTGTTGGAGCTCTCTTCTATTCTCTCTCTCTCTCTCATACTCTTGGAGACTTAGAGTTTTCCTAGATAACTCTTGGAGGGTGTGGCATAATTGTGTCCTGGGCTCTCAGTCGAAAAAGGTGGCTCAAATTCCATAATGCTAGCAAAACAGAGTGTTATCCTAGAGACTAACTCACATGGGCATTATCTGGTGAGCATTATAACTCGCATTGGCATTGTTTGGGGAGCATTACTCTAGCCTAAGTTGGTTAAAACATCAGTAGGACCCATAGACAGGTTGTTTGAGTGGCTGACTTGTCTCCTTTGGTTCTTTGGATGATGTTGGATGACTATGTGTGATGTTCCATCAATTATACTTCCTTAAGATCACCTAGTAGGTTGAATATGATCATAGTAGCCTCTCGTCTAATGTTTACCCTGGTAGGCATGGTTACTTGGGTGGATGTGGGAGGAGGGTGTTACAGAGTGCTATCAAAGCATGGTTGCACTCCCCTTGGGTTGTGTGTTGGTCATATATTCATGTTGCATGTAGTCCATGTATTTGTTGCATTTGCATGGTGTTGATCATGGTTGTAGTGATGTCGCCATGTTAAGGTTGATGGTGTTGTCGTGGAGTATGTCTTCATGTGTGTGGTTTATTATGCATTTTTATGCACGTCAGTGTTCACATGTTATCAAATGCATGTGAGGTGGCTGTTGTTGTCATGCATGAGGTCATGGTTTGTATAGTTGATATGGGCATGCATTGATGACTAGACTCTAGCTAGGATGATGAGTATATGGTTTTTCACTCATGTGTTATATGTCTATATGCAGTTGTTATGCATGTATGGTCTTGGTTATAGTTATGCATGAATAGTAGGTCAACCATGCCTTGTGAAGTCATTGTATCAAATTTAGGTCATCATGATGCTATTGGTTGTTATGATGCTAATGTGTTGGTTGAGATAGAGTAGGAGATGCAGATCATCATAATGAGGTTGCAGCGTTGGACCTTGGGGTAAGAAAATATCGACATGCAAGTATTGTATGTTTTGTATGTAGGTATGTAAGTTAATGATTGTTATATGTAGTAGGTTTATGTACATGTCTTTTGATGTTATGGTTACATTCATGATAGATGTTAGTTGATTAGTGTAGTTATATGCATATGTGTCAGATAGTCAAAGAATGATAGTAACCTTTGGTTGTATGCATTGCTATTGTTGATTAGCATGATATATAGCTTATTGTTTTTATATTATATTAACTTGATGAATAGGGTTATTTCATTGAGATCTTGATGTTGCAATTTGGATTGTTCATATGTGTGATGGTTATGTTCACTGCATTGAAGATCTTGATGTTATAATTATTGTGTTAACTTGGTTTGACCTATGCAGATGGTTATGGTTGTGATATTCAGGTATGAGACAACATATTTGTGATATGGTGTCGTACTAATCTATTTTGATTGTACATATGTGATTATTATGCATGAACCACAAATGATTATGAGATTATGACGTGAACATGTCAGTTAGTTGCTTATGACGTGAACATGTTAGTTAGTTACTATTGTGGATATCATGATTTATGTTTGAGTTGATATGTTGTGAATTTGTATCGTGCTAACCCAACTTTATTGTGTAGACAAGATAGCATCCCCTGATATACATTGAGGTATGAGTTTTATTGTGTCATTTATTTGGTGCTTGGTTGTTTGATTATGATTTCTATTTGGTGTTTGAGTGTTTGGTGCCTAGTTGATTGATTTAACATGGTATGTTTGCAAGTGGACTGAATGTTTGATAAATTTCATAATATGAGTAGGTGTTCCAATGATCTTTCTTTAAGATGATTTACTAATACATATGTGTTGAGACAGTTGATATGTACTTGAGTATAAGTAGGTGATAGTTGTAGCAGTATGTCTAATGACTGTGAGTTTACTATGGATTATGACATGATTGTGAGTCTTGCTAAATGTTGATTTCAATTTGATAGATATGATTGTCTTGATATTTGGAACATGTGGTTGACATGTGTGAGAAGTTGCAGGAAGCATGCTGGTATTAGCTTGGCAAGGTAATAGTTTAGGTGTTTATACCACTAACAGTTGGGTGATGTGACAGTACACAGTAATCCTTGATTGTAATAAGGTAAAAGAAAGGAATTGGGAAGGAATTCCTTGGCTATGTTTGGAAGCCCTAATTCTAAATGAATGAGTGCTTTGCATACAGGAAGTCTTCTTAACCTTGATTTTTTCTGACATTATGTGGATACATGCTATATTCATGAACATGTACTTGACAGGTATATTAGCTAGTATTTAGTTACAGGTGGACCTGTAAAAGGATTGGAATCCCTTGAGAGATGGCGTGGAGGTGTTCAGTTGCAAGCAATGTGCTTGACACAATAAGATGAGATAACTGGTGTATTGTTATGTTTATGGATGCACTAATAATTATGTGTTAATGACAACATGATGCAAGGAGTTGCATGGCAAGAGACTGCCATGAAATATTGAAGAAGGCTCAGGTTGAGCATTCCCTGGGAACCATGGGGACTGAGTCATGGTGTTTGCTATGAGTCTTGTGCTTTTGGTCTTTCATGATTTTTTGTGCTTGATTTGCGGCTTTGTTTATGTCTAGTGTATGGCCATACTACTTTGTTTGTGGTGTCATATTATTGATTGGTTTTCCATGGTTTTTCTCTTGCTTGTTTTTTATCTTTCCTTTTATTGTTTTGAGTCTTGGGAACTAGTTGGGAAAGAGGAAATTTAATGGAGCTCGGGGAGAGATGTATGGTGCTTGATAGATAGTGTAAGACTCAGATGAAGCTCTGTGCATGAGTGAGCACAACAAAATGTAAGACTATGATAGTCGGTTGGACTAGTTGGGTCCATTGTGGTAAATTGATGATGATAGAACAATCATGGGAAAGGTAATCAAGAAAAGTTAAAGTAAATGGATCTGAGGTGTTAGTTGCCTTGGCTATGTTGGGAATGATTGTTCTCAATGTTCTGTATGAATAAAGGAAGTTATCTTAACCTTGACCTTGATATCTAGTAATTATGTTATGATCGTGATTATGTTGATGTTTATACATGTAGGTGTGTATGTATGTCATGTTTGACAGGGTCGTCATAGATCATGATTATTAATGCTAACATTTATATGTATACATGTATGTGTGTATGTCGTTATCTGACAAGATGATGATTGTTTTATGCTAATGATTATATATGTATGTATCTATGTATCTATGTCACTGTTTGACAGGGTTGTCAAGGACCGTTCATGTGGAGGAATGATTTATTATCCATGTGAATAGCAAGAAGAGGTTCTTGGCTATGAGGAATCAAGTGGAGGAGTAGTCACGACAAATATATGAGGTCAATGTCATGTGGTTATGAGTTGATATTATGTGATGATATTATGCCTATGGTTATGTTATGACAGGTAATGTGGAAGGATACATCAGAGAAATGAAATCAAGGTGGTTTGCGACATGCTAGGATAAGCATGGATAAGACATTGGAAGCAAGGTTCCTTGGAAGATTCAGTGTGGTTTTGGATGTGTGGAACAATTGTTGTGCATATGTCGTATATGTTGTACTTGTTGCACCTATGATGTTGTGTGCATGTGGTGTGGTGTATATTTTGTGTGTGTACATGTTGATTATGAAATTTTATGTACATGGTGTAGTATATATAGTGTTGTATGAATGTTTCATATTTTGTGTTGGGTATAGATGGTGCTATGTACATGTTGGATATGCAGTATTGTGTACATGATGGATATGCAGTGTTGTGTGCATATGGTGTTGTGCGCATGTTGGATATGTAGTTTCATGTACAGATGATGCTATGTACATGTTGGAAATGCAGTGCTATGTACAAGTGGTGTTGTATGCATGTGGTGCATTGGTACTATATACATATGGTGTGGTGTGCATGATTGTATAAGTGGTGTTGTGTGCACATGGTGTTGTGTACATGCTGTACAAGTGGCGCTGTGTGTAGGAGGTGTTGTGTACATGTCATGCATGTGGCGTTGTGTACATGTGGTGTCACATACTTGTCCTGCATGTGGTACTATGTACATGTGGTATTGTGTACACATTGTACATGTGGTGTAGTCATGGTATCATGACTTGTGTATTCGTTGTGTTGTACTCTATGTGGGTACATGTATTGTGTGGCATTTTACATCAGGTATAGATGTATGCATTATGTTGTATATTAGGTGTATGTATATGCATTTTTTGGTGTCACAAGTTGAGTGCAGATGCATGTCTTGTGATGTACATTGTTTACATATACATGTTGTGTTGTGTTGTACACCAAGTGAAGGCATACGTATTATGTTGTGTTGTGCACTGGGTGTAGGTGTATGTGTTGTACGTTAGGTATAGGTGCATGTATTACATGGTGTTGTGTTTCATGTGTGGTTGTATGTGTATGATGCACAATATGTGTATGTGCACCTGGTTAAGGAGAAGGCACTGGGTGTTTGTCGGGCGTGGAAACCGATTTGGTGTGTGAACGAAATAAGAACAAAGGCATAAGTAAGGATCGATTAAAGGATAAGTATCAATATATTATTTCAGCTTATTATGCATGCGATTTACGGTTTTGGTATATGATGATTATATGTGAATTATGATTCTTGTTTATGATGGTTACATGTGATTTATGATTTTGATCTATGATGGTTATGTTTTGAGCTAACCTAATGAGATATCTTAATACATGTTGATTTGGTTAAACATGTTAGTTTGTCTTGTTATGACAGGAAGTGAACAGGATTGCAAGTGTACCTTATTGAAGAACTACCAACGAGGCATGATTTGAGGTTATTTCGATTTATTTGAATCTAATGGAAATTATGTGCTTGTAATAGGAATGCATGAGCATGCTCAGTTGAGTCGTTGAAATCGACTACAAGAATTGACAGCAACAACAAATGAAATTGGAAAATGCAACAGTATGATGGTAGAGTACTTCAAGAGCAGGTCCATTGTGGGACACTGGTACCCAATAGTGTCCATTGATTTCCAAGAGCATGCTATGACCAGTATGATGGTTTTGAGGAAGTTATATGCCTTGGTTTTGTATCTTCCGATGTGAGGAAGCCTTGCCAAGGGATGGTCTACCTAGGATGGGGGTGCCAATAGAACTTGGAAGGTGAGTGACTGCATGGAAGAGGTGACCAGATTCCCGAGGGAATGTGTAGCAAAGAAGGGAAGCTCATGGATGGATTTGGTTTTGGTCATTAACATTGCCAGATGGAATCAGATGCACATTGGGAGTGCACCCTAGAAAAATGAACCAATAACTGTTCATTGAGAGGACAAGTGGCACGAGATCGCAACGCTAGACATTGGATGTAGCTATGACTGTGGTAGTAGATTTTGAACTTCCTAGGAAGGAGGTGACTCCGAGTACTACTTTGAGGGTGGAGGTGTGAGCCTCTGTATTCCCTTGTTGATTGATAAGGGCATCATATTATCTTATTTGTTGGTTTAGAAGATGTGTAAATGTGTATATGTGATTATTGTAAAAATCGTAATGAGTTATGTTATAAAGCTCCACTATGTGGTATGTTGTCATGTTGTCGGGATGTTTTGTTTTAGCAGATGGTCATTGTAAATACTGTAATGAGCTATTCTATAAGGCTCCATGGGAAATATGTTTTGTTTTCAATAGTCTTGTTGGTTATAGGTATCACTGAACATCGAGGACGGTGTTCCCCCAAGGGGGAGGGTTCTGTAATAGCCATGGTAAAAATTCCATGTAAAAATATATAAATACCACGGATGATGGGACACATATTCCAAGATGAATGGTGGGCAGGACATCCTAATGGGTGTTCATTTGGTTGATGGCTAAGGAAATTGGTAAAGGCAATGGCTAAGGCACTAAAGAGGCAAAAAGGTATTTTGGCACATTTATTTATGAAAATAATGGAAATTAGGAGAAAATAAAGGTGAAAGGTCACATGTTGCATGTGAGGAGGAAATTGAAGGAAAATGAAGAAAATAGAGGCCTCATTGATAAAAAGGCTTCCGAGGAACAGTGGGCAAGACTTGGTCAGTCCACTTTTGGAGATCCCTTCTATTCTCTTTCTCTCTCATGCTCTTTGAGACTTAGAGTTTTATTGGAGCAATCTTGGAGGGTGTGGCATACTTGGATTCTTGGAGTAAGAAGGAAAAGGAAGAGCAAGAAAGTGAAAGAAGGCATCGACATCAAAAGCTACATCCTATTTGATTGTAGGTACTGATTTCATGTATGATTTCTTCACTAGTTTTGGAATGTGTGGCATATGCATGTGGTTTCTTGGTTGTGATCTATCATTGACATGGAGGATTGCCTGGCTCGACAGTGGATTGCCTAGCCTTGCCATTTCCTAGATAGCCATGGTGATTGTTGGTTTACTTTCATTGTTTTTTTTTGGTTGGTTCTCATGTTTCCTTAGCTTGGGTTGAGTTATTAGTCCTTGAAGCCCTGGTTGAAAAAACGCTCTAGAAGACCTGTAACAACTTGGGTTGAGTTACTAGTCCTCGAAGCCTTGGTTGGAAAAATGCTCTGGAAGCCCTTAGTGGGTTGAGTTACTAGTCCTGGAAGCCATGTATAATTGTGGGTTGAGTTACTAGTTCTAGAAGCCTTAGTTGGACAAACGCTCTAGAAGCCCTGGGAAGCTTGGATGGAGACCAATTTGATGATGGTTTTATGATGTCCGAACGTGAGGTGGAATCATTGTTTGATGGGTTGAGGTGGATGGCCTCTATAAGCCCTAGATGAGTTTTTGATTAATGTGTTGTATGAGATCCCACATTCATGCTTGGAATATGGCACCAAGGTGATTGGCTAAAGAGAGACTTGTCTCATCCAGTCTATGGTCGGGTGGAACGTGGTAGTCCCATATCTGGTTGATTCATTGCATTCATTAATTAGAAATTCATTTCCTTGACTTTCATGTGTAAAAGTACTCATGTGTACATGGATTTTTATGGCTAATATGTCCATTGTATTTTCTGTTCCTATTATGTTGGTTATATGTATATTTTGTGATAGCGAATGTGTATGGCTCTTAGCATGTTTGTACTTGTATCTAAATGGATAATGTATCTATGATATAATAAATTATAAGGCAACAAATTACATGAGGAAACAATGGTTCATGGTGATTCTCAGATATGTATGAGATCTCTACACTTAATTATGTAGTTTACACCTATAGGTTACACGTTGATGATATGTTTGAAAAAATGTCTATCATGGCTAGTAGGGGTCTCGTTATGGTCTTGCTCATATTATTGCTTTTTCATTCTTGTTTCCTTGTATTCTTACTAATTTTAAGTGCTCATTCCATTCTGGGTAGTGTCCCGGGCTTTGGGCCAAAAAATTTGGCTCAAATCTCGAAATGCTAACAAAACAGAGTGTTAGCCTAGAGACTAACTCACATGGGCAGTGTCTGGGGAGCGTTATAACTTGCCTAAACAGTGTCTGGGGAGTGTTATAACTCGCCTTGGCAGTGTCTAGGGACCGTTAATCTGGCCTAAGTTGGTTAAAACAACAGTAGGACCCAGGGATAGGTTGTTTGAGTGGCTGACTTGTCTCATGTGGTTCTGTGAATGATGTTGGATGATTGTGTGTGATGTTCCATCGATTCCACTTCCTTAAGTTCACCAATGAGGTCTAATCGAATCATAGTAGCATCTCATATCATGTTTACCCTAGTTGGCATGGTTACTTGGGTGGATGTGGGAGGAGGGTGTTACACTAACCAAGGAAGAAATTGAGGCTAGAGTGTAAAGAAAAATAGAGGTTACTATTAAGCAAGATAGGGCGTTGGTCTATGCATTTTCTCATCATGTATGTGCTTAATTGCTGCTAGAAACTACTAATACGCTAAATTCAACAATCCCTTCCACACATTTTGGTAGTATTGCATGTTTACAACTATGGAAGAATTATCCAAAATTATTCCAAACCATGTTGATGGAGATTGATCCCAAGAAACCTCATTGGAGATGGAGCTAGTTAGATCGTTGGATGGAAACCAGGGAATGGGACAACCTCAGGATGACCATGGAGGAAAATTCTAACGAGGAATCTTAAAACTATAAGTGATATTGGACAAAAAAATTCACATATAGAGTTGAAGCAGTATAATGTAGAATTGACCAACATTGGCACCATAAAATCTGATCCATTTACTCCCCTTTCAAAATCCTCCATACCAAATAGATATTATTGATGAGGACAAAAACAAAGAGCGATGGAAAATTTTTGAGGTCAAAAAGACCAAGATATAACTCTCATAACAATGTAGTAGGTAGATCTTCTATGAGATATGATGAAATCCTTATGAGCTCTCCTAGAATTCCCAGCTACATAGCATCTACAAAGTCTACCAAAGCAAAGGTCAAATCACTGAGTACTCCAAAGAAGAGGCATGGAAATCCTGACATAGAGCCTATTTCATATAGAAGGAAAAGGCTATATTTTCCTTTGTTAGAGGCTAGTTTAAGCCCATAAAAGTCCATTAAAGGCTCCATGTTTCCTCATACAAGTCCCAATTTAAAAAGGCTTTTCAGACCATCGAAATCAAAGAAGTCTGTTAGTTCTTTGAAAGATCTTAATATTGAATCAAATGATTCCTCTTTGACTTGGGGTCACATAAAACCTTCTAGATAAGTATTTGTCTAGGTACATGCATCGACTACTATAGTTTGGATTGAGATTGCTGGCATGGTAGAGGAGTTATATTTTTCTCAAAATTACAAAAGGTTGCTTAGTAGAGATTAGATTGGGATTTGGGAGTATGTTATGCTCTTAACCTACAAGACGATACAATAATACCAAATATGCGTAGAAATATACCCAGAACATAGAACAATGAGAAATAATAGCAAGTATTTTATTATTCAGAGAGCAATGTTCACTTGCCTCTTCGAGGGGGCAACCTCCAATAGAGCAGAGCTCGATTACAAAATAAGATACGATTCTCCTCGCAGGGAGTCTCTATCCTTTATATATGACTCATACATGCAATACCATGGTTCTTATTAATACCATATATGTAATACCATGGCCCATTTGCAACTAAATGTGGTTCCGTCATTAAATGAGGGTTAACCACTTACAATTATTAATATGGGCTTTATTAACTCTTTACTTAACTATAACTATGACTCGATCCTACTACATAAGTAAGGGGGTTAGGGTGGGACCATAACATGCCCTCCCCCATAAGAATAGCCTTGTCCTCAAGGCTGAATCTGCGAAAACTGTTGAAGAATAGTGGCTGGTTCCCAGTTGGCATCATCCGGGGAGGTGTCTTTCCACTTGACGAGGACTTCCATGATCATGTAGCCACACAGGTGCCATTCTCGAGTGTCTAGGACCTGTTCAGGTTGGAGACAGATTGACCCTTCTTCATCCAATTCAGGTAGACTGGTTTGAATTCTGCAATTGTTCCCAATCACTTTCTTGAGGCATGAGACATGGAAAACTGGATGGATTTTTGCAGTCGGTGGAAAAGCTAGCGTGTAGGCCACTTCTCCAATTCGCTGAAGTACTTGATATGGTCCGTAGAATTTTGGATATAGTTTCTGACAACCCTTGTCTTTGAGTGATGTTTGCTTATATAGTTGCAGCCTCAAAAATACCTAATCCCCTTCTTGAAATTGGCGTTCTGAGTGATGTTGATCTGCCTGTTGCTTCATGCGGTTTTGAGCTTGATGAAGATTCTCTCTAAGATGGGCGAGCATGGTTGTGCAGTTATGTAGGAGTTGATCCACTTCTTGTACCTTTGAGCACCCCTTGATATAAGAAGTAGGGGAAGGAGGGAGTTGACCATAAACTGCTTCATAGGGAGTCACTTTGGTGGTGGCATGATAGATGGTGTTATACCACCATTCAACTAGAGGTAACCACTGTACCCAAAGATGTTTCTTTTCTGAAGTGAAACACCTAAGGTAGGTTTCCAAACATTTGTTGACTATTTCAGTTTGACCATCTGTTTGTGGATGATAGGAAGTCCTAAGTTTTAGTTGGGTACCTTGTAGCCTGAAGAGTTCCTGCCAAAAATTACTGGTGAAGATTGTTCACGATCAGACACAATAGAAGTGGGCATGCCATGCAATTTGAAGATCTGATCCATGAAAGATTGAGCGACCAAAGTCGGTGTAAAAGGGTGGGGTAGGGCGCAAAAATGAGCATACTTAGAAAGTCGGTCCACAACCACCATGATGACTGACTTGTTTCCTGACTTTGGAAGACCTGTAATGAAATACATATAAACCTCTGTCCATATTGATGCTAGGATGGGCAATGGTTGTAATGTGCTTGGTGCTTTGAATGTCTCCCCTTTGTGGCACTAACAGACATCACATTCCGCTACAAAAGTAAGAATGTCCTTTTTCATGCCTATCCAAAAAAATGATCTTCTAGTGCAAGCATATGTCTTCTGAAAGCCTAAATGTCCTGCAGTGGGGGATGAGTGCAACTCCGCCAAAATGCGGCTTTTGAGGGTGGATGTTGGTGATATTATGACTCTGTCCTTGTAGTGAAGAATCTCATCTTGCCACGAGTAGCCCTTGGTGGAATTTGGATTTGCCTGCAATTGAGTAGTGAGTTGGGAGAGCCAGGGATGTGAAAACCATTCCCTGCGAACCTCTTCAATCCATTCTGGAATGGGAAGGGAAATTGCGAGCAGGGTACTTTCCTCCTCAAATTGGCGAGATAATGCATCTACTACAATATTTTCATGCCCTTTCTTGTAAATGATCTCATAATCATATCCCAACATTTTGGCAAGCCATTTATTTTGTTTTGGTGAGGACAGGCGGTGCTCCAAAAAATATTTAAGACTTTGATGGTCTGTGCGGATTTGGAAACGTCGACCCAATAAGTAAGGTCGTCAGGTATCTACTGCATGTAAGATGGCCATCATCTCCTTCTCATAGGTATATTGTCCCAGATTCTTCCCACTTAGTTGTTGGCTTGTGAAGGCCAAGGGTCAACCTTCTTGCATTAAGACCACCCCAATACCCATACCCAAAGCATCACATTCAATGACAAAAGATTTGGTGAAGTCGGGTAGTGCTAAGACTGGAGTGGAACACATGGCATTTTTGAGAGCTGTAAAGGCTTGTTGTGCTTCATCATTCCAGAGGAATGAATTTTTCTTGAGGAGTTGAGTGAGGGGCTTCGTAACATGACCATAATTGTGGAAAAATTTCGATAGTAGCCCTTGAGACCCAAAAATCCTCTCAGGCTCTTCAAGGTCTTAGGTTGAGGCCAATCCTGCATTGCTTGGATCTTTTTGGGGTCCACCCTGACACCGTCGCGCCCCACAATGTGGCCCAAATACTAAACTTCTTCCATGCCAAAAGAACACTTGGACATCTTAACAAATAATTTATGCTCGCGGAGAAGTTGCAAGAGTAGATCTACATGCTGAAGATGTGCGGCCCAAGTGTGACTGTAGATGAGGATGTCATCGAAGAAAACAAGGACAAATTTTCTGAGATATGGTTTGAGTAGGTGGTTCATAAGGCTCTGAAAAGTAGATGGGGCATTACAAAGACCGAATGGCATGACCAGGAACTCATAATGGCCTTCATGAGTTCTGAAAGCAGTCTTTGGAATGTCGACTTATTTCATGCGAATTTGGTGGTAGCCTGAGCGAAGATCCAACTTAGTGAAGAATTGAGCCCCATTTAGTTCATCTAGCAAATCATCAACAACCAGGATGGGAAATTTATCTTTGGCTGTCAACTTATTGAGGGCCCTGAAGTCTGGACACATATGCCATTCCCAATCTTTCTTGAGCACCATGACCACTGGTGATGAATAAGGACTAATGCTGGGACGAATGACGCCTGCTTCCAAAAGTTCCTTGATTATTTTTTCTATTTCATTCTTTTGGGCGAACGGATATCTATATGGGTGCACATTTGGTGGTTGGGCCCCTGGGACCAAATTGATGCTATGATCATGTTCCCCTCTCGAGGGTGGAAGTTCATGAGGCTTGTCAAAGACTGGCAGATGGTTATTTAAAATTTGTTGCATCTCAGGATGAATCAGAAGATAATTGGGTTCGAAGGCCTGGATGGCATTAAATTGAGCTATAACTCCATGATGGCCCTTTTTGAACAATTTTTCCACCCTATGTGAGTTGATGATAGAGGGAGCTCCTGCCTGGAGTTCGCGGAGGGTATGTGTGTGGTTGTTCTGCTTAAAGCTCATATATAACTCCTGGAAATCCATTGTGATTGGGCCAAGTGTGCGAAGCCATTCAACACCGAGGACAATGTCACACCCTCCCATTTCATTGTTCCCCCATCTGCAATTTGGACTTGGAAGTTAGAAACTGCTCGTACAAATCAATGCACTACTTCCGCGACTCTTTGATGGATAAAATTATGTGTACTTCCACTATCAATCAAGACTACTAGGCAATGCTTAATAAGACCTCTGATTTTGAGAGTTTGAGGCGAAGAAATCCTTGCCAAAGCATGCAGCAAAATAACTGGTTCTTCACGGACATTGTCCTTCTGGTTGTCCTCTTCTTCCTCCTCAGGTTCCTCAAGTGGTGGGGCTTCCTCTGATGAGCTGTGATCAGTAGCATCAATTTGAAAAAATTTGGGCTCCTTGCATTTATGACCTGGGGAGTATTTTTCATCACAGTAGTAACATAATCCCTGCTTTCTTCTTTTTGCCATTTCTGCAGGTGACACCTTTTGAACCTTAAGTGTTTGGGTAGTGCTGTGAGCTTGTGGGGGGCGACCCTTAGCAGTGAAATTTGGGTGAGCGGAATAGGCTACTAATGCACGTTCAACTTCACGAGCTACCTTGCAAGCCTCCAACCATGTGGGAGGGTGGTGCAGTCGGACGTGAGCTTGTATGGCCTCTTTAAGACCACTGATAAAACATTCCGTGTAGAACTCATCTTGTAGACCTAAAGTGCGGAAAGCTAAGGCTTCAAAGGCTGTAATATATTCATCCACTGTTCCAGTCTGTCTGAGCTTAGTGAGACAACCCAAAAAAGCAGAGTCATGGTCAAAGCGATCCATAAGAGATTTTTTGAATGTGTCCCAAGTGAAGGGCCTTCCATAGAAACGTTGATGCCATTGCCACCATTGCCATCTTTCATTGTCCAAGTACATGCTCCCCACCATAAGCTGAGTGGAATTATCCAAGATGTAATTTAGATTGAAATATTGCTCCATTTGTGCTATCCATGCTGCTAGGTGAGAGCCATCAAATTTATGCATATCCAGCTTGGGCGTGGACAGGATTGTTGGTGGGTGCCCTAGAGGTGAAGAGAGTGGTTAGACTCACCCTCACTGTGTTCATTGCCAATATATGCCTCCTTGCAGGCTTCCGCCTTGCCCATAGAGAGTGTTGTAGTTATTTTCACCGGCTGGTCTTGGATGTCTTTCAAGGATGTTTCAAGTTTGTCTATCTTCTCATTGGCCATAGCTTGAGCTCTAGTTTCTACCATGCATCGACCCGATGTACTTGAAATTTGGGACCGCCCGAATTTTATTTATTTATTTATTATTATTATTATTATTATTATTTTTCTGAAAACTCCTAACGGAGTTTTACTCCTTGCTTAGGAATACTGCAATAGCCGAATCCCCGAAATGTCAATGCTGCCAAAAGTCTTGCGAAAATCACGCCTCAGTATAGGAACCCAGACAACTACTCAGATCTGGATGGTGGATCTAGTGGATCTGAGAGATCTGAATGGCTGATCGAATAGATCTGAATGGTGGAACAGATTGCTGCTGCGGATCTGATGGATCTAATAGATCTGAATGGTTGTTCTCTTAAATCTAAACTACGATACTGATTGTTGTTGCTGCTGCAAAGCCCCACTTGCAAGATCTGATCTGGCAGAGATTATGCGTGATACAGAGATAGAAAAGGGAACTATGGTCTCGAGGAGTGTCAGGTGCTACAGATCGCAATATACATAAGGGTTTGACAGTAGTACTCGGCCCAATTTTTCAAGGCACTAACCAAGGAGGATCAACCATACCCTTAGCCGTACAACCAGACTACCCTATCGTGCGGGTGAGTAATCTCTCTGAGTGTTGTTCTCGGTGTACTATAGCAGAAAGATGGCCGAAGGTTTATCTATGGCGAGGTTTCAAGGGAGCTAGGGGGCTTCCGATATACCAGAGGGTACTTGGAAGACAGTCTGTGTGCGGTTCTGTCTAATGCGCTACTACTCGAAGGGGTACCCACAGGGTTTACAAGGGAGTCCAACAAGCGTGACCACCTCTTGTATTTCCTGTGTGCATGCCTCCCCAAATCTGCAAGTTTATGCGCTCAATGACATATCCCGTGGTTTAAAGACGCCAGAACACGTCTCTAGCCAAAAAAATTTTTGCTAAAAAATGGAGATCCTACTGGCCCTGGAAAGTGCTCTGATAGCACTTGTTATGCTCTTAACCTGCAAGATGATACAAGAATACCAAATATGCGCAGAAATATATCTATAACATAGAACAGTGAGAAATAATAACAAGTATTTTATTATTCAGAAAGCAATGTTCACTTGCCTCTTCGAGGGGGAAACCTCCAATAGAGCAGAGCTCGATTACAAAATAAGACACAATGCTCCTCGCAGGGAGTCCCTATCCTTTATATATGACTCATACATGCAATACCATGGTTCTTATTAATACCATCTATCTAATACCATGGCCCATTTGCAACTAACTGTGGTCCCATCATTAAATGCGGGTTAACCACTTACAATTATTAATATGGGCTTTATTGACTCTTTACTTAACTATAACTATGACTCGATCCTACTACATAAATAAGGGGGTTAGGGTGGGACCCTAACAGAGTACTAGCCTTTTTATGGATTCCAATGATATCTATTTCTATTTGATATTTCAGCTAAAATAATTTGATTGCAATAAGAGATTTATAGACACCTGGGAAATATAATTTCATTGAGACTGCATGTTGGGGCATTGTTAAGATTTGGGAGGGCTGGAAGGTGATAGAAGGGTATCTTACTGGTTTCCAAGTATGTTATAATAGGTTTGGCAAGGGTTCATAGTGAATTCGTAAAGAGATGCAATTAATGTTGTTAGTAATTTGTACTTAGAAGAGTGTATTAAGGATTGCTACAAATTTAGGAGAAATATTTAATTTAAATGGATTCATTCATTGAGCGAGGTTAGATGCCTAAATTGGGAACAAATTTCTTCCTGTCATTGGCTGAAAACTGTCAAGTGCTTTGAATTTGTGTTGGATTTTAACATCAACGATCAATCACATTGTGCACCTTTTGAAACTTCCTTTATTGTTAGAATGAAAATACACTTGTACCATTTTTATGGAATGTGGACCTTTTATAACAAGTTATATTTTTCACTTTCCTTTGGATAGATATTCCTATTAGATTCGAAGTGATGTTAATAATTTTCCAATCATTGTAAACATTTCAATATGCAATTCCTTCGTTATTCAATGGATTTAAGCTAAGACGAGAATGGGATTTTTGCATTAACATTGATTTCCCTATATGGACTTTTGGCTTATTTGTGAAATTTAAATAGAGAACTACAAGAAATATACATGTACTGCCATATTATATAATACAAAATATGAAATGCAAAAGGGAACTGATTTTCACTCTTAATCTTGAGCAATGGTTTTCAAGGAGTGTGGAACTAATGACTTATGTTTTGATATTTCTTGGAAATATTTTCCTGATGGGAAGTATGCTAGTACTCATAGCACATTGCCTTATAAAACATATCAAATCTCATACTTTCTAGCCTTAAGTTTGTAGGCCCACAGTGGCACATTTGTTCGGGGTGGAAAATTGAACCAAATCAAATATTGTTTTTTTCCGAAGAAGAAAATTCATAATTTCTATTGATAAGGAATTACATGCTGTTGATGCCCATAGGCATATGCTGGATTGTGGTTTGTCGCCACTATTCAAAAAGCAAAATAAATAATTACATAAGGTTCCCATTGGGATACTGAGATAGGTATTGTCCATCATAATAGGTGCATAGATGTTGTACATAAGATCATGCTGAAATATATTGAGGTATATACAAAGGTATAAGCAAAAATAAAGTTCATCAAAAATTTTCAGATTGAGGCCATTGCCTCACTGTAGAGGTCCATATATATATGGTCTGTGATAAAATCTGTGTGTCCCTGTGGGAGTGAATTCCTCGATCAGTCAATCTCCTAGAGGACGATCCGCCGCTTCTTTCGAAAGCCGGTCAACAATTGCATTTCTTTCCCTGTAGATATGAGAAACAATTATCTGGTCAAATGTGTTTAAAAAAAAAATTTTCTTCCAAGATATGTTTCAATGAATATGCATGACAAATGGACTTGTTGTTAAACCAATCAGCCACAGTCTTTGAGTCTCCAAAAATTTGTATTTGTTGGCAGTTTTTGGTCATGGAAAAATATATAAGATGACGCAGGGTCATAAGTTCAGCATGGTTGTTTGTTCCGGGTCCCAGACCCAAGCTCATCTGGAAGTAGTGTGAGTCTGTTAGATGAAAAAGGATGCCACCACCACATCCTTGCCGCTGGGTTGCCCCGTCAAAGTATGCCCACGACACATCTTTGTTTATGTGTTCCGGGGTGATGTTCTTGGATTGAATCTGTTTGGTCACATTTGGTAATTCTGCATATGCCGCACATATGATGGGGGGGAGGAGGTTCCAAATTACTGTACAGTTCTCAAATATGATCGTATTCCTCCTGTTCCATATGTTCCAGGCCACCAAGAGGGGGAGATTCCGGGGCTTTTCTGACGCCACTGAAGTCCACCACTACTCCCACGCCGCTTGAATGTCCACCCCTTGCCAGTCCGCGTTGAAAACCAAATCAAATATTGTTTTAATGCAATGCCATAGATTTTTCTCTTGTTCCAATGCAAAGTCCATCATGTAACTACATAATGTTGTGCCTATTTTCTAAATATTTCTTCCACGTGAATAGATTGAACAATGCGTTGGAATTTCTTATAAACAATTTGGTAATGCATACCAAAAACATTGTAGACATGGAAATATAATATATTAATTAACTGATGAAAAATACAATAGTTTACGCAATGTTACAACGTCATATTCTTTTTGTGTAACATGAAATTAGGCGTGATAAAACATCTACACATGTTTTGCATAATGCTAACCTAGGCCTAGAGATTCAATATGTCCCCAAGTTTTATTGGAGGATTCTCATATATTGTTCCTTAGTTTTCCAGCATCCCCACTGCATTACTTCATTACCTATAGCTAGATGCATTCTTATAAACATGACAAAAGGATTGTTTTAGAGTCAATTACAAAAAGTCCCCTTATTTACAACTGTATAAAATGTTACAGGAAATTGCATGCCTATGTGACCTAAACACAAAATACAAGACTAAAAAGATAGATATTAAATATGGACAACATACATAATACAAATAATTAGGTATTTGCTTCGAAACTCATACTTAGTGTGATATTTGTTATATTACTATACTTGCTACAGTTCAAATAATGCCCTGCAAAACATATTTTTATGTTTTAGCATTACTTTGCTAAGTGTATCCACTGCCATCATTGTTTTTATAGGAGTACATTTGGACACTTTCTTGTCTTCTAACATGTTTTGAAATGAATTCGTATTTAATTTTGGCATTTTTTTCTTGTATTTCTTGTATTTAATAATTTTTGGTAGCTCTTGGATGATTACGTCATTTGTAGACAATAGACCCTTAAAGAGGGAGATAGTGCTCCACTTAAACCATGATCTGTAATCAATGTCCCACATATATATCCACAAACAAAAATTCCCTTTTTCCTTGGAGCTTCCTTGCTCAATATGTTTACAATTCCCTCAATGCTTCCTTGTGTTTCTGCAACATTCAATACACTGACCCAATGGTTTCCAAGTACAAATCTAAGAAAAAGGGAGAAAAAGGGTCAAATTTTTTCTTCTATTTTTAGGGGAAAATGACGCTTGAAATATATTTGAAGTCATTGAAGACATGAGATTTGAAAATATGGTACCAAAAATATTTTAGATTGGTTTTATCTAATTTTTCAGAAAGGTTTTTGATATGTTCCATGAATTTGAAATATGGTTTTCAAAAATGTTCTACATATTTGTAGTTTAATATTTGCAAGTCTTGGCTCTGCGATGGGCACCCTTCTCCTGGTCGCTGTGCACCTCTCCCCTTCCCCTATCATTATTCATATCTACATCCTTAATCCCCTAGCCTCCTGGTGCTCATAAGGATGGTTCCCGTTGGGGGAGGATCACTGGGCTCCTTTATTCCCTAAATTCATGTAACATCAACTACAAGCTCTGACCTAACTTCCCATTACCCCACTCCACAAAAAGCCAAAATAACCTCACAAAACGACAAATTGTTTGATATTGCCATGTGTGAATCCCAAGTGCATCAAGATCCAGATCAAAGGAACACCAACACCTGCAAAGAAAAATAAGAGAAGATACCCTATCTGCACATTCCACCAACACGGCTAAATAACAACATTCAGTACATGCAAGGTCATGCTCTCGTCTACAATTTTAAAGGGGTATGGTGAATATAAAATATGCTCATGCACTGGATCATCTTGAGATGGAAACCCAAAGAAGACTATGACATCAAGCTGGGATCCAAAGGCTTCTTCATGGTGGTATTCACCCATCAAGATGACCTCAAATATGTCCTAGAAGGAGGACCCTATTTCCTAAATTCCGTCACTGAGTCTTTATATGAGGAAATGGACGACGTGTTTCACCTTAGAAAAGGAGGACTTCTCTTGGGCATCGACCTGGGTGTGAATCTACTCTCTCCCCTATGAGTACTGGGACCACAACACCCTTCAGGGCATTCAAAATAGTCTAGGTAAATTCATCTGTCTTCAGAGAAAACTTGCCAAGGCTTTTATGTAGCCTATGCAAGGATGTGTGTCTACATGGACATTTCAGGCTCTCTCCGAGAATTCACCACCTTGGAATTTGAAGACAGGGATTGGATCCAAATGTTGGACTATGAACATGTGCCTTCAAATGTAGGAAATGCCACCAACATGGAAATATGTTTAGGGATTTCCCCCTCAATAGCCCTAAGCCAATGACCTCCAACCCTAGACTACGAAATGAGGAAGGATTTAGCATGATCTCCCCCAAGTGAAGGCACATGGAGAGGAAGGGTCAATCCTCGCAGCCCAAGCATCCTATGTCTAGTAACAATTTCAAAGCCCTTAAATATTTCCATAGAATATCACATAAATCCTTGAAAGACTGTCAAATGTTGAACCTAGCACAACTGAAGGTTAGGTAATGGATCCTGACAAAGGAAAAATTCAGGTAGCCGTGGAAACCCTAGCAACACAGGACTCACTGTTATAGACATTTTTGGGCCCTACAACCCCAAGCATGAAATGTCCATAAACCAAGGGCTCCTAAGTCCCTAAAAGTTTTGTTCTAACCCCTAAAGGAACAAGGTCAACAAATTACAGCTTCTCCCAGAAGTTCTCCATGAAAAACTGCTCAGAATTGGTCAAAACAGGATCATTTCAGCTGCTCCACTGGCCAAGTGCATTGCAACGCACCCACATAGTGTATTTAGGTGAGATGCAACGCACTTGGCTAGTGGAGCAGCTGAAATGATCCTGTTTTGACCAATTTTGAGCAGTTTTTCATGGAGAACTACTGGGAGAAGCTGTAATTTGTTGACCTTGTTCCTTTAGGGGTTAGAACAACACTTTTAGGGACTCAGGAGCCCTTGGTTTATGGAAATTTCATGCTCGGGGTTGTAGGGCCCAAAAATGTCTATAACAGTTGCCCCCTAAAGCATGAGGTCGTTAATCTTTTGATGTCGGGTGAAATGCTTTATTATGAGGATCCGAAGTTCTTTCAAGCTGGGAGGAGACCTGTAATAAGATACAATACAATACATTATCTTCATAATATTTATCATGATCTAGCTGAGGCGGGCATTCCCATGCTCAGCTTTATAAATTCATTTTCATGTACATAGGACAAACAATCGTCTGAGTGTAGACTGATGATTCTGGTAGAGCCATCATCCCTTTGATTGGATGATTATCTGTGCAGCAATGATGTACATTTGATGTCTTTATTTCCCTGAATATATATCGCAGCCTGGATGGATGAAACTAGATCCGGGGTCTTCAACGACTGTTCTTTCATCACAAGAGGTACTGCGTCGCACCAATTGAACACCTTCAGTTGGAGGCATTCCAAGGCATACTGCATATAAGATCGATTGGCTACATGAAGAGCCGCACCACCAACCATTCTACCCAAAGTAAACAGAATAGTCCTGAGGGACCTGTCAGTGACATCACAGATGATGATCTTGTCGTCTTTACTCGGCTGAGATCCCTCTCTGCAATACCGGCGAACATAATCTCTCACAGATTCACCTCCTCGGGCCGAACCTGATAAAGAGATGGGGGCACCCCGCCTCGACAAGCCAGTCAAGAAATAGATGTCTACTACAGTTAAGGGGATATATTTGCCCCTGATCTGGAACACCTGGTTAGTAGGATCCCAAGCATCGAGCAAATACTGCAGTAAGTTGATTTGTTGTCTCATGCTAGAAATGTGGAAAAACTTCAGCAAGCCACAGTTCCGCAGTGCGTTTACTGTAACCGGATCATGTAGGGCAAGCATGTCCTCTTCTTCATGCTCACGTTCTCGCCATGTAATAGTCATCTTACTCCAAAGATCTCTGAAAAACAAACAAGAGAAGAGTTAGATCCTGATCTTGGTAAGAAGCAAGCAAAATTTCCATCAAAAACTGTGCGTAAAATTCCTTTTCTGTGCCCATTACACCTACAGTAGTGCTCTAGGTGCATTGCATGTCAGATGGCCAGTAAACAGGCCAACATCCAACACACCTTTCGATACACAGAGGGTGCGCTAAAGGCAGAACGAGTTTTTCAAACCCTAGAGGCTCAGAAAAACCAGGAATCAAGCTCAGAATACAAAATGGAAAGCATGAAATGAAAGAGCTCAGGTTTAGCTCCTACCTGCTCCAGACGGCGCCAAGAATCGTCCACAAAATCTCTCGAAATCAACTGATGAAAATCAAAGGGGGAAAGCACCTCCAAAGCTCCAACAAACCAAAGTTCAAATGAAATGGTAAAATGAGAGGTAAAAGCACTTTTCATTACTTTTTACATAGTTCAAAGTAAAATATTAGTGTTCTAACTCATTTTTCAAGCATATATTGTTCATTTCTGACTAGTTTGATGAAGCAATTGAAAATACAGTACAATCTTTGAAAGAAAAAAGCTATCTATGGTAAAATAAAAAAGAGACCATTTAATCGAGCAGTTTTAGCGCATAGTTCAAGCTCGTTAAAAAATAAACATACGTCATGAGCATATGTTTACCCCCGCGTTTAAGCTCATTAAAAAATGAACTATTCCCTGGTAAATAACCATCGTAAATGTAGTACTTCAGCCATTAAAGCCTTGGTCGTGTTTGCACCGTCACCTCCACTTTTGCATTGGCCGATCATTCACCTCCATTTGATTGTTTACCCATTTTGAGGAACAGCTGCGAAGAGTGATCTCACTAGCCATCCTTGTAACACTGCCGTGATTGGAAAATTCCAAACCTTACTTGGAATCAGTTTCTATCCATTTTATCACTCGTTCCTCAAAAGACGAGTCTCCTTTAAGCTCTTTTCAACTGACTCGTAAAATATGAAAAGATTGTCGAGCCATTGGCCTCTCCAGCTCGTTAATGGGACCGGAAGTGCTATCCCTCCTCTAAATTTTAATATTTTTGGACCTGAGGGATTATTACACAAAAAGATCGAGGGCTTGTTTTGTTCGGCTCGTTAAAAGTATCGAAAATTCATCCCTTTTGTATTGTTTTATACTTTTTCGGACTTAAGGGATTAGATGACGAAAAAGGAATTTTGGAGTTACCTTTACGTTCCTTTTCAGACTCTCTAAAATTGAAAAGGGCCGAGTTATCTTTGTCGT
Organism: Pinus tabuliformis; assembly: GCA_031772625.1. NCBI lineage: Eukaryota > Viridiplantae > Streptophyta > Pinopsida > Pinales > Pinaceae > Pinus > Pinus tabuliformis. The sequence goes on along the minus strand of CM062817.1, from coordinate 1,396,690,448 downwards.
TAAACTCGTTAAAATTTTAATAGCGACAAACTTGTCTATAGACGAGAACGAGTCTCACTATCGCTAGGCTCGTTAAAACATAGCGATGGGTTTACCCGAAGGGCAAATTATAGAACAAGCATATGTTATCCTCCTCAAGCTTGACAAAAATAAAGAGGTATTGGTCAGCAATGACTGGGGAAAATTGGGAGGAAAACTTGAAGAAACTTTGTTGGTAGCAAGTCGCTCTTGAACATGACACTTTCACTTCGCATCCAAGTCGGGTTGGGTTGTTCCATTCACCGGTCACATCACCATGGTCCCATCATACCATCCACATTTGTGGTTAATTCTACCAATCCATCACGTCAGTGTCGCCGATATGTTCAAGAGAAGTCATTCAGAGAATTCACCTGTATCTCACCCACTACCATACATTTATACTCCATTCTTTCATGACCGCCACCCTGAACCTTATATCACCAGATCGTTTTCACCTCCATTAGAATCATTTGCTCCGTTCCGTTTCATTGATGTGGGATTCATTAAGGCCCTCCTGTGACGGATCGCTTCTTGTCGACATCAGCTCATTATCCAAGAAGTCGATCTAGGAACACCCCATTCAGTACTTTGAAGCTTGCATGCCTCAATTGCAAGTTTCTCACTTCCGGCGACAGATTTACATCAATGGCCTTCAACCGAAAGATTTTGTGTGGTGTTCGACGCCAAGTCCTTTATTCACACCACGTGAATTGTACTACAGTACCTTGAGGGTCATTATCATTATCGGTGATTCCTCTCGCGCCTGTTAACAGCTTACATCATTGGCTGGTAATCAGGCGATGTCTTTCCATGTTCGACTCTAGAACATCTTTCACATGGATCGACTTGCACTTCACTCACATCTCACCTAAATACACTATGTGGGTGCGTTGCATTTCAAAAAGCCCTTCTATGGGGTGCGATGGGCGAGAAATGACAAATGGCAGTGTCATTCCGTGTGGTGGAGAGGCAATGGAAGCTTCCAGAAACTTCTCCTGTGACACTTGCCTCTCTGAATTCAACCAAGGATGAGTAAGAGATCATCAATCTCCATGTGGAAGCAAGAACTATCAGAGGGAAGACACTAATCAAATCATAAGCTGACTCATCTCCATTACAGATATCTATATATGGATCCCTCATCCCAGAGATCCAGAGGCTGGAATTTTGCATATTGTAAGGAATTGTTGTTGGTTTCTTGAGACAAACATCAGATTGTTGGGTGATCTAAGCTTTGTATGAGGTGAAGAGGGGCTTCCTTGCTGAGAGGTTGATGCTGGGTCAGAAAAACTGGTTGTAACTCCTCTTGGCTCTTTCTTGTTTATCAATAAAAGCTATTCAAGTTTTCCTCCATACTCTTGTGTCATTGATATTTGCTGCATTTGTATGGTCAATTTATATCTGATCCTAGATTGTTTATGATTATAGATCCATGTATTTGTATAGTGCTATGCTAATGTGATCTTACAGGTACTTTGTGAAGCTGGGCGTGCAAGGGAACAAGTAGCGAAAGACTATCAAGGAAGAGAGGAATCAAATTAGGAGATTAGCGCAAGACAGAGGTTGGTCTTTCTGTTCCTCTCTATCTATAATTCATAAAGGAAAAACGAAAGTAGCTTTACTCTGTTTGTTTCTAAGGCAGCTGTCACACCTTAGTGGGATAGAGCAGTTCTATATAGACATTTTTCCCTGTAACACTCACCAACCCTAGAAGAAGAAACTCTCATAGCTGAAGAGGGTGATTTCATAGATCTAGGGGGCTTGGACCTCATATCTATGGAAGATGTCTGACATAGGAACACAACCAACATGATTTTAGACATGCAGAGCCACCTCCTTGCCACAACTCTTCAGAAATTGAAAGCCAAAATGCAACTAGGAGTCAGAACAATAACAAACAAAGAAGGGCAGAAAAGTGGATAGGAATTCAAGAAGCGAGGCGGAAAATAAACCCTCCAAAGACTAGACACACTTGGTCTAAAGCTGGTGGAATCTGGGTTCTACATGAATATTTCAAAGATATACTCCTTTCAGCCAAGCCTTTCTCCATGAACATCATCTCCTGGAACATAAGGCGAATGAATAACCCCTCAAAGCAAAAAATTGTTCATAGAAAGATCCAACAAGACCTTCCTACAATCTGGCTCATCCAAGAAACTAAATTCTCTAGTTCAGAGTTCGCTTCAATCATCTTTAAGATCTGGAAAGCAGCCAAAAGCATATAAGTGAACATGAAAGGTGATTCAAGAGGCTTGGTCATAGCCTAGAACCCTTCCCTTATAGGTATGGAATCCCTTTCCCTAAACCTAGTTGTTATTTCTTTCTCTTTCCATCTGCTTGAAACTGACATTCATGGCTCCATATCAAATGTTTACGTACCTCAAACCCCTTCCAAAAAGCTAGCCATGTTAGAGCATCTTTCCTCCCTTTGGTTCCTATTGGACCCCTCCAAGTGGACCATTGGAGGTGACTTTAACATCATTACCTTCCTCCAGGAAAATAAGGTTGGGCATTGCCAACGAGACCATGAATCTGAAATGCTAAACTCCTTCATTAAGGAATTCAACCTTGTTGACATCAAAACAACCAATGACATGTACAGTTGGAACAACAAGAGAGGGGGATTTTCCTAAATGTCCTCTCTCCATGACATATTCCTAATCTTTGAGGAACTATTGGTCAACGAGCAGGAAGTCTTTGCAACTATCCTTCCCTCAGCAGGCTTATACCACTGGCCCATTTCCCTAGCATGGAGAACCTTTGGCAAACCTTTAAAGAAACCTTTTAGATTTAAGCAATTTCGGCTCACTCACCTCAACCTCATCTCTAAGATTGAGAGCTGGTGGAAAGGAATGGACATTTGCAAGGTGTCCAAAATTTACATTTTTTAGCAGAAACTCAAGCAGGTTAAGCTTCTCATTAAAAAATTAAACAAAAAGGAGGTTGGAAACATATTTCACAAAAAATAACGACTAGAAAAGGAAATGGCCTCCCTTCAACAAGAAATCATCCTCCATGGACGCTTTGAGGAAACCTCTACTCATGAGGGTACCTTCTCAAGCTATTGGAGGATCTTTACAAATAGGAGGAAATATGCTTGAACCATAAATCCAGAGTGCATTGGCTAAAAGAGGGAGAGCGCATCAATTCCTTCTTTCATAATTCCACCATTCAACATAGAGCCAATAATCAAATCTCCCCCCTTAGAAAAGAATCAGTCGCAATAGTAGAGACCCAAGAGGACATAGAACAAGAATTGGTTAATCATTTCTCCATCATTCTCTAGGAGTCAATAGCTCAGCGCAAGGAAGAAATCAACCAAATTGCAACTAGCATCCCTCTCCTAGTCACGACAAAGCACAATGAAACCCTCATGAGGTAAGTATTGGAATCAGAGGTTTGTTAAGCCCTCTCCCAGATGGTTGACATTAAGGCCCCTAACTTGGATGGCTTTATGGTTTCATTCTTTACACAATGTTGGCAATTTCTTTGAAATGAAATTCATGAGATAGTGGAGGAGTCTAGAAGCTCTAGATCCATTCTACAAGCCTTCAATTCCACCTTCCTAGCCCTCATACCAAAAGAAGACAATGTTGATTCACTAGGTAAATATAGGCCCATAGCCCTATGCAATGTTATTTACAAAATCATTTCTAAAGTCATAGCCAATAGGCTCAAGCCTCTCCTTTCCCCCCTCATCTCCCAAGAGAAATCGAGCTATGTTGAAGCAAGACAAATCCTTGATGGAATCATCCTTTCCCATGAGACCATTCATTCTCTGAAAACTCTCAAAAAACCTGGAATGTTGCTCATGCTTGATATGTCTAAGGCCTTTGACAAACTCAGTTCAGATTACATTAATAATATCCTAAAGGCCTTCGACCTTGGCACTCTTTGGATTCAATGGGTCATGTCTCTCATCTCTACCCATTTTTTCTCCATCCTAGTTAATGGTGCTCCCTTTGAAACTATTGAAAATGCAACAAGATGATGGAGCTTAGTGGAAAGGAGTCGCCTTCACTAAGTGGGCCCGCAGGCTATTTTTGGCGCAAAGTCTATTTTTAGACATATGGATCATGGTCTATGAGTTGCAGGATGCTATTTGTGGATGATTGGTCATGTTGGTAAAACTAGATGGACTTCTATTTTTAAACATATGGGCGGAGTCTATTTTTAGACTGCCAGGCTAAAAATAGAACAGTCGAATATTATTAGCTCTTAATAATATTTGGACTATAAATATTATCTTATCCTCTTGGAGCACTTCAGTTCGAGCTACGGATGTGGCACATGCAGCTGTCAGAAGGAAATATGCTTTTCTTATGGGTTAGTTGAGCTATTGCATGATGGAATTCAGTTAGAACTCAAGTGGTTGAGTTTGGTGGAGTTGATTGAGGAGTTGATGGAGTTGTGTTCAGTTTGACTTAGTTGAACTAGTTGTGTTTAGTCTAACTGCAGAATACACTAGTGATGAGTGATGTGAATTAATTGTTAATTAATTCACTAATTATTAACTCATAAATCAACTAAAGAATACATCAGTTAACTCAGTGCATGGACAGTTCAGTGGAGAAGTGTTAGAGGTGAGTGAAAGGGAAAGATAGCTATCAGTTGTGACTATAGTTGTGCATGAGATTTGCACAATCAATGGATTGAGTATTGCCAATGAGTATTGCGTGGTTCAGCCAAGGGAAATATGATTTTGGATCAGCCATTCTCATCTATTCTCATGCAGGATTGCGCAGTGGAGGCAGGCAAGCAGCGAAAGAGATTTGAACCCGTGATTGATTCAGATCTAAGCTAGTTTGTGTGTAACAGGTGGAGATAGTACTGAGTACTTGTGAGGAGTATTGTACTATGTATTCTTACATGTTCTCAATAAATATAATATACAAATAGTTGGGGGTTTTCAGCTATATGCGTTCCCCGTGATATACTGTGTTGATATGTGTGATTGATGCTTCAATGTGCACATGTGATTGTTTTTGAATACTGCAAATTGATGATCAATAGTAGAGGAGGTTATGTATTATGCATGCATTCCGCAAATAGTGTATAATCAAGATCATCTCTGTGAATAAGTGTCATATTATTCAAAATTTCTACATGGTATCGGAGCAGAGTTGATCATCAGATCTATTATTTAGAAAGTGTTTACATTTTATTTCTTCATGCAGAGTCTGTAATCGGGCCAGGTAGCCTCTGGATTCATCCTTCCTTTGGAAGGTGAGATATCTGGTGAAAGCCCATACATTCAATCTCTGTACGAGAAATACTTTGTTCTCACGAATTTTAGATCAGAAGCGGTTGAGTTTTGAGTTGGTGGAATTTGAATTTGCAGCAGTGTTTTCTTGGTGTCAAAGTTGAAATGTCTTTCAACGGATTGCGATTGGAGTATGCTCTTGAAGGCAGATCAAATTATATTGCATGGAAAGATAGGATGGAGGCGGTGTTAGATGACAATGGGTTGAAGGATTTCATAGAGGCTGAGGTCCCAAAGCCTACTGATGCTGCTCACATTGAGGCTTGGAAAAATAAGACAACAAAGTGTCGAAGGATTCTATTGGAGGGCATGAATGATCACATTGTATCCAGCCTGCATGGAAAGGCTTCTCCATACTTGATGTGGAAAGCGTTGACAGATCTATTCCAAAGCAAGAGCAACCAGAGGAAGTTGGCGCTCAAGGATAAACTCAGAAACATTAAGTGTGAGAATGGAGACAGTATGCCGAGGTATCTCACGAAGTTCACCCAGTGCAGGGATGAGATGGGAAGTGTGGGGCTGACTGTCGATGATGAGGACTTGGAGAGCTTGGCTCTCCTTGGTCTTCCGAAGAGTTGGCATTCCTATTACGACTCCGTCAATGGTCGGGAGAAATTGCCAGGATGGGGGAGACTTTGGTTGGATCTTGTGCATGAGGAGATCATGCGGAATACCAGAGATGGATCTTTATCAAAGGCATCTGATGAAGAAGATTGCGCTTTAGCTGCCAAAGCAAAGAAGGGGAAGGAGAAGGGTTCTATTTCCGAATCCAGTTCTTCCAATAATGGGAAGAAGGTTGACAAGTCGAAGGTGAGATGCTTTCGTTTTCATGAGTTGGGCCATTATGCTACTAATTTCCCAAAGAAGAAATCCAAGAAGGGATCCGGGGAAGGATCTGAAGGTGAGGCACTTGCTTCACATTTTGAGTTGGATTTCACACTCTTTGCATGAATGGTTTCATCCATGGTGGGAAGTGGTTGGTTTCTTGACAATGGAGCTTCTTTCCACATGACCGATGGCAAGAGTTTGTTCAGTACTTTGGAGGAGAAAGATCTACAGATACTCATAGCGATGGGTAATGATGAGAAGTATAGTGTCTTAGGTGTAGGCATGGTTATTTTTCAGAGGGAGCATGGAGCTTACCTTACCTTGACCGATGTCAAGTATGTACTAGGACTGGAGAGAAACTTGGTGTCGATCGCGATGCTGGAAGACAGAGGCTATGATGTAGTCTTCAGTAAGGGAAAGGTTTTCCTTAGACACATCATCACTAGACAAGTGAAGCAGATTGGTTCACGAGTCAAGAACCTGTATGCTCTTGAGGTTCAAGATGCATGCAAAGCCTTGAGCAGCGAGGCAACTGATGGAGACTTGGTGGTTGAGAGGGAGCATATATTACCTCTCAACATGCAGAGCCAGAAGAAGTCTCAGACGATTGTGGAGGAGCCATGATTGGTGTAGTAGCTTCAGGAGGTTGTGGAGCAGCCACAACAAGGGAAGCTGAGAGGAGATCGAGTAGAGACATCTACTCATGCAGAGACCTCCAGTAGGGGGAAACTTCGAACCAGGTGGGCTGAGGGATCACATGCAGCCATGCCTCCAGGTAGGAGGTGGGGAAATATAGAGTGATCGTCCCAAGGAGGAGGGGCAGGATCCTTGAGGTACCCAACCTCTTGGATGAGACCTTGCTACGAGAGCCCCGATGTGGAGTAGCAGGAACTGACTGATTGGGTAGAAACAGATGTGGATGGAGCGACAGAGAGAGCGACAGTGTAGGGAATCCTAGGACAGCGCATAGCTAGCAGGCTGCAGCAATGCCAGAGGCACAAGTGTTTTGCACAGTGCTAGGTGGCACATAGAAGTGTGCAATGGTGCGAGATGCATAGAGATGTTGTAGTAGCGCAGATGTCAGAGAGGGAGAATTTGTCAGCAGCAGGTAGAGCTTCAGCATCAGAGTATGTTCCTAGCCCAACAGAGTGGTCAGTTGGGAGTGTTTTTGTTCGAAGTGTTGTTGGAGCAAGTGAATCGGGCAAATGTGTTGCATGCAGAACATTCCAGAGTTGCAGGATAGGGGTTGCAGATAATCCATATCTTTTTGAGAGGGAGTGTTGAAAATGCAACAAGATGACGAAGCTTAGTGAAAAGGAGTCACCTTCACTAAGTGGGCCTGCAGGCTATTTTTGGCGCAAAGTCTATTTTTAGACTATGTCTATTTTTTGACATATGGATCATGGTCTATGAGTTGCAGGATGCTATTTGTGGATGATTGGTCATGTTGGTAAAAATAGATGGACTTCTATTTTTAGACATATGGGCGGAGTCTATTTTTAGACTGCCAGGCTAAAAATAGAACAGTCGAATATTATTAGCTCTTAATAATATTTGGACTATAAACATTATCTTATCCTCTTGGAGCACTTCAGTTCGAGCTACGGATGTGGCACATGCAGCTGTCAGAAGGAAATACGCCTTTCTTATGGGTTAGTTGAGTTATTGCATGATGGACTTTAGTTAGAACTCAAGTGGTTGAGTTTGGTGGAGTTGATTGAGGAAATGATGGAGTTGTGTTCAATTTGACTTAGTTGAACTAGTTGTATTTAGTCTAACTTTAGAATACACTAGTGATGAGTGATGTGAATTAATTGTTAATTAATTCACTAATTATGAACTCATAAATCAACTAAAGAATACATCAGTTAACTCAGTGCATGGACAGTTCAGTGGAGACAAGTGTTAGAGGTGAGTGAAAGGGCAAGACAGCTGTCAGTTGTGACTATAGTTGTGCATGAGATTTGCAAAATCAATGGATTGAGTATTGCCAATGAGGATTGCGTGGTTCAACCAAGGGAAATACGAGTTTGGATCAGCCATTCTCATGTATTCTCATGCAGGATTGCATAGTGGAGGCAGGCAAGCAGCAGAGGATATTTGAACCTGTGATTAATTCAAATCTGAGCTAGTTTGTGTGTAACAGGTGGAGATAGTACTGAGTACTAGTGAGGAGTATTGTACTATGTATTGTTACATGTTCTCAATCAATATAATATACAGATAGTTGGGGGTTTTTAGCTGTATTCTTTCCCCGTGATATACTGTGTTGATATGTGCGATTGATGCTTCAATGTGCGCATGCGATTGTTTCTGAATACTGCAAATTGATGATCCATAGTAGAGGAGGTTATGTATTATGCATGCAATCTGCAAATAGTGTATAATCAGGATAATCTTTGTGAATAAGTGTCATATTATTCAAAATTTCTACAGAAACCTTCCTTCCCTCCAGGGGCATCTATAAAGGAGACCCTCTCTCTTTGTTCCTTTTCATCCTCATGATGGAAGGACTTGGTTGCGCCATTATATCTGCCAAGACCGAAGTTTCACCATTAGAGGAAATTTCAACCTTAAAGTGGTCTCGTAAGGAAAAATAATAAAATAATAATTATGAATTTTGGAGGGAAAAGAAGAAAACTATTTTTTTTTAAATTATATTTTTGGCTTATCTCCTTATAGGTTTAGTCAAATTTTAAGTGTAGACACTCGTTGAATGTGGAATTAAATTACGCATCCAACGAGTACCCATTATGCATACTTTTGAGAAGACCCACATTGATAAAAAAAATGAAGATATATTAAAAAAGTGTGTTCAACATGTTTTTTAAATGTATATTCAATTTTTATCAATGTGGGTCTTCTCAAAATTGTGCATAATGGGTACTCGTTGGATGAAAAATTTCATTCCGCATCCAATGAGTGTCTACACTTGAAATTTGAGTATACATATAAGGAGATAAACCAAAAATATAATTAAAAAAAGTAGTTTTTTTATTTTCCCTCTAAAATATTTACATGTACCTCTTTTTAAATTTAAAGGATTTTGATTGGTTTACATATTATGTACATGAAAATTTCATGGGCACTTGTAGGCTAAAATTTCCTCTAATGTCAGAGGCCTCGCCATTCACAACAATTCAACTCACACCCACCATCAATTTTTTGACAAAATTCTCCTCATGAATCATCGCTTAGTTCAATAGGCCAGGAAGATCAAAGACATCCTCAGCCTATTCTCTCTGATTTATAGTTTGGACATCAACTAGGACAAGTCGCAAATCCTCTTCTTCATACCCCTTCTATCACTCAACACAATGTCTAGCGCATCTACTACTTTGCCTCAGCCTCTCTCCCCTCCAAGTACTAGGGAGCCCCCTCACTGACTCTGATATTAAGCACTCCTCCTAGCGAGATTTGATTGAAAATATATCCTCAAAGCTTAGTTGTTGGATGCATTGAGCCCTCAACATCTCCAGTAGCTTCATCCTCCTCAAGTTTTTCCTCCAAGCTATGCCCCTCTACTTATTCTTTGTCCTTGCTACCCCAAAATGGGTCCTCAAGAGCATAAGGAACATCCAACGTGCTTTCTTCTAGGGAAGAGTCGATCTCAAGCACAAATGGCCTCTAGTCAAATGATATACTCTTTGCCGCCCCAAAACACATGGCAATTTGGGGCTTAGGGACCTTGAAAGAATCAACATAGTCATGGGCACCAAGATCTAGTAAAAATGGATCAAACACAAGCAAGAACCATGGGCCAAACTCTCACATGCAAAATATTCCAACAACACTCCCCAACAAGATTTGGTTTGTCTATCTCACATCCATTCTGGATCTTTGATATGGAACTTAGCTAATCAAGGACGTTTCCTAATCCACTCCCACTACTTCTAGGAGATCAAAGATGAATGCCTAACAAACTTCTAGAATGACTCTTGGTAATAGCAACCAAGTATGGCCATTGCCCTCCCCCCCCCTCAGTTAAGCTCAAGCTCTCAGTGCGGGGTGCATCACAGTTTAACAATTCTGGATGAACTCCAAAGAGTCAGTTCATCAAAATGGGGCGACAAAAATTCTATTCCTAAAGGAGGAAAATGATCACAACTTCTCTTGCCTTCATCAAGAGCTACTTAAGAGAAAAATTGGCAAAAGGGACGAGAAGGATGTCCTTAGGTGGGGCTACAAAAATTCACGTAAATTCACTATAAAAGAAGCTTACTACCTTCACTCCTTCCCTCTCCCCCTTGAGCTGGGCCCCTTCTGGGCCAAGTAATTGACGCTCAACACGTGGCCAAAAGTCAAAACTTTTTTGTGGCTTCTCTCTAAGCATCGAGTCCTCACTTGGGATAATCTAACCAAAAAATGTTTTCACGGATCATCCAGATGCCCCATTTGTCAAGATCAACCAAAGACTATAGATAATCTCTCCCTTTCATGCTCTTATATCAATAGCCTATGGCGCAAGATGAAGCACAACTTTCTTAAATCCAACAGAGCTCCGAGCTTCATCACCTGCACCCTCATGTAATGACCCGCCTCACCTTTTATCAATGCCATCCTAAACTACATTTGGTCTTCTAACCCACTCTTCCTGGCATGGGAAGTCTGGGATGAGCGCAAACACAAGATCTTCAATCATTTGTCCAGATCCCCTGATGATCTCTGGTGTCTCTTTCACAACACCCAGAGGAATCCATAGCCCTAACCAATTGGTCTTCCCAGGATCATCAAGCCCCTCCATCCAAAAAGGAAATCCTTTCCTTGTGGAACCTTAATCACCCACCCAATCTCAGCTCCTCTACTTCGCCCTGTCAAGCACCTACCTCCTCTCCGACTTCCTGTAGCTCCCCTCCTCCCCTCCATCTCAAGCTTAATTTTGATAGAGCCTTTAAGGGAAACCTAGGAGAAGTTGGTATTGGAGGAGTTTTTAGGGATCATATAGGGAAAATCATCCACATATATAGGGGTCACATCGGCTTCGAAAGCAACAATGCAGCGAAATTGGAAGCTTTGATAGAGGGCCTTCAAATTGCATAAGATAATCGCTTCTCCCCTCTTGTGTTTGAAGGGGACTCTCATATCACTATTAAAATTTCCAGACGCATCTTCAACCAATCTCCATCCACCAATAAATCAATAGGTTGGTGCCTGGAGTATCTTATTCAACACCTGGCTCACATTTTCTCCCAGCAAGAAGCCATCATTTTCTCCCATGTCAAGCACAAAGCCAATTCCCTTACTGACTTTATTTCCAATAGAGGAATTAACGAATACCGGTCCAAAGAAAATTGGCTTCCATCTTCCCCGATTATTGCAGATTGGCTTTGTCATTGTCTACAACAAGCGGAATGGGATCTTCTCTCCCCAAATCCTGATGCTCGTAAGTCCTCCAACACATTTCCCAATACACCTTGTCAGCAACCTCCACTTGGTTCACATCCCTCACAAAGTAGCAGCCTCAACCATTACTCCTCCTCCCCAGCTCCAACTGTGTCCGTACTAGGCTCCTCTGCTTCCATGCCTCTCCAATAAGCAATCTAAAGCCATGAGAATTCCCTTCTAACGACCCCATTCTCCTTCTTTCATTCCCTCGAATGCTCCCTCCGGCTCCGACACCCCAAACCTGCTCTGCTACCAATAGACAATGAACTGTGATAGATGGAGGAGTCGATGCCTTGGTAGAGGCAAAGGCCAAGGGCGTCTCCCTACCACCTTTGATCATACCACCATTACTGTGATGTTCGATTATGGTATACCAAAGTCCATTCATAGGGATGTTATTGTTATGGAGGAGGCAGAGACTCGCAGAGGTCGTTTGATGCTCTCACCTCTTTAGAACCTCCTCACACGAAAACTCAAGGAAAGAGCTCTGGGGAGGTTGTAGGGCTTTGGCTGGATAGCCGAGCTCTTAGCCCACCAAATCCAGTCTTTCTCCTTGCTCATACGACTTTCTAGAGTCCTCCGCATCAAATTTCCACCAAACATCCCATCCTCCTTCTCTCCCGCTCCCTCCCCTTTGCATTCCTTTCCCGTTGGGACGTCCTGTTCACCCATCCCTCTCCCTCCCATGCTCCCATCCCTCGGTGGTGAACACTCCTTCCTCCCCTCCTCATCCAAGTCCCTACACCTGCTACATTTTGTAGGAGCTTCTTGCAAGCATTGGCAGCATGCAAGCTCAAGGCAACGCCGAGGTGTAATGCGGCACCAGAATGGCAACCATGCAATTTCAATGTGGCAGAATCTAACTCATTGGTCTTATGGAGAATTTCATGCTGGTTCTCTCAATCTACTTTGACCTCCCAGCAGGCCCCCTCAGTATTCATTTTTGTGTGGATGGCAGACCTATGCCCCGTAGCCTTGTGACTCGCTGCTCACCATTTTTGGTCTCTCATGCAAAAGCTATGTAATGCTAGATTTTAGGAGCATGTTTTTGGTTAAATGTTAGCTGATTTTTGAAAACTGTAAGACCTCCAGGCTCTGGTTTTTCCTTCTTGGGGCAGAGCCTATAAGTTCCCATCTCTGGTTTCCTCACACAGAGGCAAAGGTTGCACCCTTGGATGTAAAGCATGTAAATTTTTGTCTGTTAATATAAAGTAGATACATTTGCTTACAAAAAAGAAAAAAAAAATATCTGCAAGTCGTTTCATGCAACCTTCTACTTTACAAATTACTTCCCATTCCCCTCCGTGCCTCATGATTCCTCATGTCTTCCATATTCACATCTTTATTTTCTATAGTGCTACCGCTACGTCACTCTACATTCATCTACACTTCTATCAACCTATCTTTGTACCTCTTGATACAAATGTTAATTTCATTTTTATAATAAAAAATTGAAAACTAAAAACATACAACTATTATATTTATACCTCTAGATACAAATACTAATTTATTTTTTATAATAAAAAATTAAAAGCTAAAAGCATAAAAGTTATCTATATAACATGTTGAAACTCTATTGGTATTACCTTTCTTTCTAAAAGGAAAATGTAATATAAATAATAACTTTGATCTTGATTTTATTTGACAATTAAATATAATTTTATTATAAATTTAAAAATTTTAAAAATAAAATAAAATTGATAAAATATAAATAAAGTTAAATATTGAGTTACTTTAAGTTTTTCTACTATTTAAAAAATATAAATAAAATTATCTCATTTTGCACCATTTTAGCTATCTCATTAAAAGCTGAGCAAGAACATTTTGCTCAGCACATTTGTACGGTCTAGAGGTTTCAAAAGAGTTCAAACTGGAAAACAGCAACTTGGAGCAAATGCAACGCAGCGTGACAGCCGACATTCCGGATTCCTCGGTCTCGCATCCTTCACAATAAACGTCGAACGGACCCTTGACCGACAAAGATTCGCATGGACCCTTGACCGACACGAGACACAATTATAACAATACCCCGTTTTTTAATTACAATTTATATATTAAAACAATACCGTACATCAAGGAGGTCATCTAAAAAGGCCTTCAGGTCAGATTTTGCTTTAGCCGAAAAGTTACTAGAAAAGCAAAGTTACTCGAAATAAAAGGATTAATGCAGTTTCATCAATTCGTAAAATTGAAGTGCCTATGTTCATATATTGTTAATCCAATAAAAATTTATTTTAAAATATTCTCTCAAATATTTGAATTATAATTAGCATAAATCTATTTTAACATAGATTTAATATGAGCTTTGGGCCTGGAGTATGCTCTAAAACTGCTTCTGCTTGGCTAAGAGCTCGTCTTCCTCGGACGTAAGGAAACAGGTTAACGGCCCAAGACCCAGAGGCATCTGGCAGGAGTGAAAGTCTGCTCCCTTACGGACCACCAGCGGGTTATTTCAGGTGGCGTGGTTTTCCTTGATAACAGTGATGTGTCAACTGACATTCCCGGATAGCAGCCAGAGATCGCTGTCCTCACTGTTGGTTTGACAAACTGAGTTTGATAGGTTTTTCCACCTTTTGAGAGGAGATTTAATATGAGCTTAAAGAGATTAAATTTTTTAAGTATAAAGAATGAAAAAAATATGGAATTTTTTTTATTAAATTGTATTTTTGAATATTATAAAAATTATATGGTCATTTTATCATCACATTAAATTAAATTGGGTTTTTTTGTTATTAAAATATTTTTAATCAATATTAATTCATATTAAAATATTTTATTCATAATTTATATTGAATATTTTATTCTATACAACATTAAATTGATATAATGTATTAAAATATTTTTGAAAAGTATAAAGTTTAAATTTCTTACTCACATATTTATTTTAAGTCTAATTACTTTACATAGAGTGCTGGTTTGTTTGAGTAAAAGATTCTATTCGGGCTTTTCTTGACTCATCGATTTCCAGTCCATATTGCTGCTTTACTCCTTTGCTTTCAGGACGTCCTCCATTGGTGCATATTATATTTCGCGCTTTCTTCAAAGATATGTGGTGATTTGTGGCTTTCAGATCTACAGTGATCTGCGGTGATCTACGGCGTTCAGATCTGCCATGATATGATATGTGGCTCTAGGGAACATTTAATATACATTCCCGGTCTTGCTTCCCTTGCCTGCTAAGGTGTTCTGCTGGTGATCTGCGGCTTTCAGATCTGCCATGATATGATCTGAGGCTCTGCGGCACATTTAATATACATTCCCGGTCTTGCTTCCCTCGCCTGCTAAGGAGAACATTTTCTAGATGGCTTCCAACTTCGCGAAAATCGCTGCTGGCTTGGTTCCGTCTACCTCTGGGGGGCAAACTCCTGCCCATATTGTCAGTGAAGCCCCAGCTCCCACTGTCCAGGTGGTCCAGGCTTCACTCGATGAGGCTTTGAAATTCTCTGAAAGTGCTCTAATATGCTGATTCAATGGTTTTTTTCTGCGGCTGATAGCTCTCCACAGTTGGATCTCGGAGGTATGGAAGCCTCTAATTCCTGATGCAATTAATATCTACCCCTGTGCTAGGGGTTTCTTTATAGTAGATTTTGAAAACCGTGAAAGCAGACAATGTATTCTAGATTTCGGCCCTTGGTTTTGGGATAAATCAGGCCTATTCATGAGGCCATGGAACCCATCATTTGATCCCTCAACAACAGTCATAACCTCAGCACCAGTTTGGGTGAGATTTCCAAACCTACCCTTGCATCTCTGGAATTTCTCTTCGCTAGAAGCCATTGGAAATGCAATTGGAAAATTTTACTGCAGGTGCCCAGAAACAGAGGAATATGCCAGAACCACATATGCACGCATTTGTGTGGAAATGGACTTCAGCATCGGATTCCCAGCTGAAATACACCTAACAAGTAAAGACTATGTGTGGAACCAGAAACTCGATTACGAAAGTATCCTCTTCAGATGTCGATCCTGCTTTGAGACAGGCCACCTAGCCAAAAATTGCCCAAAAGCCTCCCAGAAAAATTCTGCTAGAAAAAATCACCACAGATCTACATGGTGGGAAGGAGCACAAAAAGAACACTACACTGTCATCCAAGAAGAATACTCTCAAGAAAACTCTGAATTACAAGAAATCGGGCAAGATAGAAACAACTTTGAAGACAAGCAGGGGGAAAGCCCCGCCCAACAACAAAAAAGTGAACTCAACAACCCCTCAAGCATCGACAGTTATGAGGTTTTGAATAACGCGCAAAATAAATCTTCATTTAATAGCAAAGCAGATCTCCTAGACCAAACTTATTCTCCGACTATTTCCAAAAGGACGAACACAATAGATCGCGAAGCTAAGACACCAATGTCCCAAGAACCAAAAGAGATGAAGGAGATACAAGATAAAGAAAGTTGGAAGACTGTAGAGAAGAAAAAGAAAGCTACATCACCAATCTCGCCAAGAAAGACGAGGAGCTAGACAATTAGAAATTAAAAAATTATAGGTCCAATAGATGAATTTGGTCTCACTGGACGTTAACCACCATCATCATCATCATCAAATTATATTATGTCATATAAACAACTAACTAAATATACATAACATATTTTTTTTAAAAATGATAGAGATAACTTTTAACATATTACTTTTCTATTTAAATAATATTTTATTTTTATTTAAAAAAAACCAATATACTTATACATCACTTTCACACTTTCGCACTAATATGTAATGAGCTTATATACCCATTTAAACATCACTTTCACACTATATGTAATGAGCTTATATACTCATTTAACAGTTACATAATAAGACTAAAATGTAGTCTTTGGTTAACAAAAGAGATTTCTAATATATGGATTGCTATGGAGACTTCCTAGACTCAGTGATGGCTAATTCTTGAACATCATTCATGGATTTGTCTTCTCATAAATCATTAATGGACTGATCTGCATGTGCATTTTCTAATGGGCCTTCTGGCTTTTTCTGCTGCGTAGGGACTGCATGTGCATTTTCTAATGGGCCTTCCGGCTTTTTCTGCTGCGTAGGGACGCAGCTAGGAGGTTGCATTTTCAAATAACCACAGTATTCCCCGTAAAGATACGAGGTGAATCCCCACAAGGCCAGGGCCACCGCCATGCCCTTCTCCGCACTAAATTGCTCATGGTACAAAAGCACTGCGAGGACCTCTGTCACCGGAATCATAGCAGCAATGATG
Source organism: Pinus tabuliformis (assembly GCA_031772625.1). Lineage (NCBI taxonomy): Eukaryota > Viridiplantae > Streptophyta > Pinopsida > Pinales > Pinaceae > Pinus > Pinus tabuliformis. Next base: position 1,396,673,747 of record CM062817.1, on the reverse strand, counting down.
ACACCACTCAACAAAGAGCTCGCCAGGGACGTAACGCCGAATACCCCAATGTAAAAGAGCTGCCATGCTACTGCGGTCCATAGGAGAGCCATGGAGTAATCGATCTTCCCCACACGAAATTCCTTGGCCTCCCTGTGGAGAGCCTGGAAATCTCCGTTAATGAGCATGCCCACCGTACAGAAAACAGTAGCCGAAAAAGACATTATGAATTGCATCTCCATAACAAGCATATACGTTATTTGGCGCTTTGATTTTCTGTAAGTGAACTCAATCAAGGGAATAATGAAACCATAGAGGGCAGCTGCACCCAGCGTTAAGACGAACCCGAGCACGTACTGCCTATTCGTTATTCCTGCAGGTCTGTCACCGCTTGTATGGAAGGCAAGCAACACGGAACTCGCAGTGAGCAAAACCACAGAATTTATGGAGAAAGGGCTGAACTTTTGCCGCACTAAAAGTAGCGCGAAAACAGCGTTGAAGCCGAGCTGGCTGGCGATCAAGACAGAGGAAGTGGAAACGGGCAGAAATGAGAGGCCATATGCGTATAGGTAATCGTCGACGCCTGTGAGAAGCCCGATTCCACAGGAAGCCAGAAAGAGGTTGGGGGTGATGTGATTCCCTCTGTTGGGCTGTTTTCTGTATGACAAATAGAGAGGCAAGAGGAGAAGAGGCCAGCCAGCAGTCTCTAGCCAAGATGAGAGCCATTTTTTGGATCCACCGTGCAGGAAATAAAATCTTGTCAACAAAGGTCCTGCAGTTGAACCCGTAGCTAAGGCCACGATGTTGAGGAGCAGGAGGATCCAAAACCTTAAGTTTTTCTTTCTGGTGCTTACCTCGGGTTGCATTCTTTCGACTTCTAAATCGACTGGTGCTCCATTGTTTACGATCTCAGCCGCACCCAACCCAGACATATTCAATGCACAACTTCAAGTAAGACAAAATCGGAATTTGAATTCAAGATTCCCTGATAGCAATGCAGATCCCCAGGGAGAAAAAAGCAGAGATCAAATGAAATAAGAAGCAGCTGCACATAGACAAGAGAGGATAGAGGTAAGAAGCAGCTCACCTGGATCGATATATGATGGACGAAGATGTGAGGTACCCAAAGAATAATAGAAGAGCATGACATCTGGATAATAGAGGTAGATGGGAGGGACACAAAGAATAGGAGGGACCCAAAGAATAGTTGAAGAGCATGGCATCTGCATGTGCAGAAAAGGAGAGGTGGAGACGGAACGTTTGCTACTTTAGTCAAAGGCATATGGCCACACCAAGGTGGGGAAAAGCATTGAACAATGAGGAAGTAAGATTATGAGGGAGACATGTAGAATATCGGTGGGATTATTTGTAAATGGATTCTAAACATTAAAATTTTGTAGGTCAGAGTTAGTGATAAAGACTTGTATAGCACATGAAAATCGAAAGTGAAAAGTATGAGTATTCTTGGACCAAATGTGTTGTAAGGTAAATCATAATAGATTGATTTAAACTATAAATTTAGAAAGTGTTTTAAAAAAATAATTTTTTGGTGTGAGATTTAAAATTTGTTAAAAAAAATTGCAGTTAGAAAAATGTGGTCTAATGGTTACTTTTTTATATATATTTATTTTTCATTATTTAAATAGCCTTTTTGAATGCATAAAAGTATTTATGCATTAAAATTAATTTTGGTTGGTTACTTATATATATATATACCATTTTTCATTATTTAAATAGCATTTTTGAATGCATAAAAGTATTTATGTTTTGAAATTATTTTTGGCTACTTGAATTATGCAAACTATATAGCTTAAATTTTTATTTCTGAATTTCATACAAAATTAACCAAAAAATATACATGAAAGTAGCCAAAATGTAGAATAGTAATCCTATTTGAAATGTTTTAACTATAAGCTTTTTCTTTTTTCAATTGCTTTATATAATATATGCATAGTTTTTGTTTAAACCCCCTACCCCCAAACATATATGAATAATGTGATTCTTTGGAAAGTTTTCCAGTTTATTTTCCAATCTATATTCATTAAAATCTCAAGTTTGACAAGTGGACTCTTCACAATCAAAGTGCCCCAATTTTTTTTTGAGGATGTTGAATCCATATGTACAATCAAGAAACCAATTTAAACAACACAAATCAAGATCCAATCACAATTTTTTTTGGGGATACCAGTAAGAAATCCACTAGAAACTCCAAAAAGTTGCACTTAAAGACTACTCCGAATATATATATATATATATATATATATATATATATATATATATATATATATATATATATATATATATTATCTTAAGAATTAAATGAATTACACATCTTGCTTATATTATTTTTATTAGGAAATGATTGATTTTTTTACTCTCGATTAGTTATTTTCTTTATGGGTTTAAACATGGAACTAAGTTACACTTTTTGGCAAAATGAGGGGGTGGAAAATGGATGCTTGATCGAGCAATTTTAAGTGCTTGATCGACAAATTTTGAAGCGCTGGATTGAGTGTTTAAACAAACCCTCGATCGAGTCATTTCCTAACATGAGTTAACCGTTTGATTGAAAAAATATAGCTCAATAAAATGTTATTTCTAATTAAAATACCCTAGCCTCTACCTGCAGGTAAGGGCGTTGGCGCTTTAGACTTTTTAATGGCTTGATTGATTCGTTGGTTAACCACGTATGCCACTGGATCGAGGGTTACTTTAATGCTAGCAATTTGAATTTTGAATTTAAGCACTTGATCAAGTGTTTAAAGCGCTCAATCGAGATCTTGAAGTATTAAAAATTAGGTTTTCAACACTCTTCTGCATATTTCTTTGTAATCCCATTTTGTACCCTATCGGGTTTAGGGCAGAATTTATCCTTAAGTGGTAGAGTTTATCATGTTGGATTTGTGAAAGAATCCTCTATCCAATGACATGAAGGATTGGTGAAAGAATCCTCTATCCAATGACATGAATTTGACACTTTCGAATTCATATGATATTTTTCATCTAATTTCTTTTAAACATAACACTTAAAATTGTTTTGGACAGTTTCAAAGGGGCCGAATAAAAAATCAATAACGTAAAATATACACAATGAAATTTAAAAAAAAATCACTATCTATCAATATATTTGTTTAGGAGTCCTCTTCAAAAGGCTACTCTTGTTTTCTCAATTTATTTAAAGAATTGAAAAAAATCTTACATGGACACATCTGTCTCCAAAATACGATTGAAATATCACTTCCCCAACTTCAATTTTGCATTAAAAAATATATTTTTAATATGAAAAACTTAGTTCTCTCAGTGTAGATCATGCTTATATATATATATATATATATATATAATCACCAGGACAACAACATAATTCTCCACATATTGTCCTTTTACTCCAAATCAAAATCCACAATGCTTAAATGAATTTTGAGGGGTGCAATTCGATAAAAGAGGAAAAAGTTAAAATTTCATCGCCACATTTGACGCAAAAGTGTAACCTATGTATGCACCCTTATAGATTGAAATGTTTTAGTATGTTAACATTAAAATAATTTCTTTTTTGTTTTCTTTGAAAATAATTAGTTTGTATAAATATTCAAATATCTATTTAAGTGTTGTATTAAAATATTTTTAAGAAGTATAAGAATTATACTTTTTGGTGGCACTCAAAAGTGAAAAAATAAATCTTTTTTGCTTTTAGTTATTTTATCTCTCTATGGTTGAGAGTGAGAGTGAGAGTGAAATATTTTTACCACTTCTTCTTCATATCAACCACACATATTCATTTTTTGTTTTTATTATAGTCAACATTATTTTTTATTTAGATAATATTTTACTTTTACTTTAAAAGGGACACATGTCAACTAGAGGTTGATCATCCAAGGAATTACACATCTTCCTCATATTAGGTTGTAGAATGTCCCTCTCAAGTGAAAAAAAATAGTTTTTTTACTTTTAGTTATTTTATCTCTCTATGTTTGAGAGGGACAGTGAGAGTGAAATATTTTTATCACTTCTTCTTACCAACCACACATATTCATTTTTTGTTTTTATTATAGTCAATATTATTTTTTATTTAGATAATATTTTACTTTTATTTAAAAGGGACACATGCCAACTCAAGGTTGATCATCCAAGGAATTACACATCTTCCTCATATTGGGTTGTAGAATGTCCCTCTCAAGTGGAAAAATAAAGTTTTTTTTACTTTTTGTTATTTTATCTCTTTATGGTTGAGAGTGAGAGTGAGAGTGAAATATTTTTACCACTTCTTCTTCATACCAACCACACATATTCATTTTTAGTTTTTATTATAGTCAACATGATTTTTTTATTTAGATAACATTTTACTTTTATTTTAAAAGGGACACATGTCAACTGGAGGTTGATCATCCAAGGAATTATACATCTTCCTCATATTGGGTTGTAGAATGTCCCTCTCACTCAACAATATATAAATAGTTTTTTTGTTTAACAATAAGCACACACAATGACATGGAACTGTTTTATGTATTATGCACATTGGATTTTTTTATCATTAGTTTTTTTTCTGGAAGAAAAATAACTTTATGTTTCTTTGAGAGAAAAATATACATAATGTTGTCCAATAAACTGATTCAAGTTTAGCTCAAAAAATATCTAGAAAAACTTCAAATATGTACAGATCCATATCATAATACAAAAAACATGTTCAAAACAACATGCAATTTGAAGAAACTCTAGAAGTGAAACTCCATGCCATTTATTTCATGATCATCCAATATTTCATATTGACCAAAGGACCCTGTGGGATGTTGCAAGGCCTCTTTGGAGAGTTGATCCGCTTTTTAGTTCAATTCCATATAGATATGAGAAAATGATGTCCTCTCAAAATAATCTAGCTCTATGTTGATTTCATGCAAAATATGATTTATAGAATGGATATCTACCTTTGTCTTTTTATTATCTCAATTGATTACTAACTTTTAATCTCTGAGAACTTGGACCTTCATGACTTCCAAATGATCAATGATATAAAACAAAGTCCACAGGGCTACAAAATCAGCCTTAGAATTTAATCCCCTACCTCGAGCATAGTGCAACAAATAGTGCCAAGAGATTCTTTGACAAACTCTCTAATGCGAACTGCAAATGGGAAAGAAAAAAGAGACGAGAAAGATTTTCACAATAATTAAAACAAAACACACACATATTAGGCCCAAACCAGTTGTTTTTCCACATAATATCCCAAAGTATTATTTTACATTTTAGGGGGAATTTGTTTTTCCACAGGAACCTGCACCACCAATTGACATGCTTATTAAAATTTTCCTCAACGTTTGCATTGCAATCCAACTTTGATATATATTTACTTGAAGAAGGGTTCTTAGACCAAATAATCCTATCCTCATCATCCTCTACTAAACTTATGAATAAATTTACAAGAAGGTTAATGAGAGTAGACCATTTTATAGCTAGATGATCAGGGAGACCTAATAATTTAGCTAACTTCCAACCTTCTCTATTGCAAGGTTGAAATTGTTGGGATTTTGCATCTGCTAGAAATTCTTTGAGATATATTCATCTCTAAGATATCTAACAAAATTATGAGATATTTTGAAATCATTACAATCTCCATGCTTGGGTTATTCACCCATCTGAACCTTCCTACCGTCCCCTAGTCACCACACAATCGAAGGACCAATGAAAGAAAATGGTTTAACTAAATCCTTCCATAGCAAAGAAAATAATTCACGCTTCTTCCTTGGATCCCCATACTAGTTAATAATGGATCTATCTCTAAAGTATTTCAACTTGAGAGCATGGCCCCAAAACTATGAATTGTTTGTAAGAAGCCATAAACTATGTGTAGCCAAAGCGTGACAAAAAGAGTGAATATTTTTTTGCCCCCATACTCCAAATTCTTTGGGAGAGGCAATATGATGCCAAGATGCTAAATGGAAACCATTCTTATCCTTTATATGTTACCATAGAAAATGAAAACCCAACTTCCTTATCCTATTTAAAATACCTTTGGGCTTGGAGGTCAAATAGACATGGATGCTCTCATGAACAAATTTTACCAAGACTAGATAACCGCCTCTTGATAAAAATCTATTCATTTAGATAGAAATATTTCCTTCAACCTTCTTTATCATCCAACAAATAATTAATTGATAATGGTTTGGTTTTAACATAAAGCTAGGATATTTCACTTTGTCTTCGATTGGATTTAACTGAAAATGAAAACATTGTCAAATAAAAGATAAGGCCATTTTAGACAAAAAGTAATGAGAGAGAGAGTAGATTTTTGGTTATTGACCAACATTCTAGTAGGAAGGGATATGTGATAAAAAATAATTTGGATCTCTTAAAGATAAAAAAAATTTCCCATCATGAAAATAAAAATGTCGCCAACAAACAACAGATGAGAAGTGGAGACGTTTTGAGATATACTAATGCCCTTCAGTCTTTCCTTTTCAATGGAATTTTAGAAAAGTTGGGTTAACAAATACAACACTAGAAGAAAGAGAAGGAGAGATAAGGGGTATCCTTGGCACAAGCCTCAAGAGGAATTAAAAGAGACCATTGGATGACCATTAATAAGCACAATGATTTATGGCAAGATTTATGCCCATTTGGATGAGAACCAACCCTAGGAAGGTCCAATCCAGGTGATCATAGGCTATCAAAATATCAATTTCAATAGCAGCAACTGAAAGGTTCTTGGTTTTATAGAATGGAAATATTTTTGAGCTAGCGAGCCAACATCGTGAACTTGATGGTTTTGTAAAAAGATCAACTATTCCTTTGTAGTTATTTCTCTCAGAATAGGATTCAATCTAGTTGCAATAATTTCAGATGTTAATTTATAAGTCACATTGCAACAAGATATGAGTCTTTAGTCATTGAAAGAATTCACCTCCTATTTCTTGGGAATAATAGAAATGAATGTCGATTTAATTGAGCCTAAGACCTGACCCAAACTCTAGGATTCTTTACACCCATTAAGAGTTCTTCTTTGATTAAATAAAAAGAACTACTGTAGAATTCCATTGTCATGCCATCATAATTGAGACTTTTTTTCTTTTGCATAGAAAAAAGGTTTGCTTGAAATTCACCTCTCGTGACTTCTTCTGTAAGGGAAGCATTCATGGCATTAGATATAGAGAGAGGAAAAAAAGGGAGAATCAAGAAGCTCTAAAATGGGGCATCCTCTAGGTTGGGAGAAAAGAGATTTAAAATGCTGAATATTGATGCATGCAATGTCCAAAAATGAGAAAGAATTCCCATCATTTTCCTTCATGGACCAAATAGTGTTCACATTCCTACGATGATTGACATGTATATGGAAGAACTTAGTGTTATTATCCCCCTTAGAAATCCATATGGTGTGACTCTTTAATCTCTAGGTTTCCTCCTCTTTGCAAAAAAATCTATTTTTTTGCATTCAAGAGTTCGCAAAGCTTTGATGGTTTCCATTCAAAAAATACCTAAAGAGTTTAATGCATACACTTCATTAATATTTCCTTTCATCTCCCTCAACACAACATTAATTTTTCCGTTGTATGCCTTATCCAAAATTTTAATCTTGTTTTTTAAAAGCTTTAAGTTTTCCACAAATTGAAACATGAAAGATAAATCTTTGCTTTGGCTGAAAGGCTTCCATGCTTATTTGACTAATTTTCTATAATCCTCTTCCAAAAGCTAGACATGGCTAAAATTGAAGGGGGTCAAGGGTTTTGGATCATGTTTTTTTAAAGCTAGAAAAATTGGAAAATGGTCCAATATTTGGACAAATTTTACCTAATATTTGAACCTTAAAAAATAAGAAGAGAAAGATATTGAAATCAAAAACCTATCCAAGCACTTAGACATTGCATTATCATCAAAACTCATATTTCTCCAAGTCAGGATTGATTTGACAAGGTTAACATCAAAATCGGAATTTGAATTCAAGATTCCCTGATAGCAATGCAGATCCCCAGGGAGAAAAACAAAGATCAATTGAAATAAGAAGTAGCTGCACATAGACCAAGAGAGGATAGAGGTAAGAAGAAAATCACCTGGATCGATATATGATAGAGGAAGATGTGAGGTACCCAAAGAATAATATAAGAGCATGACATCTGGATATTAGAGGTAGATGGGAGGGACACAAAGAATAGGAGGGACCCAAAGAATAATCGAAGAACATGGCATCTGGATGTGCGGAAAAGGGGAGGTGGAGATGGAACATTTACTACTTTAGTCAAAGGCATATGGCCACACCAAGGTGGGGAAAAGCATTGAACAATTTGGAAGTAAGATTATGAGGGAGACATGTAGAATATGGGTGGGACTACTTATAAATTGATTTTAAACACCAAAATTCTATAGGCCAGAGTTGGTGATGGAGACTTGTAGAACACATGAAAATGGAGAGTGAAAAGTATGAGTATTCTTTGACTTTAATATGTTTTAATCTAGATCATAATAGATTGATTTAAATTATAAATTTAGAAAGTGTTTGAAAAAATCAATTTGTTGGTGTCAGATTTAAAATATGTAAAAAAAAATTGCAGTTAGAAAAATGTGGTCCAATGGTTACCTTTATATATTTATCATTTTTCATTATTTAAATAGCATTTTTGAATGCATAAAAGTATTTATGCTTTGAAATTAATTTTGTCTACTTGAATTATACAAACTACATAGCTTAAGCTTTTATTGTGGAATTTCATACAAAATTGACCGAAAAATATACATGAAAGTAGCCAAAATGTAGAATAGTAAGAGTATTTGAAATGTTTTAACTATAAGCTTTTTCATTTTACAATTGCTTTATATAATATATACATAACTTTTGTTTAAATCCCCCACCTCCAAACATATATGAATAATGTGATTCTTTGGAAAGTTTTCCAGTTTATTTTCCAATCTATATTCATTAAAATATCAAGTTTGACAGGTGGACTCTTCACAATCAAAGCGCCACAATTTTTTTTGAGGATGTTGAATCCATATATACAATCAAGAAACCAATTTAAACAACAGAAATCAAGATCCAATTTATTTATTTATTTATTTTCCGTTTCCAATGAGAAATCCACTAGAAACTCAAAATGTTGCACTTAAATACTACTCCCTTGAGTGTTTAAACAAACCCTTAATCGAGTCATTTCCTAACCTGAGTTAATGGTTCAATCGAAAAAAATATAGCTCGATAGAGCATTATTTCTAATTAAAATACCCTAGCTATGACCTGTTGGTAAGGGCGTTGGTGGGTTATACTTTTTAATGGCTCGATCGATCCACTGGTTAACCACTTATGCCACTTGATCGAGGGTTACTTTAATGCTCGATCAAGCAATTTGAATTTTGAATTTAAGCGCTTCATCAAGTGTTTAAAGCGCTCAATCTAGCTCTTGAAGTATTAAAAATTATGGTTTCAACACCTCTTCTACATATTTCTTTTCAACCCAAAGAATAGGAGGGAGCCAAAGAGTAATCGAAGAGCATGACATCTGGACGTGCGGAAAAGGGGAGGTGGAGACAAAACGTTTACTACTTTAGTCAAAGGCATATGGCCACACCAAGGTGGGGAAAGCATTGAACAATTTGGAAGTAATATTATGAGGGAGACATGTAGAATATGAGTGGGACTACTTGTAAATCGATTTTAAACACCAAAATTCCATAGCCCGGAGTTGGTGATGGAGACTTGTAGAGCACATGAAAATGGAGAGTGAAAAGTATGAGTATTCTTGGACTTTAATATGTTTTAATCTAGATCATAATAGATTGATTTAAATTATAAATTTAGAAACTCTTTAAAAAAATCAATTTTTTGGTGTTAGATTTAATTTTTTTTTTTTTTAAATTGCAGTTAGAAAAATGTGGTATAATGGTTACTTATATATATATATATATATATCATTTTTCTTTATTTAAATAGCATTTTTGAATGCATAAAAGTATTTATGCTTTGAAATTAATTTTTTCTGCTTGAATTATGCAAACTACATAGCTTAAGTTTTTATTGTTGAATTTCATACAAAATTGACCGAAAAATATACATGAAAGTAGCCAAAATGTAGAATAGTAAGACTATTTGAAATGTTTAACCATAAGCTTTTTCGTTTTACAATTGCTTTATATAATATATACATAGTTTTTGTTTAAATCCCCCACCTCCAAACATATATGAATAATGTGATTCTTTGGAAAATTTTCCAGTTTATTTTCCAATCTATATTCATTAAAATCTCAAGTTTGATAGGTGGACACTTCACAATCAAAGCGCCCCAATTTTTTTTGAGGATGTTGAATCCATATATACAATCAAGAAAGCAATTTAAACAATAGAAACCAAGATCCAATAACAATTTTTTTTTTCCTATTCTAGTGAGAAATCCACTGGAAAGTCAAAAAGTTGCACTTAAAGAGTACTCCCAACACACACACACACACACATAATGACATTGAAATATTTTATCTATGATTCACATTGAATTTTTTGATAATTACTTATATTAGCATATTCCTTTTATCTTAAAAATTAAATGAATTACACATCTTGCTCATATTATTTTTATTAGGAAATGATTGATTTTTTTTTACTTTCAATTAATTATTTTCTTTATGTCATTTGAGTTAATGGTTCGATCAGAAAAAATATAGCTCGATAGAGCATTATTTATAATTAAAATACCCTAGCTGTGACCTATTGGTAAGGGCGTTGGCGGATTATACTTTTTAATGGCTTGATCGATCTGCTGGTTAACCACTTATGCCACTGGATTGAGGGTTACTTTAATGCTCGATCAAACAATTTGAATTTTGAATTTAAGCACTTCATCAAGTGTTTAAAGCACTCAATCTAGCTCTTGAAGTATTAAAAATTATGGTCTCAACACCTCTTCTGCATATTTCTTTGCAACCCAAAGAATAGGAGGGACCCAAAGAATAATCAAAGAGCATGGCATTTGGATGTGCGGAAAAGAGGAGGTGGAGACAAAACGTTTACTACTTTAGTCAAAGGCATATGGCCACACCAAGGTGGGGAAAAGCATTGAACAATTTGGAAGTAAGATTATGAGGGAGACATGTAGAATATGGGTGGGACTACTTGTAAATTGATTTTAAACACCAAAATTCTATAGGCCGGAGTTGGTGATGAAGACTTGTAGAGCACATGAAAATGGAGAGTGAAAAGTATGAGTGTTCTTGGAATTTAATATGTTTTAATCTAGATCATAATAGATTGATTTAAATTATAAATTTAGAAAGTGTTTAAAAGAATCAATTTTTTGGTGTCAGATTTAAAATTTGTAAAAAAAAATTATAGTTAGAAAAATGGGGTCTAATGGTTACTTCTATATATATATATCATTTTTCATGATTTAAATAGCATTTTTGAATGCATAAAAGTATTCATGCTTTGAAATTAATTTTTTCTAATTGAATTATGCAAACTACATAGCTTAAGTTTTTATTGTTGAATTTCATACAAAATTGACCGAAAAATATACATGAAAGTAGCCAAAATGTAGAATAGTAATCCTATTTGAAATGTTTTAACTATAAGAATTCTATTTTTACAATTTCTTTATATAATATATACATAGTTTTGTTTAAATCTGCCACCTCCAAACATATATCAATAATGTGATTCTTTGGAAAGTTTTCCAGTTTATTTTCCAATCTATATTCATTAAAATCTCAAGTTTGACAGGTGGACTCTTCACAATCAAAGCGCCCCATTTTTTTTGATGGATGTTGAATCCATATATACAATCAATAAACCAATTTAAATAACAGAAATAAAGATCCAATCACAATTTTTTTGCTGATTCTAGTGAGAAATCCACCAGAAACTCAAAAAGTTGCACTTAAAGACTACTCCTAACACACACACACACACAGATATAATGACATTGAAATATTTTATCTCTGATTCACATTGAATTTTTTTTATCATTTTTTTTTCTGAATAAAGACTAATTCTATTAAGAAAAGAAAAGTATAGTACAATCAAGCTTGCATACAAGCCAAGTAGAGAAGCAAGGGAGCCGGAGGTGAAAGGCTATCAACCTTGCTCCTTAGAGACAGAGAAAGAAACGGCCAAAGAAAACACAGGAGTACAGAAGGATAGCACTGAGCAGAGAGAGCTACCCCGAGGGGGTAGTTCCTGCAATACGGCATTTTTTGCCTTTTTTCTTGCTCACTTTGACCCACCCAGTGGAGTTTGGCTGAGCCATAACAAGTTGTAGATTATTCTGCGCTGGCGGCTGAGTTTCCTTATCAGAGTCTGAGGACGAAGAAGAAAGAGAACGTTTCTGAGAAATCTGAGGGTTAGAGGGAGCCGCCGGACCGACCGAGGGAGCATCCATCGGAATCTCATCATTCTGCAAATCAGCTTCAATTTCCTCATCCTTCTGCACATCTGCTTCAGAGTCCTCCTCCTCCGAACTAGAGAAATATAAATCGTCCAAAGGACGGGGAGGCTCAAAAGGATTCCATCTCTTGGATTTGGGCTTGCGATTCAGATTCTTCTTTTTATCGGTGAACTGGGAGCAAGTGCTCTGGAGGTGCCCTGCTTGGTGACAATGGCGGCAGCGGAAGGCTGTGTTCTCGTAATCCAATGGCTGAGTCCAGTGGAAATCTCCAAACTTGAGATTAATCTGATCCGGCAGTCCTCTGCTAATATCTATTTCTGCACATAGGCTGCCGTAAGTGTAGAGACCATTTACCTTTCTTGAGGTATCTGTAGCCAGGTAGCGTCCTAAAGTATTTCCAATGGCTAAGAAGACAAAGAACTCCCAGAAATGAGCCGGAAGATTCAGGAGCCTGACCCAAATGGGAAGCTTAGAGATGACAGCTGTAGAGGGGTCGAAGTCTGGAAACCAAGGGGTGAGAAAAAGTCCAGCCGCACCCCAGAACCAAGGGCCTCCCGTAACGGCTTTCTGGTAGTCTTCATTTAAGTCAAAAACCACCAAGAAGAATCCTTTTGAACATAAGTAGATCTTGCACTTTTTAGTCCAAGAGGAATGGACCCATTGGTAAAGATCTGCTGTGCGAGGCCATAGTCCATTAAATCTGCATATGAGTGCTGATTCTACAAGTATCTTGTAGCGATTTTCAATCTCAGGATTATTGAAGTTAATGGAGGGAATTTCCTCTGATTTGTCTACCAGAAACGGCTTTGGAGCACCATTTAGCTCGGCTGCCTTCGAAGAGAACTGAGGTTGGGCCGCGTCTTTGCGAGCTGCATCTTTGTAAGAGAAAGAGGGGGCAGGGGAGGTTTGCCCAAGGGAACCACCTCTTAAAAGGAAAGAAGGCCCAATAGAAGCGTCCTTTTGAATGTTGTAAAAGGAGAGAGGAAGGGGATTCATAAGTTGCTTACCCTTATATAGCAGTCTGAGGTAAGAGGAGGGGATCCCCAGCCGACTTTCGAGTTTTTGCAGAAGATCCTACACGAGATCTGTTGCGCGTACCCATTGCATTTTCGTTTTGCCCGAGAGATTGACTTGGATCTGAAATGCATGTGTTTCTTCAGGTAGATCTGGCTGGTTCAAGAGGGGAAGCTACTTCAGGTTTGTACCCATCTGAGATTGCCGCCTTACAGTTGCATGCCCACATATCTGGTTTTTTTTAAGGCTTCTTGCTCTTCTGGGCTTCTGATATGATGGATCAACATCAGATCTGAGTAGCTGAATGTTGAAGGTGCCCATAACTGTGTCATTTGCAGTTCTGATCAAAGGGGCAAAGGATTCAAGCCCCGCGGATTCCTAATCTACATCTTCCGACTTGGAAGCAGCATAGGCATTCCGCGATTTTTGCTGGTCGGAGTTATTGGGTCCTCCCATAAACCACGCCTGCGCTGTCCTCTAAGGCTCGTCTTGAACACACTGCGGAACATCTTTCACCGACGCTTCGTCATCGAATGGAGCAGTACCATGCCCACCCTCATTGACCTTGCCCTTGCTGTTTCGGTTGCTGACCATGGCGATCCCCCAACGAAACCCTCGCTAACAGAGAACAAAAACCTGCGGAGCTTCAACCCGATAATGAACTGATCTAGATTCATTTTTCAAATTTCTTTTATCATTACTTATATTAGCATATTACTTTTATCTTAAAAATTAAATGAATTACGCATCTTGCTCATATTATTTTTATTAGCAAATGATTGATTTTTTTTACTTTCAATTAATTATTTTCTTTATGGATTAAAACATGGAACTAGGTTACACTTTTTGGCAAAATGAGGGCGTGTATTGCTGAAAAACGGATGCTTGATTGAGCAATTTTAAGTGCTTGATTGAGCAATTTTTAAGCGCTCGATTGAGCTTTTGAGGCACTTAAAAATAGCTCGATTGAGTGTTTAAACAAACCCTTGATCAAGTCATTTCCTAACCTGAGTTAATGGTTCAATCGAAAAAATATGTCTAGATAGAGCATTTTTTCTAATTAAAATGCCCTAGCCGTGACCTGTTGGTAAGGGCGTTGGCGGTTATACTTTTTAATGGCTCGATCGATCCGCTGGTTAACCACTTAGGCCACTCGATCAAGGGTTACTTTAATTCTTGATCAAGAAATTTGAATTTTGAATTTAAGCACTTCATCAAGTGTTTAAAGCGCTCAATCTAGCTCTTGAAGTATTAAAAGTTATGGTTTCAACACCTCTTCTGCATATTTATTTGCAACCCCATTTTGTACCCTATCGGACTTAGGGCAGAATTTGTCCTTAAGTGGCAGAGTTGATTATGTTGGATTCCTAAAAGTATCCTATATCCAATGACATATGAATTCGACACTTTCGAATTCATATGATATTTTTCATTTAATTTCTTCTAAACATAACATTTGAAATTGTTTTGGACAATTTCAGCGGGGCTGAATAAAAAACCAATAACATAAAATATACAAAATGAAAAAAAAAAATTCTTGCATGGACACATGTGTCTCCAAAATACTATTGAAATATCACTTCGCTAACTTCAAAAAAAAATAAAAAATATAATTTTGCATTAAAAAACATTTTTTAATATGAAAAACTTAGTTCTCTCAGTGTAGATCATGCTTATATATATATATATATATATATATATATATATATATATGAGGACAACAACATAATTCTCCACGTATTGTCCTTTTACTCCGAATAAAAATCCACAATGCTTATATGAATTTTGAGGGTGCAATTCGATAAAAGAGGAAAAACTTAAAATTTCATTGCCACATTTGGCCCAAAAGTGTAACCCATGCTTTCATGAGGACAACAACATAATTCTCCACATATTGTCCTTTTACTCCGAATAAAAATCCACAATGCTTATATGAATTTTGAGGGGTGCAATTCGATAAAAGAGGAAAAACTTAAAATTTCATTGCCACATTTGGCCCAAAAGTGTAACCCATGCTTTCACCCTTATAGATTGAAATGTTTTAGTATGTTAACATTAAAATATTTTCTTTTTTTACTTTGAAAATAATTAGTTTGTATAAATATTCAAAATATCTATTTAAGTGTTATATTAAAATGTTTTTAAAAGGTATAAGAATTATACTTTTTGGTCGCACTCAAAAGTGAAAAAATAAAGTTTTTTTACTTTTAGTTATTTTATCTCTCTATGGTTAAGAGTGAGAGTGAAAGTGAAAAATAAAGTTTTTTTACTTTTAGTTATTTTATCTCTCTATGGTTAAGAGTGAGAGTGAAAGTGAAATAGTTTTACCACTTCTTCATATCGACTACACATATTCATTTTTTGTTTTTATTATAGTCAACATTATTTTTTATTTAGATAATATTTTACTTTTATTTTAAAAGGGACACATATCAAATCGAGGTTGATCATCCAAAGAATTACACATCTTCCTCATATTGGGTTGTAGAATGTCCCTCTCGCTCAACAATATATACATAGTTTTTTTGTTTAACAATAATCACACACAATGACATGGAGCTGTTTTATGTATTATGCACATTGGATTCTTTTATCATTAGCTTTTTTCTAGAAGAAAAATAACTTTATGTTTCTTTGAGAGAAAAATATACATAATGTTGTCCAATTAACTGATTCAAATTTAGCTCGAAAAATATCTAGAAAAACTTCAAATATGTACAGATCCATATCATAATACAAAAAACATGTTCCAAACTCCATGCAATTTGAAGAAACTCTAGAAGTGAAACTCCATGCCATTTATTTCGTGATCATCCAATATTTCATATTGACCAAAGGACCTTGTGGGATGTTGCAAGGCCTCTTTGGAGAGTTGATCCGCTTTTTAGTTCAATTCCATATAGATATGAGAAAATGATGTCCTCTTAAAATAATCTAGCTCTATGTTGATTTCACGCAAAATATGATTTATAGAATGGATATCTACCTTTGTCTTTTTATTATCCCAATTGATTACTAACTTTTAATCTCCAAGAACTTGGACCTTCATGACTTCCAAATGATCAACGATATAAAACAAAGTCCAGAGGGCTACAAAATCAACCTTAGAATTCAATCCCCTACCTCGAGAATAGTGCAACAAATAGTGCCAAGAGATGCTTTGACCAACTCTCTAATGTGGACTGCAAATGGGAAAGAAGAAATAGATGAGAAATATTTTCACAATAATTAAAACAAAACACACACATATTGGGCCCAGACCAGTTGTATTTCCACATAATATCCCAAAGTATTATTTTACATTTCAGGGGGAATTTGTTCTTCCAAAGGAACCTACACCACCAATTGACATGCTTATTAAAATTTTCCTCGAAGTTTTCATTGCAATCCAAATTTACTATATATTTACTCGAAGAAGGGTTCTTAGACCAAATAAGCCTATCCTCATCATCCTCTGCTAAACTTATGAATAAATTTACAAGAAGGTTAATGAAAGTAGACCATTTTATAGCTAGAGGATCAGGAAGACCTAATAACTTAGCTAGCTTCTAGCCTTCTTTGTTGCAAGGGTGAACTTGTTGGGATTTTGCATCTGCCAGAAATTCTTTGAGATATCTTCATCTCTAAGATATCTAACAAAATTCTGAGATAGTTTGAAATCATTACAATCTCCAGGCTTGGGGTATTCACCCATCTGAGCCTTCTTACCATCCCCTACTCACCACACAACCCAAGGACTGACGAAAGAAAATGCTTTAACTAAATCCTTCCATAGCATGGAAAAGAATTCACGCTTCTTCCTTGGATCCCCATACTAGTTAATAATGGATCTATCTCTAAAGTATTTCAACTTGAGAGCATGGCCCCAAAACTATGAATTTTTTGTAAGAAGCCATAAACAATGTGTAGCCAAAGCGTGACAAAAAGAGTGAATATTTTTTTGCCCCCATCCTCCAAATTCTTTGGGAGAGGCAATATGATGCCAAGATGCTAAATGGAAACCCTTCTTATCCTTTATACCTTAGCATATAAAATGAAAACCCAACTTCCTTATCCTATTTAAAATACCTTTGGGCTTGGAGGTCAAATAGACATGGATGCTCTCAAGAACAAATTTTACCAAGACTAGATAACCGCCTCTTGATAAAAATCTATTCATTTAGATATAAATATTTCCTTCAACCTTCTTGATCATCCAACAAATAACTAATTGCTAATGGTTTGATTTTAACATAAAGCTATGATATTTCACTTTGTCTTCGATTGGATTTAACTAAAAATGAACACATTGTCAAACAAAAGACAAGGTCGTTTTAGACAAAAAGTAATGTGAGAGAGTAGATTTTTGGATATCGACCAACATTCTAGTAGGAAGGGATACGTGATATAAAATAATTTGGATCTCTTGAAGATAAATTTTATTTTTCCATCACGAAAATAAAAATGTCGCCAACAAACAACAGATGTGAAGTGGAGGCATTTTGAGATATACTAATGCCCTTCAGTCTTTCCTTTTCAATGGAATTTTAGAAAATTTGGGTTAACAAATACAACACCAGAAGAGAGAGAAGGAGAGATAAGGAGTATCCTTGGCACAAGCCTCAAGAGGAATTGAAAGATGCCAATGGATGACCATTAATAAGCACAATGATTTATGGCAAGATTTATGCCCATTTGGATGAGAACCAACCCTAGGAAGGTCCAATCCAGGTGATCATAGGCTTTCAAAATATCAATTTCAATAGCAACAACTGAAAGGTTCTTGGTTTTTAGAGAATGGAAATATACATCATGAAATTGATGGTTTTGTAAAAAGATCAACTATTCCTTTGTAGTTATTTCTCTCAGAATAGGATTCAATCTAGTTGCAATAATTTCAGATGTTAATTTATACGTCACATTGCAACAAGATATGAGTCTTTAGTCATTGAAAGAATTCACA
Organism: Pinus tabuliformis; assembly: GCA_031772625.1. NCBI lineage: Eukaryota > Viridiplantae > Streptophyta > Pinopsida > Pinales > Pinaceae > Pinus > Pinus tabuliformis. The sequence goes on along the minus strand of CM062817.1, from coordinate 1,396,655,462 downwards.
TCCTATTTCTTCGGAATAATAGAAATGAATGTTGATTTAATTGAGCCTAAGACCTGACCCAAACTCTAGGATTCTTTACACCCTTTAAGATTTTTTTCTCTGATTAAATAAAAAGAACTACTGTAGAATTCCATTGTCATACCATCATAATCAAGACTCTTTTTTCTTTTGCATAGAAAGAAGGGTTGCTTGAAATTCACCTCTCATGACTTCTTCTATAAGGGAAGCAGTCATGTCATTAGATATGGAGAGAAGAAAAAAAGGGAGAATCAAGAAGCTCTAAAATGGGGCATCATCTAGGTTGGGAGAAAAGAGATTTAAAATGCTGAATATTGATGCATGCAAAGTCCTAAAATGAAAAATAATTCCCATAATTTTCTTTCATGGACCAAATAGTGTTCACATTCCTACGATTATTGACATGTATATGGAAGAACTTAGTGTTATTATGCCCCTTAGAAATCCATATGGTGTGACTCTTTAATCTCCAGGTTTCCTCCTCTTTGCAAAAAAATCTATTTTTTTGCATTCAGGAGTTCGCAAAGGTTTGATGGTTTCCATTCAAAAAATACCTAAAGAGTTTAATGCATACACTTCATTAATATTTCCGTTCATCTCCCTCAACACAACATTAATTTTTCTGTTGTATGCCTTATCCCAAATTTTAGTCTTGTTTTTTAAAAGCTTTAAGTTTTCCACAAATTGAAACATGAAAGATCCATCTTTGCTTTGGCTGAAAGGCTTCCATGCTTATTTGACTATTTTTCTATAATCCTCTTCCAAAAGCTATACACGGTTAAAATTGAAAGGGGTCAAGGGTTTTGGATCATATTTTTTTAAAGTTAGAAAAATTGGAAAATGGTCCAATATTTCGACAAAATTTACCTAATATTTGAACCTTAAAAAATAAGAAGAGAAAGATATTGAAATCAAAAACCTATCCAAGCACTTAGATATTGAACTATCATCAAGCCTCATATTTCTCCAAGTCAGGATTCATTTGATAGGGTTAACATCAAAGTTGGAATTTGAATTCAAGATTCCCTAATAGCAATGCAGATACCCAGGGAGAAAAAAAAAAGATCAACTGAAATAAGAAGCAGCTGCACATAGACCAAGAGAGGATAGAGGTAAGAAGCAACTCACATGGATCGATATATGATAGAGGAAGATGTGAGGTACCCAAAGAATAATAGAAGAGCATGACATCTGGATAATCAAGGTAGATGGGAGGGACACAAAGAATAGGAGGGACCCAAAGAATAATCAAAGAGAATGACATCTGGATGTGCGGGAAAGGGGAGGTGGAGACGGAAAGTTTACTACTTTAGTCAAAGGCATATGGAAACACCAAGGTGGGGAAACACATTGAACAATTTGGAAGTAAGATTATGAGGGAGACATGTAGAATATGGGTGGGACTACTTGTAAATCGATTTTAAACACCAAAATTCTATAGGCCGGAGTTGGTGATGAAGACTTATAGAGCACATGAAAATGGAGAGTGAAAAGTATGAATATTCCTTGACTTTAATATGTTTTAATCTAGATCATAATAGATTGATTAAATTATAAATTTAGAAAGCATTTAAAAAGATCAATTTTTTGGTGTCAGATTTAATATTTGTAAAAAGAAATTGCAATTAGAAAAATGTGGTCTAATGGTTACTTATATATATATATATATATATATCATTTTTCATTATTTAAATAGCATTTTTGAATGCATAAAAGTATTTATGCTTTGAAATTAATTTTGTCTACTTGAATTATGCAAACTACATAGCTTAAGTTTTTATTGTTGAATTTCATAAAAAAATGACTGAAAAATGTACATGAAAGTAGCCAAAATGTAGAATAGTAAGAGTATTTGAAATGTTTTAACTATAAGCTTTTTCTTTTTACAATTGCTTTATATAATATATTTTGTTTAAATCCCCCACTTCCAAACATATATGAATAATGTGATTCTTTGGAAAGTTTTCTAGTTTATTTTCCAATCTATATTGATTAAAATCTCAAGTTTGACAGGTGGACTCTTCACAATCAAAGCGCCCCAATTTTTTTTGAGGATGTTGAATCCATATATACAATCAAGAAACCAAATTACACAACAGAAATCAAGATCCAATCACAAATTTTTTTTTTCGATTCCAGTGAGAAATCCACCGAAAACTCAAGAAGTTACACTTAAAGACTACTCCCAACATATATATATATATATATATATATATATATATATATTGACATTGAAATATTTTATCTATGATTCACGTTGAATTTTTTGATCATTACTAGCATATTACTTTTATCTTAAAAATTAAATGAATTAAACATCTTTCTCGTATTATTTTTATTAGGAAATGATTGATTTTTTTTTTTTTTTTTTACTTTCAATTAATTATTTTCTTTATGGGTTAAAACATGGAGCTGGGTTACACTTTTTGGCAAAATGAGGTGTGTTTTTTTGAAAAACCATGCTTGATCTAGCAATTTTAAGTGCTTGATCAAGCAATTTTTAAGCGCTCGATTGAGCTTTTGAGGCGCTTAAAAATAGCTCGATTGAGTGTTTAAACAAACCCTCGTTCAAGGCATTTCCTAACTTGAGTTAATGGTTTGATCGAAAAAAATATAGCTCGATAGAGCATTATTTCTAATTAAAATACCCTAGCCGTGACCTGTTGGTAAGGGTGTTGGCGGGTTATACTTTTTAATTTGATTGATTTGCTAGTTAACCACTTATGCCACTCGATCGAGGGTTACTTTAAAGCTCGATCAAGCAATTTTAATTTTGAATTTAAGCGCTTCATCAAGTGTTTAAAGCACTTAATCTAGCTCTTGAAGTATTAAAAATTATGGTTTCAACACCTCTTTTGCATATTTTTTTGCAACCCCATTTTGTACCCTATCGGATTTAGGGCAGAATTTGTCCTTAAGTGGTAGAGTTGATCATGTTGGATTCATCAAAGAATCCTCTATCCAATGACATATGAATTTGACACTTTCGAATTCATATGATATTTTTCATCTAATTTCTTTTAAACATAACATTCCAAATTGTTTTGGACAATTTCAAAGGGGCTGAATAAGAAACCAATAACATAAAATATACACAACGAAAAAAAAATCACTATCTTTGTTTACGAGTCCTCTTCAAAAGGCTACTCTTGCTTTTTCAATTTGTTTAAAGAATTGAAAAAAATCTAAACTTAGTTCTCTCAATGCAAATTATGCTTATATATATATATATATATATATATATATATATATATATATATATATATATATATATATATATATATAATCACCAGGACAACAACATAATTCTCCACATATTGTCCTTTTACTCCGAATCAAAATCTGCAATGCTTATATGAATTTTGAGGGGTGCAATTCCATAAAAGAGGAAAAACTTAAAATTTCATTGCCACATTTGGCCCAAAAGTGTAACCCATGCTTTCACCCTTATAGATTGAAATGTTTTAGTATGTTAACATTAAAATATATTTTTTTTTCTTTGAAAATAATTAGTTTGTATAAATATTCAAAATATCTATTTAAGTGTTGTATTAAAATACTTTTAAAAAGTATAAGAATTATACTTTTTGGTCGCACTCAAAAGTGAAAAAATAAAGTTTTTTTACTTTTAGTTATTTTATCTCTCTATGGTTAAGAGTGAGAGTGAGAATGAAATATTTTTACGACTTCTTCATACCAACCACACATATTCATTTTTTGTTTTTATTATAGTCAACATTATTTTTTATTTAGATAATATTTTACTTTTATTTTAAAAGGGACACATGTCAACTCAAGGTTGATCATCCAAGGAATTACACATCTTCCTCATATTGGGTTGTAGAATGTCCCTCTCAATTGAAAAAATAAAGTTTTTTTACTTTTAGTCATTTTATCTCTCTATGGTTGAGAGTGAGAGATAGTGAAATATTTTATCACTTCTTCTTCATTCCAACCACACATATTCATTTTTTGTTTTCATGATAGTCAACATTATTTTTTATGTAGATAATATTTTGCTTTTATTTTAAAAGGGACACATGTCAAGTCGAGGTTGATCATCCAAGGAATTAAACATCTTCCTCATATTGGGTTGTAGGATGTCCCTCTCAAGTGAATTTTTTTTTTTTACCTTTAGTTATTTTATCTCTTTATGGTTGAGAGTGAGAGTGAGAGTGAAATATTTTTACCACTTCTTCATACCGACCACACATATTCATTTTTAGTTTTTATTATAGTCAACATTATTTTTTATTTACATAATATTTTACTTTTATTTTAAAAGGGACACATGTCAATTGGAGGTTGATCATCCAAGGAATTACACATCTTCCTCATATTGGGTTGTAGAATGTCCCTCTTGCTCAATAATATATACATAGTTTTTTTTTAACAATACCCACACACAATGACATGAAACTGTTTTATCTATTATGCACATCGGATTTTTTTATAATTAGTTTTTTCTAGAAGAAAAATAACTTTATGTTGAGAGAAAAATATACATAATGTTCTTTGATAAACTGATTCAAGTTTAGGTCAAAAAATATCTAGAAAAACTTCAAATATGTACAGATCGATATCATAATAAAAAAACATGTTCAAAACTCCATGCAATTTGAAGAAACTCTAGAAGCGAAACTCCATGCAATTTGAAGAAACTCTAGAAGTGAAACTCCATGCCATTTATTTCGTGATCATCCAATATTTCGTATTGACCAATGGACCCTGTGGGATGTTGCAAGGCCTCTTTGGAGAGTTCATCCGAATTTTAGTTCAATTCCATATAGGTATGAGAAAATGAGGTCCTATAAAAAATAATATAGCTCTATGTTGATTTCACGTAAAATATGATTTATAGAAGGGATATCTACCTCTATCTTTTTATTATCCAAATTGATTACTAACTTTTAATCTCCGAGAACTTGGACCTTCTTGACTTCCAAATGATCAATGATATAAAACAAAGTCCATAGGGCTACAAAATCAGCCTTAGAATTCAATCCCCTACCTCGAGCATAGTGCAACAAATAGTGCCAAGAGATGCTTTGATCAACTCTCTAATGCAAACTATAAATGGGAAAGAAAAAAGAGATGAGAAAGATTTTCACAATAATCAAAACAAAAAACACACATATTGGGCCTAGACCAGTTGTGTTTCCACATAATATCCCAAAGTATTATTTTACATTTCAGGGGGATTTTTTGTTTCCATAGGAACCTACACCACCAATTGACATGCTTATTAAAATTTTCCTCGAAGTTTTCATTGCAGTCCAACTTTTCTATATCTTTACTCGAAGAAGGGTTCTTAGACCAAATAAGCCTATCCTCATCATCCTCTGCTAATCTTATGAAGAAATTTACAAGAAGGTTAAAGAAAGGAGACCATTTTAAGCTAGAGGATCAGGAAGACCTAATAATTCAGCTAACTTCCAGCCTTCTCTGCTGCAAGGCTGAACTTGTTGGGATTTTGAATCCGCTAGAAATTCTCTAAGATATCTTCATCTCTAAGATGTCTAACACAATTCTGAGATAGTTTGAAATCATTACAATCTCCAGGCTTGGGGTATTCACCCATTTGAACATTCCTACCATCCCCTACTCACCACACAACCCAAGGACCAACAAAAGAAAATGCTTTAACTAAATCCTTCTATACCATGGAAAAGAATTCATGTTTCTTCCTTGGATCCCCATACTAGTTAATAATGGATATATCTCTAAAGTATTTCAACTTGAGTGCATGGCCCCAAAACTATGAATTGTTTGTAAGAAGCCATAAACTATGTGTAGCCAAAGCGTGACAAAAAGAGTGAATATTTTTTTGCCCCCATCCTCCAAATGCTTTAGGAGAGGCAATATGATCCTAGGATGCTAAAGGGAAACCCTTCTTCTCCTTTATATATTACCATAGAAAATGAAAACCCAAATTCCTTATCCTATTTAAAATACCTTTGGGCTTGGAGGTCAAATAGACATGGATGTTCTCAAGAACAAATTTTACCAAGACTAGACAACTGCCTCTTGATAGAAATCTATTTGTTTAGATAGAAATATTTCCTTCAACCTTCTTGATCATCCAACAAATAATTAATTGATAATGATTTGGTTTTAATATAAATCTAGGATGTTCCACTTTGTCTTCAATTGAATTTAACTGAAAATGAAAACATTGTCAAACAAAAGACAAGGTCGTTTTAGACAAAATGTAATGAGACAGAGTAGATTTTTGGCTATTGACCAAAATTCTAGTGGGAAGGGATATGTGATATAAAATAATTTGGATCTCTTGAAGATAAAAAACATTTCCCATCATGAAAATAAAAATGTCGTGAACAAACAACAGATGAGAAGTGGAGACATTTTGAGATATGCTAATGCCCTTCAGTCTTTTGTTTTCAATGGAATTTTAGAAAATATTGGTTAACAAATACACCACTAGAAGAAAGAGAAGGAGAGATAAGAGGTATCCTTGGCACAAGCCTCGAGAGGAATTGAAAGAGGCCAATGGATGACCATTAATAAGCACAATGATTTATGGCAAGATTTATGCCCATTCGGATGAGAACCAACCCTACGAAGGTCCAATCCATGTGGTCATGAGCTTTCAAAATATCAATTTCAATAGAAACAGCTAAAATGTTCTTGGTTTTTATAGAATGGAAATATTTTTGAGCTAGCGAGACAACATCATGAATTTGATGGTTTTGTAAAAAGACCAAATATTCCTCCGTAGTTATTTCTCTCATAATAGGTTTCAATCTAGTTGCGATAATTTCAGATGTTAATTTATAAGTCACATTGCAACAAGATATGAGTCTTTAGTCATCAAAGAATTCACCTCCTATTTCATGGGAATAAGACGGATGAATGTCGATTTAATTGAGCCTAAGATCTAACCCAAACTCTAGGATTCGTTACACCATTTAAGAGTTCCTCTTTGATTAAATAAAATGAACTATTGTAAAATTCCATTGTCATACCATCATGATTGAGACTTTTTTTATTTTGCATAGAAAAAGGGTTGCTTGAACTTCAGCTCTCGTGACTTCTTCTGTAAGGGAAGCATTCATGTCCTTAGATATGGAGAGAAGAAAAAAGGGAGAATCAAGAAGCTCTAAAATGGGGCATCCTCTAGGCTGGGAGAAAAGAGATTTAAAATGATGAATACTTATGCATGGAATGTCCTAAAATGAGAAAGAATTCCCATCATTTTCCTTCATGGACCAAATAGTGTTCATATTCCTATGATGATTGACATGTATATGGAAGAACTTTGTGTTATTATCCCCCTTAGAAATCCATATGGGGTGACTCTTTAATCTCCAGGTTTCTTCCTCTCTGGAAAAAAAATCTATTTTTTTTGCATTCAAGAGTTCACAAAGCTTTGATGGTTTCCATTCAAAAAATACCTAAAGAGATCAATTCATACACTTCATTAATATTTCCTTTCATCTCCCTCAACACAACATTAATTTTTCTGTTGTATGCCTTATCCCAAATTTTAGGCTTTCTTTTTAAAATCTTTAAGTTTTCCACAAATGAAAGATCCATATTTTCTTTGGCTGAAAGGATTCCATGCTTATTTGAATAATTTTCTATAATCCTCATCCAAAAGCTAGACATGGTCAAAATTGAAGGCGGTCAAGGGTTTTGGGTCATCTTTTTATAAAGCCAGAAAAATTGGAAAATGGTCCAGTATTTCGACAACTTCTACCTAATATTTGAACCTTAAAAAATAAGAAGAGAAAGATATTGAAATCAAAAACCTATCCAAGCACTTAGAGATTGCACTATCATCAAGCCTCATATTTCTCCAAGTCGGGATTGATTTGACAGGGTTAACATCATATAAGTTCATGAAATAAGACAAATTTGTGAAAAAGTCACCTATAGGATCTGATAAATCACTAACTCCCGAAAATTCCCTAGATGAAAGAGTGAAATTCATGTCACCCTGCATGATTACATGTGCTGCGCCAAAGATGAGGCCATTAGAGCCTCCCAAAAAGCTTTAAGATCATTATAGGGACCGTAAAAATTATGCATCTGATTCCCATGTCGAGTTTGTTTGAAACAAAATAAATCACTATATGTTTTAAGAGCTTGAGAAAAGTGAACCTGATAGATCATATTGAAAATCTATAAGAAGACCACCTAGAAAAAAAAAACTAATGAGAAGAAATTCCAATTCTTACACTAGGGTTCTAAAATCAAAACCACATAGGCATATAAAAAAAAAGTATGATGAGAAGAAAGTCCAATTCTTACACTAGGGTTTTAAAATCAAAACCACATAGGCATATGAATACATAGTTTCTTGAAGCATGAGAACATTCGAGATATGAGATTAAATGAGCTACTTCTTGGCCAATTATTTGGGGTTGGCCCCAAACCCCTTGACATTCAAATACAAATCCTTCATTCTCCCTCCAGGAGGGGAATTTTCTCTAAGAGCGTTGGATAATGTGGTTTTTTTACCACTTAGAATGTCTTCCGTAGTATTAGGATGGGCCTTAGAAGGAAACAATTTGTGACCAACATGATTAAAAAAAAATCTATTGAATTTGATGAGAAGAAAGTCCAATTCCTACACTAGGGTTCTGAAATCAAAACCATGTAGGCATCCAAATACATAGTTTCTTGAAGCATGAGAACATTTGGGCTATGGGATTGAATGAGCTACTTCTGGGCCAATTATTTGGGGTTGATCCCAAACCCCTTGACATTCAAATACAAATCCTTCATTCCCCCTCCAAGAGTGGCATTTTCTCTAAGAGCCTTGGATATCGTGGTTTTTTTACCACTTAGATTTTATTCCGTAGCATTAGGATGGGCCTTAGAAAGAAAAAAATTGTGGCCAACATGACTAACTAAAGGAGAATCCATGTCTAGAACACCACAAACTTTAACATCTTTGCGAGTCGAGGAAGATGAACAAAGAGAATACCACTTAGCAGGGAGGCCAAAAGAAATAGAGGCCTCTTCTGAGGAATGAATAATCTTATAATTTGTAGAAGGAGGTTTTCTACAATATTCAGATGTAGAAGTGGAAGCATAAGGAATAATTGGACTTAGAAAGACATACTTTAGGCTTGATAGGTGGTAGCCTTTTTAGAGAGGGAGAGATCTTGAATCGAGGGGACCAAAGATGTTACTAATAGGGATGTAACTTTGGAAACTTTCCCATGGCTATTACCTTCATGGTCATTTTTATCAATATTTTCAACAAGAAATAAAAAAGGGGCCTAAAACTGCTTACCCGAGGAGGGAAGATGACTGCCATTTGCATCTTCAACTTTGGGAACTAGAGGCTCCTTGTCCCTTGGTCTCTAGGCCTCGATTTGCACATTCAAGAGTTTCTTAATCCAGATTGTTTTGGATGGCTTGAAATTTCAATTTTTTTTGTACAATTGGAGCCAACATGGCCTATTTCATGGAAAGAAAAACAACAAAATGGAAACTTCCAATAACCAATATTTTGATTCCAAACCAACCCATTGAAGACCAATTCAATATCCTCTAGGAAACCTTTGCTAGGTTCAATCTCCAACTGCACCCATACCACCTGGTGATCCTGCTTCAGAAGCCAATCTTCCTCTAGATAAACAAAGTAGCCAATATAATTTGGTATGATTTATAGAATTGGTTGTTCCAAAATGGCATTGAAAGACCTGAGAGGAGGGCCCAATTATTATGTATTCGCATGGGACTACGGGAGCTGTTGAAATCCATATTCCACTTTCGAATAACCAACCCATATTTTCCCCAAAAATAGTCAGTTAATCAAAGAGTTTTTTTTTCTTCTGCTTTATTGAGGATAACAAAGAACAAACCTTTTGGAAATATGTGGAAATGTAAAGAAAAACCAATAATAGGAGTCTAATTGGAATCGATCCAATACTGCAGAGAAGAAGGTTTCACCACCTTCCTAGCAAACCAACCAACCAAATACCTATCCATAAGCTATGAAATATCTAAAAGGGGAATATCATCCCTTATTACCATTCAATTTTTGAATTTTGTCACTTCAAGGCTTCACAAGATGCTTATTGTGATTATGGTTTGTTATGTCCAGAGTTGGAGCATGCTTAGCAAAAGGAATTATTCCTAAAACCTCTATACATTGTGCATTAGATGCATGATTAGATGATGAATTAAATAGGTCTTGAGGAAAGTGAGGCACTTGCACCATTATATGAACGAGAGGTGAAACCAATAAGCGATTCTTTAAGGAAATAAAATATTTGTGGGATCGGAATGTGTGGCAACTTAAAGGGATGCCCTAGCCATAATCAATTAGTTCATCATCCATATTGACAGGAAATTTAATTCCTTAAATTGTTGTACATTAAATTACCAACCAAGAATTTGTAAACTGATGAGGTGTCGAAAAAATATATGCAAAACAATACTCGACTGGTTTTTAATCGACAAATACTAAGTAAAATCACACTGTGTTGAAAATCATAAACGAAAACCAAACTCTTGTAGATCTAGCGAGTCCCGAGGTATCTTACAATTCCTAGTTGATCCCTGGGTTGTTAACTCTCCACAAAGGGCCCTAAAAATCACTTCACATGAAAAATATAGGAATATGGAAATTACAGAAATTAACTTACTAGATCGAAATAATTAAAATAGGAATTAAAATTACAGGAGCAAAAGTTGCAAATACTTAAATATATTATAATTGTATATGAAATAAACACTTGGGCTTCACCGGGGGAGAAATACCATATCATGCGCATTCATATTGGGGGATATATATTAAGGAAAAAATGACACTATGTATTAGACATATAATAGGGGGTAAAGGGTTTTTATATGTTGTGTATAAAAAATGGAGCTCAAAGTTAATGGAAAAATATAAACGGGTATAAAAAATGTTAATGAAAAAATAGATACCTACAATATCTAGTGAAAGTAGGGGTTTGTAAAATAGGGGAGGTGTATTGGGTTCATATTGGTAGGGGGTTAAATAAAGTTATTTTTAGAAGTATTTTCCAATATGTAGTCAAATTAAGGGTATTGTTTAGTATGCCATGAACACACGTGCTATGTCAGAAGTTCATTGAGTGAAGCCCTCATGGAAATAAATCAAATAACATCTAAAAAACTCTCTAACTTTTGCAAGTGTATCCTAGGAAAGGGGGCCCTTCCTAGCTGGGAGCATTGCAGGAATACAAAATTAAATCACAATAAGATCAACAATTGTAAAATTTCATTAATTATCTAGTAATTATTGGTTACATGTTTAGACAAGCTTTTAGAATGCTACTTCTACATCAAAGTCAATATTATCCTTTCCTCCAACAACCATTGAACCTGTTTTTTTCTCAAGAATTTATACATAAAGGATTGGGGGCAAATTAGAACCATTTTCCCCAAAAATGGCTTATAAAATCATGATTGTTTTGACAAAAGATTGATTTGTTTCTATCCTTAGCTAAATATTTGATCACATAAACTTTATTTGGCATGAAACCACCTTGAAATAGCTTGATACAATGCATTATGTCAAATATTTTCTAGAAATAGCTTGATCTGGTGCATTCTGGTAATTGATCATTCAATTTGGGTGTATCTAGGCAATGGCTGAAACTATAAATTTCCCTCTAAAAGAACCACATATATATCTCAACTTGTGCACTTTTTGGATGAAACTTCTACATGGAACCTGAATTGGTATGTTCTGAACAAAACACATGTTTTATTTTTTCTATATTCTCCTCCCTTTTCCTAGAAAGCACACCTGATTTTGTTGACTTTAATCTACCTAGAATGATTTGTGCCAACTGTTAATCTCTTTTGGAGCTTCTAGAACCAACCTTGGTGCAATGTGAATGATATGGAATAATATTATTGATATTAAGAATAGATCCCATGGCATGATCTGTGTTGATTTGGTGGTGAAATATCTCAACCAACAAATGCACCATCGATAGTCAGCTACCGATGCATAACTATTGTAATGGTGTGTCTACTAGAACAAGGTGTCTATTGGAATAGCGTGTCCTGACTTCAACTAATTCAATTGTTTTTAGCTGGATCAACATAGCATGTGCACTTCTGGTAACTCGAATGCTTCCGATAATTAGAGTAACACCTAATAACATTGGAGGTTGCATAGAAACAATATGAAACAAGATAGAAAAACCATCATTAGCATTAAATCAAGAATTATCCTCTTTAATCCATTAAAAAAAAGGAAAATGACAATAATTGACTACTTCAACATTCTTAGATTCATTGTGACACATTTATTGAAAAAATGACTAAGAAAGAAATGGATGGGTAATAGATGGTTAAAGATGTATGATAAAATGACTGGAAATGGGTGCCTTGAATAGTGAAAAAGGTGGAAATTTGAGGACTTATCATGCCCCATTCCTGCACTTTTGCATGTCCTCATGCAAACAAGAGAGTTGACAATAGAGAGTTGCCTAATTTTCTTTTGAATATAACCAACCTACATGGCTATACCATGAATCGTATTAACAATCCTATTCTCTCCCTTCATTCTTGTAACCATGTCACTTGCATTAACACTTTTCATAACCATTATTGCTTGCATTTTAATCTAATATGACATGATTTATTTCAATAATTATCCTTTCTAGACTTTATATATTATTTCATGGAATCATCTTCTTTTAGCCATAGATCTAGTTTATTGAGGACCCTAAGCATTAGGTTGAATGAAACAATGGTTTTCTCTATGTTTTTGTAACACCCTCCTCCCACATCTACCCAAGTAACTGACCAAACAGGATAAACATGTGACGAGAAGTCACTATGATATGATTCAACCTCCTAAGTCACCTTAAGGAAGTGGAACTGGCATAAACACACCATACAGACCTTCCACATCAACAACATGACTACCAAGAACCATCTCAACCACTTAGGTAACCATCACCTGGGTCCCACTGAGTTTTTAGATGATTAAACCCCTAGACGCTCCCTTGACATAGGTAAGCATGCATCGAGGAGGCTCCAAATGATCCCACAACATGGGTAGGCATGCGCCAGGGACTTTTCTGCTGAGTGTTGTGTCTGCATCTCTGAGATTTTAGCCACTTTTTCAGGCCCAGTGCCCAGTTCACTACCCAGAACTCAATGACACTTTCAGAACCAAAAGATAACAACAGAATAAGGAAACAAATGAAATTACTTGAATAAGGAATTGACTAGACCCCTACTAGCCATGACAGGCATTTCGTCAAACATGTCACAATTATGTAATCTATAGGTTTAAACAATAGATCTGAGCATAGGGGTCTCATATTCATCTAAGAATCACTAAGAGTCATTGATGCCTCAACACATTAGCTTCAGTTTCATCCATTAGGCCATAGATACATTGTTCATTCATTTACACGTAAAAACATGATGAGAGCCATACATAACCACTATCATAATACATATTCATAACCAACATAATAGCAATAGAAATACCAAGGAAGTCACAACCATATCATACACATATAAAACAACATAATACCCATGAAATAATAAGGAGAAATAACCTTATATTAATTATTCAAAGGAAAACCAATTGTGGGACTTCCATGAACCACTTGACTGTAGCCATGGCTGAGCCAAATATTTCTTCATCCAATCACCCCATGCCATATTCCAAGCATGAATCTAGGATCTCATAGAAAAAATCAATCAAAACCATATAGGGCTTCCAAAGGCCAACCACCTCAACCCATCAAATAGTGGTTCCATCTCACGGTCGGACATCACAAAACCATCATCAGATCGGTCTCTACTGAAGCCTTCTAAGGCTCCAGAGCGTTTGTTCCAAACAAGGCTTCCAGTACTAGTAACTCAAACCACAGTTGTCGTTGGGCATCCAGAGAATTTGTCTAACCAAGGCTTCCAAGACTAGTAACTCAACCCACTAAGGGCTTCTAGAGCATTTGTCCAACCAAGGCTTCCTAGACTAGTAACTCAACCCAAACTGTTATAGGGCTTCCAGAGCATTTGTCCAACCATGACTTCTAAGAACTAGTAACTCAACCCAAGCTAAAGGATACATGAGAACCAGCCTGAAAAACAAAGAAATGAACCCACAATACCATGGCTATCCAAGAAATGGCAAGACTAGGAAAATCCACTGTTAATCTAGACAATCCTCCATGCCACTGTCAACTCATGACCAATAAAAAACATGCATATTCCATGCATGCCGAAGCTAGTGAGGAAAAACGTACATGCAACTCAGTACTTGCAAGAAAAAGCCATTGTAGTTGATTATCTTGATGTCTGCTTGCACTTTCCTCCTCTTCCTTTTCCCTCTTACTCCAAAGCTCCAAGTATGCCACACTCCTCCAAGAGTGCTCAAAGAGTATGAGAGAGAGAATAGAGGGAGAGCTCCAAATATGAATTAAAAAAAGTTTGTGAACTGATCCTCAAAAGAATTTTTATTAATGAGGCCTATATTTTCTTCATTTTCCATTATTTTCCTTCATTTTCCTCCTCACATGCAACTTGTGACCTTTCACCCCCCTTTTCGCTTAATTTCCATTATTTTCATAAATAAATGTGCCAAAATGCCATTTTTCCTTCCTAAAGTCTTTCCCATTTCCTTTGCTAATTTCCTTATCCATTAATTAATCACAAGTGATACCCATCACTATATTTTTACCAACATTCAACTTCGAATAAGTGTCCCATCAACCATGGTTATTATTTTGCTTTTATTAACTTTTATTACATGGAATTTTCACCAGGGCTATTACAAAACCCTCCCCCTTGGGGGAAGACCATCTTCGGTGTTAAACAATACCTATAACCAACAAGGCTACTGTAAGCAAAACATATTTCCCATGGAGCTTTATAACTTATCTCGTTGCAACATTTACAATGATCATCCTATTGAGAAACAAACCAAAATGACAACATATCAAGTATAACATCATAATGACATGACATTTATATTGCTTATTAGAGATTTATAACATAGCTCATGGTGGTATTTACATACATATACATATGTACGTATACCAAACATCTTCAAAACATGTACCAAAAACATATAGAAAAGACATATACCAAAACATCTTCTCAACCAGCGAATAAGGAAGGATACATAGCCCGCATCTGATCCACCATCTCCCATGTAGCTTCATCAGGCCCAAAGTGCTTCCATTTCACTTTAACCTACTCGATTGCTCGGTTCCGGAGCATGGGCATATTTCGCTACAAAATTCACTGAGGTTCCGACTAGAATTCTCCTTCTGGCTCCACCTATAATACAGACCAGTCAATCACATGATCAACATATTTAACATACTTCTTAAGCAATGACACTTGGAAAGCATCATGGAATTTCATTGTCAGAGGTAGTGAAAATTGATAGGCTATTAGCCGAATCCTCTTAATAATCCTGAAATATCCACAAAACAGGGGTGCCAACTTGGCACATGATCCAATATGCAAGGAGCTATTCTTCGGTTTGATGCACAAGTACACATGTGCCCCAACCTAGAACTCCTTGAGAAACCTATTCTGATATGAATAAATCTTCTACCTATCCTATGTTGCTTTCAAATTCTTCTTGATCACCTACGTTTCTCGTTCCATGTTTGCCAACGTGTCTGTTCCAATCAACACCCTCTTCATCAGATCGCTCCAACTAATGGGAGTATTGCAATTCTGCCCATACAATGCCTCAAACAAACTCGTCCTCAAGGATTCTCTATACCCATTGTTATAAGTGAACTGTACCAGTGGAAGGTATTCTTCCCACTTCCACTGATGATGCATCACATACAACCTCAACATGTCCTCCAATGTCCTGTTGACCCTCTCTATCTGTCCATATGTTTGTGGACGATAAGATGTACTAAAGGCTCACTCTATACCCAAACCTTCAAATAAATCCTTCCAAAACTTGGAAGTGAACTTTACATCCATGTATGACACAATATTCTTTGGAACTCTATGCAATCTGACCACTTCCCTGATGAATACCTATGCTACATCACTTGCTGATAATGTAGACTTCATTGGAATGAAGTGTGCTACCTTTTTCAACCTGTCCACCACTACCATGATGGAATCATGTTGTCTCACTGTCCTTGACAAACCTATGATAAAATCCATGGAAATGACCTCCCACTTCTACTTTGGTCTTCACTTACTGACAATCCAAGTACCTAGCCACAAACTCTGCTACGTTTCTCTTCAAATTTGGTTAATAATAGAATTTCTTCACTGCTATTAGTGTCTTATGATAAGCTGGGTGACCTGAATATGGTTTTGCATGAAAATCCCTCAAGATCACCTTCTTGAGCTCACTTATATCTAACACATATATCCTGTCCCTAAATCTAACCAATCCATCTATCGTGAGATGATATTCCACATCCTATGGACCTGCATCTATACTTGTACTTGTACCACTACCTGTACCTATACCTATACCACCACCTGTACCTATACCTGTACCACTACATGTAATCTATTGCAACCTATGCACAATATTCATATACCTGACATCATGTTGACCTGCCAGCTAATCCTATCCTGTAAATCTGTCCCATAGGAGCTCATAGTTGCTATGTGATTTACCTGTATCTGCCTGCTAAGAGCATCTGCCACTCTGTTCTCTTTACCTTTGATATACCTGATCTCAAAATCAAACTCACTGATCATGGCCAACCACCAAGCCTACATACCATTCACATTTGGCTAGTCAAATAGATACCACAACCCACTGTGATCACTCATCAATACAAACCTCCTACCAATAAGATAGTGCCTCCACTTATTTAATTCATGTATGATCAATTCCAACTCAAGATCATGTGTCAGGTAGTTTTTCTCGTGCTCATTCAGCTTTTGTGACTCATAGCATACCACCTATCCATCTTGCATAAGGACTCCACCAAGTCCTCTCTTGCAAGAATCTATACATACTACAAACTCTTTGTTCGGATCTGCAATATTTAGCATTGGTGCATGTGACAACAACTACTTGAGCTACTCAAAACTAGCCTTACACTCCTCTGTCCATTCAAACTTCTTATCTTTCCTCTGTAATGATGTGATAGGATAAGTAATCTACGAGAATTTCCTGATGAACCTACAGTAATAACTTGCTAACCCCATGAAATATCTCACCTCATCTACATTCCTGGGAACTGCCCACTCCATGATAGCTCTTACCTTTTCTGGGTCCACTGCAATACCATACCTGGAAACCACATGTCCCAAGTATTGTACCTCAGTCTATATGAAACTACACTTGTTGAGCTTAGCATACAACTGATGCTCTCTCAACAATCCCAACACTGCTGCTAAATGCTCGACATGATCTTTTTGATTTTTTGAATATACCAAGATATCATCAATGAACACAATAACAAAATTGTCCAAATACGAATACAAAAAACTATTCATCAAGCACATAAAGGTATCTAGAGCATTAGTTACACCAAATGAAACCACAACAAACTCATAATGCCCATACCTGGTCCAGAAAGTTATCTTGTATGTGTCCTCTTCTTTAATGCGTACTTGATGATATCTGGATCTTAGATCAATCTTCGAGAACAATAATTCTCCCTTCAACTGATCTAACAAGTTATTAATCCTCGATAATAGATACCTGTTCTTGATGGTAACTTTGTTCAACTACTTTTAGTTAATGCATACCCTGATAGTACCATCCTTCTTCTTCACAAACAATACCGGTGCGCCCCATGGCGATACACTTGGCCTAATGTACCCTTTGTAAAGCATTTCCTTCAACTGCAACTTCAAATCTACCAACTCAGGTGTACTCATATTGTAAGGTGCCTTTGATGCCGAAGTTGCCCGTAGTACCAATTCAATAGAAAAGTCTACTTCCATGTGAAGTGGAAACTCTTAAATATCTACAAAAAATACATCCCAAAGCTGCTGTAGAACTTGGTACCTGCTCAATAAATTTACATCCTCAAATTCCTTACCTTTTTCACTAGAAATGTGCACCACAAATAATACACACCCTTTCCTACAACTATGCTTGGTCTACATAGATTTCACCATTCTAACTGATGTTGATTTCTTCTTACCCTGCAAAAATCTTTGTTCCCCATTGTCATCCAAGCACTCAATGGATTTATCATAAAAATCAACCTTGGTTATATGAAGGTACAACCAATCCATGCCCAACAACATATTGTATGGTCCCAATGAAAATACATTAAAATGTGTTGAGGTAGGCATACCATTCAAATCAAATGTACAAGCTCTTACCCAAAGATGAACTTGCTTCTTTGTACCTGTATCCAACTGCACTAACCAAGATTCTACATGCAATTCTTTGTTCAAGCCACACTCATCCACCATGTTAGGATTAACATAACTATAATTAGATCTAGTGTCAATCAAAATGAAAAAAACTTGATCAAAAATCTTACTGTCCATCTCTATAATAGACGCTTGGTGATTTTCCTGTCTATTATCTAGCACTACATAGATCCTAAGAACACTCTGCCCAACATATACCATTGTTTGTGCCTCCTGAGCACTGTAGATATGCAGTCTACCACCTTGATGATGTGAAAAATCTCTCGTATGATGATCAGTGCCACAAGTACAACACTCTATGGGCTTCCAACCTGCATCCTTGTTTTTCTCCTTAGATCGAAGTCCCTGTCCTCCATCAGATGCATTGACCTTATTAGATGGCATTGCATTCTCTTTATTACCTACATCCTAAGGTCTTGCTCACTCCTTGTCCCATTTCCATTAATTTTTTGCATTACCTTTCCAGTCTGGCTTAGTCTATGTCTACGCTTCGATTGCTCATAGCAATGCTTTATCTTTTAGATAGCCTCCTCCAATGATCTAGGCTCATCAAAATCAATCCCGTCTTTGAATGTAATCGATAATCCACTAATGAATGTTTGAGTCTTGGCCTTCTCATCCTTGATGTAAGGCACATACCTCAACAACTCCAAGAACTTGCTAGTGTACTCCTCATTTGTCAATGATCCCATCTTCAACTCATAGAATTATTTTTCCCTGTCATCAAAGTATCTCTCCAATAGGTACTTGTTCTTGAATAGTCTCTCAAAATCACTCCAAGTCAAGTCCTCCTCGTGAATACCTTTGACATTTCTCAATATTCCCACCAATTATCTGCTTTACCTTTAATACTGAATGTAGATATCCTATCTTTCATGTTCTTTGAATAATCATGCAACCCGAAGAACTTCCTCATACCAAGCAACCATGCTTCTGTATCTTGTGACTTCTTCATATCTCCATCAAATGTAGGTGGCTTTTCTTTCTTAAATTCATCTGGCAAGTATCCACTATCACTCCTCTTGTAAGGATGGTAACAATGATGACCATAATGCCTATCAGAACTAGAAATAGATAGTACCTGTGTCCATCACCTCTCCTATCCAGAGTATCCAACAACCTTCCATCTCTCACTATGTCATATTTATCTGACTCATGACCACCATGAGACCTACTGCCATAATCTCCATTAGTTATGTCCTCCTGCTCATGGATGATTCGAAGGGGTCCCTATCACTGCAATTATGAAAAACTCTAAAGTATCACTGCATTTACCTCTGCTTGTTTCTCTTGTGCCTGTATGATTCTATCATTATCTGTCTTACAACTTGCCAAATCAAAAATGTTCCCAACACCACGCTGCTGATCTGATATATAGGGGGAGTCTTAGGAACTGTATTCTACCATCTTTCTAGTCATCTTTGTTATTCTTCTTGCAAGGTATATCATGTTAGAAAAACCAAATCACAATAAATCAACGTACCTTAGCATAATTCAAGGAGGATACCTCATCTGCATGATCAACAAATCAACATAATACATATATAACATAATCAAGACAATATGAAGGAAATATAACACATACGCATATAAGCATATACCCATCATTCTAGCTAGAGTCCATTCATCAATGCATGACCATATCAACTACACATACTGTGACCTCATGTATGACAACAAACATCACATCTTTGTACGCTTGACCACATGTGAACACTAATGTGCATAAGCGATGATAATCAACTATACACCCATGAAATACACTCCATAAAAACACCATCAAATTCCCATGGCGACGTCACTGCAACCATAACGCATACCATGCAAATGCAACAAGCTCATGGCCTTACAACACAAGAAACACATATGCAACTAACATGAATGCATGAATAACAAAAAAACCATCCAGTCCAAGGGGTGAACCATGATCTGATACCACTCTGTAACACCCTCCTCCCACATCTACCCATACCAGCCAATCAGGGTAAACATGTGATGATAAGTTACTATGATATGATTTGACATCCTAAGTCACCTTAAGGATGTGGAACCAATAGAAACACACCATACAAACCTTCCACATTAGCAACAGGACTACCAAGAACCATCCCAACCACTTAGGTAACCAACCCCTGGGTCCCACTGATTATTTAGACCATTAAACCCCCATAATCTCCCTTGACATGGGCAAGCATGCGTCTAGGAGGCTCCAGACACTCCCAAAACATGAGTATGCATGTGTCCAAGGAATTTTCTGCCGAGTGTTGTGCCTGCATCTCCAAAATTTGAGTCACTTTTTTAGGCCTAGAGCCCAAGTCACTCCCCATAACTCAGTGATACTTTCAGAACCAAAATATAAGAATAGAATTAGGAAACAAATGCAGTTTCTTGAACAAGGACTTGACTAGACCCCTACAAGTCGTGATAGGAATTTCATCAAACATGTCACAATTATGTAATCTACAAGTTTAAACAAAAAATTTGAGCATAGGGGTCTCATACTCATTTGATAATTGCTAAGAAGCATGGATTCCTCAACACATTAGCTACAGTTTCATCCATTAGGCCATGGATACATTGTTCATTCATTTACAAGTAAAAACATGAGGAGAGGCATACATATCCACTATCATAATACATATTCATAACCAACATAATAGCAACAAAAATACCAAGGAAATCACAACCATATCTACCACATATAAATGAGTATAATACCCATGAAATAACAAGGAGAAGTAACCGAATATTAATGATGCGAAGGCCAACCATTTGTGGGACTTCCATGAACCACCTGGCCGTAGACATGGCTGAGCCAAATATATATTTAGCCAATCACCCTCATGCCATATTCCAAGCATGAATGTGGGATCTCATAGAACACATAAATCAAAACCATCCAAGGCTTCTAGAGTCCAACCACCTCAACCCGTCAAATAGTGATTCCACCTCATGGTCGAACATCACAAAACCATCATCAGATCGGTCTCTACCCAAGCCTTCAAGGCTCTAGAGAATTTTTTCCAACCAAGGCTTCTAGGGCTAGTAACTTAACCCACAACTATCATCAGGCTTCTAGAGCAATTGTCCAACCATGGCTTCTAGGACTAGTAACTCAACCCAAGTTGTTACAGGGCTTCAAGAGTGTTTGTCCAACCAGGGATTCTAGGAACTAGTAACTCAACCCAAGCTAAAGGATACATGAGAACCAAATAGAAAAAAAAAGAAATGAATCCACAACACCATGGCTATCCAAGAAATGGAAAGGCTAGGAAAATCCACTGTTAATCTCGGCAATCCTCCATGCTAATGACAAGTCATGACCAATAAACCACAAGCGTATGCCATGCATGCCAAATTTAGTGAGGAAAAACATATTTGCAACTTGGTACCTGCAAGAACAACTCGATGTACATGTTGATCTCAATGTCCTCTTGCACTTTCATGCTCTTCCTTTGCCTTCTTTCTTCAAAAGTCCATGTTATGAAACCAGCTCACAAAAAGATAGAAAAGATAGATCAACACCTTAGAATTTAGCCTCTCCGAGGGGGAAACCTCCTTTACATTACACAAATAAATGATTCTTTGATGATTCAAATGAAAAAACCTCCTTTCTATATATAGGAGTCTAAGGATTCACAATATAACCCAGCCAACCTAACAATAATAATATAAAGCCACAAAAATAACAATAGAGGGATTCTATGGGGCACAGTAATAACAATATGGGGACAATAGGGGCACAACAATATTAATAAGGGATACACCTACAATAGTAATGGGGTAATCACTAGTATTATAGGGACCTAACATGCCCCTCTCCTTCAAAAAAGTGTTGTCCTCAATGCTTGAGTAGTTTTGGATGCTTTGTATAAAATTCTCATCCTTCCATGTGGAATCTTTAGCGGATAAGTTCTTCCACTTGATGAGATACTCCGAAATTGATCGATTTCATAGCTGTCAAGTTCTTGTTTCTGTGATTGCTTCCAATTCCAATATAATTTTTCCTTCCTCGTCAAGTTTTGGGAATATTGTTTGAACTGGGAGCTTGTCACCTATAACCTTCTTTAAACATGAAACATGGAAACTGGGTGCACTCGAGAAGTTGCAGGAAGCTCCAATTTGTATGCCATAGTACCAATCTTTTGCAACACCTTGTACGGACCATAATAATTTGGTGATAATTTATTATCCTTCTTAGCTTGCTTGAGGGACATTTTTTTATATGGTTGCAGCCGTAGGAATACCCAATCACCTACATCAAAACTTCTTTCGCTACGATGTTGATCTGCCTATTGTTTCATTCTATTTTGCGCCAACGCGAGGTTATCCTTTAAGAGTTGGAGGACTTGTTGTTGATGCTCGATGTGATGTTCCACTGCTTGAACCTTAGAATTTCCTCTTAAATATGATGTGATGGATGGTGGCTGATATCCATAAAGTGCCACAAATGGGGTCATTTTTGTTGCTGTATGGAAGGAAGTGTTATACCACCATTCAGCCAGAGGCAACCATTTGACCCATTGTGTTTGTTTATCAGATACAAAGCAACGAAGATATCCTTCCAAACATTTGTTTACTATCTCAGTTTGCCCATCAGATTGAGGATGATAAGATGAGCTATGAGCTAACTGAGTACCAAGACAAGAAAATAATTCTGTCCAAAAATTTCCAGTGAAAATGGGATCTCTGTCACTTACAATAATCTTTAGGTCTCCATGTAGCTTTTGAATTGTTTCCATAAATGTAGTAGAAACTATATTGGCTTTAAATGGATGTGATAATGCACAAAAGTGTGCATACTTGGTAAGTCTGTCAACTACCGCCATTATGATACTCTTTCTCTCAGACTTGGGTAAACCTATGATAAAATCCATTGAAACCTCCTCCCAATGTTGGCTTGGAATGGAAAAAGGTTGTAATAGACCTAGGGTCTTAATTGTTTCAACTTTATTTTGTTGGAAAACCAAACATTCTGCCACAAACTTTTGAATATCTGATTTAAGGCCATCCCAAAAAATTTCCTTCTTAACCTTGTGGTAAGTTTTTAAAAATCCTGAGTGCCCTCCTAAGGGATAAGTGTGCAATTCCATAAGAATATTTTGTTTGAGTTGGGAATTATTACAGAGGTATAAGCGATCTTTGTACCATAACGAATCATTTTTCCAGCTAAATGTATCAGATGTACTGGAATCTTGTTGTAACTTTCGAATAAGTGCCTACACTTCTTCATCACTCTTCCATTCCTCCCTTGCTTCGTTTATCCAATTTGGCTGGATAATAGAAATGGCACACAACAATGCTTCCACATCCTCATCCTTTCTTGAGAGTGCATTTGCCACCACATTTTGCTTCCCTTTTTTGTAGATGATTTCAAAGTCATAACCCAACATCTTTGTGACCCACTTTTGTTGCTCTTCAGAGAATAATCTTTGTTCTAAAAAGTATTTAAGGCTATCATGATACGTTTTTACCTTGAAGTGTCTTCCCATTAGGTAGGGTCACCATTTCTTAAGTGCATGTAGTATTGCCAACATTTCCTTCTCATAAATAGCTTTGTGTAAAAACTTTCCCTTGATTGGACGACTTTCAAAAGCAATGGGTCTTTCATCTTGCATTAAAAAAACACCAATTCCATTTCTTGAAGCATCACATTCCACAATAAAGTTTTTTGTGAAGTCCAGTGTAGCTAAGACCGGTGCTTGGCACATTGCCTCTTTAAGATGTTCGAAGGCCTTTGTTGCTTCTGGAGTCCATGAAAATGCATCTTTCTTCAATAATGTTGTTAAAGGTGCTGTTATTCTCCCATAATTCTTAACAAACTTGCGATAATACCCTATCAACCTGAGAAATCCTCGCAGATGTTTTATGGATGTGGGGATTTTCCATTCCTTAATGGCTTTAATTTTGCTAGGGTCTACCTTAACTCCTTCATGAGATACAATATGACCCAAATATTCCACCTCTTGTACTCCAAAGAAACATTTGGATCTTTTTGCATATAATTGTTTCTCCTCCAATAGTTGTAGCACCCTGTCAACATGTTCAACATGATCCTTCCAAGACTTGCTGTAGATTAGTATATCATCAAAAAATACTAACACAAATTTTCTAAGGAAGGGTTTGAAAATGGAATTCATCAAACCTTGAAATGTAGAAGGTGCATTGGTAAGGCCAAAAGGCATGACCAAAAATTCATAATGACCCTCATGAGTTCTAAATGCTGTTTTCAGAATGTATTTAGTCTTCATTCTAATTTGATGATATCCTGAATGAAGATCCAACTTGGTGAAGTAAATTGATCCATGCAATTCATCTAGTAATTCATCAATGACAGGAATGGGAAACTTATCTTTAATAGTGAGCTTGTTGAGCTCCCTATAATCCGAACACATGCGCCATGATCCATCCTTCTTGTGCACCAATACTATTGGAGCAGAGAAAGAACTTTGACTAGGTTTAATTATACCAGCCTCTAGCATTTCTACAACCATACATTCAATTTCACTCTTTTGGGCATAGGGATATCTGTACGGCCTGATGTTTGGAGAAACACTTCCTGGAATCAAATGAATAGCATGATCATGATCACGAATAGGTGGGAGACCTTTGGGAGTCTCAAATACCTTGGAATGATTTTCCAAGATTTTTTGGAGATCTGGAGAAATAGATGATTTCGATGTGGAAACATCTAGCGAACATAATTGTGCAATTACACCTCTTTGTTCCTTTTTTAGAAGCTTTGTCATACCGTTAGAGCTGATTATCTTTCCCGGTTTCCCTGCAATACTCCTTAATTCAACTTCCTTTCCTTCTGCAGAAAATTTCATGAAAATTTCTTGAAAATTAAAAGCTATTGTACCCAAGGATTATAGCCATTGGACTCCTAGTACAACATCAACGCCTCCCATTGGAATGGAAAGCATTAGGCTAGTCAATACATATTCTCCCATGGATAGCTTGATATTATGGCACTTTCCAGAGCAATTTATCATTCCTCCATTTGCAACCATCACTTGACACTCTGGTGCTGGATATAGGAAGCAATTCAATTCTTTTGCTACCTTACAATGAACAAAATTGTGGGTACTTCCTGAATCAATCAACACTATTACCTTTTTCTTCTTGATTTGTCATTCTATCTTGATGTTTTGAGGAGTGGTAATTCCAGCCAATGCATTACAAGATATGGTTGGATTCATTTCTTCTTTATCTAGGCTTTGTTCTTGGATTATATCCTCTTCTTTTGATCTTTCTTGCTCCTTTTCTTCTTCCTCTTCACAATCTATGTAGAATAATTTCTTGTCAGCACACTTATGACCTTTAGTGTATTTGCTATCACAACTGTAACAAAGCCCTTTTGCTCTTTTTTCTTCCAATTGTTGTGGTGTCAACCTTATAGGTTGTGGAAGACTAGGGGCAACAACACTTCCATCTTTATATTTGTGAGTGGTATGCTTCCTGGTTGCCATAATCTTGGTTTCCATTTTTCTTACTAACCTAAATGCCTTCTCTAATGAATCAGGTTCCTAAAGGTGAACATCATGTTGGATATTATCTTTTAAAGTCCCTATGAACACATCAATTCTATGCTCCTTTGGAATATTTTTTACCCTTATGTTCAATTTTTGGAACTCCTCAATGTGCTCCATTATTGAACCCTTTTGTTTGAGACTTATCAATTGGCTAAAAAAAGTGTTGCTTTTTGTATCCTCATAATGTGCTGTCAATTCTTCTATAAAAATTGCCCAAGTGATAATTTGTTTACGAGATAAAAGCCATTGATACCATACAAACTAATTTGGTTCCAAATATAAAGTTGCAATACGTACCTTTTGTGTGTTTTGCACATTATTGAGATCGAAAAATTGCTCCATCTATAATATCCATGTTAGGTGATCCTTGCCATCAAACTTCCTCATATCGAGTTTTGGAATATGGTGGGTCTTTGATCCAACATTAGAGTCTATGAAATCATGATTAACATTTCTTTTGTTCGCATCATGATTTTCCTTTACTACCCTTTCACCATTAGTAAGTATTTCTTGTAGAAAATTTGTCAAATCTGTCTTCAAATCTATCTTCAAATCGTCCATCTTAGCTTCCATGCCATTCATCTTAGCTTCCATGCCGTTTATCTTATATTCCACGCCATTTATCTTAGCTTCTGTTAGCTTTTGTGAGAGTGACATTTGTTGCACTTGGTCTTGTAATTTTGATATATCATGTAGCATTTCTTCCTCTTCTTCATGAGTCATGTTAGAACTTTCAGGTTGCTTACTAGGTGTTTGCATTTTCTTTCCTCGGGGAATCAGTTACCGATAATAATGCTCTACTATGCCCTTTGAATTCCTTCAAAATAATTTTTCAAACCAAGCTTAAGCAAAAATTAAAAAAAAATCTACACACCTTTTTTTTCACTTCGTAGGAGCTCGATATTGCCTCTGATGTATCTCTGTAATTTTGGATCATCCAGTTTTAAAATTGTGACCAGCAGTAGCCTTCTGTGTCTTCTTTCCAATGCCACAAGTCTGATCCAAATTGGATTCTCCAAGGAAGAGTTATGCCAAATCTCCCACAGTGACCTGATTATAGACTAGTTCAGTAGAGTGAACTTGTACGACGTGCGATGTGTGCCTTTTTCAACCTTTGGCTTTGAAAAATATATACAAGAAACTACAGTCCATCCTCTTTCTACACCTTCTTATGAAATTTCAATCCTATGCTCAGAGAGAAAGTTATGATGATTTTCCCCAGGTCACCTGTTTGGAATGTAATTCAGGAGTCTGCAAAAAGACCAACTTGCTAAGATCATATCTCCACAAATATAGCGTGAAAAGCTCTGAAATTTGGATCTGAGGTTCAGTGTGATTTCTTCTCAAATGGGTTTTTTTTTTTCTTCTAAAACATCGCAGAAAAAAATTTATAGTGAAAATGCCACGATGACCTATTTGGAGAAGCGAAACACTAGAATCCAAAGCTCTAATACAAAATGTTATGAAACCAGCTCACAAAAAGATAGAAAAGATAGATCAACGCCTTAGAATTTAGCCTCTTCGAGAGGGAAACCTCCTTTACATTACACAAATGAATGATTCTTTGATGATTCAAATGACAAAACCTCCTTTCTATATATAGGAGTCTAAGGATGCACAATATAACACAACCGACCTAACAATAATAATATAAAGCCACAAAAATAACAATAGAGGGATTCTATGGGGCATAGTAATAACAATATGGGGACAATAGGGGCACAACAATATTAATGAGGGATAAACCTACAATAGTAATGGGGTAATCAGTAGTATTATAAGGACCTAACACTCCAAGTATGCCACACTCCTCCAAGAGTGCTCCAAGAAAACTCTAAGTGTCCAAGAGTATGAGAGAGAGAATAGAGAGAGAGCTCCAAAAATGAACTAACAAAAGTTTGTGAACCAATCTTAAAACACCTTTTTATTAATGAGGCCTTCATTTTTTCATTTTCCATTATTTTCCTTCATTTTCCTCCTCACATGCAACATGTGACCTTTCACCTCCATCTTCTCCTAATTGCCAATATTTTCATAAATAAATGTGCCAAAATGCCATTTTTCCTTTCCAAAGCCTCTCCCATTTCCTTGTTGAGATATGGAAACAAGAATATTCCAATTTAATTTGTCTTTGAATTATATTGTGAATTAAAATCGAATTTAGTCTTAACAGCTACTTGGAAATAATTAATTAATTTATTTTAAATTAATTAGTTGGAGAAATTCAAGTTAGAAGTCTTTCTGAAGTCATGCAAGAGTTTTCCCTTAAATTAAGGAGACAAGATTGAGTTATATTTGAGTTGTAATTAGTTAACTCAATTTACCGAGTTAAGTCTAGTTAAATTAGTTCCAAACTGTTTGAGGAACTAATAGTGAGTTAATAGTCAGTTGATGCATTAATGCACTCAACTAGTGCTACTCTAGTTAATTGAAGATTCAATCATCAGAAACTCATGCATGTCTATTTTGAGAAAGAATTAGTTGAGATTAATGTTCAAGGATAGTGTAATATCAGTTGCATGTGTTTTCTCAAGGAGAAAACTCATGCATGCAGTCAAGGATTCATCCTTGAGGATTACGTAGTTTTGAAGGCGTGTTTTTCCACTTGGTAATAGGCTAATCATCCACAAGGAACAACACAAGGAAATAGGAGCTTGGAGGGCAGAGAGGAAGGCTGGAGAGAAGCCAAGATTTCCTGTGAGCATCTTTGAGGATTGTACTGAGAGCTGGCTAGCTGTGAGAGGTAAGGCTTTGTATAATTCCTATGTATTTCCACCATGTATGATAATACAATAGTGTGGGGTTTTTATTTGAGACTTCCCCAAAGTATTTTCATTTGTATTGTGCCATTGATTCTTCTTCTTCTAGTTATATTGTTCAGCTCGATTTTTAAGCTTCCACAAATTGATAGTAGAAGTAGGTAATAGTATTCTACTTTGATTTATATTGCATTATCGGGTTAACCTATCACAGATTTTGTACATGGTATGGGAGTTGTGAACAATATACTGAGAAGAGAATTCGAAGTTTGAAGTTCAAGGTTGCAGGTGCAAATCAAATTCATATCATACTTCAAGGTTGGCCAATGGCGTTCTATGGTTTGAGACTCGAGTATGCCTTGGAAGGTAGCTCGAATTACATAGCATGGAAAGATAGAATGGAGGTTGTATTAGAAGACAATGGCTTGAAGGAATTCATTGATCAAGAAATCCCAAAGCCAACTTCAACTAATGCACAAGAGTTGGCTAAGTGGAAGAAGTGTGTGGCGAAGGCAAGATGGATCATTCTTGAGGGAGTTCAAGACCATATTGTCTCGAGTCTCCATGGGAAGGATACTCCATTTTCAATGTGGAAGACATTGAAGGACCTCTACTAGAACAGTAGCGACCAGAGGAATTGGCGCTCAAGGATAAGCTTCGAAGAATCAAAATGGAGAAGGGCGATATTATTTCCACATATCTGAACAAGCTCACCACTTGCAGATATGAGCTTGGTAGTGCGGGAATAACTACTGCCGATGATGATATGGTGTGTCTCGCTCTCCTCGGCCTTCCAAAGAGTTGGAATAGCTACCGGGACTCTGTGAATGGAAGGGAGAAATTTCTGGATTGGGAACGACTGTGGTCAGATCTGATGCAAGAGGAGATCAGGAGGAGCACACAAGATGGTTCTTCATCCAAGAATGATGATGAAGAAAATCTGGCCTTAGCAAGTAAGGCAAGGAAAGGGAAGGGGAAGGCTTCCCATTTCAAATTGAATTCTTCTCATGGAGGGAAGAAGGGTGACATGTCTAAAGTAAGATGCTTTAATTGTCACAAGATGGGACATTATGCGACTAATTTCCCATCGAAGAAGTCCAAGAAGGGATCCTCGGAAGGATCGGAAGGTGAGGCATTAGCCTCTCAGTTCGAAATGGACTTTACCCTCATCGCATGCATGGTGTCATCGATGATGGGTTGTGTTTGGTATCTTGATAGTGGAGCCTCATTCCACATGACTGGTGATAAACATTTATTCAATGCCTTGGAGGAGAAATACCTCAAGATGCGCATAGAGATGGGTGACGACGGAAGGTATAGTGTTTTAGGAGTAGGCATGGTTGCTTTTCAGAGGGAGAAGGGAGCTCCTCTCACCTTGAGAGATGTGATGTATGTGCTTGGACTGAAGAAGAACTTGGTATTAGTCGTGATGTTGGAGGAAACAGGCTATAATGTTGTCTTTAGTAAAGGAAAGGCATTCCTAAGACACATAGCCACAGGTCAGACTAAGAGGATAGGGATTTGGGTGAAGAATTTCTATAAAATAGAGGTAGATGATTGTGCAGCATTGAGTATGAAAGTAGAACTGGTGCAAAGCCAAGACATTGACGAGTTGTGGCACAGGCAGTTGGGCCATTTGCATCATGGGGCTTTGAAGATAATGCAACAGATATCTACTGGCCTTCCCAAAGGTAAACTTGAACAAGTTGACACATGCAAAGGTTGTAACTTGGGAAAGTACACCAAGTCTTCTTTTCATGATCGAGACAATTGAGCAGAGGCTATCTTAGAGCGAGTTCATACTGATTTGTGTGGTCGGACCATTCTCGACGGCATCCACAGTGAAGAAAAGGTATTATGTGATTTTCATTGATGACTATTCTCGTAAATGCTGGATTTATTTCATGCAGACGAAGGACCAAACTTTCAAAAAATTTTGTGAGTTCAAAGTTTTGATCGAGAAAGAGTTAGGGAAGAAGATTAAGGCCTTGAGAAGCGAAAACAGTGGAGAATATGTCTCTCAAGAGTTTAGGGACTTCTGTGTAATGGAAGGAATTAAACGAGAGTTGACGAAACATCATAACCCACAGTAGAATGGCGTGGCCGAGAGGAAGAATAGAACTATTGTAGGGGCAACATGGGTAATGTTGCATGACCAAGGCCTGCCACATCACTTGTGGGATGAGGCATGGAACACAATGGTCTATTTGTAGAAAGGATGCCCACATCGAATACTTGGGATGAAGACACCAGAGGAAGATTTCTCCGATAACAGAACAGATGTGGGTCACTTCAGGGTCTTTGACTCATCAGTATATTGACATGTGACAAAGGATGCATGGAAGAAGCTTGAGCCGATAGTAGAGTTGGGAATATTTGTGGGGTACACTGATACACCTCACAACTATAGGTGTACTTGCCTACCAGTCGGAGGATAGTGGTTCACAAAGATCTCAAGTTTGATGAGTAGAAGGCCATGCGAATTTCCCTTGAGAGGGAGCTCCAACTATAGGCTATGGAGGAACTATTAGTTCCTAAGGAGGATGAGCCTCAGACTGATGCAGAGCAGCCGCATGCAGAGGTTCCAGGAGTGCAGACATCCACTCAAGTAGAGTCTTCGAGATATGGACGAAAGTGCACAAGAGAAGCTGATAGATTGTTGGAGGATGCGAGAGAGAATGTGGGAGCACCATCTTCTTAGTGCAGATAGAGGAGGTCACCTGAGAGGTACATTGGATACATGGGCCTTGCTGGGGAATGTGTTAAGACTGAGCCATCTTCCTTTGAGGAAGCAGTGCAGTAGCTGATTTGGGTTGATGTTATGGTGGAGGAGTATGACTCCATAGTTCATAACAGTTTTTAGGACGTGGTTCTGAGACCGAAGAACAAGTCAGTTGTGAGTTCCCTTTTGCTTTACAAGGTAAAGCAAGTTGTTGATGGTAGTGTGGAGAAGCATAAGGAAAGATTTGTTGCCCGTGGATTTTCACAGGTCGAGGGGATTGACTATGATGAGACTTTTGCTCTTATCGCAAGGTACTCATCTATCAGATCTATGTTGGCACTATCAACACAGATGGGTTGGAAGATCCATCAGATGGATGTGAAGACTGCATTCCTCAATGGCCAGATTGAGGAAGAGGTGTACATAGAGTAGCCGGATGGTTTTGAGACCTTCGATCGTGAGTCGCATGTGTGTCGACTCAAGAGAGTTTTGCATAGGCTGAAGCAAGCACATCGTGTTTGGTATACCAGGATAGACAATTACTTCACCAGGTTGGGCTTCACAAAGAGTGAAGTGGATGTGAACCTGTACCACAACGTGGTGAAAGGTAAGTTGTTGATGATCGTACTTTATGTTGATTATATCATATTGACTTGTGATGATCAGTTCATCATGTCTTGCAAGGAGGACCTTGTAAGAGAATTCGAGATGAAAGACATGAGTCTCATGCATTACTTCCCTTGCATGGAAGTGTGGCAGAAGGATGGGGAGATTTTTGTGTCTCAGGGCAAGTATGTGAATGAGATACTGAGGAGATTCCACATGGAGAAATGTAAGCCCATGCAGACTCCTCTAGCAGGTAACTGGAGGAAGGAGGTTGCTACTTCAAGAGAAGTGGTAGAGGCTACTATGTACAGGCAAATTGTGGGTTCGCTGATGTACTTAATGAACACACGACCAGATTTGTGCTATGCGGTGAACCAGCTGAGTCAAGTGATGGTTCATCCTACCAAGATGTTTTGAAAGGCGGCAAAGCATGTATTGAGATACCTCGAGGCACATCTCAATATGGATTATGGTACAAACGGACAGAGGGAGTGAAGCTACAGGGCTTCACTGATGCAGATTGGGCAGGGAGTCCATCAGATTAGAAGAGCACATCAGGAGGGTTTTTCAACCTTGGGTCAGTGACAGTTTCTTGGTACAACATGAAATAGAGGCTGGTTGCACTCAGCTTGGTAGAGGTAGAATACATGGCTACAAGTCAGGCAACATGTAAGGCCATCTGGATGCGGAAAATCCTAGTTGGTTTGTTTGATCAGAGAATGGATCCAACTGTGATCTATTGTGATAATCAAAGTTGTATCAAACTCTATGAGAATCCAGTATTTCATGATAGGTCCAAGCACATCGACATCTGGTATCATCATCTCAGAGACTATGTAGCGAGGAGGATCATGTTGCTGCAGTATATTTCGACAAAGGAGCAAGATGCTGACATTTTAACAAAGGCATTGTCAAAGTGTAAATTCAAGTTCCATACGGGCAGGATCGGGGTGGAAGATAATCCCTTTCTTGTTGAGATGGAGTGTTAAATATGGCAACAAGAATATTCCAATTTATTTTTTCCTTGAATTAAATTGTGAATTAAAATCGAATTTAGTCTTAATAGCTACATGGAAATAATTAATTAATTTATTTTAAAGTAATTAGTTGGAGAAATTCAAGTTAGAAGTCTTTCTGAAGTCATGCAAGAGTTATCCCTTAAATTAAGCAGATAAGATTGAGTTATATTTGAGTTGTAATTAGTTAACTCGGTTCACTAAGTTAAGTCCAGTTAAATTAGTTCCAAACTGTTTGAGGAACTAATAGTGAGTTAATAGTCAATTGATGCATTAATGAACTCAACTAGTGCTACTCCAGTTAACTGAAGATTCCCTCATCAGGAACTCATGCATGTCTATTCTGAGAAAGACCCAGTTGAGATTGATGTTCAAGGACAACGTACTATTAGTTGCATGTGTTTTCTCATGGAGAAAACTCATGCATGCAGTCAAGGATTCATCCTTGAGGATTGCGCAGTTTTGAAGGCTTATTTTTCCACTTGGTAATAGACTAATCATCCATAAGGAACAAAGCAAGGAAATAAGAGCTTGGAGGGTAGAGAGGAAGGCTGGAGAGAAGCTAAGATTGCCTGTGAGCATCTATGAGGATTATACTGAGAGCTGGCTGTTGAAAATGCAACAAGATGATGGAGCTTAGTGGAAAGGAGTTGCCTTCACTAAGTGGTCCTGCAGGAAAATTATGGCACAAAGTCTATTTTTAGACTATGTCTATTTTTAGACATATGGATCATGGTCAATGAGTTGCAGGATGCTGTTTATGGATGATTGGTCATGTTGGGAAAAATATATGGAATTCTATTTTTGGTTCGTAGCAGATTGATTAGAGTCTATTTTTAGACTGCAAGGCTAAAAATAGAAACAGTTAAATATTATTAGCCCTTAGTAATATTTGGACTCTAAACATTATCTTATTCTCTTGGAGCACTTCAGTTCGAGCTACGGATGTGGCACATGCAGCTGACAGAAGGAATCACGTGGTTTCTTATGTGTTAGTTGAGCTATTGCATGGAGGATATCAATTAGAACTCATGCATGTGAGTTCTGTGGAGTTGATGGAGTTGTGTTCAATTTGACTTGGTTAAACTAGTTGTAATTAGTCTAAATGCAAATAGACTAGTGATGAGTGATGTGAATTAATTGATTAAATTAATTCACTAATTAACTCATAAAGCAACTGAAGAATACATCAGTTAACTCAGTGCATGTACAATTCAGTGGAGACAGGTGTTATAGGTTGAGATTACTATCAGTTGTGACTATAATTGTGCATGAGATCTTGCACAATCAATGGATTGAGTATGCCCATGAGAATTGTGCAGTATATGCCCAGTAATATAGCCTGTGCTCACATGATTTCCAGTGTGAGTGATTTTCACAAGGTAAATAGGAGTTTGGATCAGCCATTCATCATTCATTCTCTTGCAGGATTGTGTAGTGGAGGTAGGCAAAGCAGCGGGGGAGATTTGGAGATCAAATCTGAGCTGTATTGTGTGTAACAGGTGGAGATAGTGCTGGATACTTGTGAGGAGTATTGTACTATGTAATGTTACATGTTCTCAATAATTATAATATATAGATAGTGTGGGGTTTTCAGCTGTATGTTTTCCCCGGGTTACATACCGTGTTAATGTGTGCATGCGATTGATGTTTCATTGTTTTTGATGCTGCTAAATTGATGATCAACGTAGAGGAGATTATGTATTGTGCATGTATTCCGAAATAGTGTATAATCGGGATAATCTCTGTGAATAAGTGTTTATTATTCAAAATTTCTACATGGTATCAGAGCTAGTTTATTTGTAGAAAAAGTTCTACAGGATATCAAAGCGAGGATTGATCATAAGATCTATTATTCAGAAAGTGTTTACATTTTATTTCTTCAGGCAGAGTCTGTAATCGGGCCAGGTAGCTTTTGGATTCATCCTTCTTTTGGAAGGTGAGATATCCGGTGAATGCCCATACAGTCGATCTCTGTACAAGAAATACTTTGTTCTCACGAATTTTAGATCAGAAGCGGTTGAGTTTTGAGTTTGGTCGAATTTGAATTTGCAGTAGTGTTTTCTTGGTGTCAAAGTTGAAATGTCTTTCAACAGATTGTGATTGGAGTATGCCCTTGAGGGCAGCTCGAACTATATTGCATGGAAGGACAGGATGGAGGCGATGTTAGATGATAATGGGTTGAAGGAGTTCATAGAAGCGGATGTCCCAAAACCTACTGATGCTGCTCAAGTCGGGGATTGGCAAAAGAAGACAACAAAGTGTCGAAGGATTCTGTTGGAGGGCGTGAAGGATCACATTGTGTCCAGCCTGCATGGAAAGGCTTCTCCATATTTGATGTGGAAAACGTTGACAGAATTATTCCAAAGCAAGAGCGACCAGAGGAAGTTGGCACTCAAGGATAAACTCAGAAACATTAGGTGTGAGAATGGAGACAGTATGCCCCAGTATCTCACGAAGTTCACCCAATGCCGGGATGAGCTGGGAAGTGTGGGGGTAATTGTTGAGGATGAGGATATGGTGAGTCTAGCACTCCTTGGCCTTCCTAAGAGTTGGCATAGCTACCAGGACTCAGTGAATGGAAGGGAGAAATTGCCAGGATGGGAGAGACTTTGGTCGGATCTTGTGCAAGAGGAGATTAGATGGCGCACCAGAGACAGTTCTTCATCTATGCATGATGAGGAGAACTATGCCTTAGCGAGTAAGGTGAAGAAGGGGAAGGAGAAGGTTTCTCTTTCCGAATCCAGTTCTTCCAATGATGGGAAGAAGGTTGACAAGTCGAAGGTGAGATGCTTTCATTGTCATGAGTTGGGCCATTATGCTACTAATTGCCCAAAGAAGAAGTCCAAGAAGGGATCCGGGGAAGGATCTGAAGGTGAGGCACTTGCTTCACAATTTGAGTTGGATTTCACACTTTTCACATGCATGGTTTCATCCATGATGGGAAGTGGTTGGTTTCTTGATAGTGGAGCTTCTTTCCACATGACCAGTGACAAAAGTTCGTTCAGTACTTTGGAGAAGAAAGATCTCCAGATACTCATAGGGATGGGTAATGATGAGAAGTATAGTGTCTCAGGTGTAGGCATGGTTATTTTTCAGAGGGAGCATGGAGCTCACCTTACCTTGACCGATGTCAAGTATGTACCAGGACTGAAGAGAAACCTGGTGTCGATCACGGTGTTGGAAGATAGAGGCTATGATGTAGTCTTCAGTAAGGGAAATGTTTTCCTTAGACACATCATCACTAGACAGGTGAAGCAGATTGGTTCACGGGTCAAGAACCTGTATGCTCTTGAGGTTCAAGATGCATGCAAAACCTTGAGCAGCGAGGCAACTGATGGAGACTTGGTGGTTGAGAGGGAGCGTATATTACCTCTTAACATGCAGAGCCAGAAGAAGTCTCAGACGATTGTGGAGGAGCCATGATTGGTGTAGTACCTTTAGGAGGTTGTGGAGCAGCCACAACAAGGGAAGCTGAGCAGAGATAGAGTAGAGACATCTACTCATGCAGAGACCTCCAGTAGGGGGAAACTTCGAGCTAGGTGGGCTGAGGGATCACATGCAGCCATACCTCTAGGTAGGAGGTGGGGCGATATAGAGTGATCGTCCCAAGGAGGAGGAGCAGGATCCTTGAGGTACCCAACCTCTTGGATGAGACCTTGCTACGGGAGCCCTGATGTGGAGTAGCAAGAACTGACTGATTGGGTAGAGACAGATGCGGATGGAGCAGAAGAGAGAGCGATAGTGTAGGGAATCCTAGGACAGCGCATAGCTAGCAGGCTGCAGCAATGCGAGAGGCAAAAGTGTTTTGCACAGTGCTAGGTGGCACAGAGAAGTGTGCAATGGTGCGAGATGCATGGAGATGTTGCAGTAGTGTAGATGCCAGAGAGGGAGCACGTGTCAGCAGCAGGTAGAGCTTCAGCATCAGAGTATGTTCCTAGCCCAATGGAGTGGTCAGTTGGGAGTGTTTTTGTTCCAAGTGTTGTTGGAGCAAGTGGACCGGGCAAATGTGTTGCATGCAGAGCATTCCAGAGTTGCAGGATAGGGGTTTTAGATAATACATATCTTATTGAGAGGGAGTGTTGAAAATGCAACAAGATGATGGAGATTAGTGGAAAGGAGTCGCCTTCACTAAGTGGTCCCGCAGGCAAATTATGGCGCAAAGTCTATTTTTAGACTATGTCTATTTTTAGACATATGGATCATGGTCTATGAGTTGCAGGATGCTGTTTATGGATGATTGGTTGTGCTGGGAAAAATAGATGGACTTATATTTTTGGTTCACAGTGGAGTGATCAGAGTCTAGTTTTAGATTGCCAGGCGAAAAATAGAAACAGTCAAATATTATTAGCCCTTAGTAATATTTGGAGTTTAAACATTATCTTATTCTCTTGGAGCACTTCAGTTCGAGCTACGGATGTGGCACATGTAGCTGATAGAAGGAATCACGTGGTTTCTTATGTGTTAGTTGAGCTATTGCATGGAGGACATTAGTTAGAACTCATGCATGTGAGTTCTGTGGAGTTGATGGAGTTGTGTTCAGTTTGACTTGGTTAAACTAGTTGTAATTAGTCTAAATGCAAATAGACTAGTGATGAGTGATGTGAATTAATTGATTAAATTAATTCACTAATTATTAACTCATAAAGCAACTGAAGAATACATCAGTTAACTCAGTGCATGTACAGTTCAGTGGAGACAGGTGTTATAGGTTGAGATTGCTATCAGTTATGACTATATTTATGCATGAGATCTTGCACAATCAATGGATTGAGTATGCCCATGAGAATTGTGCAGTATATGCCCAGTAATATAGCCTGTGCTCACATGATTTCCAGTGTGAGTGATTTTCACAAGGTAAATAGGAGTTTGGATCAGTCATTCATCATTCATTCTCTTGCAGGATTGTGCAGTGGAGGTAGGCAAAGCAGAGGGGGAGATTTGGAGATCAGATCTGAGCTATATTGTGTGTAACAGGTGGAGATAGTGTTGGATACTTGTGAGGAGTATTGTACTATGTAATGTTACATGTTCTCAATAATTATAATATACAGATAGTGTGGGGTTTTCAGCTGTATGCTTTC
The DNA here is from genome assembly GCA_031772625.1 of Pinus tabuliformis. Classification (NCBI taxonomy): domain Eukaryota; kingdom Viridiplantae; phylum Streptophyta; class Pinopsida; order Pinales; family Pinaceae; genus Pinus; species Pinus tabuliformis. Next base: position 1,396,617,407 of record CM062817.1, on the reverse strand, counting down.
CCCGGGTTACATACCGTGTTAATGTGTGCATGCGATTGATGTTTCATTGTTTTTGATGCTGCTAAATTGATGATCAACGTAGAGGAGATTATGTATTGTGCATGTATTCCGAAATAGTGTATAATCGGGATAATCTCTGTGAATAAGTGCTTATTATTCAAAATTTCTACACTGGCTAGCTGTGAGAGCTAAGGCTTTGTATAATTCCTTTGTATTTCCACCATGTATGATAATACAATAGTGTGGGGTTTTTATCTGAGACTTTCCCCAAAGTATTTTCATGTGTATTGTGCCATTGATTCTTCTTCTTCTAGTTATATTGTTTAGCTCAATCTTTAATCTTCCACAAATTGATAGTAGAAGTAGGTTATAGTATTCTGCTTTGATTTATATTGCATTATCGAGTTAACCTATCACAAATTTTCTACATCCCTTTTCCAATTTCCTTAGACATTAATTAATCACGAGTGATCCCCATCACTATATTTTTCCCAAAATTTAACTTGGAATATGTGTCCCATCAACTGTGGTTATTATTTTTCCTTTATTAACTTTTATTACATGGAATTTTCACCAGGGCTGCTACAATTTGATATTGTGAAACTAATTTGTACTCTGCCCATCTTCGTTAAAGAGACTTCATACTAGTCGTTCTTCTTAAAAAAATTCTACATTCATATAATAGTGAACCACATTTATTACATCATTTAGTCTTTGATAAGGATTATATATAGGCACACAAGGTGTGTGGTTAAATGCACTTCTAAAAATTGAGACCATCATTTGTGAGAAGAACTCCTTAATCCACTCTAATAGATTCGTGTGATATTCCATCAAAATAATATAGTATTTTCAAGACTTTTAAATCAAGATTAACAATTGTTTCCTCTCTTTATTGAAAGACTTATTGACTTCACACATTCATTATTCCTCTTTTCATAAAAATAATTATTTTGTTTCAAAATAGAGGCAGAAACAATAAACTCACAATTGTTGAAACAAATTGTTTGCGTGGTAGACAATGTTTGAACAAGAAGATTTTATTTGTGGAACCATGAACAAGGCCCCAAAGATGTAGCAAAGCTAATTAGGCCATAGAGAAGTCAAAATGAAAAACAACTTAATGAAAACAAAGAAAGTAGGTGGCACGTACCAAGCTTGTTCTAGAATTTTCTTGAAATTTTTGTTTGTTGACACTTGACTGTTTAATTACAAGTTTTCCTGTAACTACTAATAAAGTCCAAAGATAAGGAAATTATAACTCATAAAATACCATAATAAATAAGTAAAATACCAAATTATTTCTCACTCTGAATTAATGCATTTAATGCAAGGAGAATGGATATTATATTTCCCATTTTATTTAAACAAACCTTTCAAAAATCTGTTTACAACTGCAGGACTAGATACATGTATAAAAACATACTTAATTAATCAATTTATCACAAAGTATAAGTTTTAATTCAACAAAATTTTCTGAGCATGTTTCTACCATATTAATACCTTCCCACAACAAAAATTGGAGTCATTTGATCTGCAATACTATAGATTGGTTTTACTTGAAATTTATGTGTTTTTGCATCATACCTTAATGCTTCTCTCCTAAAAATTTCATGGCCATCCAACACATAGTTTGGAATATATCTTGGATCCAATTTATACACTTTTCTTATATAGGAACAAATGTAAGTACTTTTGATCTTACACTCCATATGCAATGATGCACAACTATTTGCTATAATTTGAGAAATATATGTTGTTCACATCTTTGAAATATGCTCATATACAAGCCTAACCCATACAAGAACATCAAGAGTTAGATCGTCCATAAACTAGAATCAATCTCTCCACTCATTTCTTTTGACAATTTTGATATAAAGTGTACAATTGATAACAAGGAATAATTCATCAGGTACTCAAAAGATTGCAACAATTTCTATAATATCTCGAACAACCAACTGGGTAATTTCGTTCCCTTTGTCATTTTATGTTTCCATCTGACATACGTGGTACTGTCCCTAGTGAATGACTTACTGCTACAAAAATAGTCAAAAGACCCTTAACTTGTATCATGAGGATAAAAACTCTTCACCACTATTGTACTGCACATTCACTTGCGGTTGTAATAAGCAGATGTTGTCATATCATCCAATGAAGATTCTTAATTCTTAACCACAACAACTGCACCAACTTAAATTATATTTTTAGACTCAAAAACAAGTGAGGTTCCTCTCATAGAAATAGTGCCCTGAGTAGCTATAGTGAGCTAGAGCCTATATTGTAATGTATGGTCCAATATGAACAACAAGACAGTCAACCATTTAGAAACTAAAACTTTTGGTTTAGTGAGGCTTATGTATAAAAACAAACCTTTGCAAAAGTAGACAAGAATGTATTGTAGGGAAAATTGAATGTGTTTTAAGATGATATAAGCCTTAAAATGGGGGGAAAAGCAAGAAAATACTACAAACACACTAGGTGGCTACAAATATGATCAAATGCATGAAAAAAAAGGTAATGGATGATGCTATAAATGATGAGGGGTCAAACATATTGGAAAATGTAAATCAAAGAGGGATGAGAACAAGTGAATGCTTATAATTGTTTTCTTATCATCATTCCTAGATTTCCAACAAATCAAAAGGTTTCATGCTGGGTTTTTACCTCATGTTTTACCTGTGTGCTGATGATGAAACTAATTTTGAGTTTAAGGTTGATGTACCATGCATCTAATCCAAATCAGAGCACTAAAACTGATGTTAGTTGTTGAAGCATGTGAGGTTGGTAACTGTTGATAATAAATTTGAATACAAAACAGATCGAAATTAAGATGATGCTGATGCATGATGGTTGTATAATGTTGTTGAATTATGAAAGCCAATTATGTAGCGTTGAATGCTAAATTTTGAAGCTGAATGTATGGTGTTTATCACTACTAAATCAATGTAGTGATGGATATGATGGATGAAAGAATAATGTTGAAATGTTGTAAGATTCATTTTTTCCATATTAGGGTTTGTAGCAGTAGTTTCCTTGCCATCAAAATTTCTACAAAACATCTCATGAGCAGTCTAAGTCAACAATTCATCACCTCAATAACCTCATTATAGATAAAAGTGAATTGAATGGCATGAAAAAAAGATATAATCTCAGGATGAACCAATTATCTTTATCTTTGTCTCTCAAAGTATTAGCATTGTCCAAGTGTATACAAAATCACCCTTATATGAGAAAAGTAAATCACTTACAGTAAGGGTCCCACCTCCATTAAAACATCTTTATTTTGTTTTATAAATAAAACTTCAAAGAAAAATACTCGAAGGATCTTAAATCCATTCTCTGAAAACTAGGATATGAGGTTTATTCTTCCTAGATTAAGATTTAGTGACAATTGTTTCAGAATGTGAACCAAGGCCTTCACTTGGAGTGAGTTATATGTGTGCCAATGTGTGTTCCCCATCTCCCTTAATCGACATAGCCCTACTGCTAGTAGGCTTGTTTAGTACCTCAATGGGTTTTCCTTGGTAACATACAAGCATAGCCCCACATGCAGTAGGTGTTGGAAATATGTTGTCATTGATGGCAACGGGTGGAAAAGGTGTCAAAAGATGCCTCCAAAGATCAGGTTTCAGCACATGAAGAAGAATGAAGATCAAAATTAGTATAAAAGGAGTTTCTAGTACAACAAATCACTTCTAGAGAAGATGAAACCCACCCATATGGAAAGAGCTTCGAAAAATATTTCCAGTGGCAGGCAAAAGTCTGAAAATAGCCTCTTGGATTGAAACTTAGAGCAAGTCAAAGTTCTAGGACACCTAAGTCAAAGTTTGCAGAGCTAAGGAGGTTAGAGACCCTTTTTTGGTGCATAACCAACTTTGGTGGAGAAGACAAACATGGTGGCCAGAATGGAGGAGCTTCCATAGAATACCACCAGGCGCATGTGGATGTACAACATAACAATAAAGAGGTTGATCATTGGTCACAGGTAGAGCTCACCTTCCATGGCATTTCGATGGAGGTAACCTGATAGCAACACCCCGATGCAACATTAAGGAATGGTAAAGGAGTTAAGTGGGAAGACATGGAGAAACTGTGTAACATTGAGGATTTTATTGGTCTATGCGTAGCCCACATAACACATATGCCCATAATTGTTACCTTGACTGAAATAACTCAAATTTTTTTTAAAGAGCACTTAAGAGTTGGATCAGGATAACATAAGACGAGCATAGGTTCCCTGACATAGTGCAACAAAGGCTTATTATTGGTTTAGGATTTGAGCGGGAGGCCCCAACACTATCAGCTTGGCCCATAGAGTATAGTTTGGAGGGACAACAAAGCATGCCTAAGAGGAGCACTGAACCGGAGGAATATTTGAAGCCATGTAAGAGAAATAATCAGTACCATAAAATATTTTAACAAATAAAATGGCAAAGAAAAGAGGCATCAAAACCTTCTATGTCTTATTTAACAGTGGGGAAAGTGGTAGAATATTACTTGTTTATGATGACATCAACAATCGAGAATGGGAGCGTGACACGGGGCAAGACGATTCAATGTTTTTGGATACCTGACTGGCCCTTTTCTGAGTGACATGTGGAATAATCACTAGATGACACATGGCATAGGTGACATAAGCATGAAATCATCCTACAAATTAGAGCTTAGAAGGTTAAAGAGTAGTTCAAAAGAAAAGCAATGGGCCGACCTAGGCAATGTTAAAACTGACTCAGCCTGGCTGTATGGTGATTGGCTCTTAGTTGTAGTAGAGGAACAGACTCGACAACTAAACCCATAAAGAAGAGCTTGAATATGTTTGAAGGTGCACAGAAAAAAAGCGTCAGGAAACATGCATTAGGATTACAATGGATTATGGAAGAGCTAAAGTCAATAAGATTGAGGCAAGTTGGACCTTGCTTACAACTAAGCCCGCTAAGAGGATCTCAGAAGATTTATAAGGAGGCAAGTTTAAAGAGCTGGGATTGAGAGCTACGGACCAAGCACTGGCACAAGGTTAGTGCGGAAAACAAGACTAAGGGCGCAGATAATTAGTGAAGAAAATGAGCCCTCGAAGGCCTAAAGTAGTCAAGTGCCTCGAAGTTCAAGGTGATGGTCACAACACTAGGTCTTATGGAGGTAAGGGCCCAACGCGATAGGGGCTTAAAGCATAAAGGGGCGCACATAGGTGGAATTGGCAACAATTTTTAATATAATTAAAAAAAATCGCAGAGTTTATGATTGGCGTGTTTTGCAGCAACAAACAATTAAATAGGCCTTTGAGCTATGGTAACATGCTATGGGCACATGCATGGATGGATTGGTTAAGAAGCTATGCTAGCAACATGTTATTTTAAAATAAAATTGGGATTTAGCGAAATGAGTTGACATCTTTTGATATTTGGCAGTTTGACCATAATTAGTGACAAACTAAAGTTAGAAATGTAGTTAAAAATACAAATAAAACTTGTTAAGAGCCAAAATAGATAAAATAACAAAAAAACTCCGAGTTTGATTTTTAAATGACAAAATTAGAATCTAAACTTGGAGAACAGATCCAAAAGACTCAGCTAAATAGGAAAAAGGAAAAAATTATGCAAGAAAACAAGAAAAGCAAAGAGGCCAAAGATAACAAAGCAAAAATATTTATAAGTAGGCTTGAGCAAGAAAGTTGAACAAGTTTTTGTGTGGGGAATTTTTTGAGGTGATGCTTCTGGTGTATTCAATAATCATAGATTGTTGAAGATGTTGGTGATTGAGGAAGAAGGACAAATTGATTTATTTTGAAAGTAGAGGAGGCATTCATGGTTCTAGTATGAAAATGGATGGAAGATGAATCTTTGAGTATCAATCAAGTTGTAGCTTGCAAATTAGGGGTTGGTGCTCCTTCTAGTAGTTGCTGGTAAATATTTGGGGTTATATCTCCATTAAGTTGTAGTTGATAAGTCAGGGAGTTATATCTTCTTGCTGGTTGTAGCCAGAGACTTGTAACAAGTTTTAGCTTGCCTTGTGAAGGAATTGAAGAGTAGTTTTGAAGAATTTGTTTGTTCCTTGTGTGTTACTGAAATTATTTAATGTCATGCTCATGTGAATGAATTATTTATGGTTTCTTAATATTATTGCATAAGTGATAAAAAGTTTTTAAATTGGTAAAATTCCTACAATATTGATTCATTGCCCCCTCTCAGTATTGTCCTGGTTTCTAACAATTGGTATCAGAGTAAGGTTACTTCAGATCAATTTAATAGTTGGAAGAAAGATCAAGGACCATGGAAAAATATGAAGGATGATTTATCAACACAACACCAATGTTCAATGGAAAAAATTATGTGTTTTGGAAAGTGACGATGAAGACCTACATTCAATTAGTTGGAGCTAATGTATGGGATGTTGTGGAAGAATATTATCAAAAGAATATAAAAGTGATTACCAAAGATCAAAATATGGAGTTCATGAAATGATAAAGCATTGAATTTCCTACTTACTGGCCTACCTGAATCAGATGTTGTCAAAGTGATGGACTATACATTTGCTAAATCTATCTAGGACAAGATGAGTAGTTGCTATGAAGGTGACAATAAGTTACAAAAAGCTAAAATTCAAGGTTATAGGATGCAATTTGAGTCTTTAAGGATGCATGATGACGAATATCTGCAAAGTACTTTTTAAGAGTTGATGAAGTTGTGAACACCATAAGAGGGCTTGATGAGAAGCTAGATGAAGTTGTGGTAGTTCAAAAGGTGTTGATATCTCTTCCTGAAACGTTTAATCCCAAGGTTTTAACCATTGAAGAGATGCCCAAACTGAACACTTGCACTCTAGATCAACTAATTGGTATACTTACTGTCTATGAGATGATAATTTTTAATAGCAAGTCTGTAACCAAGGAATCAACCTTCAAAGAAGAAAATAAGTGCAAGGAAGAATGGGAAAACTTTGTGAGGAAGCTCAAGAGAGGCTCAGGTAAATATAAAGGTAATCTACCTTCTAAGTGCTTTACATGTGGAAAATATGGTCATTATGATTCTAAGTGTCCTGAAAAGAAGAAGAAATATTATGATCCTTAGGAGAGATCCAAGAAATTACAAAAGGACAGAAAGAAGGCTAAGAAGAGGGGTTTCTATGTTCAAGAAGAGAGATCCTCGGGAAGTGAAGCTAGCCAATATTCAGATGAGGACAAATATGTTGAAAGCCCAGAATTCATGCTAATGGCCATAAACAATATGCAAGTTGAAGCTATTAATTTTGATGATGAAGAGGGTGAAGTGGACCTAGAAGGGGAACTGATAAGTGCACTTGAAGAAATAGAAAGACTGAGAGAGAAATGAGAGAGGAAAACAAATCTCTGAAGGGGTCTTTGATAAAAGAAAAGGATGAAGCTATGGAGTCATTTCTCTTGCAAGTAGAAGAAGGTAATAAGATTCAAGAATCCCTAAATCAGTGGCCGAATGAAAAGATTCAAGTGTGTGAAAGGCTAGAAGAAGAGATCATGTTGCTAAAGGAGTTGGAGAAGGCTAAAACACAACTAAGCTTCAATCAGAAATTCAAAAAAGGGACTCATAATTTGAATAAAATATTGGAAGCTCAGTGAGTCTCTAAATATAATAGTGGTCTTGGATTTGAGGTTGAGTCCATCACAACAATATAATTAAAGGGCAAGAAAAAAATTACCTTTGTACGTAGAATAGGAGAAGACACAACACAAAGGAGACATGCAACCCACAAATTAGTAGAAACAAAGGAATAATCTTGGTCAAGCCAATCGAAGTGCTCATAATTCAACCCAAAGTAAAAGAGATATTTCTAGGTATAATGATATTTTCCCAGGGTATTGTTTCACATGCACTAATTATAGCCACAAAGCAGAAAATTGCAGAGTCAATCTCTCCTACAGGTAGCTCAGATCTAGAAGAAGTTTTCAACAGAGGAAAAGTAGACCCAGATACAATAATTATTTTTCTCCTTTGAAATCTCTGGTGCAACGTTTAAGTGTCAAAATTTTGGGCATATAACAATTAATTGCAAACTTGAAGGAGAAAAATATGGAACCAATTATTGAGAAAATTGAATAAAAGCCCAAGGTCTAGAATGAAAGGGAGAAAACAAAGAAATGTGATATTAATTTATATGCTTAGAATGAAGGATGTCAATGGTATGTGGACAATGGTTTTTCTAGGCACATGTAAGGAGATAAAAGAAAGTTTTTTACATGGAATCCAGTTGACAAATGTAATGTAACTTTCAGCAATAATGCTCCAGGAAATATTATTGCAAAAGGAGTGGCCAATCTATGAGATAGCAAAGGTAAATCCAAGAATGTTCTATATGTTGATGCGTTGAAGCATAACCTGCTTAGGGTGTCTTAAATGTATGACCAAGGATACGATGTGATTTTTTAAGATAAAAATTGCTAAATAAATTCTACAGTCGCAAGTGAGAAAGTTGTTGAAGCTGTGAGAATAAATAATAATTTTTATGTGCTCAAAGAGAAAATGAAGAGGTGCTGCTTATAAAAAAAAATGAAAGTTGGTTATGGCATATAAAACTTGGACATCTAATATTTGATCAGATAATCAAACTAAATAAGAAAAACATTGTCAAGGATTTACCCAGGCTTTTAAAACCAGATAATACAATTTGAAAACCTTTCCAATTGGGTAGGCAAACTTGTGTTCCATTCAAGGCAAAGGGGAAATCATCATCACAACCATTGTATCTGGTACACATGGATATGTGTTGACCATCCAGAATGCAATCACCCATAGGTAAGTTATATTTTATGTTAATAATTGATTATTTTAGCAAAATGATGTGGGTTTCCTTCCTTAGAGAGAAATATAAATCCTTTGAGAACTTCAAAGATTTCAAATCTATGGATGAGAATGAAATAGGCTGAAAAATCGAGAGCATAAGATCTGACAATGGAGGTGAGTCCACCTTAAAAGTATTTGATTAATTTTGCAAGAATAATGGCATCAAATGGAAATTCACAATAATAGAGAATGCACATCAAAATGGTGTCCCAGAAAGAGAAAACAGATCGGTGCAACAATTAGCCAGAGCCATGATGTATGGAAGGAAAGTACAACAAACGGGCATAAGTTATTCATACAATAGTGGTTATTCTCAACAAATCTCATTTCATACCAAACAATGCCAAAACTCCCTACGAGCTTTGGTATGGAAAACAAACAACAATCAAACACTTCAGAGTATTTGGTAGTTGATGTAACATAAAGAGGAATGATGATAATCTTGGTAAGTTTGATGCAAGAGCAAATGAAGGAAATTTTATTGGATATTCCCATAACAACAGAGGATATAGATGCTATAAAAAAAAACCAAGAGGATTGTTAACTATATTGATGTCAAAGTGGATGAATACTTTGAACCTGAAGATAAGCAACCAATGAAAACAAACACTAATGAACCAGTCAACATAGGTGAGGAGCATAATGAACCACTTGTAGAAGAAGAAGACATTGAATAACCCTCTAGTCCTCAAGCCGAATATCCTTCAAGGTATGTACAAAGACACAACCCATCTGATTAGATTGTTGGTGAATTAAACTCTAGTGTGCATACAAGAAGGAAATTGCTTAATCCTCCTACACAAGCATATGTAGCCCTATTATCCATGGAGGAACCAAAGAATGCTGTAAAATCCAATAAAGACCATAGTTGGTTAAATGCTATGAATGAAGAATTGGACCAAATAGATAAAAATCATACATGGGAACTTGTTCCAACACTTGCAAATAAGAATATCAAAGGCATACAATGGATTTTGAAGAATAAATTGAATGATCGTGAAGAAGTGGTAAGAAACAAGGCTAGATTAGTATGTAAAGGTTATGCTCAAATAGAAGGTATGGATTTTGATGAAACTTTTTCTCCTATTGCTAGATTAGATGAAATAAGAATGATTTTGGCATTTTACTATTTCAAGAAGTTCAAAATCTATTAGATGGACGTCAAGTATGCCTTTATGAATGGATAATTATAGGAAGAAGTTTACATAGAGCAGCCAAAAGGTTTTCAGCTGACATAAAAACTAGATTATGTTTACAAACTGAAGAAGGCCTTGTATGGTCTTAAACAAGCCCCTCGGGCTAGGTATTCCAATCTATATATCTTCCTACTCAAATGTGGATTTAAAATAGTTGCAACTGAAAGAAATTTATATGTCAAAGCAAAGGATGACAAACTTATAGTGTTGGTTGTATATGTTGATGACATTATTTTTGCTAGTGATTCAGAATTTATAACTAATCAATTTGCAACTAACATGAAGGTTGATTTCAATATGTCAATTCTTGGAGATCTTTCTTACTTCCTTAGATTGCAGATTATGTAGAACCCTAAAGGAATTTTTATCTATCAAAGCAAATATCTCAAAGAAGTGTTGAAGAAATTTGGCATGGAAGAATGCTCTTTGGTGAGTGAACCAATGGTGACTAGTTACAAAATTAGTAAGAATGACGAATCTCCTAAAGTGGACCAGATTCTATACAAATAATTGATTGGAAACCTATTGTATTCAATAGATTCAAGACCAGACATTATGCAAGCCATTGTTATAGTTGGAATATTCCCAGTAGACCCTAGACAAAGCCATCTACTAGTAGCCAAGAGGATTCTCAGATATCCCAGAGCAACAATGGATTATGGTTTGTGGTACCCCAGAGGTAAATATTTTTCATTAATTATTCATATGATGTCGATCAGGAAAGTGATGTAGATGATAAAAATTGCATGAGTGGTGGTGCTTTCTTTCTTAGAGAATGTCTCGTTTCATGTATGAGAAAGAAGCAAGCTTCCATTTAATTATCTACAGTTGAAGTAGAGAATATTGTAGAAACTTCTTGTTGCACTAAACGATTGTGGATAAAGCATAACTTATAGGATGTACAAGTGTTATATGATCATTCTATTCCCATTATTTGTGTTAACACAAGTGCAATAAGCATGTCAAGGAATCATGTTTTCCACTTCACGAAAAATAATATTCCAATAAAGTATCATTTATTAAGAGAGCAAGTTTCCAATCATATTGTGAAGTTGGAGTATATCCTTACAAAATAACAAGTTGATATTTTCACCAAACCTCTTCCTAGAGAACAATATGAGTACTTGAGGAAAATATTGGGAGTTTTTCATCTTGCCTCCCTGTGCTAGCTCTTCCCTCAAGAGGAAAAAAGGAAGCTGGTATATATTCAACATATCAATATGAAGCTAACAAGTCCAGAGGATCAATAAGACAGAGGAAGATTATTGACAGGGGGAGTATGGTGAAAGGGGGATCATGTTAGTGTAATTGCCATTAATGTCAAATGGGGATATGTACTTGATGATCAAACAAAATCAGAAAAAGGTGTTAGTGATAAAAAAAACAATAAGAAATAAAAAAAACAACACCACAACATTGGAAGCAACATCTAAGCATAAGTGAAGCACATCTCAGGGGGAGAAACATTCAAAGGAGACAATTATAGTTGATATGTCTTGATGAGGATGTTTTATTTGATGTTGGTATTTCCATCAATGCCAAAGGTGGGGAATGTTGGAAATATGTTTTCATTGATGGAAACAGGTGGCAAAGATGCATCAGAAGATAAAGTTCTAGGAAGAATAAGAAGAATGAAAATAAAAATTAGTTGAAAGGAATTTATAGTACAACAAATCAATTCAAGAGTATATAAAACCCACATAGATGGAAATATATTTGAAAAATATTTCCATTGGTATGCAAAAGTCTGAAAATGGCCTCCTAGATTGAAATTTAGAGTCAGTCAAAGTTGTAGAACCCCCAAGTCAAAATTTGCAAAGCTAAGGAGGTTAGAGACCCTATTTTGGTGTGTAACCAAGTTTGGTGGAGTAGCCAAACATAGCGACAAGAATGGAGGGGCCACCACAGAAGACCACTAGGTGGATGTTGATGTACAACATAGAAATGGAGAGGTTGATCATTGGATGTAGGTAGATCCCACCTTGCATGCCATCCCAGTGGAGGGAACTGATCAGTAACACCTCGATGCAACATTAAGGAATGAAAAGGAGTTGAGCAGGTATATGTGGAGAAAATTCATGGTGAATATGATTTTTATTGGTCCAGGTGGAGCACACATAACACATAATCTCGCAGCTATCACCCCAACAACACTAACCTAGAATTTTTTTAAAGAGAACTTCAAAGTTGGAGCGAGATGACATAAGATGGGCATAGATGGCCTGACATAGTGTAAAAAAGGCTTATTATTGGTCCAAGATTTGAGAGGGAGGCCCCCACACTAACAACTCAGCCCGAAAAGTATAGCCCGAAGGGATAAAAACACATGCATAAGAGGAGCGCTGACCTAGAGGAATATTTGAAGTCGTATAAGAGAAATAATCGGGACCATAAAATAATTTTAACCAAAAAAATGGGAGAAAATCAAGGCCTTGGACCCTAGTCTCTCCTCTTTGATAGTGGGATAGGTAGCAGCATATTACTTGTTGATGATGACATTAACACCCAAAAAATGGAGCATGACATGTGGTAGAGAAATTTGGTGTTTTCGTGTACTTGAATGGCCTATTTTTGAGTGACACATGGACCAATCACTAGACGACACGTGGCATAGGTGATATCCACATGACATCATCTCATTGGTTAGAGCCCGAAAGGTTAAAGAACAACACAAAAGGAAAGTGATGGGCTGATTGGGCGTCAACCTTACCTACGGAGTCTTAGAGTTGACTCAGCTTGGTTGCATGGTGATTGGCACTTGGTTTCAATGAATGTCCCCAGTTGAAAAATTAGCCCATAAAGAAGATCTTGACTATATTTGAAGGTGCATAAAACAAAAGCACTAGGTAGTAGGCATCGGGTTGACGTTGCATGACAAATTATGAAGAGAGAAAACAAATAAGATTAAGGCAAGGTGGACCTCACTTACATATAAGCCCTCTAAGAGGAGCCTGGAAGATTTAGAAGGAGACAAGTTTAAAGCACCGAGATTGAGAGATACGGGCTAAGCACTGGCACAAGGTTATGTGTGTAAAGCGAGACTAAGGGCGTGGATAATTAACAAAGAAAACTAGCCCTCAAAGGCCTAAGGAAGTAAAGCACCTCCAGGTTCAAGGTGATTGTCACATAAGTAGGCCTTATGGTGGTAAGGGGCCAGTGCGACAGGGGCTTAAAGCACAAAGTGGTCTGCATAGGTGGAATTGGCAGCAACTTTTAATATAATTAAAAAAAATCCATGAAGTTTATGATTGACACCTTTTTTAGTGACAACCTATTAAATAGGTTTTTGAGCTATGGTAATGTTCTTTGGGAACATGCATGGATGGATTGAGTTGGAAACTATTTTGGAAACATGTTATTTTAAAAATCCTTCGGGCTTTGCCAGAACAAGTCGACAACTTTTGATATTTGGTAGTTTGGCCATAATTAGTGGCAAACTAAAGTTATAATTGTAGTTAAAACAATAGCTAAAACTTGTTAAGAGCCGAAATAGATTAAAAAAAAAAAACTCTTAGATTTTTAGTTTTAAACAACAAAATTAGAATCTAAAACTTGGAGAACAAATCCATAAGAGTCAGTAGAATAGGAAAAAGGAAAGAATCAAAGTATCATGAGAGAAAACAAGAAAAGAAAAGATGCCAAAGATAACAAAGCAAAAATATTTTTAAGCAATATTGAGTAAGAAGGTTGAACAAGTTTTTGTGTGGACAATTTTGTGAGGTGATGCTGCTAGTTTATTCAATAATTAGAATTGCTGAAGATATCAGTTATTGACGAAGAAGGAAAAATTGTTTTATTTTGAAAGCAGAGGAGAAATTCATTGTTTTAGTGTGAAAATGGATGAAAGATGAATAATTGAGTGTCAAGCAAGTTGTAGCTTGAAAATTAGGGGTTGGTGCTCCTTCCAATAGGTGCTGGTAAATATTTTGGGTTGTAGCTCCATTCAATTGTAGCTAATAAATCAGAGAGTTGTAGCTTCGTACTGGTTGTATCTTGACTTGTGAAGGATTTGAAGAGCAGTTTTGAAGAATTTGTTTGTTCCTTGTGAGATACTGAAATTATTTTATACCATGCTCATGTGAATGAATTTTTTATGGTGTCTTAATATCATTGCATAAGTGATAGAATGCTTTTAAATTGGTAAAATTCCTATAATACTGATTCACCCCACCCTCTCAGTATTGCCCCAATTTCTAATAGAAGAATTGTTTAGTACCACAATGGCTTTCCTTGTACTTACCAATACTTCCTTTTATTATTCTCTTTTTTCTTTATGTCAATAATTTTTATATATACCATATGAGAGATTTGAAATAATGTATACTACTCTTTGGAAGATTTTAGAGTGTAAGGAAGTAAGATGGTATGAGAGTATTTTATATTTGCTAGGCATATAACTCATTATTCAAGTTTAGCCCATGGGTTTCACCATTCATAATAGTATTAAATCTAAGCTATTTAATGTGTAGTGAAATGAAACATCTCAGGTAATAACTGAAAGGACCCTTTAGTCAATCATGCTAGAGTTTTCGTGAAAGCCTATTGAGGTTCTATGAGAATGGTCCACCATAGGAGGTTTTTCAAAAATTATCCTTAGAGGAACTTAGAAATATTTCTTGGATAATATATTTTAAGAGAAATTAGACTTATATGATTGATTCACCTAAAAGTAACATCTTTGCTTTCTACAACCTCTAAATTCCCCACTTCATTTTAAGCTTGTGGATAGGAAGTACCAAGCATGGGAGCGACAACCTCCCACCCAAACTAAATAAGTATATGATCTCAGCCAGGGGACATGGAGAAGGAATAACAAATAAACAATCATGGTCACTTTTCAAAATAATGAGGAATTAATAGTGAATTATACTTGACAAGGATTACCACAAGAGTGTTTGACGTCATCACAAATAATAATCAATGATGGTAAATCGAATGATGGAAGTGGTAAAAGGAACCACAGGAAGTTGCACCATGTCCTATCTAAAAGAAGTTGTTGCAGTTGTGCCTTTGGATGTAGAAATAGAATCTTAAGGAGTCATGACTTAAAAAAAATGATTAGGAACTGCAACGATTTTATTTTATTTTATTTTTCCATACTATCTTATCATACTTTTTTTGAAGAAAGGAAGTTATTCTTCAAGTGTAGGAGTACTTCTAGTGCAACCATATGCATAACAGATGTAGAAATACATTCATACTTAGGTTTTAAATATAAAATCTAATGTATACAATAACATGAGAAACCAATTGCTTTGTTTTATTTGATGGCAAGAGTTGTTGAAGAAGACATTGGTGGTCTAGCCACATGACTTTTTGGAACCAATGCTCGATATAGCTACAATGCTCTTTAGTTGCTTGTTGATTAGTGCTTATTTGTATGTTCTCCTTTTTCATGCTACATGGATATTCTACGAATTTTTAACTGGTCACTTGGGCGCATAAAATATCCGAAGATAGGCATGATAAACGTTTCTAATTCTTAGGTTCCTCTATCTTCTCAATATCACATTTTGGGATACTTAAGTGGTACAATGATAAACATGACAAAAATTCATCCATCTCTCGCTCTAAAGGTTACCCATCATCAACTGTGGTACATGATTGCTTGATTTATTTTGGGTCTTCTTCTAAATGTTGCTCGTAAACTTTTTTCTCTTCCATTACTTTCTAGAATGCAAGTATGTTATTGATTGCTGTCAAGATTTTCTCCTCTTGAGATGCAAAGGCAACAACTGATGCCAGAATTTGAGAAGGTTTTTGGAGTAACATCTTTTGACAAGCTCTTGATCATTCTTGAATCATTATTGTTGGTTTTTAAACCTTGTATCGCACATGGATTAGTACATTAGGGGGTTCTTACAACACCTAAAACTTTGTAATGAAACATAAAAAACATACGAAAAGAAAGAAAATTCAAAAGAAGATCTAACATGTACCTAAACACCCTCACACTACTAAGGCTTTCTATCACGAGTTACCTATTCATCATGAGTCGAATTCTTCCTCATGTCATATAGTACCAACATTATCTATATCTAGTGAGGTAGGAAACCCACAAAACATGGATGCATAGGTTCTTACCTCTCGTCTTACTTCTCCCACCGCTCTGTGTTCTAGGATGCTCAGATACTACAAATGAGGAAATTTAATCAAACATCAAATCAACCAAGACCTAGTTCCTTGGAACCTCCCTATCAACGACCCCAAAAATGGTGGGAAATTTAATTTCTTAAACTTGTGTACATTAAATTATCAACCGAGAGTTCATAAACTGATGAGGTGTAAAAAAAATATATGCAGAAGGAGACTTACTTAGTTTTTAATAAAAAAATACAAAGTAAAATCACATTGTGTTGAAAATCATAAACTAAAACTAAACTCTTAGAGAGATGCCGGTCCAAGTCCGAGGGTGTCTTACAATTCTTGGTAGATCCATGGGTTGTTAATTCTCCATGCAGGGCCCTAAAAATTACTTCACACAAAAAATAAAGGAATCTGGGAAGTACAAAAATTAACCACTAGATCAATTTAAATAAAACAAGAATTAAAAATTATAGGAACGAAAGTTGCAAATACTTAAATCTAATATAATTGTGTATGAAATAAATCAAACAACATATACAAAAGTATATATCTTTGCAAGTGAATCCTAGGACAGGGTCCCCTTCCTAGCTGGGAGCATTGTAGGAATACAAAATTAAATCACAATAAGATCAACAAAAGTCATTTTTCATTAATTAGATAGAAATTACAGGGTACAGGTTCAGAGTAGCATTTGGAATGTTGCTGCTACATCAAAATCTATATTATCCTTTCCTAAAACAACCTTTTAACCTAGATTTTGATAAGGAATTTATACATAAAAGATGGGGGGTGAAGTGGAACTATTTTCCCTAAAACTAGCTTATCAAATCATGGTTGTTTTAAAAAAAGATTGATCTATTGTTATTCTCAACTAAATATATGATCACATAAACTTTATTTGGTCTAAAACCACCTTGAAACAACTTGATCTTATGCATTATGTTAATTTTTATCTAGAAATAGATTGATCTGATGCATCCTGGTAACTGGTCATTTAGTTTACGTGTAGCTAGACAATGGTCGCAATTATAAATTTCCCTTTAAAATAACCATGAATATATCCTAATATGTACACTTTTTGGAGGAATTTCCTTTCTGTAACCTAAATTGGGATGTTCCAAACAAAACCCATGTTTTATATTTTCCAATTTATTCTCCATTTTCCTTGAAAAACACACCTGAATTTGATGGCTCCAATCTACCTTACATGAGTTTTGCTTACTATTAATCTATGTTGGAGGCTTCTAGAGTTGACCTTGGTGCAGTGTGAATGACATGAAATATTATTGTTGATACTAGGTATAAATATCATGGCATGATTTGCATTGATTTGCTGGTGAAATATCTTAGCCAACAAATGCACCATTGATAGTCATCTACAGGTGCATAACTACCGGAATGGTGTGTCTACTGGAATAGGGTTTCTACCAAAATATTGTGTCCCGACTTCTAGTAACTCAATTGCTTCCAGTAATTAGAGTAACACCTGATAACCTTGGAGGTAACATAGAAACAATAGGAACCAAGCTAGGAAAACCATCATTAGTAATAAATCAATCATTATCTTCTTCAATATGTTGAAAATATAGGAAAATGAGAATAATTAACTACTTTAGCATTCTTGGATTCATTGTGACACATTTATGGAAAAATTGGTTAAGAGAGACAATGGATGGGTAATATATGGTTAAAGGAGTATGATAAAATGAATGGAAATTGATTCCTAGAATTGTGAAAAAGGTGGCAATTAGACAACTCATCACATATTTAAGCCTAAGAAAGAAACATCGCCAAAAACTTGAACTGAGATTAGTGATGTGGAACCCATAAAGTAGCTGTGAGAATTTGACAATGGAAAATCATTTTTTATCATTATATATATATTTTTAAATGTCAGATGTTATTTTTGAATTAATAATTAAATTAATTACACATACATCTCTTATTAATTTTATTAAGAAATAATTGATCTTTTTTGTTAATTTCAATTACTTCTTTTTTTTGTACACAAAAATATTTTATTTTGGTTCACACACACACATATACTTTTTAGAATGTTCTCTTTATATATATATATATATATATATATAGAGCATTCTAAAAAGTATAAAAAATATCCTAAAAAGTATATTTAGGATTTTTTTAATACTTTTTAGAATGTTATATATATATATATATATTCTTGTTATTCCTAATTGTCTCTAGAAACAATTAGTTTTAGATAATTCTAAAAAGTTCATGATATATTGTAAAATCTATTTAATAATGAGGACATGTAATGACCCATAATTTTCTGAATGATTTCATTTTTCTCTTTACTTGTATATTTATAAATTTATGCACCAACTAGTTACTAGTCAAAATAATACTTAACCTATAACCATTATTCTTACATAAGGAACTCCTATTGGTGATGTAATTAATTAAACCTAGTTGTAGCTATATCATGTATCATTTTGAGACTACAAGAAGTTCTTAATTCAACATATATGTATTATCATGATGATGGGGATTGATTAATTACTTGGGAATCAATAGGTTATCAATGTAACTTATTATGTTATGCATCATTATTGGATTTAAGGTGTGCTTCGGGTTGATGTAAGCACGTTTGTTCATCCTTACAAAGCTGTAATCATGTAACTTACTTTTCAATGTAAATGATAAAAATAGTTGTGAGTAGTTTAATCTAGGCTAATGATAGAATCAAGACTTAATGCCACCTAAAATAAACTTAAAAGACAGTCTGTCGTGACCTCCAAGGTAATTGCATAGAAGTGCTGAAAAAATTCATGGAACCTATCATTCATAGATCTCTAGTCAAAAAGGGCCATGAGGGCTATCACTAATCCAAAGAAACCGACGAGAATAACAAATAAAGGCCAAACAAAAATGCCTTCCTAGCTCACAAGGCTCCAAAGCATTCCGCCTAACAAAATCACTATGTTGTTAACTAAAGTTCCAAATCACAATGTGACGAACAAAATTCTCTAGTACAATATTCATTATAAAGAAAGACATATTTAATAAAAATTACAAAGCACATCATAAGATTACAAAAACTATGTGAGATGTATGTGCCTTCAGGATCACCTCTTATGAGCATTAGTTATAAAATCTACCTGAATCCAATGTAACTACAGTATGGCCTTATAGATCAATTTGTGGGCACCAAAAACCATCAATGGAGGAAAAACTATGAAGAAATTAAGTTTTTTTTTTTCAACAGAAAAAATGGAACTTCTTTCATTAAAAAAAGCTTACATAGATAAATTACATAGTTTCTATCTGTAGATATAGATGACCTAGATACATTCTCAATGCAGAGTAGAATGAGAAACATAGAACAAAATACAAAATAGCGGCAAAATGGACCCCATCTGCATCTAGGATAGGCTAAAATAAAACAAAGCATATTAGAAAAAACCAAATAGTCTAGAGGATGAGGCCCCAAAAAATAAGGGAAATACATCAGACAACTTGTAGAGAATAAATCCATTGATCAAAAGTTCCTCCAAAAACAAAGGATCATCTACAAAAGCTAATAAAAAAAAAGAAACAAAGCAAGAAACCAAGAAGTTCGAAGAAAACTAGTGCTAAAAAACCTTGACCCCTGGACAGTTCCATGGACAAAGTATTCAAAATGTATCAAACTTGTTGGAAGGGAGACTTCTCGCTTGGAGAGAGCATCAACTAATGAGTTGTGTTCCCGATACACATGTTGAAAGGATATGTTGTTGAAGGAGGACAACAAGAACATGATATTTTTCATCCAATGTGATAAGAATGACACCTTTAGAGAGTTCTTGCCCTAAACCCATTCGATGACCGATTTGGAGTCATTGATTATAAAAATCTTCTTTTATTTGACAGTTCTATAATATTGAATTCTAATAGAAAACACATTGGAAAAATTTTGACATAAATTGTGCAATTCTTGCATGTTTCCATACTTCAAAATAATGTCGAAAAAACCAAATAGTCTAGAGGATGAGGCCCCAAAAAATATGAGATCCCTGAGAGAAATACATCAGACAACTTGTAGAGCATAAATCCATTGATAAAAAGTTCCTCCAAAAACAAAGGATCATCTACAAAAGCTAATAAAGAAATAAACAAAGCAAAAAACCTTGAGAAGTTCGAAGAAACTAGTGCTCAAAAAACCTTGACCCCTGGACAGTTCCATGGACAAAGTATTCAAAATGTATCAAAATTGTTGGAAGGGAGACTTCTCGCTTGGAGAGAGAATCAACCAATGAGTTGTGTTCCCAATACACATGTTGAAAGGATATGTTGTTGAAGGAGGACAACAAGAACATGATATTTTTCATCCAATGTGATAAGAATTACACCTCAAGAGAGTTCTTGACATAAACCCATTCGATGACTGATTTGGAGTCACTAACTATCAAAATATTCTTTTATTTGAAAGTTATATAATATTGAATTCTAACAGAAAACACATTGGAAAAAGTTTGACATAAATTGTGCAATTCTTACATGTTTCCATACTTCAAAATAATGTCTCTCACATTGTAATATTTTTTCATCCCAGACCTTAAATACATTTGATTGCAGTTTTGAAGAGTAACAAAGTGAGAATGTGTCAATGGAAATTTATAAATATGCTAAAAGAAAACACTTATTTCTGGAGATGTTTCAATTGAGCGAGACGTTGCAAGTTCACAGTTCTCAAAAGCCTAAGGGTTTTGAGATGTTGTAGTGGATATGTAAATAAAATAATAATTTATTTGATTTAATTTGAAATTATTTAAGTGTATGTTAATTGAAGATTCTAAATTTAACAAAACATTTAGAAAAACATGAAACTATTAGAAGTTTCCAACTATTTCCCTATATTCTTGGGATAGTAGCTAAAACTGGCTCCTATGGATCGAGTGTTTTTTTTAGTGTGAGTTCAAATCTATGGCTGAAAATAAAACATACTGTAAAATAATGAGCATAAGATCTAACAATGGAGGCGAGTCCACTTAAAAAGTATTTGATGAATTTTGGAAGAAAAATGGAATCAAAAGGTAGTTGACACTAGCAGAGACTCCACAACAAAATGCTATAGCAGAAATACCAAACAGATTGGTGCAACAATTATCCAGGGTCATGATGGACGAAAGGAAAGTACAACAAAAGTTTTGGACATAAGTTCATAAAATAGTGGTTATTCTGAAGAAATATTATTGCAAACCAAACAGTAACAAAACTCCCTATGATCTTTAGTATGGAGAACCAACAATATTCAAACACTTCAGTGTATTTGGTAGTAGATGTTACATCAAGAAGAATGATGATAAGCTTGGTAAGTTTGATGCAAGAGAAAAAGAAGGAATTTTTCTTGGATATTCCCATAACAACAAAGGATATAGATGCTATAACAAGAAAACCAAGAGGATTGTTGATTGTGTTGATGTCAAAGTTGATGAATACTTTGAACTTGAAGAGAAGCAACCAGTGAAAACCAGCACTAATGAACCAATCAAGATAGGTGAGGAGCATAATGAACCACCTGCAGAAGAAGAGGACATTAAAGAACCCTTTAGTCCTCAAGCCAAATATCCTTCAAGGTATGTATAAAAACGCCACCTAGTTGATTAGACTGTTGGTGAATTAAACTCT
Organism: Pinus tabuliformis; assembly: GCA_031772625.1. Taxonomy (NCBI): domain Eukaryota; kingdom Viridiplantae; phylum Streptophyta; class Pinopsida; order Pinales; family Pinaceae; genus Pinus; species Pinus tabuliformis. The sequence continues at coordinate 1,396,595,683 of CM062817.1, read as the reverse complement.
TGTGTTCATACAAGAATGAAGTTACTTGATTCCCCTACGGAAGCATATGTAGCCTACTATCCATAGAGGAACCAAAGGATGTTATAAAATATAGTAAAGACCATAGTTGGTTAAATGTTATGCATGAAGAATTGGACTAAATAGATCAAAATTAGACATGGGAAATTGTTCCAAGACCTGCAAACAAGAATGTCAAAGGCACTAAGTGGGTTTTCAAGAATAAATTGAATGATTGTGGGAAAGTGGTAAGAAACAAGGCTAGATTTGTATGTAAAGGTGATGCTCAAATAGAAGGTTTTGATTTTGATGAAACTTTTTCTCCTATTGCTAGATTAGAGGCAATAAGAATTATTTTGGCATTTTCCTGTTTTCAAAAAATTCAAAATCTATTAGATGGATGTCAAATCTACTTTTATGAATGGATAATTATAGGAAGAAGTTTACATAGAGAAAACATAATTTTTTTAGCTGAAATAGAAACCAGATTATGTTTGCAAGCTAAAGAAGGGCATGTATTGTCTTAAACAAGCCCCTCGGGCTTAGTATTCCAATCTAGATAGCTACCTACTCAAATGTGGATTTAAAAGAGGTGCAACTAAAAGAAATTTATATGTGAAAGCAACAAATGACAAACTTATAGTGGTGGTTGTATATGTTGATGACATTATTTTTTCTAGTAATTCAGAATTGCGAACCAGTCAATTTGCAACTAATATGAAGGTTCAGTTCAATATGTCAATGCTTGGAGAGATTTCTTACTTGGATTGTAGATTGTGCAGAACCCTAAAGGAATTTTGATCTCTAAAAGAAAATATCTCAAAGAAGTTCTGAAGTAATTTGGCATGGAAGAATGCTCTTTGGTGAGCAAACCAATAGTGACAGGTTACAAACTTGGTAAGACTAATGAATCTCCTGAAGTGGACCAGATTCTATACAAATCCTTGATTGGAAACCTATTGTATTTGACAACTTCAAGACCATACATTATGCAGGCCATTGGAATAGTTGGAAGATTCCCAACAGACCCTAGGAAAAGTCATCTACTAGTAGCCAAGAGGATTCTCAGATATCACAAAGAAATAATGGATTATGGATTGTGGTTATTTGGTGTGTGTTATATTCTTTCCAAAAATACCACATGAGCACTGGTGTCACAAGGAAGGAAGTAGTCCCCCTGTACATTGCGTTGGGCATAGCAGGGGGGCAGTAGCCCCCCTGCATGGGGTTTGGGGCAGTGCCCTAGGAAAATTGTTTTGGACCCTATATTAGGTGGGTAGACATACCTATGGTTTTGTGCATGGATTTCACACATGGTTTTGGGAATGATAGTTTACTCTCCATGGTATTTTGTAGACCCGATCAAGGGAACTACAATTATGTTCTAATCTAGGGTTAATGGATTGGGGTTTATGGATGCTTCAACATGTATATATATGTATTGTAACATTGAAAGGAATATAATGAAAAATCAATCTGGTAGTCCTAGTTTCAGGATCTAGGGGAAAATCTCTGTGTATATCTCTTTTAAGTTTTATGCTCTTGGCCTTGTTTATTTTTTGTTTTAAGAATTCGTATCATGTAATTTATGTATGAGGTTAAAACCTACATTTGGTATTAGAGTTGTTTTGGCTTCAAGGGGATGCCTTTACTGCTACGGGGTTTTTCTCGAGCTTGTGGTAGAACCTGTTTAGTGGGAGATCCATGGGATTGATTCTTGTGGTGAAAGAAGATGGAGAGCAGTGGAAATAAAGAGATCGAGAAATTCAATGGTCAAAGTTTTGAGTTGTGGAAACTCAAGATGGAGGATCTATTGGTGGATAAAGATCAGTGGATCATAGTAGATCCAAGTACTAAACCAACAACAATGTCAACTAAAGACTATGAAAAGTTGGATAGGAAGGTAAAGAGCACAATACAATTGTGTGTCTCAGATTCAGTATTGCTGAATGTATCAGGGGAATCTTCAACGAAGGCTTTGTGGGACAAGTTAGGGACTTTGTACCAATCTAAGTCTTTGGAGAATAAACTATTCCTATGGAAAAATATGTATAACCTGAGGATGAAAGATGGAGACTTGGTGATAGAGCATCTGAACACCTTTAATACTATGGTAAGCCATTTATTATCTATTGATATTAAAATTTCAGATGAAGATAAATGCACCAATTTTTTGTGTTCTCTACCAGATTCATGGGATAGTCTAGTTGTTGCAATAGGTAGCAATGCAACTGCCTTTTAGTTTGATGAAATAGTCTCATCCTTGTTTTCGGAGGAGATGAGACGAACAAATATGGAGGGCCAGAAATATGATGCCTTGTCTGTACGAGGATGGTCCCAGAACAAAAACAAAAATAAGTCCTCGAGTGGGAGATATAAATCTAGAGGGAGATCTAAATCTCCAGGAAAACCTATAAAGGTGTGCTGAAAACGCTAAAAGGGAGTGCACTTCCAAATGGATTGTAAATCTAAAGCTCCTGAGAAAGGAAAGGGATATGATGATGCTCCTTCTGCAGAGGCGAAAACCACCTTGGATGAAGGTGGGGATGTGTACTTGGCTTCTTCTTCAAGTACACATGTAGATCATGAGGCATGGTTGATTGACTCAGGTGCATCCTTTCACTTCAGTCCCCATAGAGAGTGGTTTTGCAAGCATGAGAAATATGATGGTGGTGATGTCTTCTTAGGGATGATAGGAAGGTTAGAATCATTGGTCGCCTAAAATTCAAGTTGAAGTTGCAAGGTAGAAGGATTAGAACACTTCCAGGTGTTCTGCATATTCTTGCATTGGACAGAAATTTGATTTTTGTAAGAAAGCTGGATGATGCAAGTGTAAAAATAGTGTTCAAGAGAGATACCTACAAGATGGTTTGGGGAGCACTGGTATTGATGCGAGGAGTTTGGATTGGAAGTCTGTGCAAGCTTCACAGTAGCATTGTTATTGATAGGTGCAAAAGTTATGTGGTTGCTAAAAGTGGAGCAAAAAATCTAGTGGTCTTTGGAGAAAAGACCATGCTATGGCATCAAAGGCTTGAACATATTGGAGAGAAGGGCGTTCGAATACTTCATGGTAATCGTATGGTAGAAGGTATGTCTAATTTCTCTCTCGATTTTGATTACTGTGAAAATTGTGTATATGGGAAGCATAATCGGGTGAGTTTCCCCTCAGGTGTCAAGAGGGAAAAACGAATGTTAGAGCTTGTGCATAATGATGTGTTTGGACCTGTTTTGGTTCCATCACTGGGTAATTCTATGTACTACTTATCATTTATAGATGAATTATCAAGAAATACATGGATATATTTCCTCAGGAAGAAATATGAATTCTTTGACAGTTTTAAATAATTTAAGGTTTTGGTGGAAAACCAGATCGAGAAGAAGATAAAGGTGCTGAGGACAGATAACAGTGGAGAGTTTTACAAGAAGGAATTTGAAGAGTTTTGTAAAAGTGTGGTATAGCATGACATAAGACTAGTCCATACACACCTCAACAAAATGGAGTTGCAGAAAGAATGAATAGAACGTTGATGGAAAAGGCAAGAAGCATGCTCAGTGGTGTCAGGTTACGATAGGAATTCTAAGCGGAGGTAGTGAAGACTGCATGTTACCTGGTCAATAGATCACCTTCATCAACTTTGGAGGATAAGACTCCACTAGAGGTGTGGACTGGTAAGAAAACTTCTCTTTGAAATCTGCGGGTATTTGGATGTGATGCATATGTACATGTTCTAAAGGAGAAAAGAACAAAGTTGGATAGTAAATCTGAAAGGTGCATCTTTAGTGGGTATAATGATGGTTTAAAAGGTTATAAGCTTTGGAACCAAGAAACAAGGAAGGTTGTGTATAAACGAGATGTGGTGTTTAGAGAGGTGAAATATTTTATTAAACACGAAACCCTACCAAAGGAACCTGAGAAGATAGAGTTTGATCTAAAGGAGGAAGAATCAGACTCTACAACAGAAGAGGAATCATAAGATGAAGAGCCACAAACTCCAGCTATGAGAAGATAAATTCAAGAAAGAAAGCAGCTAGAAAGGTATAGTCCATCTCCTTTTTGTTCAAATTTTTCTTTATCTATTACTGATGATGATCCTTGAATTGTGAGGGAAGTAGTAGATTCAGAGGATGGAAAACTATAGAAAGAGCCCATCGTTGATGAAATGACATATTTGCACAAAAATGAGGCTTGGGATCTGGTGGAGTTGCCAGATGGAAGGAAACCCATTGGCAACAAATGGGTGTTTAAGAAGAATATGAATGCAAAAGGAAAGGTGGAGAAATACGAAGCTCGGTTGGTAGAAAAAGGTTATTCCTAGGTGTCGGGAATTGATTTTGGTGATATTTTTTCTCCTATTACCAAGGTAGCTTCTATTATATTACTTTTATCTCTTGCTGTTGCTTTTTATTTTGAGGTAGAATAGATAGACGTGAAGACAACATTTCTTCACGAGGATTTGGAAGAAGACATCTACATGAAGCAACCTGAAGGATTTGCGATGAAGGGTAAGAAAGAATGGGTATGCAGGTTAAAAAAGTTTGTGTATGGGTTAAAACAGACACCAAGGATGTGGTACCAGAAATATGATACATATATACGGGTACTTGGCTTCACTAGAAGCAAAGTGGATCATTTGTGTATTTTAAATTAATTGTTGACCATGTTATTTATCTGGTCTTGTATGCATATGATATGTTGTTTATTGGAAATGACAAAGAAATTATCGAGTATTTTAAGACCCAATTTCCCTCCAAAGTTGACATGAAAGATATTGGTGCTGCAAACTATATTTTGGGCATGGAACTTAAACGAGATCGGGAAAATCTCTGGTTAAATTAGAGGAAGTATGTCAAGATTATATTGCAAAGGTTTAATATGAAGGATAGTAAACTGGTGAAGGTTCTTATTCCTATAGGTGTAAAGTTATTTTTTGAAGAGTGTCCCAAGACACAAGAAGTGGAAGAAGACATGTCCCGTGTTCCATATGCAAGTGCAGTCGGTAGCTTGATGTATGCAATGGTATGTACTAGACCAAACATTGCACATGTAGTGTGTGTATTGAGCATGTTTATGTCAAAACCAAGGAAGGAGAATTGGACAACAATGAAGTGGGTTTTCAGGTATTTGCGTGGCACTAGTGATTATGGTTTGTGCTACTGAGGAAGATGAGGATTGGACAGAGTTTTGGACATCTATGGCTTTGTTGATGTAGACTGGGATGGAGATATGGATCAGAGAAGATCTACAAGTGGGTATGTGTTTAACCTATTTGTAGGTGCAGTCAGTTGGATGAGTAAGAGATAGTCTGTAGTGGCCCTTTCAACTATATAGGAAAAATACATGGCGTCCACTCATGCAAGAAAGGAAGCAGTTTGGTTGCAGAGATTATGTTCAAGTATGGGGTTAGTACAACAAGCTATAAGGATAGATTGTGACAGCCAAAGTGAAATTTCCTTGGCGAATAACCCTGCTTATCATTCAAATACAAAGAAAATTGATGTTCAGTATCACTTTGTGAGGGATATGGTTGAGGACAAAAAAGTGTTGCTGGTAAAATTGGACACTTTGAAGAATAATGTAGATGCATTAACAAAGTTTGTGATCACTAAGAAGTTCTCTTGGGTGTTTCAGGCTGGATTAATGACTAAGCTCTCATGTGGCCCCTTGTGGAAATAAAACAACAAGTGGGAGAATGTTGGGTGTGTGTTATATTCTTTCCACGACTACCCCACATGTGCGGGAGTCACACAGGGGTGGTAGCCCCCCTGTATGTTGTGTCGGGTGTAGCAGGGGGCAGGCTGCCCTCTCTGTTGGGGGGTATGCAGGGGGCGATAGTCCCCTGCATGGGGTACGGGGCAACACCCCACAATTTTTTTTTGGACCCTATATTAGGTGGGTGGACATACCTATGGTTTTGTGCATGGATTTCACACATGGTTTGGGCATCATGGTTTTCCATCCATGGTATTTTGTAGATCAGGTGAAGGGAACTACAATTATGTTCTCATCTAGGGTTAATGGATGCTTCGACATGGATATATATGTATTGTAACACTGAAAGGAATATAATGAAAAATCAATATGGTAGTCCCAGTTTTGGGATCTAGGGGAAAACCTCTGTGTATATCTGTTTTATGTTTTATCCTCTCACCATTGTTTATTTTCTATTTTTAGAATTCGTATGTAGGTAATTCCTATACGAGGTTAAAACCTACAGTGATACCCTAGAAATAAATATTTTTCATTAACTATTTATATTGATGGTGATTTGGAAGGTGATGTAGATGATAAAAAGTGCACGAGTGGTGGTGCTTTATTTCTTGGAGAATGTCTCGTTTCATGGTTGAGAAAGAATTAAGCTTCCATTTCATTATCTAAAGTTGAAGCAGGGTATATTGCAACACATTCTTGTTGCACTCAACTATTTTGGATGAAGAAAAACTTGTAGGATGTACAAGTGTTCTATGATCATCCTATTCTCATTATTTGTGTCAACACAAGTGCAATAAGTATGTCAAAGAATCTTGTCTTCCACTTCAAGACAAATCATATTCCAATCAAGTATCATTTCTTAAGAGAGCAAGTTTCCAATCAGATTGTGAAGGTGGAGCATGTCCCTACAAAAGAACAGGTTGATGATAGTTTCACCAAAGCTCTTCCTAGAGAACAATTTGAGTACTTGAGGCAAAGACTGGGATTTGTTCGTCTTTCCTCCCTTGCACTAGCTCTTCCCTCAAGAGGCAAAAGTGTAGCTGGTACATATTCAACATATTAATATGAAGCTGACAAGTCCACCAGATCAACAAGATAGAGGAATATTGTTAACAGGGGGAGTATGGTGACAAGGGGATCATGTTAGTGTCATTGTCATTGATATCAAATGGGGAGAGGTACTTGGTGATCAAACAAAAGCATGAAAAGGTGTTAGTGATCAAACAACAACAAGAAAGAACAAAAAGAACAACACAATAATGGAAGCAACGTCTAAGCATAAGAGAAGTACATCTTAGGGGGGAACGACATTCAAAAGATACAATTATAGTTTATATGTCTTGATGAGGATGTTTTGTTTTATATTTCTACTGCCATCAATGTCAAAGGGGGAGAATGTTGGAAATCTATTTTCATTGATGGAAACAGGTAGAAAAGGTGTCAAAAGATGCATCAGAAGATAAAGTTCTAGGAAGAAGAAGAAGAATGAAGATCAAAATTAGTGGAAAGTAATTTCTAGTACAATAGATCACTTCAAGAGTAGATAAACCCACCTAGATGGAAATATATTTGAAAAATATTTCCAGTAGTATGTAGAAGTTTGAAAATGGCCTCCTAGATTGAAATTTAGAGCCAGTCGAAGTTGTAGGACCCCCAAGTCAAAGTTTGTGGAGCTAAGGAGGTTAGAGACCCCATTTTGGTGTGTAACCAAGTTTGGTGAAGTATCCAAACATAGTGACAGCAATGGAAGAGACACCACAGAAGACCACTAGGTGGACATGGATGTACAACATAGAAATGGAGAGATTGATCATTGGTTGCAGGTAGAGCCCACCTTCCATGCCATCCCAGTGGAGGGAACTCATATGTAACACCTCGATGCAACTTTAAGTAATGCAAAGGAGTTGAGTAGGCAGATGTGGAGAATCTATGTGGTGAAGAGACTCTTTATTGGTCCAGGTGGAGAAAACCATAACACATAAGCTCACAAATATTACCACGATGACAATAAACCAATTTTTTTTAAAGAGAACATAAGAGTTGGAGCGAGATGACACAAGATGGGCATAGGTGGCATGACACAGTGAAAAAAAGTCTTATTATTTGTTCAAGATTCAAGAGGGAGGCCCCCGCTATAACAACTCAGCCCATAGAGTATAGCACAGAGGGATAATGAGGCATGCATAAGAGGAGTGAATCTTACTAGTCCCTAATATGAAAATTGTAAAATGTTTGGCTATGTATGTTTAAAATGTACAAAATTATAATGATTTTATATAGTTTTTATAAAATATAAGAGATTTAAAGATAAAATAATTTTATGCTATACAATTTGGGCGAATAATTTTGAAAAAAATTGGAAATTAGCAAATATTTTTTATGAAAAATCATGGAAAATTAGCCCACTTGCGAATATTAGCCCCTAAAATTTTCCCTAGTTGACGACAAATTATGGAAGAGAAACAACCAATAATAATAAGTAAGGCAGATCCTGCTTACAACAAAGGCCGCTATGAGGTGCCTAGAAGATTTAGAAGGAGACAAGTTTAAAGAATTGGTATTGAGAGCTATGGTCTAAGCATTGGCACAAGGTTATGTGTGGAAAATGAGACCAAGGGCGCAGATAATTAATGAAGAAAACTAAACATAGAAGGCCTAAATAAGTAAAGCACCTCCAGGTTCAAGGTGATGGTCATAGCACCAGGTCTTATGGCAGTAAGGAGGCAGTGCACCAGGGGATTAAAGCATAAACGAGCCTGCATAGGTGGGATTGGTAGCAATTTTTAATATAATTAAAAAAATCCAAGGAGTTTATGATTAATGCGTTTTGTAGAGACAACTAATTAAATGTGGTTTTGAGCTATGGTAATGTGCTTTGGAAACATGCATAGATGGATTGAGTTGGTAGCTATTTTGGTAGCATGTTATTTTAAGAAGCCTTCAGGCTTTGGAAAGACGAGTCGACAACTTATGATATATGGTAGTTTGGCCATAATTAGTGGAAAAAAAAGTTAGAATTGTAGTTAAAACTATAGCTAAGACTTGTTAAGATCCAGAATAGGTAAAACAACAAAAAAGTTCGGAGCTTTAGTTTTAAATAACAAAATTAGAATTTGAAACTTGGAGAACAAATCCAGAAGAGTTAGAAGAATAGGAAAAAAGAAAAAGTAAAGCATCATGAAAGAAAAACAGAAAATCAAAGAGGCCAAAAATAGTAAAGAAAAAATATTTATAAGCAGGATTGAGAAAGCAGGTTGAACAAGTTTTTGTGTGGACAATTTTGTGAGGTGATACTGCTAGTGTATTCAGTAATCAGAGATTGTTTTATTTTGAAAACAAAGGAGGAATTCATTGTTCTAGTATGAAAATGGATGAAAGATGGACCATTAAGTGTCAAGCAAGTTGTATCTTGAAAATTAGGGGTTGTTTCTCCTTCCAGTAGTTGTTGGAAAATATTTGGGGTTGTAGTTCCATTCAGTTGTAGCTGATAAATTAGGGAATTGTAGTGTCCTATTGGTTGTAGCCAGAGAATTGTAACAAGAAGTTGTAGTTTTCCTTGTGAAGTAATTGAAGAGCATTTTTGTGAGTTACTGAAATTATTTTATGCCATGATCATGTGAATAAATTGTTTATGGTGTCTAAATATCATTGCATAAGTGATAGAAAGTTTTTAAATTGGTAAAATTTGTAGGTTTTAACCCTGTACAGAAATTACTTGCATACGAATTCTAAAACATAGAAAATAAACAATGCGAAAACATAACACATAAAACACATATACATAGAGATTTTCCCCTGGATCCCAAAACTGGGACTACCAGCTTGATTTTTCATTATTTTCCTTTCAATGTTACAATATATATTTATACATGCCGAAGCATCCAATACCATGGACCGAAAACCATCGCGTCCAAAACCATGGACCGAAAATGATTGCGTCCAAAACCATGAGTGAAAAACATGCACAAAACCATAGGTAGGTTTGCCCAACCTAATATAGGGTCCAAAACCAAAATTTTCGGGGCGCTGCCCCGGACCCCATATAGTGGGGTTACTTGCACCCCTCAAACCCCCTGTGACTCCCCCACTACGCAATCGGCACAACAAAGGGGGGCTCCACCCACCTTCTAACCCTTCGGTTAACTACATGGGCTAGTCGTGGAAAGAATATAACACAACCCAACATTCTCCCACTTGTTGTTTTCTTTTTACAAGGGGCCACAAGAGAGCTTAGACATTTATCCAGCCCTGTAACTCCCTTTGCTTCTCTACACCATGAGAACTTCTCAGAGCTCACATATTTTGACAATGCATCTGTAGTATTCTTCAAAGTGTCCACCTTTACCAGCAACACCTTTTTGTCTTCTATCATATCCCTCACAAAGTGATACTGAACATCAATGTGCTTTTTCTATGAATGATATGCAGGGTTCTTTGCTAAGAAAATTGCACTTTTGCTATCACAGTCTATCCTTATAGCTCCCTATACTAACTACATACTTGAACACAATCTCTGCAACCAAATTGCTTCCTTGCTTGCATGAGTGGCTGCCATGTATTCTACCTCTGTAGTTGATAGTGCCACTACAGATTGTTTCTTACTCATCCAACTGACTACACCTCCAAATAGGTTAAACACATGCCCACTAGTAGATTTTCTTTGATCTATATCTCTAACCCAGTCTGCATCAACAAAGCCATGAATATACAACACTCTATCTAATCCTGGTCTTCCTTGGTAGCACAAACCATAATCACTAGTGCCACGCAAATACCTGAAAACCCGCTTAACTGCTGTCCAGTGCTCCTTCCATGTTTTTGACATAAACCTGCTCAATACTCCCACTACATGTGCAATGTCTATTCTAGTACAAACCATCACGTACATCAGGCTACTGATTGTACTTGCATATGGAACACGAGACATGTCCTCTTCCTCTTCTTGTGTCTTGGGACACTGTTCAGCAGATAACTTTACACCTACAAGAATATGAACCTTCACTGATTTACCATCCTGCATATTAAATCTCTGCAATATTGTCTCAATATACTTCCTCTGGTTTAACCAGAGCTTCCTCTTTGTCCAATCTCTTTTAATTTCCATGCCCAAAATATAGTTTGTAGCACCAAAATCTTTCATGTCGAATTTGGAGGACAAATGGATCTTCAAATCCTGGATAATTTCTTTATCATTTCTAACCAGCAACATATCATCCACATACAAGATCAGATACATAACACGGTCACCAATTAATTTAAAATACACACAATGATCTACTTTGCTTCTGGTGAAGCCAAGTCCTCGTATAAATGTATCAAATTTCTGATACCACATCCTTGGTGACTGTTTTAACCCATACAAAGACTTATTTAACTTGCATACCAATTCTTTCTTACACTTCACTACAATGCCTTCAGGTTTCTTCATGTAGATCTCCTCTTCCAGATCCCTGTGAAGAAATGTTGTCTTCACATCCATCTATTCTACCTCAAAATCAAAAGCAACAGCAACATATAAAAGTAATCTAATAGAAGTTACCTTGGCAATAGGAGAAAAAATATCACCAAAATCAATTCCCGACACCTGGGAATAACCTTTTGCTACTAACAGAGCTTTGTATTTCTCCACCTTTCCTTCAACATTTGTATTCTTCGTGAACACCCATTTGCTGCCAATGGGTTTCCTTCCAGCCAGCAACTCCACCAGATCCCAAGCCTCATTTTTGTGCAAATATGCCATTTCATCAACCACGACCTCTTTCCAGAGTTTTCCATCCTCTGAATATATTGCTTCCTTCACAGTTCTGGGATCATCATCAGTAATAGATAAAGAAAAATTTGAACAGAAAGCAGATGGACCGTACCTTTCTAGCTGCCTTCTTTCTTGAACTGATCTTCTCACACCCAGAGTTTGTGTCTCTTTGTCTTCGGATTCTTCCTCTGCTATAGAGTCTGATTCTTCCTCCTTTAGCTCAAACTCTATCTTCTCAGGTTCCTTTGGTTGAACTTCATGTTTAATAACATCTTTCATCTCTCTGAACACCACATCTCGACTGTACACAACCTTCCTTGTTACTGGGTTCCAAAGCTTATAACCCTTTAAACCATCCTTATACCCATTAAAGATGTACTTTTTAGATTTACTATCCAACATGGTTAGTTTCTCCTTTGGAACATGTACATATGCATCACATCCCAATATCCTCAAATGTGAAAGAGAGGGTTTCTTACCAATCCATACCTCTTGTGGAGTCTTATCCTCCAACGCTAATGAAGGTGAACTGTTGACCAGGTAACATGCTGTCTCCATTACCTCTACCTAGAATTCCTGTCCTAACCCGACACCACTGAGCATGTTTCTTGCCCTTTCCATCAATGTCTTGTTCATTCTTTCTGCAACTCCATTTTGTTGAGGTGTATATGGAGTAGTCTTCTGCCTTGCTATACCACACTTCTTATAGAATTCTTCAAATTCCTTACTACAAAACTCTCCATCGTTATCTATCCTCAACACCTTTATCTTCTTCTTTGTTTGGTTTTCCAACAGAGCCTTAAATTATTTAAACCTGTCAAAGACTTTAGATTTCTTCTTAAGGAAATATATCCATGTATTCCTTGAGAAGTCATCTATAAAGGATACATAGTACATAGACTTACCCAGTGATGGAACCTTCATAGGTCCAAACAAATCACTGTGCACAAGCTCTAATATTTGTTTCACGCTCTTACCACCAGAGGGGAAACTCACCCGATTCTGCTTCCCATATACACAATTTTCACAGAAATCAAAATTGAGAGAGATATTACTCATACCTTCTACCATACCTTTACCATGAAGTATTCGAAGGCCCTTCTCTCCAATATTTCGAAGCCTTTGATGCCACAACATGGTCTTCTCTCGAGAGACCACTAGATTTTCTGCTCCACTTTCAGGAACCACAAAACTGTTGCACCCATCAACAACAGTGCTACCTTGCAGCTTGTACAGAGTTCCAATTCGAACTCCCCACATCAATACCAGTGCCCCCTGAACCATCTTGCAGCTATCCTTCTCGAACACTTTTTTTACACCTGCATCATTCAACTTGCCTACAAAAATCCGATTTCTGGCTAGTGCAGGAATATGCAGAACACCCGGAAGTGTTCTAACCATTCCACCTTGCAACTTCAACTTTACTTTTCTGTGACCAATGATTCTAGCCTTCCTGTCATCCCCAAAGAAGACATCACCACCATCATATTTCTCATACTCGCAGAACCACTCTCTATGGTGAGTGAAGTGAAAGGATGCACCTGAGTCAATCAACCATGCCTCATGATCTACATGTGTACTTGAAGAAGCCAAGTACACATCCCCACCTTCATCTGAGGTGGTTTTTGCCACTGTAGAAGGAGCATCATCAGATCCCTTTCCTTTATTAGGAGCTTTAGATTTGTAGTCCCTTTTGTAGTGCCCTTCCTTTCCGCATTTCCAGCACACCACCTTTATAGGTTTTCCTGGAGATTTAGATCTCCCTCTAGATTTAGACCTCCCACTCGATGACTTATTTTTGTTTATGTTCTGGGACCATCCTCGTACAAACAAGGCATCACCATTTCAGCTCTCCATATTTTTCCGTCTCATTTCCTCCGTCAGCAAGGATGAGACTATTTCATCAAATTGCAAGGCAGTTGCATTGCTACCTATTGCAATAACTAGACTATCCCACAAATCTGGTAGAGAACAGAACAAACTGATGCACTTATCTTCATCTAAAATTTTAATATCAACAAATGATAACTGAATTACAACAGTATTAAATGCGTTTAGATGCTCTGTCACTGAGTCTCCATCTTTCATCCTCAGGTTATATGGCTTTTTCCATAGGGACAATTTATTCACCAAAGACTTAGATTGGTATAAAGTCCCTAACTTGTCCTACAAAGCCTTCACCATAGCTTCCCTGATACATTCAACAATACTGAATCTGAGACACACAATTGTATTAGGCTCTTTACCTTCCGATCGAACTTCTTCAATTATTCATCAGACACTCTCGTTGGTTTAGTACCTAGATCTACTGCGATCCACTAATCTTTATCCACCAACATATCCTCCATCTTGAGTCTCCATAACTCAAAACTCTGACCATTAAATTTCTTGATCTCTATCTTTCCACCACTCACCATCTTCTTTCACCACCAGAATCGATCCCGCAGATCTCCCACTGAACGGGGTCTACCAAAGGCTGAGCGAAACCATCAGCAACAAAGGCGTCCCCTTGAAGCCAAAACAGCTCTAATACCAAATGTAGGTTTTAACCTTGTACAGAAATTACTTGCATACAAATTCTAAAACATTGAAAATAAACAATGTGAGAGCATAACACATAAAACACATATACACAGAGATTTTCCCCTCGATCCCAAAACCGAGACTACCAGCTTGAATTTTCATTATTTTCCTTTCAACGTTACAATACATATTTATGCATGTTGAAGTATCCAATACCATGGACAAAAACCATCGCGTCTAAAACCATGGATCGAAAACCATCACGCCCAAAACCATGTGCAAAAAACATGCACAAAACCATAGGTAGGTCCGACCAACCTAATATAGGGTTCAAAACTAAAATATTCTGGGCTGCTGCCATGGACCCCATAGAGTGGGGTTACCTGCACCCCTCAAACCCCCTATGACTCCCCCGCTACGCAATCGGTGCAACGAAGGGGGGGCTCTGCCCCCCTTCTAACCCCCTGGTTAACTACATGGGCTAGTCGTGGAAAGACTATAACACAACCCAAAAAAATTCTTACAATACTGATTCAACCTTCCCCCCATCTCAGTATTGCCCTTGTTTCTAATAACAGGCATGTTCAGTACCACAATGGATTTCCTTGTACTTTCAAATACTTCATTTTATTATTTTTTTACTTTTTTAATGTCAATAATTTTTATATATATTCCACTTGAGAGATTTGAAATAATGTATACTCCTCATTGGAAATTTTTAGAGTATAAGGAAGTCAGATGGTATGAGAGTATTTTATATTTTCTAGGCACACAACTCATTATTCAAGTTTATCCCATGGGCATCACCATTCATAATAGTCTTAAATCTAAGCTATTTAATGTGTAGTAAAATGAAGCATCTTAGATAATAACTAAAAGGTCCCTTTAGTCAATCATGCTAGATTTTTCGTGAAATTGTATTAAGGTTCTATAAGAATGGCCCACCATAGGAGGCTTTTCAACAATTCCCCTTAAAGGAACTTAGAAATATTTCTTGGATAATAGATTTTAGATCAATTAAACTTATAAGATTGATTCACTTGAAAGTAACATTGTTTCTTGTTATAACCTCTAAATTCCCCACATCATTTTAATCTTGTGGACAAGAAGTACCAAGCATCGTAGTGAAAACGCCACCCAAACTAACTAAGTCGACGATCTTGGCCAGGTGACGTGGAGAAGGATCAATAAATAAACAATCATAGTCACTTTACAAAATAATGAGGAATTAATAGTGAATCATACTTGACAAGACTTACCACAAGAGTTTTTGATGTCAACACAAATAATAATCAGTGGCGGTCAATCCAATGATGGTAGTGGTAAAAGGAACCATAAGAAGTTTTAGCATGTCCTATCCAAAAGAAGTTGTCGCAATTTTGCCTCCGGATGTAGCAATTGAACCCTAAGGAATCACAACTTCAAAAAATGATTAGTAACTGCAACATTTGTATTTTATTTTATTTTTCTATACTATCCTATCGTAATTTATTTGAACAATGGAAATTCTTGTTCAACTGTAGGAGTCCTTCTAGTGCAACCATATGCATAACAGATGTAGAAATACTTTCATACTCAGGTTTAAAATATAACATTGAATGTATACTAGAGCATGGGGAACCAATTACTTTGCTTGATATGATGCAATAGTTGTTGAAGAAGAAAGCATTTCTCTATCTTGATGACTGTTTGGAACTAGTGCTTCATATTGATATAATGCTCTTTAGTTGCTTGTTCATTAGTGCTTATTTGTATGTTCTCCTTTTTAGTGCTACATGGTTATTCTACAAATTGTTAACTAGTCACTTGGGTGTGTAAAAAATCTGAAGATAGGCATGACAAATGTTTTTGATTCTCAGGTTCCTCTATATGCTCCTCACCACGTTCCGATATACTCAAGTGGTACAATGATAAACATGACAAACATTCATCGATTTTTGGCTCTAAAGGCTGCGTATCATCAACTTTGGTCCATGGTTGCTTGATTTATTTTGGGTCTTCTTCTAAATGTTTCTCGCAAACTTTTTACTCTTCTATTACTTCCTAGAATGTAGGTATGTTCTTTATTGATGTCAATATTTTCTCCTCCTGAGATGTAAAGGAAACAACTGCTGCCATAATTTCATAAATTTTTTGGAGTAACATCTTCTGTCAAGCTCTTGATCATTCTTGAATTCTTATTGTTGGTTTCTAAACCTTATCTCACGCATGGATTAGTGCATTGGGGGTTTCTTACAAGACCCAAAAATTTGTAAGGAAACATACAAAACATACAAAAAAGAAAGAAAATTCAAAATAAGATCTAGCATGTACATAGACACCCTCACACGACTAAGGCTTTCTATCACTAGTTACCTATTCATCGTGAGTACTCCTCTTCCTCATTTCATACAGTACCAATATTATCTATATCTAGTGAGGTAGGAAACCCACAAAACATGGATGTGCAGTTTCTTACCTCTCGTCTTACTGCTCCCACCACTCGGTGTTCTTGTATGCTCAGATACTATGAATGAGGAAATCTAATCAAACATTAAACCAACCAAGATCTAATTCCTTGGCATCTCCCTGGAAACAATGCCAAAAAAGATGGGAAATTTAATTGCTTAAATTTTTTACATTAAATTATCGATCGAGATTTCATAAAATGATGAGGTGTCGATAAAATATATGCAGAACGAGACTTGATTAGTGTTTATTCAACAAATACTAAGTAAAATCACACTGTGCTGAAAATCATAAATTAAAACCAAACTCTTGGAGAGATACCTGTCCAAGTCCTATGGTATCTTACAATTCTCGATGGATCTGTAACGCCCTCCTCCCACATCCACCCAAGTAACCATGCTAACTGGGGTAAACATGAGAGAATAGTCTATTATGATCAAATTCGCCCTCCTATGTGAATTTAAGGAAGAAGAATTGAAGGAAACATCACACACAATCATCCAACATTAGCTTCAGAATCCTCAGGAGACATGTCAGCCACTCAAATAGATTGTGCTTGGGTGCCACTGATGTTCTGGATCTCTTAGGCCACAGTCAGTCTCATGCTATGGGCAAGGGAGAGTCTGGAAACCCAAATTCGCTCTAGTAGGTTTTCCTGCCAATGACCAGAGACCAAAGTTTTTAGTTTTATGCCATCGACCCTAGGATTTAATCCCCTTTTCAGGCCCAGAGCTCAGGTCACTGCACAGAATGGAGTGATAGATTAGAATCAGTAAAAGTACAGGGAAACAAGGATGCAAAAGAAATAAGCTAAACAAGAGCATAAATAGACCCCTACTAGCCATGACACACATTTCGTCAAACATATCATCAACATGTAACCTACATGTGTAAACAACATAATTAAGTGTAGGGATCTCATATTTATTTGAGAATTTCTATGAACCATTATTCTCTCATGTCATTTGCTGCATTATCATCTAATAGGTCATAGGCACATTATCCATTCATTTACAAGTAAAAACATGTTGAGAGCCATACATAACTATTGTCATAAAACATAGATATAACCAACATAATGGGGACATAAATATCATAAGCATATCAACCATGAAATCCACATATACATCAGTACATTTACACATGAAAATCAATGCAATGAATTTTTCATTAATGAATGCAATAAACCAACTAGAGATGGGATTAACAATTTCCACCCAACAATAGAAATCTCTCTTCAGCCATTCACCCCCATGCCATATTCCAAGCATGAATGTGGGATTCAAACCAAAAGAATCAACCAAGGCATATATTATGGAACCAGCTCACAAAATATAGAAAAGATAGACAACGCCTTAGAAATAAGCCTTTTCGAGGGGGCAACCTCCTTTACATTACATAAATGAACAATTCTTAGATGATTCAAATGACAAAACCTCCTTTCTATATATAGGAGTCTAATGGGTCACAATATAACCAAGCCGATCTAACAATAATAATATAAAGGCACAAAAATAACAATAGAGGGATTCTATGGGGCAGCATAATAACAATATGGGGACAATAGGGGCACAACAATAATAATAAGTGATACAACTACAATAGTAATGGGGAAATCACTAATATTATAGGGACCTAACATGCCCCTCTCCTTCAAAAAAGTGTTTTCCTCAACGCTTGAGTAGTTCTGGATGTTTTTGTATAAAATTCTCATCCTCCCATGTGGAATCTTCAGCGGATAAGTTCTTCCACTTGATGAGATACTCCGAAATTGATCGATTTCGTAGCTATCAAGTTCTTGTTTCTGTGATTGCTTCCAGTTCCAATGTAATTTTTCCTTCCTTGTCAAGTTCTAGCAATATTTTTTGAACTGGGAGCTTGTCTCCTAGAACCTTCTTTAAACATGAAACATGGAAAACTAGGTGCACTCGAGAAGCTGCAGGAAGCTCCAATTTGTATGCCATAGTACAAATCTTTTGCAACACCTTGTACAAACCATAATACTTTGGTGATAATTTATCATCCTTCTTAGCTTTCTTGAGGGACATTTTTTTATATGGTTGTAGTCGTAGGAATACCCAATCACCTACATCAAAACTTCTTTCGCTGCGATGTTGATCTTCCTGTTGTTTCATTCTATTCCGTGCCAACGTGAGGTTATCCTTTAAGAGTTGGAGAACTTGTTGTCGATGCTCGATGTTATGCTCCACTGCTTGAACCTTAGAATTTTGTCTTAAATATGATGTGATGGATGGTGGATGATATCCATAAAGTGCCATAAATGGGGTCATTTTTGTTGCAGTATGGAAGGAAGTGTTATACCACCATTCAGCCAGAGGCAAGCATTTGACCCATTGTGTCTGTTTATCAGATACAAAGCAACGAAGATATCCTTCCAAAAATTTGTTTACTAACTCAGTTTTCCCATCAGATTGAGGATGATAAGATGAGCTATGATCTCACTGAGTACCGAGACAAGAAAATAATTTTGTCCAAAAATTTCCAGTGAAAATGGGATCTCTATTGCTTATAATAATCTTTGGGTTTCCATGTATCTTTTGAATTGTTTCCATAAATGAAGTAGAAACTGTACTGAATTTAAATGGATGTGATAATGCACAAAAGTGTGCATACTTGGTAAGTCTGTCAACTACCACCATGATGACACCCTTTCCTTCGGACTTGGGTAAACCTGTGATAAAATCCATTTAAACCTCCTCCCAACGTTGGCTTGGAATGGATAAAGGTTGTAATAGACCCGGGGTCTTAATTGTTTCAAATTTATTTTATTGGCAAACCAAACATTCTACCACAAACTTTTGAATATCCGATTTAAGGCCATCCCAAAAAAATCCTTCTTAACCCTGTGGTAATTTTTAAAAAATCCTGAGTGCCCTCCTAAGGGAGAAGTGTGCAATTCCATAAGAATATTTTGTTTGAGTTGGGAATTCTTACATAGGTATAAGCGATCTTTGTACCATAATGAATCATTTTTCCAGCTAAATGTATCAAATGTACTAGAATCTTGTTGTAACTTTGAATGAGTGCCCACACTTCTTCGTCATTCTTCCATTCCTCCCTTGCTTAATTTATCCAATCTGGTTGGATAATAGAAATGGCGCACAACAATGCTTCCACATCCTCATCCTTTCTTGAGAGTGCATCTGCCACAACATTTTGCTTCCCTTTTTTGTAGATGATTTCAAAGTCATAACCCAACATATTTGTGACCCATTTTTGTTGCTCTTCAGAGGATAATCTTTGTTCTAAAAAGTATTTAAAACTATCATGATCCATTTTTACCTTGAATTGTCTTCCAGTTAGGTAGGGTCGCCATTTCTTAAGTGCATGTAGTATTTCCAACATTTCCCTCTCATAAATCACTTTGTGTAAATACTTTCCCTTGATTAGACAACTTTTGAAAGCAATGGGTCTTTCATCTTGCATTAAAACAACACCAATTGCATTTCCTGAAGCATCACATTCCACAATAAAGGTTTTTGTGAAGTTTGGCATAGCTAAGACTGGTGCTTGGCACACTGCCTCTTTAAGATGCTCGAAGGCCTTTGTTGCTTCTGGAGTCCATGAAAATGCATCTTTCTTCAATAATGTTGTTAGAGGTGCTGCTATTCTCCCATGATTCTTAACAAACTTGCGATAATACCCTGTCAATCCAAGAAATCCTCGCAGATGCTTTATGGATGTGGGGATTTTCCATTCCATAATGAATTTAATTTTGTTAGGGTCTACCTTAACACCTTCATGAGATACAATATGACCTAGATATTCCACCTCTTGTACTCCAAAGAAACATTTGGATCTTTTTGCATATAATTGTTTCTCCTCCAATAGTTTGAGCACCCTGTCAACATGTTCAACATGATCCTTCCAACACTTGTTGTAGATTAGTATATCATCAAATAATACTAACACAAATTTTCTAAGGAAGGGTTTGAAAATGGAATTCATCAAACCTTGAAATGTAGAAGGTGCATTGGTAAGGCCAAAAGGCATGACAAAAAATTCATAATGACCCTCATGAGTTCTAAATGTTGTTTTCGGAACGTCTTCAGTCTTCATTTTGATTTGATGATATCCTGAATGAAGATGTAACTTGGTGAAGTAAATTGATCCATGCAATTCATCCAATAATTCATCAGTGATAGGAATGGGAAATTTATCTTTAATAGTTAGCTTGTTGAGCTCCCTATAATCCAAACACATGCACCATGATCCATCCTTCTTGTGCACCAATACTATTGGAGTAGAGAAAGAACTTTGACTAGGTTGGATTATACTAGCCTCTATCATTTCTGCAACCGTACGTTCAATTTCACTCTCTTGGGAATAATGATATCTGTACATCCTCATGTTTGGAGGAACACTTCCTGGAATCAAATGAATAGCATGATCATGATCACGAATAGGTGGGAGACCTTTGGGAGTCTCAAATACCTTGGAATGATTGTCCAAGACTTTTTGGAGATCTAGAGAAATAGATGATTTCGATGTGGGAACCTCTAGCGAACATAATTGTTCAGTTAGACCTCATTGTTCCTTATTTAGAAGCTTTGTCATACCATTAGATCTGATTTTCTTTCCCGGTTTTCTTGCAATACCCCTTAATTCAACTTCCTTTCCTTCCATAGAAAATTTCATGAAAATTAAAAGTTATTGTACCCATTGGACTCCTAGTAAAACATCACCCATTGGAATGGAAAGCATTGGGCTATTCAATACATATTCTCCCATGGATAGCTTGATATTATGGAACTTTCCAGAGCAATTTATGGTTCCTCCACTTGCAACCATCACTTGACACTCTGGTGCTGGATATAGGAAACAATTCAATTCCTTTGCTATCTTACAATGAATAAAATTATGGGTACTTCCCAAATCAATCAACACTATTACCTTTTTCTTCTTGATATGTCCTTCTATCTTGATAGTTTGAGGAGTGGTTATTCCAGCCAATGCATTACAATATATGGTAGGATTCATTTCTTCTTTATCTAGGGTTTGTTCCTGGACTATATCCTCTTCTTTTGACATTTCTTGTTCCTTTTCTTCCTCCTCTTCACAATCTATGTAGAATAATTTCTTCTCAGCACACTTATGACCTTTAGTGTATTTGCTATCACAACTGTAACAAAGCCCTTTTGCTCTTTTTTCTTCCAATTGTTGTGGTGTCAACCTTATAGGTTGTGGAAGGCTATGGGCCACAAAAATTCCATATTTATAGTTGTGAGTGGTAGGATTCCTGGTTGCCATAATTTTTCTTTCCATTTTTCTTGCTAACCTGAATGCCTTCTCCAATGAATCAGGTTCCCAAAGGTGAACCTCATGTTGGATATTATCCTTTAAAGTCCCTATGAACACCTCAATCCTATGCTCATTTGGAATATATTTTACCCTTATGTTCAATTTTTGGAAGTCCTCAATGTGCTCCATCATTGAACCCTTTTGTTTTAGATTTATCAATTGGCTAAAAAAGGTGTTGCTTTTTGTATCCTCGTAATGTGCTATCATTTCTTCCATAAAAATTGCCCAAGTGACAATTTGTTTACGAGAGAAAAGCCATCGATACCATAAAAACTGATTTGGTTCCAAATATAAAGTTGCAATATGTACCTTTTTGTGTTTTGCACATTATGGAGATCAAAAAATTGCTCCATTTGTAGTATCCATGTTCCAGGATCCTTGCCATCAAACTTCCTCATATCAATTTTTGGAACATGGTGGGTCTTCAATCCAACATTAGAGTCTATGAAATCATGATTAACATTTCTTTTGTTCCCATCATGAGATTCCTTTACTACCCTTTCACCATTAGTGACCATTTCTTGTAGCAACTTATTCAAATTTATCTTCAATTCCTCCATCTTATTGTCCATGCCATTCATCTTAGCTTCCACACCATTCATCTTAACTTGCATGCCATTCATATTAGTTTCCACACCATTCATCTTGGCTTCATTTACCTTTAGTGAGAGTGAAATTTGTTGTGCTTGGTCTTGTAATTTTGATATATCATGTTGCATTTCTTCCTCTTCTTCATGAGTCATGCTAGAGCTTTCAGGTTGCTTACTAGGTGTTTCCATTTTCTTTCTTTAGGGCATTAATTAATGCTAATAATTCTTCACTATTCCCTTTGAATTCCTTAAAACTAATTTTTCAAACCACTCTTATGCAAAATAAAAAAAAAAACTACACACCTTTTTTTTCACTTTGTAAGAGCTTGATATTGAATCTGTTGTATCTTTCTAATTATGGATCTTGAATATCTAAAATCTCATCCTGCTGTAGCCCTTTGCGTCCTCTTTCTAACCCCGCAAGTCTGATCAAGATTGGATTCTCCAAGGAAGAGTTATGCCAAATCTCCCACGGTGACCTAATTATAGAATAGTTCAGTAGAGCAAAATTGTATGATGTGCCACGTGTAACTGTTTAGACCTTAGTACCTGAAACTGATACAGAGAAAACTACAGGTTGTCCTCTTTCTAAATCTTTTTATGAAATTTCAATCTGATGCTGAAAACAAATGTTATGTCGATTTTCCCCCAGTCACCTATTTGAAATGTAATTCGGGAGTCTACAAAAACCCTAACTTCCTCAAATCATATCTCTGCAAATATAGTGAGACAAGATCTGAAATTCAGACCCGAATTTCAAAACAATTTTGGCTCAAATGGGATTTTTTTGTAGCTTGTAAAATGTCACAGAAAATTTTTTATAGGCAACATTCCACGATGACTTTTTTGGAGCAGTGAAACCCTAGAACCCTAAGCTCTGATATCAAATGTTATTGAACCAGCTCATAGAAGATAGAAAAGATAGATCAACACCTTAGAAATAAGCCTTTTCGAGGGGTCAACCTCCTTTAAATTAAAAAAATGAACAATTCTTAGATGATTCAAATTACAAAACCTCCTTTCTATATATAGGAGTCTAAGGGGTCACAATATAACCAAGCCGACTTAACAATAATAATATAAAGGCACAAAAATAACAATAGAGTGATTCTATGGGGCACCATAATAACAATATGGGGACAATAGGGGCACAACAATAATAATAAGGGATACAACGACAATAGTAATGGGGGAATCACTAATATTATAGGGACCTAACACTATACTGAGGCTAAACCACCTCACCCTCATCAATAGAAACCACGCTTTAGTATAATCCATCCCAGATCACTAGGCCAACACAATGAACACATCATAATAGGATTTACCATGATTTCCACCCAAGCATTAGGTCAAACAAGCATGAATTCCACCATATTTCGCCACCTACACCATGAAGAATTTTCTTGTCTCCTAGTCTCTTAGGATTTACCACAATACAAACCTAGATCACTAGGCCCTAAACCGAGACCCACTCTCCAAGCTTTATCACATATCCCAAAATCATGATTACTAGGCCCATTGGAGAGAAAACCACCTCTTGGCTTTACCGTATATCCTACCATTAACCGACAAGGATTCCTAGGCCCACTGAGGCAACATAATCTTGGCCTTACCGCAACCCATAGTCTGGCTCAGTGGTCACTAGCCCAGTGGCTTTACTGTGATCCACAGTCTAGTTTAGGGACCACTAGGCCATGTTGGGAACAGAGCATACAAAGTCCACAAATTTATATTTATCACACGATGTTTAAGGGCTTTGGGGTGGGAAAAAGCCCCTCATTTGTAACAGGTATTGGGTGTTAGTTCATTGTTTTGTCGGATCTAGGGTATGTGAACCATGGTCTTGTAGTAATGAAATATATATAAGGAGATATAATACTTCGTCGAGGATAGGAAGATAGGAGAGAAGTGATAGATGAATCATTAATATCTTCTATATTTAATCTGTATTTTATGTTTTAGGAGAAGGTTCCGAAGTTGAGTGCGCAGAGGCCTTGAAGAGTCTACAGCTGAGTGCACAGACCACCTATAGCTAGGTGTGCAGGTCAAAAATTTGTATGTATTGAAGATCTATCTTGATAAAAGAAGAAGAAGTTTAAGCAAAATTTTATGTATCTGTGTTTATTATCTTTGTTTATAGATATTGTTATGCATGATTTTTACTGAATTATGCGAAAGAATACATGTAATACTATTTTTTGATATGTTTATGCGATAAGTGCAAATCTGTGAAGTAAATCATTGGCGCAAAGTTATTTATGCATGCGAAGTTGTAGATAGGTCTAAGACATAAGTATCCACATGGGCGCCACATTGCGCATATCCCTCTGGCTATGGAAACTCAATTCTTCAACCTTCCATAACCACTTCGGGTGAGACTATGATCTGCTTGTATTTCATTGCCGAAAGGGCTAGTGGTTGAGGTTTTTTTTGGTGCGAAATACACTTTGAACCTGGGTCCAAGCCCCTTGACCCAAAAAATGGTTCCATTGATGAGACTAATCTGTTTGAGGGATATGTTTTGGTGTCCATCAAAGAAGGAAATCTAGCAGTGGGTTGAAAAAAAAGAGCGGGAATTTATAATTCGGGAAAATAGAAATCCATGATTGTTGACTGAAAGCTAGTTCCAGAAGTATATATTCAAAGAATAGTACAAAATCATCTTTGGTTCATTTCACATTAAACTGTTTGAGTGGGTATTAAAGTTGTCTAAACATAATACTTGTTTTAAGGGAGACAAACCTAAGGAGTGGAATCTTGTATTGATACAATGACTCAAGAACGTCAATAATAGGATCTCAAGAGCTGTTGATTTCTGGATCGATAGTGTTTTGGGGGGATTTATCACTGAATTCACAATAGACATGACTGTATCTTACAATGAAGTTGAGCAGATATTTTTCAAGGGTCCGCAAGTTAATTACCTGAAATCTTTGAAGTTGTGGATTAAAATGCTTTTATGTGAGAAGGGTGTACTACAAATGAATTTAGATTAATGTCTGGGCGAAGAAGGAATAAGTCTGAACTAGGACCTACATGAAGTGGGAAACATTATAGAGTAAAGCATGGACCAAAGAACTTTATTGAGACTGACTATATTTCCTTGTTAGGTGGGTCTAAGAGTGAAGAATAAGGAAGTAACCTTGCAACCCCACGGTATTCCCCCTCCCATCCTGAAGGCGCGCCAAAGTTAGGAGTTGAGAAAAATCAGGGCTTCTTTGGGATTCCCATCCATCTACTCCCCTTACCCCCCATCCCCCTCCCCATAATTCCCCTACACCACCTCCCCTTTCCCCTCCCCTAACCCCCCAAGAAGAAAAATGGTCGATGACATTAAGTTACCTATCTTTAAAGGACTTGGATCAGAGGATCTTGACCAATTATAGTTTGTAGTTGATGCAGTATGGAAAGCGAGTAGATCGCTAATGAAGATGTAAAGAAGGCGCAACTCATCATGATGCTGCGAGAAAGGGTGTTGACATGGTACATGAAATAATCTGTGACTAATCCAGCTGCTTTTCAAGATGATATTAAGAAAGCACTGGTATTAGAATTCAAGAAGCTGAAGTTAGAATCATAGTGCATTATGGAGTTGAAGGAAATAAAATAGTCATCTAATGAGTTAGTGTGGGAGTTTGATCAACGATTCAAGGTATTAATGGTACAAGTAAGATTTAACATACCCCCAGAACAACATAAGGAGTGGTTTATAGCCATGCTACTACCACATATTAGGTTACCCTTGAAGCAATAGAAGATCACAACTCAAGCTGAAGCATTGGAGATTGCGATGAAGCTAGAAGCTTTGTCGATTGAAGATACACATGCAGGAGTATAGAAATTTCAGAGCTAGCTAGAAAAATTGACCTTGGAATTATAATATCTCAAGAAAGGTAAAGAAACCAAATGATAAGTATGTTGCGCAAAATGCAAAGAAAAGGGCCATTAGAAGGATCAATGCCCTATGTTCAGAGATTACTTGGAAAGTGGAGCACTTAATCGAGTGAACCCAAGATCAATTTTGTGGTGCAAGATTTACAAACAAGGGGCCAATATCACTCTAAAGATTTCTATTTATTAGAGAAGTACATACATACCCCAAAATAGTTGTTTTGCAACTTTTGTATCAGTAGGCCATGATGAAAGGAATTTTTGAGGTTATGACTTGATGATGGAGTGCACTGTCAATGCTTATCGACTTCAAGCTAAAGGAAATACACAAGAGGAGCTAGGCTAGCATGCTGGTCAAGGAGTTTTCCAAGGACGAGGAGGAGGAGGAGGAGGAGGAGGAGCTGGTCGAGGACGTGGCCAAATTATCTGTTATAACTTTGAATAGGTAGGACACTTCACAAGAGAGTGTTAGAGCCCTACAACAACCTACAACTACTGTAAGTATTTTTGTCACGTGATAGAAGAATGTCCCATCCTTATCGCAAAGATGCAGGAGAAAAGGAACCAGTAGCCCACAAAAAATATTCAAACGATGACTGTTGAGCCAAGGGAGGATTAACTGCACATCGACATTGTAACAAGAAGTAGAGCTATGAATGGAAATGGTAAAGCCAATGTGAAAAAGGAAGTTGAAGCCACATGGGTAAGAACAACTACTGAAAATGCCCCTGCATTTGATATTCACAAGGGAAAGAAAACATTCATGGAGGCGAGATGAAGCTTTATGGATGATGGGGCTTCAACCTCTACCGCGAAGCCAACTCAAAAGAATAACTACATGATAGTACCAACTGTGACACAAGATGTGGATCGAGATATTTTGAAGTATTTTCTACAGACTTGCATGAAGTTGTTAAGAAACCAAAAAGTTATGGAGGGATTACATGAATTGATAGACTCTTGTGCTTCTAAGGAAGTGCCACAGAGCGAGATGCACGCAGTAAACAACCTACATCGACACAAGAAGGGGACTAGAAAATAAATGAGGCTTACTGCACAGATTGGAGAATATGACATGGATCAGGCTATCTTGGATCTAGGATTTGATGCCAACGTATTGTCGAAGCATACTTGGGAATTGATGGGTAAGACAAAGTTGCAATGGTCACTGATCCAACTAAAGATGGCGAACCAACAGAAGGCTTTTCCTCTAGGAAGGTTGTCAGGTAACACAATAGACATTGAAGGAGTGTGCACTACTACTAACTCTGAAGTGATCAAAATTATGGATGATAGTAGTCCCTTTCCTGTGTTGCTTGGATTGGATTGGGAATTTTTGAACATGGCTATAATTAACTTGAAGAAAGAGAAATTGATTTATGAAAGCAACAATGTGAGAGTCATTGTCCCATTAGATCCACCAGAGGGAGAAAGGTATACTAGACATGTTAAAGAGGAGTACAATACATATTACATTGACAACATTTATTAGATAACAACAAAAGGAGAAGAATGGATCAACCCTATTGCAGATGGAAAATTGGGTTGGGAGAAAGATAGTTCTTGCACTTCATATTTAGAAGAGGAATTAGAGAACTAGAAAAATAGGCTACATGAAGTGTCTACAAGGTGATGTGCAAGGATCACTAAAGCAATGCGTTGTATGACAACAGAGGTATGTGATTTACCTTTTTATGATGGTTTGGGTAATGTTGATACTTTCTTTAGAGATTATGAAAGACAGATGCGAGAATGTCAGAGGGTATTATCTTTGGATTTAGCCCTAAGAGCTACACTTTCTAGATGGCGGGGTACACATAAGAAGAACATAGGAGATTGGCAAAAAATGTCAAAGATTGATGTGGGTAAGGTTTGTTCAAGTAGAAAAAGAACTGATAGATAAGTATGATAGTCAAAATGATCCTAGAGAACACATACAACTCTGTATGGCAGCATGGAAAGAAATTCTATGTGAAGAATGGGTGCATGGCTTCATCCATACCTTGGAGACAATTCCTCAGAATTGGTATTTGGAAACAGAATTGTAACATGGTACTACAAGATGGACAAAGATGGTTGATGGATTTATAATGACATTTAGTTTCGAAGATGGTTTTCAACATATAGATGCAACACTGGAGATAGTTAAGAAGAATATTTTTTTAAAATGAAGTTCCATGTACATGGAAAACCAATTGGGCCACGTAGTTACAAAATTTAATAAAATGCTACAATATCATTGCAGAAGAGGAGGAAGATCCTCGCAATATCGACATTGCATAATTTGAAGGTAAATGAGAAGCGAATGGACCTAAAATATAGATGCTTGATCTAATGAAGTCACTAAATACGAAGAGGGTGAATATAGGATCAGAGGTTGAGCTAAAGTTTGCAATGATAGGAGATCACTGGGATGAAGACATAATCAACAAGATAACATATCTTTTGCATGAGTACCAGGAGTTGTTTCCCACTAAGCTCTAATATATGAAGGGCACAATAGGGGACTTGGGAGTTATGAAGATTCCTCTGAAACCCCACACGAAGCCTATCAAGCAAAGACCATATAGACTGAATACAAGATATAATAAAAATGTGATGGAAGAATTAGACAAGATGATAGCAGCTGGGATCATCGAACCTATCGAAGAGTATGAATGGGTAAGTCCCATGGTGGTTCAGGAAAAGAAGGAAAAACGAGAAATCAAAATTTGTGTGGCCTTGATAAAATTGAATGATGCATGTTTGCATGACCCCTTCCCTACACCATTTATAGATGAACTATTGGACAATGTAGGAGGACAAGAGGTCTGTTCTTTCACAGATGGCTTTTTGGGGTACCATCAGATCATAATTGAGCTAGAAGATAGAAATAAGACAACCTTTGCTAAATAATGGGGCTCTTACTAGTACACAGTGATGCCTTTTGGTTTGAAGAATGATCCTCCCATATTTTCAAGAGTTGTAGTTGCAGCCTTCAAAGAATATATACACAAATTTTTGGAAGTGTACTTCGACGATTGGATAGTCTTTGGGATTTGAAGAAGCATGTGGCGAGCTTGAGGTTGATGCTGGATATATGTAGACAATATTGGATATCATTGAACTTGAAAAAGTTAATATTTTGTGCACCATTTGGTATATTGTTGGGACATGTAGTTTGTAAGCAGGGATTAAAGGTGGATCTAGCAAAGATCAAATTTATTATGAACTTTCCGTACCAAAAATAGCAACACAACTGCGTACAAAACTGGGACACACTAGCTATTACAGAAAGTTTATAAAGGGGTATGCGCAGATAAATACACTCATGGAGAAATTGTTGAAGAAATATATGGCAGACCCTTACATTATGAAGGAAAGGATGTCACAATTACTATCTCTAGAAGAAGACATGTTCGTAGCAGGGTTCCATTAGCAAGTGCAGAAAACAAGGAAGAAGGCCTGGAATGACAGGCACATCAAGAAGAAGGCATTGAAGGAAGGAGACCTTGTACTATTATATGACAACAAATTCGTGACTTTCCCAGGAAAATTTAAAACACATCGGTTCAGGCCATATATCATCAAGAACATATTTGATGGTGGTGCAACTAAACACACAAAGCTAAATGGTTAGAAGATTCTAGGATGAGTGAATGGTAGCAGATTGAAAGTATACAGGTACACTTCTATCCCTTGAACTTCGCATTGAAAAATGAAGGGAATATAGTATTAGTTCCACCTGCAGTTGAAAGTGGGCACGAGAGTATAAAATACTTTGCAGAAAGGGACTTAGACGAAGGAAGATTACTGCGTGACACTTAGGAGTATGGAGAAGTTTGAAGGAACTGTGACAAATAAAGGATGACTGCGCCACAAGGGGAGGTTCATCAAATTTGGCTAGAAATATGACCATTGGAAGGAAAAAGGTACCGTTAAATGGAAGTTTATGTTTAAGGGCGTGGGAGAAACACATTTATGAAGCACAATTGGCCGAATCTAGCACCTTACTTGAATTACATGAGCAAGATCTTAGCCAATAATGGGGCTGGAAATTCAAATCCATTATAAAAACCATATCCCACACCACATTTTACACTTTTGTGTCTGGATAATTCAGTTTGATAACTTGCAACTAGGTGTGAGAGAAGTAAGCTACTATATGTCTAATAGAAGTTTTAAATAACTTGCTAGAGCATTTGTAAAGAAAGGGCTAGCAGGAGTCATGGAAGCCTAGGGTGGTTAGACCACAGTAGTGAATGTACTCATGTCCCCAAGGCCTGCGAGGTTACCGTGAAAGAAGGTACCCACAGAAGCACAACCACAAAAGAAATAGGAAAAGAGGCTAGCTAAGGCCTTTAGGATATAACCCAAGACATCTTTGAGGAAGAAGACATAGAAGGAAGTGTGAAAAAAGAATAAGGAGGACAAGGGGAAGAAACCTACGTAGATCAAGGGCGTCGTAGCTGAGTGACTCGGGACGAGTCACATGTGAGTGTTGGGGGCCTGTTGGGCGCAACCCAACTTGGTCCAATTTTCGTCAAAGGCTGCTCATTTCGAGGAGTAGAGTATGCGAAGTTATATTTACCGCATGATGTTAAAGAGCTTTGGGGTGGGTCAAAGCACCTAATTTTGTAAGGGGTTTTGGGTGTTAGTTAATTATTTTGTCAGATCCATGGTATGTGGACCATGGTCTTGTAGTAATGAAATATATATAAGGAGGGCTAATACTTCGTCGAGGATAGGAAGATAGGAGAGAAGTGATAGATGAATTATTGATATATTCTATCTTTAGTCTGTATTTTTGGTTTTAGGATAAGGCTCCATAGCTGACTGCACAGAGGCCTTGAAGAGTCTGCAACTGAGTGGGTAGACCACCTACAGTTGGGTGCACAAGTCGAAACATTGTCTGTATTTAAGATTTATGTTTGGTCAATTTAGTGTGTCCTAAATTGCTATTTAAAATGTCAATCCGGGAGTCGTAAACTAATGAAGAGAAGTGCACTGTATATGCAAGATAACCGATTTCTTAGTTATTTTTCGTTTTTAAGTTTTTGGTTTGTTTTTGGGTTTATCTTCTGTGGATTCCCTAGTGTGAGATGGCGAAATTGAAAGTCAAGTATGGATGGTAATGGTGATTTCTACAATGATTCAAGTATGGATGGTAATGGTGATTTCTACAATGATTTTCCAAACTTTAAATTTCTCAAAAAGAAGGTTTCAAACTGACTGTGATGAAATCAATTCTCAAAAGAAAATAAATTTACCAAAACAATGAACTAGTGACAATGGCCCAGTATCCTTACTGCTGTATGAAAAGAAAATAAAAACTGAACTCAAAGCAACTCAAAGACTGAAAGCAAAGCAAACTAAATCACACTACTTCAACCCACATTCTGACCCTTCACCTTTCGACTCGCTTCGGCTATAGGAAGTAATCATAAACAAGCTGAGTAATATGATATCTAAATTGCAGGAAATCAAACTGCATAAAAGGAAACTAAGATTTAACTACTCATTCATATTTCAATTCTTGAAAATGACATAAGTAATTTAATCACTAACTTGCAGGAAAGCAAACTAAATCATACTACATCAAATAATATTCTGATTCCTCACTAATTCAGTCACTTGGCTATAGGAAGGAAATCATAAACAGATGAGTAATATGATATCTAAGTGGTAGAAAAGTAAATAAGCAAAGCAAAACTAAAAGAAATGACAATGCTGGAATTAAAACTCAGTAAATGAATCAGCAGAAAGGACAAGATGATCTCATGTCATTAGTCATTCAAAACTATGTAATTTGCCTGGGCTTCCTACAAGAACCTGAAAGACAAAGACTGATCAGCTAGCAACCATGAGAAAGCATAAAAGAAAAGATAAACAACAGTTAGTTATAAACATCAGGAAATATATACATAAGCAACTAATTATAAAAGCAGTAACATAATGAAAGAAGGCGAGAAATTATATAGTAGATACAGAGCTTTGGTGTAGAGGGGCCCTCTGCAACCTCAGCCAATCAACACTTAGTCACAAATTGAACTCAAGAATGTTGTCTTCTCATATATTAAAGTACAGTAAAAACATGGAAATAGAGCACGGTAAAGTGGGCTCGAAAACACAGTCAAGATTACATATGAAAAGCTAATTGTCAAGCGTTTGATAACACGTTATTTTTAAGTGAAAATGCTATAACTAATTCCTAGATTCTACGCTGCCAAACAGACACATAAATCTCCACGGCCTGAGATCTAGCGGTATGGTAATTATGATAGGTAAATCCATGGAGTGGTGGCTGCTCGATTCAGCTCACGGATTGATCCACAGGTGTTGGCACACCTCCGGAAATTGAGGATCTTGCCACGCAAAAATTCACGTGGGAAAAACAGAGCCGTGCCACCGCAAAACTCTTGGTTTGACCCCTCCTTTGACCGTCTTTGACAATGGCTGTTTTTGAGTGATTCGACTGAACTGAGGGGACACGCTCCATGTACATGTCATTTGCAGCTTGCCCATGTGGCCGGATTCTCCATTGGATGGCTGTAACATAGTCTTTAACAAAATGGTTGTGGAAACTTGAGCTGGCTGCCGAAAGTGACAAGTTTCTGCAGCTGATTGAACAAAAATCTAAATCAAACAGCATTCATAAACATAGTTAGGAAACCATTTCATAAGCTCTTTTTAGACTAATATGCAATGATTTGACAGCTTGGTGGATCAAGTAAATGGAAAAGAAGGCTGAAAAGGTATATAGGGAAGATGTAGGTTTGGGACTCAACAATTTATCTTAATAAAAGAAGAAGAAATTTCAGAAAATTTTTATGTATCTTTGTTTATACATATTTTTATGCATGCTTTTTATTGAATTATAAGAAAGAATACATGTTATACTATCTTTTGATATGTTTATGTGATAAGTGCAATTCTGTGAAGTAAATCATTAGCATGAAGTTATTTCATGTGACACTGTAGATAGGTATAAGACATAAGTATCCACATGGATGCCACACTTCGTATATCCCTCTCACTACATAAATATGGTTTTGCAACATCCCATAACCACTTTGGGTGAGACTATGATCTTCTTACAGGTCATTGCCGAAAGGGCCAGTGGTTGAGGGTTTTGTTGGTGTACAATACACTTTGAACCTGGGTCCAAGCCCCTTGATCCAACTAGCCATGTTCTCTATCATTTGAAGATCCAGCCCAATGAGCTTCAAATCCATCCAGAAATCCAACTCAACCAAAACATGAGAACCCCATCACACCATGGCTATCCGGAAATGGCAAGGCTAGGCTAAAAACACGGTTGCACCTAGAAAAACCCATTCCATGATAGAAAATAACCACATGCATGCCAAATATAGCAAGGAAAATACACATGCAAGTTCATACATGCAATGAAGATTGCTATAGTTGTTTGATCCTGCCTTTCCCTGCTTGATCTTTACTTCCTCTTGCCTTCTTTTCCTTTCTTACTCCAATGCAAAAGTTGCTCCAAGAAACTCTAAATGTTCAAGAGAGAGAGAATAATGAGAGAGCTCCAAAACTGAACTGATCAAGCCCTACCCACTGATCCACAAAAGCATTTTTATCAATAAGTCCTCTATTTTCTTCATTTTCCATTATTTTCCTTCATTTTCCTCCTCACATGCAACCTGTGACCTTTCACCTCCTTTTTCTCCTAATTTCCATTATTTTCATAAATAATTGTGCCAAAAATGCCATTTTTCCTTTCCATAGCCTTAGCCATTGCCTTTTCCAGTTTCCTTATCCATAAACAACCAAATGAACAATGACACCAGGATGTTCTACCCAAAATTCAGCTTGGAATATGTGTCCCATCAACCATGGTCTTATATATTTTTACATGTAATTACCAGGGCTGTTACAGAACCCTCCCTCTTAGGGGAACACCATCCTCGGTGTTCATTAACACCTATAACCAACAAGACTACTAAAAACAAAACATACTGCCCATGGAGTTTTATAACACAACTAGTTGCAGCATTTACAATGAATGACTTGCTCAAAAGAAAAACATCATGGCAATATGACCAGATAACAACCATACCACATATTGGAGTTTTATAAAACAACTCATTACGGTATTTACAATAACCACATATAAACATGCACATTTGCTAAACCAACAAATAAAAGGTATGATATCTGTATCAATCAACAAGGGGATCCAGAGGATCACACCTCCATCCTCAAATTAATACTATGATTCACGTCCTTCCCAAGAATTCCAAAATCCACTGCAAAGTCAAATCTGGATCTAGTGTCTAGCATTATAATCTCGTGCCACTTGTCCTTTCAGTGAACAATTACGGGCTCATTGTTCCAGGGTGCACTCCCAATGTGCATCTGTTTCCATTTGGCAATGCTAAAGACCAAACAAATCCATCCCCGACCTTCCCTTCTCTCTTACATAGTCTCTCGGGCAATCTAGTCACCCCTTCTATGCAGTCACTCACCTTCCAAGTTCTATGACATCCCCTATCCTAGGTGATCCATTGCTTGGAAAGGCTTCCTCGCATTGGAAGATCAAACAACCAAGGCATTTACATACCTCAAAACCATTATAATGGTCATAACATGCTCATCGAAATAAATGGACATTACTGGGTACCAGTGTCCCATAATGGCCCTACTCCTCAAGTGCTTTACCAACATGCTGTTGCATGTTACAATTTATTTTGCTGTTGTTTCCAATGCTTGCAGTCGATTTCAACCACCCAACTAGGCATGTTCATGCATTCCTGTTCCAAGCACATAAGTTCCATTAGATTCAAATAAATTGAAATAAATTCACATCATACCTCATTGGTAGCTTGTTAATAAGGTGCACTTGCAACTCTGTTCGCTTCCTATCACAACAAGTCAACCAACATCTTTGACCAAATCATCATGTATAAACATATCACATCAGGTTAGCTCAAAACACAACCATCATAGACCAAAATCATAAATCACATGTAACCATCAGAAACCAAGAATCATAAACCACATGTAATCATCATAGACTAGAATCATAATTAACATGCATAATAAAACTGAAATAAAATATTGATACTTATCCTTTAATTGTTCCTTAGCTTCTACCTTTGTCCTTATTCCGTACACACTATGGATCGGTTGCCACACCCTACAAACACCGAGTGCCTTCTCCTCAACCATATGCATGTAAAAATAGTGTGCATCACACACATACAATCACACGCTGCATACAACACTGTGCAATACGTCCACCTACACCTGACATACGACACATAAACCTACACCCAGTGTACAACACAAAAAAAATACGTATATAGAGTGAAAAACAATGAACGCATATGTCATGATACCATGACTACAAAATGCACATACATAGTATCGTATGCCTGCGACATAGCATGTATGACATGCACTCAATCCCACATGTACACCAGTACCACATGTACAAAGCACCACCTGCACAATGTGTGCACAACATCACATGTACACGACACCATCTTCATAATGTGTACGCAATGTGACATCGACACTGCACCAAACTAAAACGTGTACACAATACCACATGTACACAGTACCATCCACACGATAGGTCTGTGATATCACATGTACACAACGCCACATGCACAACATTTACACAACACTACTTGCACACAACGCCACTTATACAACATGTACAGAACACCATATGCACACAACACCACTTGTACACTCATGTACACAACACCATATGTACATAGCTCCACATGTACAATATGCATGCAACAC
The DNA here is from genome assembly GCA_031772625.1 of Pinus tabuliformis. Lineage (NCBI taxonomy): Eukaryota > Viridiplantae > Streptophyta > Pinopsida > Pinales > Pinaceae > Pinus > Pinus tabuliformis. Next base: position 1,396,559,688 of record CM062817.1, on the reverse strand, counting down.
CCCATGTACATAACACTGCATATCCAACATGTACATATCATCATTTATACACAACATTGCATATCCAATCATGTGCACAACACCATATGTAATGTTCGCACAACATGACTATCTATACCATCCTATAAATAACACTGTATAAACAACATGTACACACACTATATATACACAACACCGGATGTGCACACATCATAGATACAAAATGTACAACATATACAACATATTCGTAATGGTAGTACCACACATCAAAAACCACATTGTCCTTACCAAGAAATATTGCTTCCATTCTCTTACCCATTCTTATCATAGCATGTCGAGGACCACACTGCGTTCACTTTGTTGATATATCCCTCAGTATAAATTGTCCATAACATAAGAGCAAGCATAATACACGCATATAATATAAATCCATATTCATATGATACTAACCTCATATATTTGTCATGACTACTCTTCCCACTTGATTCCTCATAGCTAGGGAATTCTTCACTCCATTCGCCTGCATAATCAATCATTCTGCCACAATAACAATTCTTGATGATCTGTCAAACAATGAAATAGATACATATACATACATACATATACCTAAACATTACCATAAATAATCATGACCTTGTTAGACAACAATATGCATACATACATATATATACACATAAATGTTAGCGTTAATAGTCATGATCCATGACGATCTTGTCAAACATGACATACATACACATCTACACGTATACATATATAAACATTAGCATAATCATGATCATAATATAATTACCAGATATCAAGGTCAAGGTTTAAGAGAACTCCCTTTATTCATGCAACACATGCGCGATGTTAAGAATAGTCGTTCCCAATATAGCCAAGACATTTGATGCCTTAGATCCATTTACTTTACCTTTTTGGTTACCTTTTTCATGACATTACTGGCACTATCCATTTACCACAATGGACCCAACCAGTCCAACTGACTGTCATAGTATTACCTTCTTGTTATAGACATTTTTGGGCACTGCAACCCCGAGCATAAAATTTCCATAAACCAAGGGCTCCTAAGTCCCTAAAGGTGTTGTTCCAACCCCTAAAAGAACAAGGTCCACTGATTACAGCATCTCCCAGAAGTTCTCCATGAAAAACTACTTAGAACTGGTCAAAGCTGGACCATTTCACCTGCTCGATAGGCAAGGTGCGTTGCATCCCACCTAAATACACACAGTAGGTGCATTTCATTTCAAAAAGCCCTTCTATGGGGTGTGATGGGCGAGAAGGGACAAATGGCAGGGTCAATCCGCAAGGTGGAGAAGCATGGAATCTTCTAGAAACTTCTCCTGTGACACTTGCCTATCTGAATTCGACCAGGGATGAGTAAGAGATCATCAATCTCCAAGTGGAATCAAGGACTATCAGAGGAAAGACACTAATAAAATCACAAGCTGACTCATCTCCCTTGCAGACATCTATATATGGATCCCTCATCCCAGAGATCCAGAGGCTGGAATTTTGCATCTTGTAAGGAATTGTTGTTGGTTTCTTGAGGCAACATCATAGTGTTGGGCGATCTAAGTTTTTCATGAGGTGAAGAAGGGCTTACTTGCTGAGACGATGACACCGGGTCAGAACATTTGGTTGTAATTCTCTTGGCTCTTTCTTGATTATCAATAAAGCTATTCAAGTTTTCCTCCATACTCTTGTATGATTTATGTTTTATGCATTTGTATGGTCAATTTACATCTGATCCTATATTGTTTATGATAATAGATCTATGTTCTCGTATAGTGTTATGATCCTTTGATTCTACAGGTACTCTGTGAAGCTGGGTATACAAGAAAGCAAGTAGCAAAGAACTATCAGAAGAGAGAGGAATCGAGCAAGGAACCAAGCACAAGATAGATGTTGGTCTCCTCTATTCTTCTCTCATCTATCTTTCATAAAGGAAAACGAAAGTAGTTTTAAGTTTGTTTGTTTCTAAGGTAGCTACCAGCATTAGTGGGATTAGCAGCTCTGCATAGACACTATTCTCAGTAACAAAATGGCGACTCCGCTGGGGAGCGAGTAGATTGTTTGTTCATCTACATTTGTTTACTTTATAAACTTACAAATGGAGCCTGAAGTCAAGCCAGCTAGCCTTCGAACTGCATTTTCTATGCAAGTGCAAAGTAGATCAACGCTGCTTCAGTCAATCTCTGGGTTTTGTTTATGAATTAAACAATTGATTTACAAGCTTTCTAATTGCCCTCGTGGTGGCTCTAGTAACCTCCTTAGATCTACCCCTGTGATTGATTTACTGATTACCACTTGCTTGGCCAAAATCCCTGAACTGAACTACAAACTGTGACCCGGAACCCAATCCAAGTCTCATCCCTGGTCCAGCGCACTGTCTATTCTGTGAACTTGAAATTCAACGCACTTCCCGAGTGTAGTAGGTGTGCTGCATTTCAGTTTCACTGTGTTACAGGTGCACTGATCAGACAAGGCATTGTTCCTAAATTTTGGTTTATGTGTTCACTGTTTTCAGATCTATTCAGGAGTTTTGCTGCCTGTAGTCAATACACCTCTGTTTGGAACCCCTTTCCTTGCTGTTATTCCGCCTCCATTGTGCAAAGAACTATAAACATTTTTATATATTTTTGAGTCATTTTCAGTTCTCCTTTACAAAGAAGTAGCGTAATTGTACTATCGTTTCTTGATTTGAAAGTGTCGCAAGTGTCGTTTTCTGTCATAGAAGAGAATTTGATTGTTCTTGATAGTCAATTACATTGTTACTCCTGTATTTGATCTGGATTAGTATTTTTTCTAGTGTCGAAAGCAAGTTTTCATTTCCAAATCGCAAAGTGTTGTCATTGTCTTCATTTTGATTTTGAAAAGAAACTTGTTAGTAATTGTCGCTTTGAAAAATAATTCAGATTTGCGCATTAGCTTTCTTTTTATCATTCACATTTTAAGAAGGTTGAAAACAAATACATGCATGTGCATTTGCATTTAGACTATTTGATTGGTTTGATTTAGGACACTGCATATAGTGTGTGCTCTTTGCTCTTTGTTGAAAGAACGCTATCTCTCTTTCCTTAGTAGCTAGAATTTTCATTTGCAAAAATGAAGATTAAACGACTGTTTATCATCTTAGATTGCATTTTAGGAATTGTACATCTACATCATGTGGTGAACCTGAAAGGCAAATTTCTTAAGCAAGATCAACTATAAAATAAATTTAATGAATCTAACAATGCTTTGGAACCTAATGCACAACATCTAGAAGTCTAGGCTAGAGACGTATTCCGGCGTCGTAAAACCTGGTAACTGTTGTTTTCACTGTTGGTTGGGTGATTCCTCAACTTTGAGACGATAAATTCCAGTACGGACTTGTGCTCCCACGTACCGTCGAGTATATTTTGGGAGACCACAATAGGCTTAATCCTTTATCCATAGGAATCCGTGTCTGCCGCCCTATCGATCGCAATGCACTAAACACAGCATTCGGGAAGATTGACTGTCGTACCGTAAAAAGTATTCTGCAGTTTTGCGATTGGTTTGGTAATCCCTTTGTCTAGATTTCTAGAGCAGTCCCTTTCGTTCCTTTTCAGACTCCTTAACGGAAAAGGTCCATTTGAGCACTTGTCACTTTAGGCTCATTAAAAATCAAAGGCGACTAGAGTCATCTTTTGTTTTTTCTCGACTCTTTAAAATTGAAAAAACAAGTTGTGTCAAAGCGTCTAAAATTCATCTAATTTGGAAATATACTTCCCCTTGATTTTTAATTGATCGAGTAATCCGCAATCGTGGAAGAAAGTCAACTGAAACCCCGTTGTTCGCGGAGGCTTACGAGTCAACCGTCTTTGTCTCCGGAATCGAAACTGTTACGGACAAAGCAAACTCATTTAACCGGTTCCAAATCCCCTGGTAAAGTTAGAACAAGTGTTCCAACACCATCAGAGACTCCGGTTACTCCAAACATTTCTGGTATCCTTCCTTTACAGAAGAAGTTCAGCAGCCACGGAAGGATAGTAGCATTGATCCTAGTGTCAGAGTAAACACTTGTGTTACTGAACCAGTTCCATCTACAACTGATTCAGAGGGTGTTACTCCCCAAACATCTGTCGCTGCAGATTCCATACCTTCTTCGGCACCAGAAATACTTTACAGACCAAACGGTCTACCTCTTCCACCTGGTCTGATTGCTATAGAAGAGATTGTGGAGGATCCTCCATCTAGTACTCCATCGCAATTTGGAGTCGGGATCACTCTGTATCCTTCTTCATCAGAAATTAGTCTACCGCCATCGAAAGCTCCCGTAGAATCGCTAGGCAATCTTTTGGATAGACTAGAAATGTCTAAACAACTATCAACATCTAGGACTGTGTCGTTCGACATAGCGACGACAAAACTTCCTGCTGTCACTCCAACAATGTTCGTCGGTATACCATCTGTCCTAACTAGTTCTCAATCGCTAGAAGGGGCCCACTCAGGGGCTATTTCGACAGTATGGTCTGTTCCTGTTTTTTCATCTGGAATAGTATCTGGAAACTCTTATGTTGAGTCTCAGCAAATTGATCCTTCAGGGTGTCAATTTGGGCAGTCCAGTCCTCAAGGGAAAACCATACCTTTAAGTACCGGATTACTGCCATATGGGGGGCAGTATACCCTTTCATTGTGTCCTCCGGGAGGACAACCATACGGGAGTTCACAACAAAATTCAGGTTATGCTGGAATTACATCTAGCGGTTGGGTACCGATACTACCTTAACAACTAAGAGTTGTATATTCGATGCAACAATGCTTACCTATGTCAAATATACCGACTACGCCAGCTTTTGTGACTGTGTTGCAAGTACAAGCGCTGCCTGTTGTATGCCAACCTCAGGTTTCTCAGGTGGTAATGCAACAGCCTCTTGTCCCTGCGACTCAGCCACAATCGCCAACTAGTGGAATGACACAGGCCCAAACGGGTACAATTACCCCTCATCTTGGTCAAACAGTCAGTATTGGACAACAACACGTGGCTTTGCAACCATGGCTGGTGCAATACCAACAACCGCAATTCCAACAGGTATACCAAGGATCTGAGCAACAAATCTTTGCAAATAGTGGGAAACCATATATTCAAAACGGTCAAAATCAATCATTCTACAATGGTTATGCCCATCAACCTTACCAAAGTTTCCAGCATCAAATGCATTATGCTGGTATGCAGAGACCAACTGCTCAGGCGATTCCATCTTATCCTGGGTATGCTTCGCCTAACCTAAATCAACAACTACCCTTCGTGGCAACTTTAGAGTTACCAGATCTAAATTGGTTAACAAACGATCCAATCGCCTATGCCCCTTGGTGGCCGGCGATTCCGCATAAACTTCCGTCAGATATTCCTAAATTTAATGGAAATCCGGGTGAGGATCCGTCGAATCATGTGATGACCTTTCATCTGTGTTGTTCATCAAACACCCTAAATGATGATTCGATTAGGCTTCGCCTTTTTCAGAGGACGTTAACTGGTCCGGCAGCAAAATGGTAAAGCGAATTACCCAGAGCTTCGTTTGACAACTTCAGTGCCCTAGCCACAACCTTTTTAACCCATTTTCAGTTACTGATAAGGTACGAAATGGGAATGGGAATTCTTACCAATTTCAAGCAAACAACGACCACTCACATATCTGATCATATTCATGAGTGGCGGCGTCGTCGTAGAATGGTAAAAACGTATGTTCCTGATCAGCTTTTTGCTGAATGGTTTATTAAGTCTTTGTTACCTTCCATTACAGAAGATGTGGCAAAAGGAGGAGTCGTCACCACAAGTTATTGCTGGTGAACAATATTTAGAATTGATTTATACTCAGTCTGGTAGGCTCTACGATAAAATCCCTGACGCTCCCAGACTGGAATTTTCGGTCCCCCCTCCTCCTAAATCAAACAATGACTCTCATGCCAGCGATGGTGTGATTGGCACGACAGACACGAAATCGACAAAGGCTACATCTAAAAAGGCCCGTAAGATTTCCAGTCAAAATGTGAAGGAAGAACTTCTCGCCTCGGAAGTAAATGCCATCTCGACTGATAAAGGCAATGAAACCAAGCAACCAGGAGGCAAGAAGAAAAACAAAGGGAAGAAGAAGAAACATGAGGAATCATCACCTGAAAAATCTTCTGCAAACCCTCCTGGAGATAGGAAACCAAGAAATCCATGCATAATATGTGATGAGGATCATTGGACAAAAGACTGTCCATTTAAAGCTGAGCTTAAAAAATTCTGTAAGAATTCAAAAACCTCGGTAGTATTAACTGATCCGTTTCCAAATCCAGGAACAAATCTGGTTGACAATGGAAATGCTTCCCCGTCTCAAGTGCTGATTTTGTCGGTTTCGAAACAACAAAATGATGCTTTGATATCAACAAGGAATAAAGATTATGGGAATCCACAGCTATCGAACATCAAGGATAAAGATCAACCTAGTAGTTCGACAACAACTTCGACAGAAGTTGTGCCACCCATCATTCCTGAAATGACAATAAAACCGCCAAAGGGAGTAGTACACAAGTCGACATTTAATCCTCGTGCCAGAGTGGCACAGGATTATAATATAGTGGAAGATCTGGCCCAATCGCCATCCGCTATGTCGACACTTGAGGTACTGCAAAATTTCCCATCCCAAAAGCAGGCTTTATTATTAGCTACCGGTGGGATAGAACCAAAGGATTCTAATCTTGTGTCCTTTAATCATAAAGGATACGATCCTCAGTTACCAACTCAACTAGCTTTCCTCATTCAAGTGAAAGCCCTCAACAAAACTGTTCATCGAACAATTATTGATGAGGGGGCATCTACATGTATTATGTCGATGAGTTGCTGGAAAACTTTAGGATCTCCAACCTTGTCGAGGTCTTCAACAACATTAAAAGCATTTGACGGATGAACATATACCCCATATGGTATTCTAAGTAACTTGCAAGTTGAACTAGGAGGGAAAACAGTGGAAATAGATGTCGAAGTAATCGACGGAAACCTCGATTACAACATCCTACTGGGAAGACCATGGATATATGCTATGGCTGTGGTTGTGTCGACCTACTTTAGAAAGATTGCATTTCCCTTTCAAGGAGGGATTACAATCGTCGATCAACAAACTTTCCTCCCCAATGGTTCCCAAGTTACGGGAAGCGTTCCGATGATCCATGGAAGCCCCCATTCGCTTCAAAATATCGGAGTAGGCCTACTAAAAGACCCTATATTAATGGGAACTTTTTCCCTTCCGCCTCCAATCAATCTGGCGGAAGTAGCGTCGGTAGGAACCTGCAATATGATATCTTCGATTGAAAAGATCTCAGGAAACGATATAAACATGGATCATACGCAGGTATTGCCTCCAAGCCCAATAGAAATATTGTAGCAATCAATGTTTTTGGCATGGGAGGCAAACCCAAATCAATGCTCATCAAGCGTTTGGATAGATAGGTCTAAGGAATATGGCACCCCTTCAGATCCTTGGTCGCAAGTGCATTACACTGACGAAGGAATTGTTCAATCAATGGTAATTGAAGGGGCACCATGGGAAGATTACCACCATCGTTCCCATCTTCCGACTTGTAAAGAAGATACTCCTGATGACCTTCATCATCCATCAGTTTTTGATTTCCTATCAAATACTGTAAACACAGTGGATTCCGAGTGAAACTTGTCCAACACTGAAGAGACTATCACCATAAATATATCAACCAAAACAGATGTTGTAGAGAATATTTATTTTGGCAAATGTTGTTCCCCTTCAGAACTTGAAATATATAACACTCTTTTTCGCGAATTCAGAGATGTCTTTGCTTGGTCATATGATGAAATGCCAGGCATTGACTTGAGTATAGTTGAACATGAAATTTAGATGTATCCAGATGTCAAACCAGTACGACAACAACTACGACAGGTGCACCCCAAGAAAGCCGTTGCCATCAAAGCAGAAGTTGAAAAGCTTCTCCATGCTGGTTTCAGTTACCCGGTTCCTCTAACCGATTGGGTATCGAACATTGTTCCTGTTAAGAAAAAATAAGGAACGATTAGAGTGTGCGTCGATTATAGGGATGTAAACCAAGCTTGTCCAAAAGACAACTACCCTACACCATTTATTGACCAGATAATTAATGAATGCGCCGGATGTGAAATCTTTTCATTCATGGATGGATTCTCTGGGTATAATCAAATAAATATCCGCCCACAGGACCAGTCAAAGACTGCATTTATTTGTCCATGGGGCACATTCACATACCGCAAATTACCCTTTGGTTTAAAGAACACAGGGGCAACGTTTCAGAGGGCAATGCATTATGCCTTCCATGACATCAAAAACATTGTTCAACCATATCTCGACGACCTCCCGGCTCATTCGCAAAAGTGGACTGATCATCCGCAGCATTTAAGAGCGATATTTCTACGTTGCCGACACTACAAGATACGACTCAATCCACAAAAATGTGTGTTCTGTGTCAGTTATGGTCGCTTACTTGGCTTTGTAGTCTCAAAGGATGGGATTCGTCTCGGCCCATGCAAGGTTCAGGCAATCATAAATTTGCCTCCACCTTCAAATTTGCTTCAAACACAGAAACTCCAAGGGAAAGCAAACTTTCTGAGGAGGTTCATTCCAAATTATGCTGAACTTGCTAAAGGTTATACACGTCTATTGAAAAAGGAAGTACCCTTCGTCTGGGATCAGGTCGCACAAACTTCCTTTGATGCTTTAAAGGAATCCCTAATGAAAGCATCATTAATGTACGCTCCTAATTATCAAAAATACTTTAACCTGTATCTAGCTACAGCGGATACAACCATCGCAATGGTTTTAGTTCAAGAAGACAACGGAATTGAAAATCCTATATATTATTTAAGTAAGAACTTAAATGATACAGAAAGCAAATATTCTTATGTTGAAAAGCTAGCGCTCGCAGCTGTTCAAGCGATACAGAGATTTTGACACTATGTCCTCTTTTGAAAAACTACCATTCTGTCAGATTGCAACCCCATGACTTATATATTGTCGCAGCAGTTGCTGGGGGGAAAATATTCAAAATGGATAGCAATTCTACAAGAGTTTGATCTGGAATTTGTAAAATCTAAGTCAAAGAAAGCCCTGGTTTTTGCAGAATTATTATGCAGTCTCCCATCGTCGTCCAACGATGAAACACCCGAAGAAACAATCGTGGATGAATCTTTGTTTCTGATATCTTCAAGCAATCCGTGGTATGGAGATATAATCATTTATCTCCAAACCCAAAAATATAGGCCTAATACCTCCCGCTCCGAACAAAAACGTATTCGATACCAATCAAAAGTCTACATGATCGTCGGTGACACGCTTTATCGTCGTGGTGTCGATACAGTTCTGAGGAGGTGCCTCACCCATGAGGAGGCCGAAAAAGTCCTGAATGATTGCCATTCAGGCGCGTGTGGGGGGCATCAATCCAGTTACGGTACGACACAAAAATTTTTATGAGCAGGATACTTCTGGCCAACAATGTCCAAAGATTGCATAACCGCAGTCAGAAGTTGCCATGCCTATCAAATTTTCGATAGCAAAACCAGAAGACCACCTGCACCTCTGCAGCCAATAGTTGTTGTTGGGCCATTCGCCAAATGGGGCATCGATTTCATGACATGTAACCCCACCTCGACCGGGGGGCATGGGTATATCATAGTCATAGTGGACTATTTTACCAAATGGGCCGAGGTGATGCCTACATTAGATAACACTGGTGAAACAGCTGCCCTTTTCTTTTTCAATCATGTATTCGCCAGATTCGGTGTTCCACAGGCTATAGTCACAGATCATGGATCACATTTTCACAATCACATGATGGCCGAATTAGCTGCTAAATTAGGGTTGTCTCACGACAGCTCTACTCCATACTACCCGTAAGCCAACAAACATGTTGAAGCAATCAACAAAGTCCTGAAGCACATGCTGCAACGGATGATTGGAGTCCACAAAAGGAGTTGGCACCTGATCCTGTACTCAGCTTTGTGGGCATACTGAACCTCAGTAAGGAATGCAACCGGGTTTACACCCTTCCAACTGGTGTATGGCCTAGAAGCAATCTTACCAGTTCAGTGTGAAATCTCGTCCCTTAAACTCGCAATCGACCTTCTCCCCGAAACTTCAGAAGAGGAGGCTCGTTTCTTGGAACTAATCCAATTGGATGAAACCCGTCGTAATGTCGCTTTGGCTAATGAAGGCCATAAGAAACGAATCAAGGCGCAGTTCGACAAGAATATCAAACCATGTATCTTCTCAGAAGTTGACCTAGTCTTACTTTATGACCAAGAATCTGATAAATTGGGAGCAGGTAAATTCAAGTCTTTATGGATGGGCCCATATATTGTTAAACGTGTATTAGCAAAAGGAGCCTACGAGTTAATGGATTATGATGGAATTCCACTGGCGCAACCCCATAACGGGTTGTACCTTAAGCGTTACTATGCATAATCAGTATGGTAACCTATATGCTTTTGTTACATTTTTGTTTTTGCTAAGGGTAATCATTTTGGTCAAGTAAATCCACTTTTTACATTTTTGCAGATGTTGAACCTATTGGAATCTTTTGTTGGATATGCCGACGGAGCAAGTCGTAGTTCGCGGAACCTATCTTCTAGAGCCTGGGCCATTTTTGATCCAAGCGGCGAGTTAGTAAGTTTCAGAGGGGTATGTATTGGTCGATCAACGAATAACATCGCTGAATATAGTGCGTTGATAGAACTTCTCTCTGATGCCATCACACATGGCATACGCCGACTTGTTGTCAGGCTAGACTCACAGCTCGTCATACTACAACTCACTGGTATCTACTCCGTCCGAAATCCAACTATCTATCGCATGTTCCTAAGGGTCAAGATTTTGGAAAGGAAATTTGATTTTATTCAATATCAGCATATTTGTAGAAGCTTAAACACATTAACTGACTCATTGGCAAATTATGTGTTAGATAGACATTTGCAACATTTATAAAAAGAAGCATTTCATCAATATTTGCATGTGGATCATATAACTTAACCAAAATAAAACTCCGAAAATCAAAAATATATATATAACTGTTTATGGTTCACACATAATGTTCTGTAACCAAGACAAAATTGGTCAAATGACCCAAAACTCAAAATGCTAGGGGGCACCCTAGTCTAATGATGCTGGTGATAACAAGTCACCGCCTGTGCAATCATGCGTAAAAGCCTAGTCCATCGACTTGGCATGCCAGTGGTATGTCGCTACAACCTCATAGGCATCTCGTCGGTCCTCACATCTGGAATACCGAGAGTGAGGCCCTTGACCTAATCCTGTAATGCTGAAAGAGTCTCGGCCACATCAAGGTCGCGAAGGATAGCCCTTCCCACAGCCTCTCCTGCTGGAGCGGCGGCCGACACTCTCAGGCGTACTACTGACCAGACGAGACCAATATCTCCATGAGCACATGAGTTCTGATTAGTCTTGATAGAATAAAGCACAAGGACATTATAAAGAGAAATGATAAACAAATGGTCAAAGAATTTACCAATGGCACCCCACTGCTCGCCAGCCAGCAGTACCAAATCCGGGTCACCCCAGAAGTCCATACCAGCATATGGATACTCGAAAAAAACCATCTCCTGACGATCGAACCACCCGAAGAAGGTATCAAAAAAGGAAATCTGAGACTGACCAGCATGTCTGGACATATGGTCGACCCATCTCTGCATCCGTGGTTCAGTCGGTGGAGGCAAACCAAGTGAAATATACTGCGGCTGCATTACTGGGATATTTTCCAAGGCGAAGGCGGTCAAAATAGAACCATATCCAAAGTTCTTCAATCTTCCATTTTTCACCTTGGTCAGATGTTCTTTCATCACAAGGAGTAGTGCATCACACCAGTTGAACACCTTCGGTTCGAGACATTCTAAGGTGTACTGCATATAAGACCGGTTGGCCACATGGAGAGCCGCACCACCAGCCATCCTACCAAAAGTGAACAGAATGGTCCTCAAAGACTTGTCAGTGACATCTCGGATGATGATCTTGCCGTCTTTACTCGGCTAAGATCCCTCTCTGCAATACCTGCGAACATAATCTCTCATAGATTCACCTCCACGGGCCGAACCTGATAAAGAGATAGGGGCACCCCGCCTTGATAAACCGGTCAAAAAATAGATGTCCATGACAGTCAAGGGGATGGATTTGCCCCTAATCTAGAACACTTGGTTGGTAGGGTCCCAAGCATCGAGCAAATACTGCAGCAAGTTGATTTGTTGTCTCATGCTAGAGATGCGGAAAACTTCAACAGGCCACAGTTCCGCAGTGCGTTTATTGTAACTGGATCACGTAAAGAAAGCATGTCCTCTTCTTCATGCTCATGTTCTCGCCATGTAATAGTCATCTTACTCCAATAAATCTCTGAAAGCAAACAAGAGAAGAGTTAGATCCTGATTTGGTGAGAAACAGGTAAAAATTTCAATTAAAAACTGTGCACAAATTTCCCTCCTTGCGCCCATCACACCTCCAGCTTAATCCTAGGTGCATTGCTTGTCAACTGTCCAGTGAATAGGCCAACATGAAACACACCTTTCGATGGAGAAAGGGTGCGATGGGGCCAGAGCAAATTTTTCAAACCCCAAGGGCTCAGAAAAAACCAGAAATCAGGCTCAGAATGCAAAATGGAAAGGATGAAATGAAAGAGCTCAGGTTTAGCTCCTACCTGGTCCAGACAGTGCCAAGAATCGTCCACAGAATCTCCCAGAATCAGCTGGTGAAAATCAAAGGGGGAAAGCACCTCCAAAGCTCCAACAAGCAAAAGTTCAAATGAAATGGTAAAATGAGGGGTAAAAGCACTTTTAAATTACTTTTTACGCAATTCAAGTAAAATTTTAGTGTCTTAACTCATTTTCTAGACATGTATTGTTCATTTCTAACTGGTTTGATGAAGCAATTGAGCATGCAGTGCAATCTTTGAAGGAACAAAGTCATTAATGGTAAAGTCAAGAAATGACCATTATATCGAGCAATTTTATTGCGGAATTCAAGCTCGTTAAAAAATAAACATAAGCAATGAGCAAGTGTTTCCCCCCGCGTTTAAGCTCATTAAAAAATGAACTAATTTCCAGTAAATAACCATCGTGAATGTAGTACTTCAGCCTTTAAAGCCTTGGTCGTGTTCTCATCATCACCTCCACTCTGCATTGGCCGATTATTCACCTCCACTTGATTGTTTACCCCTTTTGAGGAATAGCTGCGAAGAGTGATCTTGTTAGCCATCCTTGTGACACTGCTGTGATTGGAAAATTCCAAACCTTACCTGGAATCAGCTGCTACCCGAATTTATCACTCGTTCCTCAAAAATGAGTCTCCTTTAAGCTCTTTTCAACTGACTTGTAAAATATGAAAAGATTGCGAGCCATTGGCCTCTCCAGCTCGTTAAAGTGACTGGAAGTGCTATCCCTCCTTCATATTTTAATCTTTTTGGACCTGAGGGATTATTACACAAAAAGATCAAGCGCTTGTCTTGTTCGGCTCATTAAAATTACCGAATATTCATCCCTTTCGTATTATTTTATACTTTTTCGGACTTAAGGGATTTGATGACGAAAAAGGATATTTGGAGTTTCCTTTACGTTCCTTTTTAGACTATCTAAAATTTAAAAGGACCGAGTTATCTTTGTCGTTAAACTCGTTAAAACCTAATAGCGACAAACTTGTCCATAACAGACAAGAACGAGTTTCAGACAGCCTTTGCTAAATAATGGGGCTCTTAGTAGTACACAGTGATGCCTTTTGGTTTGAAGAATGATCCTCCCATATTTTCAAGAGTTGTAGTTGCAGCCTTCAAAGAATATATACACAAATTTTTGGAAGTGTACTTCGACGATTGGATAGTCTTTGGGATTTGAAAAAGCATGTGGCAAGCTTGAGGTTTATGCTGGATATATGTAGACAATACTAGATATCATTGAACTTGAAAAAGTTAATCTTTTGTGCACCATTTGGTATATTGTTGGGACATGTAGTTTGTAAGCAGGGATTAATGGTGGATCTAGCAAAGATGAAATTTATTATGAACTTTCCGTACCGAAAATAGCAAGACAACTGTGTACAAAATTGGGACACACTAGCTATTATAGAAAGTTTATGAAGGGGTATGCGTAGATAAATACACTCATGGAGAAATTGCTGAAGAAATATATGGCAGACCCTTACATTATGAAGGAATGGATGTCGCAATTACTATCTCTAGAAGAAGACATGTTCATAGCAGGGTTCCATTAGCAATTCCAGAAAACAAGGAAGAAGGCCTGGAATGACAGGCACATCAAGAAGAAGACATTGAAGGAAGGAGACCTTGTACTATTATATGACAACAAATTCATGACATTCCCAGGAAAATTTAAAACACATCGGTTAGGGCCATATATCATCAACGACATCTTTGATGGTGGTGCAACTAAACACACAAAGCTAAATGGTTAGAAGATTCCAGGACGAGTGAATGGTAGCAGATTGAAAGTATACAGGTACACTTCTATACCTTGAACTTCGCACTGAAAAATGAAGGGAATATAGTATTAGTTCCACTTGCAGTTGAAAGTGGGCACGAGAGTATAAAATACTCTGCAGAAAGGAATTTAGATGAAGGAAGATTACTGCGTGACACTTAGGAGTATGGCGAAGTCCGAAGGAACTGTGAAAAATAAAGGATGGCTGTGCCACAAGGGGAGGTTCATCAAATTTGGCCAGAAATATCACCATTGGAAGGAAAAAGGTACCGTTAAATGGAAGTTTATGTTTAAGGGCGTGGGAGAAACACATTTATGAAGCACAATTGGCCGAATCTAGCACCTTACTTGAATTACATGAGCAAGATCTTAGCCAATAATGGGGCTGGAAATTCAAATCCATTATAAAAACCATATCCAACGCCACATTTTACACTTTTGTGTCTAGATAATTCAGTTTGATAACTTGCAACTAGGTGTGAGAGAAGTAAGCTACTATATGTCTAATAGAAGTTTTAAATAACTTGCTAGAGCATTTGTAAAGAAAGGGCTAGCATGAGTCATGGAAGTCTAGGGTGGTTAGACCACAGTAGTGAATGTACTCATGTCCCTAACGCCCGCGAGGTTACCGTGAAAGAAGGTACCCACAGAAGCACAACCACAAAAGAAACAGGAAAAGAGGCTAGCTACGGCCTCTGGGATATAACTCAAGACATCTTTGAGGAAGAAGACATAGAAGGAAGTGTGAAAAAGAATAAGGAGGACAAGGGGAAGAAACCTACGTAGATCAAGGGCGTCGTAGCTGAGTGACTCGGGACGAGTCACATGTGAGTGTTGGGGGCCTGTTGGGCGCAACCGAACTTGGTCCAGTTTTCATCAAAGGCTCCTCATTTTGAGGAGCAGAGTATGCGAAGTTATATTTACCGCGTGATGTTAAAGAGCTTTGGGGTGGGTCAAAGCCCCTAATTTTGTAAGGGGTTTTGGGTGTTAGTTAATTATTTTGTTGGATCCATGGTATGTGGACCATGGTCTTCGAGTAATGAAATATATATAAGGAGGGATAATACTTCGTCGAGGATAGGAAGATAGGAGAGAAGTGATAGATGAATTATTGATATATTCTATCTTTAGTCTGTATTTTTGGATTTAGGATAAGGCTCCACAGCTGACTGCACAGAGGCCTTGAAGAGACTGCAACTGAGTGGGTAGACCACCTACAGTTGGGTGCACAGGTCGAAACATTGTCTGTATTTAAGATTTATGTTTGGTCAATTTAGTGTGTCCTAAATTGCTATTTAAAATGTCAATCCAGGAGTCGTAAACTGCTGAAGTGAAGTGCACTGTATATGCAAGATAACTGATTTCTTAGTTCTTTGTCATTTTTAAGTTTTTGGTTTGTTTTTGGGTTTATCTTCTGTGGATTCCCTAGTGTGAGATGGCGAAATTAAAAATCAAGTATGGATGGTAATGGTGATTTCTACAATGATTTTCCAAACTTTAAAGTTCTCAAAAAGAAGGTTTCAAACTGACTGTGATGAAATCAATTCTCAAAAGAAAATAAATGTACCAAAACAGTGAACTAGTGACAATGGCCCAGTGTCCTTTCTGCTGTATGAAAAGAAAATAAAAACTGAACTCAAAGCAACTCAAAGACTGAAAGAAAAGCAAACTAAATCACACTAATTCAACTCACATTCTGACCCTTCACCTTTCGACTCGCTCCGGCTATAGGAAGTAATCATAAACAAGCTGAGTAATATGATATCTAAATTGTAGGAAATCAAACTGCATAAAAGGAAACTAAGATTTAACTACTCATTCATATTTCAATTCTTGAAAATGACATAAGTAATTTAATCACTAACTTGCAAGAAATCAAACTAAATCATACTACATCAAATAATATTCTGATTCCTCACTAATTGAGTCGCTTGGCTATAGGAAGGAAATCATAAACAGATGAGTAATATGATATCTAAGTGGTAGAAAAGTAAATAAGCAAAGCAAAACTGAAAGAAATGACAATGCTGGAATTAAAACTCAGTAAATGAATCAGCAGAAAGGACAAGATGATCTCATGTCAGTAGTCATTAAAACTATGTAATTTGCCCAGGTTGCCTACAAGAACATGAAAGACAAAGACTGATCAGCTAGCAACCATGAGAAAGAATAAAAGAAAAGATAAACAACAGTTAGTTATAAACATCAGGAAATATATACACAAGCAACTAATTATAAAAGAAGTAACATAATGAAAGAAGGCGAGAAATTATACAGTAGATACAGAGCTTTGGTGTACAGGGCCCTCTGCAACCTTAGCCAATCAACACATAGTCACAAATTGAACTCAAGAATGTTGTCTTCTCATATATTAAAGTGCAGTAAAAACATGGAAATAGAGCACGGTACAGTGGGCTCGGAAAACACAGTCAAGATTAAATATGAAAAGCTAACTGTCAAGCATTTGATAACGCATTATTTATAAGTGAAAATGCTATAACTAATTCCTAGATTCTACGCTGCCAAATAGACACGTAAATCTCCACGGCTTGAGATCTAGCGGTATGGTAATTATGACAGGTAAATCCATGGAGTGGTGGCTACTCGATTCAGTTCACGGATTGATCCACATGTGAAAATTGAGGATCTTGCCACGCAAAACTTCACGTGGGCAAAACAGAGCGTGCCACCGCAAAACTCTTGGTTTGACCCCTCCTTTGACCGTCTTTGACCATGGCTGTTTTTGAGTGATTCGACTGAACTGAGGGGACACTCTCCATGTACATGTCATTTGCAGCTTGCCCATGTGGCCGAATTCTCCATTGGATGCTGTAACATAGTCTTTAACAAAATGGCTGCGAAAACTTGAGCTGGATGAGGAAAGTGACAAGTTTCCGCAGCTAATTGAAGAAAAATCTAAATCAAACAGCAGCCATAAACATAGTTAGGAAACCATTTCATAAGCTCTTTTTAGACTAATATGCAATGATTTGGCAGCTTGGTGGATCAAGTAAATGGAAAAGAAGGCTGAAAAGGTATATAGGGAAGATGTAGGTTTGGGACTCAACAATTTATCTTAATAAAAGAAGAAGAAATTTCAGAAAAAGTTTATGTATCTTTGTTTATACATATTTTTATGCATGCCTTTTATTGAATTATAAGAAAGAATACATGTTATACTATCTTTTGATATGTTTATGCGATAAGTGCAATTCTGTGAAGTAAATCATTAGCATGAAGTTATTTCATGTGAAGCTGTAGATAGATCTAAGACATAAGTATCCACATGGATGCCCACAATTCACATATCCCTCTCACTACATAAATATGGTTTTGCAACATCCCATAACCACTTTGGGTGAGACTACGATCTGCTTACAGGTCATTGTCGAAAGGGCCAGTGGTTGAGGGTTTTGTTGGTGCACAATACACTTTGAACCTGGGTCCAAGCCCCTTGATCCAACTGGCCATGTTCTCTATCATTTGAAGATCCAGCCCAATGAGCTTCAAATCCATCCAGAAATCCAACTCAACCAAAACATGAGAACCCCATCACACCATGGCTATCCGGAAATGGCAAGGCTAGGCTAAAAACACTGTTTCACCTAGAGAAACCCATTCCATGATAGAAAGTAACCACATGCATGCCAAATATAGCAAGGAAAATACACATGCAAGTTGATGCATGCGATGAGTATTGCTATAGTTGTTTGATCCTGCCTTTCCCTGCTTAATCTTTACTTCCTCTTGCCTTCTTTTCCTTTCTTACTCCAATGCAAAAGTTTCTCCAAGAAACTCTAAATGTACAAGAGAGAGAGAATAATGAGAGAGCTCCAAAACTGAACTGATCAAGCCCTACCCATTGATCCACAAAAGCATTTTTATCAATAAGGCCTCTATTTTCTTCATTTTCCATTATTTTCCTTCATTTTCCTCCTCACATGCAACCTGTGACCTTTCACCTCCTTTTTCTCCTAATTTCCATTATTTTCATAAATAATTGTGCCAAAATGCCATTTTTCCTTTCCACAGCCTTAGCCATTGCCTTTTCCAATTTCCTTAGCCATAAACAACCAAATGAACAATGACACTAGGATGTTCTACCCAAAAGTCAGCTTGGAATATGTGTCCCATCAACCGTGGTCTTATATATTTTTACATGTAATTACCAGGGTTGTTACAGAACCCTCCCTCTTAGGGGAACACCATCCTTGGTGTTCATTAACACCTATAACCAACAAGACTACTAAAAACAAAACATACTTCCCATGGAGTTTTATAACACAACTAGTTGCAACATTTACAATGAATGACTTGCTCAAAAGAAAAACATCATGACAATATGACCAGATAACAACCATACCACATATTGGAGATTTATAAAACAACTCATTACGGTATTTACAATAACCACATATAAACATGCACATTTGCTAAACCAACAAATAAAAGGTTTGATATCCATATCAGTCAACAAGGGGATCCAAAGGATCACACCTCCATCCTAAAATTAATACTATGATTCACGTCCTTCCCAGGAATTCCAAAATCCACTGCAAAGTCAAATCTGGATCTAGTGTCTAGCACTATAATCTTGTGCCACTTGTCCTTTCAGTGAACAATTACGGGCTCATTGTTCCAGGGTGCACTCCCAATGTGCATCTGTTTCCATTTGGCAATGCTAAAGACCAAACAAATCCATCCCCAACATTCCCTTCTCTATTACATAGTCTCTCGGGCAATCCAGTCACCCCTTCTATGCAGTCACTCACCTTCCAAGTTCTATGACATCCCCTATCCTAGGTGATCCATCGCTTGGAAAGGCTTCCTCGCATTGGAAGATCAAACAACCAAGGCATTTACATACCTCAAAACCATCATAATGGTCATAACATGCTCATCGAAATAAATGGACACTATTGGGTACTAGTGTCCCATAATGGCCCTACTCGTCAAGTGCTTTACCAACATGCTGTTGCATGTTCCAATTTATTTCGCTGTTGTTTCCAATGCTTGCAGTCGATTTCAACCACCCAACTAGGCATGTTCATGCATTCCTATTCCAAGCACATAAGTTCCATTAGATTCAAATAAAATGAAATAAATTCACATCATACCTCATTGGTAGCTTGTTAATAAGGTGCACTTGCAACTCTGTTCGCTTCCTATCACAACAAGTCAGACCAACATCTTTGACCAAATCATCATGTATAAACATATCACATCAGGTTAGCACAAAACACAACCATCATATACCAAAATCATAAATCACATGTAACCATCAGAAACCAAGAATCATAAACCACATGTAATCATCATAAACTAGAATCATAAATAACATGCATAATAAAACAAAAATAAAATATTGATACTTATCCTTTAATTGTTCCTTAGCTTCGACCTTTGTCCTTATTCTGTACACACTATGGATCGGTTGCCACACCCTACAAACACCGAGTGCCTTCTCCTCAACCATATGCATGTAAAAATAGTGTGCATCACACACATACAATCACACACTGCATACAACACTGTGCAATACATCCACCTACACCTGACATACGACACATAAACCTACACCTAGTGTACAACACAAAACAAATACATATATAGAGTGAATAACAATGAACGCATATGTCATGATACCATGACTACAAAATGCACATACATAGTATCACATGCCTACGACATAGCATGTATGACATGCACTCAATTCCACATGTACACCAGTACCACATGTACAAAGCACCACCTGCACAATGTGTGCACAACATCACATGTACATGACACCATCTTCATAATGTGTACGCAATGTCAATCGACACTGCACCACACTAAAACGTGTACACAATACCACATGTACACAGTACCATCCACACGATAGGTATGTGACACCACATGTACACAATGCCACATGCACAACATTTACACAACACCACTTGCACACAATGCCACTTATACAACATGTACACAACACCATATGCACACAACACCACTTGTACACTCATGTACACAACACCATATGTACATAGCTCCACATGTACAATATGCACGCAACACCCATGTACATAACACTACATATCCAACATGTACATATCATCATTTATACACAACATTGCATATCCAATCATGTGCACAACACCATATGCAATATTCGCACAACATGACTATCTATACTGTCCTATAAATAACTCTGTATAAACAACATGTACACACACTATATATACACAACACCGCATGTGCACACATTAGAGATACAAAATGTACAACATATACAACATATTCATAATGGTAGTACTACACATAAAAAACCACACTGTCCTTACCAAGAAATATTGCTTCCATTCTCTTACCCATTCTTATCATAGCATGTCGAGGACCACACTACTTTCACTTTATTGATATATCCCTCAGTATAAATTTTCCATAACATAAGAGCAGGCATAATACACACATATGATATAAATCCATATTCATATGATACTAACCTCATATATTTGTCCTGACTACTCTTCCCACTTGATTCCTCATAGCTAGGGAATTCTTCACTCCATTCGCCTACATAATCAATCATTCTACCACAATAACAATTCTTGATGACCTGTCAAACAATGACATAGATACATATACATACATACATATACCTAAAAATTACCATAAATAATCATGACCTTGTTAGACAACAATATGCATACATACATATATATACACATAAATGTTAGCATTAATAGTCATGATCCATGACGATCTTGTCAAACATGACATACATACACATCTACATGTATACATATATAAACATTAGCATAATCATGATCATAATATAATTACCAGATATCAAGGTCAAGGTTTAAGAGAACTCCCTTTATTCATGCAACACATGCGCGATGTTAAGAATAGTCGTTCCCAATATAGCCAAGACATTTGATGCCTCAGATCCATTTACTTTACCTTTTTGGTTACCTTTTTCATGACATTACTGCCAATATCCATTTACCACAATGGACCCAACCAGTCCAACTGACTGTCATAGTATTACCTTCTTGTTATAGACATTTTTGGGCACTGCAACCCCAAGCATAAATTGTCCATAAACCAAGGGCTCCTAAGTCCCTAAAGGTGTTGTTACAACCCCTAAAAGAACAAGGTCAATTGATTATAGCATCTCCCAGAAGTTCTCCATGAAAAACTACTCAGAATTGGTCAAAGCTGGACCATTTCACCTGCTCCATAAGCAAAGTGCGTTGCATCCCACCTAAATACACACAGTAGGTGCATTGCATTTCAAAAAGCCCTTCTATGGGGTGTGATGGGCGAGAAGGGACAAATGGCAGGGTCAATCCGCAAGGTGGAGAAGCATGGAATCTTCCAGAAACTTCTCCTGTGACACTTGCCTATCTGAATTCGACCAGGGATGAGTAAGAGATCATCAATCTCCAAGTGGAATCAAGAACTATCAGAGGAAAGACACTAATCAAATCACAAGCTAACTCATCTCCCTTGCAGACATCTATATATGGATCCCTCATCCCAAAGATCCAGAGGCTGGAATTTTGCATCTTGTAAGGAATTGTTGTTGGTTTCTTGAGGCAACATCATAGTGTTGGGTGATCTAAGCTTTTCATGAGGTGAAGAAGGGCTTACTTGCTGAGAGGATGACGCTGGGTCAGAACAATTGGTTGTAATTCTCTTGGCTCTTTCTTGATTATCAATAAAGCTATTCAAGTTTTCCTCCATACTCTTGTATGATTTATGTTTTATGCATTTGTATGGTCAATTTACATATGATCCTATATTGTTTATGATAATAGATCTATGTTCTCGTATAGTGTTATGTTGCTTTGATTCTACAGGTACTCTGTGAAGCTGGGTATACAAGAAAGCAAGTGGCAAAGGACTATCAGAAGAGAGAGAAATCGAGCAAGGAACCAAGCGCAAGACAGAGGTTGGTCTCCTCTATTCTTCTCTCATCTATCTTTCATAAAGGAAAACGAAAGTAGTTTTAAGTTTGTTTGTTTCTAAGGTAGCTACCAGCCTTAGTGGGATTAGCAACTCTGCATAGACACTATTCCCGGTAACACTTCTGCTGCGCTTACTCATGTGCCAAGATTCATTGATGTCTTAAATTACCTGTTGGGTACCACACAACTCTCCCTGAGCTCCCTTAAATTTCCTCTTTCCCACCCAATTCCTAGACTCAAAATAATAAAAGAAAGAATGAGAAGAAAACAAGAAGAAAACCATGGAAAATCAATAACAATAAGATACTACAAACAAAGTGGCATAATCATGCACTAGACATAACAAAACTGCAAATCAAGCACAATAAAATCACAAAATACCAAAAGAACAAAGCTAACAACAGACAACATGACTCAATCCCCATGGTTCCGAATGATTCCAAAGGAAATCTCAACTTAAGCTTTCTTCAAGATTTCATGGTAGTCTCTTTGCCATGCAATCTGCTGCATCATACTACCATAAACACATAACTATCAACACATAAATAAAAATAACAATACACTAGATACCTTATCTTGTTGTGCCAAGCATGTTTCCTTGTAGATGAACACGTCCATGCCATCTCTTAAGGGACTCCAATCCCCTTGACAAATCTACCTATAACTAGAGACTAGCTAATATACCTATCAAGTACATGTTCATGAATATAGCATGTATCCACATAATGTCAAACAAAATCAAGTTTAAGAAGACTCCTTGTATGCAAAGCACTCAATTGTTTGGAATTAGGGTTTCCAAACATAGCCAAAGAAATTCTTGCCAAAATTCCATTCTTTTACCTTTTTACCTTGCTACAATCGAGGCTTACTATGCACTATCACATCACCCAACTTTTAGTTATATAAAAACATCAACTATTGCCTTGTCACGCTAATACCAAGCATGTTTCCTACAACTTCTCACACATGTCAACCACATGTTCCAAATATCAAAACAATCACATTTATCAATTTGAAATAAACCTTTATCAAGATTAACAATCATGCCATAATCCATAGTCAATGTAGGTTTTAACCCCGTACAGAAATTACCTGCATATGAATTCTAAAACACAGAAAATAAACAATGCAAGAGCATAACACATAAAACACATATACACAGAGATTTTCCCCTAGATCCAAAAATCGGGACTACTAGCTTGATTTTTCATTATATTCCTTTCAATGTTACAATAAATATTTATATATGCTGAAGCATCCAATACCATGGATCGAAAACCACTAGGTCCAAAACCATGTGTGAAAACCATACACAAAACCATAGGTAGGTCTGCCCAACCTAATATAGGGTACAAAAAAAATTCCAGGACGCTGCCCCAAACCCCGTAGAGGGGGGCTACTTTCCCCCCTTAAATCCCCCGGACAAGGGGGGCTACTGCCCCCCCATTGCGCAATCGACACAATGAAGGGGGGGTTCTGCCTCCCCTCTAACCCCCCGATTAACTACGTGGTCTAGTCATGGAAAGAATATAACACAAACCAACATTCTCCCACTTGTTGTTTTCTTTCAACAGGTGGCCACATAAGATCTTAGTCATTTATCCAGCCTTGCAAGGCCCATTGTTTCTCTACACCAAGAGAACTTATCATGGCTCACATATTTTGTTAATGCAGCTGTTGTATTCTTCAAACTGTCCACCTTTACCAGCAACAACTTTTTGTCTTCTATCGTATCCCTCACAAAGTGATACTAAACATCGATGTGCTTTGTTTTTGAATGGTAAGTAGGGTTCTTTGCCAAGAAAATTACACTTTGGCGGTCACAGTCTATCCTTATAGCTCCTTGTACTAACCCCATACTTGAACACAATCTCTATAACCAAAATGATTCCTTCCTTGCATGAGTGGCTTCCATGTATTCTACCTCTGTAGTTGATAATACCACTACAGATTGTTTCTTACTCATCCAACTAGCTACACCTCAAAATAGGTTAAACACATACCCACTTGTAGATCTTCTTTGATCCAAATCTCCAACCCAGTCTACATCAACAAAGCCACAAATATCCAACACTTTGTCTAATCCTTGTCTTCCTTGGTAGCACAAACCATAATCACTAGTGCCACACAAATACCTAAAAACCCACTTCATTGTTGTCCAGTGCTCCTTCCCTGGTTTTAACATAAACCTACTCAATACTCCCACAGCATGTGCAATTTCTGTTCTAGTATAGACCATTGCATACATCAAACTATCAGCTGCACTTGCATATGGAACATGGGACATGTCCTCTTCCTCTTCTTGTGTCTTGGTACACTGTTTGGCAGATAACTTTACATCTATAGGAATAGGAACCTTCACCGGTTTACTATCCTACATATTAAACCTTTGCAATATTGTCTCAACATACTTCCTCTGGTTTAACCATAACTTCCTCTTTGCCCAATCTCTTTTAATTTCCATGCCCAAAATATAGTTTGTAGCACCAAGGTCTTTCATGTCGAATTTGGAGGACAATTGGGTTTAAAATCCTAGATAATTTCTTTGTCATTTCCAACCAGCAACATATCATCCACATACAAGACCAGATAAATAACACCAATTAATTTAAAATACACACAGTGATTTTCTTTTCTTCTGGTGAAGCAAAGTCCTCGTATAAATGTATCAAATTTATGATACCACATCCTTGGTGTCTGTTTTAACCCATAGAGAGACTTCTTTAACTTGCATACCAGTTCTTTCTTACCCTTCACCGCAAAGCGTTCAGGTTGCTTCATGTAGATCTCCTCTTCCAGATCCCCATGACGAAATGTTGTCTTCACATCCATCTGTTCTACCTCAAAATCAAAACCAGCAGCAACAGATAAAGGTAATCTAATAGAATCTACCTTGGCAACATGAGAAAAAATATCACCAAAATCAATTCCCAGCACCTAGGAATAACCTTTTGCTACCAACCAAGCTTTGTATTTCTCCACCTTTCCTTTTGCATTTGTCTTCTTCTTGAAGACCCATTTTCTGCCAATGGGTTTCCTTCCAGCCAGCAACTCCACCAGATCCCATGCCTCATTTTTGTGCAAAGATGCCATTTCATCAACCATGGCCTCTTTCTAGAGTTTGCCATCCTATGAATCTACTGCTTCCTTCACAATTCTAGGATCATCATCAATAATAGATAAAGAAAAATTTGAACAGAAATCATATGGACTATACCTTTCTAGCTGCCTTCTTTCTCAAGCTGATATTCTCACACCCAAAGTTTGTGGCTCTTCATCTTCTAATTCCTCCTCTGCTATAGAGTCTGATTCTTCCTCCTTAAGATCAAACTCTATCTTCTCAGGTTCCTTTGGTTGTAATTCATATTTAATAACATCTTTCGTCTCTCTGAACACCACATCTCGGCTATACACAACCTTCCTTGTTACTAGGTTCCAAAGCTTATAACCCTTTAAACCATCCTTATACCCAATAAAGATGTGCTTTTCAGATTTACTATCCAATTTGCTTCTTTTCTCCTTTGGAACATGTACATATGCATCACATCCAAATACCTTCAGATGTGAAAGAGAGGGTTTCTTACCAGTCCATACCTCTTTTGAAGTCTTATCCTCCAACATTGATGAAGGTGATCTGTTGACCAGGTAACATACTGTCTCCACCGCCTCTGCCCAGAATTCCTGTCCTAACCCGGCACCACTGGGCATGCTTTTTGCCCTTTCCATCAACGTCTTGTTCATTCTTTCTACAACACCATTTTTCTCAAGTGTGTATGGAGTAGTCTTCTATCATGCTATACCAGACGTATTACAAAATTCTTCAAATTCCTTACTGAAAAACTCTCAACTATTATTTGTCCTCAACACCTTTATCTTCTTCTTTGTTTGGTTTTCCACCAAAGCCTTAAATTCTTTAAACCTGTCAAAGACTTTAGATTTCTTCTTAAGGAAATATATCCATGTATTCCTTGAGAAGTCATCTATAAAAGATACATAGTACATAGACTTACCCAGTGATGGAACCTTCACAGGTCCAAATACATCACTATGCACAAGCTCTAATATCTGTTTCGCCCTCTTACCACCAGAGGGGAAACTCACCCGATTCTGCTTCCCATATACACAATTTTCACAGAATCAAAATCCAGAGATCTATTACTCATACCTTCTACCATACCTTTACCATGAAGTATTTGAAGGCCCTTCTCTCCAATATGTCCAAGCCTTTGATGCCACATTATGGTCTTCTCTCCAGAGACCACTAGATTTTCTGCTCCACTTTCAGGAACCACAGAATTGTTGCACCCATCAACAACAGTGCTACCTTGCATCTTATACAGAGTTCCAATATGAACTCCTCGCATCAATACCAGTGCTCCTCGAACCATCCTATAGGTATCCTTCTCGAACACTGTTTTTACACCTGCATCTTCTAGTTTTCTTACAAAAATCAGATTTCTGGCCGATGCAGCAATATGCAGAACACCCGAAAGTGTTCTAACCCTTCCACCTTGCAACTTCAACTATACTTTTCCACGACCAACGATTCTATCTTTCCTATCGTCCTCTAAGAAGAAATCACCACCATCATATTTCTCGTAGTCACAGAATGACTCTCTATGGGGAGTGCAGTGAAAGAATGCACCCGAGTCAATCAACCATGCCTCATGATCTACATGTGTACTTGAAGAAGCCAAGTACACTTCCCCACCTTCATCTGAGGTGGTTTTTGCCTCTGCAGAAGGAGCATCATCAAATCCCTTTCCTTTGTTAGGAGCTTTAGATTTATAGTCCCTTTTGTAGTGCCCTTCCTTTCCGCAACACACCACCTTTATAGGATTTCCTGGAGATTTAGATCTCCCTCTAGATTTAGATCACCCACTTGATGACTTATTTTTGTTTCTATTCTGGGACCGTCCTTTTACAGACAAGGCATCACCATTTTGGATCTACATATTTTTACGTCTCATCTCCTTCATCAGCAAGGATGAGACTATTTCATCAAACTGCAAGGCAGTTGCATTGCTACCTATTGCAATAACCGGACTATCCCATGAATCTAGCAGAGAACTCAAAAAATGAATGCACTTATCTTCATCTGAAATTTTAATATCAATAGACAATAATTGACTTACCACAATATTAAATGCATTGAGATGCTTTGTCACCGAGTCTCCGTCTTTCATCCTCAGGTTATACAGTTTTTTCCGTAGGAACAATTTATTCACTAGAGATTTAGATTGGTACAAAGTCCCTAACTTGTCCCACAAAGCCTTCGCCGTAGCTTCCCTTGATACATTTAGCAATACTAAATCTAAGACACACAATCATATTATGCTCTTTGCCTTCCGATCCAACTTCTTCCATTCTTCATCAAACACTCCCGTTGGTTTAGCACCCGGATCTACCGCGATCCATTGATCTTTATCCACCAATAGATCCTCCATCTTAAGTTTCCACAACTCAAAACTTTGACCATTAAATTTCTTGATCTCTATCTTTCCACTTCTCGCCATCTTCTTTCCCCACCAGAACCGATCCTATAGATCTCCCAATGAACAGGGTGTACCATAGGCCCGAGCGAAACCCCTTAGCAACAAAGACATCTCCTTGAAGCCAAAATAGCTCTAATACCAAATGTAGGTTTTAACCTCATACAGAAATTACCTGCATACGAATTCTAAAACACAGAAAATAAACATTGTGAGAGCATAACACATAAAACACATATACACAGATATTTTCCCCCAGATCCCAAAACTGGGACTACCAGCTTGATTTTCATTATATTCCTTTCAATGTAACAATACATATTTATACATGCTAAAGCATCCAATACCATGGACCAAAAACCATTGCGTCCAAAATCATGTGCGAAAAACATGCACAAAACCATAGGTAGGTCCGCCCAACCTAATATAGGGTCCAAAAAATTTTTTTCAGGCCGTTTCCTTGGACCCCATAGAGGGGGGTTGCCCGCCCCCCTCAAACCCCTCGCTGCATAATCGGTGCAATGAAGGGGGGGCTCTGTCCCCCCTCTAACCCTCCGGTTAACTACGTAGGCTAGTCGTGGAAAGAATATAACACAACCCAACAATTAACTCATAGTTGTTAGGCATAACACTACAACTGTCGACTACTACACTCAAGTACATATCAACTGTCTCGACACATATGTATTAGTACAATAATCTTAAAACAAGATCATTTCATCATGTAGCCCTATAGACTCATACTCATATCATGAAATTAATCAAACATTCAAGCAATCTATGAATGCACCATGTTAGATAAATCAACTAGACGACATAATAAGCACCAAACAATCAAACACTAAATAGATGACATAATCAACAATAAAGCACCAAGTATACTACCTTAGCGACTCATACCTTAATGTATCCAAGTGGAGACTATCTTGTCTACATAATCAATCTAGTTAGCATGATATAACTTCACGAGGTATTAACTTTGATCTGTTAATGGAAATGGTATTATATACTATGTGTGAATTTGCTTATTTTACTTAGTGCAACGGATCGAAAATATTGCGAATAACATAAACACATAAACAACTTGAAAAAGCATTCAAACACATCAACACATCCAAATTTAATGAAGGAGTTCACCAGACTTTTTGGCTACATCTCCTAGTCATTTCGCATCGAGTGCTGACCTCTTTATTTTGTCTTCAAATTGCTATTATAGGTATGAGCTCGAAAACAAAGTCTCAACTAAGAAAATTAACATCACCACTATGTTCAGTGCGATATTTCGAGTCAAACGAGTATAAAATTGACCATATTTGGCCATTATGATCTCCAGACCCCCTGGAATGGTCCAAAACCACCCTCTGTTTGGAAAAAACCACCTCGGCCTGCTTAAAACCACCTCGGATTGTGCGTTGGTGGTAGGGCGGGTTCGGCACCTACAATGGTTTATTAAGAAATTGGTGGCTTGGTTAACCAAGTCCCACCCTTCAGCATCTTGGTTCTGTTTTGGTGATATGGTATTGATATACCATATATAGTTGCAATCTGCGGTGAATGTGGGATAATGTGATAACATAAAATCAAAGGACCGACGGTCATGGGCTTGACCTCGACCGTCCGACCTTTTTTTAGTGGTGATCCTGACACCAAAATAAATACAAGTTTATCATATCCATTACCAATGTCTCGTCCGATCCAATGGCTATCGCGTCACCCATTCGCCAACTATCTTGGCCGATCTCCCCCGTCGATCAATCCCACATGATCCAATGGCTATCACATCGTCCACTTTCCATCTAGCCCGGACGATCTCCACCGTCGATGTAACCCATCCAATCAAACGGCTGTCGCGCAATATCGCATAGATTCTCGCACGACCGATATCAGATCGAAAGCGTACGAGAAAAGTGGTTTTCTCGTGCTACGTGTCACCCACTAAGGTTAATTGTGTGAAATTGAGGAATATAGTTTACCATTTTATAAGCACGTGGGATATTGCTTACCACTTATGAATACTACTCCTCTGTTTTGCTAACACATGGCTTAATCTGATCTCTTTTATTTTACGCGACTTAATCCTAGTTGTCTATTTCCCTCACTCTTTTTCATTGATATGACTGATCCAATGACTGTGCTTCGCTGCTATGGTACCACTTTCATCTGCATTTGAGGACTTTGATCCAGAGGAAAAACTGAATACATTTTGCATCACTCCTCCCCACTGGAAACTTTTGGTCCACCAAAAGTTGGTTTTAACTGTCGAGTAAGTGAGGATAAAATTCCCTCACTTTTCTAATCTCTATCCATCATGCTTTACTTGGATTTGTACCTTTGAGTCCAACTCGAAGATACTCAACATTTCCCCGTCGCGAAGTCCTTATCCTCCTGTCAAGAACCGTGTCCCCTTGTAGCTCATTGAGATACTTAGGCAAAAGATCTTCAATGGAAGGTAGTTGACCTTGCTCTTCGGGATCTTCAATTAATGAAGGCTCATACAATCACAAGTTTTCAACATTTACGATGGAATAGATTTGCACATAAGCTGGTAGATCTAGGCGGAAAACATTTTCACCAATTTTGTCAAGTAGTTTGAAAGGACCATATCTAATTGGTTTCAACTTTTTACCTTCCCCTTGTAGTCTTTCTTTTCTGATGTACAACCAAACTTGATCACCAACTTGAAAACTATGCTCAACTTGATGCTTGTCATGTCATGCCTTATACTTTGCTTGGCTTCTTTCCAAATGTTCATGTACTTCCTGGTGAATTTCTTGGATTTGTTCAATGAACTTGGTTGCTCTTTCCACATCACTGTGTCCATCAACTGCTATGTCTTTACCAAAGACCAAATCCAAGGGAGACTTTGGTATAAAACCAAAACAAGTCTCAAAAGGAGATCTTTGAGTAGAAGAATGTTTTGCATGGTTGTAAGCATGTTGCACATAACACAAATTCTCATCCCAAAGTTTGGGATGCTTGCTGCAATATCCTTGAAGCAACTGTATCACTGTCCTGTTGACCACTTCTGTCTGACCATCTATTTGCGGATGAAATGTCGTGCTCTTCTTTAACTTTGTGTCTATTAACTACCATGACTTGACCAAAGCTTTCCGAAAAATCGAGAATCTCGATCAGATACAATAGAAGTGGGTAACCCAAAATGAACCCATACATTTTGAAAGAACAACTTTGCAGTTTGTTCAGCTGTGACCTATTTATTACATGGTGTCAAAATACACATATTACTGAACCTATCCACAACTACATACAAATAATCATGAATCTTTCTAGACTTTGGCAATTCCCCAACAAAATCCATGGAAACACTTTCCCAAGGACAAGAAGGAATTGGAAGTGGAGTATACAAGCCTAATTTTCTATGACTTGGTTTGCTTGTAGCACACATAGTACATCCTTTAATATATCTAGAAATTGTCTCATTCATTCATAGCCAATAGCAGAATCTTTGTAATTATGTAACTAATTTACTTACCTCAAAATGACCTGATATGAGAGAAGTATGTGCTTCTCAAATTATATTATCTCTTTCAGTTTTTGGGATGCATAACTTTCCTAAATGATATAAGAGTTTGTCCTTTATGAAATAATCCAATTCTTCTACCTGTTTGCTATGACTTAAAGTTGCATATACATCCTTAAAATCTGTGTCTTGAGCATATTGTTCAATGCAACTTTTATGAATTACCGAATTATGCTTAAGTATTGTGGATGCACTTATAATTGGTCTTGATAACATGTTTGCAACCTTAACAATGTAAACTTTGAAATGGGAACTGATATTGTTACCCGTTTCATAGAGATAGCAAAAAAGTGACCTGATTTTGAGAAGGGGTGATGCAGAACACACATGTATTTTTTAGAGCATAGTTTTTGGCACTTTAATTTTTTTTATGTACATTACATTTTAGAATGGTAGTGATTTTCATGCTCATTTCAAAAAGTGAGTATTCTACATCACATACTTTTTTTAAAAGATTTATTTTTTGACTTTAAATTTTCTAGTGTATGAAATGTAAATAATTATTTTTTAAATTTGATATTTTTTGAAGTGGTCATTTTCTTCATATTTTCTTGTTTTCTATTTTAATTTTAATTTTTTTTGTAGTGAGGTTTTTATTGTTTTGCATTTTTAAATTAGAAAGTCGATATTTTGAATTTTAGATAATCTACATATTTATACATCCTTAATTAATTTTTCAATCCACATGAAATAATTGTTTCTAAAAAACAATATTTTTTAACAATGGACATAAAAATAACCATTTTTAACATAAATATAAAAAAAAAACTACATGTTTTGATAATTTTTTGCTGGAATTGACATGTCAAAATCACAATTTTTATACGAAAATTTTAACTAAAAATGGTTAAATAATAGTTTTTTTTTATGAATTTCATGTCAAAAAAATAATAATAATCACTTTTTTTTCAAAAAATAATGATTAACTTAAAAATCAATGCGAAAATCACATATTACAAATATTGAACACATAACAACCTTAATTGATTGATTATTCTTCTCATAAAATGTCAAAGTCAAAACATTGCAAAGCTTGATTTCCAAGCATAACTTAAATTTAATCAATAATGTCACGTAATCCAAACTCTTTGTCCTCTAGAGTTTCATCATTGTTTTCTTCCAAATATTTTCTGCTTCCTTTTGCTCATTTTCCTCTTCTAATAGATCTTTGATGTCTGCAAATCTCCCAATGTATCTCTTTCCAAGCATTCCATGTAATGGTGGTTGGGGTTCCTTTGCCTTTTTTGCCACACGTGATTCACTAAGTCCCCTTTCTTCAACCCAATTTCTTGCATTGCATCTGGAAGAAATTGAAGAGCATTAATTCTTTGCTGAATGAAATTGCACTGTAATGGATCTTTTTCAATTGCAATGCAATTTCTTCCTTTTTGAAGGCAGCATGCTAGTGTTGTACCTAATTATCAAGCACAAAAGAAATAATGAAGGAAATTAGTAAAATGACATATTAACTAAAAAAAGAACATATTGAAATTCAATTCCATATAATAAAACTTACCTGAGCAAGAAAATAAATCCAGAACCCAATCTCCTTCATTTGAAGATATGTCTATAAGATAGTTAATCAATAATTGTGGTTTTTGATAAATGTTAACTATCTCTCCTTTTGTTTCTTTTTCTTCATATGTTAGTTTTTTCACAACAGCATCATAAGTCAGTATTTGGCTATGACTCTTTCCGTCCACCCAATTAAAAATCATAGACATATGGCTATCATTTTTTGCCCAACTATCAATATGAATGAACTCACAGTCATTTATAAATTGTTGATCTTCATTGTTAAGAAGATTTGACGTTTGCCTGTAACATGAAATAGTAAAAGTTCAATTAACTTGTACATAAATGAATTTTTCAACATTAATCAAATATACATTTTAAACGTCTTACCATGTAAGCTGCATCCTTGAATTTGTTTTCCCCTTGAAGCTTGACAATATCATTGCCAATTGTGTGTCTAAATGAAATGTCACAAATCTCCATAATGGTGATGACGTCACTTCTACAAATCCTGCAACCACTTTATTAAAAACTTGATAAGTATAAGGTCACTATCATAGTAAATGTTTGGAATATTGAAACCATGGGGAATATCTGCAATAACTAGGGCATAATCCCTTTTTGGTATGAGTTTAGCAATGTCTTCATAGTCGCCTTGTATTACTTGATATTGAATAGTGTCTAGCCAATTCCAAATGAAATGATTAAGAGTTGGATCAAGTTCAACATTCTTAATACGTTGCTTCCTCAGTGTTTCGATCTTTATTTTTCAATAAAAGTCTTGAAACTGTCTGGTGCTCCATTATCTTCCTTCCTCATCTTTTATCAAATAAACAAATATATGTGTAAGTTTTAAATTAAAAATAGTACACAGATGAATAAAAATGAATGTATAAATCAAGATACCTTTTTAAATGCAAGATAAAAAGATTTTAATGTTGATGTAGAACTTGAATCTGGATAGTTTCGTACAACATCATCCCAACTATCTTCATTCAACAATCTAACCATTTGTTTTTGAATTTTCATGTAAACTCTGTGACTGCATAGATAAAGTAAGAAAAAGTTAATATAATGATATGTATAACAAACACTACCAAGAACAACATGTTTTATTTAAAAGATAACTATAATCTAGAAATAAATAAAAATAATTCAGCAAACTTACTTTTGAAATTCTTTAGACATTTCCTCCAATGATAATTCCCTTGACCTCACACGAGATAATATTGTTTTGACAATTTTTTCATCTTTCACTCCTTGCATCACCCTCCAAGGCGTGATAGTCATATCGTCTGGAAGTTGCTTCAGTTCAAGAGCTGATTTACTGTTGCTACATATCAATGGCTTAGACTTTTTGACCCTCTGGTTTTCAATGCTAATGTCTTCTCACATGCTAAAAATCTCATCAATCAACTTCCAAACATCTCCAGTTCTAATTGCCAATTGGAAAATGTTATCAAAACCTCTGAATAAATCACTATCTTTGCTGCTCTTTCCACCTTTTGTATTGGTTTTCTCTTCAATTTGATAGCCTATTTCCATACAACATTCCTTTCAGAAATTTGCAATAACATTTATCCTATCCCCACCACATTTTTCTTGAAATTCACTATGAATAAATCTAACCCTTTGGATGAAAGTCATAGAAATCCTATATTCATTATCTGAATTATGATCCCATGCTACTAACTTTGCTTATGTTTCATTTAAACTAGCATAAATGATGCATTTCACTATTTCGAAACGTGGGTTATTAGGATATTCCTCCATCAATTGTCTTTGAGCTTCTACAAAATGGTACCCCCCAAGCACATAATAATTGTATTCAAAACATTTTGACTTATCAAATGCTTCTTTGTTGGGAACTTGAAGTGGATCAACAAGAAGCACATAACTAACCACATGAGCATATGGATTGTACCTCATCAATGTCTTCAAGTTGTGAACATGCAGATGATGTGGCCTTCTGACTTGATATTGGCATTGTCCTTCACTTGCCTTATAGGTTTGTCTGACATTAGGCTGAAATGTACGACCACCATCAACTAAGTTTCTCTTTTTCAAATTCCGTCGAATGGAATTTTTTTTTGTTTTGATAATGCCATCATCTAAATTAGCTCCTGGTGTTATGATTTCTCTGCTTTCTTTTGAAGTTTCACTAGGTTCTTGACTGCTGGTAATGACTACTTCAAAATCTTCAACTTTACTTTTCTTCATCATAACATTCTCTACAGATTTATTCTTGGGCATTGTTACTTTTGGTCTTTTAAGAATTTTCTCAGTTCCAATGTCATCTTTAGTAATGGCAACATATGCTTCACTGTCAGCTTCAACTTCATCGTCCTCAAAAGTAACTTGTTTACCCTTGCTAGATTTATCTACCAGAGGCCTTTTTCCTGATTCTTTGGATGTAGTTTTGTAGCATCATCAATTACTACATTTTTCTTGTTTTCCATATCTTCTTCTGACACTGAGTAGAAATTGCTAACAACTTTCATGATATCATGCTCTATGAAATGAATGCCTTCCAACCTAATTGAACAACTTTCAACAAAATTCTGCCAAAAAAAATATCATATGTCAATAAAAACAAAGTTAAAAAAATATAGCGAGACACTTTCAAGAACGAAAAATACAAATATAAATAACAATACTTACGATATTTTGTGTCATCTCATTTACGATTTGTTTACACAACTTTGTAGATACCTCTCTCGTGTCATATAATGAATATGATAGTCAGTATTTAATCCTTTAATATGTCTTGGGAGATTTTGTAAGTACGTAAACAACTTCAGTGTTCGGTACCGAACACATATCTATGACTCTTCCCATCACCTCAAAATTTCCATTATCATTCGGTATATCAATATATAGATATATATTCACATTTGTGCTTTCTCTTTCTTTCACATACCAGACTCTTGATGGAAATTTCACCTCTTTTGAATTCTTCCAGTCTGAAATTATCTTCTTATCACTTGAGGCACTTGAAAGATTTGTAGCCATGAGCTCAGGTGGAGTTTGTTCACCAATGTTTTTTGAAGATACACCTTTAAGAGTCTTTGGTCTAGAAAGATTCACAAAAATTTTCTTTGATGCCATTTTCCTGAAAAATAGAAACACATAAATCAGTAAATAACAAAAACATATTAACTTAAATTAACAATGAAAATATATCATAAATTTTTTATTTGTATAATTAGAATCACCTAGCCACCCCTAGCGGGCGGGTCGATGGGCGGGCAGGAGGTTGGGTGTCGGGGCTGGGTGGACATCCGAGCGGGTCGGGGTGGGTGGGTCGTGTGGGTGTGGGCAATAGGGGTACGTGGGTGTGGGTGGGGGCGAATGTGTGGGGACGCCGCACCCGACCCCCTTCCACCCTCACGCCCCCACGCTGACCCTCTTCCCTCACAGCCACCCACATCACCCACATGTCTTCCCCGCCACTCTCTCCGCCCACATGCCCCCACCTCCCCCCAAACATGCGCTCCCCTCACCCACCCCCTTGCACCCTACTCCACCCACATCCACTCCCTCCTCCCCCCACGCACCCATGCCCTTTCCACCCCTCACTCTGACCCCCCTCCTCCCTCCCCTTAACCCCCCTCCTCCCTCCCCTTAACCCCCCTCCACCTTCCGCTCCTCCCACTTGAACCCCCCCTCTTTCTCTCCCCCCTTCCCTTGCCCCTTCCACCCCCTCCACGACCCTTCCCACCCCCCTTTCCCTACCTCCCTTCTCCACTCCCCCCTTAAGCCCCCTCGCCCCCTCCCTCTCTGCCCCCTTCCCCCCACGACCCTTCCCTTCCCCCTACCTCCCTCTCCTTCCCCCCACTTCCCACGACCCTTCCTCCCCCCCTTCTCCCTACCTTCCTCCCCCGCACACATTTCCCTTCCTCTACTCCCACCCTCACCACCCCCATTTACCCTTACCCCTCACCCCCGTACCCCATCCCATCAACCTACGCCTTGCTTCCCTCCCCTTCCCCTACCCCTGCCTCCCCTTCCCCACACAACCCCCCATGCGCCACCCCCCCCACCTCCCTACCCCTTCCCATCAACCTATGCCCTAACCCCCCCTTACTCTTACCCCTACCGCTCCGTCCCTCCCCTTCCCCACGCACCTCCCCCAACCCCCCTCACCTCTTGCCCCCACCCCACGCACCCCTCACCTCCCCCCATGTCCCTCCCTGCCCCCCTCACCTCTTGCCCCCCTCCCCACCCCCTCACCCCACCCCCATGTCTCGACCCCACCCCTCACCCTCACGCCTAGCCCCCTTCACCCCAACCCCTCACCTCTCGCCCCACCCCCATGTGCACCCCCCCCCCCCCCCACCCCCTGCCCTCACCCTCCCCCCCTGCCCCCCTCCCCTCTCACCTCTCTCCCCACCCCCATGCACAACCCCCCCCAACAACCCTCTGCCCCTCACCTCTCGTCCCCCCCACCCATGCCCCGACCCCCTCACCTCTCGACCCACCCACCCATGCCCCGACCCCCTCACCTCTCGACCCCCCCGCTGATGCCTCACCCCCCTCACCTCTCCCTGCTGCACCCCCCCCCCCCCCCCCCCCCCCCCCATGCCCAACCCC
The DNA here is from genome assembly GCA_031772625.1 of Pinus tabuliformis. NCBI lineage: Eukaryota > Viridiplantae > Streptophyta > Pinopsida > Pinales > Pinaceae > Pinus > Pinus tabuliformis. Next base: position 1,396,522,113 of record CM062817.1, on the reverse strand, counting down.
CCTCACCTCTCTCCCCACCACCATGCGCACCCAACCCCCCCCCCCCCCCCCCCCCCAACAGCCCCCCGCCCTTCACCTCTCGCCCCCCTCGGGCATGTCCCACCCCCCTCACCTCTCGGGGCCCCTCGCCCATGCCCCACCCCACTCACCTCTTAGCGGCCCCCCCCATGCCCCCCTTCCCCCCCTCACCTCTCTCCCCCTCCCACCCATTGCTCTCCCTGCCCCTCCCCCACCCCCTCTCCTCCCTTCGCTCCCCCCCTCCCACGGCCTCCCCCGCCGCCCTCTCGCCCTCCCCTCCCTCCTCTTCGCCCCCCCCCCGACCACCAGTGGTCGGGCGGGGTGGCGAGTTGCTGGGGTGGCGCAGGCCTCGTTTGCACCACCCCGATGGCCCACCCCCCCGCCTGATTGGTGGCCCGCCCCCCTAGTGCCGCCAGTCGAGTGGGGGGGCGGGCAACCAGGGAGGGTGAACGAGGCCGTGGGAGTGGAGGGGGGGCGAAGAGGAGGGAGGGGAGGGCGAGAGGGCAGCGGGGGAGGCCGTGGGAGGGGGGGAGCGGAGGGAGGAGAGGGGGGGAGCGGAGGGAGGAGAGGGGGTAGGGGGAGCGACAGGTGGGAGGGGGAGAGAGGTGAGGGGGGGGGGGTTAGGGGGCTGAGAGGTGAGGGGGTGGGGCATGGGAGGGGCCAAGAGGTGAGGGGGTGGGGCATGGGAGGGGCCAAGAGGTGAGGGGCGGGGGGGTGTTGGGGGGAGGGTGGGCATGGGGGTAGTGAGGAGAGAGTTGGGGGGGTGGTAGGCATGGGGGTGGGGCGAGAGGTGAGGGGTGGGGTGAGGGGGGTGTGGAGAGAGGTGAGGGGGGGTAGGCATGGGGGTGGGGCGAGAGGTGGGGGAGGGTCATGACATGGGGGTGGGGGGAGAGAGGTGAGGGGGGGGTGGGGGGCGGGTGGAGCGAGAGGTTAGGTGGGCATGGGGCATGGGGTGCGGGCCGAGAGGTGGGGTGGGGGTGTGTGGGGTAGGGGGCTGGGGCATGGGGTGGCGCGAGAGGTGAGGGGGGTGTTGGGGGTTCGAGGGGGGAAGAGGAGAGGGGGGTTGAGGAAGGAAGGGTTGGAGAAGGGAGGTGGAGGCTGGGGCATGGGGGATGGGGGAGAGGGTAGAGAGGCGCGGTGGGTGTAGGGAGAGAGTGTTGAGTGGGGGGGGAAGAGACGGGGGGGGGGGGGTGGTGTGTGAGGGGGTTTGGGGGTGGGCGGCAGGGGGACGGGGGTAGAGGGAGGAGTGTGAGGGGTGGGGAGGGTCGCCACGTGGGGAGGGCGCATGAGGTGAGGTGGTGGATGATGGGGAGGGCATGTAAGTGAGGGGGCAAGTGCGGGTAGGGATGGGAGTGTTGACGAGTCATGTGGGGATGTGGAGGGGGGGTAAGGAGGCAGGGGCATAGGGTGTGTTTGAAGGAGGTTAGAGTGTTGAGAGTGGGGGGTTCGTGATAGGGGGTGAGTCAGATTGCGGCGTCCACCTCGGCAGCTCGCCCGCCTGCCATGGGGATTGGGCGATTCTGAGAATCACCCAACCCCTTTGACAGGCGGGCAAGTCGTAAGGGTGGGTGCCGCAGCCCTCACACCCCACACCCCCTCGCGCCCTCACACCCCGCCCGGCCTCCCTGCCCACCATGCGACACCACGAAGGCCCACTCACGACTATTGGGTGATTGAGTTTGATCAGGCCCACCATGCTCACGATGGACGTAATTGTTATTTTGGCTCAGAAAAATTATTAATTTAGAAAAAAAAATTCTTCTTCATTAAATTAATTTAATATGAAAATTTTGAAGGAAAAAAATTTAACTTACCTTTCAATTGCGAGAATTCTTCGTTGAATATGTTGTTGATAGCAATATAGCTTCTCCACAAATTCACGAGTCTTTCAACAAACTTCAGAAAACCTAGATGTGACGTGAGTAATAGTGATAATGAAATTTAATATATAAGTGAAATTACAAAGATGTTTTTCCGTACAGTTAATGTGGGATAATTTGTTTTAAAATATTATAAAGCAAATATTGTAGAATTGTTTTACTAAAATATTATAAAGCAAATATTGTAGAATTTTTTTACAATGGGTTGAATGTGGGATTAATTTGTTTTAGAATATATTATAGAAATTAAAAAAAAAAAAATAAAAAAATTCAATTGTTTAGTAAATATTATATACTTTAACTGTTAGAATAATTAATGTAGAAGTCGTAGTTTACAATTTTAATTTTAGTGATTTATTTCATAAGAAAAATTTAGTTTACATTTTTCAATAAATTGTAGAATAAAATAATGAAGGTAAATAAATCTAACAAACTTTTTGGAGGGAAATATTTTCGTGAAACTTTTTGGAGGGAATAACTTTGCAGGGAAAATTTCATTCTTTAAGCTATATAATCTCCTTAGGAGACTCCATTTGTATCATTCAACATCTTCTATTTGAAAGGGATGGATTGTTATGATAGTGAAATTTTGATTTATACACCATCAACATCTTCATCGTGTAACAACTCTATTCATATTGATGAATATAACAGGAATTCTTCCACTATGAATAGAAAGTCAATTCTTCCACTTAGTCCTAATTCTAAAGACTATGAGAGCAACACTGATGAAAGAGGGGATGGAGAATTTCAAATAAATAAAGAGTCACAGATTCCACTTAGTCCTAATTCTAAGGACTATGAAAGCAGCGGTGATGAAGAGCATGATGGTGAAGTTCAAAAGAATGGAGTGTCACGATGTCCACTTAGTCCTAATTTTGAGGACTATGAGAGTAGCAGTTTTGAAGAGCATGATGGTGAAATTCAAAAGAATGGAGTGTCATGGTGTCCACTTATTCCTAATTCTGAGGACTATGAGAGTAGTAGTTTTGAATAGCATGATGGCGAATTTCAAAAGAATGGAGTGTCACGGTGTCCACTTAGTCCTAATTCTAAGGACTATGAGAGCAGCAGTGATGAAGAACGTGATAACGAATTTCAAAAGAATGGAGTGTCAAAATGTCCACTTAGTCCTAATTCTAAGGACTATGAGAGCAACAATGATGAAGAGAATGATGATGAATTTCAAAAGTATGGAGTGTCACGGTGTCCAGTTAGTCCTAATTCTAAGGACTATGAGAGCAGCAACGATGAAGAGCGGGATGATGAATTTCAAAAGATTGGAGTGCCATGGTGTCCACTTAGTCCTAATTCTAAGGACTATGAGAGCAATAGTTATGAAGAGTGTGATGATGAATTTCAAAAAAATGGAGTGTCACAGTGTCATCTTAGTCCTAATTATAAGGACTATGAGAGCAGCAGTGATGAAGGACAGGATGATGCACTTAGTCATAATTCTAATGAGTATAAAGGTAGCAGTGACAAAGGACAGGATGTAGCATTTTCAATAAGTAAATAGTCACATTTTTGACATAGTCCTAATTCTATGGACTATGAGAGTAGCACTGACAATGCACATGAGGAAGAATATCCATTAAACATCAAGTCAAATTTTCCATTCAGTCTGAATTCTAAGGACTATGACAGTAGCACTGAAGAAGGGGAAGATGAAGAATATCCTCCAAGTCAATATTTGAAAAGCAAAGCTGATCACAGTGTGGATAACATTCCTCTTAACGATGATGAAAATCCTTATACAAATGATGATTCGATGATGGACATGTTGCCAAGAAATATTGTATAGAGGAGTAGGAGCAGACCTTTTCGTATCAATGCAAGTTGTTCTAGTTATACAAGGGGTACAATAGAATATCCGATGAGAAGAAGTTCTATCAGCGCTCTCATTTCAAGTGAATGTTGCCAAAAAAATTGCTTGAAACATATGGATTTCACATTTGCATTAGAAAGCAGGAAGAGATATTTGTCAATGAATAAAAGCATGCAAAATTCATATTTAGTTGGGTGCATGCAATCTACATTGTCAGGTTATGATTATCATATTAGGAATTTATTTATATGTAGAAAAGCTTTCAAAATGTTTCATTCAATTGGGAATTTTCGTCTCTCGAGAATTCAAGAAAATTTGGAAAAGGATCCTACATTTTATTCAGAAGTACATCATAAAAGACAGTTTGGGCCATTATCAAATACTGCAATGTCATGGATGAAAGATTTCTTTTCAAAGCATGGAGAGTGTATGCCAAATAGAGAGACAATACATATTCTAGATAATTTTTCAAGACGAGAAATGTACAACTTATACAAAGAATATGCAGAAGGTGCTGAGGGACATGGCCAGTTTATTACATATCAATATTTTGTGAAGGTATGGAAGAAAGAATTCAATAATGTCCATATTCCTAAGAAGACAAGGATGGGGATATGCAGTACATGTGCTTCTCTTAAATAAAAAAGGGACAAATGTGAAGGCTCAGAAAGTGGTAAGCGTTCATAACTTTAACTTTTAAAATTGTATAGTCATCAACTATGAAAACATATTTCTTAATGAATTTCTTTTATGTTGTGTAGATTTAATTGTCAAAGAACTTCAGGATCATCACGAACAACAAACAAACAAAAGGAAGAAGTTGTACAAGCATCGAAAGAAGTGTTATGATAATCCAAATAAATATTTGAGTTTGATAATTGATGGTATGGACCAGAAGAAAACACTTTTACCACATTTTGTTCGCAGAACCAAAAATTTATAGGAGGAAAATTTTATTCAGTTTCACTTGGTCGGTTGTATGGTCTTCAATGGGAAAATGTTGCCAAGGGTATACTTCACAGCTCCAAATATTCATAATTATTCAAATCTGACCATAACCATAATTCATGATGTGATTTCTCATTTGTCTGGTAATCTTCCTGAAGTTTTGTATCTACAATTGGACAACACTTGCTGTGAAAACAAAAATCAGGTTGTTTTTGGATATCTAAACATGCTTGTTGAATTGAGAATTTTTCAAAAGGTAAAGGTTGGTTTCCTTCTTGAAGGGCACACTCATGACCATATTGATCAGATGTTCAGTCGTTTTTCAGTCACATTGAGGAGGAAGGAAGTTGGGAGCTTGCCATCACTAATTGAATGTATTAAGAAATCATACATGCCAGAGCCTACTTTTGATGTGTTGGAAGAAACTGTTGACATGCGAAGGTTTGTTTTGGGATCATATGGTGAGCGGAAATGCATTGAACAACTTAATGACATTAGCTTCCAACATCAATTTCGTATCAAAAAAATTGATGGGAAAACACTAATATGGGGCAAGAAGTATTCAACTACTACAGAATGGGCACCGTCATCAGGTTTGCAATTTTTGAAGTTAATTCCAAATCATCCAATATCTGCATCAAAAATATTGTTATTACCATCAATTGGTGAAGTTAAGAATGCACGCAGACAGAATAGAGAGATAAATTATTCTGATTGCCTGGAAGAAATTAAAAAATGTATTAGATATACATATGAGTACTTTGACATTGCTGATTCAGTTTGGTGGGAGTCATTTTTCAATAATCAAAGTGATATCATTTCAACAACAAAAAATGAATATATACCTTTGAAAAATCCTTTTATTTGTCCACAAAATGTGTCGAATGAACATGAGGAAGTAAACATTGTTGAACAACAACAATATAAGGGTATTATTAATTCTTCATAGGTAGCGGAAAGAGAGATGTACATTGGTTCCAGAAGATCTTGTTCACAACGTGAAGCCATGGAAGACCTTTATTTCAGTACAGAATATTAAGGAGGGTTGCATGATTGTAGTGCTAGCAGATGGAGATCCCAATGGCTATCCATTTTGGGTTGATAAAGTTATAAAGGTCTTTACAGAAAATGAGGATGTTACAAGTGTTGAAGTACATTGGTATGCCACAAATACACACCCATTCAATGGTGTGTATAAGCCAGAGATAGTAGTTGACAAAAAAAATGGCGGCAAAAGAAAAAGAAAGGGTACAAATATAAATCGCCGCTGCACAGACATATTAAAATTGGAGGATGTTGACATACTTGTTTATGACTTCAATTTAACAAAGAGAGGAACTCTTCTTTTCAAGACAATAGAGATTCTGAAAAGGTTGTTAACAAAAGGAACAGTGTTGACATGGGAGTCTACTGAAACCAGTCGTAGATCTAGAAGAATTTGGAAACCTAAAATGTTGGGCATGCATGTGGACTCAGATGGGGCACTAATTGATGAAAGAGAAGAATATGGAACATCTTCGTCAGCATCTAGTCACTCATCTCAAGATGTGAATTCTGATGGTGTGCGAGAAAATATGAGTGATTTTGAATAATTGTTTAAGACAGTTTATATAATTGATGTATGCATCATATCTTCAAATAAAATTAATGTTTTCCATATGGTGTTAAATGAGAAGTTATGAGGTATTTTTATGCTGTTGGATTATATGTCTTAATTATGATAAATTTTATTGTTTAAAATATCTACAATGCAATATTAAATTAGAGATATAATGTATGTTTTATTCAATATACAAATAATGACTTTTGAATTCATTTAGTGATGTAATTTGTTCATAATGTCATAGTTTTTTAATTTTATAGTTGAAAAAATTTCAATTTCTTTTGTATCTAGCATGTTATGGTTGAAAACATGTAAAATTTATACTTAGGAAAGAAAAATGATATTCTACCAAAATCATTAATGTGTTTTTTTCCTCATAAACAACTTTGTTTGACATATAAAAATTTGGTTTTACTAGCATTTCTTAAAAATATTGAAAATTGACCCTAAAAAAAAATCATTGTTCCAGTATCATCACTTTCATTTTGAAGCTATAATTTGCACGAAAATTTCATAGTCACTGCCATTTTTAAAACATGTTCAAAATTGATGCCTAAAAAATAAAAACATCGTTCTAGTATACACACTTTTTGTTTTTAGCACTGTTTTTGATGTTTTTTTGGGGTTTTTCGGGCAGAGTTCCCGTTTTGAGTTTATAGTTCCTGTTTCAAAGTTTACATTGTTCCTTATTATGTATGCCCTTCTTATATGTCATAACAATATGAAATTGTTGTAGAAAACCCATCCACTTGTAATGTCATGATTGTTGCAATTTAGTTTGTGAGTGTAAGTATTGTAGTGGTTGATGATTTGTGTGTATGATTGTTTCTTTACCCATTATGTAATGTTTACACTTTTTAACACTCTGAACTAATGCATATAATTATTTATCATATGTAGGATAGTTAACTACTGTTGATGTGAATGTCTCAAAATGAAAGCATATAGACTTTCTTTGCTACATCAACACTTCCCCCATGGCATATTCAATTGCATCTGTCTCGATCACAAATGGATGTTGAAGATCTGGTAGTGCTAGTACTGGCGTTGTACTAATCCTTTCTTTCAATGTGTTGAGGGCTTTCTATTGTTTTCCTCCCCAATGAAACACATATTTCACACTTGTCAAAGCATGTAAAGGATCTACAATCAAAGAAAAGTTAACAATAAACTTTCTCCAATATTGCGCTGCCCCTAAAAAACTTCTAACTTTTGTAGCAGTATTGGGCTTAGGCCAATTTACAATGACTTCGACCTTAGAGGGATCTATCTTCAATTCACCACCCCCTACAATATAACCCAAATAATTCAAATATGTTTTTCCAAATTCACATTTTGACAGTTTTACATAGATATTTTCTCTTTTCAAAACATTTAAAATCTGCTTTACATGTTCATCCCATGTTCTATTGAAAACAGGAATATCATATAAATAGACTATTACAAAATCATCAATGAATGGTCTAAATACATCATTCATGACTCGCATGAATGTAGCTGGAGCGTTAGTTAAGCCAAAAGGCATAACCATCCATTCATAGAGTCCTTGATAAATTTTGAAAGCAGTCTTCCATACATCCTGTTCTGCAACTCTGATATGATGGTAGTTGCATTGAAGTCCAATTTAGAGAAGTAAATTGCATCTTTTAATGCTCTAACAAATCATCATTACGAGGAAGAGGATAGCTATTATTTATTGTGATTTTATTTAATGCTCTAAAATCAATGCACATTCTCCACGGACCGTCTTTCTTTCGCACTAACACAATAGGTGATCCGCACGGTGATGTGCTTGGTCAAACAAACCCTTGATCAAGCAACTCCTGTAACTGCTTCTTTATCTTTGCATTCTCTAGAGATGATAACCTATACACTCCAATGTTAGGTAGTGGAGCATCTTGCTGCAAATAAATCTCATGTTCTATCTCTCGCTTGGGTGGAAGCCCTTTAGGCTCTTGAAACAGAATATCATAATCGGAAACAACTTTAACTAGATCTACTTTATGTTTATGATTACATCCTTGGAATTCATTGGATTTATCAATATCCTTTGCTTTTACAATCATAATTAAAAATTGTTTACTTGAATTTACAATTCTTTTCATCTGTCGTGAATTTATGAGAGAGAAATTATCTTTGAGTTTATGAGCCCTTACAATATATTCATTTCCATCCTTAGTGAGTTGATACTTATTTTCAGTTCGATAGAAGATAGAATTTCTATCGTACAAGTATAGACTTCCTAATACAATTCCACATATGTCCAATGGGACTGTCTAACTCAACGTCATCTACAAACTTTGACCCAATAAAAAAATGAAGTTTACATTGTTTTGTAACTTGTAGCTTAGTTTCATCACACACCCAACCTAATGGATATGGATTTTTATGAGGTTTTTTTTCTAGACCCAACTTCTTTACAATTGCTTCAGAAATCAAATTAAATTGTGACCCACTATCAAATAAAGCATCAATTTTAGTATGCTTGGAAATGACTCTAATATGAAATAGCTCATTCCTTTTCCTCTCATCTGTTGGAAATAATACTGAGAGGGGTGGGGGGCAGGGAATCAGTATTAACAAATAAAACACTTTTTAATTTTCATACTTAGATTCATATACGCTACTTCAGTTAAGGAAACCCGCGTGTATACGCAACTATGTTTAATGCAACTAGCGTGTATCCAGTAAACTTATGATTCAGCTAGTTGATCTTTAATGAGTGCATTAGAACATTATTAACCATGTAGACATTAAACAGGTGCAATAAAACGAAACAGATCATCACACATAAGAAGCACACATGAACACCATGATATAAGGTGGAAACCCAATGTGGGTGAAAACCACCTGCTGCAATTTGTCTCTATCTTATTTTAATAAGAAACTTCCTTTTACAATATTTTGTACTGGTGCAGTCTTATACCAGTATGCAGGCTTCTACCTGCAGAAGGCTACAACCTTCTCTCGTTCTCTAGCTTCTCCTCGAAGGGAGCTACAACCGCCTTAGCTCTTGTACTAGCTGATGTACTAGTACATAGGTGTTGACCTATAGAAGGCTACAACCTTCTCTTTTCTTCAGGGACCACGTTTCATAAATTTTCAGACTGGATCCATAAGTACAAAACAATCACCACTGCAATACAATCATTAACTTTGAATCACCCAACAACTGAATCACTGAAACCCTGTCATCAAAACACAGTCACCAGAGCCCAGAATCTGCAACAACCACTAGAACCAACAACAACCTAAAATATCAAAACTCATAATGCACACACTACTTGACCATGTCGAACCAACGTGTATACACCCTTTCACTAGAGAGAACCCACGTACATATATGAAAATAATTACTTATACCTTCGCTGCTATTTCAACTTTAGATATACCCAGAACATAAGATATAAATGATAAGACATGCGTCAATATTCAGATCTATCCATGATCATACCATATAATGATAATGCACTTTAGTCTTCATGATCCCGGTCCATCAACCTTTGTCAACCGCATAGGTGCCTCCTTGATTCAGATCGAGCAAAGCATTACAAACCCATAACTAGCATACTAGATCTCACACTTCATCAAATATTCATCACTTTCACACTTACACCTCTTGGCCTAATGATCTTCTCCTTATATAGGTTTAGGTCTCTCTCAATACCATGGTCCAAAACCATGTAGAACCAATACCTTGGACCCAATACCTGGGGTCAACACTTTGGACCAAATACCATGGACCAATACCAAAATACCATGGACCAAATACAACAGACCAAAGCTTAGTTTTCCAACATGTACACACCTTTCCTTCTATGAACCTGTGTGTGTACATATACGTGCCTTTTGTTCTTCTAACCCGTGCGTATACGCACTTTCATCAAGGTTAACCTGCATATATCTCTCTCTTGACCCGTTGTACTATAATCTGTCATCTGAGTGAGTTGTCATCAAGGGCAACACCTGTATCATAATGCCAACAATCTCCCCCTTTGGACTTGATGGCAACCACCACACCAATTCACTCTCCCCCTTTGACATCAAGGGCAAAGGGCAGACCAAGAAGTTCTCTCCCTTGGTATACCTTCTACTGTCCATACTCCCCCTGAGTACCTATTGAAATCTCTGATTGAGCTCCCTCTTTGTATATGCCAAGATGTACCAATCCATCCATGCTCCCCCTAAGCACATGCAAGGTCTGCAAAAGCATAACATGACTCTAAACATACATCAATCTCCCAACCAAGTGGGAATACACCATTTTTTACTCATCCACCCAACCAAGTGGGGATATATCAAATGTTTATACATGACCCAAAAACAAGAAACATTACATCATCCATCCCATGCATAGTGCGGTAACAAAATACATCATATGACTCACAAAGACCAAGGACCTAAACAAGACCATGATAGTTATCAACAACTATCATACACCATAAGCATCAGCATTCAGTCCGGTAACCTATATTACCATTCTTTTGACCAACCAGCAAGATGCTTATTTAGCCACATAATCATCATCACCAAAGACTTCTAACCATAATGCCAACATCATCATTATCATTATCAACAAAATGCGAAGAAGTACTTGTAGATGCTTTAGAATCTTTACCTTTATACCTGTAGCTGTAACCATTGTCTCATCACCTGAATCTGATCCCAAGTCGTTTTGAATAGCAGCAACATTCTTTCACTCTTTACTCCCAAACTTCTTAGGCTTCAATTCTAGATGCAATGACCAACAGTGTGCCTCATTGTGTCCTTCCTTCTTACAATGAGTGCATGAAGGTTTATCCTTCTTCACAATGTTTGTTTTCCTCTCCTTCCATTTAAGTTTCTTTTTAATTTATTCTTTCTTTCAATAGGTTTGGATGATTTCCCAACATCTTGGGTTACATTTTTTCCTCTAGATTCTAGATGAGTTTCTTGAACCGATACATCATCTAAGCTAGTCGGATTAAACATAAGTATAGTATGCCTCAAATAACTATGAATACCACCTGTGTATTTCAACAATGTTTCTGGTGAGTCCAATGATATGCCTAATGTTAAAGCTCTCTTACGAAATTCCTAAGTATAAATTTGAACACTTTGACCTTTTAATTGACGTAGTGTTTACCAACTCATCATTTCTTGTTGCATATAAGCCAAAGGATAAAATTTCTTTTTAATAGCAGAAACAAAGTCGTTCCAAGTTGAAATTATTTTACCATGCTTTTGGAGATTTGCTTGTGTCTTTCCTTCCCACCATACAACTGTAGTTCTTCCAAGGTGAAGGATAGCAAGCTGGGTCTTATTTCTTTCTGAAACAACTTTCTACACCCTGTAATATACTTCAATTTGTCTTATCCAATTATCAAGCCTTTTAGTGTTAAGCTCTCCATCATAAATTGGAAAATCAAATTTTACATCTAATTTGATCAAAGAGGATTTCTTCTTCTTCTTCTTAGAAGGACTAGATTTATGAGAAGAAGAGGATTATGATGGAAGAAATGGTGGAGGAAGCATTTCTCCCTTTCCCTTATCTTCTTGATCTTTAGGTGATGACATGCCTTCATCTTTGTTCTTCCTTAACTCACCATACATCTCTTCCACCATTGCACATATTGTCATGAAACTATCCAAGAATTGAGATTCTGACCCAAGTGGAGTTTCATCTGCCATCCTTCTTTGTGAAAATACCCTTCCAATCTTTGTATTCGCCTCAATAAGTTCACCTTCACCTAGTCCGAGCCTCAACCTAGTAAGCATTCAAATCTCCACACAAACTTGTCAAACCTTAAAACCTTGCTGCTCTGATACCACTTGATTCGTTAATGAAAAAGGTATTATATACCATGTGTGAATTTTCTTATGTTACTTAGTGCAATGGATTGAAAATATTGTGAAGAACATAAACACATAAACAACTTGAAAACACATTCAAATACATCAACATAGCCAAATTTAATAAAGGAGTTCACCAGACTTTCTAGCTACATCTCCTGTTCCTTTTGCTTCTAGTGCTAACCTCTTTATTTTGTCTTCAAATTGTTGTTACAGGTATGAGCTTGAAAACAGAGTCTCAAATAAGAAAATGAACATCACCCCTGCATTTAGCTCAATATTTTGAGTCAAACGAGTATAAACTCGACCATATTTGGCCACTATGACCTCCAGACCCCCTGGAATGGTCCAAAACCACCCCTGTCCCTACAAAACCACCCTATGTTTGGCAAAAACCACCTCGGCCTGCATAAAACCACCTCAGACTACACGCTAGTGGTATGTTGGGTTTGACACCTGCAATGGTTTATTAAGAAATTGGTGTCTTGGTTAACCAAGTCCCACCCTTTGGCATCTTGGTTCTGTTTTGGTGATATGGTATTGATATACCATACATAGTTGCAATCTGCGGTGAATGTGGGATAAAGCAATAACATGAAATCAAAGGACCGACAGTCGTGGGGTTGACCTCGATAGCAAAATAAATACAAGTTTATCATATCCATTACCAATGTCTTGTCCAATCCAACGGCTATTGTGTCACCCGTTCACCAACTATCTTGGTCGATCTCCACCATCGATCAATCCCACGTGATCCGATGGCTATCACGTCATCTGCTTGCCAACTAGACTAGATGATCTCCACTGTCGATGTGACCCATCCAATCGAATGGTTGTCGTGCAATCTCGTGCATATTCTTGCACGATCGATATCAGATCGAGAGCATGTGAGAAAAGTGGTTTTCTCATGCTACATGTCACCGCTAAGGTTAATCGTGTGAAATTGAGGAATACCGTTTACCATTTTATAAGCGCATGAGATACTGCTTACCGCTTATGAATACTATTCCTCTATTCTGCTAACATGTGGCTTAATCTGATCTCTTTTATTTTGCGCAACTTAATCAGAGTCGTCTATCTCCCCCACTCTCGTTCGTTGATCTGACTGATCCAACAACTGTGCTTCGCTGCTCTGATACCACTTTCATCTGCATTTGAAGACTTTGATCCAGAGGCAAAACTGAATCCATTTTGGATCAAACTCAAACACAAATAAGACCATGATATCCAAAATAGTCACTAGCTAACATGTTTACATCATAACTCATACACAATTATCATTCACATACATGCAAAGTCAATCTAGATTAGTACATCACCATATCACAAATATGTTGGCTCATACCTCAATATCGTAACCATAACTATCTGCATAGGTCAAACTAGGTTGACACAATACATATAACATTAAGATATTCAATGCAATGAACATAACCATCACACATATGACTAATCCAAATTACAACATCAAGATCTCAATGAAATAACCCTAATCATCAAGTTAATAGCATATAACAACAATAAGCTATATATCATGCTCATCAACAACATAAAACCTAATTGTCATGGTAAATTTCATATAACAACAACAAGTTAACCTATAACATCCTCATCAACAACATATCATATAACATGATCATCGAGTTATCTAACCTAACAAACAATAGTAATGCTTACAACCACATGTTACTATCATTCTTGACTATCTAACACATGTGCATATGACTATACTAATCAACTATCATCTATCATGTATGTAGCCATAACATCAAAAGACATGTATATAAAGCTAGTGTATATAAACCTAATGAATATAACAATCCTTAACCTACATACCTTCATGCCCAACAAATAAACTTGTATGACAACAGGCTCTTTCCTCAAGGTCCAATGTTGCAACTTCACTTTGATGATCTGCATCTCTTGCTTTTCCTCATTCAACACATTAGCATCATAACATACTAATAGCACCATGATGACCTAACTTTCATGCCATGAATTCACATGTAATGTGTGACCTACTATTCATGCATAACTATAACCAAGACCATACAGGCATAACAACTGCATATATACATATAACACGAGTACCGAACCATATACACATCATTCTAGCTAGAGTCCAGTCATCAAAGAATTACCATATCAACTTCACAAACCTTGACCTCATGCATGAAAACAACCATTACTCCATTGTACACATTGCCACATGCAACCATCAACATCCATAAGCAATGCCTAATCAACTACACATATGCATGAGTGCATGTAGTCGAGCATAAGCGAGCAATTCTTGTAACCAACCTACAAGACTGAAACATGTAATCAAACATACAAGAATGCAACCTAAAATACAAGGATGTAATCAAATGACATATAACAACATGTAAGCGACATATAATGATATGTAACCAGTCAATACTCATGACGATGCATTCCACAAAATCAACTTCAAGTTCCTCATGACAACCTTACTACAACCATGATCAATATTTATGCAATGCAACAAGCACATGGAATGCAACTGTAAGAGACACGCTTGCAACTAACATGCATCTGTGACCAACACACACCACCCATCTAGTCTGAGGGGTGAGCCATGCTCTAATACCACTTTGTAACACCTTCATCCCACATCCACCCAAGTAACCATTCCAACCGGGGTAAACATGATATGAGAGGCTACTATGATTAAATTTGACCTCCAATGTGACCTTAAGGAAGTGGGTTCGATAGAAATATCACACACAATCATCCAACATCCACTTTAGAATCCTCAAGAGACATGTTAGCCACTCAAACAACCTATCTTTGGGTCCCATTAATGTTCTAGACCTCTTAGGCCATAGTCGCTCTCATGCTATGGGCAAGGGAGCAAATAGAAACCCAAAGTCACTCTCACAGGCTTGCCTCCTAGTGACCAGAGACCAAATTTGCTAGTTTTGTGCCAGCGAACCTGAGATTTAAGCCCCATTTTCAGGCCTAGATCCTAGGTCACTGCCCATAATGGAGTGATAACTTAGAATCAGTAAAAGTACAAGGAAACAATGATGCAAAATCAATAAGTTGAACAAGACCATAATTAGATCCCAACTAGTCATGACAAGGATTTCATCAAACATATCATCAACATGTAACCTACATGTGTAAAAAATAGAATTAAGTGTAGGGATCTCATACTTATTTGAGAAATGCTATGAACCATTGTTCCCTCATGTCATTTTCTACATTAACATTTATTAGGTTATAGACACACTATCCATTCATTTACAAGTAAAAACATGTTGAGAGCCATACTTAACTATTGTCATAAAAAGTACATATAACTAGCATAATAGGGACAAAAATATCATAAACATATCAACCGTGAGATCCAAATATACATCAGTACATTTACACATGAAAATCAAGGGAATGATTTTTTCATTAATGAATGCAATAAACCAACTGGAGATGGGACTACCATGTTCCACTAGACCATAGAATGGCTGAGCCAAATCTCTCTTCAGTCATTCACCTACATGCCATATTCCAAGCATGAATGTGTGACTCAAACCAAAAGATCCAACCAGGGCATACGAAGGCTAAACCACCTCACCCTAATTAATAGAAACTAGGCTTTACCATAATCCATCCTAGATCACCAGGCCAATGCAATGAACACATCATAACAGGCTTTACCATGATCTCCACCCGATCACTAGGCCAAACACGTATGGATGCCACTGGATTTCTCCACCTACACCGTGAGGAATTTTCCTGTCTCTTAGTCTCTCAGGCTTTATCGCAATCCAAAATCAGATCACTAGGCCATAAACCAAGACCCATTCTCTAGGCTTTACCGCATATCCCAAACCCAGGATTACTAGGCCCAACGAAGAGAAAACCACCTCTTGGCTTTACTGTATATCCTGTCACTCACTAGTAGGATTCCTAGGCCCACTAAGGCAACATAATAATGGTTTTACCACAACCCACAGTCTGGCTCAGGGATCACTAGGCCAATCGATTTACCGTGATCCACAGTCTGGTTCAAGGACCACTAGGCCATGTGCTCTATCATTCGTAGATCCAACCCACTCAGCTTTGAACCCATCCGACAATCCAACTCAACCAAAACATGAGCACCCCATCACACCATGGCTATTTGGAAATGGCAAGGCTAGGCAGAAAACATTGTTACACCTATGAAAACCCATGCTAAAATAGAAAAGAACCACATGCAATGCCATGAATGCCAAATATAGCAAGGAAAATACACATGCAAGTTGATACCTGTAATGAAGATTGCTATAGTTGCTTGATCCTGCCTTTCCCTGGTTGATCTTTGCTTCCTCTTGCCTTCTTTTCCTTTCTTGCTTGAATGCCAAAGTTGCTCCAAGAAACTCTAAATGTCCAAGAGTGAGAGAGAGAGAGAGAAAATAATGATAGAGCTCCAATTGAATTGATCAACCCCTACTCAATGATCCTCAAAAGCCTTTTTATTAGTGAGGCCTCTCTTTTCTTCATTTTCGATTATTTTCCTTCATTTTCCTCCTCACATGCAACCTATGACCTTTCATCGAATTTTTCTTATAATTTCCATTATTTTCATAAATAATTTTTCCAAAAATGTCATTTTTCCTTTCCAAATCCTTACCCATTGCCTTTACCGATTCCCTTAGTCATAAACAACCGAATGAACACCCACACCAGGACGTCCTGCCCAACATTCAACTTGGAATACATGTTCCATCAACCGTGATCTTATATATTTTTACATGTAATTTTTACCATGGGCCAGGGCTGTTATAGGATCCATAGGTTGTTAACTCTCCACACAAAGCCCTAAAAATTACTTCACACAAAAAATATAGGAATCTGTAAAGTGAAAAAATTAACTACCGAATAAAAATAAATAAAACAAGAATTAAAAATTACAGGAACAAAAGTTGCAAATACTTAAATCTAATATAATTGTGTATGAAATAAATCAAACAACATATACAAAATTATCCATCTTTGTAAGTGCATCCTAGGAATACAAAATTAAATCACAATAAGATCAACAAAAATATTTTTTCATTAATTAGCTAGAAATTACTGGGTACAGGTTCATAAAACCATTTGGAATGTCGCTGCTACATTAAAATCAATGCTATGCTTTCCTAAAACAACCTTTGAACCTGGATTTTGATCAAGAATTTACACATAAATATGGGGGGTGAGGTGAAACCATTTTCCCTAAAAATGGCTTATAAAATCATGGTTAGTTTGACAAACGATTGATTTGTTTCTATCCTTAGCTAAAGATCTGATCACATAAACTTTATTTGGCCTAAAACCACCTTGAAATAGCTTGACCTAATGCATTATGTTAATATTTAGCTAGAAATAGCTTAATCTAATGCGTCTTGGTAACTCGTCGTTCAGTTTGGGCATAGCTAGACAATGGTCGCAACTATAAATTTCCATTTAAAATAACCATGAATATCTCCCAATCCACACACATTTTGGATGAAATTCCTACTCATAACTTGAATTGGGATGGTCCGAACAAAACCGATGTTTTATTTTTTCTATATTATTCTCTATTTTCCTAGAAAATACACTTGAATTTGATGACTCCAATCTACCTGACATGAGTTGTACAAACTATTAATCTCTGCTGGAGGCTTATAGAACTAACCTTTGTGCAATGTGAATGATATGAAATATTATTGTTGATACTAGGAATAAATCTGATGGCATGATTTGCACTAATTTGGTGGTGAAATATCTCAACCAACAAATGCACCATTGGTAGTTAGCTATAGGAGCATAACTATCGAAATGTTGTGTCTACCAAAACATGGTGTCTACCAGAATGGTGTGTCCCGACTTCTAGTAACTCAATTGCTTCCGGTAATTAGAGTAACACCTGATAACCTTGGAGGAAAGATAGAAACAATAGGAACCAAGATATGAAAACCATCATTAGTAATAAATCAAGCATTATTCTCTTTAATCTGTTAAAAATAGAGGAAAATGACAATAATTAACTACTTTATCATTCTTGGATTCATTGTGACACATTTATGGAAAAATCAGTTAAGAGAGACAATGGACGGGTAAGAGATGGTTAAAGGAATATCCTAAAATGACTGGAAATGGATTCTTGGAATAGTGAAAAAGGTGTCGATTTGATAGCTCATAACATATTTAAACCTAAGACTTAAACTGAGATGAGTGATGTGGAAACCAAAAAGTAGATGTGAGACTTTGACAATGGAAAAACATTTTTTTATCATTATTTATATTTTTTAAATGTCATATATTATTTTTATATTAATAATTAAATTAATTACACATATATCTCTTATTAATTTTATTAGGAAAGAATTGATGTATTTTTTTTAATTTCAATTACATTGTTTCTTTCTTTGTACACTAAAATATTTGATTTTGGTTTATATATCTATATATATATATATATATATATATATATATATATATATATATATATATATATATATATATTCTTGTTATTCCTAAGTAACTCGACAAGAAATTAGTTTTAGATAATTCTAAAAGTTCGTGATCTATTGTAAAATTTATTTAATGATTTCATTTTTGTCTTTACTGGTATATTTATAAAACTATCCGCCAATTAGTTACTAATCAAAAGAATAATTAATCTATAAGTGTTATTCTGACATAAGGAATTCCTATCGGTGGTGTAATTAATCAAAGCTAGTTGTATCTATATCATGTATAATTTTGAGACTACAAGATGTTCGTAATCTAACATATATGTATATTTCACCTTAAAGGAATTAATTATGAGGATTAGAATTGATTAATTACTTAGGAATGAATAGATTATCAATGTAACTTATTATGTTATGCATCATTATTGGATTTCGAGTGTGCTTTGGGTCTATGTAAGCACATTTGTTCATCCTTACAAATTTGTAATCTCGTAATATTAATTAATTACTTATGAATCAGTATATTATCAATGTAGCTTATTATGTTATGCATCATTATTGGATTTTGGGTGTGATTCGGGTTGATGTAAGCACATTTGTTCATCCTTACAGATTGGTAATCTTGTAACTTACTTTCCAATGTAAATGATAAAAATAGTTGCAAGTATTTTAATATAGGCTCGTGATAGAATCAAGACTCAATGCCACCTAAAATAAATTTAAAAGAAAGTCTATTGTGACCTCCAAGCTAAGTGCATAGAAGTGTAGAAAAAATTCATAGAACCTATCATTCATAGACCACAAGTTAAAAAGGGCCATGAGGGTTGTCATTAATCTAAAGAAATTGATGAGAAAACCAAACAAATGCCAAACCAAAATGCCTTCCCAGAGCACCAAGCTCCAAAGCGCTCTACCTAGCAAAATCCCTATGCAGCTAACCAAAGTTACAAATCACAGTGTGACGAACAAAATTCTCTAATACAATATTCATAACAAAGAAAGACAAATTTAATAAAAACTACAAAGCACATCATATGATTACAAAAACCATGTGAGATGTATGTGCCTTCAGGATCACCTCTTTTGAACATTGGTTAGAAAATCTACCTGAATCCAATGTAACTATAGTATGGCCCTATAGATCAATCCGTGGGCACCAAAAATCATCAATGGAGGAAAACCTATGAAGAAATTAAGTTTTTTTCAACAGGAAAAAATGGAACTTCTTTCATTAAAAAAAGTTTACATAAATCAATTACATATTTGCTATCGGTAGATCTAGATGACCTAGATACATTCTTGATGTAGGTTAGAATGAAAAACATATATCAAAATAAAAAATAGGGGCAAAACAAATCCCATCTGTATCCACGATAGGATAAAATAAAACATAGCATATATAGAAAAAACTAAATAGTCTAGAGGATGAGACTCCAAAAAATACAAAACCCCTAAGGGAAATACATCAGACAACTTTCTAAGAATAAAGGCATTGATCGAAAGTGTTACCAAAAATAGAAGGATAATATACAAAAGCTAATAAAAAAAAAAACAAAGCCAAGAAGTCCGAAGAAAACTAGTGCTCAAAAAACCTAATCCCTAGAAAATTCCATGGAAAAAGTATTCAAACTCATCAGAAGGGAGACTTCTCTCTTAGAGAGAGCATCAACCAATGAGTTATTTTCCCGATACACATGTTGAAAGGATATGTCGCTAAAGGAGGAAAACATGAACATGATATTTTGCATCGAATGTGATAAGAATGGAACCTCAAGAGAGTTCCTTCCCTAAACCCATTCGATGAACGATTTGGTGTCATTGATTTATCGAAATATTCTGTTATTTGATAGTTCTATAATATTGAATTATAATAGAAAACACACTGGAAATAGGTTGACATAAATTGTGCAATTAATGCATGTCTCCATACTTCAAAACTAATGGCTCTCACATTGTAATATTTTTTCCTCGCAGACCTTAAATACATTTGATTGTAGTTTTGAAGAGTAATAGAGTGAGAATGTGTGTATGGAAATCGGTAAATATGATAAAAGAAAGAATTTATTTCTGGAGATGTTTCAATTGAGCGAGACGCTGCAAGTTCACATTTCTCAAAATCCTAAGGTTTTTGGGTTGTTGTAATGGATATGTAAATAAAATAATAATTTATTAGATTTAATTTAAAATTGGTTTAGTGTATGTTAATTACAGATTTTGAATTTAACAAAACATGTAACGAAACATGAAACTGTTAGAACTTTCCAACTATTTCCCTGTATTCTTGGGATAGTAGCTAAAACTGGCTCCTATGGATTGGGCTACTTTTTCTATTATGAGTTTGGGAAAAAACACATAAAAGGAATTGTTTCTATCAAGGAAGGTACAAATATCTCTAATGGTCTAGTATATATGTAAAACTAAAAGGGGAAGATAAGGAAATTGTAGTGTTGTGTTCTCTTACTGAGTCTGGAGATCATTTTTTAACCTTTATCAGTTTTAGTTCTACCGATACCATTGATTTTCATGATGTTGTGGGATATTTGTTGAAGGAGGAAACTCGGCAGAAATATAGCTTTTAAACCTCAACATCAGAAGCAATGGTGGTGAGTGGTCAATCAAAAGAAAAAGAAAATAATTCGATATGCACATCAAGATCAAAGTCAAGAGGCATGAAGAGTAAGTTAAAGTGTTGGTATTGTAACAAATTAGGGCATCTAAAAAAGGATTGTTCAAAAACAAAGGAACAGGATACTAAAAAGGACTCTACAAAAGAAGTTAATTAAGATAAATCAAATGCAAGTATTTTTGATGAGGCATTACCCACTTCAACTATTTCTCAACGTCATCATAATTGGTTGTTGGATTCTAGTGCTTCCCATCATATGTGTCTTCATAGGAATTGGTTCTCTTCATACCAATGTATTGATGTCGGTGTGGTTTCCATGTGTAATGATGTTACATGCAAAACTGTTGGAATTTGTAATATCATGATTAAAATGTATGATGGGATTGCTAGAATGTTAATAGATGTGAGACACGTGTCTGAGCTTAGAAAGAACTTAATATCTTTAGGAGTGACAAATTTTGTTGGTTATAAATTTATAGTTCAAGATGGACTTATGAAGGTGTCAAAAGGTATCTTGGTAGTCATGAAGGCTAAAAGGTTTGGGAACCCATATAAGCTTAAATGAAGGATAGAAACAGATAATGAAACAATATCATCTGAAGGTGGAAGTGACTCTACTCGTTAATGGCATTAATGCTTGGGTCATATGAGAGACTAAGGGATGAAGACATTGATTGATCATAAGTTACTTCCAAGCTTAAAATATTTGAATTTGAATTTTTGCGAGCATTGTATTTATGAAAAACAACTAAGATAGAAATTTAAAACATGAAAACATGTTAGTAAAGGTATCCTTGATTACATCCATTCAGATCCTTGGGACCATCTCCTAAAGTATATTTTGGAGGATCTTCATATTTTATAAAATTTATAGATAATTATTCTTTAAAGGTGTGGATTTATTTACTAAAAATAAAATTTGATATATTTGATGCTCTTAAGAAGTATAGAGATTTGGTTGAAAAGAAAAATCATAGGTTAATTAAATTTTTGAGAATTGACAATGGAACCAAGTCTACTTCAAAGAAATTTGGAAATTATTATAAGGAAGCCAAGATCGAAAGACATAAAACCACGGTTTATACTACTCAACAAAATGGGGTTGTTGAACACATGATTAGGAATATTCTAAAGAGAGAAATGAGTATGCTCAGTAATGCCAAATTGCAGTAGGAATTGTGGGTAGAAGCATTTCGTATAATGTGCTATATGGTAAATCGGTCACCATCAACTGCAATTAATTATAATATTCTCGAAGAGGTATGGATAGATCAACCTTGTGATTATTCAAACCTTAAAGTTTTTGGTTGTGATGCCTATGCTCTTATTCCAAATAATCAATATTCTAAGTTAGATCCAAAATAAAAAAGACTAATATTTGTTGGATATGGTGTTGGATTTAAGGGGTATATATTGTGGGATCCTACTACACACAAAATCATCATTAACAAATATGTTATATTTTATTAATCGTCACCCATAAAATTAGATGTAGATGGTGAAATGAAACGAAAAAAAGTACCAAAATCTCAATAAGAGAAATTGGAAACTCAATCACCTTCAAAGGAGGAGGATCACGAATATGTTCATGAAGAAAGTCCCGCAGAAGCAGATGAGGATACATAAATTTCTTAGGAAACTGAGGAAATATCACAACAACTTCTATGAAGATATACACAGATCAGATCTTTTCCTAAAAGTTATGACAGTTTTTCTACACTTGTTTCTTTAATTTCTAATGATGGAGAACCTAGTTGTTATTAGGAAGCAATGGAAGTATCTGATAGTGATTAATGGAAAGTAGCAATGAAAGAGGAAATGGATGCCTTACAAAGGAGTAAGAGATGAGATCTGGTGGAACTTCCTACTAAAAGGAAGTTTGTCAGTTGCAAGTGGGTTTATAAATTGAACAAAGATGTTGATGATACTATTCAGAAGTACAAAGAAAGACTAGCTGCAAAAGGATATTCAGAAGGAAGGTGTTCATTTCCATGAGACTTTTTCACCAGTTGTTAAGCTTGTTTCAATTCAAGTTGTGTTAGCATTAGTTTCATTACTTGAAATGGAGTTAGAGGAGCTAGATGTTAAAACAAAATTCTTACATGGAGTTTTCAATGAGGATATATATGGAAAAACAAGAAGGGTTTGTTCAAAATTGCAACAAGAGGTTTGTTTTCAAACTCAAGAAGTCATTATATGGCCTGAAGCAGCCTCCCAGGTTATGGTACAAGAAGTTTGATTCCTTCATGATGAGCCACAATTTTAATAGAATTGAATATGATCATTGTGTTTACTTTCAAAAGTTGGAAAATTGCATATTCATTATTTTGTTGTTATATGTTGATGATGCACTTGTAGCAAGCAAAAGAATGGTTGAGATCAATAGGTTAAAGACTTAGTTGGCTAGGAATTTCCAAATGAAGGATCTTGGCATAGAAAAACAAATCTTGGTCATGGAGATACACCGAGACTAGAAACATGGTAAGTTGTGGTTATCACAATAAAAGTATGTGGAGAAAATACTTTTGAGATTTGGTGTGAATAATGTGAGACCTGTTCAAATCCCTTTAGCTTCTGATTTCAAGATTTCTTTAGGTTTGTGTCCTAGTAATGACAAAGAAAAGGAGTACATGTCTCGTGTACCATATGCTAATGCAATAGGATGGTTAATGTATGTGATGATTCATACAAGGACATATATTTCACGTGTAATTGGTGTTTTCAGTAGATACATGGAAAATATAGGGAAAGAGGATTAAAAAATAGTGAAATGGGTGCTTTAGTATCTTATGGACACAAGTAATTATTGTATCACCTATAATGGTAGTAGTGATTCAGTCTGTGGTTATGTTGATTCAAATTTTGCAGGTGACTTGGACAAGAGGAGAATCACTTCTAGTTATGTCTTTACTCTTGCAGGTGGAGCTGCTATTTGAATGTCAAAGCTTCTGAACACAGTTGCTTTATCCAATATTGAGGTGGAATACATAGTTTCCCCACATGCTTGCAATGAGGAAATTTGGTTAAAAGGATTGTTGGGTGTGTTTGGAATGATGCAGGACAAGGTGAAAGTATTTTTGATAGTCAAAGTGTTATTTATTTGGCTAGGAATCCAACTAATCACAATAAGACAAAACATATACCTATTAAAAACCATTTTGTAAGATAGGTTATTCATGAAGGTGGAGCGAGGGCTCTAGAAAATGTCCATACAAAGAAAAAATGTGTAGACATGTTCACAAAACCAATTTTATTAGAGAAGCTAAAATGGCATTTGTCTTCTCTTGGATTGCAAGGGAGGTGATGAATATTTTGGGCATGATATATTAGGTAAATTATTGTCAAGGTGGATATTGTTAGAAGTTGCCAACTATTTCCATATATTCTTTGGATAGTGGCTAAAAGTGGCTCCTATGGATCAGGTTGTTTTTATCTGAGTTTAGGAAAAAACACATAAAAGGAATATTTTTTGTTTTATGTAAAAAAATTAGTATGTAATTGTTTTAAAATCTATGGACAAATTTAGAAAAAATCTGACACAATGTTATTTATCCATGTAAGCATGTATGTAGAGGCAATAAAAAAAGAACACATAAATGAAAGGAGAGTGTGTTGAATGGTTGGAAAATGTATGCCTATGAGTTGGCTATTGTAAATCTCCCTTGAATAATAATACGGATTATCATTTCCCTGTGGATGTTTCCCTCCTAAGGAGGGTTTTACCATGTAAAACACTGTCAATTTTTGTGTTTGATTACTCTGCTATCTTTTTTATTTGTCATTATTTTCTACAACTAAATCTATTTGCAAATTATGATTTCGCTACTCAACTCAACAAAAACATAGTTCAAGGCATGAATCACAATTCAATAATCTTACATATGTGTGTTCATTTGGGTTCATTTGATACAATGTTTCATGCTCATTAGATGCATAGAATCTATAATACAATGCTCCATATTGTGGGGATAATATATTGTCTTCCTCTCTACTTGGGTTCAAAGTTTTGGTTATGACATATTTGTATCTAACACAATTATCTATCTTAATTCCTTGTAACATGATTATCTACCTCAATTCCTTAAAATAATAAGTAGATGTTGTTCCTAGAAACAGCTAGTACTAGATTAGTACAATGAACTACATAAAAAATACAATACTCTATAGGAGTGAAATGTACATTATCTATTAAATACACAAGATATATAATAAAAATGAAAATGGATTTATTTTAATTTTCCACATTCCAAAAATGGTATGTAGAAAACTACATGTGTAAGTGTGTAGAGTCGAGGAGGTATGTGTCTTACCATAGAAGAGAAAAAATATTCATCTTCCTGCAAATGAAAACATTCTCAATGCCTTTTCCATTAACATAAGCGTGATTTTTTAGCTTGTACAAAAACATTGATTCATTTTAAATAAACCTACACCATTATTATTAGTCCCTGCCTCCGGCATAGCAGGGACTATAGCGTTCGATCCGCCGTTGACTCCCTATTAATTTGGGTTGACCAGAGCATTTAATTGATGTTTTTCGCTTTTACCCAAAGTTTTATTTTAGAGCCTTGATGTTTCTTGCTTTTTATCCAAAGTTTTATATTGGAGGTCTTATTGCCGGGTTGCTGAATTTCCAAATCCAAAAAAAAAAATTAACCAAAGTTTGGATGGCTTGTTTTGCTTTGTGAATTTTAGACCAAAGTTTGGATGGCTCATTTCGCTTTGTGAATTTTAGGCAAAGTTTGGATGGCTCATTTCCACCCACCGCATAAAATGTTATGTAAACAGTTTCGAAAAATACTTTGAACATTTATAGTAATTCGTCTGCTTCTTACACTTGACGCTTACACTTCACACTTACACTTGACACATGCCACACAACGTGCTTACACCTGCCACACATGCTCATCCATCTTAAACTCGCCATAGGTTTACATTCAGAGATAAATATACATTTGGAGCTAGGCATTCAATTTTTAGTTGCAGATATGACTCATTTCATTTTCAATTTGTGCTGAGAGACTTTGATAGCAAGTTGCAGATAGTAAGATGTCTCACATAGCAGGTTGCAGGTAGTAAGGATGTCTCACATTCCAAGCAAAGAAACCATTTTCAGTAGTCACCGTAGGTCCAAGCAAAGAAACCATTTGCAGTAGTCACGTCAATTAAAGGTACACATCTCTGCCTGCTTGTTTCTGAACTCATAAGCTTCATCATCTCGGTACCATATGCATTTATTTAGCTAGTTTATCAATTCCTGTGACTGATGCTAATGAAGAGTTGTTTGTCCTTGTGAGTGGAATAACTTCCTGTTCCCGCCTCGACATCTCTGCTCCATCATCGACCTTCAGTAATTAATTCATCTGATGGCAGCTAGGTTTCCTAATAGCTCTGACAGTTCATCAGTGAGTTTCATTGTTTTCTGTTTGGGTGATACAGTGCTGGGTTTGGCCTTGCGATGGTTTATTTGCTCCATGGATTCACCACTAGATGCCATCCGCTACGCTACTGCAACTTAGGCATGGCTTATTGACTCTTTTTCAACTGCAAATTTCTCCCATTGCGCCGCCCTAACAAGTATTCACCATTTCTCAGATAACTTTTCTTTCTGTGTATTATTATTTCCTTATTCCGCCATTAAGGTAATACTTTTTCTTTGGTCTATTTCAGCTTCATCTAGAGGCATCTTAGCGCTATAGGTAGCAATGCAAGGTGCCTCTTCCGAAGCTCTATCATGGCTTCGTGTTCTAGATACAGTTATTTCTTCGGGTATGTGTTAAAGTCTTTCTTTCTCTGGTCGCCTATGGGTGGCAGAGCTTTCATGGGTTCGATTACGGTTTCCGGAATAGATTTTCCTCCTCCTGAGTTCACGTAGTAGGGTTTTGCCTAGCTCTAAAGCATTCAGTCGTAATGATGTTGATACTCTGTTAAATATTTTGGGCATGCGGAATAGCTTCGCCCTTCTAAGGCAAGCTTTCAGCAATGTAATAAGTTATATTTATTTGAGCAGAATATAGTTTGCGAGCGTTCCTTTCCAGAGAATTCCTCAGGTTCATTATGGATTTTGTTTATTAATCCCCATGAGGATTACTTTGATAAGGGTTTCAAACCCTTGTTGAACGCGTTATTATTTTGCTGCAAGATATGAAGTTCCAACTCCATACTTTCACGATAAAATCGCAAGTTCAGTTATTAAGTTGCCATTCTAGCTTTTCATTATAATTTGATTGTACATATAATGGTTTTTCCTTTTCGATCTATCACTGTAAATTTTTCTTTGCATAGTTAATGTGTTTCAAGTTTTGAGCTTTGGCTATGTAATTACTTGTTTAGTTCATGATATCTAGTTTTTCAAGTCCCTTCGAATTTGTTTAGCTGTATTCAAGAGATCATGGTTGCCTAGCTTACTCAGGCTCTGAATTATAAATCTCAGTGGGAACATTGTCTCTTGAATTAATATGTTTCCTCTCGTCGGATCTTTCCTCGGAAATATAAATTTAGTTTTCCTTTTTTTTGGAATTATGGTTGGCGCTCTGTTATGTATTCTAGCTCCATAGAAGTGATCTCGACCTGTATATAAATGTGAATTTCTTTGCGGGGCTTGTTTTTAAGCTAGGAGGATTTTCGACCTATTATACTACATGTGTTTGGAGGCTATCTTGCCCTTCTCATTTACTCTACTCTATTTTGGTGAACTGCCATAGGCCTATAACAAAAAATGATTATTGAAGTATTTCTTTATTTGATTGCATTCAGTATTTACAGGGTTTGAGGCCATTGAACTCGGCCTACTGGTTTATTTGTTATTTGATACTATGATTCTCTAGATTAGAGAATTACATGGATTAGTTACTTGTATTTTGTTGTTCATAAATGTTTCGAGAAAGCTTTTGTTCGATAATCTTTATTTGAAATAAATTTGTCTAAAGTGGGATCGCAATGATGAAAGAAAGTGTAACTTCTTTCCTCCCCTGCCAGTGCCACAACGATGAACGCAACTACAACTTGCCCTTTCCAGAACGATAAAAGAAACTACAACTTTGCCGCAACTATGAAAGAAGCTGCAACTTTCCCCTATAAGTGGACCAACTTGAAGAGGTAAAAGAAACAAGAAAACTCAAAAAATTATACTTGAAGACGTAATCAAAATAGACAATAGAGATAGATATATAAGTACAAGTTTTCTTACTATATCGGTTCACTTTGAGTTTTTAAAAATAGGAAAAATACATTACGGTATTTTTTAAAACTATCAAAACAATCTTACCATATCATAAAATAAGAAAAATACTTTAAAACCATGAAAACAATCTTACTATATCGGTTCACTTTGATTTTACTATTTTATACTAGTTTGAAAGCCTTGTTAAGGTTGCTGCATGCCATCTTCATGCACCGGTGGGCAAGTCATTTTTGGCCACCTGGTCCACATGCATTATGTTGCAGTCATCATTCTTTAGACCATGACCCTCTAGGGTTTAAACAATATGGTTACAACCATGGAGCTCTCAGGTGCTTTGGGGTTTAACGAAGATGACAAGCCTGAATCTAGCCACTGTATGGTTACATCCATGGCACGTTGGGGTTTAACACATACAACAATCTTGAATCATGCCACTGTATGGTTACGACCATGGAGCTCTGGTTTTAACGTACAAGCATGAATCTGGAAACTGTGTGGTTACGGCTATGGCACTCTAGGGTTTAACGCAGACCACAAACCCTAATATGGCGAGCTAGGCTGCCGAAACCTTGATTATATTTATAATATAGATGCCTTGGTTATATTTATAATATAGAGGCCTTGGTTAGATAGAAGCATGAAAGGAATTTGCATTGCAGACAAAACAAAAAAGACAAACCAAAAGGGTAAACTGAAAGCTTGCGAATTCACAGGAAAAACTGTACTCACATACAAAGAACAATTCAAGTAGTAGTTAGATGTAAGCAATAAGCTCATTTGATTGCAAACATGTTACTAATTCCTCGAAGGGAACAACTGTTTATTCAAAAATTCCATTAAATTTATTTCAAACACAAATCAAAAAAATAGGGAAAAAGAGGAATCTTGAGCTTCAAGTTCATGTATGGCAATAGAAACCCTAGCACACAAAGCAAAGGAAACTGCAACACATGTTTAGATATCCTTGAATGAAACGTATGGATAGGTAATTTCTGTAGCCGATAGTTGAAAAAGAGAAGTTCGACTTCCTGATACACTAAAGCCTTCGGGGTTACAGTATGAACACAAGAAGAAAAAATACGTTGAAATTTGCTATACTTTCAAGGCATCAACATTTATACCTGATAATGCTGCGAGCGTTGAGCGTAATACCTCGAAGCACAAAGAAAATGGTCAATAGAACATTTGGGTGTGATGCAGAGTAGAGCGACTATCTCGCCTCATCACAAAGAAAACCAAATAACTCAGTTCAGTTACGGAATAGGGATTTGCTTACCTTTGAAAAGCCTTGAAGGATTTCCACCGCTAGCATCCATTAAAGAAAATCTCCCCTAAATCTCCCCTCATCCATTTCAAGCAACAACAACATTTAAACCCTGTAGCCGGGAGGGCCATCACCATCTTCATCTCCAAGTGGTATGCTGGATCAAGGGCCTGGACTACGACACATTTAAGTAACAGGGTAGAAATTACATGGATGTGGTTCATGCGCTAAAGCAACCTGTAGTAGCGCAAAGCGTCAATGATGATTGCTGGTATTTTCATGGCGGTTTTGCACATACAGGTGAAGGGCGTGAAGTGCCAATGATGGATGTTGCTGGCATTAATTAATTTGAAAACCAATCGTTGCATGCATGAGGGCGTGTGTCTACGCCAAGTGATATTTAACTTTGAGATTATTCAGATGCCCACATTTATGTACGTGTGTTTATAAATTTTACATGTCGCACGTTGCATTACAAATGTCGTTTCAAATTAGTAAACCATCAACCATATGCATCAAGCATCAAATATATGTTTTGTACATGCTATAATGTTGACTAGGATGATTAATTGTATTGTACTTGTTTCAAATAAGTAATTTGTACACGCCAATAGCAGGATGATCCCTATGATCATTTTTAGTTTTAAACTAATATAAGATTAAGCCAATAAAACAAGACAGATCGAACGCATGGCATAGCCGGATGATCACTATGATAATTTTTGGTTTTAAACTAGTATAAAATTAAAAAATTCGAAGGGCCAAAAAATATTTAAACACAACAAATCAATATTCCATATTCCAGAAAGCGATGATCAACCCTGACACAAGGAACGCTTTGTTTCCATAAACGAGCAGTAAACGAGAGCGTTTGAATTGTTCCCACTTGCAATTCCTTTTGAGTCGCTCGAAATAAACTGCAGATCTTGAATATCGCCAACTCATTGACTTTAAAGTGGGGAGGAGATGAGATGTCGCTGAATAAAACATAAATCTGTGGTCTGCATATCGTAAGTCTCGTCGACTAATGGACTCCAAAATGGAAGACCTCCTCAAAATCGTGTTGATATTTTTATATATTATGATAATTGTATCGACGAGATTTCAGTTTGGAATGACGAAATGAGTCAGATTCAAAATTAATTTTATATTTATAAGTCTCTTAAGGATTGATTAAGGATGGCACACGCTTACAATGAAGTAAGGATTCCAGACCCGGCAGGGACTGCCGCTGCTTGCAGACCTTGTTCCAATGGCCATTATACTTCTGACTCCTAACCATACACATCAAACATACTATGGCAAAAAATAAGAAGTAAAATAAAACGCAAAAAGAAAAATTCATTCGGCCTAATAAATCCTGATAACTTGTAAATATTTGATAAGTATTGGGCTTTGAGTTAGCCCATTACAAAATCCTTGTGAGAGACCAAATATGGATCATTGCAATGAAATGTATATGCATCATTTTTTCTGCCTCAGAATATTAATGTATGGTAGTGTGGCCCAAAATACACTTATTGTAATTGTCTTATTTTTTAAGCATTTTATAAAAGGTTTTTTCAAGATACATTTACAGTGTATTTAGTGCATCACAATGAAAATAAATTATTGATCTGTCCAATATTGAGAAGAATTTCGATCAGTTAAATAATGAGATGAATTTCATATCATTGATTGTATTTGTAATTAGGAGTTAGATTATTCTATTTCATGGAAAAAAAAATCTATCCAATAATAAGATGAATTTACTTAAAAGTGGCTTCCATCTTCAACTTTTCTCTATCATGCTTAAACATGAGACTCTATGGACATTAAACTCACCAACTTTATATTTTATATTTGGAGAAACATAGTTATACTAGCATAATTTGATAAATTAAATGGTTGATAAATGTCAATGATATGCATGATAACACTTACCTCATGGTAAATCTTACATGACCAAGATTAAAAAAAATCTTAAAATTAATTAATCATATTATAACATTATTTAAATTATTATTATTAATATTAATTATAAAAATAATTTATATATGAGCTAAACATGTGTAGCCAGGTTCTTGACCATGGAGAGTTCATCCCCACTTTATGATGGAAATTCTTAACCTATAAATATAATTTGTTACTAATACTATGGCTTACTAATACCATATGACCAAAAAAACATAACTCATGTGCATATGATACATGCTCATATGATCAATTTTAAATTAATCAAATTACTTAAAAGGGCAAAAAGGGCACAACTACTTTTAAGATAAATTTCAACCTTTGATTTGTGACTTATTCTAAAATATTCCATGGTGGTAAAATCTCTACCATCCACCTAATAATTATTAATAATTAAATATAAATTGTGGTAGGCCTATTCCAAAATATACATGCCTATTTGGTTAATTAACCATTAAAATCACTATACCTCATTTATACTTAATTTCAAAAAAATTAAGATGTAGTCTAATCAATAGATGTTTTGATTTTATGTATTGGAGATATAATTTTTGACAATATTCTGATTACACATTTTTTAAAATGTTTTTTTAATGTATAAATATATTTAGCTTCCAAAACCCGAACTACAACATAAATAAGCCTAAAATGTATTTGAAACACTCATGAAAATGGACATGGATAGATAGATATATACTGATTCATTATTCCAATGATACACATATTAATACATGTCATTGACCATTGGATTTATCATCTGAGAGGTCCTTTAGACTGACAATGCCAATTCATATTCCCTTGAGGGTCTTTATATTCCTTCTCAAGTCAATATGGCATATTTACATAATCCCTAATGATTATGTTTGTAACATTACCCCATTAATTCGATGAAGTGTATTTCCACAACTTTAAATTCAATAATTTCACTATATTGTTTTTCTAGAAGATTCAATAATAAATTGCACGTATCATTCCAAAAATTGTATAGAAAACTCTGCAAGCTCCAACTATTTTATTTATAAATTGGAAGGAAATTACATCAAGTAATCTAGAAGGAAACCTAGTGGGTATATTTCAAAAACCATTGTCTTGAATTCTCATCTTTGAAACTTGTCCTCCATGGCGTATTTAGACTTCAGCCTTCCTAAAAAATATAATTTTGGCCCTCAATTCGGCCCTTTAAGAGACAACGAATTCAACTCTTTTGGTTAATCCAATTTTGACTCCACTGGAAATTCGATCCTTTGCAATTTGATCCTTAGGAACCCATGGTCCACGAGATAGGAAACTTGACCCTTTGATAGTACTTTATTTGGACCACCTTCAGAATATCATTTCATACCAAAAAGTATTAATTCAACTTCCAACTTGTAACAAAAATTTAGCCCCTGCAACACGAGAAACTCAGCCTAGTAACACCAGAAATTCAACTCCTACAATATGAGCGAAACTTAGCCCCAACCACACCATAAATTCGGCCCCTACAACATGAGAAACTCACCCACCACCAACAGTTTAAATTTAGCCTATGGCTTGAAGAGAAACTTAGCCGTTGGAACTCTATAAATTGAACCCTATGTAAAATATGCAATTTGACCCTTGTGTAACTAGAAATTTTGAGTTTTCTAGGTATATAGATCAATCTCCTCTAGGAATAGAGATTAAACCTCCTTGGAATACCAATTCAAGCTCTTTTGAAAATAATATTTTTATTGATCATCTAGGGTGGCCTAGTATCCATTGAAACAACCACCACGATCTTATTGATTTTTTAGAGTGACTTCTATACAAATAATTACTTCCAATGACTTAGTTCCTTTTCACAATATTATATATAATTCCATCATTAATAAATTACACAGAAGATATTAATATTATAGCATTTATGACAACATGATAAAGAAGATACAACCAAATAAAGAAGATAATATTTTTACCCTGGGAAAACCCACTTGGGAGAAAAACCTACCAACCTTCTTCTTAGAGAAATATTTAGTTCAACAAGAGATACATCATAGTCAAGCTTGTGGTCACACTAACTAGCATGATTCCATCACAAGACAACCACAAATATTTCAAGTCATACCACCTTCACTTGTCCACAAAATCCTCCTTGAGTAGCTCAGTCAAGGTATGTAATAAGGCCAAGTTTTAGCTTGTTTCTCTTCACATAAATGGCCAGACTTGACCTTAATCTCACTACAAAAAATTGAACTTAATGATATACTTTTTCTCCTCAAAAACTCAGACTTGATCTCAAAAATCTTGGACATCTAGTAGGAGTTTATTCACACATGCAAGGGGAATTGTCTTTGAAGATATATCGGTTGGTTACTTCTCCTTTTTCTCGAACTTCTCTTCTAGTATTATCCACTCTACATAAAAAACAAACTTATCCTATGAGAGATTTGAATTTGTGACTTTTATGGTGAATGAATCACTTATTTATATGCACTTGAATGGGTCTAAATGTGTTTCTCTTGGGGCAGAGCTAACTTGATCACATGTAGGACGAATTGACATCTTATGGTGTCTAAAATATAAATTCAAAAATTCAATTTACCACTTTTGAAAAAGCCATGAAGAACATGCCTTATAAAAATATTCTTTTGACAAATCAATAAATAAATTCTCTTTTATCACAAGCATGAAGAACATGCTAAATATAATTTTTCTTTCATCACAAATATAATTTTTATTTATATTTACAAGTATAAATTGTATATTATGAATAATGACCATAATTACAAAATTCAACACTCCCTCTTATTTAGGTAGGTATTCATAATGACTATCCAAATGTGCTTTGTTGAAATATTTTCTTTAAGAATAAGGTTTCACAACTCACAACATCAACATCATAATCCTCTGGGTGAACAATCTTGACCTATAAAAATCATAACATCCACTTAGTACCATTATCTCGGCTAGCATACCTAACCTATGTTACAACATCAATATCCACTAGGTACCATCATCCAGGTTAGCATACCTAACCTATGGTACAACATCATTATCAACCAGTCACTGTGATTTGCTCGAAATGTCAACCTCATGGTATATGGAATAGTACATGTTTTCCATCACCAAGGTAAACCTTAGGGAACATCCATGTTCCAGCTTTACAGGGCTGGCTAAAAACTATTTGACATCCACATCCTCACTCCATAGGGTTTTCCATCACCATGGTTAAATCCTAACAGACATCTATGTCCCAATTCCGTAAGCCCCATTCCAAGCCATACTTCTGCAACCTCACTCTAGGCTATACTCCTCAGGCCTCACTCCAAGACATATTACACATGGCTCACTCTAGGCCATGATTCTATATGGGCTCACTCAACACGTAACTAAGCCTGATGCTAAAAGACACCCACTCTTATAAAGTGACCGAGATGAAACACTAAAAGGAACCCACACTTTTGAGTGGTTGGGACTTGAAGGCCATTCTTCCTAATATGAGTCAAAACAATTGACCTAGGAAGAATAACCATCCTCTGTTACATCACCATCACTCCCTCTCATGAAGAGAGGTATCAACAAGTAACAACTATTCCATGAAGTACACAAAAATTCACCTAGGGAAAATGATATTTTTTCAAAATATTAGCTATCTTCTCATCAGACATAAGAATATACCAGAGCCTCACTACTCCATTCTGCATGATGTCATGAATCTAGTGGTACCTATTATTGATGTGTTTTGACCAATCAGGTGAAATATACTCTACCTCTGCTTCCTAATCATTTAATAAATCATAATAGAATAGAAGCAACTTCTAGATGTACTCTTCCTATTTTTCAACATTCAGTCCATCATTCCAAACTTCTAGTCCCAAATAATAGTGCATCAAATAAAAATATTTCATATCAAATTCAACACCCAACTCCCTCTTAATATATAACAAAATAAAATATTCTACCACGACTTCTCCCTTTGACACATGAGTCCTTTGATCAAAGCTATCAACCCAAATTTCTTCTTCAATGTAAAAGTCTTCTTGAATCATTAATCTTCTTCTCATGTACCTCAAGCTTCTGAGGTAGCCGTTATGTACACAACTTCTTTCATAAAAAATGACAGTCTCAGAAATCATAAAAATAAATTTAACGAAAGTGTACCTGATAAGATGCCCCTTCATAGTTTTCTCCCTCTTACTAAGATAAGCCTTCACTTTGTAGTTCTCTTAATTTGATTAATCTTATAGGTCACAACTGAATTATTTTTGGCATAGATCAAGACATACTTCAATCTTGATGATCAACTTGCTCCCTCTAAATCCATATTTCTTCTAGCATGATATCTCTCAATACAAGTTCTCTTGTCACAAGCTTTGCTTTGTTTTATCAATCTTATCATCTGCTACCAAAACCTAGGCATCCTTCACCATGTACCTGCAATCCTCACTAGGAGGTCATGGAAGAAAAAACACAACCAAGCAAGGAATACAAGGACACGAGACTAACTACTAGTGAAATCAACAATAGTAATGATTAAAGATATATAAAATACTTATCTTTTAGGGTATCGTCTCTCTCGTGATCTTATATCTCTTGCATCCATATTTCATATCAACTTTGTCTGTCTAATGTGATTCCTTGCTTGCATGAGCTAGGGTTTCTTCTTTCAGCAGAAACATCCCATCCAAGGATTTTGTTTATAAACCCTAGGAATTTCTTGTCCAAGCCATTTTTTTCTACTAGGGTTTACAAACCCTAGACATAAACAGTCTAAAACCCTAGAATGAATATTCTCTTTACATAATTGATGGTTCTATCTAGGGTTTTATCCATAAACCCTCGAGTTTTTCAGTCTTCTGAACCCTAATTCTTCAAATATGCCTCTGACATATTTATACAATCCCCATGCTTTACTAAACTATCAAGGGTATTCCAAGCATTGATTCTCATTCCAATAATGAAAGGTTCTGCAAGCTATTTTTACTTGGTTTCTAATCTTAAAGAAGAGATTGACATCTTCTCTAGAATTTTCACACATTGTTCAACAGTTCTTGTAGTAACAACAACTGTAGCGTTTCAGTAACAAATTATCTTTTCTTATTCAAGATCATAGAATCCTTGATTCTTCAAGTGTATCGACTTTATTTTGAGCATGAATGATTCTAGAGAGCATTCTACTTTAAATAGGATACTTCAATAATCTTTCTTCTGATTTGATAAGCAATGTCATCATAATTTCCTTAACTTCCTTTATCTTAGAAGGGAACTTCAAACATGAGATTACCGTTCATAATGTAAGACATTTCTTGTATACTTGATATGATATTCCCATAGAGCTGATCTATTCTTCTACATTTATCTTCATGATGTCAAAATACTCTTAGCAATTTTGTCATTATATCTCAAGATGCTAGCAGATGATCAAATTTTGGTGAATACCTTTCTTTTACTTATATCCTTTAGGTATTCTAAGGTGAGGTAATATATACCTTCTTGTTGTAATCATACTGATAACAAGGGATAAATGAATAGTATTAATTTTTCTATTAAAATTTCCAAGGTTTTCACAAGGTTCTAAATCTATCTCCATTCATCTTTCTATAGGCTTAGAAAATCCACTTATACTATATTTGAATTATGAGTAGAAGCTTGACACTCAGAAATCATTATATGGAACATACTTTGAGATATATTCCTACCTTGCTTGTAATTTAGATTGAGGGAGATATATTTTGTATTTACAACCTCAATAGAACTTTGATCTCAAAAAAATACATACCATGCAATTATACTTAAGTAGATTTATTGAAGAAGCACACCTTCGTTGGAATTGGCATTGAATGAGGCAATTTAAATTCTCGTATGAGATCCTTCGGTACTAGAGTCTTTCTTCTAATATCTTTTCGTTCTTATTACTATAGAAGTAATCCTTCTTTGTAATGATATTTTATAAACAATTTAAATGTTTTTAATGTTAAGGTATCCTTTTGATAATCAAGATCCTCAACCTTAGTCAAAATTAATTTATGCTCATGGATTCTCCTTTTAGCAACATCAAAATAAACTATATTGACTATGGATTTTATGAGATTTTGACCTTCACAAATTTAGAGGTTTCTTTCCTTTGGTTGATATTTGTTCCTTCAGTTCTAGGGTATCTTGTTACATGATTATTCTTTAGAATAAACATATTTTTATGCTCCTTCTCATTGCATGAAAAAACCTTGGTTAGGGAATGAGTTACAGTGCATTGGTGAAAAAAACTCAGCCTAAATAGTAGGGATGATTTCATCATTGGCATGGAAGAGAGGAGAGAGATCAAAGGCTAGTTGGAAAATTGAGCCCTAGATAATGATTTGAGATAGATATAGTTTCTTCTTTAAGGCTTCTCTTCAGTAGGGATGATTTCATCATTGGCATGGAAGAGGGGAGAGAGATCAAAGGCTAGTTGGAAAATTGAGCCCTAGATGATGATTTGAGATAGATATAGTTTCTTCTTTAAGGCTTCTCTTTCACCATATCTTGGATGCCATGTTGATTTTTCATATTTCCTTCTATATGAATAATTATTTCCAATGATTTAGTTGTTTTTCACAATCTTATATATAATTCTATCACTAAGTAATTACATAGAAGACATCAACATTATAACATTTATGACAATTGGATCAAGAAGAGATAGCCAAATGAAGAACACAAGATTTTTACCCTAGGAAAACTCACTTGGGGGAAACCCAAAAACCATGTTCTTAGAGAAATATTTAGTTGACAAGAGATACATCAAAGTCAATCTTGTCATCACACTAGCCAACATGATTCCATCATAATACAACCACAAATATTCCAAGTTAGACCTCCTTCACTTGTCCAAAATATCCTCCTTGAGTAGCTTAGTCAAGGTCTATAATAGGGCCGAATTTCAACCTACTTCTCTTTAAAAAATGGTTTAGACTTGACCTAGTCTCACAATAGAAACTTTAAACTTAATTACAAAAATTTTCTCCTCAAAAACTTCAAATTCATGTTAGAAATATTGAACTTTCAACAAGAGTTTCTTCACACTTGCAAGGGTAATATTCTTTCAAGATATCTCAACTAGCTACTTCTCCTTTTCCTTGGCCTTCTCTTCTAGTATTATTCTCTCTAGATTAGAAACAATCTCGACTTACAAGATATATGAACCAATTCCTTTGATGGAGAATGAATCACTTATTTATATGCATTGGAAGGGGTTCGAATGGGTGTCTCTTGGGGCAAAGCCGACTTGATCACATGTAGGTTTACTTGAGTTCCTGTGATGTCTAAAATTCAAATTTAAAAATACAATTTACTAGTTTTGAAAAGGCCATGAAGAACATGCCTTATAAAAGTATTATTTTGAAAAATAAATAAATGAATTCTATTTTATCACAAGCGTGAAGAAAATGATAAATATAAATTTTCTTTCATCAAAAAAATAATTTATATTTTATCTTTACAAGTTTCAATTGTATATTATGAATGTCGACCATAGCTAAATTCAACACATATAGAGTGTGTATTTCAATGATGAAACTGGGAATACCTTAGAGTTTTCATCTCACAATCTCTCGAGTTTTTTTTTCAATTCACCAATCAAATCTCATATGCTCTTTTCCTCAATTCTCCTATTCTTTATAATTTTTCCCTCTCCAAAATATTGTGGGTGGCAGTATAATACCATGAGTCACTTATTTTTCTAAAGTGAATTTACCATATTTATTTAATTATTAAGATAATATTTTCTAATTAATTTGCTGACCCATTTTTCCTTGTCGATAACCTACAGGGATCATGGTAGGTTACGACTTCATTTTTCTCTGCGGTTATGGATTGAAAACGAACATTACAATCCTCCTTTCCAAAATTTTCTTTTCCTTAAGAAAATCTAAGCTAAGATGTTATAATACATTTTCACCTTCCCATGTGGCATATTCTATTAGTAGTTCCTTCCAACAGATTAAGTACTGCTTGCTAATTTGACTCCTCAACTTCCTTTCTTTTGTATCCATGACCTCTTATGGAATGAGGGTGAATTTTCCCTCCTCATCTAATGGTGGAAGTTTTGTTTCACATTAAATTGATACCTAAGTACTTTTTTTAGGAAAGATACGTGGAAGACATTCTAAATCTTTCTTTCTTCTAGTAGCTCCAGTCCATAAGCCACTTCCCTAATTTCCTGCATCACCCTATAAGGCCCATAAAACTAGGGCTTTAATTTCTCAAAGCCACTCTTTTTCAAGGAGAATTGCATATTTGGTTGAAACCTCATGAAGGTAAGGTCTTTTTCCTAGAAACTATGATCCACCCTATCATTATATGCATATTATATATTTTGTCGATTTTGATCCATTTGCAAGTTCTCTTTAAGCATTATAAGAATATCCTAACTCTCATGTAGCCAATCCCTTACCTTTTGTTCCTTGTTTTCACACAATGCCATCTCAATAAATGAGGGAGCATCATATCCATATATATCCTTGAAAGGATTCATGTGAATTGATATATGATAAGTAGTGTTTTAGTAATATTCTCCCATGTGAAACCACCTAATCCATGTCCTTTATTGATCGACCACAAAGTTCCTCAAATAACCTGCCAACTCTTTCTTGATGATGTCCGTATGGTTGTATGTTTGTGGATGGTAAATGGTGCTTGGGGCTAATTTTGTGTCGATCAATATAAAAATATAATACCAAAATGAACTAAGTTTCTATCTCAGTCCCTAAAAATATGTTTCAGAACCCTATACAATCTAAATACCACCCAAAAAAAGTCTCTGCTTCCTATTCTTTTGTGTAGTCAGAAGATATGGCCATGATGTTTGAAAATTTGGTTAGCCTATCCACCACCACATAAATATATTTTCTACCTTGCAAGTCCAGAAGCCCTAT
This sequence comes from Pinus tabuliformis, assembly GCA_031772625.1. Lineage (NCBI taxonomy): Eukaryota > Viridiplantae > Streptophyta > Pinopsida > Pinales > Pinaceae > Pinus > Pinus tabuliformis. The sequence goes on along the minus strand of CM062817.1, from coordinate 1,396,481,656 downwards.
AATAAAATCCAACAAAATGATTTCCCATTTATGTTCTAGGATAGGCAATGGTTGAAGAAATTTTCTTGGATTGATCTATTCTATGTTGTTCTGCTGGTAAGTAGCACATTTTGCCACATGTCTCCAAATGTCCTCCTTGAGGCCTTTCCACGTGAATATTTTTCTTGATTTCCTATAGGTTTTGAAGAATCCTTGGTGGCCTACTAAGGGTGAGTTATGGATGGCCTTCATAATTCTATCCTTCAGTTGTGACTTGGGGACTGAGAAAATAATCTCTTTGCAAAAGATAACATCATTGATGACCTTGTTCCTGTCATCCTGTATCAGTCCATCCACCATCTCACATGCAAATTAATTCTTTGAATAATCCACTAGTAATAGTTCCTTCCAATCACTACTAATATCCATGAGTGAACACGTTGTTGGTTTCCTAGCTAGAGAAATCATTGGCCACTAGGTTCTTCTTCCCTTTTACATATTCAATGTTAAAATCATAGGGCTAAATTTTTCTAACACATTTATTATACCTTTCATTCAACTCCTTTTATCCTAGGAAATATCTCAAGCTATTGTGATCTATATTGACCATGAACCTACCCCCTACCAACTATTGCCTAAACTTTGCTAGCGCATGCATGATTTCTAACATTTCCTTATCATAAATAGAGTACAGTTTCTCTAACTTTCTCAACTTCCTGCTTTCAAAATCCATAGGGTGTTGATCTTGATCAACACATCCCCTATTCCTTTAATTGATGTATCACACTATAACACAAAATGTTTTGAGAAATATAGAAGAGCCAAGACAGGACAAGTACTCATTATCTCTTTATACTTCTTGAAGGTGTGTTATGCTTCCTCCAACGATCTGAATGCCCCACTTTTGGTCAAGTCTATTAAAGGTGCCACTATCTATGAGTATCCTTTGACAAAGAACCTATAAAAGTTGTAGTAAGGTTCTTGGGTTTGGGCCAATCAAGAATATTATACATATCTTTTACTGGTGTACTTGTAGCCCCTTTTCACTGCTAATGTTTCCCAAGTAAAAGATATTGGTCATCCAAAACTCACGTTTATATTCTTTTGAAAAAAGAGATTTCTCCTCCAGTATGCACAATACCTCCTCAAAATGCTCCAAATTCTCTCCTCATATTATGTTGTAGATGAGAAGACCATAAAAAATACCAATAAAAATCTTTGCAATTACTTCTTGAAAATATGATTCATGCATGATTGGAAAGTAGTAGGGCAATTAGTAAGCCCAAAAGGAATGACAAGGAACTTAAAGTTCCCATAGTGGCATATGAAGGAAATTTTGTGTACATCCTTCTCACACACTTTGACTTGATGGCACCTTTACCACAAATCAATTTTGGAGAAATAGTCTACTCCATGGAACTCATATAGAAGCTCATCAGTCTTGGGTATCGGGTATTTATTTTTTATGGTATTCATATTTGGGTCCCTCTAATTGGTGCACATCCTTAGTCTTCCATCCTTTTTCTTGACTAATACTATGGAGGAAGAAAATGGGCTAGAGCTTGGCCTTATGTGTTCCATATTCAACAACTATTTAATGGTATTTTCGATTTACCCCTTATATCATTTGGGATGCCTATATGGAGTTGTGATAATCAGTGTTGGTGTTCAGATATGAATTATAGAATTCACCCTTTTCCCACATTAGTTGTCAACCTAGGGCTCTTCTGGTTATTTCAAGGCTACCATGCAAGGTCTACATAGGCCATAGTTTCCCTATGCAACATTGAGCATTCAATCAACAACATAAAAATGTGTAACATCAAGCAATAATGGTAACAAAAATCAGAGTAATATCAAGTTAAGATTCACAACAACACAACTTAATGAATAGTTGTAGTGATAAAAAAATAAACATAACAGAAGATAAATCTATGCACACCACTAATCCAACAACACCTGGTCAGGAGAGTGGGTCCAACTCCCTGATCAAGGCTATGGTAAAAGATCAAAGACTAATGAATACTCAGAAGATCAGGATTGCATTAATCAAAATAAAATTACAGAAGTCTATTGTTACATGCTCAAAACTCTCATATCTCTCTTTAGCGGTGGCTAGCTTTTCCAGCCCCATAACCTTACTTATACAATTCAATATTACAAAGATAGTATCAATGATACCCAAAGATTATGACAATTTCTTGCCTACAAATACACAATGATCATTGAGAAATAAATAGAATACGAAGATGGAAAATGTATTGGTCCATGAGACTCACTTGGGTGGAATCATCATTACATCCAACATCCTAAGATAACGTTGCCAACTCATCAATAACCATATGCTGAATTGTATTCTACTCATCATCATCCTTTCAAATTTGCAAAGAAACATGGGTTAGTAAGTTACATAAGATCCACTCCCCTAGGACTATGCTTCATTGATTAATAATTCACAAAGACATGAAAAATAGATATACCTTCATTGCTTGAGATACAAATTAACCTTACAAGTACATGAAATAGGTGAAAGAAAGGGGTAAAAAGGTAGGGAAAAGGTAGGAAAATTTAGTAACCAACATCTCCCCGCAACTAGCTTTTTTGCATGTCCTCATGTAGCTTATTTTCTGTGCAGGTCTGGGTTGGAACCACTGTGATTGGCATGAAGTTGTACAAGGTTATATCTCACAACCATTTCCGTCTTGGGAAGTTTGAAACCATCAGTACAAATGATGTCCTTCCACTAGTCTTTTGTTGTCACATGGGCTAGTCTGTACTGCTCAAAGGGAAGCCAAATAATGGGAAACTAAAATCTCAAACCTATCCACCAGGTCCCACAGTCTCAAATGCATATGATATATCATAGAATTCACTCCGGAGCTCAAGAAAGATTAGGGGCCCAAAAAGGTTCATGTACCCTCATTGTTGGTGATGACAACATCCATGATCTCTGACAACTGTTCCGGGTTTCCCCCTGGCAAGTGAGAATCTCCCTTGTACACATGTCAACACACCATTTCTGTGTTGTCAACATCTTATCCTTTTGTCCGTCCAACTGTAGAAAGGTGTGATGTCTATTATAAATGCCTAGTGATTGACAATGTTCCATTCTGATCACAAGTGGCTGATTTGCTTGATTCTATTTGAATGTGTCGAAGGCTTTCTACCATTTAACCTAATTAATCATGAAGGAAGTAAATTCTCTCATATGAATTTCTCCCACATATGGGACTGCATTGGATGATTGATCATTCTCCGGGATGTAATTGTGCATATAGAGTTCGCATATCAAATGTTTCCACCTCGATCAATATTCATCGGATAGTGTTTATACCTACTGCGGAAGTACTACCAAAACTTCTTAGATTGGAGGGACGTTGGTTGGCACTTTGAACATTCTTATTACCTTTTTAAGCCCGCCCACTTGATTACTTAAATTAACGACCTAATCTGTCATGTTTCCTTTACCACTCCATGCCTCACCCTACTTTATTATTAGACACGCTTGCTTGGGTTAGCACTTAGAACCTTAACTATTAACCTGCTACGCCCCTGCTGCCTGCTTCTCTTTACTTTTACTACCAACCTCTAGTGAATCCTTACCCCCCCACTTAGTCCCCACACTTACTCGTTGGACGACGGGGTGGGGCTTCCCATAGAACCTTTTGGTCGGACCGCCATTGTGAGCCCTCAGATCCGCAGGAACTGCATAAGATCTTCTATGTTGTGGCTAATTTCCTGGTGGGTAATTTCTAGACATAGAAACAAATATTGCTCGTGAAGAAACAAAGCATAACTATTAGCAGGAGGTCAGCAAGCCATTACCTATTGTGTTAGGGTGAGCATTTCATCCTTGTCAACCTTCAGTAACTGCACTTTCCCTTCTAATTCTTCAATATTTTTCTGTTGTTTTTCTTGTTTCTTCTTAGGTTTCTCTATCTGGGTGACATGATCAACCACCACTCTTACTGCTTGTTCCCAAATTCCTTTCAATTCTTCCCAGTGATCTTCCAGAGAGATGGATCCCTATTGACGATGAGACGTAGTGGTTTTCCATTTCTGAACCTCTCTGGTTAGTAGAAAATCCCGAGACTTAATAAAATGCAGAAATGACTCAGTCTGTGTGGCTGCTGAGGTTGTCAACCTATCTTTCTTTTGTACTACTGTCGAAGTTGTTTCGGCTCTGGGAGTCGCGACACCTTGATCAACGTTCCTCTTTTTTTGTCTCCCCCGTCTCTGCAAGTGTAATACTTGCCTCCAAAACTTAGTAATTTCCATTTTTAATTGCATGTTTTCTCTGAACAACAACTGGTACCTGTCCTAGATGAGGGCTCTCCTTTTTTCACATTGTTTGAAGAATTTCTGTTTAATAATGACCTCCTCCATCAGTCTTGCGACCAATGTTGGATTTGGCTGATTGATGTCAATGAAATCATCAGTCAGTTCCTGTTTTACCCTTATCTCTTCCATTTGTTCAACAAATCTAAGGGGGATCTAGTGCCTTCTTCTATAGCTCTCGGTACCTCCACATTTCCTCCAAATGGCTCTGAAGCCACTGCAGGTCCCTGAGGAGTAGTATCCTCAATGTTTTCTTCCTATGGTTGCTCTGTTGCCCTATTTTCTCCTTCCACTTGCTCAGGAATTGATTATGGCCCTTGTGGGTCAGTACCAACATCCATATTTCTTTCCAAGTACTCGAGGGGTGTCAGTGAAACATAATCGACAACAATTTCTTGAAATTTCCCACTGGTCGACACTGGTTCTTGTGTAATAGTACCGAAAATAATTTTCTCACCCGTTAACACTGGTTCTTGTGTAACAATGTCGACAATGATTTTTTCATTTTTCTCACCAGTAAACACTAGTTCTTGTGTAACAGTGTCGACAATGATTTCTTCAATTTTCTCACTAATCGACATTGGTTCTTGTGTAATAGTGTCGACAATTATTTCTTCAATTTTCTCCCTAGTCGACATTGGTTCTTATGTAGCAATGTCGACAATAATTTCTTCAAATTGTTCACCAGTCGACATCGGTTCTTGTGTATCAGTGTCAAGGGTAGCTTCTTCTTCCGTTAGCTTAGTGGTTGAGACTGGTTCTTGTGTATCAGTGTCAAGGATAGCTTCTTCTTTCACTGGATCAGTGATTGACTCTGGTTCTTGTGTATCAATGTCAAGGATAGTCTTCAATTTTCTCACTAATCGACATTGGTTCTTGTGTAATAGTGTCGACAATTATTTCTTCAATTTTCTCCCTAGTCGACATTGGTTCTTATGTAGCAGTGTCGACAATAATTTCTTCAAATTGTTCACCAGTTGACATTGGTTCTTGTGTAGCAGTGTCAAGGGTAGCTTCTTCTTCTATTAGCTTAGTGGTTGAGACTGGTTCTTGTGTATCAGTGTCAAGGATAGCTTCTTCTTTCATTGGATCAGTGATTGACTCTGGTTCTTGTGTATCAGTGTCAAGGATAGCTTCTTCCCCCATTGGCTCAGAGGTTGACACTGGTTCTTGTGTTACAGTGTCAAGAGTTATTCTTTCTCTTTTAATTTCTCCTACAAACTTTAATACCAGAGGATATATTCTTTCTCTTATTGGGTGGGTATGAGAGCAAAATTTCCTTGCCCCTTTTGGCATGGAAGTGAGGAGGGGAGAACGAGGGGTAACCTCCCCAATTTCCATTCTTCCAATGCATTCTGCTTCAATTTCTCCAATTTTGTGTCCATTCCCTATATCAGCTAGTTGTTTTCTCCTTCCTTCCTCCCTTCCTTCCTTTTCTTCTTCCGTTGCTTGTTCCACTAACTCGCCCAATTGTTCATAAGTTAACGCTTGTTCTTGTGTAATAATGTCGACTGGACTCCTTCATTTGCCGAAAATTCTTTTGCTACTTCTTTCGTCATTTGTTCCCCCAATTCCCCCACATGTTTGATAGTTGACATTGGTTCTTGTGTAACAACGTCAACTATGGCTCCTTCCTCTGCCATCAATTCTTCCTCAACCCTTGTTGGCATCATAGTCGTAAGCTCTTCTTCTGCTAATTCAATGAATTGTGGCTAAGTCACGGGGGTCTGTGACAGGGAATGCACCACCAGTAGCCTGACAAGCCCATGGTTTGTAAGTTGTCCAGATTTAAACAGGAGCACAAAAAATTACAAATATAACCATAAATACAAAGATGTAGTAGAAATAACTCTTCATTTCATTAATATCAAATACTGAAATATGCTTACAAACAAAATGGAAATAATACTAGCTCGGGCGATGGTAGCTTATCCTTGAGAAGAGATGTGGCGGATACATGCCTCTGAACTGTGTTACAATGAGGCTCAAAGGCCTATTTACTGTTGAGAAATAATGGAAAACCCTAAACATCTGAAAACCTAACCCTTGGAGATGAAGCGCCAAACTATGGGCCCTGTTTGGGTAAATTGGTATATCAACTACTCAAGGTCATAACTTTGGCATACGATCTCCGTTTTACGTGCACAATAGCTCGTTAGAAATATATATTCGATGAATACAAATTTTGAGTGAGTAGCATCAATCTACGCCACATGTTGTTCTTGATTTTTCCCAAAAAAAGTCATTTAGGGCCTCAAAACGGCTCCAGAAGTTTAGGACCCGAAAAAATGCCAAAAATAGTAAATTGTGCTACAGATAAGGAAACTGAAAAACTGAAAGAAACAATGGCAAGGGTCCAAGTGGAATAGGCGCGTGGCCACCAATATCCACCTAGATCATTCCTCCCCCCTTAGGAAGCAATGGTTCCCATTGCGTTGAGTTCCTCTATGAGATGAGGAAACCTTTGCTGAACTTGGTCCCGGGTGAGCCACTTGCCCTGGTGAAGGAGTTGACCTGCTTTGACAACTAGATATAGTTGGATCCTTTGTTGTTGGGTGTTCTTGATCTTCGTTTCCATGATCTGATCAGTTGTGGATTTCTCCATGCAATCTGGATTTAACTCTATAGGTGTGAGTTGTTCTGCAATGTATGATGTGTCCAACAATGGTGGGAAGTATGGTTGAGGACAGTCCACATTGAACATTGGGTGTAGGCCAAGGAATGGGGGAATGATGAGCTCAAATTCATTGTCATCCACAGCCTTGGTAATGGTGTAAGGACCATATCAGAGTGGTCTGAGTTTCCGATAGGCTCTGGTAAGGTGTTCCTTATGCAAATGCAACCAGACTTTGTCGCCCACCTGAAACTTGTGTGGCACCCGATGTTGATCATGTCGCTGCCTCTACTTGGCATTTGATTTCTCCAAAATGTCATGGACCTACTGGCAGATATGTTGGATGTCCTCAATGAAGTTGTTTTCCTTATTGGCTTCTGATTGGACATGAGCCGAATCTGCCTGAGTCGCTGCAAATGGTATGGCTACATCAATGGGACATAGTGGCTGGAATCCCAAGCCCACCTAAAAAGGGTTGTGGCCATTCGAGCTGTGGAGAGCCCAGTTATAGTTGTGTTGGACATAGGGAAGGCTCTCATCACATGTGCATGGATGTTTTGAGTTGTACATGTGTAGAAAGTGTACGATCATCTTGTTGACGACCTCTGTCTGGCCATTAGTTTGGGAATGAAAAGTTGTGGACTTAGTGAGCTTGCTGTCTAGCATCAACCAGAGATTGGACCAAAATGTACTAAGGAACCTGCTGCCCTGATCTAGGATGATAGATTTTGGGATCCCAAAGTGTACCCACACTCGTTCAAAGAAGAGTTTAGTAGTTGCTTCTGCTGTCATATTCTTCTTGCAGGCCTCCAGAATGGCCATCTTCGATAATCTGTTAGTGACCACAAAAACACAGTCATTACCATGCTTAGTAGAAGGAAGACCCAACATGTAATCCATGGAGACAGATTCCCAAGGTTAACTAGGGGTAGGCAACATAGAATAGAGGCCTTGCTTCTTGATGGTCATTTTGGAAATGGCACAGCTAGTGCAGGATCTAATGTACTTCCCGACATCCTGTCGAAAATTCAACTAGTAGAAATACTTCCACAGTACTGCCACTGTTTTCTTGACCCCGAAATGCCTAGCGACCCTACTGTAGTGCACTTCCAAAATCATCTTGGATCGCTCGGTTGAAGGAACAAAAAGGTGTCCTAGGTGGCATAGCAGGGCATCCTGGAGGTGAAAATTTGGAACTTGCTTACCCTCCAAGAGAATCTAATATGTGTGGTCGAACTCTGGGTCACTTTTGTAGAGAAGTGGCCAATCAGAAGTCTCTTGCCCACAAGAGTTGAGCACGGTGGTTAACGCCATGATTAGTGGTTAGTTGAGGCAGTTTGCAACATTATTGGTGCTACCCTTCTTATACTTGATATTCAAATGGAACTATTGCAGGTATGTGGAACACTTTTGATGGTGATCATTCTGCAACTTCCCTTGCGTCTGTATGAACTATAGGGGTCGGTGGTCTGTGTGGATGACCGTTTCCTTCCCCAAAATATAATGCTTCCATTATCAGCAGGCCTGCACAATGGAATACATCTCTTTGTCATAAGTGGGATACTTCCGAACTGTGTCAAAAAGTGTCTCACTGTGATATGCCAATGGATGCCCCTGTTGAGTAAGGACTTCCCCAATAGCATAGTGAGAGGCATCTATCTCGATCTCAAATGGTTGTAGCATGTCTGGTAAAGTGAGCACTGGTGCAGAGCAAAGGCGATGGTTCAACTCTGCGAATGCCTTTTGTTGAGATTCAAACCAAAATAATTTTGTTTTCGCTCCTCCCTTAGTGACTTGACTCAAGGGCCAAGTGATATGAGAGAATCCCAACACAACCCTGTGGTAGAAATTGGCAAGACCCAAAAATCTATGGAGCTCTATCAGAGTGGTTGGGGCTGGCCAATCCTGAATGACTTGGATCTTGGCTGGATCCACATGCACCCCTCGTTCATTAATAATGTATCCTTGATACTAAACCTAGGTCATGCCAAAAGTGAATTTCTCCAAATTGGCACATAGCTTGTGTTGTCGCAGCATTTGGAGAACCTGTTGAATGTGGTGGAGGTGCTCTTCCCAACTCTGGCTGAAGATCACGATGTCATCCAAGTATATCACTACAAATGAGTTGGTGAATGGTCGCAATATGTCATCCATAAGCCTCATGAAGGTTGCAGGAGCATTTGTCAACCCAAAAGGCATATGCAACCATTCGAAAAGGCCCTCCTTCGCATTGAAGGTAGTCTTCCACACATCGAAGGGTTCAATTGGTACCTAGTGATAGTCGGACTTCAAGTCGATATTGCTGAAATATTTTCCCCCCTTCCGTTTGTCCAGAAGGTCATCAATCCATGGGATTGGGTACCTATTCTGGATAGTGATCTTGTTCAGTGCCTGGTAGTCAATACAGAGTCTCCAAGTCCCATCCTTCTTCTACACCAACACGATCGAGCTCCCACAGGGTGATGAACTCGGACGAATGTGACCTTTCTGCAACAACTCCTAAATTTGCCTCTTGATTTCGTTGTTCTCTAGAACAGAGCATCGATAGATTAGTCCATTGGGAAGTGGAACACCTGGGCTCAGATCGATGGAGTTCTTGACCTAATAGTGCAGAGGCACCCCTATGGGGGAGGTGAAGATGTCCTCGTACTCCTCCATGACCTTGTCCATCTATTGTTATTGTGCAGAGGGGCCCTGTCTGGAGGTCATGGCCAACGCCTTCTTCTTTCCTTGAGGGCATATCATCAGGAAAAAAAAATTCCTGATTTTGGAAATGAGCTTACTGCATTGTTTTGTAGTAACCAAAGAGATGGCGGTAGGCAGTGCTACCTCTGGTATATTGTACAACTTATTTCCCAAAGTAACAATAACAACACAAGGCCTTGACTCATACACAACATGTCTCTTCCATAACTATGGTTGGCCTAATAATACATCACAACCATCAAGGGAAGCAACATCACATAATACCTCATCCGTGAAGGGCTTGATGTTGTATGGAATGCGGCACTGCTAGCTTACATGAAGAACTCATCCTTGGTGAAGCCACTTGATGGTGTATGGTTGTGGATGTGATGTGATCGGTAAGCCCTGCCACTTCACGACCTCTGCCGAAATGAGGTTATTTTGGCTCCCGCTGTCGATAGTGAACTGTAGTGGGGAACCCTTTACCCACATCTGGGAGTGGAAGAGGCGCTCCTCCTCCTCTGGTTCTTTGGGTTCCTCCTTCTATATCTTCATAGTGGCAATGGTGGCGTTGGGCTCTACATCAATAATCTACTTCACTTTGTCATTCCCCTTGTCAGGTTCTGACTCAGAGTCGGAACATGCATCTGGTTCTGAAGCCTTTAGCTCAGCGACCAGTGACTGCTTGGCCTGACACTCACTTGTGTTGTGAGTGGAGCTCTTATGGAATTCACACCACTTTCCCATGTCCTTCTCAGCTTCACGGCATTGTTCTTTGCTTACGGATTTGGAAAGATGTCTTGGGCCACCTGGCCTTGGATTTGTCCTTTGTTCTATGGTTTGGGGGCACCTTTCCCTTGCTTCAGATTTGCAAATCTAAAGTCTCACTTATTTTGTTTAAACTTTTTCTTCATCTTGACCGCATATCGATATGTCATGCTGAGTGAGGAGATGTCCAGGAATTCCATCTCGTCCTGGATGTACCTGTGCAGGCAACCACAGTACTAGAGAACCAAATGCTTCTCAGAATCATTGATACCCAACTTCGTGCGAAGGGTATGTTGGGCGCGGGATCCCCCAAGGACAGTTTTGGGGCTTAAAGCCCATATTTTGGTCCAATTTTTGTAATCCAAATGTAAAGACTCCGCATTTTGTGATCGCGGAGCGTGTAGATGTTAAAGTGTCATGGGGTTGTTCACCCTTATTTTGATAATGTAATGGCAGTTGTAAAAGATCTACCCATGGTCGTCCACAGACCATGGGATTGTATAAATAGAGCTAAGCTCTAAGTAGATAGAATATAGAGAAAATGAATGAAGAATGATCGAAGATGTATGAGAGATAGCTCTGAGTAGAAGTCTAAGTTTGGGTCATAGCATAGGTAGAGGCTCTGCAGCTAAGTGCGCAGAGGCCTAGAAGTCCGTAGTTCAGTGCACGGACCCCTGCAGTTGAATGCACAGGGCAAGTCGAGTTTGTAATCGTATGGAATTATCAATAAAGAGAATTATTCTATAATTTTTACATCTTTATTTCCTATTTATGCATCTGTTATATTGGGTATGAATTTCACTTCTAATGCTTATATGATGCGTGAATGTGTATAACTATATTGGTTAAGTGAACGAAAGTAAGAACATCTGTTTACGGAAAGATAACTAAGATCTGTTAATGAGATAAGTATGATACTTAGCATAGTTTGGGAAATATCACAGTTCATTGCCGTAGTAGCGTGAAAGCATATCAGCCCTTGGTTAGGGCTGCGCGGAAACTGATTGTAACATTTTGCGAACGTACTGAAGGGTAGAACAAAGGGATAAGTAACCTGCATGAAGGCAGGTATATTTGGAATAAACCAACATCACATCCATCTTAGGGGTGCGGAAACTTGGTTCCATCATCCCCCCATACTACTTCGGGTGAGACTTCAGTCTGCGCTCCACGGGCTGATGCCGAAAGGGCCAGTAGTGTAGGGATTTGTTTGGCTAACTCACACTAAACCTAGGTCAGGCCCCCACAAGCCAACAAATGGTTTTGATGTCGGGACTGGAATTTGCATGAGATATGTGTGATGTCGTATCACTGGAATCCAACTAAGAAAGAAATCGAAGGTTGGTTGGATAGAAGGATTCATGAGTTCACGACAGAGGAGAACAGAAACTCGCGACTATCAAAAGAACAGTGGTTGGACCAATACCTGTACACAGAGATCCACGAAATATTTTTTTCCTCTTTCCCTATTGAGCTATACGAGTGGATCATGAAGCTAACAGATAGCCAAGGAAGGTGGAAACTTGACAGTCCTATTGTGTGGACCCCAGAGCTAGTTCGAAGGTTGGAAGCATCGGAGGATAAGATCACGTGTGTCGTCGATCATTGGCTCACTCACATTATAGGAGGATTTTTTATTGAATTCGCGGTTGACAACTCAGTCAGCCATAGCGAGGCAGAGCGATGATTTTTCAAAGGACCGCGAGGTAAGTACATAAAATATTTGAATACTTGGATTAAAATGCTGTTGTGCGAAAAATGGGTTATGCAGTTACCTTGATGTTTGGGACTACACGAAGTGGAAAAATTTATAGAAACAAAGGAAATAATGGTTAGGAATATATCCCCTTCATTTCACCACCAGGAAGGGACAAAGAATAGATAGCGAAGGTCTCTCCCCGAAGTGCTATCCAATTGATAAGACAGGGGTTTCCATGAATACCACCTCTGCCCACACCACCTCCATCTTCACTGCCATCACCTCCAACCTCACTTGTACCACCTTGTTACATATCCATTTGGGCACATCACTCCCATTATCCAGATCAATGTTTTAGGGCTCATCAAACCCTAATTTCTGTTGTTACGTGCCCTAAACAAGTCACCCCTTTGAATGCCTCCTTCCTATACAATTTCATGACCTGAAGACATCCAGAAATGGCCTCTAGAGGGACCAGCGTAGGTAGGCCCATGTAAGGGTGCGCTACAAAGATGTTAAGTCCATGCCAGGGTGCTCTATAGAGCACTTAGGCTTCCTTTCACTTGCGCTAGGCGAGTTTGAGTGAAATTCACATAGGGTTTGGGGAATATTCTTATATCTTGGAGTCATCTAGAAGGTTCCCTCACTTATCAACTCCTATGAGCTCGAAAATGGATGAGGAATGAGTTAAGATGCATCCTATCCTCTCATCCCTTCCTCCATGGAACTAATTCAAAGTATGGAAGCCCATTCAATACCACCATTTATGACAAAACCTCCTTCATCTCCCTATAAATTGACCACTTATCTAAGTGATCAGGGGATAGATTATGTTGAATTGTAAGGAGATAATTTTTCTCTCTCATCTATCATACATAGAGGAAATCACAGATTGATTTGATTGTTTATTTCTAAGATAGCTGCCAATCCTAGTGGGGCTAGCAGATCGAAAAGACACTAGCTTTCCTGGAAACAAAATGGCGACTCCACTGGGGAGTGAATAGTTTGTTTGTTGGTTATTGTTGTTTGTTTTATAAACTATAATCGGAGCCTGAAGTTAGCTAGATAGCCTTTGAACTGCTCTTTCTCTACAATTGCAAAGTAGATGAATGCTGCTTCAATCAATCTCTGGTTTAGTTTATGAATTGAATATCTAACTTACAAACATTCTAGATGCCCTTTTGGTATCTCAGTAACCTCTCAAAATCATACCTTTGTACTTTTCTCTTTACTGTCCATCATAGCTCAGCTTAACTCACTGAAATCAGCAGCAAATTTGAGCCAAAACCCACCTCAGTTGCGCTCCTTGGCCCATCACACTGTCTATCATTGTCTACCAGTATGCATCGCACCTCTTGAGCCTAAAAAGTGCAATGCATCCCTGTTTATATGAAGCCTAGGTGTGATGAATATATGATATTATTTCCCTCTTTGAAATTTGGGGTTTTTTGTCTTTGTTTCCAGCTCTATTTAGTTGTTTCGCTGCTTATGAATAGTATCTCATTGCTGAAGCCTGCTTGCTTTACATTGTTCAACATCCATTGATTAGGATTAGTAAATTTTTTTATGTATTTTTCCATCCTTTACAATCCTTTGTCAAAAAGTTGTTTAAATCGATCTATCATTTTGGTTCAAAAAGTGTCGTAACTATCATTTTGTGTGAAAAAGAGGAGTGTCGTAAAGTCTTCCTTCTCTAGATAGTCGATTGAACTTTTTTGCCATGTATTTGATTTGATTTTTTGATATTTGAAGTGTTGAAAGCATCTTCTATTTGAAATTGAAAAGTTTCGTTTAAGTCTTCCTTTCTATTTTGAAAAGAAATTGTCAAAATGTCGCTTTGAAGAAAATATTTAAGATCTATACTTAGTTTTCATTTTTGGCATTTTTCACAATAAGGGGAACAAAAAACAAATACATGCATTTGCATTTGCATTTATACTTTGTGCGAAAAATGATTTAGGAAAGGTGCATTTAGTGTGTGCTCTTTGCTCTTTGTTTGAAAGAATCGTAATCTTCTTTCCTTAGTAGCTAGGATTTTCATTGCTAAAAATAAACAACGATTGTTTATCATTGTAGATTGCATTTATGAATTTTACATCTTCATCACACGGTGAACCATTGAATGGCAAACTTCTAAACAAGATCAACTCTAAAATAAATTTCAATGAACTTAACAATGCTTTGGAACCTAACGCAACACATCTAGAGGTCTAGGCTAGAGACGTTTTCTGGCGTCGTAAAATCTAGTAACTATTGTTTTCATCGAAGGTTGGGTGATTCCTCCTCTTTGATATGACAAGTGCTATCACGGACTTGTGCTCCCCTGTCTACCGCCCTATCGATTGCAATGCACTTAACACAACATTCAAGAAGATTGACTGTCGTACATAAGTCCTTGGTAATTTCTCTTTAATTTATCACCAAGGTGTATATTACAGTTTTTCGATTGGTTTGGTAATCCCTCTCTCTAGATTTCCATAGTAGTCACTTTCGTTCCTTTTCGACTCTTTAAAAGAAAAGGTCCATCTAAGCACTTGCCACTTCAGGCTCATTAAAAATTGAAGGGGACTAGAGTCATCTTTAGCTTTTTCTTGACTCTTAAAAATTGAAAAAGAAAAGTTGTGTCAAAGTGTCATTAAAATTTATTAATTTCGGAATAACATACTTGTTCCTTCATTGATATTAGGTTGAGATATATGGAGACAAATCTGGGATCCACCATTCAAGGAATCCCTTTTGATGGGAATCCTAGTCCTTTTCCTTCTTTCAGAAATATTGGTGCTCCTCATATGGCTACATTGCCCGTTCCGGGAATTACAATTGGCCTGCTAGTATGGCTATTCTCAACCTCTGTCATTCAAAATACCGTGATTCCTTCGCAATCAAATCAATCTCCAGTTGATCCTAAAGTTGACCCTTTGCCTTCTTCCTCATTTGTTTCTCCCTCCCCATCTTCCTCTTTGCTTGGTGAAAGTATTGGTAGTAGTAACCAGGAGGCTAAGAAGAAGAAGAAGAAGAATCCAATTCGACAAGGGGGAAAC
Source organism: Pinus tabuliformis (assembly GCA_031772625.1). NCBI lineage: Eukaryota > Viridiplantae > Streptophyta > Pinopsida > Pinales > Pinaceae > Pinus > Pinus tabuliformis. The sequence goes on along the minus strand of CM062817.1, from coordinate 1,396,466,532 downwards.
CAAGGAACCATTGCTTCGAATGCAACATCTAATGAAAATCTGTTCGTTAAGCCACACAAAGTCAAATATCCATGCATAATCTGTGCGGAAGACCATTTTCATCGAAATTGTCCTTATTTTCCTTGGATATTGAAAGAATGGTCTTCCCGTTCACACCGTCTGGTGTGATCAACCTCTGGTGATCATGTTGGTAACACTCCATCAACTAGTAATAGTAAAGTTCATGGACAGAAAAGAAAGTTCAAATTTCTATGTAGGTTATGTGAAGGTATACACCCCTTTCACCTTTGTCCCTATCTGGATGAAGCCAAAAGAGTGTTGGATAATCGTCCTACTTCACCGCAGTGACTTCCATCTGAACTATCTCTAAATCCTTCACTAGTTGATGAACTGACTGACCAAAATCAACTGTCGGTCGAAACCACTCTCTCTGAAAGTGAATCCTATGAGTCTATACCCAAACAAATTCAACAGGTCGAGGTAGCAGTTGATCCGATTTTACCTTCAACTGATAAGACCTTTCCTGAAGAGAGTGAAAATGATACCACTCAAGTTCTTTTTGTTACCTCAGATTCAAATGAGCTTGGGGGTAGTCCACCTATTCCAACAAGACAGGAGGAAAATCCTCCAGTTCTCATAACTCAAGGGGTTAATTCTCCCATTTCTACGGTGCCCCCTCCAAGTAGTCTAGTTACTTCCTTCGATTGGAATCAACTGGTAGAATCCTGCCTTCCTTCTTATGTGCCTTTCCAGATCATAATACAAGTTTGTAATATGATTGTATCTGGCACTATTATAGATGAAGGTGCATCGGCGAGTATCCTTTCCTCAACTACATGGCAAGCGCTCAGTTCACCACCGCTTGTGCTGGTTACATAGAATCTGTTGGGCTTTAACAAAGGAAGCAGTCAACCATTAGGGATCCTTCCTTAGTTACCTATCACTTTGGGAGAAAAAACCATTTACCTGAATGTGATGGTAGTCCCAGGACCTTTAGATTACAATTTAATTCTTGGGCATGACTATGTTTATCGCATGGGAGCTATTGTTTCAACACTCTTTTGAGTGATTTGTTTCCCGCATGAAGGCAGGATTGTCACCGTTGACCAGCTTTCATTTCCCGGTCCAAATATGGCTCCTAGTCAACCATCTTCCTTAAATGGTCCTTTTGTACCAATGGTATCATCCCCGCCATGAATTAATTATGTGGCAACCAGTTCCATACCTACATCAACTGACGATCAATTCAACGATGTTGTACACCATGTACTGGGGGCATTGGAACTAGAGTTCTCCTTCATGACCTCTTACGGGTTGTGATCAGGGAGCCGGAGGATAGTTCGTAGTCTTGTGTCAACCTCGTTAAAAAATGAAACCAAGGATATGAGCATAGTTCCTTGTCTTGTCTCAAGCTCATTAAAAAATGAAACAAGGACCCCCGGAACAAGTTCCAAGTCGAGTCCCTGATTAGATCTCATAAATAAACCTTCATTCCATCCACCTAATTACCACAAGTAGTCTGGTGAATGTAACAAAGCTTAGGGGGCATGCACCCTTGTCTATTTTGAGATGAACCCAGCTGAAAAGATAGGTCTCCCTATAGGTTATGTGATTATAAGTGTTATCTCACACCATTCACCTTTGTCTATTTTATGGACAAAGCCAAGGAAATGTTTCGTCAGCTCCGCTGACAAAAACAATCCTACTTAACCGCAGTGATTTCCATATGGTTACTTGGAGACTCTCCTTTTCTCAATGCCTGGGGGCATGCAAACCTTTTTATGCAAGCTAAAAATGACCAATTTCATTTTTAGCTTTTTAGCTTTTTATATTTTTAGCTTTTTAGTTTTTCAACTTCTTAGGTTAGGTGATTGGTCTGACACACCATTCACTTTTGTCTGCACTGCAGACGAAGCAAAGGAAGTGTTTTGTCTAAACTGCTGTCAAAACTACCCTACCTAACCTCAGTAGTTCCCTAGTTTTCTAGCTTTTCTATCCTTTTAGTTTGGTCATTTCTAGTTCGCATAAAAAGTTGAGCATATGTTGTCGCATGGTTCAAGCTCATTAAAAAATGAACCAGGCTATGAGAAATGTTATCTTATGGTTCAAGCTTGTTAAAAAATAAACCTACCACTGAGCATATTCTCCCCCAGAGTTTGAGCTCGTTAAAAAATGAACCCACCTTCAGTAAATAACCCTTGTGATCACAATTATATCAGCCTTTTGAACCTTGGTTGTGTTCCTTCCATCACCTCCATCCTTTTGGCTGATCATACGCTTCCACTTGATTATTTACCATTTTGAGGAATAGCTGCAATGAGTGGTCCTGTTAGCCACCCTCTTCACATCACCATGTTTTGAGAAGTTCCAAGATTACCTGGAACCAGTTTGCTACCCTAAACACCACTCGTTCCTCAAAAAATGAATCTCCTTTAAAATCTTTTCAGACTCACTAAATATGAAAATATTGTCGAGCTATTCGCCTTTCCAGCTCGCTAAAGTGATTGGAAGTGCCATCCCTCCTGTATATTTTAATATTTTTCAGACCTGAGGGATTATCTCATGAAAAAGTTCGAGCGCTTGTCCTTTTCAGCTCACTAAAGTGATCAGAAAAGTCATCTCTTTTGTATTATTTTATCCTTTTTCAGACTTAAGGGATTATGCTACAAAAAATAACTGCTATAGTTTCCTTTTCGTCCCTTTTCAAACTCTCTAAACATGAAAAAGACCAAGTTATCCTTGTCGTTAAACTCATTAAAAAAATAGCGACAAACTTGTCCACCTAGACAAGAACGAGTTTCACTGTCGCTAGGCTCGCTAAAACATAGCGACAGGTTTGCCCGAAGGGAAAGTTATAGAACAAGCATATGTTATCCTCCTCAAGCTTGAAAAAAATAAAGAGGTATTGGTCGGCAATGACTAGGGAAAAAGGGAAGAAAACTTGAAGAATTTTATTGGTAGCAGGTCGCTCTTGAACATGACACTTTCACTCTATCACCATGATTGACTCGGGTTGGGTTATTACGTTCACCAGTCATATCACCATTGGTTCTCCATACCATCCATATTTTGGGGTTAATGCTACCAATCCATCTCAATGTCGTCGATATGTTCAAGTGAAGTCATTCGGAGAATTCACCATCCAGGTAATGCCTCATCCACTGCAATACCTTCACCCTCCATTTTTCATGACCACCATTCCTGAACCTTATATGATCAGATCATTTTCACCTCCAGAAAATCATTTGCTTCATTTCGTGTCATAGGTGTGGGATACATTAAGGCCCTCCTACGATGGGTCACTTCTTGTCAACATCAGCTCATTATCCAAGAAGTTGACTTAGAAACAACTCTTTCAGTACTTTGAAGCTTGCATGCCTCAATGGCAAGTTTCTCACTTCCGGCGATAGGTTTACATCAATGGCCTTCGATCGAAAGATTTTGTGTGGTGTTCGACATCGGATCATATATTCACACCACGTGAATTGTACTGTAGTACCTTGAGGGTCATTATCATTATCGGTGATTCCTCTCGTGCTTATTAACAACTTACATTATTGGTTGGTAATCAGGCGATGTCTTTCCATGTTCGACTTCAGGACATCTTTTCACATGGATCAACTTGTACATCAGGTGAAGATTGAACGATTTGGAAGACCTCGGATCTAGTTTCATCCATCCGGGCTGTGATATATTCAGGAATATAAAGACATCAAATGTACACAAAATCTGCATAGATGATCATCCAAGCTAGGGATGATGACTCTACATATAAAGAATCACAAGTCTACAACTACAGACGATTATCTGTCCTATGTACATGAAAATGAATTTATAAAGCTGAGCATGGGAATGCCCGTCTCAACTAGATCATGAAAATAATATGATGATGATGTATTGTATTGTATCTTATATAGGTCACCTTCCAGTTCGAATACCTCGGATCCTCATGATAAAGCATTTCACCTGACATCAAAAGATTTACGACTTCATGCTTTAGGGGGCAACTGTTATAGACATATTTGGGCACTGCAACCCCAATCTTATATGTCGATAAACAAAGTGTTTTGTAACCCCTAAAAGTGTTGTTTGATACCCTAAAGGATCATGGTCAACTGATTACATCATTCCCCAGAAGTTCCACTTGAAAAACCACTCAGAACTGGCCAAAACGGGACCATACTGACTGCTCCATTGTTAGGGTGTGATGCATACTAACTTCTACACTAGCCAGGTGTGATGCATACTGAAGAGGGCTTCTGTGGGGTGCGATGAGTGAGAATGGACAAATGTCTGAGACAGTTTGCTAAGTGGATGCTCATGGAATCTTCTATAAACTTCTCCTATGACACTTGCCTCTCTGAATTCGCCCAGGGATGAGAAAGAGATCCAAGAAATCTCCAAGTGGAGTGAAGAACAACAAGTGGAATGAGACTAATCAAAAACCCAGAGATGACTCACACCCTTGCAGACATGTATAAATGGATCCTTCATCTGAGAGATCTGGAGGCTAGAATTTTGTAATTTGTAAGTAAGTGCTGATATTTTGTCTTTGAGAAGGAGCATTGTATTGTTGGGTGATCTTGCTTTTCATGAGGTGAAGAGGGCTTTGATGCTGGGAGGATGATGCTGGATCAGACAACTCAGTTGTAATTCTCCCTTCTACTTTAATAAAGTTCTTTGAGTTTTCCTCCATACAATCGTGTATTTGTGAATGTTGTTATTTATGAATGCCATTGTATGTTCATTGTATTTCTGATTCTACAATGCTTATGACATAATAGATCAAGATGCTTTGATAGTCCTTTGTTACTGTGTGTCTACAAATACTCTTCAAGTTGGATAACTACAGAAAGGAGTTGCAAGTTCTGTCAAGGGGGAGAGAAATCAAGCAAGGAGTCTAGCGGAAGATCCAAGTTGGTCCCTTTGCTTCTCTCTCATCTATCATACATAGAGGAAATCACAAATTGCTTTGATTGTTTGTTTCTAGGATAGCTGCCAATCCTAGTGGGGCTAGCAGATCGAAAAGACACTAGTTTTCCTGGAAACACTCTTCAACTCCCCTTTATGGCTTCTAGACTTCCCTCATGACTCTTCAACTTCTTTACAAAATGACTCATTACATTACGTTATGACTCTTCACATTCCCATATTGACATTTGGAATTCCATTTACAAATTAATTACAAATAATATTACAATTTACACTCGTACCCATATAAGACAAAAATGGGTAGAGCCAACTAGACAACCTAATAAGACAAAACATATCATGCTTGAGTTTGGGAAAACTCCAGCTCAGCAGCTTCCACTTGATGTTGTTGAAATATGGAAACAAGAATATTACAATTTAATTTGTCCTTGAATTAAATTGTCAATTAAAATCGAATTTAGTCTTAACAGCTACTTGGAAATAATTAATTAATTTATTTTAAATTAATTAGTTGGAGAAATTCAAGTTAGAAGTCTTTCTGAAGTCATGCAAGAGTTATCCCTTAAATTAAGGAGATAAGATTGAGTTATATTTGAGTTGTAATTAGTTAACTTAGTTTACTGAGTTAAGTCCAATTAAATTAGTTCCAAACTATTTCAGCAACTAATAGTGAGTTAACAGTCAGTTGATGCATTAATTCACTCAACTAGTGCTACTCCAGTTAACTGAAGATTCCCTAATCAGAAACCCATGCATGTCTATTCTAAGAATGACCCAGTTGAGATTAAAGTCAAGGAGAGTTTACAATCAGTTGCATGTGTTTTCTCATGGCGAAAACTCATGCATGCAGTCAAGAATTTATCCTTGAGGATTGCACAGTTTTGGAGGATTAGTTTTCCACTTGGTAAGAGAGAATCATCCACAAGGAACAACACAACGAAATAGGAGCTTGGAGGGAAGAAAGGAAGGTTATTGAGAAGCCAAGATTTCTTGTGAGCATCTGTGAGGATTTTACTGAGAGCTGGCTAGCTATGAGAGCTAAGGATTTGTATAATTCCTATGTATTTCCAACATGTATGATAATACAATAGTGTGGGGTTTTTAGCTGAGCCTTTCCCCAAAGTATTTTCATGTGTATTGTGTGATTGATTCTTCTTCTTCTGGTTACATTGTTCATCTCGATCTTTAATCTTCTGCAAATTGATAGTAGAAGTAGGTTATAGTATTCTGCTTTGATTTATATTGCATTATCGGGTTAACCTACACAGATTTTATACATGGTATCAGAGCTATGAATGGTATACTGAGAAGAGAATTCGAAGTTTGAAGTTCGGGGTTGCAGGTGCAAATCGAATTCATATCATACTTCAAGGTTGGCCAATGGTGTTTTATGAATTGAGAATTGAGTATGCCTCAGAAGGTAGCTTGAATTACATAGCATGGAGAGACAGAATGGAGGTTGTATTAGAAGACAATGGCTTAAAGGATTTCATTGATCAAGAAATCCCAAAGCCAGCTTCAACTAATGAACAAGAGTTGGCTGAGTGGAAGAAGCATGTGGCGAAGGTGAGACAGATCATCCTTGAGGGAGTTCGAGACCATATTGTCTCGAGTCTCCATGGGAAGGATACTCCATTTTCAATGTGGAAGACATTGAAGGACCTCTACTAGAACAGTAGTGACCAGAGGAAATTGGTGCTGAAGGATAAGCTTTGAAGAATCAAGATGGAGAAGGGAGATACTATTTCCACATATATGAACAAGCTCAGCACCTGCAGAGATGAGCTTGGCAGTGTGGGAATAACTACTGCTGATGATGATATGGTGAGGCTCGCTCTCCTTGGCCTTCCAAAGAGTTGAAATAGCTACCAGGACTCTGTGAATGGAAGGGAGAAATTGCTGGATTGGGAATGACTATGGTTGGATCTTATGCAGGTGGAGATCAGGAGGAGTACATGAGATGGTTCTTCATCCAAGAATGATGATGAAGAAAATCTAGCCTTAGCAAGTAAGGCAAGGAAAGGGAAGGGGAAGGCTTCCCATTTCAAATCGAATTCTTCTCATGGAGGGAAGAAGGGTGACATATCTAAAGTAAGATGTTTTAATTGTCACAAGATGGGACATTATGCGACTAATTTCCCATCAAAGAAGTCAAAGAAGGGATCCTCGGAAGGATCGGAAGGTGAGGCATTAGCCTTTCAGTTTGAAATGGACTTTACCCTCATTGCATGCATAGTGTCATCAATGATGGGTTGTGTCTGGTATCTTGACAATGGAGCCTCATTCAACATGAATGGTGATAAAAATTTATTCATTGCCTTCGAGGAGAAAGACCTCAAGATGCGTATAGAGATGGGTGATGATGGAAGGTATAGTGTTTCAGAAGTGGGCACGGTTGCTTTTCAGAGGGAGCATGGAGCTCCTCTCACCTTGACATATGTGATGTATGTGCCTGGACTGAAGAAGAACTTGGCATCGGTCATGATGTTGGAGGACAAAGGATATGATGTTGTCTTCAGTAAAGGAAAGGCGCTCCTAAGACACATAGCCATGGGTCATACCAAGAGGATAGGGATTTGGGTGAAGAATCTCTATAAACTAGAGGTAGATGATTGTGCAGCATTTAGTACGAAAGCAGAATTGGTACAAAGCCAAGACATTGGCGAGTTGTGGCATAGGCGATTGGAACATTTGCATCATGGGGATTTGAAGATAATGCAGTAGATATCTACAGGACTTCCCCAAGGTAAACTTGAGCAAGTTGACACATGCAAAGGTTGTACCTTGGGAAAATACACCAAGTCTTCCTTTCATGATTGAGACAGTCGAGCAGAGGCTATCTTAGAGCGAGTTCATACTGATTTGTGTGGACCATTCTCGACGACATCCACAGTGGAGCAAAGGTATTATGTGATTTTCATTGATGACTATTCTCGTAAATGCTGGATTTATTTCGTGTAGAAGAAGGACCAAACCTTCACAAAGTTTTGTGAGTTCAAAGCTTTGGTCGAGAAAGAGTTAGGGAAAATGATCAAGGCCTTGAGAAGTGAAAATGGTGGAGAATATGTCTCTCAAGAGTTTAAGGACTTATATGTAGCGGAAGGAATTAAAGAAGAGTTGATGACACATCATAACCCACAATAGAATGGGGTGGCTAAGAGGAAGAACAGAACTATTGTAGGGGCAGCACGGGCAATGCTACATGACCAAGGCCTTCCACTTCACTTGTGGGCTGAGGCATGCAACACAATAGTCTATTTGCAGAATAGAAGCTTGCATTGCATTCTTGGGATGAAGAAACCAGAGGAAGCTTTCTCTGGTAAGAGACCAGATGTGGGTCACTTCAGGATCTTTGGCTCATAAATATATTGCCATGTGACAAAGGATGCACAGAAGAAGCTTGAGCCGACAACAAAGTTGGGGATATTTGTGGGTTACAGTGATACACCTCACAACTATCAGGTTTACTTGCTTACCAGTTGGCGGATGGTTGTTCGCAGAGATCTCAAGTTTGATGAGCAAAAGGCCATCCAAGTTTCCCTTGAGAGGGAGCTCTAACTACAGGCTGTGGAGGAACTATTGGTTCCTAAGGAGGAGGAGCCTCAGACTAATGTGGAGTAGCCGCATGCAGAAGTTCCAGGAGTGGAGCCATCCACTCAAGCAGAGTCTTCCAGAGATGGACAAAAGTGCACAAGAGAAGCTGATAGATTGTTGGAGGATGTGAGAGAGAATGTGGGAGCACCATCTTCTTAGCGCAGACAGAGGAGGTCACCTAAGAGGTACATTGGATACATGGTCCTTGCTGGGGAATGTGTTGAGACCGATCCATCTTCGTTTGAGGAAGCAGTGCAGTAGCCGATTTGGGTTGATGCTATGGTGGAGGAGTATGACTCCATAGTTTGTAACATTGTTTGGGACATGGTTCCAAGACGAGAGAAGAAGTCAGTTGTGAGTTCTTGTTGGCTTTAAAAAGTGAAGCAAGCTGCTGATGGTAGTGTGGAGAAGTATAAGGCAATATTTTTTGCCCGTGGATTTTGACAGGTCGTGAGGATCATGTTGTTGTAGTATATTCCGACAGAGGAGCAAGATTTACGAGATATTTTTCAGAGTAAATCACAAGATCTATCATTTTTCGACGCATTTCGAACCAACTAGTGTGGTTCATCGTCAGGACAAGTTGAAGAATCAGAACCAGATTTGCATGTTAAATAGCTTGAGCAGAGCCTCCAACGGCTAAATTTGACGAGAGACTAGGGTCACGAGAAAATAAAAAGAGAAAGAGCCATGAGGGAAATTGCAAAACATGACAAGCTAAAAATACTTAAAGAGGCAGGAAAGGCCATTGTAAGCTAGGGTTTTTTGCTAAGGGTTTTTTTATCAATAGGGATAGAGTTTGCTTAGTAAATTGTATCATGAAAAGATTGTAATATTGTATGATTCCTTTCCCTGATATTATGGATCTTTAAGTTTTGTAAATTTTGATATATAATGTATGAAAAAATAAGGACAAAGTCTTCATAACCATTTGGGAAAAAACTTTTGTGTATTGTTGGATTTTCAAGATCAATATAGTTTCCTCTCTGCTCTAAATGATTTTCCATCTAGAGGTTACAAAAATCACGGTGTGGTGATCTGGGTTTCTTAGATCAATATGCTATTCTTCTACTACATCATGATTTTTACAATCTAAAAAAAGAAGCCAATACTTGTCTTTCCTCTGGCATAGTTTTGAAGGATTTGCAACTCTTATTGGAATATACTTGTAATGAACTAGAATTCATGTTTGATTGTAATGAACTTGGGGAAGGATTTAGCAAGTGAATTTGAACTTAGATTTGGATCATGTAATGTTTCAGTTAAGGTAGTCAATACTAAGGATAAGGAAACAACTAGAGTTGTATCCATAGTTCATGTACAATTAGACTAGTGGAAGAGCCTTGCGTACTTTAACATATTGCATATGGATGACTTTAAAGTTATTCTTGTGTAGGAATTCCTAGGGAGAATGTAGTTAGTTATCGTGCTATTTGAAACAAGTTGGTGGATACTATATATACTATAAATTATCACTCTTTATTAGCCCTCTACTCCAATTTAATTAATATACCTATATAAGTCCTTCCTATATGTCATTTTTCTCTTAGTGTTGGTGAGGGGTGATGCAACTCACTTGAAGCATTAGACTCAAAAATACATCAATACATGGTTACCTAGAAGCACATTATTGACCCTTTAACTTCAATAATTACATTTTTAAAGGTAATAAAACTACAACTTCGCACTGACACTTCTATATCACCATTTTCTAGCATTTCTGTAGGTGCTAGAAAATGATTTTCCAACGCCTACAGGAGCACTGGAAAATCATTTTCCAGTGTCTACAAAATCATTTTCCAAAGTTTTTGGATGCAATATAGTTTAGCTATAACATGTTGAAGAGTTCTGTAGTAGGTTATAGTTGAAAAATGTTGTATGGAAGGACAAATTGGAGATGACTCACAAATATTGGAAGCACGTCTTGCAGATTTAGATAGAATACCTTTTGGGACACAAGAAATATAAGTCCAATACGTATGAATATTTTCTATAACATAATTAATGAGTACCAGAAGACCACCCTTAATGAGTACCAAACATTTTATCAAATCTTTGGGACTTCATAACCATTTTCAACAGATCCTCTATGAGAATATCATAAAAATCCTAAATGACCTCTATAAATAGACCATTAGGACCAAAGGTTATACCCTTTTTCATAGAGGATAGGGTATCTAGAATCTCCTCCTCCAAAACTTCAACTTAGAAATACTTATTCATTTCATTTGTTATAAACCTTGGAAATAGGAAAGTACCTAGAGAATCTCTTGAATGGGACAACCTTAAGGTTCATATAAAAGAGATTTGAAGAGTTTGACATCAACTTTCCCTTTTTACTTGAAGGATTTGATCACTGCTTCTTCTTGATTTCTTATAACCTAGATAATATTAAGGTTTTTATGGTAATTTATAAGCATATGAAGGAATTTTGTGTTATTGTCACCCTCCTCGATCAAAATGACCCAAATTTTTAGATTCCAAAAAATTTCCACTTTGTCAATCAGATCATGGTGTGCCCCTTCCAAATATCTTAGAGTGTAAATATCTTCACTAGAAAAGAAATTAGATTTATTTTACTCATAAAATTTATTTAAGTTTGTCTTTAGAGATGCTTGAGATTTTTCCTTGAAAACGGAGAGCCATTATTTCATTTTCCTTTTCACCATTGATATTTCCTTTACAAATTTCTACATATATGAAGCATAATCTTGTTGACGAAGAGGTACCTATTTGTCCTTGATCAATTGTATAAATTTTTCCTCCAAGAGCCAAGCATCGTTAAATTGAATGGGGGGGGGGGGGATATTATCTTCTAACTATATTTGGAAAAATATGTTCAGGTGGTTAAAGATCCCTCCCAAAAATAGCCAAGACGATATTAGGAAGGATTTCCCTATCAAAGAATCTAAAATTAAGAATTGGTCAATCCTCTTCGATATGGTTGCTTAATTCCTCTTGAAATTCCTCCAACTGGTCTTCAGCTTCTTGGCTCCATATTTGATCAATTTTAGCTATCAAATATATGGATAAATAACTCCTCTAAAGGGTATTGCATAGGATGAATCCACCACACTTCTCACAACAAAAACATGAGATTCAAATTTATACTTACAATATTGGAAACATTGTCAAAAACCCTAGAATATGCCAATGGTTCCTAATAGGATCTTCTTTTTGAATAAGGGCCATAAATATTTAAGACTTTGATTCAAATGTTAAATTCCTTTACCAAAAAATCAACAAGAATGGTTGAGTTAAGAGTGGAAGAATATGTAGATTGAAAATCTGAACTCTATGTAGTTAGTAAGCCACCTGATAAGCTAGTTGCATCCAAGGTGTAGAATGAATAGTTATTTAGCTAGAGCTCAGAAGAATCCCTATCTTTTTTCAAAATATCATTATCTCTTGAATTATTACAATCCTTGGTTTATGGGTTCAAATGAGTTGCTTCATGGAATTTAATTTGGAGGCACCGTTTACTTCATGAGTGTTGAAGGATAGGCACATCATGGGGAACCCTTGAGAAGGGATTTACCTACTGCAAGGGTCCTTTAGTTAATGGATTGCTTACCATGCTTGATCTCAAGCAAAAGTTTCCATTGGGCTTCTGAGAGATGATATTTCCTCCTAACTTGGGGAGTTTGGAGAGAGTCCAAAACTAGAACCCCTTCCAAAGACACATCATCCTTCAATTTTTATTTTTCTCTATGATAGAAGCTGATGGGCTTCTAAATTAGACATAAATTAAGGCCCATTCCTCTAAATTAAACATAAATTAAGGCATATGACCATCCTTCAACACATTAAGCCTCTCTTTTGCATTAGATAATGTATTTTTAACTTTAATATATTCATTAGGAAGGTTTATGAATAATTGCATATTTATGCCTAATATTACATATTTTTGTGGAATATAATGAGAATATTGGACAGATTATGAAGATTTGGAGGAGGAGATAATTTAGGGACTTGCTCCCTACTACAGGAGGATCACTATTAAATAATAAATTAACAAGATATTATGGAATTATGACACAAATTGTGGAACTCCAATGATTGAGAAAATCTAAGAATGTGTCCCTACCATTTAATGCAGATTCCTAGTATTGGGAACCAAATCCACTAATCAAGGTATTTTGGTGGGGAAAGCTTCCTCAATTCATGGGGAATGATTCCTAATCATTTTTTATAAGAACCAAGTCAAATTTTCTTCTAGGGGGAGATTTTTATTAGTGCTCTTGTGGAGATAAATTGTATTTCTGTAGCTCCATTGTATTTTCTTGCAAGGATGTAATTGTATTGATGAAAATAATGAAGATTGGTGTCATGTTCACCTTATAAATCTTGTTATCCTCCATAGGTCTCTGAGTTTCCTTGGGCTTGGCCATCCCAGGAGCCTCAGAGCCCTTTTATATCATTTTCTTTCCTTATTTTCACTTCTTATTCACATGCATCTCTTACTTTTATTTCTTTCTATTTCTGTATTTAGTATTAATGGTTTCTTGTTGTAGGATAGGGTTAAATGGTTGATATAAGTTCTTTTTCAGGATCACAAGCATCATTTCATCCTTGGAAAATCTTTGGAAGGTCACAGTAATCATTGAGCTACTTGGATTAGCTTTCTTATTCCCAAATCTAGATTTCTGGAACTCCTTTGTGGCAAAGAACAGTAAATTTTTGCTATTTTTTAGAGCATGCTAATGAGCTTCAATCGAGTTAGTTCCACTTGCATTAGATCACAAAAAAATCTAGTTCATAATAAAAATTACCCTATTTCATTTTCACTTGGTTAGGTTAGGCATTTTATAGATTTACTAGCTCACTAGTTCTCGAATTTCTAGATTTTCGACTAGTAATTTTCTGTTATTTTTTAGCAGGGGTTAAGAAAGGTATTTTTGAGCAATTACACTTGGAATGGGGACCTAATACATCCTAGTAAATAAATAAATAAAATCCCATTTGGATTTATTTGCTTAGTCATTCGATGAATTATAATTTTGTATAGTAGATTTGTAACATCCTGTAGTAAAACAGGGGATCCTGTAGGAGAACTAGGGGATCCTGTAGGAGAATTAGTACATCCTGTAGGAAATCCTGTAGCGGCCTATTTTGAGCCCTAATTGAGAAAAATCATCCTTGAAGCTGGTATTAGACCTCTACTTGACCTCCATGCCATCAAGACCATTTTAACCCTCTTCCTCCATCCCTGCCTCCCTTGCCAAAGAACAAGTGAGGATTAGCATTTGCATTTATAAGGAAAAAAGTAAAAAAAAAAAAAGTGTTCTTTAATATTCACGCATGCATATAGCAGTTAATGCTCCCTAGATCAGACTCCATGCTCAGTTAGTTTAAATCATCACATGTGATAAATAGTGTTAAGTTTGATTTATTTTACATTTAGTTCATGATCTTTATGTAATTAGAATATGTTTCTTTCCCTGTACTTTATTTCTTGCAATAGGTTAAGGTTTGCATTTCAAGCATTTCATTTTCTGCAATTAGTTTAAGATTTAATTTTAGTACATGCACTCCATTACATCTTGACATCAAAGGAAGGACACATTGTATTTTGCACATATAGTGCCGATACCTCTTAAGTTTGTACAAACCCCAGGTTGATAATTAAAAGTCAGTAGCCTTGGGAGTTGCAACATTCTCGTTGCAATACCAAGGCTCATCACTTTTTGGTGCCGTTGTTGGGGAGGTGTCAAAGTATGCATTTTTTATTCCTTAGTTGATTCATTTCTTTTTACTTTTTGAAAAAAAAAACAATATTTGCATTAGGCATATTTAATTTCAAAAATAGAAAAGTGCATTGCATTAATGTTTTCATTCAATCGTAAAAACAAAAAAATTCTCCAACATCAACCCACTCGCCATTTGATCACGTGGTGCAGTAAGAGCCACATCAACAACCAATTTTGCAAGTAGAAGAAGAAGATATTGCAAAGAATGTAGAAGAAATCGATGGAGATGATGACAATGAGGAAGATCCTCTCGGATTTCCCATTCAAGATACTGATGGTAGTGTGCACATGAAAAACATCCCTCCATCTTTTCTTCCAAAATTTTATGGTCTAAGGTCAAAGGATCTGAAAACTTTTCTCTTTGAATTTGAAATTGTTTGTAGATCTTATGTTTACTTATTAAAAACTCAAAAACTGAGATTGTTTCCAGCAACATCAAAGGATAGAGCTCTTAAATGGTTCATAAGTTTAGGGACTAATTCAATAAGATCATGGAATGATATGAAAAATATATTTCTAGAAAAATATAAAGATCATGATCTTAAAGAATAAATGTTTAGAATTAATTAAAAAGAAGATGAGAGTCTAGAGGATCTAATAGAAAGGTTCATGTATAATGTTAAGAGGGAAAAACTACATCATTTAGGATCTGACACACTAAAAACCCTCTTACTTAGAACAATTAGGGATGAATGGATTAATCTCCTTAATCTCATGAGTAGAGGTGATGTATACCAATTATCATTTGAAGAAATTTGTGAAACATGCAAACACATATCAAGAGGAAGGGCAAGAGTAGGTAAATCAACATCAAGATCGGTAAGTCAAGCTAAACTTGAAAATTTGTTTCATGACTTTAAAACAGAAATTCTTAGAAATCTAACCAAACAAGTAGAAATGTTAAGAATTCAAGATGAAGAAAAGGAAGATGTTGATATTTTTTTTGTCCATGCAAAATCACATGATGTTAAATATTGCTCGTCATTACCAAGGTTGAAGGAATTTCACCAAGAGGACAATGAAGCAAGTAAGTTTCCAATGTAGTTATGTTATGTAGCTCCAAGAGGACCTTGGCAACCTAGTCAACCTAGTATGATGCAAGAGCCTAATTCACAATTTCAAGGTTATGCATATCCACCTCAAAATAATTGGAACACACCCTTTCCTTGGTAACATTGAGCATCTCAACTCCAAAACCAATCTTGGAAACAAGGTTGGCAAGGAACTTATGGGAGCCATCCACAATATCCTCAGTATTTTCCTCAATATCTTCCATACCCAACTCCATGTTATCCCTACCATTCATCTCCACCACAACCAAAACCCCAACCACATCCATCTCAAATATACACTCCCACTCAACTACCTGTACCGCCATTTCCAAAACCACACATTGAAGTAGCTCAACCCACTTACAATGCTGAGGTACAACACTTCCAAACATCTTCTCTTGAGATCAATGGTATTCACCATAGCTCAGGAAGAGTGTTGCAAAAAAAATATTATCTTGATATCATTGAAGGAACACACTGAGAACAAGAAGATTCAAATGAGAAGACCACATAATCATGGGCTGCACTTGATGAAGAGTAGACATCAAAATCAGAGATTGAGAAAGCTCCCTCATGGTTGCCATCAAATCCTCCATGTATTCAAGAGGAAAATCGGCAAAAAGAGGAATATTTGAAGGTCATGGTAGAAGAAGACATGAAGAATGATCCAAATAAGGAAGAAAATCAAGGACATCAAAGTTATATTGAGGTTTGGTTCCAGAAAATCAACAAGATGGCATCACTCTCTTCTTCAACTATGCTTGATCCTTTGAAAGTCAAATCATTTGGTCTCTAAAATCTAGGTACGTGTCAAAGAATACATTTCAAACCTACACATTATTTTGTCTATCATCTTGATGTGAACATGCCTCCATTGTAAGTATTCTTATACTTGAAAGTGATTTTGTTTTTCAAGTAGGGTAGGGTAGAAAAAAAAAATGAAAAATAAGAGAAAAATAAAAATCTCAAATGAAAACCTCCTTTGAGGCACCTCAGATTGGCTTATTGATTGAAAACCTCCATAAGGCAGTCAATGGGTTGGGAAAAAAGAAAAAGAAAAAAAGAGAAAAGAAAAGATCTTAGGTGAAAACCTCCTTTGAGGTGCCTAGATAGACCTACTAGTTGAAAACCTCATTAAGGCAGCTAGTAGGCCTAAAAAAAAGAAAGAAAAAAAAAAAAATAATTCTTGCTCCATGTATCTCTTGATGAATGTAGGTGCTCTCCAACATCTACAAGGAACAAAAACAAGTTTCCACCAAAGAAAGAAAAATAGGTCAAACCTAGTCAAAAGAAGTCAAATTTTGACTTTCTCCTCCTTTGCTCAAATACTCCAACAAGGCCAAGGCCATGCCAATCCATCACCCTCATATATTTCCACCATCCACTCATCATTCCCAAGCTTCTATCAATCATTTTCCTTGATGTCCCAAAATACTATAGGAAGGCTCTGTTTTACTACATGAAACAAAAATACATAGAGCAGAAATTTGTTGTTTCCATAACTTGAAAACCATGCATCTATTTGCCAAGCTATTTTAGGGGGAGATGCATATGGATGATGGTAACATCCTCAAGCAATTTCAACAAATTCCAGTGCATAGTTTCCGAGATATCAGCCTCCATCACCTACATCCATTTTTACATTTTCTCGATATTCTTACATCCATTTAAAAATATGTTATATGGGGAGATGCATATGGATGATGGTAACATGTCCAAGAAATTTCATCAAATCCTAGTGCATAGTTTCCAAGAAATTAGCCTCCATCACCTTCAGCTATTTTTAGTTATTTCTCGATATTCATGCATCCATTGACCAATTCTTTTTTTATGGGGAAGTGCACAGTGATGATGGAAACATGCTAAAAAATTTTCAGGTCAATCCATTCTACCATTTGGGAGATATGGACAAAAAAAGTCTGCTACAAGAGGTTGTCCTAAATTACTACAGGAGTTTCCTATAGTACTAGAGGAAGTTCTGAAAATCTACAAGAAAAGAAGTCCGATGGAAAAATTATGATGCAGACCTGTTTTGGGATAGGAAAAAGGACATTGACTTCACCACATCTCAGCCAACACCCATCATGACCATGTCACTCTATGGCCACACCTTCCACTCATTCCAATACCTATTTACCCTCCAACAGAGAAAGGACACAAACATTAAAAAAAAGGGGCAGCTACAACAGCCTATTTGGAAGTAACAACAGGCTCTAGGCCTAACCTTTAGCACCATGATTGAAAGAGGAGAAGCATAACTACAGGAATAATGAAACTCCTCCAGAGCTCAACAGCAACAGAGGAAGCCATCACCTGCACATCAACAAGAAGACAACCCATCAACAAAATAAGATCAACAAAAAAGAAAAAGGTAGTCAAGAAGATGTACCTGAGTCATGAGAAGCACAACAACATCAACTCAGCAGTAGCATGCATGTCTCTCCAACAACCATCAGGTAGGTACAAGTATGCAATATTCTTAACCTCTTCTCTTGAGCATATTATAGTTAGAAATTTATTGTCAATGCATGAGAGATGAGGTTTATAAGCTAAGGATGGATCAGTAGTCTCAGCCGCCTTCAACTAGTTAATTGAAGCTCACTCCTTCACTCATGCAATGTTGAAAAGTCAAATTATGAAGGGTGATGATTTCAAGGAATAAGGACAATAGTTAAAAGAAGAAAGTTTTGCAAAGGCCAAGTCACCACAACACTCCAAGCCCTCCATCCACTTCATACTCACTATCTATCCATCGTTCATCCATCCCATTTCATAATTTCAAGAACAAACCCTATCTCACCTTGAAATTTTCTTGAAAAATAAAACAGAGCATCCTCTCCATTTTCACAAACCTACATAATTTCTCATCACTCCCATATAGTTAGAAGACTTTGAAGGAAGAAGGAATGACTACTGTAGGAAGGCAAAATGTTGCTACAAGAAGGAAGAAAGAAAAAATTGTGCTAAAACTCAAAATGACAATGCCTAACAGAGGCCTAATCAAAACAAAGAACTCAAAGGCCATTAGGCAACCATCTAGGCCACAAGAGAGAAGAATAAGGCAACAAAAGGAAATGAGGCATCCACCATCAAAACAGAACTCAAACTGCAGTGATGAAAAGAGACTTTCCAAGAGGTCTCTAATCTCTTTCTAGCTTTTGTCCAAGGCCTAAAAGATGTTATAGAAATGAGAGAAAGGCATGGGAGTCAAGTTGAGGGTTTGTCCTAGGCTCAAACTATCATTTATGCTCAAAAAGGGTTTCCTGTAGTTTTAACAGGGTTTCCTGTAGTTTTGACAGGAATTACTACAAGATGTCCTAGTTCTCATGTAAAGGAATTTTGAAGGTTTTAAAGGTGTCCAAATGGTGGAACAAGGTAGTGGAAGCTTGATAAGGATGTGGAAGACCTTGCTAAATTGAAAAATATTCAAGAACCCATCTTGAATAAGGGGAAGATGGAAAGCTAATGGTCTCAAGAAATAGCGATTTTTCTTTGCACAAATATGTTTTTGGGTTTGTCCTTGCAAAATTTACAACCAAGATTCTTAATGCACAAGAGAGAGGCCACCAGGGCCATGAATGAGGAACAATGAGGTCACTAACTTTCTCAGAGGATGAGCAACACTTTCAACAGGGGGGTATGATGGGCCTCTAAATTAGACATAAATTAAGGCATATGCCTCTAAATTAAACATAAATTAAGGCCTATGACCATCCTTCAGCACATTAAACCTCTCTTTTTGCATTAGATAATGTATTTTTAACTTTAATATATTCATTGGTAATGTTTATGAATAATTGCATATTTATGCCTAATATTATTTATTTTTGTGGAATATTATGAGAATATTGGGCACATTATGAAGATTTGGAGGAGGAGATAATTTAGGGACTTTCTCCCTACTAAAGGAGGATTAATATTAAATAATAAATAAATAAGATATTATGGAATTATGGCATAGATTGTGGAACTCCAATGATTGAGAAAATCTAGGAATGTGTTCCCTGCCATTTAATGCAGATTCCTAGTATTGGGAACCAAGTCCACTAATCAATGGATTTTGGTGGGGAAAGCTTCCTCCATTCATGGGGAATGATTCCTAAACATTTTTTATAAGTACCAAGTCAAATTTTCCTCTAGGAGAATATTTTCATTAGTGTTCTTGTAGAGAGAACTCGTATTTCTGCAGCTCCATTGTATTTTCTTGCAGGGATGTAATTGTATTGATGAAAATAATGAAGATTGGTGTCATGTCCATCTTCTAAATATTTTTATCCTCCATAGGTATTTTAGTTTCCTTGGGTTTGGCCATCCTAGGAGTCTCATAGCCCTTTTGTATAATTTTCTTTCCTTCTTTTCACTTCTTATTCACATGCATCTCTTGTTTTTATTTCTTTCTATTTATGCGTTTAGTATTAATGGTTTCTTGTTGTAGGATTGGGTTAAATGGTTGATGTAAGTTCTTTTGCAGGATCAAAAGAATCATTTCATCTTTGGAAAATATTTGGAAGGTTGTATTAATCATTGAGATAATTGGATTATCTTTCTTATTCCCAAATCTAGATTTCTGGAACTCCTTTGTTGCAAACAAGAGTAAATTTATGTTATTTTTTAGAGCATGCTAACGAGATTCAATTGAGTTGGTTCCACTTGCATTAGATCAAAAAAAAATTCTAGTTCATAACAAAAATTACCCCAATTCATTTTCACTTGGTTAGGTTAGTCATTTTATAGATTTACTAGCTCACTAGTTCTCAAATTTCTATATTTTTGACTAGTAATTTTTTGTTATTTTTTAGCATGGGTTAATAGAGGTATTTTTGAGTGATTCCACTTGGAATGGGGACCCAAGACATCCTAGTAAATAAAATAAAAAAAAAAAAAAAAAAAAAAAAAAAAAAAAAAAACACATCCAATTTGTATTTGATTTTCTTAGTCATTCAATGAATTATAATTTTGTATAGTAAATCTGTAACATCCTGTAGTAAAACAGGGGATCCTGTAGGAGAACTAGTAAATCTTATAGGAAATCCTGTAGCGGCCTGTTTTGAGCCTGAATTGAGAAAAATCATTCTTGAAGCTAGGATTAGGCCTCTACTTGAACTCCATTCAATCAAGACCATTTTAACCCTCTTCCTCCATACCTGTCTCCTGTCCGAAAGAACAAGTGAGGATTATCATTTTCATTTATAAAACAAAAAGATTAAAAAAAGAGTTTTTTTATATTCAAACATGCACATAGTAGTTAATACTCCCTAGATCAGACTCCATGCTTAGTTAGTTTAAATCATCACATGTGATAAATAGGGTTAAGTTAGGTTTCTTTTACATTTAGTTCATGATCTTTATGTAATTAGAATATGTTTCTTTCCTTGTAATTTATTTCTTGCAATAGGTTAAGGTTTCCATTTTGAGCATTTCATTTTCTGTAATTAGTTTAGGATTTGGTTTCAGTACATGCACTCCATTACATCTTGACAACAAAGGAAGGACACATTATATGTTGCACATATAGTGCCAATACCTCTTAAGTTTGTACGAACCCTGGGTTGATAATTAAAAGCCGGTAGCCTTGGGAGTTGCAACATTCTTGCTGCAATATCAAGGCTCATCAGAAGCCAAAAAGGGCAAGGATTTCCATACAAGGCGAGGGCTCCTAAGAGGGGAAAATGGAAGGGTTTGGAAACGGATCACTTAAAACCACATAAAAACTTTTATCATTTGGAAACTTTACCTTCCAACACAATAACCTTAGAAGCATTTGAATATTTTAAAGGAGACAACAAAGAAGGCTTAAAAGCATTACCAAGAAAATCTTTATTGACCCCTTAGCTTCAATAATAATGTTTTTTCAAGGTAAGAAAACTATAACTTCGCATTGACACTTTAATATCACTTTTTTATAGCATTGTTTTAGGTGATGGAAGATGTTTTTCCAGCACCTACAGGGGTGTTGGAAAATCATTTTTCAATTCCTACAACAATCATATTCCAGAGTTGTTGGATGCAATCTAATTTAGCTATAACATGTTGAAGAGTTCTGCAGTGGGTTATAGTTCATTTTTGTTGCAAAATGGATAGTAATTGTTGTAACCCCTCATAGTTTTTCAACCATACTATGACATGAAACCATCAACCTTAAGGTTCATGGAGAGATGTAAGGAAAACTTGGAGATGCTCACATTTGGTTAAAAATGTTGTATAAAGGATGATATATTAGGTAGATCGTGATAAAATGGAGGTAGAGTTTTTAGTTGGGGACTTGTTATTCTTTAATTTGGGTAGTGAGAACCTAAATACACTAAGTGACGTGTCAAGTCACTTGGTGACTTTGGATTAATGTTTCAGTTCCCTGAGTGCCTGTCAGTGGGTTATTTTTTCACCATACTCAGAAATGTATGTTTAAAGGGTAGATAGTTGAGATCTTTTCCATCGTTCAAGCACATTATAGAGTTGTTCCAAGGCCCATCATTCAAGCACATTACAGAGTTGTTCCAAGGCCCATCAGTCAAATCTACATGAGATTTATTTATGAATACATTCCCAAACAACTTTAGAGCTTATATTAGTTTCTATGTCCATTATGCAGAGTTATCTTATTCCATACATTCTAGCAAATAAAGAAGAGTCATCTCCCCTTTGTGATATTTCTTTACAAGCCAGAGTGCGATATTTTAAACATGATGTGAGGGAGTTGGGTCCATTGAATTTTTACATGTAAATGTTCATTGGGACAATATGTTTCATTATTTTTGCAAATTGTGAGACAAAACAGAAAAGAAATGGAAGGCTATAAGGGGCCTTGAGGTGCAAGACCCTAAAGAGAAAATCATATTTTCTAGTAAAGATTTAATTTGGTCTGAAATACTAAGGCCAACATGACTATTGATCGAGTTGAAACAATTCCTCTACATAGAGTCGATGCCTTCATTAAAGGAGAGGAAATGAATTTAGAGGCTCCATGTACCTTTTCCTAATGAAAAATCAAAATTTCAGGCTTAACTGGAGATCCAAGCTTAAGGGGTAGTGTTTCCTTGCGATGGGAACTGTAAGTATTTTAGAAATTCCTTCTTCAGATGTCGGTATTAATAGTTCTTTATTATTTGTCATATGTTTTAATGTCTTAAAATTTTCTATGTAGTTATGCTTGCTCATATGGTCCAGAGGACAATAGAAAAAAATGTACAACCAAATGAAAGAAGTCATTTGTCAAGAGGAGGGGCTACCAATGCTATTTTATTGTAAAGGTTATGGTTCAAACCCCTGAAATATCAATAATAACATACAATATGTATGATCATGAAGATGCAGAAGGATGGCCCTATCATGGAAAAAATGAAATTTTAGGTGATGGTAGCTCTCTGCATCAGACAAGGGTTTCAAGGGACATGGTTTCTTATGTTGAAAGTTGTTTTTTTCTACAAGTGCCAATTGACTCAGTTTGTAAATTGCATATTAAAATATATGTTGACATAGATGTCAAAGATTGAGATAGATATTTTTTTTCTATGCAGAAAATATGTCACAAACACCTATAATCGTCTGATGAAAGGAAATTACCAACTTCATAAAAAAGATGAAATGAGTGTGAATCTTTGGTACAAAAAACACCAAAATGATTTCTTCTTTTACCAAAATCTGAATGGTGAAAATGTACCTTTTATAGCTGGAAGACAAACAAAATAGATGTTGGACACTATGGTTAAGATATCCCATAATAGATTAATAGGCATGGATTCAACATTCAACAGAAATAAACATGGGGTTAGTATTTTTTCAATCATTCATTTAGTGAAATCATTTTTATTGTAATGATTCAATATGGTAAATGGCGTAAAATTAACTTCATTTTTTTTAATATGACAGTATTAGTTGTACACACTCGTGGTGTTTGACGAGAAACAAAGTGGGGTTCCTATTGCATGGGTGGTGATGTCACATAGTACATCAGAGGATATATCACTATGGTTGGATCACCTAATGAAAAGATGTTATAAACTTCGCCATGATTAGAAGTTCAATGCTTTTATGATTGATGATGCATTGGCTGAAATTATTTCTTTGAGGTAACCTCAATCTTCTTATTTGACATTGCAACTTGTATTCAATCTAAATATTTCTCACTTAAAATGAATTAAATATGGTAGGAGCATCACTAGGTGTGAAGTAATATTGTGTGTTTGGCATGTAAGGAGGGCATGGCTCAAAAATGTTAATAGGTTAGCCAGTTGTCCAGAAAAAGGAAAAGAGATGTTCAATGAACTAGGCCATATCATGAAAATTGTTTCAATGATGAAGTGGCTACTGCATTAAATGGATTTTTCACCAAATTTGCAACTAAGGTGAAGTTCTTGGACTATTAACACAATAATTGGGCTTCCAGTGATAAGTTTATTAAGTGCACATACTTTTTCTTGTGTTTATACTTTTTTTGTTTCATAAAGATAATATATATTTACTAATTGAATTTGTACATTTAGGGATGTCGGTAAAAGGATGCCAAGATTTTCCTCATGCAAATCAAGAGACAAACAATGTTGTGGAATCATACCATTGTTATCTCAAGACTTCCTTTCTATCTGATCGTAGAAATAAATGTTCTCGCAAAATGGATTGGATATTTTATACACTCCTCACAAATGTTGAACCGTGTTACTAATTCAAGGAAATTTTGAAACAAAAAAAAAGATATTTGAACAACCACAAGAAAGAGAAGCAACTTGAATCGTCAATAGAAAAAGCTAGAATAATTCCAGATAATGATTGTAGCCCTCATGAGAGCATATCTCATGCTTATTGGGTGAGAAGTCAAAGTAAAAGTGATATTCACTATCTTGTCACTTGGCATCGCACAAATTATTTCACTTGTGATTGCCCATGGTCTATTCATGGCAACGTTTGCAAGCATGCCATAAAGGTAGGTTGATTTTATTCCCCTACAATAAATTCATATTCTTTATTAGATCATGATACCACGCCAAATACATTATATGCCCCTCCTAATATAGTTATGGAGCAGCCAAACCTCCATATAGATGTCGAGACAACTATCATGGTTTATAACAATGTAGATCCAGAAGTTGAATAACTTCGATTGAATAAAGAGGAGTTGTTTGGCTACATGGACTTGATGAGGAATATACCTCCTGCTACTTCAAGCAAGACAAAACAGTTGATAGGCTTGTTAACAAAAATATTGGACAATGCCAATGATCTTCATATTATGGACTATGACTTCACCCTTGGGTTGGGTGATTATGAGTCATATTTGAAGTGAAATAAGAGTTCCCTTAGCCCGAAAAATAAAAAGGAATAAAAGAGGAAAACAAAGTGGCAGCCTGGAAATTGATTTGAGTGTCCTTGCATCCAATTATGAACCATTTCAATTTCAACATCTCAACAAGTGAGGTTGTTCTCATTCCAACAATGCATCCTCTATTGACCTGGGTAAGTTCCATAAAATGGCCTAGGAAAGTTTCTTAATGAAGTAGTGCGTAAATGTTTGCAGTGGTGAAACATCCCACTAGTGTGTTTGCTCCTATGGATCATCCTCCACTATAGCATGCTTTCTTGGTGGACAACTATCCAATTGGTGATTTGTCAGGTTTGTTGCTATATCTTCCCTCTCAATTTTCTCTTAAATGTGTGTACTGGATGTTATTGATGTTGTTAATGTAGTGTCAGAATGTTTGTAGAGGTGAATGTTTTTATTACTTTACATGCCTGTAATAGCTTTATGTTTCATGTGATTCCAAATTCTCATATTGGGAGCATTATTCCTAGTATAATATTGACATGCATTTATTGAAAACTTGTGACATGTATCAACCGTTGGTTATGTTGTGCAGGTCATTTTCCTGATAGAAAAATGACATGCCAAAGAGAAGGTTTGGAAATCCAAACAAATGATTTGGAGCCAACTTATACAAAAACATTTGTGTATTCAGATTCCCAGTTCGAGAGCTCGGTGTTATAGACATTTTTGTGCCTTACAGCATAGAGCATGAAATGTCAATAATCTAAGGGATCCAAAGTCCCTAAACATGTTGTTCCTACCCCTAGAGGAACAAGGTCAGCAAACCACAGCACTTCAGATCAGTTCTCCACTGAAAAACACTCAAAAACAGGTCAATTTTGGATCAAAGCAGCTGCTCCACTAAGCATCTGCGCTGAATGTCAAAAGCTCTATGGTGTACCTGCGCTGCATAGCAAGTGCAACAAAGGCTACCTGCGCTGGGCGTACTTTGACATGTGGAGGAATCTTTTCTCAATGTGCCAGTGCCCAGGAAGCTTCCAAAATGACACTTGGATCAGAAGATTCGCCTAATGATGAGTTAAGAGCCTCTAAAACTCCAAGTGGAAGGTAGAAACTCCGAGTGGACTCAAGGACTGAAGAACAACTGGAGTTGAAGAGGACAACAAGTCACACATCAAGCTGACTTATCTTCACTCCAAAACTCTATATAAGGATCTCATCCCATGGGATTTGGAGCCCGGAATTTAGTGCAAAGAATTGCTGTTGGTTTACAGTTGCGAGTATTGGGTGATTGCTTGAGGGAGGTGAAGAGGAGATTTCTTTCCGTCAGGAAGGTGATGCTGGATTGGACCTCTCACGGTTGTATCACTGCATGAACCTTACTTCCTTATATTAATAAAGCATTTGAGGTTCTTCTATCCGCATGTGTTTCAATGGTGTATTGTCTTACTTGCGTATTTGATTTATGCTAATCCTTGAATCAATTATGAATGCATGCTTCTTGTAGTTTCCTTTTCTTGTCTTGTTCGTAGGATCTCGTGTAGCTGGGCCCGTGAGAAGACTTGGAGCTGGGAGCAAGTGGCAAATAGAGGAGATTGGATCGACCATTTGCGCAAGACATCGGTAAGTGGATCTCTTCCTTTCGTCTCTTGCATGTCATAAAGAAGTAACTTTAGATAGCTTTGCTTCAGCTGTTGCTAAGGAACTATCACCCTTAGAGTGGGATAGGGTCATTCCATGTTGGATACTTTTCCCCACAACAGACTGGCGACTCCACTGGGGATCGTGTCTTGTTGGTAGCTTGTGTTTCTTGCTATTCATTTCTTAAACAAAGGGAGTACCGAATCGAACTGCATCCGAATCCTTCGAATGCAAAGTAGAGGGCAGCTACTCTAGCCCAGTGCTGGGCATGTTTATGATTTGAAGAGCTGATCCACAAGGACTCTTTTTAGCTCTTTGTGATAGTGTTCATCTTCCTTAATCATCCTCTAGTGTATACTTGGCTGATAGCCTCTGATTTGGCCAAAAACCATTGATTTTTGAGCAAACTGTGACCCGGAATCTGAGAGAGACGAGAGTTGTCTCTTTAGTGCAGCTGCAGCAAAGGCTACCTGCGCTGCAACGCAGGTCCCGAAGGGGCTACCTGCGTTGCATGTCAGATTGACAGTG
The DNA here is from genome assembly GCA_031772625.1 of Pinus tabuliformis. Lineage (NCBI taxonomy): Eukaryota > Viridiplantae > Streptophyta > Pinopsida > Pinales > Pinaceae > Pinus > Pinus tabuliformis. The sequence goes on along the minus strand of CM062817.1, from coordinate 1,396,439,779 downwards.
CAACACCTGCGCTAATCCAGTTTTGCCTTGTGCAACTGGGGTTCCCTCCTCGTTGTTGCCCAGTTTTCAATATTGTTTTGCAGCCTGTTGTCAACCTGTATACCCAGCTGAAACTACCTTTCTTTGCCTTCATTCCGCCTCAGTTGTATGAAGAAACCGTGATTGTTCTTATTGTATTTCTTGCTTTCATTCACAGTTTCCCATAGCGAAAGTGAACTAGTCTTGCTGGGACCTCTTGGATCTAGACCTGTGAGAAAGTGTCGTTGTGATTCTAAGAGCTAGTTTATTGCTGTTCATAGCTGCTTGAGCATTTGCTTTCGTTATATGGTTTGGATTTCAGTATTTCTCGTGTTTGAAACGAGTGAATCTCAAGGTGTTCTTTTGATTATTGGACAAAAACTTGTTTGCTTTCGCTTGAAATTGAATTCGAAATTATACAACAACTTTCTTTTTGTAATACATCAACATTAAGGAAGAAGAAAAGAAATACTTGCATTGTGCATGTGCATTTTGACAGTTTGCATGTCGATTTAGGAAAGTGCATCAGTGTGTGCTCTATGATCTGTTTGAAAAGATGATGTCTTTCTTTTCCTTCAGTAGTTAAGATTTTCATAAGTTGAAAGAATTGAAAAAGCTTGCTTATCATTCTCAGACTGCATTTAGGAGTTGTATCATACATCACGTGGTGATCCATAAAGGCAAACTGCTAAGCAAGATCAACCTAAAAAGAACTGAATTTATCTAACAACGCTTTGAAACATAACGAAACACAGTAGAGGTCTAGGTAGAGACGTGAACCGGCGTCGTTAAACATAGTGACTATCGATCTCTACGAAGGTGGGTGATTCCTCCTGAGGGACGATAGCACTAATACAGATTTGTGCTCCCGCGTACCGTCGCGTATATTGGGAGACCCCTATAGGAATAAAGCCTTTATCCATAGGAAGCCGTGTCGGCCGCCCTACTGATCGCGATGCAGTGAACACAGCATTCACGAAGATCGACCACTCGTACCGTAAAACGTATTCTGTGGTTTTGCGAAAGGTTTGGCACACCCTCTGCCTAGAACTCCAGAGTAGTTTCTTTTGGCCTTTTTCAAACTCTATAACTGAAAAAGTCCATCCAAGCATTTGTCACTTCGGGCTCGTTAATACATCGAAGGAGACTAGAGTCATCTTTAGCTTTTCCTCGACTCTTAAAAAGTGAAAAAGCAAGTTGTGTCTTAAAAAGCGTCTAAAATTAATTCAATTCGAAAACACATTTTACCCTGTGCATTGTTGGTTGATCAAGTAATCCGCAACCGTGGAAGAAAGTCAATCGATGAACCATCATTCGCGGAGGTGTACGAGTCAACCGTCTTTGTCTCCGGAATCGAAAACAACCCGGGCAAAGCGATCTCGTTCAACTGGTTCCAAATCTCCTGTCAAAGTTAGAACAAGTGTTCCGACGACATCTGAGGTTCCGGTTACTCCAAACATTTCTGGAAACCCTGCCCCTATTGAAGAAGTTCAACAGCCCCAGAAGGACAGTAACACTGATCCTAGTCTGAGAGCAAATACTTGTGTTACTGAATCAGTTCCATCAGTGATCGGTTCAGAGAGTCTTGCTCCTCAAACAACTGTCGCTGTCGAAACAACCCCTTCTTCGGCACCAGAAATATTCTACGGACCTGACGGTCTTCCTCTTCCACCCGGTCTGATCGCAATAGAAGAAATTGTAGAAGATCCGCAAGCAACTACTCCAACACATTTTGGAGCAGGGATCACTCTACTTCCTACTGCATCAGAAGCTAGCCTACCACCCAGAGAAGTTCCTGAAGAATCACTAGGAAATCTATTGGATAGACTCAAAATGTCTGAACAACCGTCAACATCTAGGACTGTGCCAAATGACACAGCGACAGCAGAACTCCCTGCAGTCATTCCGACAATGTTCACCGGCATACCATCTGTCCCTAACTCTCAACAGCTGGAGGGGGTCCCTTCAGGGGCCATGACGACAGTATGGTCTGTTCCTGTTTGTTCTCCCGGGATAATACCCGGTAACTCCTATGTTGGAACTCAACAAATTGATCCTTTCGGGAATCAGTTTGGGCAATCCGGTCCTCGAGGTGTAATGAATCCTCTCGGTTCCGGACCACCACCGTATGGGGGGCAATATGCTTTTTCATTACCCCCTCCGGGAGGTTACCCATACGGGAGTTCACAACCATATTCAGGTTATATTGGAATAACTACAAGTGGTTGGATACCTATGCTACCCCAGCAACCAAGAGTTGTGTATTCTATGCAACAACAAATGCCTGTGATGAACATCCCGACGACACCAGCGATTGTAACCGTGTCGCAAGTTCAAACGGTGCCTGTTGTATGTCAACCTCAGTTTCCTCAGGTTGTAATGCAACAGCCCCTTGACCCTGCGACTCAACCACAATTGCCAGCTGGCGAGGTGGCACAAGCACAAACGGGTACCATTACCCCTCATCTTGGTCCAGTGGTTAGTATAGCACAACAACCCATGGCGTCACAACCATGGTTGGTGCAGTATCAACAACCACAATTCCAGCAAGTGTACCAAGGTACCGAGCAGCAGATTTTTGCGAACAGTGGACAACCGTACATACAAAACGGTCTAAACCAACCACTTTACAGTGGGGTAGTCCACCAACCGTATCAATCGTACCAGCATCAAATACATTATGCCGGTATGCAAAGACCAACTGCTCAAGCAATCCCATCGTATCCTGGGTACGCTTCGCCTAACTTGAGTCAACAACTGCCATTCGTGGCAACTCTAGAGTTACCTGATTTACACCGATTGACGAACGATCCGATTGCTTATGCCCCTTGGTGGCCAGCGATTCCTCACAAACTTCCCTCGGACATTCCTAAATTCAATGGAAATCCAGGTGAAGACCCGTCGAATCACGTCATGACTTTTCATCTGTGGTGTTCATCGAACACTCTGAACGATGATTCGATAAGACTTCGCCTCTTCCAGAGGACATTGACAGGTCCGGCGGCTAAATGGTATATAGAATTGCCAAGAGCCTCTTTCGACAATTTCAGCTCCTTAGCCACGACTTTTTTAACCCATTTTCAACTACCAATCATGTATGAAACAGGAACCGAGATACTAACCAACTTCAAACAGACGACAGCTACTCACATATCAGATCATATACATGAGTGGCGTCGCCATCGTAAGACGGTGAAAACATACGTTACTGATCAGCTATTAGTTGAATGGTTTATAAAGTCATTACTTCCGGCTATAACGGAAGATGTGGCCAAGGGGGGAGTCGTAACAGAGGAGCAAGTCATCGCTCGTGCTCAATATTTAGACTTAGTATATACTCAGTCTGGCACGCTCTACGACAAAATACCTGACGCCCCTAGACCTGAATTTTCAATTCCTCCCCCTCCTAAATCGAATATTGACTCTCATGCTGGAGATGGCGTGATTGGCACTGCAAGCGCGAAGTCGAAAAAGGCGTCACCTCAGAAAGCCCGTAAGACTTCAGATCGAAATGCCCATGAAGAGATTCTTGCTTCGGAAGTAAATGCCATATCAGCAGATAAAGGCAAAGAAACCAATCAACCAGGAAGCAAGAAGAAACAAAACAAAGGGAAGAAGAAGCAACAGGATGATCCGTCACCTGAAAAAACTTCTTCGAACTCTCCTGAGAAAGGGAAAAAGAAATGGCCCTGTATGATATGTGACGAAGATCACAAGACAACAGATTGTCCATACAAAGCTGAGCTCAAGAGATTCTTTAAAAGTCCAAAGAACCCAGCCGTGTTGACTGATCCATTTCCCAATCCAGGTCAAAATATGGTTGATAGTGGAAATGCTTCCCCCTCGCAAGTGCTAATGTTATCGATCTCCAAGCAGCAAAATGATGCTTTGATTTCGACAAGGAACAAAGATTACGGAAATCCGCAACTGTCAAACGAAAAAGGTAAAGATCAACCTAGTAGTTCGACAACAACTTCGACAGAAGTTGTCCCACCCATAATGCCAGAATTAATGATAAAACCACCTAAGGGGGTAGTACACAAGTCGACTTTTAATCCTCGTGCCAGAGCGGCGCAGCATTATAACATAGTAGAAGATTTGGCTCAATCGCCATCCGCTATGTCGAGTCTAGAAGTACTACAAAATTGTCCATCCCAAAGGCAGGCATTGTTATCGGCAATAGTGGGGTTGATCCTAAGGATTCCAATCTTGTGTCCTTTGATCACAAAGGGTATGACCCTTAGTTACCCGCTCAACTAGCTTTCGTTATTCAAGTGAAAGCCCTCAACAAAACTGTTCATCGAACAATTATTGATGAGGGGGCATCGACATGTATTATGTCGATGAGTTGCTGGAAAACATTAGGGTCGCCAACCTTGTCAAGATCGTCGACAACACTAAAAGCATTCGACGGTAGGACATATACCCCTTACGGTATTCTAAGTAACTTAAAGGTTGAACTAGGTGGAAAAACAGTAGAAATTGATGTAGAAGTCATAGATGGGAATCTGGATTACAACATCCTACTGGGAAGACCATGGATTTATGCCATGGCAGCTGTTGTGTCGACTTATTTTAGGAAGATCGCTTTCCCGTTTGAAGGAGGGATTACGGTCGTCGACCAACAGAACTTCCTCCTTAATGGTTCACAAGTTACGGGAAGCATTCCCATGATCCATGAAAGCGACCATTCAATTCAAGATATAGGAGTAGGCCTGCTGAAAGACCCCACGATGATGGGGACTTTCTCGCTACCAAATCATATGTACATAGGAAATGTACCATTGGTGGGTACCTGCAACATGATATCCTCCACAAAGGTCACAAAAGACAAAGTCGTCATGGATCGGGCAATGGTCTTGCACCCGAGCCCAATCGAAATATTGTAGCAATCAATGTTTCAGGCATGGGAGGCGAGCCCAAATCAATGCTCGTCAAGCATTTGGGTAGACAGGTCAGGAGAATGTGGTACCCCTTTGGATCCTTGGTCACGAGTGCATGCAAGTGACGAAGGAATCCTACAGTCAATGTTGATTGAGGGGGCACCATGGGATGATAACCACCATCGTTCCCTTCCTCAGGAAGATACTCAAGGCGACCTATATCACCCTTCAGTATTTGAATTCCTAGCAAATACTGTAAATACGGTGGATTCTGAGAGAAACCTATCCAATATAGAAGAGACTATAGCCATAAATATCTCGACCAAAACAGACATTGTAGAGAATATTTATGTCGGCAAAGGTTGTTCCCCTTCAGAACAAGAAATATATAAAGCTCTTTTCCGCGAATTTAGAGATGTCTTTGCTTGGTCATATGATGAAATGCCAGGCATCGACTCGAGTATCGTTGAACATGAAATTAAGATGTATCCTGATGTCAAACCAGTAAGACAACAGCTTCGGCAGGTGCACCCCAAGAAAGCCGCTGCTATTAAGGCAGAAGTTGAAAAACTCCTCCATGCTGGTTTCGTCTACCCGGTTCCTCTAACCGACTGGGTATCGAATATTGTCCCTGTTATGAAAAAACAAGGAACAATACGAGTGTGCGTCGATTATAGGGATGTAAATCAAGCTTGTCCAAAGGACAACTACCCTACACCCTTCATCGACCAGATAATTGATGAATGCGCCGGATGTGAAATCTTTTCGTTTATGGATGGATTTTCCGGGTATAATCAAATTAATATCCGCCCACAGGACCAGTCAAAGACTGCATTTATTTGTCCGTGGGGCACATTCGCTTATCGAAAATTACCCTTTGGTTTAAAAAACGCAGGGGAAACGTTTCAGAGAGCAATGAATTATGCTTTCCATGACATCAAGAACATCGTTCAACCTTATCTCGACGATCTCCCGACTCATTCGCAAAAGCGGACTGATCATCCGCAACATTTAAGAGCGATATTTCTACGTTGCCGACACTACAAGATAAGACTCAATCTGCACAAATGTGTGTTTTGCGTCGGTTCTGGTCGTTTACTTGGCTTTATAGTCTCCAAGGATGGGATTCGTCTCGACCCTTGCAAGGTGCAGGCAATCATTAATTTGCCTCCACCTTCGAACTTGCTTCAGATTCAGAAACTCCAAGGGAAAGCAAACTTTCTGAGGAGGTTCATTCCGAATTACGCAGAACTTGCTAAAGGTTATACCCGTCTCTTGAAAAAGGATGTACCTTTCGTCTGGGACCAGGTTGCGCAAGCTTCCTTTGATGCTCTGAAAGAAGCACTAGTAAAAGCATCATTAATGTACGCCCCAGACTATCAAAGAGACTTTAACCTGTATCTGGCTGCAGTAGATACGACCATTGCAATGGTTTTAGTTCAAGAAGTCGACAGAATTGAACACCCTATATATTATTTAAGTAAAAACTTAAATGATACAGAAAGTAAATATTCTCATGTTGAAAAGCTAGCACTAGCTGCTGTTCAAGCGATACAAAGGTTTCGGCATTATGTCCTCTTCAGGAAGACCACCGTATTGTCAGATTGCAACCCCATGACTTATATACTGTCGCGACAGTTGCTTGGGGGCAAATATTCAAAGTGGATAGCTATCCTTCAAGAGTTTTATCTGGAATTTGTGAAATCCAAATCAAAGAAAGCTTTAGTTTTCGCAGAATTATTATGCGATCTCCCATCATCGTCCAACGATGAAACGTCCAAAGAATCGATTGTGGACGAAGGTTTGTTTCTGATATCAGCAAGTGATGAGTGGTATGGAGATATAATAGTTTATCTCCAAACCCAAAAGTTTCGGCCAGACACCTCTCACTCAGAACAAAAACGCATTCGATACCAAGCAAAAGACTACATGATCGTCGGTGATACGCTTTACCGTCGTGGTGTCGATACGGTCCTGAGAAGGTGTCTAACCCATGAGGAGGCCGAAAAAGCCCTGAATGAATGTCATTCAGGCACCTGTGGGGGGCATCAATCTGGATATGCTACAGCACAAAGAATCTTACGAGCAGGATACTTCTGGCCAACCATGTTCAAAGATTGCATAACCGCAGTTAGAAGTTGCCATGCATGTCAGATTTTTGATAGCCAAACCAGAAGACCCCCCGCTCCTTTACAGCCAATAATAGCTGTGGGGCCTTTCGCCAAGTGGGGCATCGATTTCATGCAATGTAACCCCACCTCGACCGGGGGGCATGGGTATATTATAGTCGCAGTTGACTATTTTACCAAATGGGCTGAGGCGATGCCTACAGTGGATAACACTGGTGAAACAGTAGCCCTATTCTTTTTTAATCATGTAGTCACCAGATTCGGCGTACCACAGGCCATAGTAACAGATCATGGATCGCATTTTCGCAATCACATGATGGTTGAATTAACTGCCAAACTAGGATTGTCTCACGACAGCTCTACTCCGTACTATCCGCAAGCTAACGGACAAGTTGAAGCAATCAACAAGGTCCTGAAGCGCATGCTGCAAAGGATGGTTGGGGTTCACAAAAGAAGATGGCATTTGATCCTGTACTTGGCTTTGTGGGCCTACCGAACATCGGTAAGGAATGCCACTGGGTTCACACCGTTTCAACTGGTATATGGCCTAGAAGCAATCCTACCGATCCAGTGTGAAATTTCGTCCCTTAAACTCGCAATTGATCTCCTCCCCGGAACCTCAGAAGAAGAAGCTCGTTTCTTGGAGTTAATCCAGTTGGATGAAACCCGTCGTGATGCCGCCTTGGCCAACGAAGCCCATAAGAAATGAGTCAAAGCGCAGTTCGACAAAAATGTCAAACCCCGTGTCTTCTCGGAAGGTGATTTGGTCTTGCTTTATGACCAAGAATCCGATAAATTGGGAGCTGGGAAATTCAAGTCCTTATGGATGGGCCCTTATATTGTTAAAAGTGTGTTAGCAAAAGGTGCCTACGAGTTGGTAGATTATGACGGAATTCCACTGGCGCAACCCCGCAACGGGTTGTACCTTAAGCGTTACTATGCCTAATAGTAACCTGTATGCTTTTGTTACATTTTTGTTTTCGCTAAAGCGTTTGTTCCGGTTTAAGTAATCCGCTTTTTAAACTTATTGCAGATGTCAAATCCATTGGAACCGTGGGTTGGATATGCTGACGGAGCGAGTCGTAGTTCGAGGAACCTATCCTCTGCAGCATGGGCCATTTTTGACCCAAGCGGCGAGTTAGTGAGTTTCAGGGGGGTATGTATTGGCCAATCAACGAATAACATCGCTGAGTATAGCGCGTTGATAGAGCTCCTCTCTGATGCCATCACCCATGGCATACGCCGGCTAGTCGTCAGGTTAGACTCACAGCTCGTGGTACTACAACTCAATGGTACCTACTCTGTCCGAAATCCAGCTATTTATCGCAAGTTCCTAAGAGTTAAAATCTTGGAAAGACAGTTTGATTTTATCCAATATCAACACATTTCCAGAAACTTAAACACATTAACCGACTCATTAGCAAACTATGTGTTAGATAGACATTTGCAAAATTGATAAAAAGAGAAGCATCATCGATGTTTCATACATGGATCACATAAAAACTGGAATAAACCCCGAAAATCAAAAATATATATAACTGTTTACGGTTTACATATAATGTTCTGTAACCAAGACAAAATCGGTCATACGACCCCAAAACTCAAAATGGCTGGGGGGCACCCTAGCCTAGTGATGCTCATGATAACATGCCACGGCCTGTGCGATCATGCGCAGAAGACGAGACCATCGTCTAGGAACACCAGCAGTATGTCGCTGCAATCGCAGAGGCAACTCGTCAATCCGTACATCCGGAATCCCAAGGGTAAGACCCTCGACCTGTTCCTGCACAACTGCAAGAGTCTCGGCCAAGTCAAGGTCACGGAGAATAGCTCTCCCTGGAGCCTCCCCTGCTGGGGCAGCGGCCGGAGCTCTCGGACGAACTGCTGGACGGACGGGACCAACATCTGCATGCACACATGAGTTTGATTAGAGTCTTGATAGAGTAAAGCACAAGGACATTATAAATAAAAAACAGTAAACAGTGATAAGGTCAAAATATTTACCAAGATCACCCCACTGCTCGCCATCCGGTAGTACCAAATCCGGATCACCTCGGAAATCCATACCAATATATGGATACTCGGAAAAAGCCATATCCTGTCGCTCGAACCACCTAAAAAAGGCATCAGTAAAAGTAATCTGAGATTGACCTGCATGTCTAGCCATGTGGTCGACCCACCTCTGCATGCGTGGCTCAGTAGGAGATGGCAAGTCGAGAACAATGTACTGAGGTTGCATCAGGGGTATCTTCTCCAAAGCGAAGGCAGTCAAAACTGAACCGAAGCCAAAATTCTTTAGTTTCCCGTCCTTTACTTTGGTCAACTGGTTTTTCATCTGAACCAGTACTGCATCACACCAGTTAAAAACTTTCGGCTGAAGACATTCCAGGGCGTGCTGCACATAAGACCTGTTGGCAACATGAGGGGATGCGCTGCCGGCCATCCTACAAATCGTGTACAGAATAGACCTGAGAGACCTGTCAGTGATATCACGGATAGAAACCTTGCCGTCTCTGCTCGGCTGGGATCCCTCCCTACAATACTGACGGATATAATATTTCACGGAATCGCTCCCTCGGGCCGAACCGGACAAGGAAATGGGGGCACCCCACCTTGACAACCCAGTCAAGAAGTAAATGTCCACTATGGTCAAAGGGATGGACTTGCCCCTAATCTGGAACACTTGGTTAACAGGATCCCAAGCATCAAGCAGGTACTATAGTAAACGTATCTGTGCCCTCATGCTAGATATACGGAAGAATTTTAGCAAGCCACAGTTCCGCAACGCGCTCACGGTAACAGGATCATGGAGGGCAATCATGTCCTCCTCTTCATGCTCTCGTTCTCGCCACGTAAGAGTCATTCTGCTCCAATAAACTCTGCAAAACAAACAAGAGGAGGAGTAAGATCCCTGACTCGGTAAAGAAAATGGCAAAATTCTCATGAAAAAGTATGCAACCAAAAAGTTTTCTGCGCCCAACGCAGGTAGGGAAGGGTCTCACCTGCGTTGGGAGACAAACTGCCTTTGAAAATGAAAACCCCAACGCAGGTTTCGATATGGGGCACCTGCGCTGATGGCAGAGCGCCCTAGAGAAACCCCAGGGGCTCATGGGGGCAGGAAAACAAGCATAAAACTGAGAAATAAGACCATGAAAAGATAGAGCTAGGGTTTAGCTCCTACCTGGTGGAAACGGCGCTGAAAATCGTCCACAGAATCTCCCGAAATCAGCTGGTGAAAAATCGAGAGGAAGAGGCACCTCCAAAGCTCCAACAAACCAAATGCACATGAAATGGTAAAATGAAAGGTAAAAACATCTTTTAATTGCTTTTTACGTAGTTCAAAGTAAAATATTAGTATTTTTACTTCATGTTATCCGTTTCTAACAAGTTTGTTGCAGCAATTGATGAAACAGTACTATCTCTGGAAAAGAAAAACTAGTCATGGTAAAATATGAATTTGACCTTATCAAACGAGCAGTTTTGGCAGAGTTCATGCTCGTTAAAAAATAAACGCAAAACCGAGCAGTTTTAACGCGGACTTCATGCTCGTTAAAAAATAAACATAAGCATGTGAGCAAGCTTTCCCCCAGAGTTCAAGCTCATCCAGAAAAAAATGAACTAGTAAATAACCATTTGAGACCGTAAATTCATCAACCATAAAAGCCTTGGTCGTGTTTATGCACCGTCACCTCCACTTTTCATTTGGCCGATCATTCACATCCACTTGATTGTTTACCTATTTTGAGGAACAGCTGCGAAGAGTGATTTCACTTAGCCATCATTGTAATACTGCCATGATTGGAAAATTCCAACCTGTACCTGGAATCTGCTGCTATCCCTGTTTATCACTCGTTCCTCAAAAGACGAGTCTTCTTTGAGCTCTTTTCACTGACTCGTAAAATATGAAAAGTTTGCCGAGTTTTGGCCTTCCAGCTCGTTAAAAGGACCGGAAGAGCTATCCCTCCTCTAGATTTTAATCTTTTTGGACCTGAGGGATTATTGCACAAAAAGATCGAGCACTTGTCTAGTTCGGCTCGATAAAGATATCAAACATTCATCCCTTCTGTATTGTTTTATACTTTTTCGGACTTAAGGGATTAGATGACAAAAAAGGACCCCTGGAGTCCACTTTATGTACGCTTTTCAGACTCTCTAAAAATGAAAAGGACCGAGTTGTCTTTGTCGCTAGGCTCGTTAAAAATATTGAATAGCGACAAACTTGTCTTTAGACGAGAACGAGTTTCCCTATCGCTAGGCTCGTTAAAACATAGCGATGGGCTTGCCCGAAGGGCAGGTTATAGAACAAGCATATGTTATCCTCCTCAAGCTTGACAAAAATAAAGAGGTACTGGTCAGAAATGACTGGGGAAAAATTGGGAGAACCTCAAAGCTTAATGGTAGCAAGTCGCTCTTGAACATGACACTTTTGCCTCCGTAAATATCAGGTTGGGTTATTATCATTCACCGGTCCCTTCACCGTGGTCTCGCCATACCATCCATACATGGGGTAATGCTACCAATCCATCACATCAGTGTCGTTATATGTTCAAGAGATGTCATTCAGAAAGTGTCAACCGGGTCCCATCCACTACCATACATCATCTTTCATCCTTCCATGACCGCCACCCTGAATCATATTTCACAGATCGTTTTCACCATCATCACTAGCTCCGTTCCGTGTCACTGATGTGGGATTCATTAAGGCCCTCCTTTGACGGATCACTTCTTGTCGACATCAGCTCATTATCCAAGAAGTTGATCTAGGAACACCCCCTCAGTACTTTGAAGCTTGCATGCCTCAATGGCAAGTTTCTCACTTCCGGCGATAGGTATACGTTAATGACCTTCGACCAGGAGACTTTGCGTGGTGTTCGACGTCAGATCCTATATTCACGCCACGTGAATTGTGCTGCAGTACCTTGAGGGTCATCATCATTATCGGTGATTCCTCTCGCGCTTGTTAACAGTTTACATTATTGACTGGTAATCAAGCGATGTCTTTCCATGTTCGACTTCAAGAAATTCTCACATGGATCGACTTGTACTAGAGTGAAGATCGGACAAGTTTGAAGACCCCGGATCTAGTTTCATCCATCCGGGCTGCGATATATATTCAGGAGATAAAAAACATAGACATGTGCAGCAGATGATCATCCTACTAAAAGGATGATAATTAAAAGCAGAGAATTATCAGTCTATTATCAGACGATCGTTTGTCTATGTACAGCAAATGTATTTATAAAGCTGAGCATGGGAAATGCCCGCATCAGCTAGATCATGAAAAGAAAGTATGAAAAGATAATGTATTGTATTGTATTTTGTTACAGGTCACCTCCCGACGATTGAATGAACTTCGGATCCTCCTAATAAAGCATTTCACCCGATAAACGACCTCATACTTTAGGGGGCAACTGTTATAGACATTTTTGTGCCTTACAGCATAGAGCATGAAATGTCAATAATCTAAGGGATCCAAAGTCCCTAAACATGTTGTTCCTACCCCTAGAGGAACAAGGTCAGCAAACCACAGCACTTCAGATCAGTTCTCCACTGAAAAACACTCAAAAACAGGTCAATTTTGGATCAAAGCAGCTGCTCCACTAAGCATCTGCGCTGAATGTCAAAAGTTCTATGGTGTACCTGCGCTGCATAGCAAGTGCAACAAAGGCTACCTGTGCTGGGCGTACTTTGACATGTGGAGGAATCTTTTCTCAATGTGCCAGTGCCCAGGAAGCTTCCAAAATGACACTTGGATCAGAAGATTCGCCTAATGATGAGTTAAGAGCTTCTAAAACTCCAAGTGGAAGGTAGAAACTCCGAGTGGACTCAAGGACTGAAGAACAACTGGAGTTGAAGAGGACAACAAGTCACACATCAAGCTGACTTATCTTCACTCCAAAACTCTATATAAGGATCTCATCCCATGGGATCTGGAGCCCGGAATTTAGTGCAAAGAATTGCTGTTGGTTTACAGTTGTGAGTATTGGGTGATTGCTTGAGGGAGGTGAAGAGGAGATTTCTTTCCGTCGGGAAGGTGATGCTGGATTGGACCTCTCACGGTTGTATCACCGCCTGAACCTTACTTCCTTATATTAATAAAGCATTTGAGGTTCTTCTATCCGCATGTGTTTCAATGGTGTATTGTCTTACTTGCGTATTTGATTTATGCTAATCCTTGAATCAATTATGAATGCATGCTTCTTGTAGTTTCCTTTTCTTGTCTTGTTCGCAGGATCTCGTGTAGCTGGGCCCGTGAGAAGACTTGGAGCTGGGAGCAAGCGGCAAATAGAGGAGATTGGATTGACCATTTGCGCAAGACATCGGTAAGTGGATCTCTTCCTTTCGTCTCTTGCATGTCATAAAGAAGTAACTTTAGATAGCTTTGCTTCAGCTGTTGCTAAGGAACTATCACCCTTATAGTGGGATAGGGTCATTCCGTGTTGGATACTTTTCCCCACAACACTCGGCATGGAATACACATAATTTTGTCAATAGGGATAGACTTTGTTTAGAAAATTGTATCATAAAAAGGTTGTAATATTTTATGGTCTCTTTTCTGGATATTATGGATCTTAAAGTTTTGTACATATTGATATATAATGTATGAAAAATAAGTACAAAGGATTCAAAACTCTTCGGCAAAAAACATGTGTGTAATGTGGCCTTTTCAAGATCAATATAATTTCTTCTCTGCAAAATTTTGAAAGTTTTCAAAGATTCATGTGTCACTGGTTTTTTCTCTATCCTCCTTCTACAAATTTTCCAACCCTGAAATTCCCAAAACTATCAAGTTTTTTGAATTCTAATTGTGTGGGATATGAACTTCTACTTTTTCCATATGAAGTCTAACCAGGTTGGAACCTCCCAAACTTTTTGAAACAATAAATGGTAATGCTAAAAACTTAAGTGAAAGTTGACAAACTCCTCAGAGCTCAATCCCCTATGTATATTTTTCCTTAAAGGATCATTGGCATGGATTGGACAATATTTTCCCATTGGTCCCAAACTACTCATGGGAAATTGTGTGGGCTCAAAAGCTTTCCAAATAAGTGCTAGAAATGTGTCTGGAAATGGTTGAAATGCCTTGGAAACACCTCTTTCTATCAAAGAACATTTTCATATTTGGAAATGTTGTATCGTATTATTGATATTTTTTTGTAACTGTTTCAACGTTTTAGAGGTTTTGGGTATAGGACATGGCCAAACTAGATGTTTCTTACAACTTAGGGTTTTACACTTTGGTTTACCTTTGAAATATGGCTTTAAAAATTGATATCACATTAGTCGTATTTCAATATTATCCAATTCAAATTTAGCAAAACTCGATCCGGATGGGAATTAGAATCCCAAGATTATGAACCTAATTGAAATTAGCCAAAAAATGATATAAAAACTGGTGGAATGAAAAAATACATGAAATGTTCTGTGAATGCTTAAAATGTAAATCCAAAGCCTTAGATACCAAATATACAAATTCTTCTCATGTAAGGGTGAAAATAGAAAAACGACACCGAAACATAATTTTTTGAAATACATATAATTAAAGTTCTGAAACATTGAGGTTCTAAGTGGCCTCTAGAATCCACAAATAATTATACTATAATAAAACATAATAATCTAAGTCTCTCGGATTGGGACCATGCATTCAATGTAGTTGCATAGTCCATCTTTCACCTCTCCATTTGCTTTAAAGTATTTTGTGTAATGTTACCTTTAGGTTTAGGTATTACTTAGCTCCATGTATAGTTTGATGGAGTACTTTGTTCCATCTCTCATCTGTGATTCACTAAGTAGGGATATACATTTTTTTTTTGGTATAGTTTTATATCTATGTATGCTACCTTTGTTTTTCCTTTGCTCATAAACAATTGGCCAAGTGATTTTTACAATCTCATTTGCTCTAATCTAAAAATGGATCTCATGAACTTTGTCATATATATCATTCCCTTAAAGGATTGAAGGCTGGGGATTTGAATTACAAAACTTTGAAGCTTGGGGCAATGTGAACCATATTGTTTCCATCAATAAGTTGCCATAAGAAAAAGTTATAAAAATAAATAATACACAAAATTATAATTTTAAATTCTAGAATCAAGAATAATGAAATCCTTAACTTCAAAAACTAAAATACTTCTTTGGTTGGCTTTTGTCTTTTTGTCAAATAACCATGTCTTTACAAAAAGTACCAAAATTTTCATTGTGATCTTGATTTTGTAGGATTAGGGACCATGCGCTCTATGAAATTTATTAATCCATCATGACCACGTGATCTAAAGTTATACTAAAAGATTTTGGCATAATGATACTTTGGGTTTAAGAAATGTGCAATTGCATGTAGATTTTGATGGAGTTGCTTGTTCCATCTATTCTCAATAATTTTGAAAACAAGAAGATACTTGTTCTTTTACTCATTGATAATAATTATTGTCTTGTTGGCATGATCCATGACCTTATAGATTTAAATTTATAACTCGTTGCACATTTATCCCCATCCACCATTTTCAGGAAACAACATGACACTAACTGGCCTTGATGATCTCTTCTACTTTAGTCCAAAATTCAATTTCAAAAGATAAATGAGGCATTTCAAGCCCTTTCGGCTTGCAAGTCCAATAAGATGCATCCCATTTATCACCACAACTGTATTTCTTAAGCTGTCCATTTCTGCAATAAGAGGTAGCAACACAAGGAAGCTTATTGCAAAGCAAGTAATACTTGGTCGAACAAGCTCCTTTCTCTTGGTTCTTTTCCTCATTAAGATTAAGGACCACATGTGATTATAGATAAGTTTTGTTATGGTTTTGGCTTGATCCATGTGATTTTCAGCAATCTTTCCTACAATTTGCAAATGCCAAGGGAACAGAACACGTTAGAATGTACAAATTTAGACTAAACCTGGATTGTGAGGCTCAACTTGTACTTCATACATAAAATTTCTAGATTGAAAACTTGAAGGTAAGACTACCCCTATACTCTATGGATAAAATTTTGGATTGTCAACTTGAAGGTGAGTATAAGCCTATATTTGATAGATAAAATTATGGTTTGCAGAATGCAATAGTTGTGCAAAATTTAAAAAGAAGGTTTAAATGTATAGCGTAATCCTCACATTCTATTCAATCTTATGGATCTGAAAGTCATTGGATTTAATGTTTTTAGTACTGTTTTCTTTCTTATAATTTAAGCATAATTTTCCAATTCCAATAAAAAAAATGAAAGAGGGGGATCGAGGTTACCAAGTGTTATGTTTTACCTCACAAAAATAGAACATTTTCACATTAATTTTAACATTTTTAGGCCCCTTCACTAATTTAAACTTTAAATCTAGACATAATTGCATCAATGCATTAGAAAATCCAAATCACTAACATGGTAAAAAAACCACAAAGGAAAATATTTATAACCTCAACAACATTCAATTATTTATTTAGAAACCATGCAAATATTACATTTCTCCATATACATGGAATATATCACATTTTTCCATATACTTATGACCCATACAAGAGAACCCAATCTTTGCAGGTTAGGGGAAAAAAGTACATTAATGGGTTCTTCTTTAATGGAAGAACCATGCCATGAGCGCCCCCACAAAAATAAAAAAAAATGTGCATTCCCATAACGATGACCTCTCATATTGTTGCTCAATGACTTATGGTTTAATAGATGATGATGCTATGTCATCATTCACAACTCCACACAGTATATGAGTGGACATTATTTGTATATCTACATGGTATTTTATGTTAAAAGATTGAAATTTATAACTCAAGTTTTTGGCTTCCTTGTAAAGTGGTTTGAGATTGTCCTTTCGAACTTGATATGTGCCTTTCATCTGGTTGCAAATTAACTCTGAATTTTTGAGTATGGTGATATCATTGACACCAATATTTGTTGCCTCTTTCATCCCTTTGACAAGGGAAATGTAGTATGCCTCATTGTTTGTAGTCTTTCCCTGCACTTCTTTCTTTATATACATCACATGTTTGGTTGCACTATTATAAAGAAAAAATTGAATGACTTCTCATTCCAGATTAGGATAACATGAGACCTCAATTCACATGATCCACTTTTGATCCATTTTTATGGTTATAATAGTTGAAAATAAGATAACAATAACATGATATTAGAATTACGAATTTAAATTTTAACATTAAACAACCTGCAGTGCCAATAATAAATGAGGATATAGAAGAGAAAAACATACAATAAAATTACGAGTCATTTAAAAGTGGCACTAAGGCTAGGGTAATGACATAAGAAAAATTGTAATGGTAACTGATCGTGCATAAAATAACTTTGACACAATCCAAAAGATGTAATTTATATGATAGATGAATCTTTTGGTTTAATGGATGCTATGTAAAGTAGGGAAATATAAAATTCTCCTTTTCCAAACAATGAAAGAAACCTTACAATTTCTCAATTGTCACTCAAGCATCCAAGTATTATAAACGTCATCTAAATTGAAGGACACATCCAAACTAACATCGATAATGAACCAAAAAATCCAAGAGCACTTGAAAGTGAAAAAGTAAGTTATGATAAAAATAAATATGATTTTAAATCTAAATAAGAGGGTAAACAAGAGCACATAGAGACTCAAAAAATAATGTCTAGATCTGTAGAGAAATGAGGACATCCAGGAATCCAATACCTCAATCTTACAACATGGAAACACATCCAAACCCAAACAAGGTATGATCTAACAAGAAAACTTGAGCTTTCTTTGAGAATTCTCAACCAAATTGAGAAACAAGTACTAATCAACAAACAGATCAAGTTATGGACACATGAGATCCTATTCATATCACCTATCATGATCAATTACCATGACAACTCTGCATGAATCCTGATCATAAACCACTACAAGATGAGAGGCAATATTTTGAGCTTCAACTTGGTAGGAATGGATTCTTGGCTTCAACTTTTATGTCTCTTACATATTATTTCAATTGGCCTTTATATCAAAAGGAGATAAAGCATGTGGGAATGGAAAGATAAGAAGTGTACAACAATTAATGTAGGGGGTTTGAGGTACACTGTTCGGATACCCAAGTATGCAAGTTGAACAAGGCCATATACGATCTTCAATAAGAATTGCATGCTAGGTACTTCCAAAAAGGAGTACTTAATGAAGTTATGCTTCACCAAAACCGTTATAGATCATAACCTTTACAATATGTTTGAAAAATATGACGGTGTTTCATACTCAAATCATCAAAACTTTTGTGAACGTATCTCGTGAGGACATTAATTGATAGAAATCTATTGTGGTTTTTCTCAATGTGGAATTAGGCCTGATAAGAATGATCCTATGACCTAGGTCCCAAATATATTGGGGTCCTATCTTAGATCCCCTTTGGCTAATTCATAGGGCACAAATAAGAATTAGAGAGGTATTCTTAGTAAATTAAATGGGAAACTAGAATCTTGGTCCTTGGAAAAACAAATGCTTATCCCTTGCTGGAAGAATCCTTTTAATAGACATTGTTATTTGATGGGATGGACACATTCCCAAAGGGAGCCACCATCTGGAATAGAATTACTGAAAACAAAAGTCTAATCAACAGGTATGTTTTTTGGGACAGGTCATCAACCTCTTATGTGCATCCTAGATCTAGAAAGATTTAGAATAGAAATGGAAGGGTGGATTGGAAATCTGTAACAACCTATTAGATCCTCTCTAGAGTTGAAACTCCCACAACTAATAGAAACTAAATGAAAGGATGGAGACACTTGGCCTAATCCTACACAAAAGTATGAGACCAAAATAATAAGGGTAGCTCTTAGGTTCAGACTCTTGGAATTCCAAAAGTCAAATAATATACCTTGTGAAAGAATTTTAGCCTGCCAAAGATCCTTTTGGAATATCAATATGGAGCCCCAAAAATGGCCAAGGAATGTTGTTTTCTCCTGGCTAGTTGTTACCCACATTTTTTTTGCAAAAGATTTATATTATCATGATTAAGGGTAGAGCCTAAGATGCTCAAGTTTCACATTATTGTGGGATACATTAGCACAGTTAAATTCAATCACATTTTAGGTAAGAAAAGCATAATTGGGGGTTAACTAATCTGCCAGAGTTGACCTATACTGGCACAAGTACCTAATCATTTTTGTGTTTCACTACAAAGCATCCATGAGTTGGTAGGACTTAAACCCTGATTGGGCTATATTAGCTACACCATTTTCCCAACCAAGCAAACCACACTAGAGAAGTGATCCAGATGGATGTTGGTGGCCACCCACCTATTCCACTTGGACCCCCAACATTGTCTCTTTCAGTGTTTTGGTTTCGTTAACTATAGCACGGTTTACTATTTTTAGCAGATATTCGGGTCCTAAACTTCTAGAGCCATTTTGAGGACCTAAACAAATTTTTTAGGGAAAATGGAGAAACCATAACTATCCCAAATTGGATTGCTTGTCTTTTTTCGGCCTTCTCTCTGAGATCTTCGAAACGAGGTATTATGATAGCCAAACGGAGATCGTATGCCAAAATTACGACCTCGGGAAATTGATGTACCAATTTACCCAAACGAGGCCCACAGTTTTAGTGCTTCATCTCCTAGGGTTAGATTTTTCGATGTTTAGGGTTTTCCATTGTTTCTCAATAATAATAGGCCTTTGAGCCTCATTGTAACACAGTTCAAAGGCATGTAACCACCACATCTCTTCTCAGAGATAAGCTACCATCGTCCGAGCTAGTCTTATTTCCATTCCGTTTGTAAGCATTCTTTATTATTTTTCTATTAATGAAATGAAGTGTTATTTCTACTGCATCTGTGTATTTATGGTTATATCTGTAATTTGTTGCATTCCTTTTTAAATCTAGATCAAGAAGGGACAAAAGTTTAGCCCAATTGAAACTAAAAAGGAGGGATTTTGAGGGACTATACAAATTTTTTGAATGTTTAAAAATTTAGAGCTTTGGCCAATTCTTCACAAATGCAATTGAAATTTTGTTTGCAAAGGCCTAGTCATGCTCATCTATCAATCAGACCAAATATAAAGAAATTGCCTCTTCATAACTATTAGACATACTTGTCCCTTACTCCCCACGGGTTTTGATAGGCTTGACTCTTCATAATTTATTTGGGGAAAACAACTACTTTAGCTCTTTATCTCTAATTTATTTGATATGTTATGGCGAAGGATAATGGCATTTTCAACGACATAGACTTTCTAGGGTTGTTGAGTTTTGTCATGGTTACCAATGCATGAAAGGGAAATAATATGATAATAATAGATCGAAAGAAGCCTCTCTAGTGTTCAAGATGATTAATATTTGTGCATAACTCATGGAAAGAGAAAGCTTTGGTAATATACATAAGTTCAATGCCTTGATGGATAATCTAGTTCTGGGAATGGAAAATAAATGGTTAAAGGATATCCATACTTTAGTTGATAAAGTGGAAGTTTTTAGTTCCAAGGATAGTTACATAATTGGTCTCCTGAATATTTAAATGAGAGATCAAGGAGACATGCCATTTTGGAATGAATATTTTCTACAACTAGCTTTGGGATCTTATGGATGACTCACATAGCCTCATGAGGTGGAAGTCTTGCAGTTGGGCCCAACGTGTGTTTGAGACAATGACATCCATCACTTTGGCATTTCTCAAGAGGGAAAATGTATTTGGAAATGTAAATGGAGTTTCTTATAGAGGCTCTATGATGCCTTTCCATCATGAACATACTATGGTTTTAAAGATTTGGAAGTGCAAAGGCTTTTGATTGGAGTTCTTTCACAGGTCAATAATGCTTCAACAACTTTCATAGGTTGTTAACACTTCAATAACAATTAGAAACTGGAGATGTTTCGGGTTTCATCTAATGTTTGAAGAAAAAATGATTTGCACCAATAATGTCGAGATATTGTGGTATGTGAATCTTTAATATTAGGGATTTGATAACCCGTAAAGGATTTTTTTTGTGGTGAGTGTGGTTTGTTTATATTTGGGGCCCTGTTGCTTCTAAACTGTAAGTAATATTACAGGATGCATAGACACATAGACACATATGTCACATCTATTATTTTCTTGTGGAAGTTTAAAATACAGGTCAGTGCATAGATGCAGGGGAGTTGTCAGAGAGCAGGGGAGGTGTCGGTGTTCATGATTTTCATTTGAGAGCCAATTCAGACAAACTAGAATGGTTCCCTATTGTGCTAGAGGTAGATAATAGTCCTTGTGCATGCAATTTGGCATAAAAGAGTTTAAAATCACTTAAATTGCCACATTTAATGCAGAACAGGACATCGGGGCAGGGGAGGGTGGTGGAGGGTGTGGGAAGAGGAGGAGGGTGGAAGAGGAGGAGGGGCTCCAGGGAGGGAAGCAACATTTGGTGGGACCCATCGGGTGATAGGAGGAGGAGGGGTTGCCAGGTCAAGTCATCGGCGTTGGGGGAGCTTTCACATCTACCTCCATTCTTTCCCTACATTATCTTGTTCCGTATAATACACGTTAATGGGCAGGTCAGCCACCGGCGGACCCGGCCTCCACCACCACTTATCACATATATATATGCCATTGTAAAAGCAAGAGGGAGGCAGTGGGGCTTCAAGTCGCCTGGCCAGCCTGGACGACCCATGTCCTTAGTGCCTCCACCAATCACAAACCAACACTTGTAACTGACCACATCAAATGGTTATGCCACGCCACAATCGCACCACATTCCAAACCATAACGCACCAAGATTTGTTATAAAACACACACACACATATAACAACATCAAAAATTGATATGGGTCCATGGATTTTGAACTCGTGACCCACTCCCCGCCAACGTTCTCACAATAACCCACCAACTAGTGTGCCAGGTGGGCACCATTGGTAAATTCGCCCAACACTTTACAAATAAATGCGGACATTTCATTCGACCAGGCAGAGCGTAGCAGAGCAGAGGTGAAACCATGATGGCAGAATGACGCCCAACAGAACCACGCCCAGCAAAACCATGAGTAGGCAGAGGGTGTGAAAACCTGAACGAGGAGAATCTTAAGATGTCGAAAAGATTCCCTTGAGGGCCAGAGGCGCCAGTGACAATTTTTTTCAATTTTATAGTCATTTTCTCATGTTTTCTCACCAGGAGTCCAACCGTGTAGTTTGTTTCCCCATATGAGCAGCAGAAATGAAAGTGTCTACTAGCAAAGAATCTTTCGATAATCTTGTGGAATCTTAAAGATTCCTTTGGACATTGATTTTTTACTGAGGCAGAATAGTGCCAACTTTATAGTCATTTTCACAGAATTTCACAAAGAGTGCAATGGTGTGCTCAGAATATTCATCAGAGCAACATATTTTTCGGCCATCTTCAGGAAGGAATCTGTGGGGGAATCTTCGAGATGCCCGAGGGTCTAGAATTTGACAGTGTCAGAAAGGGGCCAAGTTTATAGTCGTTTGACATGATTTCGTGCCATGAACTCGGCGGGGATGTCTATTTCAGTAGATGAGATTTTCATTTTTCGGCCATCCCCGAAAGTGGAGGTATATGAAGCAGTTATGTCATGCTTTTCTTTGATTTGCTAAGATGATGTTTTTGTTGTTGACATCATTGATTATCATTATACTGAGGGATTCTTGTATGCCACATCATGTGAGAATTTATAAGCTTTTCATGTTGAAGGAATGCCCATTGAGTGAGAGTTCCTATAGGATGTCTCTTGGATATACGTGCCACTCTTGTTGAGGGGATTTTCCCATATGAGTGAGAGTTCCTAAGAACATCTTGTGCAGAGACATGCCACTCTAGTTGAGGGTAATTATCCTTGTAATGACAAAGAATGTACTATTTACTCATCATCATCTTGTAGGATTAATGAAGCAGCCTCCCCACTCTTGAAACTAGGGCCCGAAGACGTAACCCACACTAGTTGAACTCCGTTATCAATTTGTGTGTGTTCATTGATTCGATGCTTGTCATTATGTTTAATCTTCTTTAAAGTATGCACATGTGGCTTTTCATACTCTTTTGAATGAAATTATGCTAACATCACAGAAGTAAAATATCTTGGTTAATTCTGGTAGCTGAAGAGATCTGGATCAATTATAGATTGGGTCATGCATCTATATGTAAAGCTTGACTTCAAGGGCTATATGAGGAAAATGAAACTTGTGGTTTTGCATAGAGGTTTGGACTCTTCCCTTGTGGCTTCTCCCACTATGATTCGGTTATAAGATGGATTTATATCCTGTAAGATAGGTGTGAGCTAGGTGTGAAGGGAGCGACTTTTTGGATAGTCTGGGAAATGTGGGATTCTAACAGGCTCAAAATTATTCTTTTATCAAGTGGTATTAGAGCATAAATGCCCCATAAGTTTCAAAATAGAGAATTTATAAAGAAGGATGAAAATAAGGATTATGATGGAGGAGTTCTTGGTGGAGATATTATTAATTTTGATTCTTTTTTTGCGAGATTATGTTTGCAGCGAGATCCATACAACAAGGAGAAGTGATAGAAAAAGTGGAAGAATCTATCATAGAAGAAAATCTATGACAGAAGGGAAGAGAGAGTAGTCACATAATTCAAGCAAGGATTTTGATAGAACCTTATAGTAATAGGTGAGATTGCTAAGATAAAAACCATAGAGGTTTTTAGAAGAGGATTGAGTAGATGAAGATGCAAAATCTAGAGTACAAATTTGAGAGTTGAGGAGAATATGTTCTCAAAAGAAGAAGGAGAAGAGGTTCTAGAGGAACCAAAAGGAGGACAACTTTCAACAAGAAAATGTTGGGTATAAGTTGCCAAGGAAGTTTTGTAGTGAGTGTGGGTAGAATTGCCTAGAGGAAGAAAGAAGAGAACAAGATGAGAACTTGGTATTGGTAAAAGGTAGTAGACTTATTACAAAGGAATATAGGCTTCTTGTGGCTCATAGGTGAATGAGGAGGGTTCACAAGAGAGGAAGGTTTAGATGGCTATTGGTTCCAGAGGAAGTCACAATGATATGGAAGAGCATGCCAAAGAAACTGGCATGAAGAGGAGGAAGAAAAGTGATGAAGAGAGAGAGAAGGAATTCGGTGAGTTAGGAGCATATTTTGATCAGCTCAAGCAATAGTTTGTAGAGTGGGAAAGAAAAATGAGATAGTTTTATTGTTGGGTAATGAGGAAGAATAAGGTAAGATTCCCTTGTTTGTAAACAAAGTTGATTCAGAGGAAGTATAATACGCTAAAGGAGGAACATAGACCAGCTGAGTTTGAAAGGAAGGATGTGTTCTTTGGTGCAGAAGAAGCCATAGATATTGAAGAATAATTTATAGATAGTAAGAAGAAATAATAAGAGGCAGCTAAAGCCTTGAAGGAAGATGATACTTATGTTTTTGAATATGCCATTTTTTTTATGCTTGCAGGTTTGGAAGGTGGTTATCTATACTTGACTGATGTATTTGTGCAGGCTGATGAAGAAATGAGACCTCTTGAAGATATGGGTGAGATGGAAACATTTTGTGAGCATGTAATTAGTAACTTTGAAGAGTTCATGGTTAACAAGGAAGCTGTTATGTCAGAGGAAATCGAGGGAGTACCATCCTTGATTTATTATCTAGAGGAGGATGAAGCAACATAATTTCAGGAATATGATGCAAGTGTAGAAGATGGAACATCCTTAGAGGATGAAGCAAGTCAGTGAAGAAAAAGAGTTGTTTCAGGAAGATGTACTCAAGGATATTTTAATTGGACGTCTCATGGCTATGGAAGAAGACATAAGTGGAGATGAGGAAGAGTGGTTGACAGAAGACTTAAGCATGGAGGACATGGAGACAATTCAAAGTAATTTTGAATTTTTTGAGGAACTGAACTGCTTGGAGAAGAGGATAGAGAGCCAAAAAATTCATATTCAAATTGCAAAAGAAAGGTTAGAGGAAGACAAAATAATGTTTAGAAGTGAAGAGGTGAAAACTACAAAAGTTGGACAACAAACTGATAAAGGGATTTGCAAGTCAGAACCAAAACACATTTTTCTAACTCTTTTGGAAGAAGAGGATATGTAGCAGCCTTAGGACAATAATAACAATGTAGTTTATCAAAAGATGTAATTTGATTAGGTGATAGAGAAAATGTGGATATTGATGAGGAATACATTTAGGAAAAGCACATCAAAAGGAGGAGAACAATTAGCGAAGAATTCCAGCTAACTGAAAGACTTTGTGTCAACAAAGCAAGTGGGAATTAACAAGATAAAGTTTCTATACCTGGAGAACTGGGAGCGGTAAAGCAACAAAAACATAACAAGGAAAAATACAATTTGAGATTGAATTTTAGGACCCAAGGGGATTTTAATTAGCATATGGAAGAAATGTTCAAGAGACCATGATTCTTTTCGACCTTAGGAGTCTGATGTAGGAGCATTAGACTTCCAAGTAAAATTCCTTTTTGACTAAACCTAGGGGTTTCTTTACTAATGGAGTTGATTCCATAAGTGAGTGATTTTTTTAAAATTATTTGTATATCCTATGTATTTAAGGAATTTTAGAAGAATATGTGGTTAAAGAAAGAAATTATAATCATATATATTCCTTAGGATGGATCTCGAGAATATTTGAGTAAGTTGGGGATATTTGTGGTTATTTGGATTCCTTGAAAGATTTGTGGATCTAGAAAGTCCTAAATTAGAGGTTTAGGTGAGGAAATAGTGGATCTAAACAAAATATATGTTCACAATCCTGTTTGTACAAAATATTTAATCAAATAGAGAGATAGAGTAGAGAGGGGTGAAAATAGAGAGGTTCAAGAGAAATTGAGGGTTGAGAAGGGCCATAAGGACAAGAGAGGGATTCCATTATAAATATGGCTGAGAGGGCATATGTATTTATTTTATGCATATATGTTAATAGATGAAGCATTTTAATTGAGTGGTTTGGAAATTTGAATGTTAGCTTTCATTGACTACAACGTACTTTATTATAGTGTGTTATTAACCTAAGTATTTATAGACATGGTCAAAGAACAAGAGGGATCAACAATTTACCTATATATATATACATATATCTATATATATCTCTCTCTCTCTCTCTCTCTCTCTATATATATATATATATATCTATATATATATATATATATATATATATATATATATATATATATATATATATATATATATATATATATATATATATAGTTGTTATAGAGAATGCAGAGGAATCGAGACGGGCGCAGGATCAGAGCCGTAGTGGAAGCATGGTGGAAGAATAAGCTCAGGAGAGATGAGCGTTGATCATTGAAAAATGAAGGATCAATGACCCAATAACCAAATACCTTTTAGAATATTGGCCTTTAGTACAAGAATAAGGTTTGGGTAGAGAGTATAAAGGGTGAAACCAAGTCGATTTTGAACCAGAGGAGCCGGAAGTCATAGAAAAAAGCTAGAGGAGGAGTTGAGCTCAAAGGAGTGGTACAACACTTAGGTTTTTTAAGAGTGCCAATGGAGATTGATAGCGCCTAGCCAGAGAGAAATTCGCCACTTGAAAATAGATGGGACTTGACAGAGCCAGGAGACGGAGGGTGACATCTCCTGGATGAATGTTCCTTCCTGACAAACAAAGGTGTGCAGCAAGAGAGGATTGTCGGGATGATTGAGATTAGACTCAGATGGAATTATGGGTCCTGCTCAAAATTTTTACCCTTGTTGTTCCCATAAAGGTATTTTCCCATTAAGCTAGACCAATAATAATGTGTCGGAGTCATAGAGAAGAAGAGTAGTGGGTCCCACTTAGAGGGTTAACCCACATGACTTTTGTAATTCCCATTTTCACTGCATCGGCCTTTAAAGATCCATCTAATTTAAAATTCAGCCAATGAAAAAAGAGTTGAGTTGACATGTTTACTAGGCCCATGAGTTCATGTCGGGTGACTTATCTCCGAATGATTTTCCCTGGGAGTTTTAAAATCAATAATAAACAAAAGAATTGAGATGATATAGGAGCGAGTTGACGTGTTAGAGGTAGCAATGTGGAGTTGGCATATTTGTTGATGGGACCAATGGAGAAAGTGACATGCCCTGGTGGAGAAAGAATGATGCACCAAGAAAAATGGATTTTAAGGACTTGATCATGAGGCTGGTCACATCGAGCGAAGTATACAGTAAAGTTTGAGCATTGGGAGCTATATGGTAAGCACACATAAAAAATGAGGGCACACACCGATGTATTATAGAGAAGCTTGGCTACTGTGGTTATTTGGGGTTAGTTGTAACATCTCCCCTTTACTTTATTTATAGTGAATATTGAGGCCATGGTGGTTCTGTTATAAATTGCATTGTGCATCTATATGCAAAGTTTGACTCCTGGGGCTATATGACGAACATGAAACTAGTGGTTTTACGTAGAGGTTTGGACTATTCCCTTGTGGCTCCTCCCACTGATATTTAAATCCTCCCACTTTTATTTGGTTTTAAGATGGATTATCTCGTAAGATAGGTGTGAAGGAAGCACCTTTTCAGATAAGTCTCATAACTATGGGATTTTAGTAGGTTTATAATTGGGCTTGCATCACACACACACACACACATTTCTCTCCCTCCCTTTCTCCTCTCTCCCTACCTCGGTAACCCCTTATCTCCATATCACTCCCTCGTCACTCTCTCTTTGTCTCTCCATGTATATCTCTTCCATTCTCTCTCTCTCTCTCTCTCTCTCTCTCTCTCTCTCTCTCTCTCACACACACACACACACACACACATCTCCAGCTATGTTATTATCTCCCTCTTTCTCTCCTCCCCCCACCCTCTTGTTCAAAATGTAACTAGGTTCGGTCTTAATAATTATCATTATCTAAATGTATCTCTTGTAAAAGAAAATGAAAATGAAAATTGTTTATTATTTTTTTTTCAAGCATGGATTTCATGCTCACACTCAAATTATTGTCTAGGTCAAGCACGTTCTTCATGCTTCTAGGGTTTTTCAAGTCAAAAGAAATAATCTCATGTAGTTGAGTTAAAAATTGTAAAATAATTTTTATTTGAGCCAAAATAGTCAAATTATCCTTTACAAGACCAAGTTAGTGCAGAGAGACACCCATTCAACTTCCTCAAAGGGTATAAATACATCACGATTTGACCTCATTTGAAGCATCAATGCACACTTTTATTTTTGTGCCAAGAAGAGAAAGAAAAGGAGTGAAAAACTCAAGAGATAGAGATGAAGTCAAAGGAGAGAGAATTTTCTATCACATGTGTAAATTATTCCCTAGTTTCTATTACAGGGCGAAGGTATAGATCTACTACAAGGAACGAGAATTTTAGGAATAGTTTTAGGTTCTAAAATCATAGTTTGACCATATTTATTGACTATTGACCAACATTGATTTTCTTAAATTTGACCTGGTTAGGGAAGGTTGGAAAGAGGGTTAACTTTGGGCTTGTGGAAGGACTTTGTCTTGGTGTTTGGGTCTTGGAGTTATCACTTTGATCTATTTTATAAGAAGAGAATATTTTATGGGTTTTCCCCTTGGAGGGGTTTTTCCCTAGATTGGAGCCTATCTTTTGTGATATTCATAGTTTATGGTTTTGGTAATTGTTTGATGATCATAACATAATAAAAGTAATAAGAAGCCAACATATAATCACAAGAAATTATCAATTAAAAGAGAAATCAACCTTAATTGCTAACCTAGTGATTTATCAACAGCTCTCTCTCTCTCTCTCTCTCTCTCTCTCTCTCTCTCTCTCTCTCTCTCTCTTGTCCACTCTATCTATCCCCTACAGCTCTATCTTTATCCTCTACTACCTTTTCGCCATTAGGAAGCCTTTCTTGTAGCAACTTTGTCCAACCTTCCTTCAAACCTTTCATGTTTCCTTTCAATATTACTTATATACCATCAATATTAGATTCCATTCCATAGATAAAACCATTTTTCTTAGATTTTATCACATTCTTTAAATAATCCCTCCAATTTTTCTTACTAGGTGTTATTTTCTTGATTTGAGTCATTCTTTTTCTTACTTTTAGGAGCTCGATATTGAAACGATTGTAAATATAAAATTTCATATCTCCAACTTTTGAAATTTCATCCTGTGGCAGAAATCTAAATCCTCCTTCCTATCCCACACGTCTAATCGATATTGGATTCTCCAAGAATGAATTATGCCCAATCTCCCACGATGACCTGATTATAGACTAGTTCAGTAGAGAGAACTTGTACAAAGTGCCACATGTCACGGTTTTTATCTTCAGCTCTGGAAATGATATCCAACAAAATACAGTCCATCTTGTTTCTGTCACGCTTTACGAAATTTGGATCTGATGCTCAAAGAGAAGGTTATGACGATTTTCCCAAGGTCACTTGTTTGAGATGGAATTTAGGAGACTATAAAAACCCCACCTTCCTCAGTTCATATCTCTGAAAATATAGCGAGACAAGATCTGAAATTAGGACACAAGATTCATCATGACTTTAGCTCAAATAAATTTTAATTTCAACTTTTGAAGCTTCGTAGAAAAGAAGTTATAGAAAAAACCCATGATGACTTGTTTGAAGCAACGAAACCCTAGAATCCAAATCTCTGATACAAAATGTTATGCAACCAGCTCACAAAATAGAAGAAGAGATAGATCAAGGACTTCAAAAATATCCTATTCGAGGGGGTAACCTCCTTTACATTACACAAATGAACAAAACTTGGATGATACAAATGATTAGACCTCCTGTCTATATATAGGAGTCTAGGGGCTCACAATATAATTAGAGTCGACATAACAATAATATTCTAAGGGCACAAAAATAACAACAGTGGGTTTCTATGGGGAACAATAATAACAATATGGGGATAATAGGGGCACAAAAATATTAATAAGGGGTACAATTACAATAGTAATGGGGTAATCACTAGTATTATAGGGACCCAACACAGGGCATCACTTGACACTCTGGTGCTGGATATAGGAAGCAATTCAATTCTTTTGCTACCTTACAATGAATAAAATTGTGGGTACTTCCTGAATCAATCAACACTATTACCTTTTTCTTCTTTATTTGTCATTCTATCTTGATGGTTTGAGGAGTGGTAATTCCAGCCAATGCTTTATCCTTCAAAATGAAGAGATACAACCTACAAAATATTTGTTGTAATTTCCTCTTCGCTCTCACACTATCCCCTCTCGCTTTATCTCTCATAATAATAATACAAAGCTACAATACAATTTCCTCATATAGATATAGGGTTGCCTTCTAGGGAAAAAAACCCTAAATTAAAATAAATTCTACCATCTAATCATCTGCCTAATGAACAGACTGGATTGACTATGAAATTATAATATTTTACAAGGAAAAATTTCATCTATTTTTAGCCTCGAGGGTGCTGCCCTTGAACCCTCACTATGAGGGGGCTTATAAGAATCATCATATCCCCCCTGATGGAAACTAAATGGGTGGTGTTACACCTCATTAGGAACAAGGATCCAACACAACTAGAACATAAACCTCTGAACAATCAGGAAGATAATCAGGCTCCACACCCAATAATCTCCCCCTTAGAGATTGATTATAGCTACTCTGCCACTACTTCACTTGCTAGACAATGATTCCACTTTATACCCAGTTGTTTCTCATCTTCATCATCATACTTGAAGACTAATCGAAACTGAGCAGAATCTCAGTTTCTCCCTGATAACTTTTGTAAACATATCTGCAAGATTCTGGCTAGTGTGTATCTTTTTTAACTTCAATTGTCCATCTTCCAACAATGACTGTATGAAATGGTACTTGAGTTGTATATGTTTAATCTTGGAATGTAATGATGAATCCTTTGCGAGATGAATGTCACTCTCATTTTCATTGTACAACCCGTTCATTTCCTGCTTCTTTCCCAACTCATCCATAAAGCTTTGTAACCAAATCATTTCTTTACTATCCTTTGTAGCAGCAACATACTTTTCTTCCATTGTTGAAAATGAAACAATGTTTTTTAACTTTGAAACCAAACTAATAATTATTTTTCCTATAGTAAACACATACCCTGTGGTGCTCCTCTTGTTATCTCTATCACCCAACATATATGCATCATCATAGCCCTGTAGAGCAATGTTTGAACCACCAAAGAATAATGCTTGATTTGTGGTACCTCTCAAATACTTAAGAATCCACTTTTCTGCCATCCAATGCTCTTTTCCTGGATTGTTCATATACCTTCTTACAACTCCCACTACATGTGAAATATCAAGCCTTGTACATACCATTGCATAAATTAAGCTTCCAATTGCTTATGCATATGGAACTTTACACATCTAATCCATCTCTACTTGAGTCTTGAGATACATCTACTTAGTTTGAAATGGATAGCCAAAGTTGTTCTAACTAGTTTTGCATTCTGCATATTAAATATTTCCAACACTCTCCTATGTACTCACTTTGAGACAATGTTAATTTTCTATTTTTCTTATCTCTAGTTATTTTCATACCAAGGGATTTTTTTGCAACACCCAAATCCTTCATTGCAAATGATTTTTCCAATTTTCTTTTGAGCACATTTATTTCCTGCATATTAGACCCTGTAACAAGCATGTCATCTACATACAATAGCAATATAATATAGTTGTCATCATTTTCATTCTTAAGATAAACACAATGGTCAGAGTGACATGTAGTATATAACCTTGTTCAGACATAAACTTGTCAAATTTTAGAAGCCACTGTCTTGGAGCTTATTTTAAGCCATACAATCTCTTCTTTAATTTGCACACTAATTTCTCCTTTTCTTTGACCTCATACCCTTGTGGCTATTGCATATATATTTCTTCCTCCTAATTCCTATGGAGAAAGGTTGCCTTTACATCTAAATGCTCAAGATTAAAATCTTTTGCCACCATTAGACTTAAAATAGTTCCTATTGAATTCATTTTAACAATAGGAGAAAAAATTTCATCAAAGTCTATACCTTTTTTAATGAAAACCCCTTCACCACAATTCCAGCCTTATACCTCTATTTTCCTCTATCTTCTTCCTTCAACCTATAAACCTTTTTATTCTGCAATGTTGTTTTACTTGCAGAAAACTTGACTAAGTCCCAAGTCTGGTTATGCATCAAGGAGTCCATCTCTTCTTCCATGGCTTTATCCCACTTCTTCCTACTTTCTATTTGCATTACTTCTTCATATATTTCTGGTTCACCAGAATTAGTCAACAATACATAATATAATGAAGGATATTATTATTCAAGGGGTCTACTTATCCTGGTAAATATTCTAACACCACTTTCAGGTGTTTGAGGTGCTTGTTGATGTTGTGGTTGTTGTTGTTGTTATGGATGTTGATCATTATGATTTCCAGACACCTTTACTTTTTCTGTGATCTCTTCAAGCACTATTTATTCTTTGTTTTCATTTTCCTACTTCTTTCCCTGCATCTGATCCTTATACAAGGCCTTTCATTGTATATTGCATCTCTTCTCCTAATGATTTTGTGACTTTCATAATTATATAAGTGATAACCAAAATGATTTACACCATATCCAATAAAGGTACATTTCTTTTATTTTGCCTCAATCTTTGTTCTATTTTCTTTACTAATGTGAACAAAGGCTTCACAACCAAAAGTCTTTAAAAATGAGTAGTTTACCTTTTTACCTGTCCATGCCTCCTCTGGAATACCACCATCCAAGGAACTTGAAGGCCATCTATTTATTATATAAGTAGTAGTATAGAATCTACACAAAATTGTAACGGAAATTCTGCATGTAATCTCATGCACCTTTCAAGCTCCATGGTTGTCTTGTTCATCCTTTTCGACACACCATTTTCTTGTGGTGTTCCTAGAACTATCTTCTCTCTACAAATCCCATGCTCTGAACAATATTTATCAAACTCTTTGTTGTAGTATTCACCTCCATTGTTTGATCTGAGACACTTCAACTTATTTCCTATCTCATTCTCAGCTAAAGCTTTCTATTTATTGAAAGTATCAAGTAAATCATATTTATTTTGAATACAATAAATCCAGGTTTTCCTAGTTGCATCATAAATAAAAGTAACATAATAGCGAGAGCCACCGAGAGATGATACCTGAGTAGGTCCCCATACATCTATATGCACAAGATCTAATTTTTATCTCTTCTTTTCCTTCCCAACTCTGATAAATATCACTCTCTTATGATTTCCGTAAACACAATTTTGACATAAATCCAAATAAACATGCTTAAAAACTGGCAACAAATTTCTTGAGTGAAGAATTTGCATCCCTTTCTCACTCATGTACCTAACCCTATGATGCCACAATGTCATATATGCTCCTATGGAGGTCAAAGAATTAACAAAATAAGAAATACCATTGCATAAATACAATGTACCAACCTTTTCTCCCTTTCATATTACCAGGGCTCCTTTAGTGACTTTCCAAGTTTTGTCTATGAATGTAGTTACACAACCTTCACCACCTAACTTCCCCGTTGAAATTAGATTTTTCTTCAGATATGGAACATGTCTTGCCTCCTTCAATATCCATTGGTTTCCATTTTGTTTCTTTATAAAAACCTTACACATTCCAATGATTTACAGGGTTTATCATCAACCAAACAAACATGTCCAAAATATCCTTGAACATAGTCATGAAAATGTTTCCTATCAGGTGTAGCATGGAATGAAGCCCCTAAATCAACCACCCTAGCATCAATAATATTTTCTAATGAAATAATCAAAGCATATTTCAATACATCACCTGTCACATTTGCTTCATGATTTTTCTCTTGTTGTGCATCTCCTTCTTTTCCTTTTTGAGATTTGCAATCTTTCTTCAGGTGTCCTTTCTTCCCACATTTCTGGCACACTATCCCTGATTTGGATTTGGATATGCCTTTTCTTGACTTACTGTGATTTTGTGGGATCCTTCCTCTTTCCATTTTTCTTCCCTTAATATCTGCAGTCAAAGCATTACCTAATGTCTCACCTAACCATTTTCATCACATTTCCTGGCTAAGGATAACACCATCAACATCATCAAACTTTAAAGTAATAAATATAGAGACAGAGTTATTGATAGCCATAATTAATCCATTACAACTTTTTGTAAATGAATACATAAATAAAAAAATCCCTAGCTTCATTATCAAAATTTACCCCTACAAAAATTAACTAACTGGAAACTGTGTTAAATTCATTTAAATAACTAGCAACAGATCCACCTTCTAGCATCTTCATATTAAATAGATGCTTCATAATAAATACTTTATTTGAGGTCGAGGGATTTTCATATAGTTTTTCCAAATCCATCATTAAACCTTTTGTTGTTGCTTCCTTTTATTCAAATGTTTAATGCCAACGACGCTGCTAGACACAACCATATTGTTCCTAGTGTTTTTTTGTCAAGAATCTTCCATTCTGCGTTCATCATAATCGTCGACTTATTGTTTTTCCACTCAATAGTAGGTATAGATATTTCTGATACAAATAATCTTTGATCTACATCTTCCACAGCTAGTAGTTTTGACCGTTAAATTTCTCGACCCTAAACCTACCATCTTCTTCCATTACTCCCACTCGAACCAGGAACCCTTCTCTTCTGTAATTTTATTAGTGAAATAGACCTTTGGCTCATATACTAGTTGTTATAAATTAATTAATGGAGCAATGAAATACATAAAATATTGCAGAAACACAAATACAGAAACACATAAAACAATAGAGACACATCATTAGGGGAATTTTGAGGTCTAAAATGGGCCTCCTAAGAAAAATGTACAACCAAAATAAACTTTATAAGGACCAATAGGATTCAAGATGATGATGTCAACCATGGGGGATGATTCACCATTTTTGGAGTAAAAAAGTAAAAAGATTAAAAAATAATAAAATAAAAAAACTACTTTTTCAACTCGTATTTTCAACTTATCTCCCTAAGTTTTACTCAAATTTCAAGCGGGATTACTCGTTTGATAGAAATTTAATTCCACATCCAAAGATTACCATGTTGCATACTTTCGATGGACTCTGCAACACAAAAAAAATGAGAAATACATGAAAAAATGTGATTGCAATCACATTTTTCAAGTATTTCTCATTTTTCGTATAGCAGGGTCCACCAAAAGTATGCAACATGGGTACTCCTTGGATAAGAAATCAAATTATGCATTCAATGAGTGTTTCTGCTCGAAATTTGAGTAAACCCATAGGGAGATAAGTTGAAAATACGAGTTGAAAAAATAGTTTTTTCTTTTTTCCCTCTAAAATTTGTTAAAGTCATATAATATTATTTTATTATTTCCACTATTATGTTATAATTTCTTCAGAAGGCCCATTTTATACCTCAAAACTCCCCTAATGATATACATGGTTCACCCAATTTGGGCTACATCCACAAAGAAACAGCCAGTCCTTCCTTTTATATTATCCAGGAAAATGAACAGATACAACCTACAGCATATCCACTATAATTTTCTCTTCACTCTCACATTGCATGCTCTCTTCTCTCTCACTCAGAATAATAATACATAGCCATAACAAAATTCCTCCATAGAAATCGAGGGTTTCCTTATAGGGAAAAAAACCCTAAATTAACATAACTTCTATCTTCTGATCATCTGCCTAATGAATGACCTTGATTGACTACAAAATTACAATATTTTACAAGGAAAAAAATAATTTATTTTTAGATTCAAGGGGTGGGGGGCTCATAAAAATCATCGTCACCCCCCCTAGACCCCTTTGATGGCGATTAAACGGTTGACATTTCCACCTCGTTAGGAACATGGATCCAACACGATTGAAACAAAAAACTCTAAACAATCAAGAAGATAATCAGGTTCCACACCCAACATATCTCTTCCTCACCACTCCCCCTCTCTATCTCTATCTTATTCCCCCCATCTCCCCTTATCCCTCTCTATCTCTTTCTCTCTCTCTCCCTCTCTTATTGCCCTTGTCCCTCTTTCAAACTCTCTC
The DNA here is from genome assembly GCA_031772625.1 of Pinus tabuliformis. Lineage (NCBI taxonomy): Eukaryota > Viridiplantae > Streptophyta > Pinopsida > Pinales > Pinaceae > Pinus > Pinus tabuliformis. The sequence continues at coordinate 1,396,403,888 of CM062817.1, read as the reverse complement.
TCTCCCATTTTCTCCCCCATCCCCACTCACTGTCCCTCTCAATCCCTCATGCTTTCTCTCCCCTCCATCATTCACTCTATCCTATCTATCTCTCACTTATACCCTCTCTTTATCTCTCTCTCTCATGTATTTGTATTCCTTCCTCTCCCCTTCTTCCCCCCTCCCCTCCCTCTCTCCACTCTTGATAACTATCTTTGAATTAATCTGTCTCTCCTTTCTCACTCTCCCTCAATCCCCCCTATTCTTTTTCCATCCTCACCCCCCTACCAATTGTGCATATATCTCCCACTCTTCTTCTCTCTCCCCTCTCTTCTCTCTTCCTTCCTGCCTCACTCCATCATTCATAAAAAAACCCATCTAACTTTATCTCTCTCCTTCTATCCCTCTTGCACTATCCCTTCACTCCTTCTCTATATCTCCTCCATTTATTCTCTCTCTCTCCTTCTCTCTCTTTCTCTCCCTGCATTTTCTATCTCTCTCTCTCCCCTATCACTTTATATATCCCTCTCCCCCCTCTACCTCTATTTTTATCTACCGCCCTCTCTACTTCTCTATCTCTCTATATTACCTATCCACTTGATATGAATGGAAAGTGGAATCCACCCATGGTATTCATCTATCCATGGTATTTATCCACCCATGGAATTTACCCATGTAATTGTAAGTGGAATCCACCCATGGTAATTATTCAACCATATAATTTACCCATGGTATTGTAAGTGGCATACACCCATGGTATTCATTCACCCATGGTATTGTAAGTGGCATCCACCCATGATATTTATCCACCCATGCAATTTAGCCATGGTATTGTAAGTGACATCCACCCATGGTATTCATTCTCACATAGTATTTACCCACCCATGGAATTTATCTTAGGCATGGTAGCTAGAAAAGGATATAAGTAACAAGTTGGATTTGTAAAAGCACAGATTTCCCACCACAATGTAGTTTTTACAATTATTCTCTATTTTAATAAATAAGCTCTTAGTGGTTTTGTTTACTACAGGTTCTCATCTTTTTCTCGCATTTCAAATTTTTAGATCTTGGGGACCTCCGCCAAAGGTTCGGATCAGTGGTATCATAGAACGTTACGACTCCATGGGAATGAGGGTTTGCATCACAATGATGGATGAAACACAGAGAAACAATCTTCAGAAAATTTCATGCAAGTGCCATGACCTCCATAGAGAATTTTAGAAGGTATAAGATATCTCATTTGAAAGGATTTTATGTTACCTCAATTGGGTTTTTACAAAAGTTAATTCCCGTTTGAGAGATATGAGAAATTGACTTACATATGTTTGGACAATTACGCGACAACACGTACCATGAGTATCAGGAATAATTTTCTCACTGTACAATTCATCAAATTTCAAGTGTCTTATATCAATGGAAAGATCTATTCAATACCTCAAATGAGTCTTTTACGGAATTTGATTTCATCGCCTGTAGCAGAAATTATTAGCAAATTTTCAACAAGAACTCTATTTCTAGAAAAAAAATGTGAAAGAAGCCTGTATAGCATCTCATTGGATAGGATAATCTACTAGACAAGCCACCATACTTTTACCAAGAAGACTGAAAACATCAAGGTTATAGGTCATTCACACAAAACCCTTTTCATTGAAGTCCATTTTCTAGGTCGCACACTGTTAGTATCATAGTTGGTCACGAGCATTATAGGGTATCTCTATCCTCGAATCTTCACTTTTCATGGTTATGGGTCAGCCACAAACCCGCTTCATCGAAGTCCATTTGTTAGGCTGCACACTCTTAGTATCATAGTTGGTCACAAGCATTACAAGATATCTCTATCCTTGGATCTTCGATCATCATGGTTATGGGTTAACAACACAAAACCCTTCTCTTTAGTGGCTCTTCATATTAAAAAAAGGTTTCTCAAGAGGGAACTTCACACAGTGGGGACCATTGCTTCTTAAGGAGGGAGGAATGATATGAATGGAAAGTGGCATCCAGCCATGGTATTCATCCACCCATGGTATTCATCCACCCATGCAATTTACCCATGGTATTGTAACTGGCATCTACCCATGGTATTCATTCACCCATGGTATTTGCCCATGGTATTGCAAGTGGCATCCACCCATGGTATTCATCCACTCAATGTATTTATCCACCCATGGAATTTACCCATGGTATTGTAAGTGGCATTGGTCAATGGTATTCATTCACCCATGGTATTTACCAATGCATGGAATTTACGTGTGGTATTGTAACTAAAAAATGATATAGGTAAAAAGTCGCATTTTTTAAAAGTACATATTGTCCACCACAATGTAGATTTTACAATTTTCTATATTTTAATAAAAAAACATTTAGTGGTTTTGTTTATTACGTGTTCTCGTTTTCTTTTGGTATTTCAATTTTCTCGATCTTTGGGGCCTCCCCCCAAGATCCGGATCACCACTCACTATCTCTCCCCTTGAATATCTATTTGTCTCTATACACCCCCCCCCTCACACACACACGTATACCTACACCTCTCTCTCTCTCTCTCTCACTCGCTCTTTATCTCTCCTTTTTTTCTCTTTCTATCTCTTCACCTCTCTCTCTTATTCCTTCTCTTTAATATGGGTTTGATCATTATCTTATTCTCCTTCCATCTCAATGCTTTTAAAGTGGAATAATTGGAGGAATCAACTCATAATGCCATATTTATCAATGGGTCTCAACTTGGATAATTGTGGTTCTAAACCTTTTGGAGGTAGTGTGAAGCATCAAATGAAATTTTCTAGGGCCCAAAAATTATTAGTTACCCCATGATGTTTTTATGCACTTGGAGACAATTCCAGTGGTTCAAGAAAGACATCAATCGAAGTTGATATGAAAATTTTATGCAATTGGAAGTTGAAATTCCTATTTCACCACCATATTTAGAGAGGAATCTGTGTTAGCCTCCATTACTTGAGAAAAAATGGCTAGTCATGTGTAGACTATGTAGAAGAGTCTAAAAGGGTAAAAGTTGTCAATAAAGCTAAGAGTTGAAGGAGTCAAACCTAACCCCTAGTTGGTTATTAAGCTATCTTATAACCAAGACAATAACAAGAAAAGAAGTTCCATTCATTTTCAATTGTCTCTTGTTCCAAAGTAGAGCAAGGCAGTAGATAGTGGGAGTGAGAGAGCATAACAGAGGGATTTTAGTGTTTGCAACAACCTATCAGGTCATAGATCTTAGGTAAATCCATAGAGAGTGCCTTCACCTTTGTACTTGCATTATTTACATTATAGACAAAAAAGAATAGATCAACCTAACCTTCTTTCCATTATAAAGAAAAGAGAGGAGAGCAACATCACCTTCAAGATATTTTTTTCTCACATAGTGGTTTTCCAAAGAATATATATTATTCACTAGGGTTGTTGTGTGGTAATATTTTATTGTTCTCCATTTTCTACATTTTATTTGCTATATACATAAGCAAAAATATCAAATAATAAATTTGGAATCTAAGGAAATTAACCCTCATAGTAAATATTTTGAAGTCTATTTTTATCATATCTATAATGATGAACTATCCATTAGAATATCCATGATTGTTTACAAATGATTCTCTTCCTCTCTCTCTCTCTCTCTCTCTCTCTCTCTCTCTCTCTCTCTCTCTCCATCTTTGTCTCTATCTCCCTCCCTCTCTACTTCTCTCCCTCCCTCCCTAACAACCACTGCCTTTCTCTCTCCCCATTTCTATATTTCTTTATGTGTCCCTTGCTCCCTCAATCCATCCTTCACAACAACACCCTTTCAATTTTATCTCTCTTCTTCTCTCATCTCTCACCTCCCTCCCTCTCTCATCAATTCCTCGCTCTCACTCTCTATCTCTCACTATCAATCTCTCTTTATATATATAATCTCTCTCTCTCTCTCTCTCTCTCTCTCTCTCTCTCACACACACACACACACACACACACACACACACACAACTCCATCTCTATCTCTATCTCTCTCCCTCTCTCTCTCCTTCTCTCCCTCTCCCCCCTCTTGTATCTCTCATTCCCTCCCCTCCTTTGTCTCCCATTCCTCTATTTTCCTATCAATTACTTAATCCCTCCTTCATAAAAATTTCCCTTCAACTCTCTCTCCCTCTCTCTCTATGCCCTTAAAATGTATCTATAACTCCCTCCTTCTTTCCTTCTGTTTCGCTCCTTTTCCTCCCCTTCCTCTACTTTTTAATTGATCCCTTAGTCCCTCCTTCATTAATACCCCCCTCCAACTCTCTCTCCCTCTCACTCTAGGCCCTCGAAATGTCTCTAACTCCATTCTTCTATTCTTCTCTCTCTCTCCCTCACTCACCCCCTCTCTCTCATTCTATCTCCCCCATACCAAATCATCTCTATATATATCACTCTTCCTCTCCCTTACCCCCCTGTCCCCCCCTCTCTATCTTTATCTCCACCAATCTCACTCTCCTCCCTCTCCCTCTATGTATCTCTCTCTCTTCCCTCTCTCTTTCTCCCTCTCTCTATCCCTCCCCCCATCTCTACCTTAGTCCCTCCTTCAGAACAAACGTCATCCAAATCTATCCTCATTTCCTCCATGTGTCTCCCACAATTCTCCCTCCCGATACTCTACTTCTCTCTCCCTTCCCTTCCCTCTTTCCCTATATCTCTCACTTTTCAACTATCACTCACTCTCTCTCTTTCTCTCCCACCTCCCTCTCCCTCTCCCTCTAACTCTACCTTAGCCCCTCCTTCTTTCCTTCTGTTTCCCTCCTTTTCCTCCCCTTCATTTATTTTTATTGATCCCTTAGTCCCTCCTTCATTAAATCCCCCTCCAACACTCTCTCCCTCTCTCTCTGTGCCCTCGAAATATGTCTCTAACTCCATTCTTCTATTCTTCTCTCTCTCCCTCACTCACTCCCTCTCTCTCATTATATCTCCCCCATACCGAATTATCTATCTATATCTCACTCTTCCTCTCTTACCCTCCTCTCACCCCCCCCATCTCTATCTTCCCCAATCTGACTCTCCTCCCTCTCTCTCTATGTATCTCTCTCTCTTCCCTCTCTCTTTCTCCCTCTCTCTATCCCTCCCCCCATCTCTACCTTAGTCCCTCCTTCACAACAAATATCATCCAATTCTACCTCTCATTTCCTCCATGTGTCTCCCACAATTCTCCCTCCCCATACTCTACCTCTCTCTCCCTTCCCTTCCCTCTTTCCCTATATCTCTCACTTTTCAACTATCACTCACTCTCTCTTTCTATCCCACCTCTCTCTCTCTCTCACTTTTCCTCTCTCTTGGTCCCTCTACTCATCCCTCTCTCCTCTTCCACCCCAACCTCATCTCAAACATTTCCCATGGATTAAATTTCCTAGTTGTGGGCAAATGCGCACATTCCAAACAACAAGAACACATGTGCATTCCTAGCAACAATAATGCTGTTGGAAATAATACTGAGAGGGGGGGGTGAATAAGTATTATCAGATCAATAAAACTTTTTCAATGCTCAGAAACATATACGCTACTTCAGTTAAGCGAACCAGCGTGTACACGCTACTGTGTCTAAAGAAACCAGCGTATAACTATAAATCTTATAATTTATCTTCAGTTAAATGCATTAGGACATTATTCACCATATTAAGAGTAAACAGATGCAGTATACCAGAATAGATCATCACACAAAAGTCACACATATGAACACCATGATATAAGGTGGAAACCCGATGTGGGTGAAAACCACCTGCTGCAAGTCGTCTCTATCTTTCTTTAATAAGAACTTCAGTTTACAATCTTTTGTACTGGTGCAGCCTTATACCAGTACGCAGGCTACAACCTGCAGAAGGCTTCAACCTTCTCTCGTTCTCCAAACTTCCTTGGAAGGGAGCTCCAACCCCCTTTGCTCTTGTACTAGCTAAGATACTAGTACGTAGGTGCAGGCCTACAATCTTCTTTCCTTCAGGTACCACTTTTCATCAATTTTCAGACTGGGTACTCCTGAAGCACAACATTACAATTTGAAGACCATGATTCATTCACAAATCATTGAAGCATAAAACAACCAATACTAGCATCATCAATCTTTGAATCACTGAACCACTGAAACCCTGTCAACACCAGTCACCAGAACACAGAGCAGACTACAGGACTCTGCAATAACAGTCAGACCCAACTGCAAACCCAAAAATCAAACTTCAAAAGATATATGCTACTTCAATGAGAGCAACTCGCGTATACACGCGCTTTTACCGAAGGAAACCTGCGTACAGATCTAAAATTAAATTCTCTCAACTTGCAGCTGTACCAGACATCAGTTAGACCCAGAACATAATATTGCGTCAGTATGCAGATCTAGAAATACGCATAATCAACCATATCCATTAGATCCCGATCTATCCTTAGATCTAGTCTTCCGTCAACCGATGTGATCTCTCCTTAGCTTAGATCAAGCAACCCAGAACCTGCATACCAGATCTCTTTCTTTTTCAGATATTCAAGCCTTTTCGAAAGTTGTTCTTGCCTAATGATCTTCTTCTCCTTATATAGCCTTAGGCCTTGCTCAATACCAAGGGCCAAGACCATAGAAATCCAATACCATCAACTTAAAAACTAGGGATCAACACGTCTGTCGAGATACTTTGGTCCAAAGAAATAGGCTCAAGTACCAAGGACTAACTACCATGGACCAAAGGGAAGCTTCCCGACATATACGCCCTTTTTTGTTCATGCATCTGCGTGTATACGCGCCTTCGTATATAGCTCACCTGCGTATACGCGACTTAGTATGTAGATCACCAGCGTGTATACGCAACTTGGACTTAATTAACCTGCGTATATGAGATTTCTCTTCATTCTGTAGTTTGAACGGAGATCTATCATCAAAAGGGAGTTGCCATCAAGGACAACACCTATATCATAGCGCCACACCTGTGCCAAAATGCCAACAATCTCCCCCTTTGGACTTGATGGCAACCTCAAGATCCTTAGAATCATTCTCCCCCTTTGTCATCAAGGGCAAAGGGCTGTGCTCCCCCTGAGTACATGCTGATACCTCTGCTTGGCTGTGCTGAATCATGCTCCCCCTGACTGCAGGCAAGATGTTCTTCAAAAAGAACCAAGACTTATACACCATAAGGGACCTTCCTATCACCAAAAGACTCAATACATACATCCATACTCCCTACCAAGAGGGGACACACCAGAGACAACCAATTATATTACAACATTCATCCCAGGCATAGTGGGGAAACCAACATAGGCCGTTACATGACCTTGACATCACAAAAGAGATACAAGACATAGAGACAACAGATCTAGACCAAAACTTATGAAAGTCACCAGCAGCATCTGATAAACATCTTTTAGATCAGCAACCAAGATTTCTTTCTGAGCTTCTTCTCTTGAAACCAACAACAGTCAAACATCAAAATGCCAACAATGCTTTATGAAGCTTTAAGCTGCTCCCCCTGAACCTGTGCCTGCTGCACCCCCTGAAACTGTGCCTGAAGAATTCTGGCATACCCATCTCAGACCTTCTCCAACCGGAGTCTGCCCTTGCTGTTCAGAACTCCATATACGTGACTTATCCTGCATAAAACAACGTATGCACGTGGATATGCTTTCGGCAACACACGTACACCATACACGCGACTTTCCCAGCATAAATCGGCGTATATACGCGGATATCCTTTACGTAACTTGCGTATACCAACTTTTCTATAGAACAGACAAGCTTCAACAGCAGGATGAAGCATCAACTACTCCTAGCTTTTGTATGAGATATTCAAAAGTTTCCCTGGGCAGTGGTTTTGTGAGAATATCAGCAACTTGTTCCTTAGAAGGAACATACTCCAGCTTGACCTTCTGCTCAAGCACTTGTTCCCGAAGAAAATGGTACTTGATTGGTATGTGCTTGGTCTTTGAGTGCATGACTGGATTCTTTGAAATGCTGATTGCACTTGTATTATCACATAAGATAGAGACTGGTGGAGTGCAAGTGATTTGAAAATCCTGCAAGGTCTGCATCATCCAAAGAAGTTGTGTGCAACAAGATGCCGCAGCCACATATTCTGCTTCAGCTGTAGATAAGGCAATCGAACTCTGTTTCTTGCTGAACCAAGATACTAATCTGGAACCCATGAAGAAAGCACCACCACTTGTGCTTTTCCTATCATCCACACTTCCGGCCTAATCTGCATCTGTGTAAGCATGAAGAGTGAGATCTGTATCTCTAGGATACCATAAGCCATAGTTTTGGGTCCCTTGAAGATACTTGAAGATTCTTTTGACTGCCTGAAGATGAGTTTCCTTTGGGTTGGCTTGAAATCTTCCAACAATTCCTACTGCATGCATAATATCTGGTCGGGTACCTGTCAAATAAAGCAAACTCCCAATCATGGATCTATAAGTGGGTTGGTGAACTGCTGCTGATTCGTCATTTGCACTGAGGCTGCATCCTGTAACCATGGGGTTACAAACTGGCTTTGAATCTTCCATGCCATACTTCTTCAAGATCTGCTTGAGGTACTTGGTTTGAGACAAGAAAATACCTCCTTCATTTTGTTGGATTTGCAATCCAAGAAAGTATGTCAATTCTCCAAGTAATGACATTTCAAATTCTTTCTGCATAACCAAGGCAAAGTTTTGACTCATAGCCTCTTCATTGCTACCAAAGATAATATCATCTACATAAACAACAAGTATTAGCAATTTGTTATTTTCAACTTTTATATAGAGATTGCTATCTGCTGATCCTTTTGAGAAGCCTTGTTGGTGAAGGTATTTGTCCAACCGATAGTACCAGGCCCTTGGAGCTTGTTTGAGACCATAGAGAGCCTTTTTCAATCTGCATACAAGATTTGGATCATTCCCAAGAATGAAACCATCTGGCTGCTCAATATATACTTCTTCTTCTAACTCTCCATTCAGAAAGGCTGATTTCACGTCCATTTGGAATACCTTGAAGTTTTGAAAGCTTGAGAGAGCAAGGAACATTCGGATGGCCTCAAGTCTTGCAACAGGAGCAAAGGTCTCTTCAAAATCTATTCCTTCTTGCTGTGCATACCCTTTACAAACAAGTCTGGCCTTGTTTCTAATTACTTCTCCATTTTCATTCAATTTATTCTTGAAGACCCATTTAGTCCCTATGACATTTTTATCTTTTGTTCTAGGAACCAATTCCCAAGTATTTTTCTTTTCGATCTGCTCAAGTTCTTCATCCATTGCTTTGACCCAACATTCATCTTTGCATGCCTCTTTCACATTTTGTGGTTCAGTGGAAGAGAGTAATGCCAAATAGCTTGAAGCTTCTGCAATTCTTCTTCTTGTTTGTATTCCTGCTTCTTTCTGCCCCACAATCAGATTCTGGATGATTCTTTTGAACATATCTGGATGGAGTCTTCTCTTCTATTCTTGTCTGCTCCTCTAGTTCTTCTTGAGGTTCTTCTTCTTCTTGAGGTTCTTCTTGAGGTTCTTCTTCTTCATCATTCTGCCTTTGAGGGTAGCCTTCATCTTCTTCAATGTCTTCATGATGAACTGGCCTAGGAATATATCCCTTCTCATCAACCACTACATCAACACTGTCAATAATTCTGCCAAGTCTTTTATTGTAGCACTTGTATGCTTTGCTATGTGGAGAATAACCAAGAAGAATGCCCTCATCTGCTCTTGGTTCAAGTTTGCCAAGTTGCTCATCAGTATTCTTAATATAACATTTGCTCCCAAAGATTTTGAAGTGCTTCACGGAAGGAGTCTCACCACTCCAGAGCTCATGAGGTGTTTGAGTGCTGTTTACTCGGACATTTGTTTTGTTAAGAATAATAACCGTAGCATGTGCAGCTTCACCCCAGAAGGTTGCGGGAGTACCTGATTCATCAAGCATAGCACGAGCCATTTGTTGGATTGTTCTGTTCATTCTTTCCACAACCCCATTTTGCTGAGGAGTTCTAGCTGTAGAGAATTCTCTTCTTATCCCATGTTCTTCACAAAAATCAAAAAATTCATTTGAGGTAAACTCCCCACCTCTGTCAGATCTGAGGCACTTAATTTTGTGTCCTGATTCATTTTCAACCAAGGCTTTGAATGATTTGAATTTTTCGAATGCTTCATCTTTGTGCTTCATAAGCCCTAACCAAACAAATCTGGAGTAATCGTCAATGAATAATATCAGATATTCTTCTCCTCGAGGTGTCCTTTTCCTAAATGGACCACATACATCTGTATGGACTAGCTCAAGAGGCATGCTAGCTGATCCTTCCTTCTCTGGAAAGTTAGTTCTGGTTTGTTTTCCAAACTGACAAGATTTGCATATGGTATTGTCTGGAATTTTGATATCTGGAAGACCACGAACTGCCTGATATTTGCATGCTTTCCTTATTTGTGAAAAGCTTAGATGCCCCAACCTCCGATGCCATAGCCAATGTTCATCATCCTTGCTTAAGTAGCATTGTTGTCTTTCCTCAAAGATATATAGATTATTTGGAGTCCTTCTTCCTTTGATCACTGTTTTACCTGTATCAAGATCGCGAACACAACATCCATTTGATCTAAATATTACCTCTGTTCCTTGATCGCACATTTGACTGACACTCAGAAGATTATGCTTCAATCCATCAACATATAAAACATTTCCTGCTTTGACCTTCTCTTTCAACGGAGCAACACCTTTTCCTTTTATGGCTGCAGAGATATCGTTTCCAAAAGAAACTTTCTTCCCCTTTTCTAATGCGGTATATGACTCAAGCTTTTCTTTGTCCCCTGTCATATGCTTCGAACATCCGCTGTCAATGTACCATAGACTTTCTTGACCTTCTGCATAAAAGGCTATCCCACATCTTTCTGGTTGTGATTCCTTTATTCTCCATGTTTTAACATTTGAGGTTTGTTCCTTCTGAGTTGTCTTCCGGAACCTGCTCCTGCATTCAGAGTCTTCATGACCAAAGTTATTACAAATAGAGCATTCAACTTCATTTTCAAGAACCAAAAAGTTGTTATAAGTCCTTTTCATGGCTCCAGTCATTCTCCCTTGCTTTTGAGCTTCTCTAGTCATGATTGTCTTGTAGGCAACACATTGAGCTGCTTTGTGACCGAAGTTATGGCAAGAAAAGCATTGGCCATTAAAGAAACTTCTGTGATAATCAGATCTATCATCCAACCGATTGTAGCTTCTATTCACATTCATTCTTGGAGCAAATTGGGAAGATTTTACCTGTGGCTGATTGTAGCTTCTGTTTGTCCTCAAGGCAGTTTGTCCCTGAATTTCTTGATGGTCTTTATTTGTTCTTGAGGTAAACTGTCCCTGATTCACCTAATGACTTTTACTTGGCCTTTGCTCGTTTCTCCTTGCTGCATCAAGATAACTTTTAGAGGTAGAGGCTTGAGATGTTTCTCCATTATATCCTAGACCTGTCTTGATCAGAGGAGATCGCTGCACATTGATAATCTCATCCAAGGTTTCAGATCCTTTAACAAATTTGAGATTAATTGCTTTAGTTTTCTCAATCTCCTTTCTAAGACAAACAATCTCACATTCCAATTTTTCAAGATGTTTTTCCTTTTCAGTCAGTTGAAATTGTAGAGAATCAATAATAACACTTTTCTCTTCTAAGGAAACTTTGAGATTATTCATTTCTTCATAAAAGCCATCTACATCTATAGCATCCATGTAGTCATCATCTTCAAAAGCCATTAAAAGTTTATATCTATTACCTTGTTCATCTTCATCACTATTTGAAAGACCATCACTATCCTCATGAGTGTAATATCTTTTCTTCTTTTCATTCTGTTTCTTGTTCCATTTAACAGGTTCCTTTCCCTTGTCATTCTTATCTTTGTGAGGACATTTGGCAGCATAATGACCTACTCTTCCACAAGCAAAACATTTAAAAGGTAACTTACCTTTGAACCTTCCAGAACCCCTTTGAAGATTTCTGACAAAATTTGATTCTTCTTCTTCATCTTCTGGCACATGACTTGCTTCATAATAATCTTCTTTGCTTGAAGCTTTGAAGGCAGCTTCTCTTCTGTCTGATGGACCTCCCTTTCTCATTTCATAAGCGGTTAGAATTCCATGGAGCTGAGACATAGTGAGAATTTGCAGATTTTCCTTTTCTTCTATGGCATACACTTTAGATTCAAACTTGGGGGACAAAGATCTTAGAACCTTTTCAACCACAATAGCCTCTTTTATTTCTTCACCCAAGTTTTTCATGCAATTAACAATCTCATCTACCCTAAGGAAATAGTTAGCCACACTTTCATCATTATACATTCTGAGAGTCTCATACTTAATCCTGAGAGTTTGAAGTTTAGCACGCTTTACCTGTTCGTCTCCTTCATAGCTTGTGACAATTTTGTCCCATATTTCTTTTGCAGATTTATAGTGCATTACCTTCATGAATTCTGATTGAGATATACATCCCAATAGAGTATTGACTGCTTTCGCATTTGTTTCATATTTCTTTTTCTCGGCTACATCTGTAGGAGTAGCTGAAGGAAAAGTGTAGCCTGTCTCTACGATGTCCCAAACTTCTGTACCAAGAGATTGAAGATAGGTAGTAACTCTTACCTTCCAGTAATTGAAGTTTGTCCCATCAAAAACCGGTGGCCTGATTGATGCTTCTCTCTCGTAGTTGCTCATGATGAACGATCTACCTTCAAGCGATCAAGCTTCTCTGAAGGACCTGCTCTGATACCAATTGTTGGAAATAATACTGAGAGGGGGGGGTGAATCAGTGTTATCAGATCAATAAAACTTTTTCAATGCTCAGAAACATATACGCTACTTCAGTTAAGCAAACCAGCGTGTACACGCTACTGTGTCTAAAGAAACCAGCATATAACTATAAATCTTATAATTTATCTTCAGTTAAATGCATTAGGACATTATTCACCATATTAAGAGTAAACAGATGCAGTATACCAGAACAGATCATCACACAAAAGTCACACATATGAACACCATGATATAAGGTGGAAACCCGATGTGGGTGAAAACCACCTGCTGCAAGTCGTCTCTATCTTTCTTTAATAAGAACTTCAGTTTACAATCTTTTGTACTGGTGCAGCCTTATACCAGTACGCAGGCTACAACCTGCAGAAGGCTTCAACCTTCTCTCGTTCTCCAAACTTCCTTGGAAGGGAGCTCCAGCCCCCTTTGCTCTTGTACTAGCTAAGATACTAGTACGTAGGTGCAGGCCTACAATCTTCTTTCCTTCAGGTACCACTTTTCATCAATTTTCAGACTGGGTACTCCTGAAGCACAACATTACAATTTGAAGACCATGATTCATTCACAAATCATTGAAGCATAAAACAACCAATACTAGCATCATCAATCTTTGAATCACTGAACCACTGAAACCCTGTCAACACCAGTCACCAGAACACAGAGCAGACTACAGGACTCTGCAATAACAGTCAGACCCAATTGCAAACCCAAAAATCAAACTTCAAAAGATATACGCTACTTCAATGAGAGCAACTCGCGTATACACGCGCTTTTACCGAAGGAAACCTGCGTACAGATCTAAAATTAAATTTTCTCAACTTGCAGCTGTACCAGACATCAGTTAGACCCAGAACATAATATTGCGTCAGTATGCAGATCTAGAAATACGCATAATCAACCATATCCATTAGATCCCGATTTGTCCTTAGATCTAGTCTTCCGTCAACCGATGTGATCTCTCCTTAGCTTAGATCAAGCAACCCAGAACCTGCATACCAGATCTCTTTCTTTTTCAGATATTCAAGCCTTTTCGAAAGTTGTTCTTGCCTAATGATCTTCTTCTCCTTATATAGCCTTAGGCCTTGCTCAATACCAAGGGCCAAGACCATAGAAATCCAATACCATCAACTTAAAAACTAGGGATCAACACGTCTGTCGAGATACTTTGGTCCAAAGAAATAGGCTCAAGTACCGAGGACTAACTACCATGGACCAAAGGGAAGCTTCCCGACATATACGCCCTTTTCTGTTCATGCATCTGCGTGTATACGCGCCTTCATATATAGCTCACCTGCGTATACGCGACTTAGTATGTAGATCACCAGCGTGTATACGCAACTTGGACTTAATTAACCTGCGTATATGAGATTTCTCTTCATTCTGTAGTCTGAACGGAGATCTATCATCAAAAGGGAGTTGCCATCAAGGACAACACCTGTATCATAGCGCCACACCTGTGCCAAAATGCCAACAAATGCACATCCATTCCTATTGCTAGAAACATATGTGTTTTGTTAGTGTTAGGAATGTAGACACAATTTTTTATCTAGTTTTTTTCTCAATGAAAAATCTACATGCACGATGAGTAGGTTGCTCTGGACATGGGTTCAAGGTGATAAACCTAGCAGTTTGGGTTGCAAATACATGAAAATATCAGTTTTTGAGAGAACACACATATACACACACACATTATATGTTGATTTTATATTGGCTAGGAAAATCCATTGTCCATGAAAATACATACTAAAGTCAATTGTGTTGATTTTAGCTATATATTTAAAAAAATAATAACAATGTTTACTCAGTTTTTAATACATTTTTCTTTAGATATCAAAATCTTAAAACATGTTCCTAGATTATTTCCATTATAATCTTTTCTTTTCCCTTAACATTTGAAAGAAAGTTATCTGGTGGATTAGAGGGAAGTGATATACATAATCTTACAAAAGAAATTAAACCACACTAGATGGTTTGAAATGCGTTGACAACAAGTTTCCCATGTGATTTTCACGGAAAAATAGCTCAACAGATGAAGATTGTTTTAGGTTGAACTATAGAAGGTCTTTAAGCCGAGAGGCTCATTCTATAGCTCAGTATGAGGGGATGTGTACATTTTTCCATCCGTCTGTGCCCCTTTAAAATAAAAATAAAAATTGAGGTTTTTATGTTTATAATTTTTAATTGGTCCTATCATTCAAAAAGACAATTTAAACAATGAAACATAAAAATATATTTTGCACTCTAAAAAAATTTGCACGTGAAAAAATTTAATCCTTCTCAATTCACTGTTAGATCCATACTTAAAATGAATCTATACTAGTGTAACTTCAAAAATAAATATACATATAATTATAATTTAAAAAAATACATAAAAACAATTTACTCCTTACAACTTTACAAAATTTGGTAAAGATTGTATTAACAAAAATATAAATATTATATTTTACACCAAAATAACATACTCACTCTTATTAGGAAAAAAATTTGGTAAAGATTGTATTAACAAAAATATAAATATTATATTTTACACCAAAATAACATACTCACTCTTATTAGGAAAACTCAAAATTAGACACAATTTTTATAAATAAAAATTATATATTCTAAAATCTATACATTTTCCTAAATTTCATATTTTTACATTGTCTTGAATTTCATGGCATAATCACCTCTAATCGTTTCTCCAGATTCCATGTTTACATCGCCAACGAGATCAACAATAGCTTGCATGCACCCATATGCATTACAGTTTAGAGAAAAAATGACATACTAATGCTAAAAAAATTGCAATTTTTTTTTAAGTATACAAATTTTCCTTAAATAAAAATTTAATATTTTTAAACTTTAAAGGATTTCGTACATTTCATTCTTTACCGCATATTCCAATAAGTTGTGAATGTATCTTTAATAATTCCACTAGTCAAATGATTCTTGTTTTCCCATATTTCCATGGCAAACATTAGCTTCAACTAATGCCTAACCCCTGTATGATATTACCTACCATTCTAGTTAATTCTTTAGAATAAATAAAATATTTTGGTACTTATTATTCTACATCAGTTTTTAGAATAAATGCAATACTTTAGTCAATAAGTGTGTCTATTTTGGAATAGAATTTCTAGAATTTTAGTTTAATTATTATAATTATTAAGTGGATGGTGGAGATTTAACCTCCACTAAATATTATAAAATTTTCTTAATAATAGTCACAATCTATAGTTGACATTTATCTCAAAAATAGATGTGCCATTTTTATTGTTTTAATTAAATTTGATTACTTAAAAACGAACAAATTTATATGAACATGAGTTATGGTTTTGTTGGCATATGATATTAGTAAGTCATGGTATTGTAACAAAGCATATTCATAGGTTAAGAATCTTCATGATAAAGTAAAGTAAATCTCTAGAGTTAAAAAACTTGTTACATGTTTTTTGAGCCTATATATGTTTAACTTATATATTAAATTTTTAATTGTTATTAATAATAACAATTTGAAATAAAGATATAATTTTGTAAGTATTATGATTTTTTTTTTTGTTAAGTGAAATGTTTCATGAAATAAACTAAGTATCTTGATACTTATTAATATTTACCAACCATTTAATTTATATAATACTAATTACTTATAAAAATATAACATCTAGTATTATAATAATAATAATAATATCTTCTAAAATATTTATATACTTTATTGTGATGATTTATACACTAGATTCTCCGTATGTAACATAATGAAGCTTTACCCCGTAATCCTTTGACATGATTACTCTAAGAGCTTCCAAGTACCAGTTGGGCAAACATGCGTCATACCCAAACTTGGTGTACCACTACATTTATACCCTCATGCTCCTAACCTTCCAAAATGTAGAAAGTCTGTGATAGGTTAACCCGATAATGCAATATAAATCAAAGCAGAATACTATAACCTACTTCTACTATCAATTTGCGGAAGCTTAAAGATCGAGCTGAACAATATAACCAGAAGAAGAAGAATCAATGGCACAATACACATGAAAATACTTTGGGGAAAGCCTCAGCTAAAAACCCCACACTATTGTATTATCTTAGATGGTGGAAATATATAAGAACTATACAAAGCCTTAGCTCTCACAACTAGCCAGCTCTCAGTACAATCCTCATAGATTCTCACAGACAATCTTGGCTTCTCTCTAGCCTTCCTCTCTGCCCTCCAAGCTCCTATTTCCTTGCGTTGTTCCTTGTGGATGATTAGCCTATTACCAAGTGGAAAACCAAGCCTTCAAAACTACGCAATCCTCAAGGATGAATCCTTGACTACATGCATGAGCTTTATCCATGAGAAAACACATACAGCTGATAGTACATTGTCTTTGAGCATTAATCTCAACTAGGTCTTTCTCAAAATAGATATGCATGAGTTTCTGATGAGGGAATCTTCAGTTAACTGGAGTAGCACTAGTTGAGTGCATTAATGCATCAACTAAATGTTAAATCACTCTTAGTTCCTCAAACAGTTTGGAACTAATTTAACTGGACTTAACTCAGTAAACTAAGTTAACTAATTACAACTCAAATATAAGTCAATCGTATCTCCTTAATTTAAGGGATAACTCTTGCGTGACTTCAGAAAGACTTCTACCTTGAATTTATCCAACTAATTAATTTAAAATTAATTAATTAATTATTTCCAAGTAGTTGTTAAGACTAAATTCAATTTTAATTCACAATTTAATTCAAGGAAAAATTAAATTGGAATATTCTTGTTGCCATATTTCAACACTCCCTCTCAGCAAGAAAGGGATTATCTGCCACCCCGATCCTATCCCTATGGAACTCAAATTTACACTTTGACAATGCCTTTGTCATAATGTCAGCATCTTGCTCCTCTGTTGAAATATACTACAACAACATGATCCTCCTCGCTACACAATCTCTGAGCTGATGATACCAGATGTCAATGTGCTTGGACCTATCATGAAATACTGGATTCTCAGAGAGTTTAATACAACTCTGATTATCACAATAGATCACAGTTGGACGCATCCTTTGATGAAACAAACCAACTAGGATTTTCCGCATCTAGATGGCCTCACATGCTACCTAACTTGCGGCCATGTATTTTGCCGCTGCCGAGCTAAGTGCAACCAACCTCTGTTTCCTGCTGTACCAAGAAACTACCGCTGACCCAAGGTTGAAAATACCTCCTGATGTGCTTTTCCGATCTGATGGACTCCCTACCCAATTTTCATCAGTGAAGCCCTGTAGCTTCACTCCCTCTATCTGTTTGTACCATAATCCATACTGAAATGTGCCTCTGAGATATCTCAATACATACTTTGCCACCTTCCAAAACATCTTTCTAGGCTGAACCATTGCTTGACTCAGCTGGTTCACAGCAGAGCAGAAATATGGTCATGTATTCATTAAGTACATCAGCGAAACCACAAGCTACCTGTACACAGTAGCCTCTACCACTTCTCTTGAAGTAGCAACCTCCTTCCTCCAATTACCTGCTAGTGGAGTCTGCATGGGCTTACTCTTCTCCATGTGGAATCTCCTGAGTATCTCATTGGCATACTTGCCCTGAGACACAAACAACTCCCCATCCTTTTGCCACACTTCCATGCCAAGGAAGTAATGCATGAGACCCATGTCTTTCGTCTCGAATTCTCTTGCAAGGTCCTCCTTGCAAGACACGATCAACTGATCATCACCAGTCAATATGAGATCATCAACATAAAGTATGATGATCAACAGCTTACCTTTCACCATGATGTGGTACAGGTTCGTATCTGCTTCACTCTTTGTGAATCCCAACCTAGTGAAGTAGTTGTCTATCTTGGTGTACCAGGTATGAGGTGCTTGCTTCAGCCCGTACAATGCTCTCTTAAGTCAGCACACATGCGACTCACAATCGAAGGTCTCAAAACCTTCCGGCTACTCTATGTACACCTCTTCCTCAATCTGGCCATTGAGGAATGTAATCTTCACATCCATCTGATGGATCTTCCAACCCATATGTGCTGATGGTACCAACATATATTTGATAGATGAGTACCTTGCAACAGGAGCAAAAGTCTCATCATAGTCAATCCCCTCGACCTGTGAAAAGCCACGAGCAACAAATCTTGCCTTATGCTTCTCCACACTACCATTAGCAGTGTATTTTACCTTGTAAAGCCAATGGGAACTCACAACTGACTTGTTCTCTGGTCTCGGAACCACGTCCCAAACACTATTATGAACTATGGAGTCATACTCCTCCACCATAGCATCAACCCAAATCGGCTGCTGCACTGCTTCCTCAAAGGAAGATGGCTCAGTCTCAACACATTCCCCAGTAAGGTCCATGTATCTAGTGTACCTCTCAAGTAACCTTCTCTATCTGCGCTGAGAAGAGGGTGCTCCCACATTCTCTCTCGCATCCTTCAACAATCTGTCAACTTCTCTTATGCGCTTTCATCCATCTCTGGAAGAATCTGCTTGAGTTGATGTCTCCACTCCTGGAACCTCTACATGCGGCTGCTCTGCATCAGTCTAAGGCTCCTCCTCCTTAGGAACCAACAGTTCCTCCACATCCTGTAGTTGGAGCTCCCTCTCAAAGGAAACTCGCATGGCATTCTGCTCATCAAACTTGAGATCTCTGCGAACCACTGTCCTTCGACTGGTAGACAAGTACACTCGATAATTGTGAGGTGTATCAATGTATCCCACAAATATCCCCAACTCTTTTATCGGCTCATGATTCTTCCATGCATCCTTTGTCACATGGAAATATACCAATGAGCCAAAGATCCTAAAGTGACCCACATCTGGTCTCTTACCGGAGAAAGCTTTCTCTAGTGTCTTCATCCCAAGTATGTGATGCAGGATTCTATTCTACAAATAGACCATTGTGTTTCATGCCTTAGCCCACAAGTGAAGTGGTAGGCCTTGGTCATGCAGCATTGCCCATGCTACCCCTACAATAGTTCTGTTCTTCCTCTCGGCCACCCCATTCTGTTATGGGTTATGAGGTGCCGTCAACTCTCATTTAATTCCTTTTCCTGCACAGAAGTCCTTAAACTCTTGAGAGACATATTCTCCACCGTTGTCGCTTCTCAAGGCCTTGATCTTCTTCCCTGACTATTTCTCGACCAAAGCTTTGAACTCACAAAACTTTGTGAAAGTTTGGTCCTTCTTCTGCATGAAATAAATCCAGCATTTATGAGAATAGTCATCGATGAAAATCACATAATACCTTTGCTTCGTTGTGGATGCCGTCGAGAATGGTCCACACAAATCAGTATGAACTCGCTCTAAGATAGCATCTACTCGACTATCCCGATCATGAAATGAAGACTTGGTGTAATTTCCCAAGGTACAACCTTTGCATGTGTCAACTTGCCCAAGTTTACCTTTGGAAAGTCCTGTAGATATCTGTTGCATTATCTTCAAAGCACCATGATGCAAATGGCTCAACCACCTGTGCCACAACTCACCAATGTCTTGGCTTTGCACCAATTCTGCTTTCATACTCAATGCTGAACAATCATCTACCTCTAGTTTATAGAGATTCTCCACCAGAATCCCTATCCTCTTGGTTTGACCCGTGGCTATGTGTCTTAGGAACGCCTTTCCTTTACTGAAGACAACATCGTAGCCTTTGTCCTCCAACATCGTGACCAATAACAAGTTCTTCTTCAGTCCAGCCACATACATCACATCTGTCAAGGTGAGAGGAACTCCATGTTCCCTCTGAAAAGCAACCATGCCCACTCCTGAAACACTTTACCTTCTGTCATCACCCATCTCTATGCGCATCTTAAGGTCTTTCTCCTCCAAGGCACTGAATAATTTTTTATCACCAGTCATGTGGAATGAGGCTCCACTATCAAGATGCTAGACACAACCCATCATCGATGACACCATGCATGTGATGAGGATAAAGTCCATTTCGAATTGAGAGGTAAATGCCTCACCTTCCGATCCTTTCGAGGATCCATTCTTGGACTTCTTTGATGGGCAATTAGTCACATAATGTCCCATCTTGTAACAATTAAAGCATCTTACTTTAGACATGTCACCCTTCTTCCCTCCATGAGAAGAATTCAATTTGAAATGGGAAGCCTTCCCCTTCCCTTTCCTTGCCTTACTTTCTAAGGCCAGATTTTCTTCATCATCATTCTTGGATGAAGAACCATCTCGTGTGCTCCTCCTGATCTCCTCCTGCATAAGATCCGATCACAATTGTTCCCAATCCGGTAGTTTCTCCCTTCCATTCATAGAGTCATGTTAGCTATTCCAACTCTTTGGAAGGCTAAGGATAGCGAGGCTTACCATATCATCATTGGAAGTAGTTATTCCCACACTGCCAAGCAAATATCTGCAGGTGGTGAGCTTGTTCAGATATGTGGTAATAGTGTCGCCCTTCTCCATCTTGATTCTTCGAAGCTTATCCTTGAGCACCAATTTCCTCTGGTTGCTACTGTTCTGCTAGAGGTCCTTCAATGTCTTCCACATTGAAAATGGAGTATCCTTTCCATGGAGATTCAAGACAATATGGTCTCGAACTCCCTCAAGGATGATTCGTCTCACCTTCACCACACACTTCTTCCACTCTGCCAACTCTTGTGCATTAGTTGAAGCTGGCTTTGGGATTTCTTGATCAATGAATTCCTTCAAGCCATTGTCTTCTAATATAACCTTCATTCTATCTTTCCATACTATGTAATTCGAGCTACCTTCCAAGGCATACTCGAGTCTCAAGCCATAGAATGCCATTGGCCAACCTTGAAGTATGATATGAATTCGATTTTCACCTACAACCCCAAACTTCAAACTTCGAATTCTCTTCTTAGTATACTGTTCACAGCTCTGATACCATGTAGAAAATTTGTGATAGGTTAACCTGATAATGCAATATAAATCAAAGCAGAATACTATAACCTACTTCTACTATCAATTTGCGGAAGCTTAAAGATCGAGCTGAACAATATAACCAGAAGAAGAAAAATCAATGGCACAATACACATGAAAATACTTTGGGGAAAGCCTCAGCTAAAAACCCCACACTATTGTATTATCATACATGGTGGAAATACATAGGAATTATACAAATCCTTAGCTCTCACAGCTAGCCAACTCTCAATACAATCCTCACAGATGCTCACAGGAAATCTTGGCTTCTCTCCAGCCTTCCTCTCTACCCTCCAAGCTCCTATTTCCTTACATTGTTCTTTGTGGATGATTAGCCTATTACCAAGTGGAAAACCAAGCCTTCAAAACTGCACAATCCTCAAGGATGAATCCTTGACTGCATGAATGAGTTTTCTCCATGAGAAAACACATACAACTGATAGTACACTATCCTTGAACATTGATCTCAACTGGGTCTTTCTCAGAATAGACATGCATGAGTTTCTGATGAGAGAATCTTCAGTTAACTGGAGTAGCACTAGTTGAGTGCATTAATGCATCAACTAATTGTTAACTCACTATTAGTTTCTCAAACAGTTTGAAACTAATTTAACTGGACTTAACTCAGTAAACTGAGTCAACTAATTACAACTCAAATATAACTCAATCTTATCTACTTAATTTAAGAGATAACTCTTGCACGACTTCAGAAAGACTTCTAACTTGAATTTCTCCAACTAATTAATTAATTATTTCTAAGTAGTTGTTAAGAATAAATTCGATTTTAATTCACAATTTAATTCAAGGACAAATTAAATTGGAATATTCTTGTTTCCATATTTCAACACACAACTCAGCCGACAAGTACATTAGTCTCTGTATCATAATGGGTTTCTATTATGGTTTTATCACCCCATTTCATTTCAATTCACTCTCGCAGATAAATTTGGTAGCGTGTGAGAAAAATATAGAATTCATTGCCTGCATGGGGTCTGGAAAAAGATTTTTCTCTATAACTAAGGCTATGGTTATGGTTAGAATTCAAGTCAATTGTAGTTGTCGTTCTCTCGCAAGCATTCTCCAAGCCAATGTTTGGGATTGTGATTTTCTCTCGTGAATGGATATTAGGCATGGCCATTCACGACTCTTGGGGTTTGTGGATGTCGGTCGACTTCCTGTGGCAGAATGGTGCAACAAATCCTACAGTCAGATTTCATTTCTAAGTGTGGGACCTTAGATCAATGATGGGAGTCATCACAATGGGGCAATTTCACTAAGACCCAGATTTCGCCATAAATTATTTGTTTGGGCTCGCTCCTTCTCTGATGCTCGCAGTCTCTTGGGAAATTCTCATATTTCTATGGATGATGAGACTAGGTATCTCACCCTCTTAGTTCATTACATACTGCAAATTATGGGCGACACTTTTGGAGGCCTTTGGCTCAAATTTGTTATGGATTCGATGGATAGAGCCTTATGGTTCAACAAAAGGAATTGGGAGGGGTCTGGTCTTGAGACACCACCAGTGAAGTCATCGGTGAAGCCGAAACTATAGAGCACTATTGTTCATCACGAAATTAGGAACGTCTAGGAATTACACGTCGTCTAGGCTATGTTGGATGGAGGTGGTGTCTCCCATGGTTGTTTCAAAGCCAAGCGTGTTAATATGATCATACATTTTCTTCTAACTTCTATTAGTAATACGCATAGTAGTTGTGGTCTCCACCCGAATCAGTTGGTGACAAAGTCTTATGGTCTATGTCGAACCAACAGAGGTTCAGGGTTCATTGTAATATTTCTAATTGGAATTTAACAACTAATACCAAGCAATGGACTAAGAACAATAAATAAATTGGAGCTCATACATAATAATTAAAACATCAAAATGTCTAGCAACACAATCTAAGCCACTTTATTAATTTTATGATAAAAGAGTACATAAAATGAGCTAAAGTTTTGGAACCTGGGCTTGCTATGCAAGTTATGCAAACCCCATGTAGTACAACTATGATCTGGAGGAAATACTGGCCCAAATTGGTACTGTGCACTACCGAGAAAATTATTGCTACTGCTACTAGAATGGAACTGGAGATTTTGCCCTGAAGAATGCTCAAATCACCTTGAAATTGCAACAACGAACTCCCCTCCAAAACCCCAGAAATACCCAAAAATGGTTTGGCTCAACTCCAACCCAAAATTGAGCCCACCAAGTGATGCAGACTCCCCAGCTAACTAGCAATTCGCCCTTCTATAAGAATGAGGATTTTAGGCCTGAATATTGTCCGAATTTTTTTATAAAATTAGCCGTAGACTCCTCTTAATAAACCCACAAAAACCTAGAAAGGGTTTGGGCTGAATCCAACATGCCCGGTGACCCCAAGAAATGTGTATGGGTCTAACTAGCTGGAAAAAATGCCCTGTAGAAATAATTATGCTATAAAAGGCCAATCAATTACTATAAAAATCTCCTCCAAGCCCTGCAAATCACTCCAAGCCTTTTTATTTCTCCTTAGCCCGAACTTCCCAAATCTCCCTATCAAAATGTATGCGCAGTAGCTATCTAGAAATGCCAGAAATAGATAAATTCGGCCCTCCAAAATGTAGCACTCTCGGCCCTACAAATCACCAAAGAAAAACTCGCCCTCCCAATGGATAAATCTCTGCAAATTCTTTAGCCAAAACTCCACTATTTGCTAGCTTCTCTCAGCCCCTTCGAATTTCCTTCTGCACCCTAAGAGAAGCACGCTCCAGCTGGAAATGGTTTGCAATGTAGCTCCTAGAGAAGCCCTGAGATGGACTCCTTCTTACTCCCCTAGGGTGACACTTGAAGTTCACCGAAGGTAGAGGTGGAATTCCCGCTCGGAAATTCCTTTTGCTGAACAACATGGTTGTCTTCGCTAAGCAGCTCAAGAGAACTAATGTTGAAATTGTAAAATGACTAAAGATTTTTCCCAAATGAGAGCCTCCTTTCTCTATTTATAATTGTTGGCCCCTCTCTCTCTTCGTGGTCCCCACTTTCCACTAGTTCATCGCCTTTCGTTTTCTCTCTCTTGTTCCACAAGTGTGCATTCCCTTTTTGTCTCTCTTATGGCCCTGCTGCAATCTTGTGTTTTCACCCAAGCTCCTCAAGCCGAAATCATATCTGAAACTCAAACTATAAAATTGTGTTGTGCCTAGCATCTCACCTATAAACTTCGTTAATCTCCTCAAATGAAAAATAAAAATGAGAGATATTACATTCGTGGTCAAATGACAATACATGGTTTGTCGGTTCAAGTTTTGTGTTCAACAGACGATGGAAGACATTCTATCAACGGGCAAGCCAAACGTTGTCCCTCCTTTCAACTGGTTGATTTTGTTCTTATGCATTACTCCATATATGATAGTATTGAAGGAAAAGGCCGTGGTGAAGTCCAGTGTGTACTTTTTTGACAAATTTTGTTTGGTCCTAACTTTGTTCTCATAGACATTTTGGTCAATCATAATATATACTGTAACTTAAAAATTTTAAATTGGCTATAGTGGGCGGGCTGGTTTCCCTGCGGGCCAACCTCGACCGCCAAGTAATGTTCTATGTACCTCTCTCTCAAAGTAATATAATGCCGAATTTCACCCCCAAAAAAACATAACGAAGATTTGATCCAGCTGAAATCTAAATCTATTCATTCTCGATAGGAATTCCTCAAGGACTAATAAGTGTTGGACTGGATGTTGGGAACTTGTGGAAGAGTCAAAGTAATGTCGACTGACAAAGGAGAGATGAGCAACATTGTCCTTTCGAAAGCACATCAGTCAGATAAGGATGACACAATTTTAGCAATACATTCCGTGCGAAAGGATCTTTGCTCCTCCGCCGATTGTTCAGAGAAACAAACAAAGGACACAAATTATTGGGCCCTGGTCAGACAGGGCGGCTATCGATAACCCTGTTCCCGGACAGCGACAGTCATCGAAGAGTCATCCGATAGGGTTTATTTCAGGTCTCCTGCCAATTCAATATGGCTGGGTCTGCTGTGTTTGAAATGGAGAACATGGAAACAGCAGCTAACACAGGCGACGAAAGATTGCAATCCCATGTGACCAACAGAAAGAAAAGCCTAAGGCCTCGGGTGCTCCTGATGCTCAACGTCTTGGCCTTGGCTATGGGTTCAACTGCAGGGCCTCTGTTGACAAGATTTTATTTCCTGCACGGTGGATCCAAACGATGGCTTTCTTCCTGGCTCGAGACTGCGGGGTGGCCTCTTCTCATACTGCCTCTCTATTTATCATATAGAAAGCAGCCTAACAGAGAGAATCACATCACCCTGAAGCTCTTCCTGGCCTGCTGTGGGATCGGGATTCTGACAGGCGCCGACGATTTTCTATACGCATATGGCCTTTCATTTCTCCCCCTTTCGACTGCGTCTGTTTTGATTGCCAGCCATCTCGGCTTCACCGCTGGTTTCGCGTTTCTGTTAGTCAGGCAAAAGTTCAGTCCTTTCTCTGTAAATTCTATAGTTTTGCTTACTGCGAGCTCCGTTTTGTTGGCCTTCCATACAAGCGGCGACAGGCCTGAAGGAGTAACGAGTAGGCAGTACGTGGTCGGGTTTGTCTTAACGGTGGGCGCAGCCGCCCTTTATGGTTTCGTTATTCCCTTGATTGAGCTGACCTACAAGAAAATAAAGCGCCCAATAACGTATACGCTTGTTATGGAGATGCAATTCGTAATGTCTGTTTCGGCCACTGCCTTTTGCACAGTGGGCATGCTCATTAATGGCGACTTCCAGGCTCTCCACAGGGAGGCCGAGGGATTTCGTCTGGGGAAGATCGATTACTCCATGGCTCTAGTGTGGGCCGCAGTGGCGTGGCAGCTTTTTTTCATTGGGGTCTTCGGCGTGACGCGCATGGCGAGCTCTCTGTTTAGTGGTGTGATCATTGCTGTTGCGATTCCCGGGACTGAGGTGCTGGCTGTGGTTTTGTTCCATGAGAGATTCAGTGCGGAGAAGGGCATGGCCCTGGTGCTGGCCTTGTGGGGATTCGCATCTTATCTCTATGGGGAATACTATTGCTACTTGAAACTGCGGCCTCTTAACGTGCCCAAGCAGCGCAATATGTCAGAAAGCCCCAGAGAAGCCGCAAATACACATCAGCCCATGAATGATCTGTGAAAAGACAAATCCATCCATGACGTTGAAGAAATAACAATGGTTGACTCTGGTAAAGCACCCGGAAATCTCCCTGCATCAAATTGCATTACTATTCGGTTTAGCTTAAAGCAAAAACCCATCTTACAGTGCTTTAAGATGTTTTTTTTTCGGAAAAGCATCCCTAGTTGGGAGGGTTCTTACGTGGAGCTGTCGTTTCTGAATATCAGCGTAATGAAAGTTTACCGTCGTTATTGTTAATTTTTTACCAGTTTTTATATGAATGTACAGTTTTAATATCAATCAAGGAGTTTTTATCACAAAGACTAAAGATGTTTTTTTGGGATTTGAAAATTTCATTATGCTAACTATTTAGTCATCTCGAGACAAAAGTTCTTATCAATATCAATAATAATGATAATCTAATTTTCATGGTCATGGCTTACATCAAATTGGTGCACGAGACCTCTATTAGGTTGTTTTCCACTTTTCATAACTAATGACATTGATTGACATTTATCAACCAATTTAAACAATGTAGTGATATAGTTCACTATTGATGTTTGTGAAGAAGATTAGTAGATTTCTTCTTTAAAATATCAATATAAATATATTTAAAAATTCTATGATATTTAAGTATGGTTGATCATAACGATGGTATTGCTTCTAGAAGAAACTGTGGTGTGAGTGTGAAATGTCTAATGTTTCAAGTCGACACTTCACTCATCTTCAAGGACAAATGGACCAAGTTAACTAGAAAATGGGGGAGATTAACAACTAGATTAGGAAGACAAAAAAGAGGGGAGGGTTTTTTTCGAGAGGAAAGAAATCAAATTTCGAGGATAAAGAAACTAGGGTTAATGGGAAAAAGTATTAAAGAGCGGGATCCATTGAATTTAGGTTGTTAATTGAATAGGAAGTTAATTAGAACATAATAGGAAGTGAATTAGAACATGAATCCCAAAGGTCACACCTCTTCATCTTATATAATGTTATTTCCATTAATGTAAACATATCAAATCGAGGTCCAAGGAGGGTAGCTCAATTGTTGATTGAAGTGATGTGAAATCATACAAACTAAGTGATCCGAGGTTCAATCCCCCAACCGTGACCCAGTGTATGGAGAGGAGGATAAGTTATGGGCCTCTAGAGATATAGTGGTAGCAACCATAATCGACCCTGTGTCATGTGAGTATGAGACTGACTTAGTTGCCAATTCCTCTGGGTTACAAGAAAAAAAAAACCGTACCAAATAAAAAATTATTTTCCTTGGCCTAACAGAAACAATAATCTAGAAGGTGTTTTTCTATGGCTACTAGCAATTTTTAATTTTTTATAAATCAATTTTACATTATGTTCATACTCCTTTGAAATTTCAAACTCGTGGTTACAAACAATTCAATTTATTATTAGAATCTACTACCTAATTACCATTGTGCTCATTCATGGTTTAATTAGATGACTGCATAACAATGCACCTATATCCATCCCTTCAAGTTTCTCAACAAAATAACACTTTTCTTACGAATTTATAACTATTGGTTAAGTTTCCTAAGTTAACTAACACTCTAATGATTGCATCATTGGTTTCTTTGTTCTATTGAGTAACCATATCATATTGGCATTAATTGCTCCATAATAGTCTTTCCAAGGGCATTGGTTTCTTTTTTAAGTAAGTCATGTATTTTCATGGTTCGGATTATGTTTTCTTGCCCATTTGGTATTTTTTCATTGGCTTATTCCCTATATATCTCAATTTTCTAATGAACCCAATAAGTATATGGAGCATCATGACCTTCTCTATTTCTTCGGTTCAATATGGCAAGCATTAATTTGTAATTTTGGTTTGATCTTATAAGAGGGTCAAATTTAGGCCCATGTATAGCAATTTACTAATCCAAATTTGGAGTTCTTGCACAAGGAAAGCCATATCATCATTCTCAACATCTTGGGAGTAGAACTTGTACTTTTGAAAAATAAGTTGTACTTGTATTTACATTACAAATGGGTGCATATTTAGTTGAAGTTGATACCTTTCATTTTATGAGTTTGAATTATTGTAAAATGGCTCAAATTAATAAAGTTAGAGTTATTGAATACTCAGATATTCTCTACATTTCATGATATAATCCAAATCACCCTCACTAGTATTCTAACCTGTTTACAAGATTCACAAGATAGGATTGATTTTCTCTAGCTTGGATCACAACTCCAACATGATCAACTATGATAAAGGAATCAAATTTCTGAACTACTTCTTCTTTAGAAAAAATCTATATTTGAATTTGAAAAAAGTCTTATCAGTAGCTAACACATGATTATATTAGTGGTGTAATTTGATGAGTAGATTCAAATGAAGATGCTAAAGTTCATCTTGTAATTCCCAAACCCATCATTAGAACTTGGGAAGAAGTCATCAACAACAAGTAGAGAATTGGACTTGGACATGAAAATGAAGAAGTAATTCACATTCCTAATTATTCCAAATCATTCCAATTCCAAAATATTGGGTTCCTTCAAGAAATATCATCTTCAACTACTCCAAATCCACATCAGATTCTCAAATGCCAACATTGTCATCAAGTTGGCCACATGAAAGGTAATTTTTTTTTTTTTATCTTCATCCTTGTAAACATTGTGGAAAACATACTCATCATTCAAAAATATGGTCCAGTCACAAGAACCTTGCAAGAGAAATGATTTTTCTTAGATGAATTGCTTCTTGGTAATGGTCTTAAATAACCAAGATCACAACTCCAACATGATCAACTATGATAAAGGAATCAAATTTCTGAACTACTTCTTCTTTAGAAAAATTCTATATTTGAATTTGAAAAAAATCTTATCAGTAGCTAACACATGATCATATTAGTGGTGTCATTTGATGAGTAGATTCAAATGAAGATGCTAAAGTTCAGCTTGTGATTCCCAAGCCCATCATTAGAACTTGGGAAGAAGTCATCAAGAACAAGTAGAGAATTGGACTTGGACATGAAAATGAAGAAGTAATTCACATTCCTAACTATTCCAAATCATTCCAATTCCAAAGTATTGGGTTCCTTCAAGAAATATCATCTTCAACTACTCCAAATCCACATCAGATTCTCAAATGCCAACATTGTCATCAATTTGGCCACATGAAAGATAGATTTTTTTATCTTCATCCTTGTAAGCATTATGGAAAACATACTCATCATTCAGAAATATGGTCCAGTCACAAGAACCTTACAAGAGAAAGGATTTTTCTTAGATGAATTGCTTCTTGGTAATGGTCTTCAACAACCAAGAATATATATTGATCATACAATAGAATTGGAAATATTTTATCTTCTTACCTTATATCTGATAGGGAAGGAATTGTTATTTAGCTACTAGTTTTGAAGTCATATTAAGTGAGCTTGAGCCAAACCCAGAACTAGAGCCAATATCTAGACCTTAGAGCCAGATTCATCCATAGGAAAAGTTGGATTTGTCGCTAGAGAAAGACTCATGTTCTAAGAGCATGATATGGTTTGTGGTCTTCCTTAAAGATTCATTGCTTCTACTAGACTATAGATTGTGGTCATATTTAAATCATCATGAGGAAGCACTTCCATTACATAGAATATATCAATTTCTTTCCAGATTTGTAATTGTTCTAGAAACTTCTTCAAGCCAAGTTCCAAAGATGGTGGTTAGTCTTAAACCCCCACCAATAAAAGTCTTCAGTTTCTACTACACTTTTGGTTTGTGGTTTTTCTTAAGCCACCACTAGCAAAAGTTTTAATATTTTGCTTCCCATTTAGTTTGTTGTCTTCCTTAAAGACACCATCTTCAGAGAGCACATCTAGGCATTGGATTCTATCCACCTCCATATTTCAACTCTCTTCTTGGATTTACATATTGTAATGTCCCTTTCCAATCCACAGTAGCAAATAAAATTGAAGTCATAGCCTATGATGATCCCTGTAGTTTATTGGCAAGAAAAAGGGGGTCAACAAATTAATTAGTAGATATTATCTTAATAATTAAATAAAAGGTGGTAAAGTCACTTTAGAAAAATAAGTGACCCATGGTATTATTTTGCCACCCATGGTATTTTGGAGAGGGAAAAATTATAAAGAAGAGGAGACTTGAGGAAAAGGGTATGTGAGATTTGAATTGTGAATTGACAAAAATATCAAGTAGCTTATGAGAGGGAAGCCCTCAAGTATTCCTAGTTTTGATGTTTAAATACACTTGCTAGTTGGTGGTGGTTGGTTTTTCTGGTTTCTTGGCCAAGCTAATAAAAACATTATTATTTGTAGGAGAGGTTGAATTTCTAATTGCACAAAGATTGAATTGCACAATTTATAGATGGATAAATTTTTGGAGTTGCAGAGACCAAGTTTCTCTTCAAGTTAGAGCTCAAATTTATGTTGCTTTTGGGGCCAATTTTCGCTTGTGTTGTAAAAGATAAATTTTTGGTATGGATGGGGCTAAGTTTCTCTTGTATTGTAGGGGCGAAATTTATAGTGTTACTGGGCCAAGTTTCTCTTGTGTTGTAGGGGGGAAGCTTTTTCTACAAGTTGGAAGCTGAATTGATAATTCTAAGGGTTGAAAGGATATTCTGAAGGTGGTTGAAATTAATTGATACTATAGGGCCAAGTCGTTAATCTCATGGTAGATAAATTCATGGATTACTGAGGATTGAATTGTAAATGACTGAATTTCTAGTGTTTTCAGAATCAAATTAACCAAAAGGGCCAAAATGAATATCTTAGAGGGTTGAATTGAGGGCGAAAATAATATTTTCCAAGAAGGTCGAAGTGTGAGGGTTCAATTGCATTTTCTAGGAGGGTAGAACACCCCATGGAATACAAGTTGTAGAGATAAGGATTCATGTCAATGGATTTTTAAATATCCCCTCCAGGTTTCCTTCCAAATTAATTAATGTAATTTCTTTCCAATTTATAAATAAAATAGTTGGAGCTTGCAGTGTTTTCTCTTATTTTTGCAATTTATTCTTGAATCTTCTAGCAAAAATTTATGTTTAACTTCTTGAATTTAATTTTATAGAAATTAAGTCAATTATATAACAGGGATTTTACAATTGTGTTAGAGTTATGCATCCTGTCAGCGTAAAGGGTTACCATAGTTAATGACCCCGGGAGATATAAAATTTGTGACTTATAGAAGGAAAAATAAGGGAAGAGAAATCCCTTATCTAGGATTAGAGGAAGAAGAAGGAGGAATGGGAGATAGTGAGGATTGACCTTGGGAAACGATTAAACATATTTTGAATGATTTGGCTATAGGAAAATAGGAGATGGTCTAGACAATGAAAGCTCTCACTCAATCTATGGCGACAAGTAAATGAGATTAACAATTGTGCAGGAGGTTCGAACAAGACATTACTTGGAGGATCCAATAGTCATCATTTTCAAGACATTAATGTATCTAATCTAGTTCCCACACCAGTAAATAAAAGAATAGCCATGCCATTTATGTCAAAATTCTTGTGAGAACAAGCTAGAAACTAGCATGGGTGAGATAAATATTTCTTAGATTATCTAAGGGAATATGAAGCACTAGGGGAATATTTTCATGCAGTTATGTCACTTCAAGATAATTGCACCATAACATATTAGAATAGAACCAAATGTCACAATTGGTGGTGGAATAATAACGATTTTTCCAAGAAGGTGAGTAAGATAAATATTCTTACTTTTTATTGAGCGTCTAGTGGTACAACTCAAGCTTGGGTCCAAAAATTAGACACATTATTCTAGCTTGACCTCATGAGAGAGTATATGGGTATTGAGCATGTTACCCTGCGCTTGTGAGGTGAAGCACAACAATGGTGGCCCCATAGTTTAACCACCCCAGGGCACTCCAATATCACTTCCTACGTAGAGTTCATAGAGAGACTGATTCAGAGGTTTGATAAGAAAAACCTAGAGCTACATTTCATGGATCTAGTGTAGCTTTAGAAAATAGGGATTCCAAACATATATATCATTGAATTCCAGAGATTGGAAGTAATGGTGAATGATATGTCCTAAGATCGATTGGTGATGTTGTTCTTGGAAGGGCTAGTTGAACCATTGTGTGGCCAATTCAAATCATTTAAGACTAATACAGTTCAAAATTATTTATACAAGACAAGGGATATAGAAGATGTGGCGTTGAAGATAATTCCTACCAAATTCATCCCTCCCTATGAGAACAAGGAAAAGAAGTCATGCAAGGAAAAAGGAAATATAAAAGAAACAAGGGATGATATGAGGAGAAAGAAACTTGTTTCAGGCACAAGGAACCATGGGTTCTTGGGCATAGGTGCATGACCAAGGGAAAATTCCACCTCATATAAGTAATATCAGATAGTGACAAAGAGGAAGAAGTAGAAGACACTCATGAAGAAGTGAGTAACAAGAACAATGAAGAGGCTCCACAAATGGAGAGAAAGGGGACCACTCTAGCCAAGCTCTCTTGTGTTCCAAGATATAATACCTTAGGAGTTCATAGAGTTTGTCAAGGGAAACGAGTTACCATCCTCATTAATGGTGACTCTACCCATAATTTCATAAATGTAGTACTGGTAGCCAAAAGGAACTTTCCCACTCAAGACTTCAAAGGGTTTGATATATAGGTGGTTGGAGGATGGGGAATAATACCCTCATTAATTATTTTTGTGTGGTCAATATAGATAATACCAATTTCATTTGGGGGTCTAGTGGCTCATTTCCATAGGAAGGCACTAAAAAATCTACCACAATATGGAGATGGAGTTTATTACACCCTATGGACAATAGGTACTAATGAAAGGAATGACCAACAATGCTCCAAGAGTGGTTATGGAAAAAAAAAGGGAGGTTATAATCAAGCATGGGGACATAGCATGGGCTATGCAATGAATGGTGACGAAGTAAAAGCTTCCAGATGAGTGGAAGCAATACCCAATAGATATTCAAGCATTATTAAGTAGGCTTCAGAAGTTGTTTTGAGAGATCCCACCAAGGACACCACCAAACAGGGGATTCGAGCATACAATAACATTGGAAGAAGTGGCTAAGCCAATTGTTGGTTGCTAAATTTGCCTACTTTTTACCTATGTTTTTACCCCTTTCCTTCACCTATTTCATGTCCTTGCAAGGTTAATTTGTATTTCAAGGAACGAAGGTATATCTATTTGTCATGTCTTTGTGAATTATTAATAAATGAAGAATAGTCCTAGGGGAGCGTTGCTTATGCGACTTTCTAACCCATGTTTCTTTGTAAATTTGAAAGGATGATGATCAGAAAACTACAATTCAGTGTATGGTTATCGATGAGATGGTAGCACTATCTTAGCATGTTGGCTGTAACGATGATTCCACCCAAGAGAGTCTATTCGACGAATACATTTTCTATATTTGTATTCTGTTTATGTCTCAATGATCACTTTGTATTTTTAGACAGACAACTACCCTAACCTTTGGGTATCGTTGATACTATCTTTGTAATGTTGAATTGTATGAGTAAGGTTACGCGTCTAGAAAAGCTAGCCATCGCTAAAGAGAGATATGAGAGTTATGATCATGTAACAATAGAATTCTGTAATTTTATTTTGATTAATGCAATCCTAATCTTCTGAGTATTCATTAGTCTTTGATCTTTTACCACAACCTTGATTAAGGAGTTGGGCCCACTCTCTAGACCAGGTGTCATTGGATTAGTGGTGTGTGTAGATTTATCTTCTGTTATGTTTATTTATTTATCGTTTTAATGGTTCATTAAGTTGTTTTGTTGTGAATCTTAACTTGTTGTTACTCTGATTTTTTTACTGTTAATACTTGTTGTTACACATTTTTATGTTGTTGATTGAATGCTCAATGTTGGGTAAGGAAACTGTGGCTTGCATAGACCTTGCATGGTAGCCTTGAAATGAAGCAATGAACCCCAGGTTGACAACTAATGTGGGCAAAGGGTGAATTATATAATTCATATCTGAACACCAACATTTTGGCATCATTGCTAGGGAGGATATCGAAGGCGCGAAAGTAAGATCAGAATTGACCATAGGACCGATCTCTCATCCTAGGGAGACAAGTTTTCACCCTGCTATAGGTCTTGAGCATTAGATCACTTTGGTTGCTTTTATTTCTTGTTTTTTTAGGACCACTCTCTCGTCCTCACGAGGGAATTTTTCACCTTGCTCCAAGTCCTGAGCATTAGATTGCCTTGGTTATTTCTATCTCTTGTTTCTTTAAGGAACCGCTCTCTCATCCTGGGAAGGGAAGCTTTTTTACCTTGTTTCAGGTCCTGAGCTTAGATTTTATGGTTGGTTTCTTTCTTTATTTTGTTTTATTTTTAGGGGCCACTCTCTTGTCTTGGCAAGGGAAGTTTCTACCCTGTTCCAGGTCCTAAGCTTCAAATTTGTTTGAATGTTCTCCTTTCGCTTTTTGATTGCATGAATAAAAGAGGTAGAGGAAGACCCCCAAAAAGAAGGAAAGATCTAGGCAGAGTTACCTACATCCAAAAATAATTTCAAGAGCTTAGTTTAGGAGCATCGTCACGAGATGATATGAGGGTTAGATCTCATATGAGATCTGGAGGGAAGTTAGTTTCAAAACCATAACCTCCCCAAATAACAAAAGCATAATTCAGGGAAGAAGAAATAGGAATCAGAGGATCAGAAGAATTCACCATTACTAATTCAGAAGAAGAATAAGGCTTGAGGGAATTTACTCCACCATTTGATCGAGGAAGTGTTGTTAGATAGACTCAACCCTGCACTGAAGAACAACCAACACCTATTGAGATTCCAAGTGAATATTGGAAAATATTCATGGCTTATCCAAATTCCACGATGAAATTTACAATTGGAGATATTAGAGGTAATGTGCCTATAAAGCCTATTCCTTTGACAAAATTACCTAATTTCCATGGCCTTTCTTCTAAAGATCCGGACACATTCCTTTTTGAATTCAATGTTGTTTGTTGGGGATATGACTATATTTTTGATGCTTAGAAATTGAAGATATTCCTTTCTACTTTGAAGGGAGCAAATCTTAGGTGGTTTATGGGTTTAGGGGGGAAATATATTAAAACATGGGATGACATGAAGAAGATTTTCCTTGAAAAATATTAGGACTACTATAAATACCGAGATATTAAGGAGGAAATCTTTAAGATTGTGCAAAAAGAGGATGAGAACATGGAGGAATTTGTGGAATGCATCAAATACAGTCTACAAAGATTAGGCCATAGTGATCTGGATAAGGATATCTTAAAGATAATCTTTCTCTGGGCACTAAGGGAAGAATATTTTGAACTCCTAAATGTGTTAGGAAAGGGAGATAATTCAAGGGAAGAATTCGACACCATTTGTGAGTTGTAAATTAGATATTCAGATGGATTTGCAAGGCATAAGCAAGGAATATGAGCTCTCAAGACATCCAACAATGGGGTTACAAAAGTAGAAATCAGAAACTTGTTGGATAATTTAAGGATTGATATTCTAAGCACATTGTCTTCACAGCTGGATGTTCTTTAGGAAAAATAGAAAGAGATGGAAGCTGAGAGGGCAACGGATATTTTCTACTCTCAATGCAGGAAGAAGCACCCGCTGAAGGAATTTCCAGTCAATACTATTGAAACTTGTGCGATATGTGAGAAGAGTCATTCCACTAGCATGTGTCCATCTCTTCTTGGGCTAAAGGCAATTTTCTAGGGAGCAAATGAAGAGGTAGACCAGTTGTATTTCATGGGATCAAAGAAACCATGGAAACCATGGCCACAAAACATGAATCAAGGTATGCCTCAAGACCCTTATGAGTATTTTAATAATTTGAATTTTTGACCTTAGTCTGTACCTTTTTCACCTACATGGCCACAATAATATCAATATCAAATGCCTTGGCAATCACAATCCCCCCAACTTGGTCCAACCCCTTCATGGTTCTAGAGATGGCATGGACCTCCTCTTCCTTTGGGATAGTTCTCCCAGCCTATGTGCTAACAAAAGTTACAGCTTCCCTCTAATGCCTCCACCAGTAATCCTCCTCTTCGTCCACAACTTCCTATTCAATCTAACCCGAAACCAAACAATAGGGGGTTTCAATAGGTTGAGACACTCAACCTTCCTTCACAGAGTATTTTCACCATAGAATGTAATGAATTGAATCCTCAGTCCAGTCGGGCGGTAAATACTCAAACTTCACCGATAATTGTTGAACATACTGATGATGAAGCCTTAGAACCAGAACTTAGGAATTCTGCTAGAACAACTGGGGGTGATTCATGCAAGTTCCCATGGGACAACAACCCCATTCTCAAACAATTGTTACTTGAGGATGTTAGACTAGTCCACCTTATCTTGAGAGACTATCCTTGAGCAAATAAATTCCTCATCCTGAATTTGACTTTTTGGGGGAATTTCAAAACTTATTTGTCAAAATCTCATTACTTCAGGCTATGAAGGATGTATCGATTTATGCCAAAATGATAAAAGAATTTTGTTCTAAGAAACTTGGAAGAAAACCAAAAGATCCACTCACTATCCATGTCATGGGAAATTATCAGATATAATGTTGGGAAAGCCTACACCTGTTAAATATGGGGATCCAGGGAACCTAATTCTTATAGTACAGATTAATGGAGTTGATATCCCAAATGTGCTGGTAGACCTAGGAGCTTTAATTAATGTTATAACTTTTGCAACTGTACTTACCTTGGGCCTGCTTGATCTTAAACCAACTCCTACAGTCTTAGAACTTGCAGACCGATCCACTGTACGACTGGTAGGGAAGTTAGAAGATGTGACTATCTTTGTAGATTCGTGGCAGTACCCTGTCGATCTTCTGGTGCTGCATACCCAATCTCCATCCGGGGGACATCTTTTGATTTTAGGAAGACCTTGGCTTGCGACCGCAGACACTTATATTGGGTGTCGATCGAGAAATATGGTAATATCCAATGGGGAAATCACAAAGAACCTTATCCTTTATCCCCCTGCAGAACCAAGTTCATCAGTTAAACTAGGATTTACCTTAATACAAAAATCTCCACCTACAGAGGAGCTTGACCCTAAAAATGTAGATATTAGATCAATTCTTAGCATCGGTGAAGCCCTCTATTTTAAAGATGAAATGAAAGATGATGCTATTAGCACATTTATCAGTAGTCCCAACTCTATTTCTGATTCAACCCGCCAATTATTAGAATATGTTATGAGTTGCACCATTCAAGAAACCATTGAACTAGAAACCAAAGTTGAAAACATTCCTGTTATTGCACCCCATAACAGTATTCTTGTAGAAATCGATCTAGGGAAAACATTGAAGGTTAATCCTAATCTTTCACCTTCCTAGTTTGAACAGTTATTGAAAGTCCTTCAGGATCAGAATGAAGCTTTTGCCTAGGAATATATCGATATGAAAGGAATCCCTGATGATTTATGTACCCATCACATATACATAAAAGAAGAACTATAGAAGATACTAGATGTGGGCTTTATTTATCCCATCTTAGACACTCAATGGGTATCCCCACTAGTCATTGTTTCGAAGAAAAATGGCAAGTGGCAGATCTGTGT
Source organism: Pinus tabuliformis (assembly GCA_031772625.1). NCBI lineage: Eukaryota > Viridiplantae > Streptophyta > Pinopsida > Pinales > Pinaceae > Pinus > Pinus tabuliformis. Next base: position 1,396,365,667 of record CM062817.1, on the reverse strand, counting down.
TGATTACAGGGAATTGAATAAAGCAACTCAAAAATAGCACTATCCCTTACCCTTTATTGACCAGTTCCTCGATACATTAGCTACGAATAAGTTCTTCTCCTTTCTAGATGTATTTAGTGGATATAACTAGATCTAAATAACTCCTGAGGATCAGGATAAAAGTAGTTTTACTTTCCCTTGGGGAACCTTCGCATATTGAGTCCTTCCGTTTGGCCTCTTCCATTAGGGGAATTTTGAGGTCTAAAATGGACCTCCAAATGAAATTATAAAATAAAAATGGAAATGATAAAATAATATTAGATTACATAATCAAATTTTAGGGGGAAAAAGGAAAAAAAACTATTTTTTCAACTCATATTTTCAACTTATCTCCCTATGAGTTTACAATAAAATGCCACATGATGATGGAAGAAGGAATAGTTTTGGGTAACCTGCTTCTAGTTGTAGAAATATGAGTTGATCCTGCCAAGTTAGAGGTGATATTAAATTTTCCTACACCAAAGACACCAGCGACAATACATAGCTTTATTGGTTATGTTGGCCATTATAGAAGTTTTATAGAAATTTTTTCTAAGATAACATTTTAACTTTTCCAATTATTACCTAAAGATGCAGAATTTGTCTTGATAGATGCATGTGATGAAACATTGGATGAAACATTTGATTCTTCATCCAAGGAGTACCCATGTTGCATACTTTTGATCGACCCTGCTACACAAAAAATGAGAAATACATGAAAATATGTGATTGCAATCACGTTTTTTCATGTATCTCTCATTTTTCGTGTAGCAGGGTCCATCAAAACTATGCAACATGGGTACTCCTTGGATGAGGAATTAATTTTTTCATCCAACAAGTACCCCCACTCAAAATTTGAGTAAAACCTTAGGGAGATAAGTTGAAAATACGAGTTGAAAAAGTAGTTTTATAATTTTTTAATCCTTTTACTTTTTTACTCCAAAAATGGCGAATCATACCCCACGGTTGACATCATGATATTGAATCCTATTGGTTCTTATACAGTTTATTTTGGTTGTACATTTTTCTTAGGAGGCCCATTTTAGACCCTAAAATTCCCCTAGTGAATGTGCCCGTTACCTTTCAATGGGCAATACTGGGAATTTTTTCTGATCTATTTAATGACAGTGTTGAAATCTACGTGGATGGCTTCACCCCGTATGGGGATTCTTTCGAAGAAGGTTTGGAAAACTTAGAGAAAGTACTTGAATGATGAAAACAGACACATGTTTCTATTAGCACAATAAAATGCCACCGGATGATGGAAGAAGGAATATTTTTGGGAAACGTGCTTTTAGTTGCAGGAATACAGGTTGATCCTGCCAAGGTAGAGGTAATATTAAATTTTCCTACACCAAAGACACGAGTGACAGTATGTAGCTTTATTGGTTATGATGAATATTATAGAAGTTTTATAGAATTTTTTTCTAAGATAACATTTTCACTTTTCCAATTATTACCTAATGATGAAAAATTTGTGTGGACAAATGCATGTAATTGGAAATCAAAGAACTAGTATGTAAAGCTCTGATATTACGTGGTCCTGACTGGAAGCTCCCATTTCATATCTGCACAGATTCTTCTCATACAATAGTAGGGGTAGTCTCGGGACAACAGGAGGACAAGAAACCATATGTGATTTACTATGTCAGCAAGAACCTAAATCTTGCTGAGCTGAACTATATGGTAATTGAAAAAAAGTTTTTGGTTGTTATTTATGCTATTAATAAATTTTAGTATTATATTACATGATATCTCACTTTCGTGTACATTGATCATTCAACCATCAAGTATCTGATGAATAAATCGATAACTCCTGGTCGAATTACAAGATGGTCATTGTTGATACAAGAGTTTGACATTACCATTGTAGATAGACTAGGAAAAGATAATGGAGTAGCATATTTCCTGTCTAGGCTGAATACTAATGATGAAGATAGACCTATAGAAGATAGTTTTCCAAATGAAGATAGCTAGTTCGAAATGTTGGATTTCCAAAAAACTGATAACGAGTTTTTCCATAGATTCTGTATAACATTTTCTTGAAATTTCTACTCACACTCTGTGGTATGCATATATTGCTAACTATCTTGCTACAGGAAAAGTACCTCATCATTTGCCATACAAAGAGAAGAAAAGTATAATCCATCACAGTGTCGTTACTCATGGATAGAGGGATACCTCTTCTATACAAGACTTGATCAGTAAATCCGGAGCTGTGTAGGTGAGGATGACATCTATGACATTATGAAAGATGCCCACGATGGCCCTTGTGGGGGGAATTTTGTGAACAAGAAAATAGGTCATAAGGTGTTGTAGATGGTGTACTATTGGCCCTCTATTTTTCGTGATGCAAGGAAATATGTTCGAGGGTGCGATAGTTGCCAACAGATGGGTCAACCTAGTAGTCATATGAGATGTTGTTACAACCTCAATTAGTTCTTGAGCCCTTTGAGAAATGGGATATCGATTTCGTTGGCCTGTTCAATCCTCCTTCACATCAGAAAGTCCACATTCTGGTATGCACAAACTACGTGACAAAGTGGGTAGAAGCCAAAGCTATTGCAAAAGTCACAGAACAGGTTGTCTCAAACTTTTTATTCGAAGAAATTTTTGCTCTGTACGGAGCTCCTAGAGAGATAGTTTCAGATGGAGGAGCACAGTTCACATCACATATAAGAGCATCACTCATGAACAAGCATGGAATCAAACATAGAGTGACATCTCCATATCATCCTCAGGCGAATGGTCAAGTCAAGAGCACAAATAAGGTACTGGAGAATATCCTCACGAAGACTGTAGCAAACCATCACTGAAACTGGGCTAAAAAAACTCCTTAAGCACTTTGGGTGTATAGAATGACATGGCGGAATACAACAAGATTTTCACCATACGATATTTTCTATGGGAAATATCCTTCGTTTTTGGTGGAACTCGAAATTAAGACACTTAAGACATCTCTTGAAGTAGGTTTGGATCTTTCAGCAGCGTAGAAACACTGAATGGAACAGCTAAATGAGTTAGATAAAATTTGTTTGATAGCTATATAGAATATTGTTGCAATTCAACAGCGGCAAACCAAATGACACAACAAATTCATGAAGAAAAAGGTGCTTCAAAGAGGAGATTGGGTGTTGCTCTATGACTCTTGGTTCAAGGACTTTTAGGGAAAGCTCTACTCTATATGGATGGGACCGTATTAAGTTGACACAATGTTTGATAATGGGATTGTTAGACTTGTAACAATCGATGAGGCACATACTCCTTTGACTATAAATGGACACTGCCTCAGATTTTATCACTGTCAAACTTCTAGGGGCTCAATTATTAAGCATTTCTCTGATAATTCTAGTTTTCAAATTGTTTATGCATAGAATTCTTCCTCTGCACCTATTATTTAAGTATATATATGTGTGTGTGTTGTTACTACTCTATCAATGCTATTTTTCTTGCAAGTTTTGTTACTCCACTAGTGTTAACACTTCGTTGATGTTATTACTTCACTAGTGTTGTTGCTCCACTGTTGTTGTCACTCCGTCAGTGTTGTTACTCCGGTAATGTTGATACTTTGTCGATGTTTTTACTTCACTAGTGTTGTTACTCCACTGGTTTTGTTTCTCCACTGATCTTGTTACTCCACCGATGTTGTTATTTTGTTGATGTTGTTACTCCGTTGGCGTTGTTACTCCACCGATAATTCTTACTTTGTTGGTGTTGTTACTCTGTCAATGATATTACTCCATTAGTGTCGTTACTTCGTAGATGTTGTAAGTCCGTTGATAATGTTACTCCTTAGGTGTTGTTACTCCTTCTTTGTTTTTACTTTGTGTGGTGAAGTAAAATTATAAGTGCGGACACAAATGAATTCCTCTATCCCAATAATGGGTCTAGATACATTCTATGGAAGATTTCCTTAGGTTAGAATCAATCAAGAGGGCCTACATCTTGGTCGCTTATCCTTGTTGATGGGGTCCTCGCTTGCTCACTCCAACAATCTCTCACTTCCTTTCTTCAAGTTCCTGAAACAAGTAAATGACAACAACACACAAGCATAATAATAGACAAATTGCAATTCAACCTACTTAATGAGTCAAGAAGAATTAAGACACAAATATGTAATATTACAAAACATGTAGGAAATAAATCGATAGTTGCATATATTAATATCAAAGGGAGATTACAACCATTTGTCTTGATGTCGCAGTCTTCCTTTGACAAGACCAGGTTCCCACACACTTCTGTTAGCAATTCATGATGGCTTCAAACAACAATAGTTTAAAGACTCTTCACTTTAGGCTTCACTCCAAACCAAACACACTTCTCCCTCACAAAAATAGATGGCTACAACTATTAATAGCTTTCTTTTCTAAAATAGCATACTCACACTTAGCCAAAACTCTAACTCTGTCACTAGTTTGTGCTTGGGAAGAAGGGAGGTTTATATAGGAAATATGGAAGGGAGATGGATCCTCTTCTCATGGGAGAAGGAATTATCCCTTGAGGTAATTCCATCATTATAGAGGAAAGGAGCCCAAAATTTCATCCTTGACCCCATCCGGCCAAACCATTTACTAGACTTCCGTTACGGAGCTTCTAGAGATGGAAGCTTCGACTCTAATTTAAAAAACTTTCCATAACAAGACTAACGTGATTGGAACACAGCTCAGTTGCACCAATCAGCATGGGGAATAGTGATAATATCTGCACATTGGTGTGGGGTTGACAGAGGTCATTAGCAATGGCCTTGTAAATTGGGCAAAACAAAAATTTCAGGAGAAATGGTGCAAAAGGGAAATGATCTGCTGATGGAGAGGGACATGATGGGAGTTTCTCCATGAAGGAAAAGCATGTGGGGTTCACTATAGAGGTCCTCCAAGATCAAGGAACGGAGAGTACAGGGATAGTGACAAAATGTTGTGTAACAAATGCCCCCTAAAGCATGAAGGCCAAACCAGAGTGAGGGATGAAATGCTTTATAAATCAGTGCGGGGAACTGGTCTTTTGTTGGAAAACTTGCAAGAAAGTATAGATACATATACATAAACTAAGATCTATGTCAAATGATACATGAATCGTGACATGGATGCAACCATCCAGAGAATGATCATGTAAATGGATCCAGGTATGGGTGCAACCATCTGTCAAAGAGGATCATAATGAAAGCAAGGTATGGTCACAACCATCCAATAATGAGAAGGATCATATATGATAACTCATGGTCTAGTCCTAGCCAGCCATCTGAAAGATACATGCATATCATCATAAACCATTTCACATTACTTCACAACCTAGACCTTTTTGTGATCTAAGTCTAGGGTCTTGCACTCCAATACGACCCGATCAAAGTATAGATTCTAGCATGCGAATAGATTTGTTGACATTGAACATGCTAGAAAATCACTTGATTACCAGTCAACGATGTAAACTATTAACAAGCACGAGAGAAACCACCAATAATGACAATGGCCCTCAGGGTACTATCAGCACAATTCATGGAATGTGAATACAGGAACTGAAGTTGAACATCCGCGAAATCACTCGATCGAAAGCCAATGATGTGAACTTATCATCGACTGCGAAGAACTTGCCATTAAGGCATGTAAGCTCTAAGGTACTGGAAGGGAGTATCTCGGTCAACTTCCCAGATAATGGGTTGAAGTCGACAGAAAATGACCGCGTCGGAGGAGGGCCATAATGAATCCTACATCATCGACGTGAGACGAGAGGATTCAAAATTATTTTGGATGATATAGAAAATCAGAGGTAAGTGTAACTGCAAAAGGATAACTCTTGAACATATTGGCGACACAACTGGAAGTTTGGCAGCTTTTGGATCCATAGGATCAATGGTCGTGATGACGTGGTAGGGATCAGATGGAAGGCAAAATGAATGGTCCAAACCCAGGAAGGTCAATGATATAGAGGAAGATGTCCCAACCTGACATGAAGCAAAGAGTGTCATGTTCAAGAGTGAGCTGCTGACTTGACTGATAGATTTCCAAATTTCCCCCCACCATTTCTGGCAAGTACCCCAATTATTTTTTAATCGCAAGCTTAAAGGGGATAGCATATGCTTGCACTGTAATTTCATCCTTCGGACGAATCCGACCTAGTAAGTTTAATGAGCCCTAGGAAGGAGAATCTCATGTTCATCATGGTGACGAATCTGATGGCGTTTTAATATTTTAATGAGCCCAACAAAGGTGTAACTCAACATATTTTTCATGGTTAGAGAGTTTGAAAAAGACACGTAGAAAAAAACTCCACATGGTCCCTTTTCATACATTTGTGTCTCTCGAGCCCGAAAAGGTAGAAAACAATACTTGAGAGAACCGCTTGACCATTTTAGTCAAGGAGTACCTTTTTCGTAAATAGTGCTTCCCAGCCGGTAAACTTATACTAGGCACACAACGTTTTGCATCGATTAACAAGCTCAAAAAGACAAGGGCTCGGCCATATTTTTGTTTTTAAAGGGTCGAAAAAGAGCTTAAAGCGGACCCCCCAGTTTTATTCTCTTTAACGAGTCAAAAAGGGAAAAATACTCAGCAATCTTTTCATGTGAGTTTAATGAGTCGAGAAAAGAGCTGAAATGTGACTCAGTGTCATCGTTGAACATCCATCACCTATTGCTGCACAAGTAAGGCAAAGTGTATTATCGAGTCCTTGAGGCAAAATAGGTCAAAAATATTTACAAAACCTAATATTTTCATGAAAAAATGAATAAAAGGGGGAAAAGTAAATATGTTTTTACCATTTACCATTTTACCTTTGCAATGAAGACTTTTCACCCACTTTTTCCCTAGTTTTTCCAGAGTGGATTATGGGAGATCCAGGATGTCAATCAACGAGCCGTCAGTTCCAGGTAACAGCCGAAGCCTTGAGCTCCATTTTCATGCCATTCATTTCTATTTTTAGCCATTTTTGTATTTTTAGGGGGGTTTTTGAGAAAAATTTTCACCCTCGGTTGACGCGATTTCTGGGCACAGGACCGCGCCAGCCGTGGGTGATTTACACACTTGTCTGCACCGACCTATGCAACTGTTTCTAGAAAAGGCGCATCAACGTTGTGAAAGGGGAAAAAACGGTTTTCCTCAAGGATTGACCGTTAAAACTTGGATTTGATGTGCCAAAATTAATCATTGACTCAAGTAAATGGCTTTTGCAGGAGAGAATTTGCCAAAAATGGTGGATTGGAAGGAAAGAGAACATGAAGATGTTGACACCCAGGCATTGAATGATCCAAATTGCCTGGAGGATTTGAGGGTTTGCGGGCTCCTCAAATTCTTCCTTACACCAGGGATGTGGGCCCAGCCCAAGTTGCTTCGATACTTGATAAGCCTTTGGGACATCAATCCTAAGATTTTTGTCATTGGGGACTAGGAGCCGAAGTTGACAACTTTAGACATCTACTTCATCACTGGACTGTCTCACAGAGGTGAGCCAATGAACTTGTATGGATCACGTCCGGTCGGGGCAAGCATATATTCCCTGCTTGCCGAGCATTGTCCTAAGGCCCTGAAATCCAAGAGTGGGAAGATCAAGGTTTCCAGTGTGCGAGATTTTACACTAAGGGTGCTTTTGTTGACCATCAACAGAGTGGTAGGGTCCCAGGTGGAACATGAGACTAACAAGTCGAAGTTCCTTTATGCTATTGACTGAACAACTCCTACGATCTTCAACTGGGTGGAGGCCATGAAGATGAACATCAAGCCCCAGTTGTCGAGAGCCAAGGTGGGGAATCTGAAGCAATTTGGATTCAGATCAGTACTCACGACCTTTTTCCTGGAACGAGTGCCATTGTTCCAGTATCAGTTGACTGAGGTTGATCCTCCTGTGCCACATGATCTGCGGATGGCCCGTTGGAGTCATTTGATGCCCAAGATTATTGGGGGTCAGCAAATGTCCTACCAATCGACATTCTTTTCATGGCTACAATGATAAAAGATCGTCGTGGAGGACTGGCCATACAACGACACTGATTTCTATGGAGACCCGAATATGCCCTTACCAGATGGGGAGGACTTCAATGACGAAGGTAAGAAATAAAATTTTGATTTTGATGTTTTTTAATTGTTTTTGATATATGCATGCTTATAACATTTCACTTGTCTATGCAAATGTTGGACCAGAGGGGCTAGCCAGGATGTCCCCGATAGCCAAGCACTACCCCCAACCTATTGATGTTGTTTCCCCTTATCAGGAAGGGAGTGATAACAAGGAGGAGATTGCGAGGAACCTTGAGGGGTTGACTCATGGTATCCCAAAGTATGCTCAAATAGAAGACATGCCCCAACGGTACCAGAGGCACATAGTGGGAGTCTCAGATCGGATCCGCTGATTATTGAGTTGTGTTGTATGAGCTATCTCATGCTATCATGACCACCATGCCGAGTAGTTCCTCGGTGCAATATTTGCATATTTTTGAGGCCTACGTGCCATAGATGTACGAGGCCTGCGAATCACTGATGCTATTATAGACACACGTATTATTTTTTTGGGGTTTTGATGTATAAAAAATTCTCTCTCACACACACACACACACATATATATATATATATATGTTGTATTTTCCCATCTATTATGGTAAAAATGGTTTGTTTTATCTTTTACATGTTTCATAAATGTTTATCCAACACATAATTAGCTAATGCATCTGTTAATGTATTCATCCATCTAGAAATATGATGATATGTAATATAATCAAAATGTCTTTCCAACAGACGGATACGGAGATACATTTGTAATATTTGAGGGTTCCTAACGGAATATTTCCCATTGAGTTGAAGGACGAAAAGATGTGAATCCAAGTTGACAACCAATTCCCTGATGCCTAGGGTGATGGCTTCTGACAACAGTTCGATGACCACACTATATTCAACAATGTTGTTGGTTGTATGAACTAGGCAGATACCTTGAAGGTCAATAAACTCACCGTTAGGGTCACAGATAGCCCATGCCATGGATGATAGGTTCTGGGCACTTCGGCAAGCACCATTGGCAAAACCAACATGAGGAGTCGCAGACATCTGTGAAGAAAGAAAGGTATATTAAACAAGAGAGTTGTTTGAAAACTTATCTTACAAAACCATGTTGTACAAAAATGAATCACACACAAATGTACATAAGTAACCATGCAAGATGACCTAAGCATAGTACTTTTTGAGGTAAAGCCCATTTTGGGGCTTATCGAGAGGATTTCCTTCATAATCAATAAGCTCATAAACTCCATTTTTGCAAAATGCGTTTTACAATATAGGGCCCATGCCACATAGGTTCGAACTTGCTTGCAAATAGCTTATCATTAGCTTGGTTGTATAGAAGGACCAAATCACCCTCAGAGAAAGCGCGAGGGGGGACCGACTGGTCAAAATGGGTTTTGACCCATTTCTTTTGTGCTTCGATGACCAAGGCAGAAAGACAGTGAGTCTCGTCCAGTCGTTCTAAATATAAGAGGCGTTTCTATTGAGGTGATGTTTCAGGGAGGAGTTCAACAACTAATTTGAGCGAAGGAATCTCACATTCGATTGGTAATGTTGCTTCCAGACCATATACTAGCTGGAAAGATGTGAAACCAGTGGTGTCTTTGGTTGAAGTTTGGTAGGCCCATAGAGCTTAAAAAAGCATGAGATGCCAATTTTACTTGTGCATCCCAATAGTACACTGAAGCATGGTGACCAAAACCTTGTTCACGGCTTCAACTTGGCCATTGGCCTGAGGGTAATATGGGGTCGAGCCATCTTTGCGCAAGCCTAATGCAAATGTTAGTTCTGCCATCATGTAATCTATGAAATGGGAGCCATGGTCTGTGACAATGGATTGGGGTACGCCGAACCTGGAAATAACATGGTTAAAAATGAATTGAGCCATTTTCTTACCATCTGCGGAATATGTAGGCATCGCTTTAGCCCATTTTGTAAAATAATCCACAGCGACGATAATATAGTCATGCCCCCCAGCCGAACGAGGGTTACATGTCATATAATCAATGCCCCATTTGGCAAAGGGACCAATGGTAATGACAAGGTGTAGGTGAGCCGGTGGGTGCGCATCTTGTGTTGGTAGATTTAGAATTCATGACACTTGTGGATAGCAAGAATGCAGTGTTTGAAGATGGACGGCCAGAAATAACCAGCGTGAAGGATTTTATGAGTTGTAGCATAACCAGACATATGAGAATTAGAGGATGCAGAGTTCAAAGCGGAAACAATCTCCACGTAATTGACTTCGGTGAGACTAAGTGGCATGACTTCACCCCATGCATCAACAAGATCTGGTGCAGGTATGACCCAGGGATCAAATTTGACCAAGATCATGTTGACAGAGGAAACATGAGGAGGTGGGAGTGGAAAAATTCCCATTAAGGCAGAATCCTTGAAGAGACCTACCCCCACACTATCAAAGGGAGCACCAGAGTTCTTGATGTATGGAACATTTCCATCCAACGAGGAAGAGGCAAAGAAAGACAGTTGATCAATGGTGACAATCTTCCCCTGATGGGGAAAACATATCACATGAAACAAAGAGGAGGCCACATCATTCATGGCATGAGTCCAGCTTTGTCCGAGTAGAAGATTATAATTGAGATTGGCGTCAACAATCTCTACTTCAAATTGCACTGTCTTGCCTTCCAGGGTGATGGCAAGGTTGGGTAAGACACTAAAGGGCCATGAATCATGCCCATCGAAAGCTTCCAACGTGTTCAAAGACTGGTTTAGTGTAGGGGAACCAATAGCCTTCCAACATCTAGTTGACATGATGCAGGTGGAAGCACCTTCATTAATGACAGTGTGGTGGATGGTATTCTCATTGATGATTACCTGAATAAGAAAGGAAATATAATGAGGGAGCCTCAAAAAATGGTTCTCTAGATCGAAACAGATCAAATTAGAATTGGTGGGATCGATGCCCCCGATAACTGACAACAAAGATTTCCGCTGCGATGGGCAGCTTTAGAGTACCTCTAGAGATGACATAGCTGATGGCACCTAAGCCAAATATTCAACAATATTGTAGTGCTGAGTGGCTTGGGCATTGGGATTATACGACGATTTCTGTAGAACACTTCGAGAGGGTGGCCACATAGCAGAATCAAGGTTAGGGCACTCAATTTGTAAAGGGCCAGAACTCGGGGTAGAATAAGAAGGTGCAACTTCTTTTTATTTCCCTACCATGAGAGTTAGAGTTTGATAATCCTTCGATCAAGTTGCCACATTAATGGGCATGCTCATCATGAACACTTGAGATCCAGAGGAAGCAGATCGAGGTTGGTCTCCCATCTGAGTCTACTGAGATGGAAATGGCTCTTTGAGGACGACAGGGGCCCCTTTGACCAGGCGACTAACTTCCAATCGTCTTGGACAATCCTTAGTATAGTGATCCTCCTCACAAATGAGGCAAGGATACTTAGGTTTCCGTTGCAAGGATTCGCCAGCAGATGATTTGTGAGGACCCTGTTTTGGGGCATCAGTTTTAGCTTTGCCTTTGCCTTTCTTTTTTCCTTTCGAGGATTTGTCCACTGCAGTAGACTGGACAGCATGGACCTCTGAGGTTTTACCAGGGCCTAGAGGATTTTGAGATGAACTGTTGGTAGCAGCATTCAAGACCAACTTCTGTTTGGAAGAAGTTTTAGCAGGGGCCCGGGATACTAAACCAATAACTCCATCAACGGGAGGGACATCGGGTGACTTTGATGCTGCAGGATCGGATGATGGCTGCAGAGCATTGGGTAACAATTTGTATAAGGTGCCAAACTGAGAGTAGACTAGGTCCAAGTACTGGGCACAAGCGGTGGCTTGCTCTTCAGTGATGCATCCACCCATAGCTATATCGCGAGGAATTTGGGCTACGAATGATTTGGTAAACCATTTGGTGAGCAACTGATCATCTATCTCGAACTTGGTCAGGTGATGTCTGCGCCTCCATTCATGGATATGATTAGAGATGTGCCTTGCAATGTCTTGCTTAAGCGATGTGAGCAAATAGGTGCCCGTTTCATAACGAACCGATGGCTGAAAATGCATGAGGAAGGCCATGGTTAATGAATTGAAGTCATGAAAATTAATTCATGGTATCTTGATGTACCATTTCACTGTGGCACCTGTGAGGGTCCATTGGAAAATATGAAGACGAATGGAATCATCTACGTATGAGTTCGACAAGCACCAGAGGTGATATGTCATAACGTGGGCCTCAGGATATTGTTTAGGTTTTCCATTGAACTTTGGGAAATCTGATGGTATCTTGGACAACACTGGAGACTAGTACGGAGAATGGAGGATTAGGTCATTTGTAAGATGTGATACATCTAGAAACTCAAGTGTAGCCAAGAAAGGTAACTGAGTATTAAAAGGCATGGAGGGTCGATAAGCGGGCCCATAAGGAGGAGCCCATCCTTGTTGGTAAGGATTTTGGCCATATGGGATCTGAGGTTGCCTGCATTGCGGGTTACCTTGACCAAAGGGAGGGTTCAGACCTTGAACACCTTGAAACTATCTAGGCATAGGCTACTGATAGGCAACGTATCTGTTGAATGGCTGTTGAGCCTATTGACCTTAGACGTACTGATATGGGACCTGCTGTCCTGGAACATAAGGCTGTTCACCCTGTTTCCCCTAAACAAGAGGGTTATGGACTTGCAGTCCTTGGGCATAAGGTTGATACACTTGTTGCCCTTGGACGTAGGTGTCTTGTACCTGATGCCCTTGACCGGCAAGATTCTGAACTTGTTGGCCCTGGAAAAGAGGATTTTGTACCTGTTGCTGTAGGATTTGACCTTGACCCTGTCCCTGCAAAGGTTGCCCTTGTTGATACATATATAAGAGGGTTACTACTGCCCGGGTTAGTTTTTCTATTGCAAGGATTGACCTTGCGGTTGCAAAATTTGTCCTTGGGTTTACAGAGGTTGGCCCTGCGAGGGTGTGGGTTGCAAAGCATATTGCATATGCTGTTGCATGGCCTGATGCAGCTGTTGTAAGGATTGACCTTGCAGTTGTTGCGAGTGACCTTGCTACAAGATAATCTTCCCTTGATGTTGCATGGAAATCCCTTGCTGCAACAAGGGTTGCCCTTGCGGTAAAAAAGGTTGCCCGGGTTGTTGTAAAGGTTGTCCTTGTTGTTGCAAGGGTATTTGAACAATGCCCGAAAAATTACCGAACTGAATCTGGCTGTAAACAGGCTAGATGTACTGCCCAAGTTGGACGGTGTAAGTTTGCTTAACCAATCCTTGAGAACCATATGGAACGTAAGGATTTTGGTATTCGACTTGATCCCATAGGGCTGCCGATACTAAACATTGCTCGATCGAAACGGACCACCAAGATTCTGAACCTATTGGTACTGGACATTGCTTGATCTAGTAGGGTCAGCGGGGTTGTAAATAATACTAGAAGAGGGTTGGCTTATACCAAACATGTGAGCTTGTGAGCCGCTCACATTAGTGGTACCTGAAACCATAGAGACATTCAGGTTCTGCCCCCCAGGCAGTGGCATAATCTGGCCACTGACTAATGGGAAAGAAGAAATGGCACAGACAATCTTTGAAACCACCAGTTAATACTGACGCGTAACTAGGATCGATGATACAAGAGTGTTCGAGATGGTGGGTTGCACTGAGACTGGAGTAACAATTGTTTGGGAAGTCATGTTTGTGACTAACAGACCTGATGCCTCATGCCCAAACAGAATTTTGGTAGAGTGATGAGGCACTAGGTGTGCCTGAAACTAAGTGCCCTAAAGACACATCGCCAGGTGGCAAGATGGTAGGAATACCCTCGGAATAAGGGAAATCCTCGGGAGGGAATTGCAACTGCAATTCTTCCCCCTCAACAACATGTGGAGTTGAGACTTTGGACTCATCCAGAGAAGTGACTAGAGCATCACCTTCGGGTTCCATGTCTGAAAACAAATGACGAAAAATAGACGAATGCGTACTAGGGGATAGTTCCAAAGGAACCCCGATTGATCATACAGACTATAAGGGCGCTGCGGTGATATCTCAACAGTTTCAAACAGAGGGTTTGAAGGATAGACAACCAGTCCAAGCTAACTGTCAGTGGTTGGTGAGTTCTTTGGAGTTATTATCTAGAGATTCCGGGCCAAGATTAGCGATGACCCTGAATCAAAAGTAGGCATAGGACGAGATGAAAATGGTTTAACACTCAAAACAATTGCAAGTTCAACATTTTGGTCCTCGGTTGACTCTGATAACATAGGAAACAACTCCTCAGACAATCTTTTAGGTGGAGGAGAGGAAGAGGAATTGGGTGAAACAGATGGTTTAGCCACGATGAACTTGCCTTAGTCGGCAAAAAAAATAACTTCAAGGCTTTAGAATGTCCTTTTAAGGGAACTCACTATTTGGTCAAAAATCTAACAGGATGTTTTGGATCATGGGCAATCAATTATTAAGACGCATAAAATAATGATGTTGTTTCATTTTTAAGAGTCGAGAAAGAAACAAAGATGACTCTATCACTTTTGATTGGAAACGAGCTCGAAAGGACAAGTGCTCAAATGATCTTTTAAGTTTAAAGAGTCAAAAATGTCAAATGACTACTCTGGATGATCTAGGTAAACAAGATTACCAGGAAACCGTGAACTGCAGAATACCTCCTGGCAAACGCGGAAGTATGAGCAGGAAATCTCCCTGAATGCTGTGTTCGGTGTATCACGCTCACAAGGTGGCCAACTCGGCTTCCTAAGGATAAAAGGATTACAGCCTAGTGGGGTCTACCGTTATATACTCGATGGTACAGGGAGCACAAATCTGTGCTACTGCTGTCTAATGCCGAATCTAACGACAACTACTAGGTTTATAGACGTTGGAACACATCTCTAGCCTAGACCTTCTAGATATGATCGTTAATGTCAAATGCACCTTAGGTTAATTGAATTCATTTTAAAGTTGATCTTGAGTTAAGTTTTAGTTTTCATGTCTTAGCGATGCTACTCGAAAAACCTAAAATGTAACTAAATGGGACAAGACCCTTTCAATTCGATGAAATGCCTACACTAGAGAGGGTAGAAACTACTCAATCAAATGCAAACAATCAAGCAACTGAAAATGAAATGATTTTTCACTACTTCGCTTTTTTTTTTCAAAAAATAAACTAATGAAAAATGCATTCCAATTCCTAATTTCCTGACAAGCACTTATCTGTTGGTCCTTTCAAAATGAAAAAAATTTCTTCCTTTTTCAAATGCTGATGCAATTCTAGTTTTTAAGCGATGCAAATCATAATGATGTAACAAGCTAGAATTTCATACTTTCTCATGAAACAACGAAACACACTTTTCGCATACAATCTTCCAATGAAAATGTTTTTGAGACTATGAGCTCTTTAAGCAGATGAAAGCATGAAAATAGAAGTTCATTTAGATCAATGAAACACTGACTTTATCAAACACAAGACCGACAATGTAATCTATGCTGGAAAAAGACGTTCAACTAAGTAAAGGAAACTTTTCAAAACTTGTGCAAAAGAGGTCAAAATCGTAAAGAGGACCAAAAACAAATGCAAGGAGCAAACACACCTACAACTAGGCTTGATGAGTCTGCAAGCTGTGGAATGGGTGACTAACTAGATGACCTAGTGTCACATACCACTCAATGAATCGATCAATCAAACAACAGGATGACAAGCCTACAAGCAAGCAAAACCAAATAAAAAGTAGCTTCCTAATCAGGGAGAAAACAGTCAAAAGGATTCATGGGGTAAAAAAAAAAGAGCAGAACACACTAGCCAAGATTGGGGCCTAGCCCTAATCTTCACTTACAGGAATTGGCGCGACTGCCTAACTGATAACAAGTGCCATAGGCTAATTGACGTGACTGTTCCTCTGTAAGTCGTGTTGATCGATGCGATTGTTAGCCGATTAAATGTGCTGTTAGAGGGAACTAAGGAAAAATAAAAAAAAATTCAAAACAGGGACCAAATCTGCTACTATGAGTTTTAGACTTAGGCTAGTAAATAGGAGAAGAACAACAAAACCAAGTGGAAAACACAAAAATAGCAAAGTTCTCACGAAATCATGAAATTCAAAACAAACAAAAGGATGGGATCTCCCAATGGAGTCGCCAATTTGTGGTGAAGTAAAATTATAAGTGCAGACACGAACAAATTCCTCTAGCCCAATAATGGATCTAGCCACAACAAATACATTCTATGGAAGATTTCCTTAGGTTAGAATCAATCAAGAGGGCCTACCTCTTGGTCACTTATCCTTCTTGATGGTGTCCTCGCTTTCTCGCTTCAGCAATCTCTCGCTTCCTTTCTTCAAGTTCCTGAAACAAGTAAACGGCAACAACGCACAAACACAATAATAAACAAATTGCAATTCAACCTACTTAATTAATCAAGAAGCATTAAGACACGAATATGTAATATTACAAAACATGTAGGAAATCAATCGATAGTTGCATATATTAATATCAAAGAGAGATTACAACCATTTGTCTTGACATCGTAGTCTTCCTCTGACAAGACTAGGTTCCCACACACTTCTTTTCGCAATTCATGATGGATTCCAACAACAATAGTTTAAAGACTCTTCCCTTTAGGCTTCACTCCAAGCCAAACACACTTCTCCCTCACACAGCTAGATGGCTACAACTAGTAATAGCTTGCTTGTCTAGAATAGCATACTCACACTTAGCCAAAACTCTAACTCTATCACTAGTTTGTGCTTGGGAAGAAGGGAGGTTTATATAAGAAATATGGATGGTAGATGGATCCTCTTCTCATGGGATAAGGACTTATCCCTTGAGGTAATTCCACCATTATAGGGGAAAGGAGCCCAAACTATCATCCTCGACCCCATCTAGCCAAATCATTTACTAGACTTCCATTACGGAGCTTCTAGAGATGGAAGCTTCGGCTCTAATTAAAAAAAAAATCCATAATA
Organism: Pinus tabuliformis; assembly: GCA_031772625.1. NCBI lineage: Eukaryota > Viridiplantae > Streptophyta > Pinopsida > Pinales > Pinaceae > Pinus > Pinus tabuliformis. The sequence goes on along the minus strand of CM062817.1, from coordinate 1,396,348,747 downwards.
GGACTGATGCAACTGGAACACAGCCCAGTAGCACCGATCGACGTGGGGAACAGTGCTAATATCTGCACATCGATGTGGGGGAGACGAAGTTCATTAGTGTAGGCCTTGTAAATTGGGAAAAACAGAAGTTTTAGGGGAAATGGTGCAAAAGGGAAATGATCTGCTCATGGATAGGGACATGATGGGAGTTTCTCCATGAAGGCAAATCATGCGGGGTTCACTATAGAGGTCCTCTAGGATCAAGGAATGGGGAGTACAAGGACAGTGACAAAATGTTGTTTAACACTCTACCAATGTTGTTACTCCACCCACGTTGATACTTCGTTAAGGTAAGTCGCTAGGTACATCCCCAACTAACTTCGTGGATTTGATTGGTATTTCACTTATGACAAGACTAAACATGACTGAGGACGGTCATCCCTTAGTTGGGGGGAGGTATCGTATTTAATGTTAAAGATATTGTATTTAATAGCAATAATGTCAAACCATCATTGAGATTAAATCTCGCGCCAACTTGTACATCCCACAATCATTACCAACATGATCCATATCAATCTGTGATCCCCACCATAGCTCGCACACTTATCCATGCACATTAGAACTTGAATCATGTATGAAAACATTAAATTGCTGTCTTTTCCAATGCATTATATTAATTACTATAATCATCACGGAGTTATCAGTGGTTTTACCATTACCTTTTTCTATATTTCCCTGTCACCACATTCCTTGTTACCACAATCCCTGTCACTGCAACTTTACTGGCTAACACCCCCTCAATGGTTTTGTTTCTACTTCGAGTGCTACTAGATAGCAACTGGTGGAATGGGTGGTCAAGATGTTAGGCATGAGCCATAAGATACAGTGTAGGTCTGACATCAACCAGATGTATGACAGGTTTTTCAGGATGTCGGATGGCACACCTACTTTGAGAGGTTCTAGGGGTTCGACGAAGGTGTTACAATCGAGTTTGCATTAAATTTGGAAGCGAATTATTCTAGATTTTGTGGGTTGGACATTCCTGTAACATAGGATATTATCTCGCCTATTATCGAATTTTCACAAGGAGGGCAGAAATGGTTTGCCTGGAGAATGCCCTTGCCAGAATTTCTAGAATTTTTCTTGCAGGCAAGAGAAACCATGGTTCAGATGGGGAGAAGATATGATCGAAAATATTTGCTGCACCCATGGGTCGAGGTTTCATATTTCATCATGCGATACGTCACTTGTGAAGGTCAGATTTCCACTTTGTTTAAATATCATTTTAAGCTTCTTGCATGTCTTCGGTTCCATCAAGTTCATTCGCTAGATATTCCAATTTTCCATTGGAGCAATATTCAGTTAATGGCATATTTTGTGCGCTGGTTGTGCCAAGAATTAGTAGCCCTCACTGATCCAGGTAGATATTGGTGGCCACCTACCTATTCCACTTGGACCCCCACCATTGTTTCTTTCAGTTTTTCAGTTTCCTTATTTGTAGCACAATTTACTATTTTTGGCAGTTTTTCGGGTCCTCAACTTCCAAAGCCGTTTTGAGGCCCCATACGATGTATTTTCGGAAAACTGAGAGTAACATGGGTCTTTTATCATTGTTTCTCACTAAAAAATTGTAGTCCTTGGATAGATATTTCTAACGAGGTATTGTGCGCGTAAAACATAGATCGTATGCCAAAGTTACAACCCTAGGAAGTTGATGTATCAATTTACCTAAACAGGGCCTGTAGTTTGGCTCTTCATCTCCTAGGGTTAGGTTTTTGGATGTTTAGGGTTTTCCATTGTTTATCAACAATAACTAGGCCTTTGAGCCTCATTGTAACATAGTTCAAAGGCATGTAGCCACCAAATCTCTTCTCAGAGATAAGCTACCATCGCCAGAGCTAGTCTTATTTCCATTCTGTTTGTAAGCATATTTCAGTATTTGATATTAGTGAAATGAAGAGTTATTTCTACTGCATATTTCTATTTATGGTAATATCTGTAATTTGTTGCATTCCTGTTTAAATCTGGATTAGTGTATCAGAGCGGTTTGCTCTTTCTGTATTTTTCTTTGCATGTCCCCAACAAGGTCGAGATATAAGGAGTTAGGACTTGAACTGGTCAAACCTTTTTAAGAATAGCCTCGAAAATCCTGATGGTCTCGCATGTCAGATGAAAAGAAAGACAAGGGGTAGGAGATCTTATCAAAATCTTGCTCGAAGAAACCCTCGTGTGACAAAGGAATGCGATGATGGACAACTTTGCCCAGATGCTTTAGTCGCTACCAAGGGTGACACATCTACTTCTGGCAACTACTCTGGAAGCACCACACCCTTTAAGGTACAAGTTAACTTTCACATTCCAATATTTGAGGGTCAGGTTGATGCAGACGCTATAGATAAATGGTTAAATCTGCTAGAAGCATATTTTCCCGTTCATGATTTTTCTAGTCGGGAAAAGATCGCTTTTTCACTTCTCAAAGCAGCCCCCCACATCAAGGACTGGTGAGAAACCTACTGTGAGCAGAAGGATGAAAGTACAAACTCACTGTTTTCAGCTGCACCCACTTGGAACTCATTCTGGGATTCCATCAAGGAGTAGTACTACCCTGTCAGGAGCTATGAGGATAAATACATAAAGTGGACAATGCTGCGACTGGGAAGGGACCAAGATGTGTCGGAGTTTACCATTGTTTTTCATACCATGTTGGCTTGTGGGGGCCTGACACAGGTTCAGTGTGAGTTAGCCAAACAAATCCCTACACTACTGGCCCTTTCAGCATCAGCCCGCGGAGTGCGGACTGATGTCTCACTCGAAGGAGTATGGCGGGATGCTGGAACTAAGTTTCCACACCCTTGAGATGGATGCGATGTTAATTTATTCAAACTATACCTGCCTTTGTGTAGGTTACTTATCCCTCTGTTCTGCCCTTTAATACCTTTGCGAAATGTTACCATCAGCTTCTGCGCAGCCATAACCAGCGGTTGATATGCTTTCGTGCTGCTAGGGCAGTGAATTGTGACATTTCCCAAACTACGTTAAGTATCTTACTTATCTTATTAACAAATATTAGTTATCTTTGTGTAAACAAATGTTCTTACTTGTGTTCACTTAACCAATACAATTATACACATTCGTGCATCATATAAGCATTAGAAGCGAAATTCATACCCAATATAATAGATGTGTAAACAGGAAAAAAAGACATGGAAATTATAGAATACTTCTCTTTATTGATAATTCTAGATGATTATAGACTCAAATCACCCCACGCACTCAACTGCAAGGGTTCGCGCACTCAGCTGTGGACTTCTAGGCCTTTGCACACTCAGCTGCAAAGCCTGTACCTATGCTACGACCCAAACTTAGACTTCTACTCAGAGCTATCTCTCATACATCTTTGATCATTCTTCATTCATTTTCTCTATCTTCTATCTACTTACAGCTTAGATCTATTTATACAATCCCATGGTCCGTGGACCATGGGTAGATCTTTTACAACTAACATTACATTATCAAAATAAGGGCGAACAACCTTATGACTCTTTAACATCTATGCGCTTCACGATCACAAAATGTGGAGTATTTACATTTGGATTACAAAAATTGGACCAAAATATGGGCTTTAAGCCCCAAAGATACCCTTGGGGGATCCTGTGCCCAACAGGCCCCCAACACAAACATCATGACTTGCCCTCGAGTCACTCTGCAGGTGCATAGATCTTAGATCAAAGACCTCCCATATCTGTTCTGATCATCGCAACTTCGACAGTGAACTGAGCAGCTGCTTGGTGGAATTCTTCCACATGCTGTTCGGTGATTGCTGCTGAACTACTGCTCTAAATATTCTACTGATATGCCTGTAGTTTTGCGAGCATCCCTTCAATGGAGGCTATGATCATGTAAGCCTCATCAATCCATGGCTATAGGCACGCTTTTGAGACCTCTTCTTTGTGCTGAGCGACATCCACTTTCTCCTTCTACGCCTTTGTCTCCTGCATCCTTGCACACCTCTATGTAAGGGAAACTGTCTATGTGGTCCCTTTTACCTCGTCATACCTCTGTTTTACCTCATGCGCCTCTGTCTCTAGGCGCTCTACATTTGGGTCCTCTTGCAGGGTGGTTAGGACCTCGAATGACTTTTCGAACAGCTGCATGTAGTCTACCACTGCACTATCAACTACCGCTATTGCTACTATAACAACGTTGGTACGATGTTCCTAGATCTCCAACGAAGTTGAAGGCTAAGCCTTCAACTGCAGTTCTGCAATCTATAGCTTCATCTCTAGCTGAACCCTAGCCATCTCTGCTTGAGCGTCGCACACCCCTGTGGCCAATTTGCGGACGCGCGCCTCTACCAGTTCTTTTGCCTAAATGTCCAACTCTGGTACCATCTGGCAGGCTTCCTCCACAACCTACATTATTTGCTTATTCTTCTCTACTGCTTTATTGTGCTTCAAGCCCAACCGCTCAATGTTGATGCGCTACTCACTCATCACCTATAGAGTGCGACTCTTGCTGGCCCTAAGTTCCACGGTGACTCTGTCTTGTAAGAGGTAGAGCGTCTCCCAAAGGAGTGTGACCATATTCAATCCTACCCCTTTCAGACTACTAACCTTAGGCCTGTCTGCCTCATTTTCTATAGTGAGTGCCCCATCAAGTAGCAGTATCACATTGGTCACCCTTGTGTGTAACATCTCCTCGACAGCTACAGTGCCAATCGCGAGGCTAGTGGACAATGTGCTAGCCTGTGGAGTGCGAACTTGAAACTCCTGTAGTTCTCTTCGAAGATCCCCAATACCATCTGTTGATGTTCTTCAAATTGTTAGAGGGCCTCCACAGTGACATCCCTCATTGTTTCTCCAATGTCATGTAAATCCCCCTTAGTGAGGGTGATTGGGTCGAAAGACGTCTTGGATGCCTTGGTTTTCTTTCGCAGCACTATCTGCTCTCACGGTTGTGGATGCTTGAGTTGGGTGGATGTTTTCTGCTGGGCCGTGCCACCTTGTTATGTTTTTGTTTCTGCCTCAGTGCCAGGTGAAGGTGAATTTTATCCTTCACGCTCTTCTTCCCCTGTTTTCTGTTGTTCCGCCACTTTCGTTGCATCACGCGTTGCTTGGGCCTTAGCCTCTACTTCCTCTTTCCTGTGCTTCTCTATTAGCTACGCGATCTGAAGCTTTGTTTCTTCCTTCTTGCACTATGTGGCAGACTTGTCTGTTTCTAGCACGGAGTTAGCTGGAGCACGCCACTCCAGTGGCCAAGACTCAAGGACTACAAATATCACATCATCAGTCACCAGATATGGTAAGTTGTGCCATGTCTTCGTAGGGTCCTTCCTCGCCCTAATGAAGACATGGTGGAAATCCGCTTTGAACTCTGCAAAGCTTTGTAGACTGGCGTATACTATGGGTGACAATCATGTCTTGCGATTGATCCCCATATGGATATTCATCTCCATTAATATCCAAAATATCTTTCTCTCCTTTATCCGCTGCACATCCCTGGTTTCCCACATCGAAGCGCACTTCGCTACCCTTGGAAGGTACAGCGCAACTGAAGGGAACTAGCTATCTTCAGGAGCTCCCATGCCACTAGTACAATCGACAATAGGAGCCATGTGTAATGAAACATTTTGCCCTGCTCCTGTGACTCACGACAATTCGCAGGGAACTCGCGGCATAGATAGTTCACCTAGTTAAACTAGACTCCTTCCGCACATTAGGCCGCTAGTGCAACCACAGGCGTGGGCACCTCATCCGCACGACACTTCCACATCACCTTCCATGCTAGGATTTGTGTCACAACCTTGACTACAAGGTTGTTAATGCTAGAGATGGCATATCCTCGCTTCTTCTTCTCCAACTTGAACCTCTTCTTCATTTCTTCCGCAAGAGCCAACTCGCCACCTTTTCCTTCGGAAATATTAGATGGATCCTCCCCTGAGTAAGGCAGCTATGTAATCTGATGAATCAAAGGGTCTGTGATGGGAATGGGCTCCTCTAGCCACAAACACCCATCATGCACCAAGCAAAGTAGCTGCCTGATGACGAAGACGGTCACTGGGGCATGGTAGTAATGAGGCACTGGGAGCAGGTTTAGCAACCCGACTTTCTCTACACCTCTGAGCCATGTGCGCAGCTCCAATTCAATCATTGTAGCCATCGTGTCCATGCTCTGGCACATTAGCTTCATAGTCACTAAATGTGGGAACTTCTCATGGTCTGTGAGATCCCAATATTCAAACTTCAATACATGAAACCGCCCCAAGTGCAGTCCCTAAAAAACAATATTGTCTAGGAGTAGTGGATTTTACAGAGAGCTCTTACTCTCATCTATGTCCTTTGGCACCTTGGCTTTACCCTTCTGCAGAGGAACATATTCCGGCAGCCTGGTAATAGGGTCCGCACTCTGGGTTTCAACTTCCACTTCCTCGTCCTCCTCTTCCACCAGGATTTCTTCAAATTCCTCCTCGTCAGCCTCCAAATTAATGAGCTTCCCCTTTTCCTATAGGGTGAGCTTGGTTCTCTGTGGATTTCTTGGCAAGACGCGTACCGAGATCATGGCCCACTTATACTTCTTAGGTCGCGGTGTTTGGGTTGATTTGGGGACTTCCACGATTATTCTACTGCTCTCTGGGGCTTCCACTATTGCAATTTCCTACGCAGATTCCTCGGGTGTCGACATCATTCTAGTCAAAAGGTCCTTTGTCTCCTTCGGAAATGTTTCAAACACTAAATTTGCTCTCAAAGCCTCAAAATTTGAAAGGTCTATACACACTTGATGGCGCAACAATTCAGTTCTCAAAATGGTAAGTGTTTTTCGCTGGACAACCACTTATAATTTATAGGGCCTTTTGAATTTGAATTCGACCGTTCCCCAGACATTTGGTCCATTAATGCTATATTGGCAGCAGATTTTCAAGAATCTAGCCCATAAAATTCGCCTTAAATGCCTATTGCCCGCTTCATTTGGCCTCAAACCAACCATGAAATTGTGAATAGTGACTTTAACGGTCACTTTCCAGCAGACCTACGCACTGTCATGAACCCTGTGACACTTCACTGCTTTGCGTAGTCCTGAAATCGCGCAGCTCTAGGGTAGTGTAGTTTATAGTCCTTCGCCTCCTTTCAACTACCTGGAGCATTAAGAATGTGCTTTGTTGGCTAGTCAGATGGCCGGGCCACCTGTGTATGGCTTCAAATGACTGCCATTCACTTTTCCTGGGAAGAGATCTCCATTCAACTTAACCAATTGGACTGCGCCACCATCAGTAATCTCCTTAATAACATACGACCCCAGCTGATGCATTCTTAGCTTTCATGAAATTTATCAAACTTACTGTCATACAACAACACCAAGTCATTCACCTTAAAGGTGTGCATATGAATATGTTGATCATGCCACACCTTTTCACGCTACTTTTGGACTTGGTGGCGAAATCCAGCCAAAAATCTCTCTTCTTCCAGCTCATCCAACTGCGCAAGCCTCTCTTCTAGGGCTTCACATTTGTCATACCTGTGAGCGCTACTATGCACAGACTAGGCACGTTGTATTCCATAGGCATCACAACTTCAACCACGTATACCAGCCTAAAGGGTGTCTGTCCTGTTAACTTCTTACACGTTGTCCAATAAGCCCAAAATACTGCAGGTATGTGTAGGTCCCAATCACTAAGTTGAGCATTGCATACATTGGTCAGCGCGTTTTTAAGAACTTTGTTGAATGCCTCCACTGTCCCGTTAGCCTATGGGTGCTAAGGTGTCCTCTTTTGATGATACACCTGAAATTCCTTCATTAGTGTGTTGATCATCTCATTCAGAAAGTGCATACCATGATCACTCATCAAGGTCTTTGGACAGCCAAATCGTGTCAGTACATGCTCAAATAGAAACTTCATGGTAGTCGCGCTTGTGAAATCCTTCATCGGTTGCGCTTTTTCCCAATGAGTCAAATACTCCATTGCAGTGATAATATACGTCGCGCCTATCTTCCCTTGTGGCTAAATTGGTCCTACAAAATCTATTGCCCACTTTTTGAAAGGTTGCAATGTCATTTGCGGACTCAAAGACATTTCATCCCTCCACGATGGCCTATCAGTTCTTTGACATACATCGCACGCCTTGCAATATGATTTTGAATCCTCATGAAGGGTTGGTGACCACAACCTTGCACATAGAATCTTCTGCTCGGTTTCTCTCCCTGCATAATTTCCTCCCACGAGACCCCCATGAGCATCTGTAAGGATGCTACTTCGTTCAAACTCAGGTTCATACCTTCGCAGTATTTCATAATTCCCCATCTTGTATAGATGCACAGTAATGATAAAGAAATTTGCCACGTGCACCACTAATTCCTTCTTTTACTGGATAGAGCATCCTTCTGGCACAGGTTTAGTTGTTAGGAAGTGTATTATATCCTCAAAATGTCCATCCACAATGCGAACAGTAAAAAGTTGCGCATCAGGTAATCCTTCCTCCAAATTAGTGGGTTCCTCCCCTGTCTCGATGTGCAACAGGTGGTCTGGTCCCGCGTTCAAAACTCCCCTTGTGCGTACCCCACCATCTTGCGGGCATAGCGTGCAGTACCTAGTCCAAGGCCTGGAAGCGTTGCTTTTCTGGCACCTCCCTCTCAAATGCATCCAAAAAGATATCCACCTCATTCAGTCCATCACAAGTAGGCAGATATCTTACCTCTGATGATACATAATGTAGTGATCGGGTCATCATGTTGCAATTCAATGTAGTTATTTCGTGTAACCGATTCTTCTAACGTTCTATTTCTTCATCGGAATTCAAAGTGTAGGAGCTCTTGTGCTCCCATGTAATCCACCCATCCATGGTGGTATTTACCCAGTCTTTGTCTCGCACTGTTATCTTATAGATGCAGTCCAAGTCATCATCGCTCTCATAGTCACGGACCGGTTCCGTATAGCGCGATACTTCAACAGAATCTAGGGGTATTATTACGCACAGTGATTTCTTCTCAAAGACTGTCTTTTGCTTCTTTAGATTGATTACCCCGTTCATATCAGTAGCCCAATCAATTCCCAAGAGTGCGGGGTAGCGATTGCTGTCATCAACAATCTCTATTACCTCAAAATCTGCTAGCACGCTCGCTCCCTCAATATCCACTGTCACTCCTTACAGCCACCCAATGGGTATTATTTTCTACTGATTCACCATCCTTAGTTGAATTGGAGACCATTGCAGTGCAGGTCTCCCCATTCGCTCCCATGTTTGTTTCGGTAGAACATTCACATCTGATCCCAAATCCAGAAAAACTTGATCCATTTCGTATTCTCCTATCTATGCGATGAGTCACATTTCACGCCTCATCCTTGTCTTGTGCTTTCCGATCTTGTGGACTACACGTGGTTCACCTAGCGCGGTCCCATCACATCTATTGATAAGTTCCTGTAACCCTTTGACAACCTTACTGTTGTACAGTAACTTCATACAAGTTTCGAGGAAAGTTTTGAGCATGGAGGGGTCCATCTCCAACTCTAGTTTAGCTTTGCTTCCTAAAGTGGAGGCCTCAGTGAAGCTCTTCTTAGCTTCCATGAAGGTTTCCCGAGCACGCTCCAAATCAAACTTGGCCTCTTTCGCTAGGGCTTTGTGAACCCATGTACTGTCTTCTGGCTATTTTCCCTTGTCATCTCTCGTCGAGATTCCACTTCGGAACATTATATTTATGTTCAAATCTTCCTCGTGCGGCTTAGACCTCATCATGTGCAGGTTCTGAGTCGGAGGAGACAGTAGCGCTCCTTTGTCACGTATCCTAGCTATCAACGTAGGACAATCTTCTATTTCATGATCAAAGAGAGTGCAATACTTGAACGATGGGCGCGTTGGCTTAGTGAAATCGTGGGCATAGTGTTGTGGCCCTCCGCAATTGTAGAAAATCAACTGTCCACGACCTCTACTAGGTCCTTCTCCACCTCGGCCTCATCTATGCCCCTGAATCCTATTCGCATCATCCTTGCATTTTGGTCAAGGGGCCGAGTTTCGGCCTGAACCCTTTAGGTGGGATTTCTATCCATCATCAATTCATAGCTCCTGCAAGTACACTCGTCATGTCCCACCGAACTATAAAAATTGCAGGACAACTGTTGCGAAGTTTGTGTATACTTCTATAACAAGTGGCAGTTATCCGTGGCATGTTTTCCAGCTATTTGACAGATAACACACCACAAAGCGGGCACCGTGCTAGGTCCTGCTTGAGCTTATGGCCTTAAAGGCATTAGTCCTCCTCCTGTAAGGTAATTTGTAAAGGCCGGCAATGGACAATTTCATGACCATGACTCTTGCATTTCATGCACCATACTTCTTCGCGTACCTCTGGTCGAACCGTCCTATCCTGCTTCAAGCTTTGCATCTCAAGGCACATATTCTTCAGCTATGCGTGGATCTGCTGAACTCCTAGGTTGGGATCTTGCATCGGGGTCTCATGTAGTCTCATGAAAATCTCCGAGGCCTCTGCGTAAGTTGTTATCTTTTGTTGCGATAGCGCACTCCTTAAATGTGGTAGTAGCGAAGCCACAAACCACTTGCGATAATGTCCATATGTCAAATTCATGTTGGATTCACGGATCATAAATTTCAGCCTCTGATCTAGTTCTCAAGGCATCTTGCCTGGTACCATCATGATCTCTTTCCATCCCACAATCGACTGCGCTTCAGATTTAGGCCTGCTAAATTACCTATTTAGTGCAGCTTGGATGTTTACTACTCTAGCATTCAGGTTATTGCTGGAGTACTTAATATACCAGGTTAGCGCGCAATCTTGCAGAGCACTAACTAGTGTAGCCTTCTTTATGTTATCATCTATAACACCTTTATCTTTCCATACAACGCTCACAACGAACCAGAATTAGTCCAGGTCCTCATTTCCCAAGCCTTTAAACAAAGGCAACTTCATTGTGTTTGCCATACTGAATCGCAGTGGTGGTGGAGGTGTGTTTTGGAGAATTTGGTATCTACGGATAAATACTAATTCCCTAGATAAGTAGCCATATATAGAACAACAGTTTAAAGCACTTTAGCCTTTTCCTATAAGCAATAGATAAGACAAAGAAGATGAGAAGACCTACTTGTAGTTATGCTTTCCTCTTGTCTCCTTTGTATCAATCCTGTCACTCCTTCCCATACTTAACACGCTTGAAAAGTACTTGTAAAAACAAACAAAAGACAAAGAACTGATCAAAGCAAAAGATATATTGAATACAAGTAAATGGAATCAGATTCATTTCACACATATAAGCATCATAAGACAATACAAACATATGGGAGAAAGGTTCAAATACTTTATTGAATAGAAGAAGAAATTACAACCATTGTGTCTGATTCAAAGTCATTCCTCCAGCTTGGATCCCATCCACATCACATCAAAAGCATGACAAACTTGTAGCATTACAATACTTGCTTCAAATCCAATTCTCATAGAAACATTATCTCCTTACAATTCAACATAATCCAGCCCCTAAGTACTTAGATGAGTGGTCAATTTATATGGAGATGAAGGAGGTTTTGTCAAAAATGGTGGTATTGAATGGCCTTCCATACTTAGAATTAGTTCCATGGAGGAAGGGATGAGAGGATAGGATGCATCTTAACTCATTCCTCATCCATTTTCGAGCTCATAGGAGTTGATAAGTGAGGGAACCTTCTAGATGACTCCAAGAGATAAGAATATTCCCCAAACCCTATGTGAATTTCACTCAAACTCACCCAGCGTAGGTGAAAGGAATCCTAAGTGCTCTGTAGAGAACCCTGGCATGGACTTAATTGCTCTGCAGTGCACCCTTACATGGGCCTACCTGTGTTGGTCCCTCTAGAGGCCATTTCTGGATGTCTTCAAGTCATGAAACTGTCTGGGAAGGAGGCATTCAAAGGGGTGACTTGTTTAGGGCATGTAACAACTGAAATTAGGGTTTTATGAGCCCTAAAACACTGATCTATATGATGGGAGTGATGTGCCCAAATGGATATGTAACAACTGCTCCCTAAAGCATGAAGTCAGAAAAATGCAAATGTCGAATTAAATTCTTTACGATGTGATGAGGAGGTTTCGAAGTGGATGATGACTTGTATCAATTACAGTGCATATATCATGATATTTGATTTTTACATCACTGAGGGAAGGCATACCCATGCTCAGCGTATAAACTTTCATTACATGTACACAAATAGTCATTTACAGATATAGACCCATGATCGGAATGACCATCAATGTAAAGCCATTGTACATATGATTTAGTATTCCTGAAATCACAGCCCAGATGGATGAAACTAGATGTGGGGTCTTCTATCTCATTCAATCGTTCGCTCAAGTACAATTCTAACCATGTGAATATATGATCTAAAATTGAACATGGGAAGACACCGTCTAATTACCAGCGAATGTTGTAAGTTGTTAACAGACGCGAGAGAAATCATCGATAATAATAATGATCCTCAAGGTACTGCAGTACATTCTGCATGGTGTGAATGGATGATTTGATGTCGAACACTGTACAAAGTCTTTCGTTTGAAGGCCATTTATGTCAACCTATCAAGGGAAGTGAGAAACCTGCCATTGATGTATGCAAGCCTCAAGGCACTGGTATGGTGTTTCTAAGTCAACTTCTTGGATAATGTGTTGATGTCAACAAGAAACGACTCGTCGCAGGAGGGCCTTGATGTATCCCACATCAATGACACGAAACAATTGTAGTGATTTTAGAGATGGAATTTGACTAGTGAGATAAGGTTTAGGAATGGCGGTCATGAAAATTAAGGTTTATGGTATTGCAAAGGATGAATTTTCACTGAATGACTTCTCTTGAACATGTCGGTGTCACTGAAATGAATTGCTAGCATTGAACCAAAACAAAGTGATGGATGGTATGATAGACCAATGGTGTGATAACTATCAAGCTAAGAACCCAACCCAAATAGTCACAGTGATGGAGTGAAAGTGTCATGTTCAAGAGCGACCTGCTACCATAAAGTGGTTTTCCCCTTTTCCCATTTTCCCCAGTCATTGTTGACTAGTACCTCTTTATTTTTATCAAGCTTGAGGAGGATAACATATGCTTGTTGTATAATTCCACCCTTCAGGTGAATCCATCGCTATTTGATGTTTTAACGAGTCTAGCGAAGGTGAAACTTGATCTTGTCTAGATGGACAAGTTTGTCACTATTTGATGTTTTAACGAGTTTAACGACAAAGATAACTCAGTCCTTTTCATGTTTAGAGAGTTTGAAAAGGGACAAAAAGAAAACTCCACAAGTTATTTTTCATAAATTAATCTCTCAAGCCCGAAAAAGCATAAAATAATACAAGAGAGATGTCATTTCCAATCCATTAATGCACTAGAAAGGACAAGCGCTCGGAAACATTTTCATGTTTAGAGAGTCTAAAAAGAGCTTTAAGAGGACTCCAAGGGGTTTCGTTTTTCATTTTTAACAGAGCTCGAAAAAGAGATAAAAGTGTGCTCTATGGTCAAAGGTACAATTTACAATTGAGCACATCAAATTCTGTAAGTCAGCTACAAAACCTGCTAAAAACACCACCAAATGGATTAAAAATACCTGATTCATAGGCAAAAATAGGCAAATACTAATGTTTAATTGATTAATTAACATGAAATAAACATAAAACAAGTTTTTACCATGAATTTTTTACCATTTGGAACTTACCATTCAGTTTTGTGCTCTGAGTTAGTTTTTACCTCGAACTTCATTAGCTGATTGCAAGAGATTCCGTGGACCATTTCTTGAGCTGTTCGGACCAGGTAGGAGCTTAACCTCTCTTCTTTGTTTTCAGGTCATTCTTTTGTCATTTCATGCAAGTTTTAGGGTTTCTTGGGTCCCTTAGGGTTTCATTTTTCGCCCTTGGACCAGTGCAGGCTTTCACATTGAAAATTGTGCTGAAGAGCACTTAGATGGAAGACTGCATGCTCTGCAATGCACTGTCTCTATGCCTGGTCTGCGCTGGGTGAGTTTCCCAAGTTTGATTTAGTTGTTTGCTCCAAAATTTGTCCTGGTTTTTGCATGGAAAGGATCCTAACTAAGATTATCATTGTGTTTCAGGCTTTCATAGGATCATAATGTTGATTACATGGTGAGAAAGAGAGCATGAAGAAAAAGACATGGTTGCCCTAAACAATCTAGGTACAGTTGAGGCCCTCAAAAACTGTGGGTTACTCAAATACTTCAAGTTGTCTGGGATCTGACCGATCAGACTTTTCACATAAGGTACAAGATGGTCCCTATTACCATTGATGATATTTACTTTCTTACCGGGCTGTCGAGGCGAGGTGATCCCATCTCACTTTCTGGATTAGCCCGTGGAGGTGAATCGGTGAGAGATTATATTAGACAGTTTTGTCAGCCAGGTACATAGCCTAGCAAGGATGGGAAAATAAAAATCAGAGATGTAGGTGATTTTCCTTTGAGAAAGATCCTATTAACAATCACAAAATTGGCTGGCAGTGTGACACTACACTTGTCAGACAGATCATATATGCTGTACGCACTGGAGTGTCTAGAGACAAAAGTTTTCAATTGGTGCGAGGCTGTGCTTTCTTCACTAAAAGAACAACTGACCAAGGTAAAAAGTGGTATGAAGAAGAATTTTTGCTATGGTTCGATCTTAATTGCTTTTACCTTAGAGAGAATCCCATTGATGCAACCACAACATGTATCACTGGGTGTAGCTGGTCCTAGAGATCTACGTATGTAGAGGTGGGTTGAATTGATGGCTCAACATGCGGATCAGTCAACAACCATTTTGTCCACTACATTCTTTAGTTGGCTCAAGCGACAACATCTTGTCATCGAGGAGCATCCATACTTAGGGATGGATTTCCGTGGAGATCCAGATTTGATTATACTAGTTGGATCACAATGGGGTGCTATGGGTAAATTGTTTGACCAAAGTGTTTTTTGATTTTTCAAGTTTATACGTGTTTTTGTGTTTTTAATGTTTACAAGACTAAACTAAAATCATTCTCATGCATGCAGATGTGGGTACTGTTCGACCTGTGGGGCACCAACAGGGTGCAAGTGGGCTAGTTCAGAGAAACATTGGGAGAGCTGTTCTCCAAGACTTGGATTTGGCCGAGACCTTGGCAGAGTTGCACAATCACATAGAGGGATTAACCCTTGGTATTTCGGATGTCCAGATCGAGGAGTTACCTATGAAGTTGCAGCGCCATACAATTGGTGTTCCTAGCCGTTGGGCGAGGCTTTTGCGCATGATAGCACAGGCTGTGACCTGTTATCATGAGCACCAATAGATCTACTTAGGATGTTTTTTGCATGCATTTTGAGTTTTTTGGGTCATATGACCAAACGTATCTTGGACACAAATTTTGTAAAAGATTTTAAAACACCTATCTATTCTACTTTTAGAGTTCTCTATGGTTGTAAGAAATCCTATTCAACTGATGATGTGAATTGAAAATATTACTTTTACATGTGTTGAAAATGTCTATTTAACACATAATTCACTAGAAAATCAGTTAATGTGTTAAGATTTCTTGAAATATGTTGATATCGAATGTGTTCAAAATGCCTTTCCAAAATACGAACTCTAAGGAACATGTGAAAAATTGTTGGATTTCAGATAGTATAAATGTTTTTTAGTTGTAGTACAACGAGTTGTGAGTCTAGCCTAATGATGATTCGGCGAATGCCAAGTGAAATGAAATCAGAGAGAAGTTCAATCAATGTGCTATACTTAGCAGTGTTGTTCGTTGATCGATTGATAAAAATCCCTTGAAAACTCACTAACTCGTCACTTGGAGTGCAAATAGCCCATGCTACATAAGACAAGTTCTGCATACTACGACTAGCACCATCGGTGTAACCAATAAAAGGTTTCGAAGACTCCAACATCTGCAACAAATGCAAAGTGAATTACTAACCAGATAAAAACTCTAAAAGACACACACACACATGCAATGAAAGAATATATACAGTGAGTTTTACTACACTTGATCAAGCATAGTAACATTTCAGGTACAACTCATTTAAGGGTTGCGACAATGGAATACCATCATAATATACTGACTCATAGGCACCTTTTTCCAAAACACGCTTGACAATATAAGGACCCATTCACATTGGTTCAATTTTTCTTGCTCCAAGTTTATCAGGTTCTTGATCATAAAGCAAGACCAGGTCTCCTTTTGAGAAGATACGAGGCTTGACATTTCTATCATATTGCTCCTTAATTCATTTCTTATGTGCTTCATTAGCCAATGTGGCATCATGAAGGGTTTCATCCAGATGGATTAGTTCCAAGAAACACGCTTCTTCGTTAGAAGTGTCAGGTAACAGGTCAATCGCGAGTTTGAGCGATGAAATTTCACATTATATTGGTAAGACTGCTTCCAAACCCTACATCAACCGAAATGGTGTGAATCCAGTCGCATTTCTCATCGAGATTCGATATGCCCACAAGGCAAAGTATAGTATTAAATTCCAGTTTCGTTTATGAACCCCCATCATTCTTTGCAACATCCACTTTAGGACCTTGTTGACGGCCTCAACTTGTCCATTCACTTGTGGGTAATAAGGGGTAGAACTATCATGTGACAGTCCTAACTTAGCAGTCAACTCAGTCATCATGTGATTGTGAAAATGTGACCCATGATCTGTAACTATGGCTTGTGGTACACCAAACCAGGCAACCACATGGTTAAAAAAGAAAAGAGCAGCCGTTTCGCCATTGTTGTTCAATGTTGGCATCGCCTCGGCCCATTTGGTAAAATAGTCAATGACGACTATAATATACCCATGCCCCCCGGCCGAGGTGGGGTTACATGTCATGAAGTCAATGCCCCATTTGGTGAATGGTCCAACAACAATGACTGGATGCAATGGTGCAGGTGGTAATCTGGTTTTTTGGTCATATATCTAGCATGCATGACAACTTCTGACAACAATAATACAATCTTTGAATATAGTTGGCCAGAAGTAACCAACATGGAGAATTCTTTGTGCGGTAGCATATCGAGACAAGTGTCCACTACAAGCACTTGAATGGAAGTCATTCAATGCTTTCTCGACTTCCTCATACGTGAGGCACCTCTGTAAAATCGTATCGATACCACGACGGTAAAGGGTGTCACCAATGATCAGATAATCCTTAGCTTGGTATCGAATATGTCATTGTTGCGAGTGAGAGGTATTAGGCCAGAAAATTTGGGTCTGGAGATAGATCAGTATATCTCCATACCATGGGTCAGATGATGATATCAGAAACAGAGACTCATCCAAAATCAATAGTTCAGATGTTGAATCAATGGAGGTCGACGGAAGGTCGCAAAGTAACTCCGCGAAAACTAGAGATTTCTTTGATTTGGACTTGATGAATTCCATATCAAACTCCTGCAAAATGACTATCCATTTTGAGTATTTTCCCCCCAGCAATTGACGTGACAAATGTATGTCATAGTGTTGCAATCTGAAATGACAGTGGACTTCCGGAGCAGGATGTAATGGAAAAATATCTAAACAGCTTGCACAACTGCCAAAGCTAGTTTCTCGACATAAGAGTACTTAATTTTTGTATCATTAAGATTACGACTCAAATAATAAATTGGTTGTTCAATCCCATTTTCCTCTTGGACTAAAACCATGCCAATGGTTGTATCTGCAGTGGCGAGATATAGGTAATAGTCATTTTGATAATTCAGAGAATACATTAGTGACGCTCTAATCAAGGTATCTTTAACAACATCAAAGGAAGCTTGCGCAAACTAATCCTAATGGAAGGGTATCCCATTTTTCAAAAGACATGTAAAACCTTTAGCCATCTCAGTGTAATTAGGAATGAACCTCTTCAGAAAGTTAGCCTTCCCTTGGAGTCTTTGTAACTGTAAAAGATTTGAAGGTGGAGGCAAATCAAGAATTGCCTGAACCTTTAATGGATCGAGTCGAATCTACTCTCTATACACTACAAATCCAAGCAATCAACTAGAACCAACACAAAACACACATTTGTGTGGATTGAGTCTTATCTTGTAGTGTCAGTACCGTAAAGATATTGCTCACAAATGTTTTTAGTGATCAGTCCGCTTTCGTTAATGAGCAGGCAAATCATCAAGGTAAGGTTGAACAATGTGCTTGATGTCATGGAAGGCATAGTTCATTGCCCTTTGAAATGTGGCCCCTGCATTCTTCAAATTGAATGGGAGTTTCCTATACGCAAATGTGCCCCATGGACAAATAAAAGCTATTTTAGATTGGTCCTGTGGATAGATATTGATTTGATTGTAACCGAAAAATCCATCCATAAATGAGAATATTTCGCATCCGACACATTCATCAATAATCTGGTCAATAAAAGGAGTAGGATAATTGTTTTTTGGACAGGCCTGATTTACATCCCTATAATCGACGCACACTTTAATTGTCCCTTGTTTCTTCATGACAGGAACAAGGTTGGAAACCCGGTTAGTAAGAGGTACAGAGTAAATGAAACCAACATGCAAAAGTTTTTCAACTTCTGCTTTAATTGTAGTGGCTTTCTTTGGATGAGCAGGTCAAAGCCTTTGTTGTACTGGCTTGACATCAGGGTACATTTTGATTTTGTGTTCATCAATACTAGAGTCAATGCCTGGCATCTCCTCGTAAGACCATACAAATATATCTCTAAATTCACGAAAGGGAGTATGGTAATTATCAAGTTCTAATGGAGAATAAGATTTGCTGACGTGAATGCTTTCTACAACATTAGGCTTGGTCGAAATATTAATAGAAATCATTTCTTCAATATTTGACAGGTTTCGCTCGGAATCTACTATGTCTACGTAAACTGAGTTCGAAAGGAAATCAACAATTGAAGGGTGGTTTAGTTCATTTGAATAATCTTTGATGTCATCTGGAACACGGGAACAATGATGATAATCTTCCCAAGGTTCTTCCCCTATCATCATTGATTGGACGATTCCTTCTTCCGTAGAATGTATAGGTGAAAAAGGATCTGAAGAAGTACCATATTGTAACGAATAATCTAACCATAAAATTGGTGAAAGTGGATGTGGGTTTGCCACACAAGCTAGAAAAATTGATTGCTATGCTAGCTCAATGGGGCTTAATAGCATAACCTCAATATTGTTATCAAATTCTGAATCGTTGGTAATCCTCCTTAAATCAGATGAGGTGGAGGAAATCATGTTGCAAGTCTCTACTCTTGCCACTTCTGCCAAATCATATGGTGACGGTAGCGTAAAAGTACCCATTAGGGAAGGATATTTAAAGAGACCTACACCAACACTTTGAAGTGATAGTGGGGGTCCGTGTGTGAACGAAATGCTTCTCGTAGCCTATGAACTAGATGCAAAGAAGGCAAGTTGATCGATAACTGTGATTCCACCCTTATGAGGGAATGAAATAGTACGTAAGTATGTGGAAACCATAGTAGCCATAGCATATACCCATGGCCTTCCCAATAGAATGTTGTAGTCGAGGGGTCTGCCAACTACCTCAACTTCAATAGTAACTGTTTTGTTCCCTAGTTCGATTTGCAGGGTACTCAAAATCCCACAAGGAGTATACGTTTGTCCATCAAAAGCTTTTAACGTGGTTGGTGATCATGACAATGGCAGTGAATCAAGTGTTTTCTAGCAGCTCATTGACATAATGAAAGTAGATTCCCCCTCGTCAATAATAGTTCGGTGAACATTCTTATTGAGAGCCCTTACTTGAATTAGGAAAGCTAATTGCGTCGCTAACTGTGGTGTATATCTCGCATGGTTAAAAACCACAAGATTAGAATCCATAGGGTCTATTCCACCAATTGCTGGCAGTAAATCCTGCTTCTAGGAGGGACAGTTTTGTAATACCTCGAGTGTCGACATAGTAGAAGGTGATTGAGCAAGATCTTTCACTATGTTATAGTTCTAAGCTGCTCGAGCTCGAGGGTTAAATGTCTATTTATGCACAACTACCTTTGGTGGTTTTATTGTCGATTCTGGTGCAATAGGTGGTGGAATATTTCAGATGAAGTCGAAGTCGAAGGATTAGGTTGATCAATGGCCTGATTGTTCGACAATGGCAGTGGATTTTCATAATCTTTATTTCTTGTTGACACCAAAAATTTGTTTTGTGGCTTTGTAATGGATAGCATAAGTACTTGGGATGTCGAAGCATGGTCTGTCGCAACCAAATGTGTCTCCGGGTTTGGAAACAGATCTGTCAACACTGCGAAGTCTTTAGAAATTTAGAGACTTCTGAGCAGTGTGGACAATCTCTTTTAAAATGCTCGTCATTACAGATTAGACATGGATAATGATGTTTCCTTGCCAAAGTAGAGGAATCAGATGAGTTCTCTTGAGGGGGATTGTCTTGTTTCTTCTTGTTTTTCCCCTTCTTCTTGCCTCTTGGTTGCTTTTGATTTTTTCCTTTGTCAGATGACATGACATTGACTTCGAAAGCAAGAGTGTCTTCTGATGCATTGGTAGTTTGATTGGTAATGGAAAGAGTTTGATGAGATTGTCTTCTTTCTGTTTGCGTGCTCGAAGAATCGATCACACCATCACCGATATGAGAGTCCTTACTTGATTGTGGAAGAGGAGGAACAATGAAAGCTGGTCATGGTGCATTGTGAATCTTGTCATAGAGCGTGCCCGATTGTGTGTAAATAAAATCCAAATATTGGGCATGAGCAATCACTTTCTCTTTTGTGACAACTCGACCTTTCACCACGTCCTTGGTGATTGATGGCAATAAGGATTTCATGAACCACTCAACCAAAAGCTAGTCAGGAACATATGTCTTAACCATTCGATGGTGATGCTGCCACCCATGAATACAATTTGATATATGTGTAGTAGTAGTATGTTTAAATTTGGTTAGGAGTTCTGTTCCAGTCTCGTATCTGATAGGTAACTGGATGTGAGCCAGAAATGTGGTGGCTAAAGTCACAAATTTGTCGAAATAAGCTCATGGTAACTCAATGTACCACTTCACAGCTAGACCAGTAGGCATTCTTTGGAAAAGATGGAGTCTAACTGAGTCATCATTTAAGGAGTTTGATGAACACCACAAATGAAAGGTCATGACATGATTTGATGGGTCTTCTCCGGGATTCCCATTAAATTTCGGAATGCCAGAAGGTAAGTTATGCGGAATTACCGGCCACCAAGGTGCATATAATATTGGATCATTAGTGAGCTGATTTAAATGTGGTAATTCTAAAGTTGCTACATAAGGAAACTATCGATTCAGGTCAGGTTGAGCTTACCCAGGATACGATGGAATTTCCTGAGCAACAGGTCTTTGCATACCAACATAGGACATCTGCATTTGGTAACCTTGATAAGGTTGTTATTGAACAAATCCAGCATAAGGTGGTTGTTGATAACCAGGTTGAATTTGTGGTTGTCCATAACCTGTAAAGCCTTGTTGACCAAGACCTTGGTAAGCTTGATATTGGCCAAAACCAGGTTGAGCTTGTTGGGTAGGTCCAAATTGGGGTTGGAATTGCTGGAATTGAGGCTGTTGAAATTGGGGCTGCCACGGTTGTTGAATCAACTATTGTTGTTGTTGGTACAACTATTGTCGATTTAACGGTTGTTGTTGCCCAACAATGAAAGGTTGACTAGGTTGTGAATAAACTATACTAGTGTAAGACTGAGCTAGTCTAGATAAAGGTATACTAACCTGAGGTTGTTGGATCCCGGACACAAGTGGTTGTTGTACAACAGCCTGAGAAAATTGAACTTCTTGACCCAAAACTTGTGGTTGCAAGGTAGAAGGACTAGTTTGTACTGGTCGAGATACAATAGTTTGAACCTGTGACTGCGGTACAGTGGTAACAACAGGTGTAGTAGGAATAGATGACATAGTTTGCATTGGTTGTGTTGGATACACAAGCCTTGGTTGAACTAGAATTATTGGTTGCCATTGACAGACTCGAATTCCAGGCTAACCTGAATACTACAGGATACTACCATATGATGGTCCTACTTAGGGAGGATAAGGTGAATGACCATATTGCTCTCCATATGGTGGAAATCCAATATTTAATGGATACATAAGTCATTGTTGACTAGATTTCCTAGTTTGATATTGATATGCAGGGTCAAACTGTTGAGTTCCCATTAAAGAGGAACCAGGTAGAATTCTGGTTGAGGACATGGGTGATGACCATGGTGTAGAAGCAACCCCTTAGTGGGTTCTTGATAAAGATTTGTAACCAATTGGGATAGATGATTCACCATAGAGGTGTGACTCAGGTGTGGTAGAAAACATCGAAGAGGTTGTGACAGAAGATTCTGCCACAACTACATCAGATGATACAATCTGGGATGTTGACAGTTGTTCAGCCATAGTTAACTGACCCAAAAGTTGTCTTAAAGAATCGACGAGTACTTGAAAAGAATCAGGATCAAACAGAGCAGTAAATTGAGGAGTATGAGGGTAAAGATAAAGCCCAGTTCCAAAGTGGAATGGGGTTCCAAGTGTAGAATCTTCTTCCAATTCTTCCTCAACAACAATTAAACCAAGTGGAAGAACTTCACCTTCTGGTCCGTAAAAGATTTCTAGTGTTGATAAAGTGGAAGTTTTAGTAGTTACTGATGTCTCAAGGGTAACCGGTTGAACGTCTTCCGGTAAAGCAAAAACTTCTGAATGTTCAAATTTGAAGTCCAGATGTTCGGGTAAAAGAATAACAGTTTCAAGGAGAGGTTCCTAAACAGCTTCAAGTTCAAATGTAACTTTTGTTTGAACTATGATAGGTTCTGGATTAACTTCTAGTTGAATTGATTCAAGTTCAGAAGTAATTTCTTGTTGAGAAACTTCAAGTTGAGGATCAAATTGTTGTTGAACAACTTCGGTTACTGTTTCACTAATATCAGTGATAATGTCCTCAGGTAATTATGAAACTTCTTCTTTAGAAACGGATGTACCAGAAATAGTTTGAGTAACTAGAGTCTCAGTACTTACTGAAATAGATGATTCAGGTAATTTAGATGAAGAAATAGGATTTCTTGAGGTACTTGACTCAGTTAAGTGAGACCGCTTTGAACGAATAGGTGTAGCGTCGGGTGGCAAAGGCTGTTTACTCGCTATTCTCTGCGAACGATGAGGTAAGGGTTGATGTTCCTCCATGATTGCTGATTAATTTTATTATCAGAAAAGAAATTAACAAAAACGGTTAAGCTAGGCAAAAGGTTTACCAAGCAACTATGAACTCCAGAATACCTCCTAGCGAACCAAGAAGTATGGGAAGGTAATCTCCCCGAATGTTGTGTTCGGTGTATCACAGTGTGCAAGGTAGCTGACTCGGTTACCTAAGGATGGATAGAAACCTAGTGTTGTCCTCCCATATATACCCAAAGGTACGTGGAGGCTTAATCTGTATAAGCGTTGTCTAATGCAAAACTGCACAGTGAGAGCATTCCCATATAATTTACGTACTGTAACACCGCCCTATATACCCGAAGGTACGTGGATGAGCTACGATATACTCACGTACATGGAATGAGGTATCACACTCGTGATGTATTGCAGACAAGTTAGTGACAACTGCTTTGTTTTACGACACCAGAACACGTCTCTAGCCTAGAACCACTAAATGTTTTCGTTAATGACAATGCTCCATTAGGTAAATTGATGTTAATTTTAAGTTGATATTGCTTAGGACTTTGCCTTTCAAGTTCACCACGTGATGTATTATGAAATTCCTAGGAATGCAACTATCATGATAAGCATTATTTCCATTCAATTTAACAATTAAAATCCTAGCTACTAGGGATAGAGCAATCAGATTTCTTTCGATCAAAAATCAAAGAGCACAATCTAATGCAATTTCCCTACACTATTCCTATGAGCACACACAGACTTTTTCAATGCAACATGTATGTATTTATTTTTGATTTCCTTAATGTTAATATGAACAAAAGGAAAAATATGCACATACAATCAATCAATCTTTAATAAGAATGAATACTTTTACGACAGTTCTATTTCAAAGGAAAAGAAGACTTTACGGCACTTTATTTCGAACAAATATTAATCAATTATATTCTAACTTTGACTATAGATCGATAATGAAAAAGAAAACATTTAAGAAACATTAATCAATCAAGTCAAAGTAGGGCTAGACAAGGAGCTAGAAACTTGTTCTCTGAGACATGACATTCATTGATCAATCAACAAGCAAACAAACAGAGAAAAGTTGGCAAAGACACATTCCAAGGGTGGGAAACTCAGCACAGCTCTGAATGGGAGACAGTGCGCTTTAGAGCATTGTCCCTAAGCCAAGGGTGCTTTGCAATGCATTGTGTCCCTCACAAGCCTGCGTTGGTGACAGTGAGCCATTTCAAAAGGCAATTTCACACAGTTTTCACCAAATTTTCAATGCAGAAGAGCTAAAATACAATCAATGAACACAAGTAGGGTCTATAAGGATGTCTTAGGAGGTGGATAAGCTACTAGGAAAGGTGATCTATCCCTAGTGGAGTCACCAATTTGTTTTGAAGAATTTGGTAGCTACGGATAAATACTAATTCCCTAGATAAGTAGCCATATCTAGAACAACAGTTTAAAGCACTTTAGCCTTTTCCTATAAGCAATAGATAAGACAAAGAGGATGAGAAGAACTACTTGTAGTTTCACTTTCCTCTTGTCTCCTTTGTATCAATCCTGTTGCTCCTTCTCGTACTTAACACACTTGATAAGTACCTGTAAACACAAATAGAAGACAAAGAACTGATCAAAGAAAAAGATCTATTGAATACAAGTAAATGGAATCAGATTCATTTCACACATATAAGCATCATAAGACAATACAAACATATGGGAGAAAGGTTCAAATAATTTATTGAATAGAAGAAGGAATTACAACCATTGTGTTTGATTCAAAGTCATTCCTCTAGCTTGGATCCATCCACATCACATCAAAAGCATGACAAAATTGTAGCAGTACAATACTTGCTTCAAAGCCAATTCTCATAAGAAGCAAAGGGACCAACCTGGATCTTATGCTTGACTCCTTGCTTGATTTCTCTCCCCCTTGACAGAACTTGCAACTTCTCTCGGTACTTATCCCGCTTGAAGAGTACCTGTAGACAGACAGTAACAAAAGACTATCAAAGCATCTCGATCTATTATATCATAAGCATTGCAGAATCAGAAATACAATGAACATACAATGGCATTCATAAATAACAACATTCACAAATACATGATTGTATGGAGGAAAACTCAAAGAACTTTATTAAAGTAGAAGGGAGAATTACAACCCAGCTGTCTGATCCAACATGAAAGCCCTCTTCACCTCATGAAAAGCAATATCACCCAACAATACAATGCTCCTTCTCAAAGACAAACTATCAGCACTTCCTTACAAATTACAAAATTCCAGCCTCTAGATCTCTCAGATGAGGGATCCATTTATAGATGTCTGCAAGGGTGTGTGTCATATCTGGGTTTTTGATTAGTGTCATTCCACTTTTTGTTCTTCATTCCACTTGGAGATTTCTTGGATCTCTTACTCATCCCCGGGTGAATTTAGAGAGGCACGTGTCATAGGAGAAGTTTCTAGAAGATTCCATGAGCATCCACTTAGCAAACTGTCTCGGACATTTGTCCATTCTCGCTCATCGCACCCCACATAAGGCCTCTTCAGTATGCATCGCACCTGGCTAGTGTAGAAGTTAGTATGCATCGTACCCTGACAGTGGAGTAGTCAGTATGGTCCAGTTTTGGCCAGTTCTAAGTGTCTTTTTAGGTGGAACTTCTAGGGAATGATGTAATCAGTTGACCATGATGCTTTAGGGTATGAAACAACACTTTTAGGGGTTAAAGAGCCCTTGGTTTATTGACATATAAGATTGGGGTTGTAGTGCCCAAATATGTCTATAACAAAGAGTCACCCCCTCTTATTATAAATACACCAACTCATATAAAGGGCTTTTGGCTAGGCTTGGGATTAGAATAAGGAGCTTGTGAGTTTTGTGAGAGCCTTGACTTATTTGTAGCATAGAGAGAGTATATTTCTTTTGAGAAGCATGTGATTTTGACTTCATGTTCCACTATTAGGGCTAGTGGTCCTTCAATGGTGTATGCATGATTGCGACTTTCACTTAATAAAAGATCAGTGGAGACACATTTTCATGTGTATGTTGTGAATATAGTAGGACTATTCTCGTTATGTTTGCAATGTATGTTATTTAAATTTCTCTTATTCTTATGAACTATTTCTCTTACTCTTATGAACTATGCGTGTCATTGTTTAATCCCATCATTATTAACTTGTGAACTACTTTGTATATTGGATTGTGATTTCATTTATGCTCGTGTGTTCCTTTCAAGTTGCGTACTATTACAGGATTCTAATGGGCTCACTCATTTTCCCTTTCATGTGTTAGAACCTCCATGCATCGCACTTGACTTTCCACAAGGTCACACACTTTCTCTTACCAAAGTCACTATACATCATTCTTGCAGCCAATGCACATCATTAAAACCCACTACATTTGAAACTAGACCATATTTTGGATCGAACTCCTACACCAAATTGTGTGAGGTCTAATTTGGACTTCATTTCAGGGAGATCCATTGAATTTTGGTAGGTCCAACACCGTCAACGTGACCCTAGTTTACATTAGAAAAAGTCATGTATTTTCCTTACAACCTATTATGTGTATAAGTTTCAAATTCACAGTATGACTAAAATATGGTATTAGTGCTACAACTAGTTAGATATATTATGCGTGACCTGATAAAAAACAATAAAATTACTACAAAAATGGTTTCAAATAAATCTATAACATGAGTTTCTGGGCCAAAAACTTGGTAGACTAAATTGCTAAACAGTAATTTGAGAAATTTTCAATGAAGAGGGAAAAATGACAAGGAAAACAATTAGATGAATAACAATGGACGAGACTTGAGTTCCATTAAATATCAACTAAATAATAATGCATTCTTCATTGGATTTACGTGTGGAGTGAAAATGACTTGGAGACATGATTAGTAAACCTTTTCCTATTTTTTAAATGTTGAGAACAAATTTCCATTTGGAACAACAACATTAGAATTATGACTTGTGGAATAGGTAATGGAGAAGGTATCCACCGAATGGCTCTCCTATATGTGCCTCATTATCTCAAAGAATTTTCTCTAAGTACTCTTCCTCATAACCTAGGAGAAAGGGGAGGGGTTTGTTGATCTTCCTTGAGCTCCAAATTTATAGTGAAACCCCTCACCTCAGGATCAAAGTTATGCAAAAAAAAAAAGAGAGTAAGGTAAATTTGTTTTATTTTCAAATTATCAACTCTAACCTTTGCCCATTGGCATTATTCTTAGTTTAAACAATGGAACAATTTCTTCCCTTCATTATATCAAATGACAATAGGATCTCCACTATTCATAAATCTAAGTTGTTGCTTATGGGATCATGCACACTCTTGCACCAATTGGGAGTAGTGACATATACTCACTTGCGCAAGGTATATATATATATTTGTGCCCTACGGTCTAGAAACATGGAAAAAATAGTGCACTTATGGGCATTGAGGAGTTATTGAATTTGAATGTAATCCAGATGGTGTGATGGGAGAATCATAATGTTGCACTGTTGGTATATGGACATGTACTCATTTGAGGAATGTAACAGGTAGGGTAAACACTTTTTCTCA
This sequence comes from Pinus tabuliformis, assembly GCA_031772625.1. Classification (NCBI taxonomy): domain Eukaryota; kingdom Viridiplantae; phylum Streptophyta; class Pinopsida; order Pinales; family Pinaceae; genus Pinus; species Pinus tabuliformis. Next base: position 1,396,321,131 of record CM062817.1, on the reverse strand, counting down.
TCCCAAAAATGAAAATGATTACCTGCATAGGGCACTACATTGACATTAGTGCTAGGAAATGATACAATAATGACAAAGTAAGTGTAACAAGAGAAGTTACATAGTTGTCCTTATAAGGACTGTTGTTGAAATGTGTTGACAAGAGAATATGATACTATCTTTCATTCCTACAAAACTGTAGAGAAAAACTATGCATCTTGGACCAATTTAGAAAATGATAAAGTGAAAAAAATAAGAATTGTACATTAGGTGATAGGGGATGTCATGGTATTTTACGCTGAAGCTTTAGATACTTTGGTACATGTTGGAGCAATTTATGTCCTACTAACATTCTTAAGGTCTCTATCTCCCTCAATTGAACTTGTGAATGCCTTACCTTGTCTGCCTAAAATATTTGCAAGGTTTATCTCTATGGTAAAAGCAAGTTGCTCTACATTGAATTTATTTAAATTGTTTACATGTTTGACAGACTAGACTAGTTAATCCCAATACAATAAATTGCAAAAACAGGCACAAAATTGTTTGAGATTTTGACTTAAGGGTGGATCAAGATGTATCTATATTAGATATTGGAGTAAATAAAATTTATCTCTTCAAAAGATATAACCACAATGGGTCTCTTGAGTCCTCTACCTCTTAATCCTCTTTGGTCATTAGATTATCAATAAGAGTTGCATTGGTTTTCATTTCTCTTGAAAAGTGAATTAGGGCTTGGAATCTATTATTTCTATTTTTATCTTTCCTCGTATATATTTATTTTCAATAGGGTGGGTTAACACTAACTTGTATATTCAAGTATGGTTTGTGGGTAAAATTTGGAGGGTCCTATATTTTTAGTCATATATCTCATTCTCATGGTTGTGTTCATTATTGCATTGATATCCTTGGTGATACTTGCCTTTATGATTACAAAGAAAGGAGGGGTATACATTGTTGTAGGAAGAAACTATGATGAGTACCAACTCAATGATTTCCCTATATGGATGGTGCATTATGTTTAGAATACCAAACATTGGAATAATATTAAAATATTCCATAGTTCTTCCAAATTTTGCAGTCAATGGGATCAAAATTACGAGGGTGCCTAGTATCTCTAAAGTGCGCATCTCATGCCTTTGGAGGTAAATTTAATTAGAAAGGGAAATATTAGTTATGGTTAAATTTCTCACACACAGACACATAGCATTTCACTTCACCTTTTGTGTTTTCATTGTTGTCTTAATAATTTTTGATTGAATACATCGAGTTACAGGTTCCTATAAGACAATAATATTTGTTTAGCTTGCTAGTTGCTTTAGAATTTAACATGTTGTATAGATAGACTAGGTCTATGTCCTTGAACATGGGGATTTGAGTGATGAAACATGCGCCACATGTATAAAATGAAACCAAAAACATAAATAAAACTAAACTTGTAGATCCCATTCCCAAAACTGTACATTGGGAATCAACTCTTTATAGTAACCACCTCATTGGGGGGGGGGGGGGTGTTACACATTCTAGAATATTTGAATACATCATAGTGCACACAAATAATATGCATGTGGAAATGGAAAATGAATGGATTTCATTTCTCAAGCATGAATAATAAACTCACTAGACTGTTTGAACACATTCAGATTTTGTTTTCAATAACTTGGATACCACTACAACGGGGAGATTTTCAAAGGTATTAATCAAATCTTATCAATTATTTAAAGAACCAAATGAATATTTTTAGACAAGGAGGTCCTTCAAACAAATACTTTACATTTTGTCTTAACAAAACCTCCACGTGTTGGAATTTAATTACCTAGATGCAAGTCTTAATGTCCATAATGTTATGCATTTGAGTAGCCATTGCAATTCCTACATGCATGTAATTAGTGGGGAAAAAAAAGATAAATTGAAAATCATGTAAATACCTACGTAGTGCAATATAGCCATAATAACCTTCTATTTTGGTACATGTATTTTGAAGTACCAAAATCCTGCAAAAACTTGGCAAGGCCAAAATCTGCAATGTGAGATTCAAAATTAGAATCCAAGAGACTGTTGATGGATATTATGTCCCTCTGATTGATAAGTGGAGAGAAGTTGTGATGAAGGTAGAAATGTCCCTTGGCAACCTCTAGTGCAATCTTATATCTTGTATCCTAGTGAACATGACCACCCATTTTCGCATGCAAAAGCTCTCCTTGCAAGCTTCTATTAGGCATGTATTCATATAAAAGCATAGAGGAAGCAGGGTCTCACAATGTGGTGATGGAAGATTCTACCCAATGTTTGGATATCTGCAAAAAACCCATGATCATGTGAAGAAGACTATGGAAGATTCTACCCAATGTTTGTATCTATTCTAAAAACCCATGATCATGTGAAGAACATCTGCTTATATCTGGAAGCCTTTTCAAAACAATTTCTTCTCCACTAAGGATAACACCCTAGTATAATATTCCTATTCCTTCTCCTTTACCGATAATGTTCCCTTCCTTCAACTTCTCGATCACATCATCACAAGAAAAATCCAGTCTCGGGAATGCAGTCAACATCCATTACCACTGAGAAGAAGGATTTGCAAGCTAAATAAGTTTCCTATGGAGTCCAAAAGTGGACCAGGCCCTATTATGTTTTTCTGTTGTTTTTACAGCAACTTGTTGACTTTTCTCAACCTGTATTGCAACAATTTTCTTCTTCTTATGCCTTCTATAAAAGAGTTGTTCCAATGTCCTCCTCATCTACTGTGCTTTCTTTTTCATTTCATGGGTGTATAACATCTTGATCAAACCATGGTGGTATACATCATGTGCATACCAAACACTCCTTTTTCTTGCAGATGCCACCATCTTAACCAAGCTTTGATGAAGGTAAAAAGGAGATTTCATCCTACTAAAACCAGCCAAATGTACAAGAAATCTAAGAAAATTTTGGAAAAATGACCATCACATGTCAGAAAATATGAATCTTCCTCATATGCTCAACCCATTATGGCTTTAAAATATTTATGTGCACCTCAATGCTGCAGTCTAGATCGTGGTTGTCATCCTTCAAGAAATCATTTAAATTTACTCCTTAGACCATCTGTCTCTTAAACCATCTTTGCCCCTCAACTGGTGTTTTTGTTGCCTCAATGATGCTTTCTTCTGTTACTTGAAATAGCAGCCCCTGAACCCTAGCGCTATTGTAATTAAATGAATCAATGAAATCACTGGTCAGCTTAAGGTCATACCTGGTGAAGAGTTCAAAAATCGTCTCCCAGCCAGCTTCTCTGAAAACTTCAAATGTGTCAGCCCCATACACCTTTAAGAGTGTTCTTCCATCTAGCTGCTACTAGTTGAGGTGGCTAGTTTTACCCATCTGTCAAGCTAATAGGTTCGAAGAATTGAGTAATTGAGAATTTCCCCTTGCGTGCTCCACCACCTTGGAAATGGAAATGGTTACCAATGCCTAAAAAATGGCTACCAGTGCATCAGATTTGGCAAACCCCTGTTTTTCATGTACTTGGTTGTCACCGACTTGGATTTGATAAACACTTATTTTTCATGCACTTAGTTGCCACCGACTCGAATTTTATTAACACTTGTTTTTCATGCACTTGGTTTCCACTATATGCAGTATGCCTACTTTACCAAACATCTAATTTACTAGCGTGTACATTACAATTCTTTTTCTCTTCAAATATTATTCAATCTCTGTTAAAGAAGCTTTACGATATGGGCTAATATCGCTAAGTACCTAAACTCATGTTTTCATTGTTTAGGTTAATTATCTTTTATTCCAGCCTTGGATTTACTACGTTTCCACTTTTGGTGTCAAAATATGGGAATTGTCCATGATTGAGGAATACATACAAAAATAGTGGAAGAAATAAAACACAATCGAATACTAAGAAACTTTTCTATAATATATGGTTTCTGTTGTTTCTTCAAAGAAATACTTGGATCAGGTACATAATTTAGATGTGAGAGCAAATGTTGGTGAGTCAACCATCATTGAAAACATTAATTAAGAAAAAAATAGATTACCTGTGGGATATTTGTTGGATGTTGATTCCACGCCATTGCAAATAGAAGAATGCGTCACCACCACTCCTCTTGCTCTTCTTAATATACAATGCTTTATTCTTTTACTAGGTTTCCTTTGTTACTAAATAATTGCAATTAAAATTTTCATCAATAGACAAAGAGTAGATCTAATTATCGATGTTATGGAGGAGTTCGATGGTATATGCTTCTAGAAATCAGAGTGGGAATTAATTAGTCTTCTATCACTTAACATCAATTAGATGTAAGTGGTGAGGAGTATAGAATTAAAGTGCCTTCCTTTATTTGGGATAGGCAACTCAATTCCCAAGTACATGTGTGTTACAGGGAAAAGTGTCTACACAGAACTGCTTATCCCACTAAGGTGTGGTAGATACCTTAGAAACAAACAAAATAAAGCTACTTTCGTTTTTCCTTTATGAAATATAGATGAGAGAAGAACAAAGAAGACCAACCTCTGTCTTGCGCTAATCTCCTAGTGCGATTCCTCTCTCTCTTGATAGTCTTTCGCTACTTGCTCCCTTGTACGCCCAGCTTCACAGAGTACCTGTAAGATCATAATAGCATAGCACTATACAAGAACATGGATCTATAATCATAAACAATCTAGGATCAGATGTAAATTGACCATACACATACATAAAACATAAATGACACAAGAGTATGGAGGAAAACTTGAATAGCTTTTATTGATAAAAAAGAAAGAGCCAAGGGAGTTACAACCAGTTGTTCTGACCCAGCATCATCCTCTCAGCAAGGAAGCCCCTCTTCACCTCATAGAAAGCTTAGATCACCCAACAATCTGATGTTGTCTCAAGAAACCAACAACAATTCCTTACAATATGCAAAATTCCAGCCTCTGGATCTCTGGGATGAGGGATCCATATATAGATATCTGTAAGGGAGATGAGTTAGCTTGTGATTTGATTAGAGTCTTCCCTCTCATAGTTCTTGCTTCCACTTGGAGATTGATGATCTTTTACTCATCCTTGGTCGAATTCAGAGAGGCAAGTGTCACAGAAGAAGTTTCTGGAAGTTTCCATGCCTCTCCACCTCGCGGAATGACACTGCCATTTGTCACTTCTCACCCATCGCACCCCATAGAAGGGATTTTTGAAATGCAACGCACCCACACAATGTATTTAGGTGAGATGCAACGCACTTTGCCTATGGAGCAGCTGAAATGATCTTGTTTTGACCAGTTATGAGCAGTTTTCCATGGAGAACTTCTGGGAGAAGCTGTAATCAGTTGACCTTGTTCCTTTAGGGGTTAGAACAACACTTTTAGGGAATTAGGAGCCCTTGGTTTATGGACATTTCATGCTTGGGGTTGTAGTGCCCAAAAATGTCTATAACAGTTGCCCCCTAAAGCATGAGGTCATTAATCTTTTGATGTCAGGTGAAATGCTTTATTATGAGGATCCGAAGTTCATTCAAGCTGGGAGGAGACCTGTAATAAGATACAATACAATACATTATCTTCATAATATTTTCATGATCTAGCTGAGGCGGGCATTCCCATGCTCAACTTTATAAATTCACTTTCATGTACATAGGACAGACAATCGTCTGAGTGTAGACTGATGATTCTGGTAGAGTCATCATCCCTTTGATTGGATGATTATCTGTGCAGCAATGATGTACATTTGATGTCTTTATTTCCCTGAATATATATCGCAGCCCGGATGGATGAAACTAGATCCGGGGTCTTCAATCTCGTTCGATATTCACTTGAAGTACAAGTCTATCCATTTGAGAGATGTTCTGGAGTCGAACATGGAAAGACATCGCCTGATTACCAACCAATGATGTAAGTTGTTAACAGGCGCGAGAGGAATCACCGATAATGTTAATGATCCTCAAGGTATTGCAGTACAATTCACGTGGTGTGAATAAAGGACTTGGCGTCGAACACCACGCAAAATCTTTCGGTCGAAGGTTATTGATGTAAACCTGTCGCTGGAAGTGAGAAACTTGCCATTGAGGCATGCAAGCTTCAAAGTACTGAATGGGGTGTTCCTAGATCGACTTCTTGGATAATGAGCTGATGTCGACAAGAAGCGATCCATCATAGGAGGGCCTTAATGAATCCCACATCAATGACACGGAACGGAGCAAATGATTTTAATGGAGGTGAAAACAATCTGATGACATAAGGTTCAAGGTGGCAGTCATGAAAGAATGGAGTGTAAATGTATTGTAGCGGGTGAGACACAGGTGAATTCTCTGAATGACTTCTCTTGAACATATCAGCGACACTGACATGATGGACTGGTAGCATTAACCCCAAATGTGGATGGTGTGATGGGACCATGGTGATGTGACCGGTGAATGAAACAACCCAACCCGACTTGGATGCGAAGTGAAAGTGTCATGTTCAAGAGCGACTTGCTACCAACAAAGTTTCTTCAAGTTTTCTTCCCAATTTTTCCCCAGTCATTGCTAACCAGTACCTCTTTATTTTTGTCAAGCTTGAGGAGGATAACATATGCTTGTTCTATAATTTTCCCTTCGGGCAAACCCATCGCTATGTTTTAACGAGCCTAGCGATAGTGAAACTTGTTCTTGTCTACTATGGACAAGTTTGTCGCTATTAAGTTTTAACGAGTTTAACGACAAAGATAACTCGGTCCTTTTCAATTTTAGAGAGTCTGAAAAGGAACGTAAAGGAAACTCCAAAATTCCTTTTTCGTCATCTAATCCCTTAAGTCCGAAAAAGTATAAAACAATACAGAAGGGATGAATTTTCGATACTTCTAACGAGCCGAACAAAACAAGCGCTCGATATTTTTGTGTAATAATCCCTCAAGTCCAAAAAGATTAAAATCTAAAGGAGGGATAGCACTTTCGGTCCCTTTAACGAGCTGGAGAGGCCAATGGCTCGGCAATCTTTTCATATTTTATGAGTCAATTGAAAAGAGCTTAAAGGAGACTCGTCTTTTGAGGAACGAGTGATAAAATTGGGTAGCAACTGATTCCAGGTAAGGTTTGGAATTTTCCAATCACAGCAGCGTTACAAGGATGGCTAGTGAGATCACTCTTCGCAGCTGTTCCTTAAAATGGGTAAACAATCAAATGGAGGTGAATGATCAGCTAATACAGAGTGGAGGTGATGATGAGAACATGACCAAGGCTTTTAACGGCTGAAGTACTACATTCACGATGGCTATTTACCGAGAAATAGTTCATTTTTTAATGAGCTTAAACGCAGAGGGAAACATTTGCTCATGGCTTATGTTTATTTTTTAATGAGCTTGAACTATGTGCTGAAACTGCTCGATGCGGGTTTATTTTTTAACGAGCTTGAACCTTGCGGTAACACTGCTCGATTAATCCAGTCGTATAATAAGAATGTCCCATATATGATAACGACAATTTTTAGAGTTTTGCCCCACATCCTTTCTTTATGCAAGTTAGGAAACGACCAATCCAAAAAACAGATAAATGATCGTTCTTCGCTTGTACGCCAAAAGGTTTGCATGCCCCCAGGTATAAAACAGAGTTTCAAGGTCACCCTTCAAATCACCGACAAAACATTTGTTTTATCAGGAAAGGTCTACCTCTTTCAGGTTACCAAAGATTGTTCTATTCACAGCGCAAACAAAACACTTCTTCGGCGATGTCTACCGAAATAGACAAAGGTGAGACAATCCACTCACATAACTTTGACGAGGGAATCTTGTTCCAGTCTAACCCCCTCTTCCAATCACAGACGGGGGTACGGTCCATTCATATATCTCTCGCGGAAACCTACCCTATACCCGAAGTTTTCTTGCTGAAGCAGACCAGGGTGCACCTACCGTAGCCGTTGTCGTACTGGTTTGACATCTGGATACATCTTGATTTCGTGTTCAACGATACTCAAGTCAATGCCTAGCATTTCACTATGTGACCAAGCAAAGACATCTCTGAATTTGCGAAAAAGAGCGTTATATATTTCCAATTCTGAAGGAGAACAACATTTTCCAACATAAATATTCTCTACAACATCTGTTTTGGTCGAGATATTTATGGCGATAGTCTCTTCAATGTTGGACAAGTTTTGCTCGGAATCCACCGTGTTTACAGTATTTGATAGGAAATCAAAAACTGAAGGATGTTAAAGGTTATTAGGAGTATTTTCTTCACAATCCAGAAGAAGGGAACGATGGTGGTAATCATCCCATGGTGCCCCTTCAATTACCATTGATGGATCAATTCCTTCGTCGGTGACATGCACTCGTGACCAAGGATCTGAAGGGGTACCATATTTCTTAGACCTATCTATCCAAACGCTTGATGAGCGTTGATTTGGGTTTGCCTCCCATGCTAGGAACATTGATTGCTACAATATTTCTGTTAGGCTTGGAGGCAAAACCTACACATGATCCATGTCAATATTGTTTTCTGAGATCTTTTTAGAAGATATCATATTGCAGGTTCCTACCGACGCTACTTCCACCAAATTGATTGGAGGTGGAAGGGCGAAAGTTACCATTAATATAGGATCTTTTAGTAGGCCTACTCCGATATTTTGAAGTGAATGGGGGCTTCCATGGATCATTGGAATGCTTCCCGTAACTTGAGAACCATTGGGGAGGAAGTTTTGTTGATCTACGATTGTAATCCCTCCTTGAAAGGGAAATGCAATCTTCCTAAAATAGGTCGACACAATAGTAGCCATAGCATATATCCATGGTCTTCCCAGTAGGATGTTGTAATCGAGATTTTCATCGATTACCTCAACATCTATTTCTATTGTTTTCCCTCCTAGTTCAACCTTCAAGTTACTTAGAATACCACATGGGGTATATGTTTGTCCATCAAATGCTTTTAATGTCGTCGAAGATCGCGACAAGGTTGGAGATCCTAAAGTTTTCCAGCAACTCATCGACATAATACATGTAGATGCCCCCTCATCAATAATTGTTCGATAAACAGTTTTGTTGAGGGCTTTCACTTGAACGAGGAAAGCTAGTTGAGCTGGTAAATGAGGATCGTATCCTTTATGATCGAAGGATACAAGATTGGAATCCTTTGGGCAAGGATAATTTTAGGGGTGAATGTTCGCCCTTTGGCGAAATTAAGGGGTTTTAAATTTTTAGTGGGCGAATATTTTGTATCATAGTACATTTTTACAAATCACCTCAAATAGCCCACCTTATTTTAAGGGAGAGGGTAAAAAAGGTAAATTTAGCCCTTGAAATTAGGACTTACAACCTTCCATTCGCCCATTTTCAAGAATAGGTTTTATTTAAGTGAATCCTATGGGCCAAATACCATATTTATAAAAGAGGTATGGTAAATTAATAAAAATATAAATAAATGAGAGGTATGGTAAATTAATAAAAATATAAACAAATGAGAGGTATGGTAAATAAATAAAACATTTTTTATATCTACTCCATAAGTCACCTTATATACATGTAAAGGTGTAAACAAATAAAAATATAAGTAAAATGGAGGTATGGTAAATAAATAAAACCTCTTTTTATATTTAGTCCATAACCCTCGTTCTATTTATGAAGGCTCAAGAAAGAGGTTTTATTTAAGTGAATCCTATGGGCCAAATACCATATTTGTAAAAGAGGTATGGTAAATTAATAAAAATATAAATAAACGAGAGGTATGGTAAACAAATAAAACATTTTTTTTATATTTACTCCATAAGTCACCTTATATTTACGAACACTCAAAAAATGGGTTATATTTAGGTGAAACCTATGGCCAAAATACTATGGGACAAATACCATGGACTAGATTGTTATTAATACCATGCAAAAAACCATTATTAACGCTAATATTAGAATTAATAAAAATAAAAATGGCACATGGTATTGACCCATGGTATTCACCAAAATGGCACATGGTATTGACCCATGGTATTCCCCTGGAATGTAGCCTATTTAAATGGGGGAATTAAACCAACATGTAGCCTATGCTAAGATTCACTAGGACTTTACAAAGTTTTATTATTTAGTGAAAGACTCGCCAAGATCTTACAAGATTTTATAATTGAGTAAAATATTCGCCATGCCTGGTGAGAGATTCGCCAAACAATTATATATACATATTATATTATTGATAAAATCGCCTTCCATTTTTCCTATATACCATGGAGATTCGCCCATTTATTATATTTATAAATTTAGGGGGGTTCTTAAAATTTTCCCTGCCTTTGGGTCTATCCCACCAATGGCTGATAATAAAGCTTGCTTTTGGGATGGGCAATTTTGTAGTACCTCAAGAGTCGACATAGCGGATGGCGATTGGGCCAAATCTTCCACTACATTATAATGTTGTGCCGCTCTAGCGCGGGGATTAAACGTCGACTTGTGTACTACTCCCTTTGGCAGTTTTATTGTCAACTCGGGAATGATGGGTGGCGCAACTTCTGTCGAAGTTGTTGTCGAACTACTAGGTTGATCTCTATCCTTGTTCTTTGACAGCTGTGGATTCCCATAATCCTTGTTCCTTGTCAATATCAAAGCATCATTTTGCTGTTTGGAAATAGAAAACATCAGCACTTGACACGGGGAAGCATTTCCACTATCAACCAGATTTGTTCTTGGATTCGGAAATGGATTAGTTAATACTGCTGAGGTCTTTGTATTCTTGAAGAAATTTTTAAGCTCAGCTCTGTGTGGACAATCTGCAGTCCGATGATCCTCATCGCATATGAAGCATGGATTTTTTGGTTTCCTATTTCCAAGAGGGTTTGCAAAAGATTTTTCAGGTGATGATTCTTCCTGTTTCTTCTTCTTCCCTTTGCCTTTCTTCTTGCCCCCTGGTTGCTTGGTTTCTTTGGCTTTATTTGTCGTTACAGAATTTACTTCCGAGGCAAGAAGTTCCTCTTTTTCATTTTGACCGGAAATCTTACGGGCCTTTTTAGATGTAGCCTTTGTCGATTTCGTGTCTGTTGCACCAATCACGCCATCACTGGCATGAGAGTCATTGTTTGATTTAGGAGGAGGAGGAACTGAGAATTCCTGTCTAGGAGTGTCAGGTATTTTATCGTAGAGCATGCCGGACTGAGTGTAAATCAAGTCCAAATATTGCGCACGAGCGATAACCTACTCTTCAGTGACGACTCCCCCTTTTGCCACATCTTCCGTGATGGAAGGCAGTAATGACTTAATAAACCATTCAACTAAAAGCTGATCGGGAACATACGTTTTCACCATTCTACAATGACGTCACCACTCATGTATATGATCAGATATGTGAGTGGCCGTTGTTTGTTTGAAATTGGTAAGAAGTTCCGTTCTCGTTTCGTACCTTATCGGTAACTGAAAATGGGTTAAAAAGGTTGTGGCTAGGGTACTGAAGTTGTTGAATGAAGCTATAGGCAATTCGATATACCATTTTGTTGCCGGACCAGTTAACGTCCTCTGAAAAAGGTGAAGCCTAATCGAATCATCATTTAGGGTGTTTGATGAACACCACAGATGAAAGGTCATTACATGATTCGACGGATCTTCACCTGGATTTCCATTAAATTTAGGAATATCTGATGGAAGTTTATGCGGAATCGCTGGCCACCAAGGGGTGTAAGCGATTGGATCGTTTGTTAACCGATTTAAATCAGGTAACTCTAAAGTTGCCATGAAGGGTAACTATTGATTCAGGTTAAGTGAAGCATACCCAGGATAAGATGGGATTGCCTGAGCAGTTGGTCTTTGCATACCAGCATAATGCATTTGATGTTGGTAACTTTGGTAAGGTTGGTGGGCATGACCATTGTAGAATGGTTGATTTTGACCGTTTTGAATATACGGTTGCCCACTATTCGCAAAGATTTGTTGCTCAGAACCTTGGTATACTTGTTGGAACTGCGGTTGTTGGTATTGCACTAGCCATGGTTGTGAAGCCATGTGCTGTTGCCCGATACTAACTGTTTGACCAAGATGAGGGGTAATTGTACCCGTTTGAACCTGTGTCATTCCACCAGTCGACGATTGTGGTTGAGTTGCAGGGTCAAGGGGCTGTTGCATTACAACCTGAGAAACCTGAGGTTGGCATACAACAGGCAGTGCTTGAACTTGCGACACCATCACAATAGCTGGCATAGTTGGTATACTTGACATAGGTAAGCATTGTTGCATCGAATATACAACTCTTGGTTGTTGAGGTAGTATTGGTACCCAACCGCTTGACGTAATTCCAGCATAACTCAAATTTTGTTGTGAACTCCCATATGGCTGTCCTCCCGGAGGGGATAATGAAAGGGTATACTGCCCCCCATACAGTGGTAATCCGGTACTTAAGGGAATGGTTTGCCCTTGAGGGCCGGACTGCCCAAATTAACCTCCAAATGGATCAATTTGTTGAGACTCAACATAAGAGTTTCCGGATATTATTCCGGATGAACAAACTGGAACAGACCATACTGTCGAAATGGCCCTTTAGTGGGCTCCTTCTAGCGATTGAGAGCTAGTTGGGATAGATGGTATACCGGCGAACATTGTTGGAGTGATAGCAGGAAGTTCTGCCATCGTTGTGTTAGACGACACAATCCTAGATGTTGACGGTTGTTCAGACATTTCTAGTCTATCTAAAAGATTACCTAGCGATTCTAGAGGAGCTTCCGCTGGCGATAGACTAATTTCTAATGAAGAAGGATACAGAGTGATCCCGACTCCAAAATGCGATGGAGTACTAGATGGAGGATCTTCCACAATCTCTTCTATAGCAATCAGACCAGGTGGAAGGGGTAGACCGTTAGGTCCGTAGAATATTTCTGGTGCCGCAGAAGGTATGGAATCTGCAGCGACATATGTTTGGGGAGCAACACTTTCCAAACCGGTTGTAGATGAAACTGGTTTAGTGATACAAGTGTTCACCCTCAGACTAGGATCAGTACTACCGTCCTTCTGTGGCTGTTGAACTTCTTCTGTAAAGGCAGGGATACTAGAAATGTTTGGAGTAATCAGAGTCTCTGATGTTGTTGGAACACTTGTTCTAACTTTACCAGGAGATTTGGAACCGGTTAAACGAGTTCGCTTTGTCTGTACTTGTTTCGACTTCGGAGACAAAGACAGTTGACTCGTAAGCCTCCGCAAACGACGGGGTTTCAATTGAATTTCTTCCATGATTTCAGATTACTCGATCAACTAAAAATCAAGGGGAAGTATGTTTTTGAATTAGATGAATTTTAGACGCTTTGACACAACTTATTTTTTCAATTTTTAAGAGTTGAGAAAAACAAAAGATGACTCTAGTCGCCTTCGATTTTTAATGAGCCTGGAGTGAAAAGTGCTTAGATGGACCTTTTCCGTTAAGGAGTCTGAAAAGGAACAAAAGGGACTGCTCTGGAAATCTAGGTAGAGGGATTACCAAACCAATCGCAAAACTGAAGAATAATTTTTACGGTACGGCAGTCAATCTTCCCAAATGTTGTGTTCAGTGCATTGCGATCGATAGGGCGGCACACACGGCTTCCTATGGATAAAGGATTAAGCCTATTGTGGTCTCCCAAAATATACTCGACGGTACGTGGGAGCACAAGTCCGTACTGGCACTTATCGTCTCAAAGTGGAGGAATCACCCAACCATCAATGAGAACAACAGTTACCAGGCTTTACGCCGCCGAAATACGTCTCTAGCCTAGACTTCTAAATGTTGTGCGTTAGGTTCCAAAGCATTGTTAGATTCATTGAATTTATTTTATAGTTGATCTTGTTTAAGAAATTTGCCTTTCAGGTTCATCGCGAGATGTAAATGCAATCTAAGATGATAAACAGTCTTTTATCTTCTTTGTGCAATGAAAATCCTAGCTACTAAGGAAAGAGAGACAGTATTCTTTCACAAAGAACAAAGAGCACACACTAAATGCACAGTCCTAAATCAAACCAATCAAACAGTCTAAATGCAAATGCACATGCATGTATTTATTTTTGGCTTTCTTAGTATGTGAATGGTAAAAAGAAAGCTAATGCACAAATCTGAATTACTTTTCAAGCGACAATTATTAACAAGTTTCTTTTCAAAATAAAAAATGGAGACAATCACAACATTTTATGATTGGGAAATGAATACTTGTTTTCGATAATAGAAAAATTACAAATTCAGACCAAATACAATAGTAACAGGATAATTGACTATCTACAGCAACCAAACTCTTTCCTATGACTGAAAACGACACTTGCGACACTTTCAAATCAAAGGACGATAGTACAATTACGTTACTTTTTGCAAAGGAGAACTGAAAATGACTCAACAAATACACAAAAACATTTACAGTTCTTTTGTACAACGGAGGTGGAATAAAAGCAAGGAAAAGGTGTTTCAAACAGAGATATACTGATTACAGGCAGCAAAATTCATGAATAGAACTAGAAAGAATGAATCACAGAAACCAAAACTGAACAATGCCTAGTCTGATCAGCGCACCTGTAACACAGGGAATTTGAAATGCAGCGCACCTACTACACTCGGGAAGTGCACTGAATTTCAGATTCACATAACAGTACCTGCGCTGGACCAAAGACGAGACTTTGCTTGGGTTCCGGGTCACAGTTTGCAGTTCATTTCATGGGTTTTGGATGAGCAAATGGTAATCAGTAATGCAACAATCAGGGGTAGATCTAAGGAGGTTCTGAGGGCTACCACAAGGGGCAATCAAAGAGTTTATGAATCAGTTGTTTAAGTTATAAAAAAATCCCAGAGATTGACTGAAGCGACATTTATCTACTTTGCATTTGCATAGAAAATACAGTTCGAAAGCTACCTGGCTCGACTTCAGGCTCTGTCTGTATGTTTATAAAATAAACAAGAAGGAAGATAAACAAACAAACTAATTCGTCCCTAGCGGAGTCGCCATTTTGTTACAGGGAAAAGTGTCTACACAGAACTGTATCCCACTAAGGTGTGGTAGCTACCTTAGAAACAAACAAAGTAAAGCTATTTTCGTTTTTCCTTTATGAAATATAGATGAGAGAAGAACAAAGAAGACCAACCTCTGTCTTGTGCTAATCTCCTAGTGCGATTCCTCTCTCTCTTGATAGTCTTTCGCTACTTGCTCCCTTGTACGCTCAGCTTCACAGAGTACTTGTAAGATCACAGTAGCATAGCACTATACAAGAACATGGATCTATAATCATAAACAATCTAGGATTAGATGTAAATTGACCATACAAATGCATAAAAAATAAATGACACAAGAGTATGGAGGAAAACTTGAATAGCTTTTATTGATAAACAAGAAAGAGCCAAGGGAGTTACAACCAGTTGTTCTGACCCAGCATCATCCTCTCAGCAAGGAAGCCCCTCTTCACCTCATACAAAGCTTAGATCACCCAACAATCTGATGTTGTCTCAAGAAACCAACAACAATTCCTTACAATATGCAAAATTCCAGCCTCTGGATCTCTGGGATGAGGGATCCATATATAGATATCTGTAAGGGATATGAGTCAGCTTGTGATTTGATTAGTTTCTTCCCTCTGATAGTTCTTGCTTCCACTTGGAGATTGATGATCTCTTACTCATCCTTGGTCGAATTCAGAGAGGCAAGTGTCACAGGAGAAGTTTCTAGAAGTTTCCATGCCTCTCCACCTCGCGGAATGACACTGCCATTTGTCACTTCTCACCCATCGCACCCCATAGAAGGGATTTTTGAAATGCAATGCACCCACACAGTGTATTTAGATGAGATGCAACGCACTTTGCCTATGGAGCAGCTGAAATGATCCTGTTTTGACCAGTTCTGAGCAGTTTTTCATGGAGAACCTCTGGGAGAAGCTGTAATCAGTTGACCTTGTTCCTTTAGGGGTTAGAACATCACTTTTAGGGACTTAGGAGCCCTTGGTTTATGGAAATTTCATGCTTGGGGTTGTAGTGCCCAAAAATGTCTATAACAATGTGGAACACACAAATAAAGGTAATAGGTTGTTAAATGCGCCCACACAACAATGATAGTTATAGCCATGGTTTTCTTATTGGGTTATGAGAACCTAGGTGTGATGAAAACACCCACTTTGCCCATAAACTATGGCCCCTCTTATAAGGACATATGACACGGGGCCCTGAAAATTCATAATGAAAAAACATTTAAAACTTAGAAGAAGGTTAAAATTTATGGACCATATTTTCATAAACCAATCATGAAGAAATACAATGAAAGGCTACAACCCATTACATATGTATATGAGACCATTGGTTTTGTAATGAATAATAGATTCAATAACCCCCTATATCTATAATTTAACATTGAAAATCCCATGTATGGAGCCAAAGGAGAGGAGGAATTCCATTTCCAAGGGTGTGCCTCTCCTTGACACACCACCATATTGGCATAACAATGACCACATAGTTGTGTACTCATAGATTACATATTATCTTATCAATATGAATTTAGTTTCTTTCCAATAAATATCAGATGTTATTGGATTCATCTAACTAAACATAACATAAAATATGATCTAACTAAACGCAATATTTGTAGAAAATAAAAGATTATAAAAATTAAATAATGTGATAAATGGAATGGAAAGAAATAGGCCCAGTGGTAGATGACTCATACCTATGCTCCTACTTTGGCTTCCAACTGGATTACTTTGTATACTCCTTAGTGACTAGAGAAACCTGCAAGTACCTTTATTCACTACAACAAAACCAGCGATTTGCACCAGATTTAGCGCCAGATTTTAGTGCATTTTTTTTGTAATTGTGATGAGCAACCTGGCGCTAAATCTGGCTCTATTGTACAATTTTTAAAGCGTCCTTTTTTGCAACTGATTTTGCATCCTTTTTCACGCTAGATTTTGCATCATTTTTTACACCAAACTATGCATCATTTTTTGCGTCAAATTTTGAACCAAGATTTGCATCTTATTTTATGACAGGTTTTGCTTCTAGTTTTGTGTCATTTTTTGCATCTATTTTTCATTCTCTTTTGCTTCCTATTTTGTGTCATTCTTTGCTTCCATTTTTGCACCATCATTTGCATCAAGTTTACACTGTATTTTGAATCCAATTTAACGTCTTTTTATGCATCCATTTTGTGTCAGTTTTTGCATCTAGTCTTACGCCAGGTTTTGTATCTAGTCTTACACTAGTTTTTGCTTCTATTTTTGCACCAGCTTTGGTGCCTATCTTTGCACCATGTGTTGAATTTGATTTAGCACCAAATTTTGCATCCATTTTTGTGCCCATTTTTGCATCTTTTTTTGGACCATTTTTTACATCCACATTTATGTTTGATTTGTCTCCATTTTTCCCATCTCTTTTTGCACCATATTTTGCGTCATTTGTTTCATCCAATTTTGCATCATTTTTAACACCATCTCTTGCATCTAATGTTACATCATTTTGAGCATCCAAATTTTCATTTATATTTGCATCTTATGTTGAGTCATGTGTTGTGTCCACCTTTGCATCTTATTTTGTGTCTAATGGTACATTCAATTTAGAGCCATTTTTTACGTCTACTTTTGTATTTGTTTTTTCACAAAGTTTTGCATCCAATTTTAAGCTATTTTATGCCCCTTTTTGCACCATTTTTTTGTGTCTACTTGTGTCCAATGTTGCACCATTATTTACACTGACTTTTTCATCCAATTTTGCATTTTTTTGGTGTCTAGTTTTACATCATTTTCACCATCCAAATTTGCATCTTTTTTTGCCTCATTTTGTGTCCACATTTGCATATAATTTTGTGTCTGAGTTCAAGCCTAAATTTTCATGTGATTAGGAATCATTTTTTACATCCAATATGGCATCCTTGGTTTCACCTTTTTTCAGCCCCATTTTGCATCTTGTTTTATGTCTTTTCTTACATCTTTTTTTTTTCCTTTTTTGCACCCAAGTTTGCATCCCAAATTTACACCATTATTTGCATCATCATTTGGCATATTAATTTGTAATGTTTTTTGCTTCTTTTTAACGCTCAACTTTGCATCTTATTTTACATCTAGTTGTTGTCTTTTTTTGCATCTAATTTGGTGCCCATTTATGTGTCCTTGTTTTTGCCCAATTTGATATCCTTTTGTATGCCATGTTTTGTTCCCTTCTTTGTGTCAACTATTGCACAATTTTTCACTTCTAATTTAAAACACTTTGTATGTCAATTGTTTGCATTTTGTATTAATTCCTAGTTTAACATCCAATTTTACTTTCAATTTTGCATCCATGGTTACATCCGCATTTGACTTCTTATATAGAGTATATTTTTCTTTACATATATGACCCCCTTTATAGATTCATAGTGAAATATATGATAGTTTCTAAATATCATTAAAGCAGATATCACAATTCAAAATCATTTGTAAAGAAATTTAAGAGAAATTGACAACATCCATCCAAAAAAATAACAATGTGTCATTAACAATTTCCAAAACATGTATAAAATAGCAACATAATACTAATAAAATCAGTATTATTTTTAATCAAAACAAGTAAAATTCAAATATGATTAACAAATCAAAATATTTCATGAATATCGTTATTCTACAATAAATTAACAACATACATAAATCAAACTCATCGTATGATTACAAAATCAAAATGTCTCATTGATATAGGGTAAATTCACAACACCCATCTAAACATAACAATGTCATTCTACACAATAATTTCTTCATAAAAAACAATGCATGTGCATGCCTAGCTACCACCACCAAGATCATCCTCATGATCATCTTGACCATCCTCATTACTCTGATCCACATCATCACCAACACCGCAACTATCATCATCATCTCCTCCTTCACCACCATCATCCTCATCCTCATCCTCATCATCTCCTGATATATGTTGAACATAAATTGGATCATCGTCTTGGAAATCATTACCTATAGCATTCTGACAAAAAAAATCAATATTACATGTTAGTATTAATTACATAACACAACGCATGTTTTTGTTATACAATGTTAACCATAAAATGAGGTAAGATATACTAGCATTTGCACTAGATGTTGCAAAGGAAACGCCGTAAGGCATAAATTGAAAAATACAAATACAACAAAAGAATACTTTGATAAAGAATAAAAATATATTGAATGCTCAAATCAATGCCCCATTAACTGGAAGCATTTAGTAGACATATCTATCAACATTAGGATTATACACAATGATCAAGAAATTTTCCATATACAAACAACAACTTCCACAACAACCTTTTGTCACATCCACATTTTAAGAAATGCCTTGGAACGTGATTGGAATCTTCCATATTGCCTTTTTCATTATGCAGATAAATCTTCCATATTGCTATTTTCATCATGAATATTGTTAGTTCATTGTTGTAAAGTGTTAGTGTGTTAAATTCAATACTATAAGTTCGACAAGTGAAAAACATTCCTCAATTAGCATAATATACATTTTTCTCTCACCGTGTATTTTTCAGTCAAAGAGCACAAGTAACATATTAACATGTATTTTCCCTTCATTATTTTCATCATAGAGCCAAGAAATCTACGCCTTATCTATAAAGTAACAAAAACATTTTGAAATAAGTTTAATATTTCAAGCCAGTGTCTAACCTATAAAGTAACAAAAACTTTTTGAAATAAATTTAATATTTTAAGCAATTGACTAACCTACTTTAATAATTGAAAAATTCTCAAAGATGAATTATATTCCATAATAAGAGAGCCAACATTGGAGCCCATACTTTCACTAAAACCAAAAGAAACACAACCACTTGTTAAGAAGAAATTCAAGTAATAATAATAAAACAAAAATAATAAACATTAAAGTATAAAATGGTATTTCCAACACACAAGTATAAATATACATGCTCTATGTCCATTGTTAGATTAAATGGGTGTGGAGAAAATTAGTAGAGAACCCAAAATTGTATTTCTAATTAGGATGGGTGGAGAAATGCTTTAAATGCGGGTTGTTGTCATTCTAATGAAACCCTTTGCAAAGGGGATGTTAAGATTCTGAGAGAAAAGATAGGCTTGGTAGAGAACACCTTCCTTGTTAAACATTCCCCTACTGTAACCAAAAGGAAAGGGCAAGAGAAACAATAATTAGGTTTTTGTTCACAAGTTGTACAAAATATATAGGTGCTATTGATGTTTGAGTGAATAATGGAAGAGATTATTTATGAAATTGTGATAAGGCACACCTAGTTTTGTCAGAAAGAGGCATATTAATGACAAGTACATCACATTTAGGTAGCATTTCGTCAAGATTTGTCTCCAATGTTGCTCCAGTTTCCTTTTCCAATTCGGGTCCAATAGAAAGATGGTCGTGGTAAAGAAGCTTACAATTGAAGGGCTGTACAAAGGAACGCAATTCAATTCAACATCATGTAATGTTTATTATTATTAGATTGAAATTTTGAAACAAACAGCATGCATGCGTAAGAATTATGGAGCACTGATTTTTGAAAATAAGTTTGCAACATCATGAAGTAGTACTAGTTCCTAAGAATGAATACCTTCAAACGCTTAAGTAGTTCTTTGCCAATACGCCCTGCACCAATAGAACCAATAGTTTTCCCTTCTAGATCATATGACCTGTAAGAAATTGCTGCCACTTTCCAATCACCCTCGACAATTTGCTTATATCCAGGCACAAAGTTTCGCATCAATATGAGAATGCGCATTAGCTCATCTTCTGCCACGGACACCACATTACTTTCGCTGATCTTCAACCAATGATGATACAAACAAATCAATGGAATTAAAAAATATATCCAATATAAATAAAATGCGTTTTTTTTAAAGTAACTCCTAAAGTGAGAAAAATAAAGTTAAAAAATATAACAATGACAATTGTGTAGTTAAAGTGTAACCAAAACAAAAATATATATACAACAATAGAATAAATAAAATGCGTTGTTTTAAAAGTAACTCCTAAAGTGAGAAAAAATAAAGTTAAAAAAATATAACAATGACAATTGTGTAGTTTAAGTGTAACCAAAACAAATATATATATATATATATATATATATATCAATAGAATAAACCTATCAAAGTGTGGATCAAGCAGTTTGTGTCGAATTTAGCCCATGAAATGTCATTTTCAAATTTAACAATAGAATAAACCTATCTAGTGTGGATCAAGTAGTTTATGTTGGATTTAACTCATGAAATGTCATGTTCAAATTTAATGGAGAGGGGTCGATTTAATGGAGAGGGGTTGAGAGTGGGAGCCACTTGTGAAGGGTAAAAATTATTCCGTAAGGCACTTAATGAGACAGAGCCTTGCACAAACCTATTGACAACATCCTACAATTAGACAAATCATTCTTCCATCAACCATTGGAGCTGATCTCAACCTAAACGTAGGTCACCACGGTTAAAGAGAGGACATCATAACGAAACAACGAATTAAACATGGAACCGTCATTTCTAAAGGAAACAATGGTACCTAAAGCTGTTCGAAACGTTCGAAGGAAGGAGCAAAATGTCATTTATAAGAAAATAGTAAAATTCGTCCACAACAACGCTACTTAGGGTGGAAATTGTTGGGAAAACCACCACAAGAAAGGAACAAAAAATGGGAAGGCTAGAAATGCAATTATCTTTGCCCTTGAAATGTCTGCTAAAAGGAGAGGAGAGTTCGAAGGAAATTAAAGAACTCAAAAGGCAGTCCTTGGAGTCATCATTGCCTGATTTGAGAGAGCTTCCATTTTTTGAAAGAGTTGTTTTACTTGCACCTCCCCTCTCCATTTTGTTAAAGAGTTGTTTCACTTGTTATGCTAGAGTTGTTCGGTTGTTATGGAGGAAAGGCATTCAACAATTTTCAAATTTGAACCTCTTTAGCATTATAGTGTTCCACCCTTGATTCAAGCACCTGAAACTCTCTGTTTTATTTACAGGAAAATAAAGAGAGTGTTAGTCTATCTGTGTTTCTGGAGATATAATGCCCCATATCCAAAATACGAAAGCTACAGGAGAACAGTTATTACACAGTACAATCTCACCATTACAAAGGAGTCGATAAAAGACCAAATGCATTAAAGCTTTCCAAGAAATTGCAAAAACATACAATAACACAAGTGAAGATCAAGGTAAATCTGCAGTACATGTTAAATTGGGGATAAAGCCAATATCATAGCATGAGATTGACAATTAAATGAGTTGTAAATAATAATGGAATGATATGGAATTGAATAGCCTACAGGCTGAATATAAACAAGAGAGTTATTATTTCATTGTTATTAATTTATTATAAAATCACATTTTTTAAAACAATAACTATTTTTATTTCAATACCAACCATTAACTAATTTCTAAGAATAATTCTAATTATTGTTGTCCACTTCATCTTCTTTCCATTTCTGTACCATGAGGGAAAAACCCAATACCATTCCTATATCTTAAAATTAACATTAAATATGTCAAAATAGCTCAAGCATATTTTTGCAAGCATATTTTGGAAAACAATCATTACAGACAGATTAAACAAAGAAGAGCGCTTTGAGATCTTCCGCAAATCTTTCAGGAATGTAATAAGAGCAAAATAAAACCCATGGGTAAGTACAGCCAAAAGGATAATGAATCAATCTAGTCACAGTAAATATCAATATGATAATCCAGGTAAGATGTATTGTCACTTTTCCTGATTTCAACCCTCTTGGCACCGGTAGGTTACCTATATCCTTGGGAGAGAGATAAGGTGGTTCCTGTAGAAAGGAGACAGCGGACAACAAAATATTCAATTTAATCAATTGGATTATGGTTCGAGCCCCATTTGAGAGTAGTGGGGCTTGGCAATAAGAGATCCAATGATATCTAACCAAGCCAGGGAAGCCAAACTGTTGTTGAAATATTTGTCCGACAAAGTGGCCTGGTGGAAAGATGGACTTCGCCATAACTATTTCAAACAAAGTCGGTGATAAAAGGATCCCCTGTCTCGCCATTCTGCGAGTCCTTGGCCCGTTTCCTTTGGAAACACCTATCATGTATCCCACGCAATGGCAAGTGCATTAAGCTTGGGAAGACAGTATGGACCATCCACCTATTTCTCAAGATGTGTCTCTCTAAGACGTGAAACCCTGGATGCTGGATCAAGGTATAACAACCCTTTTCCTTGATGGCACCTTTAAAAGAAACCTGGAATGGCAGGGGCAGGGAGCCTTCATTGACTTCAGATGAAATCAAGAGAGTCGATATTACGGCAGGTTGGTATTTTCGTGAACAAACAAGTGAAGGCTCAAGCCCTCTTCAAAGGCCTCCAGCTTCCTGAAGCTCAAGGGGCCTGCTAGGCAACAGTGGTGGGTGATTCAATGATTATTCTAAGAGCTACTGTGCACGTCTCTTCCAAACAGTGATACACAGCCCATTGGCACAAAAGAATTATTAAAAAATGCGGAGCTTCAGCCTTCAACAAGATCAAATTCCTTCATGTCTCAAGGCATCAAAACGATCAAATTTCTTGAATCTTCACGTCTCAAGGCATCAAAACGGGAAAAAAAAACCATCAAACTATCTAATAGTAGCATAAATGTAGGGATACAACAGAGTGTCTGCACTAAAAGTCTGGAGAGAGGGATGGGATGATGTCAATGGTGGTGGGAACCAGGCTATTGGATCACTGTTGGAATTGCCAAAAGCTTAAGAAAGGATCCAGTTGTGTGATCCTACGGGAGGCATAGGAATGATGATGCTCGGCTCTCCTATCATCTAATGTCCAAGCAAGGAAACTCTTGAAAATATTATCTCTGCTCTGCTGAATGTAGGGCTAGTCTAATAGGTGGAAGGTGGCTAATGTGTAAAGATGGCTATTGTCCTTGGGCTACCTTAGCTGTTCGTGTTTAGTGATCTGTGGTATTATGACTCCTCAAGTCACTATTAAACCATGAGAACCATGCCCAGGCAGACTAGTGTGACATTGTGGATGAGAACCAAAACTAGACTCCTATAACCTCCTTTTTCATCCTTTAAATTGCAGAATTAACTGACTGTTCTAGTAATCGTTCTTGAGCACCTGAAGATGTGCACCCTAAATAATAAGAATAATACCCTGTAACATATGAATAGTCCATCCTGTGCATGTAGGATATGCACATGAGGTCCAATAAAATCACTAACCAGAATACCAGGTGTTATTAAAGCCTCTACAGGTTGATATATATGAATGTTACAGTGTGCAGAAGTATGATTCAATTCCATACGAAAATACAAAACATCTGATAGGATTTCCTTATACCTCATAGGCAAACAACCATTGTCCCTTCTATAGATGAGCAGAATAAGTGCTTGGTTCTCTACACTAAATAAAGACAAAGTATAGTACTTATTGTTGACAAAATAGGATTTAAATCGCGGTTCAATTGCTTGACATTCAGCTAGTCACAGAATTGTAGAGTGCATAATCATAAGTGATGTTGTGAGCATCATTGCTCAAAGTCTAAGGGTCTTGCGAGCCATAATCACAGCCATGTATGGCATATCTTGTGATTATGGCATTTTATGAGGTCAATTCTTGTGAAGACATTTCAGTTTATAATAAATTTTGAACCTCAACAGAGTTTTGGCAAGACCAAGCTGAGCTAGGACATCAACAACACAGCTGATATGAATGACATAATCTAGCCTCAAGAGGGAGCCTCTTTTGTTTCATCACTCTAACAATCTATGAAGTGGTGGAAAGCATAACAACTTCCCCTTGAATATGACACCTAAACTGAGTACAAATCCTAAATGATGCAGCCCTTGGTGCATGTCTCTCAAAGTATCGATATTTCAAATGTTGAAAGCTCTTGTGCCCATTTGATATGCATTCGATTGCAGTTCCCCTGAAGAAAGAATCTTATAAAGGTGAGGCCATGGCCAATATGTTGGCCATATCCATTGGAGTTGCCATTGTTTGACAACTTTAGTGTGATCAGTCCCACCATGATTCACATGGGCTTCTACTCAACACTGGCTGTTGCTATTGTAAGAGTCTTCAAGCTCGTTGAACCCATAGTATTGATAAGTGTATTCTTTGGGTCTCTGGTTTTCAAATTCTGCCTATGTTTTCCTCTCAGTATCATTATTTCAAATGCTGAAAGCTCTAATTGCCATTGCTGTGTATTTGATTGTGGTTTCCCTGAAGAAAGAAGCTTATAAAGGTGAGCCCGAGGCCAATATGTTGGCCATATCCATTGGAGTTACTATTTCAGCTTATGGGGAGGCCAAGATGAATGCATGGGAGGTGATTCTCCAGTTAAGTGCAGTTGCATGTGAGACTACCCAATTGGTTCTCATACAAATTCCACGAACATCAAAAGGGATTAAGTTGAATCCCATCACATCTTTGTTGCTCCTTGTTGCCTTGTTTTTCTCAGCACCCCCTGGGCCTTAGTAGAATACCCATTTCTGATAATCAGGGTCTCTTCCTTTGATTTGGATTACATGACATTTCTGCTTGTGCCTTGGCTCTTAATCTTGCAGTGTTTCTTCTGATAGGAAAGACTTCAGCCTTGACTATGAATGTTGCTGGTCTTGTCAAGGACT
Organism: Pinus tabuliformis; assembly: GCA_031772625.1. Lineage (NCBI taxonomy): Eukaryota > Viridiplantae > Streptophyta > Pinopsida > Pinales > Pinaceae > Pinus > Pinus tabuliformis. The sequence goes on along the minus strand of CM062817.1, from coordinate 1,396,295,726 downwards.
GGCTGCTCATAACATAATCTTTGTCTGTAATAAATGAAAAGGTTACAGTCATAAACTTGAGTGGGTGTGGACTAGCTTTTCTGGCTGTCTGTTACTATAATCATTTGAAACTTCAAGCTCTCAAGTCCAATGACAACCAACCAAAGTACCTCAGCAGTGCAGCTGATGCCAATGATGAAGGAGAAGGTTTGATAATGACGAGTGGGAGATTCTCAATCAGAGATTCAGAACCAGTAGAGAAAAATCAAACTCATGCTTCAGGATTAGGTATTTAGATCATTAATATTGTCTTGTGCTAGAGATTACTGTTCTTGGATTGGCTCCTCTATGCCTAGATCTATTTGCAGGGAACATGCCAGTCATTCACAGTGAAGAAGATAATGACAAGATTAGTGTATAATGATGGACAGGATGGCCATGGTGCCAACCTAAATCTCAAGTAAGGAGACATCTGTTCATCAATTTGTCAAGAAGCATGGCCTACAATTCAATTGCTCTAAGCCTATCACTTCTTCCACCTGTCAAATAATTTGTTTCCTGTTTGTTTAGTTGACTATGGTTCTAATAAATATACTATTGTTTGATGTAAAAAGACAAAACAAAACAAAAAATATGGAAAGTTGTGACCCCATTTTCTAACTACAAATTGAAATCGGATTACCATAGTGACCACCTCTGCTTATTGGAATAAAAAAGGGGGTGGGTTATGCACAATCCTCCGTATCAGTTGCTATTACCAGAGATAATTAAAGCCACCCTAAACTCAAGTCTTAACTATGCTGATAGGGTGTTTGGGGAGGGGGATCCCTTACCAACCCACTATAATCTGCACAAAATCATCCTAAGAACATAGGCAAAATCAACCCTTCAATGAAATGATCCAAGAATATAGGTACTCAAACATTGATTTTATCAAAGAAAAATACAAGACAGAAAGAAAAGATCATAACAAGGATTAGAAGAGTCTAAGAACAGTGCTCACTGTCTACAGAGCCAAGACGAATGCAGAAGAGTTCTTCCTTCAGTTCCCCATCTGAGAAATCAGTTGCATGCCAGACCCAAGTTTTATCACTACCTGCATGCTCCTGAAGTGACATTGGGGAATGAACTGTAAGGCAAAAAGTTGAAATATTTCCAGAAAGTTGAAATATGGCAAATTTTTCCAATCAAGAACTCTAAATAATTTCTTTAGGACAAGGCATAGAGGATTCATGACGGCGACAAGAAAATAATGGCGCTTTGCAATTTTAGCACTCTCTTGCAGAAAAATACCTTGTTCTGAAATCGTTTTGACCACGAAGAAATGCAGATGAACTATTGGAAGTCATGCAGAGAGAGATTTGGTGGCTCGTGGATCGATTCTGGGGCAATGTTTATGCGATTGCAAACCATGATTGTTCATATGCGAGCTACTGAGCTCGTTGAGAGGGATACGCGCAATGGCGCCAAACTACCAAGAGGATTTGAATTTAAAGGCGGGATAGAATATCTACCATCCGATCATGTCATCGACGGCCATATATTTGTGTTTCAGTAAAACGGATTTTCAAAGAATTTGAAATATTATACATTTTATAGAATTTGAAATATTATACATTCTATTATTTACGCTGAATAATAGTTTTACTTTGGAAAAATAATTGGGCACATCAAATAAAATATTGATGCGACGGACATAGAACTCCGAAACAATAATGCACCCTTCTCTAGCTGATGTGTCAATGCTTTCTTTGAAGTGGAACTTAAAGAATTAAGTAATTATTCATTATTAAATTGGGATTTTATATAAATTAATTGATTATTTATTAATGTTAATTTCATTTTATAATTTTATAGTAATTTTTAATAGATTTTTGTTAAAGATAATTATTTGAGCTATTATTGTATCAAGATTTTTGTTGTGTCTTTTATTATTATATTTTAATCCACTTTAAACATGCTCAAAATATGTTTTCATCTTCATTTGTGGAGATTATCTACTTGCATATTCAAAAAGTTTTGATGTAGTTTTTGCCTTGAAAAATGATTATTGTGATTGTAATGGTGAGAAATTATTCTATAAACAGTGTTAAGTGTTATTTAGAATAAATGAGAAATTCTTTTTGAATATATAAGACTAATCTTTGAGAGAATAGATATATATTCCCTAATTATCACATAAACAAGGGGTTAATCTTGCATTTAGTGCTTTATCTCTGTAGAGTTTCGCTAAACAAAGGGAATACCTCCTCCTGCGTGAATTCGATTGTCCCTCCCTCTTACATGATTGCAAAGCATTAAGAATTGAATCTTGTTTATTTTAAAGATGTAGTCTTGTCGAATATACCAAAAACATAGTAGGATTCTTTCATTATTGACAAAATCAAGCACATGTGGAAGGGAAGTATTCATCTATGGATGGTTAACAAGTTCATTAATAACTACAAGCAAACGCTTCAAACTATGTATTTAATGATCTCTAGTCATCATCTAAAGAGTTCAAGAATCAAATCAATTCCAACCTAAGTTCTAAGTATATGTTAAACCTCTACTCTAGAGGTTCTATTATTGTAAAATTTCACAACTATGGAAGTTGTGGCAAGGTCTCAAAGGAGGGACTTTCTTTTTGGGGCAAAACTAACCTTTTTTCAAAAGATAGTTTCTATAATTGAATCCATCTTCAATATCCATTTCTTCAACCCCACTCTGCCAGATTTGAATATTGAATCCCCCCTACTAATTTTGGGATGAGATGATCTTTCAAAAGGCAACATAAATATATTGGGGACTTACAACAATCTACAAACTAAGCAAGGAAGGGTATACACACATGTGTTAGAATTTGAATTGAAGTTGACTTGAGCAAAGGTATAACAATGCATATTTAATTAAATATTGGTGATTTTAACAACCACGTCCATTAGATTAAAATAATGATACTTTATGTGTATCTATATGCAAAGACAAAATACTTGAAAGGCACCTTCCCAACAACAAAGGTCATTATAAGAAAAATGGAAAAATAACAAGTTGTTGGGTGGTATGATTGAATGAAGAATCAAAGGGCAAGAAAGAAGAGACATCCAAGTTTAGTCCTAATAAAAGATTTTATGGCCCCTTCCAAGGAGTGCGTTATTAAGAGGGACACAAACATGATCATGGAGTCTGTGCTAAAGTCTTATGGGAGAAATAGGAAGCATGTGAATGAGATATTATGGATTTCAAAAGAGAAATCATGTTATTCAATCCAATAGAAGCAAGGGGATTGGTGCTACTTGAGACTCCATAAGCTCTAAATCAATTGGTGAAAGCAAGAAGTCTAAAAGATAAATGCAAAGAAAGGAATATCCATCTATGTACAAATCTACAATAAATAAATTCAAAATTATACAGTGTTTCCATATAGACAATGTTAGGTCCCTATAACACTAGTGATTCCACCATTACTAGTGTCATTGTGGCCCTTACTGTTATTGTTGTGCCCTTATTGTCCCCATATTGTTATTATTGTGCCCCATAGAAGCCCACTATTGTTATTTTTGTGCCCTTATATTATTATTGTTATGTTGACTTTGATTATATTGTGACCCCTTAGACTCCTATATATAGAAATGAGGCTTTGTCATTTGTATCATCCAATAATTGTTCTTTTGTGTAATGTAAAGGAGGTTGCCCCCTCGAAGAGGCTGATTTCTAAGTTGTTTATCTATCTTTTCTATCTTTTTGTGAGTTGGTTTCATAACAGACAACCTAGGTTCGAACCCTAAAAAGTGTAGGGTCTTTGTGAGTGTTTGTGAGGGAATGTGTTTGACATCACATAATTGAATTCCCTTCATCATCAAAGAGACATGTGTCCCAAAAGTCAATTTGGTTTAAGTGGATGTTAATATGATACATTGTATATTTTCTGAGGGTAGTAGCACAATTGGAAAAAAGCATGTTGGCAAGCCCTTGTGTATCCAAGTGATCGAAAGTTCAATCCCCCAGACATATCTCACCAATTGAACTTAAAAAAAATATGATACATTGTATATTGCAAAGCCATTAAGTTAAGTAATGACCTTGGCTAACCCAAATATTTAATTAGAATTTAAGCTCAAACACAACATTAGAAATGAAACCTTCACTCTAGATCTAAGGATATAGGGGTCAACATTGGATATTGGATACAAGACAAGGTGATCAAATGTATCTCTTGGACTAGCATTTTTGACAAAGGAATACAAATTTTAATGCTTATATTAACATGTATGTATAATATAATAATGAAATAGTCACTCTTTAGTTCATGGATAAAAGTGTTGGTGTGGAAGGAAATCTCGAGGGATGTGTCACTATAGTCATAAAAATTGCATTTATTGTGGCACATGGAGAACTTATTAATTGGGTGTAGCTTTAAAAATGGATAGGAGTGTTATCCTCCCCACCTAACTGCAATTCCTACAAATGACATATTTAGTGATTAATGAGTATATTGTTGTAATAATTTTGAACCCTGTGTTAAGAAATCCCTATGCAATCCAATTTAACTTAGGTACCATCCTCAAAATGAGGAGAAGTCATTTGTGGGTTTCCTTAGAATGTGTATTTCAAGGAAGAATGTGTACTTTGTCGATATGTTGAAAGGTTTTACAGTCTTTGTGTTTTAGTGTACCATGTCATGTTTGGCATTGAGTGTTGGGTGTGTTGGAAGCCAACTCTTGGTAAACTCAAATACAATTGTCCTAAGGAGGGAGTTGGGGTTTTAAGGTTCTCTGGTTGTAAAAGCTTTCAAAGTCAATGTTTTTCATCCTCTTCTTGCATATTGCAGCCTCAAGGCCATTTGATGAGTTGGTGGTCATGCTTAAGGTTTTCATCCTATTCTTGCATTGTGCTTAAGGTTGATTGGTACCTTGTTCCATGAATTATGATCAACTTTGGGTCCTCTTTCAGTAGACACCTCCTAGCCACAGTATTAAAGGCAACATATTGGTTTCCTTTACTAATTTTAGCTTGTAATAAATTTAGATGTAATGGTTGTCACACGCGTTCATATACAACTACCTCATAACAAAGCTAACACAAGCACTTCTACCCATGCCTACATCACATCACAGAGGAGGAATCAATCAATATTATTCAATATCCCGCATTCGAGTATCCCTCCTTTGAGGATTCAATCCAACATTTATGGAGATCAGGTCATCCATTTACAATAACTAGATTTGCCATATAGCATGTTCATATTCCTATTGTCATGGCCGAAAGTACCACCGACATATATCTTATGCAATACGAATAAATAATTAGAACGCCTCAATGGATGCAATTCATCCTATAATGCATAATGCATATATTAGATAACCCGAACCATAGGCTCTACCGTTTCAAAACAAAATCATTTATCATACATAATCAATAATCCGTCTGCCACAGTTGCATGACACGTTAACATGTGTATCTTAGGGATTATGCACAATTAATCAGAAGCGCAGCATTGGATGCATAGCACAAATAACTTGTACCATAGTTTATACAATCGAGCCTTAACCACAGTTAACAAATTTGCATAGCAGCTCAAGCACGACTATTCACTATCTTAACAAAAGACAGGTTAACACCAATTCTACATAAGATCCACATACTGTGACTGTAATTAGAATTTCATTTATGTGCATCCATAAAATCATCTCATTAACGCCACATGCAGTGCATTTAAAACTCAAGCAAATTCTCTCATATGCTAAGGAATTTATAACATAGAGGGTAAGAAACCAACATACATAACAATCCACGCAAGTGAGTCAAACTAGATCAAAAGAGAGAACGACACTCGGAAAACAGAGCACCGCTACCCAACCTAGAAATGACTCTTTAGTTCACCACCGAGTCGAGGTTCTTGCCATGGATCAACCGCCTCCAATTGATCTATGCAATGGGTATTTAATACCTTCTTTCATGATATGGTTTCCATTAGCGGTGTCTCGCTTTTATGGATCCTTTTATCCATTTGCGTAGGCTTATCTCATAAAAGCTCACCTTTCTCTCCCATGAGGATTTTCCTCATAGAAGATTGCCTTTGTCTCCCGCACAACTTTTATGTTTTTCTCAATGGATATTTATCTCCAATCCATCCAACTTATCTAGAATTAAATCGAGAAGCTTTACCATGAAAGAATTATCCTTTCCCATTCACCAATGTGATTTGGCAAGAATCTCATCTCTTGGTGTCTCGCTTTTCCAAGTGATTAATTTATTAATAATGTATTTACTTTTTATATTACACATCATACCTAGCTTTTCTCAGCTTAGGTTTGCAAAGTTTGACACACAAGGGAGGGGTGTTACATTTTGGATCCCTCTCTTTCCTTAAGATCCCTCCAACTGCAGCTAGAGTTCTTAGATGACTATAAGGAGGAAGCCCCTATTGGAAAGGGACAGACAGTTTGAAGGTGTCTATCTTGTTGGTAATTCCTATATCGAAAAGTTGTATTTTCATAGTCCAGGGGTTGGGAATACACAATTCCCATCCACTTGAGCTCAATTTTATCTCGCAAAACTTCATTGGGATCTACCTAAACACATATGCAAACATAGGTGAAAATGCCTTTCAAAAGTCTTTCCCTGTCTACTTTGACGAATCTTCCAATAAAATTGCCCACTTTTTCTAAGAGATCTAGATGGGTAAAGTGAATGGGAAAACTGGGAATCTTACCCATACTAGAGTAGTCATCGGCAACATAGTGAGAGGATTGAAGTTGGGAAACCATGGCTTCACTAGAAGACCAACTCATCCCCAAAACCATGGACCTTGGTCAAGGATTTTTTTCTTATCCTCAAGACATTTGAAGATCACCACAAAAAAACATGGGTCTACATCCACCCAAACCGACGTTCATCCAATCCTATCATAATCGAACAGAAAAACGCTACTTTGTCAATAGAAAATGGGGAATAAAAGTATCACCCAAGGATAATGACCATTGCATCAAGCGCTCAATCATAAGGGAGGAGCAATAATTTGACAATCACACGTCCTTGATTTCTGTTGATTTAACTCTGAACACTCACGTAATATTCTCTTGCTTGGCGAATTAAACACCACTGCATGGAATGGATGAGGATTGAGCCGAACCCTGGATGAATCCCACTTCATTCTCATCTAAACACAAAACTATATATACGCCAAATCTATTACAATAGATTCTGACTGTCAACACCTCGAGGTTCTGTTTATATGTGGCTACCTTTTATGGTTACTATTGAATGTGTGATTGGCAATAGTAATGGCAACTTAGGGCTGCCAAATTTCCTTCGATTCCCTCACTACATCCTAACGCAAATAGTTGTTCAATGCCTTGGTTGTCTTTCAAAACTGGTAGGCAACGTCTTCTTTGATATTTCTCGATGGTTTTAATTCCACTACAATCACAACTTTCATTTACATAAACTTCGTGTTTTCGCACGAGCGACGATTGTTCCAAGGTGAAATGTCACTTGGATGGTTTCAATGTTGTTGACCCATCATAACTAACTAACGGATATGCCCATTACAATTTTATACCACCCCATTATCAATATCAATTATGCATGGGAACCAATTAAAGCAACTTTTCACATTAATTTTATATGAGCATGAGAACATGTGTTAACAAGCAGCCCATAAAGCCTCATTTTGAATGCCATAGTCACTTAGAAGGAATTCCTCTTGTAGTAGCATCCTCCCTACTAAACTTTGCTAGTGCTAACATTAGAACCACCATTACAACAAGATATCTTTCTAGTGTTGACAACACCATTCTAGTAAGATACCTCAAGAGAGACAGAAAATTTAAAAAGTATGATAGTAATACGTATCCAGAAGATGGTATTGAAACTAGTAATTGTTCACGAATCCATAAGATTGTAAGGTCATTCTCATTATCATAATCATTGCAATCATCATCACCATCATCCTTGTCATTGTTATTGCCATCATTACATTATCATCATAATCACCATTCATGCCATCATCATCATCATTATGGACATTGTTTGCAATTGTTCATAATTGTAGATGTTGTAAGAAATATCATCAACCCAAAAAATGTGATCAGTGCTAGAAAAGGGTTGTTTAGGACACATTGATATACGTAAGAGAAATAACAACTCTATTTTTGACAGATGATCGATGATGATCATCATCACCACCATTATCATCGTCATTGTCATTTTTATCATCCCCATCATCATCATTAATGTAATTTCTATCAACATTGTTGTAATCATGCATCATCATCATTCATGCCATTATTGTTTTTGATGATGACCTAGATGAAAATGATGATCATGACACCAAAGATAATGCTTATGATTATGACAATGACAACATCTAAAATTGGGAAGATTCACCAACGTCATTAGCATCGTCATTATCATAATCATTTCCATCATCATCATTGTCATTGTAACCACTATCGTCTTTATCATCATAATCACAATTCATGTCATCGCCATCATCTTCATTTTCATCATTGTCAATATTATTGACATTGTCATCAATTGTTCATAATTGTCAATGCCATATGGAATATCATCAATGCAGAAAATATGATGAGTGTTGGAAAAGGGATGCAAAAGCAAACATAGAAATGGGGGCAACAATAGAAGTAAAATTGGATGAAAAGTGGATACAACATAAGTAGATGCACAACAACATGAAAAACCTAACACAAAAGTGGATGCAAAAGTAGATGCAGTTGTCAATGCAAACTTGGATGCAAACATGAAGGCAAAAGTGGAAGCAAACATGGGTCCAATGGTAGGTGTAAAACTTGGCACAAATTGTGGTGAAACAAATGTGGATGCAACAACGGAAACAAAAGTATATGCAAAAATGGATGAAACAAAAGTAGATGCAATAGGGGATGCAAACGTGGAAGCAAATGTGGTTGCAATGGTAGGCGCAAGATATGGTGCAACAAAAGTGGATGTAACAATAGACAAAAAATATGCAAAATAAGATGCAAAAATGGATGTAAAAGTGGAAGCAAACATTGATGCAACAGGCAAAACAAAATTGGATGCAAAAAATGGATATAATGTAAGTAGATGCAAAAGTAGATACAAAACGAGATGCAAAACCCAATGCATAAACCTGACATAAAAGTGGATGCAAAAATAGATGCAATATTTGATGCAAAAGAGGATGTGAACATGGATGCAAAATTGGAAGCAAACGTGGATACAACAGTGAGTGCAAAACATGGTGCAAATTGTGGCATAACAAAAGTGGATGTAATGATAGATGCAAAAAAAGAATCAAAGTATGATGCAAATGAAGATGTAAAAAGGGATGCAAAAAGTGAAATTTAAAATGGGTGCAATAGTGGATGCAAAATTGTGTGCAAAAGTGGATGCAATAGAAGTCGATGCAAAAGTAGATGCAAAACGAGACACAAAACCCGATGCAAATCCCGGTCCAAAATTGGATACAAAAAGGGATGCAAAAATAGATGTAGTAGTTGATGAAAACCTAGACGCAAATGAGGATGCAAACGTGGATGCAAAATTATAATCAAAAGTGGGTGCAAAAGGAGGTGCCAAACTAGGCACTAATTGTGGCACAAAAATATTAGATGCAATAGTGGGTACAATAATAGATGCAAAAGAGGATGTAAATATGGATGCCAAACAAGAGGGCAAAGTGGATGCAACAAAAGTAGATGCAAAATTTTATGCAAAACTAGACACAAAACACGATGTAAAACTTGGCGCAAAAGGGATGCACAAATGGATGCAAAAAATGATTTAAAAAAGGATGCAAAAAAGGATGCAAAAAAGGATGCGAAAGTCGATGCAAAAGTTGATGCAAGTGTAGGTGCAAAAAGTGGATGCAAATGAGGATGCAAAAGTATGTCAAACAAAATTAGGTGCCAAACTTGATGCAAAACCTGGAACAAAACCTGGTGTAAAGGATGACACAAAACTTGGCATAAAATTTGGTGCAAAACGTGGTGCAAAACCTATTGCAATACCTGGTGCTAAACTTGGTGTAAGATTTGGTGCAAAACTTGATGCAAATTTTGTGTCAAGTTTTGCACCATATTTGATAAATGGATGCAAATAGCACCAAAAATGGGCTCTAGATGCAAAAAAAGAAGTAAAAAGGGACGCTAATCGCTGGTTTTGTTGTAGTGATTGATTCACCTTTCTTAGACCAATTCCATTTCACTTCACCTCACCCAAAGAAGGACTTAGACATTTACAGAACGACTCAAATTCAAGGTCACCCTACATACATACGACAGACTAGGAAGCATCACGGAAAGTAGAGTTTTATATACTTCAAGAGCTATAGAGAGGTACCTCAGTGGAGTGTGAAGAGAGAAATACAAGCAATGATTATCGTCCTAGCATTTTGTTATTATTCCAACAAATGATACTCTTATGATGTACATGTATATGAGATACTATGATGATGATGGTATATTGTATGTTTGCTTGTCATTCATTGATGATGCATGTACTCCTACTTTGATTAAATATATGTACATACTATGAGACCCAGTCGGTAATCAACTATCATTATGATCTAACATTAGTAACATAACATAGTTGATATAACATTAGTAACATAAATGCAAGATCATAAATCACAATTCTAAGGTGGCAACTATCTTATGATCATAATAATAGTTACACAACATAGTTAGTAACATGGAGTTTTTAGTGGGGCACTTGGTCTTCTTTAAGTTAGGTAGTGAGCACCTCAAGCCACTAAGTGACATGTCAAGTGACCTGATGAATGTGGATTCATGTTTCAATGAAGGTAGTCAATACTAAGGATAGGCAAACAACTAGGGTTGCATCCATAGTTCATGTACAATTAGACTAGTGGAAGGGCCTTGTAGACTCTAACATATTGGAGATGGATGACTTTAAAGTTATTCTTGTGTTGGAATTCCTAGGGAGAATGTAGTTAGTTATCATGTCATTTGCAAACAAGTTGGGATGAGAATTCCCAATAAATAGAAAATTAGCCTACAAATAGTCTCCTGTCACTTCCATAATTGCACAATTTTCCCAGTCAATGCACATGGTTGTGCCTAATATTGCTTTGTAAGTTGATTTACTGAAGCTAATTTTTCCTACCATGAGTGTTGTGTCTTGTCAAAGGTATTAGAGGTGTTGGGAATTTCTCTTCATTAGCCACTATTAACATGGCAAACACAATAACTACTTCAAAGGATACCACATAGAGAAGCACTTGGGAGGCAGTTGAGAGTACAACATTTTACTTGCTAGTATACTCATAAATTCAATTGTTTGTAGAAAAGGAATTAGATATCACATGGTATAAGGTTATTGAAATATTCTCAGCAAGAAACTTCAAAGTAGATCTGGAAGACCCACAAGTGTATGTCAATATTCAGAATTCAGGGTTACACAGGGTTGCATGTAGGTACCCAACAATTCCATGTGCATATTTTATTAGATGGATATTGTCTCACACTGATAAAACGAATATGAATCTTGGTAGTATCATCGGACAAAGGCTTGCTTCTTTTCTAGCAGAACATTATCATCTTCTGTACCACTTACCTGAGCCAGAATCTCTGATGGATTCATAATTCTATGCAAATACCAACCACCTGAGCACCAAGGAGATTGTTGAAGGCTGGGTGAAAGAGCCAATGAAGTTTTGCCAGACACCCACCAACACATACAAGAAGAAAATCTCTCAGAAGGGTCTATAAGTTTTTGATCATGTTATGTTGCATAATCTATGGTCACCAGAGCACCGAGACCTTTCTCGAAGGGTGGGTTTTCTTATTGGACCAGGTTGTGAACGAACATAAACCATTCAACTGGTCAGATTTGTTGGCTCAACAGTTGCAGATCCATGTGTCTAATGCCCTTAGTCCTCCTAAGGGCGGGAAAGCTATAATTTATATGTCTACATATATACTAGATGCAATTTGCACACACAATGAATTCCCTAGCATGAATTGGACTTTGACACCATGTGAGCCTTACATGTATGTTTATTTCAAGCTTATTTCGGAGTGCAACCATAGAGGAGTAATGGAGAAGGTAACTAATCACTTCCTCATTCTGCTATACAAGATTATATTTGAGGAAGAGCCACCTTGCATGTCACATGGGGCAATGAAAGTAGTATCACAAATATCATATTGGTTTTCCTCGTCTGATGGCACTTTCCTTAGAGTGTTCAATGAACATAAGTCGCTGCATCTTTTACCAAGGTATGCCATTGATAAGTTAGTCATGCAAGAAGTTTCATATCATCTCTCCATGGGGTTATCAGCAGTGTTGCATAGGAAGAAGAAATCACCTTGTCCAGCTCTTTCTATGCATGTTGGATTGTACAAGATCAATAAATCCAAAGTTGCAAATACCGAAGCGAAAGTGATAGATAACTTTTCATTCGGTACTTGAGATGTCAATCCATGTGATATGAGTATTTGCAAGGACCACTGTGTGAGAATCCATTTCTAGTGGCTAAGTAGGACCTTTCACTCACCAGAGGAGGATGAATGGAGGAATTGTTATAATGGCTCCAATTTCCATGAACCAATCAATTTGGCATGAACTTCATAGGTTGCTCCATAGCAAGAAGCTACTCCAGAGGCAACACCAGCTGAAGTGTGCGACCTAATGCAAAAGAAGGGAAAGAGGAAGGTTGTGCACAGTCCAGGGGGAGAAAGAAAATGCAAGATGAAAGCATGTCCAACCATTATGAAAGAAGATTTAGAAGCAAAGGAAAGGAGGAAAAAAAGGATGCAGGAACCAGAGTGAAAGAAGAATGAAGAACAGGCGCAAAAGAGGAAAGAGGAAGAAGAGAAGTAGAAGCAAGAAGAATACAAAAGGGAAAGGGAGGAGGAAATATGATATAGATCTCCTCAGATACCAAAATTAACCAAGATCTTTTACTTCTGTGATGTTAGAAAAATTGCATATGAAAGAGTATGAAAATCCACATGTGGATGTTTTAAAGAAGATGAAACATGATGGAAACCATCAAATCAAAACATACGCACACACATTGATAATAGAGTTCATCCAGTGTGGGTTACATCTCCGGGCCTGGTGTCAAGAGTAGGGAGGCTACTTCATTAAATGTTTCAAGATGATGATAAGTACATCATACATTATTTTTCATTACATGGATAAATTCCTTCAACTAGAGTGGTATGTCTCTCCATGAGACGTTCTTCCTATAGGAACTCTCACTCAAATGGGCCATCCTTTAGCATGAAAAGCTAAAAAATTATCACGTGGAGTGCCATACAAATAACCTTAAACATAATGGTAACAAGGGTCTCGAGAAAAAAATCATCATCTCAACAAATCTAAAGAAAGACATGGCATAACTGCATCATATATGTCCACTTTCGGGGATGGCCTGAAAATGCAAAGCTTAGTTGTTGAAACAAACATCACCATAGAATTCGTGGTGCGAAATCGTGTTGAACGACTATAAACTTGGCCCCTTTCTGACACGTCAAAATGTGGATCCTTGGGAATCTTGAAGATTCCCTCAAAGATTCATTCCTGGATATGGCCAAAAGATTCGCTACTCGGATGAAAATTATGAGCATACCACTATGCTCCTTGTGAAATTCTATGAAAAATGACTATAAAGTCTGCATCCTTTTGCCTTTGTAAAAAGCCAGCCTCCAAGGGAACTTTTAGATTCCACAAGATTCTGCAAAGATTCCTTGGTGTTGGATTCTTGAATTTTTGCTGCTCAAATAGGGAAGCGGACAACACCATCACCTTCCCTATGAAATTCTATTTAGTTTGAGTAGAAAGTTGGCATATTTCTTTCAGTGTGAAAAATCATCCTCGAGGGAATCTCTTAGATTCCTCCAAGATTCTGCATAAGAATATTTCTTGGAATATTCCCTGGCAAAATGTTCCTTCCCAAATAAATGTGCCCCGCATAGGCTGGGTTCCACCAGTCATTCTTCTACTTTGCTCAATATTGTTCGTTCAACGCTTCTTCCTTTGTTTTGGAATGAGAAATGAGCAGGGTTTTAAATATGTGTGGTAGGGTAGATTTCTCAAGGAGAGGCTCACTTGGGTTGTTGGTGGATGGACATATTTGGTGGACTGAGGTCCCGGGGTCGAACCTGTAGGCCTCCTCCAAATAACACACATTAAATATTTTTTAACAAACAAACGACGTGTTTGGTGTAATGTAACCATTGGTGTTTTAAATGGTTTGTGGTTATGTGAACTTCGATTGGCGGTTTATGTTAACGTTTGTTGTTTTTTGGAGTGGGGCCACTGCCAGTGGGCCGACCCACTAGTTGGCATAGTTTCGACACTCACTGACCCCAAAATACAATATGGTAATGGTTGTTGTTTCATGGCGGGGTTTGACGACCTGCCACCATATATAATATATGTGTTGGTCATTGGGCGAGAGTGACAGGGGTGGCGACCCGCCACCCATTTAATATATATATATATATATATATATATATATATATATATATATATATATATATATATATATATATATATATCTATATATATATATATATATATATATATTTGTTTTTAATAGCATATTAGCAAAACATTTCCGACTAATTTTTGGGGTTTAGCAGCAAAATTAAAGAGGCGACAAATTCTCCCTTTCCATTGGCCGGATTCGATGCGGCTGTATTTTTCCAAATTGTTGCCTCATTAGTGACTACCACTTGGCCTAGTTTGACCAAAACTTTGATTGGTGATATCTTGAGCATATGAACTCGGATTTGAGTACTATTCACAACATTGTAATGAGGAAAACATGCACTACTATACGGTCTTGGTTTCAGTTCAATCCAAGACTTTTATTTTTAAACTTTTTCAAGATCACTTCTATTTCTAGGCATGTCTAGAGCCACCTGGATCACAATAGCAGAATAGAAAACATAGAGGAAATCTAAGGAGCTAGAGAAGAACCAACAGTCAGATGAGTAGTGAAAATAGATGGATAAAGAGGTCGCTCAAGAGATAGAGGAGTTGATTGAAATTGAATACATGGAGGAACCAAATCTATAGAACCAGGTTTTCGAATTGATGTCGAGTGCAAAACATATCACCATTCAATCTCCCCATCCTCCAGCAAAGCAATCTCCAAGTCAGGAAGAGGATATTGATCCTGTCAAAGATTGTTCGATGATGGATACATACAATATGACCTATGATGAGCTTCAGAAAAAATATTGTACAAGCGAGGAAGAAACATTTTCCAGATGACCTTGCATCTCCTACATTCATTAGAGAAAGGGTGATCATGACCAACACCAGAAGAAATCCAGGTATCATTTCCGCAACCTACTTGGCCTTCACAGGTGCTTCAAAGTCAAATACATATTATTTTTTGGTTGAGAATAAGAAAATTGACAAAGAACTTGTAGAATATTAGGAAAGAGGCTGAATAGCTTCGAGCAATAGCTCAGAATGAAGCTTCTGCACAGGTCATCCATCTAGTAGAGCTTAAGGCAATGATGCTTGGTGAAGTATTGACACTTGGAGAGACCATGAATAATATTTATGAGGAGCTTATTACCATGCATAAGGAATTTGTCTACTTGCATGGATTGCAATAGTAGTGTAATTTTTTTTCAAAACTCTTAGGAATGTACAAGATTCCATCACTGTCATGCATGAATGGTCAATGTGATATAAAGGGGCACCACTTGAATTAGGAAAGAAACAAAGAAAAATGCAAAGATGGAGAAAGCAAGAGTTCAAACTCTGATCCAGAGAAAAAACATGTCGCCTCATTCATTGGTAACATTCAAGCCTTATATGCATGGTTATACAACAACCTGGACTCCCTGGTGAAGTCCCATAAGATCCCATCATTCGGTTCGCTCAGAAAGATCAAGCACATGAACCAGGTCAGGGAGGAGATAGAAGAATATTTAGAATAGTGGAGATAGGAAACCATCAAGGAATGCCTTGAAGTGAATAGATATAATATGCAAAAGTACATTGATGGCCCTGTTCAAAATTTCAAATACACACAATGTTGCTCCTACTCAAGAAGGAAACAGAAACTGGTTCCAAGTTAGTGTACCCATATGCCATGGACGCTAGAGTCCGCTTCTAGCTTGACACCATCACATATTTTGGGGATAACATTATGCAGTTCAAAGATTAGCATCGTTATTTCATTAAGAGACATCTGTAGAAAATCTATGTAGGTTAACCCGATAATGCAATATAAATCAAAGTAGAATACTATAACCTACTTCTACTATCAATTTGAGGAAGCTTAAAGATCGAGTTGAACAATATAACCAGAAGAAGAAGAATCAATCGCACAATACACATGAAAATACTCTGGGGAAAGCCTTAGCTAAAAACCCCACACTATCGTATTATCATACATGGTGGAAATACATATTAATTATACAAAGCCTTAGCTCTCATAGCTAGCCAACTCTCAGTACAATCCTCACAGATGCTCACAGGAAATCGTGGATTCTATCCAACCTTCCTCTTTGCCCTCCAAGCTCCTATTTCCTTGCACTGTTCCTTGTGGATGATTCTGTCTTACCAAGTGGAAAACTAATCCTCCAAAACTGCGCAATCCTCAAGGATAAATCCTTGACTGCATGCATGAGTTTTCTCCATGAGAAAACACATGCAACTGATAGAACACTGTCTTGAATTTAATCTCAACTAGGTCTTTCTCAGAATAGACATGCATGAGTTTCTAATGAGGGAATCTTCAATTAACTGGAGTAGCACTAGTTGAGTGCATTAATGCATCAACTAACTGTTCACTCACTATTAGTTCCTCAAATAGTTTGGAACAAATTTAACTAGACTTAACTCAGTAAACTAAGTTAACTAATTACAACTCAAATATAACTCAATATTGTCTCCTTAATTTAAGGGATAACTCTTGCATGACTTCAAAAAGACTTCTAACTTGAATTTCTCGAACTAATTAATTTAAAATAAGTTAATTAATTATTTCCAAGTAGCTGTTAAGACTAAATTCAATTTTAATTCACAATTTAATTCAAGGACAAATTAAATTGGAATATTCTTGTTGCCATATTTCAACACTCCCTCTCAACAAGAATGGGATTATCTGCCACCTCGATCTTGTCTCTATGGAACTCAAATTTACACTTTGACAATGCCTTTGTCAAAATGTCAGCATCTTGCTCCTTTGTCGAAATATACTGCAACAACATGATCCTCACGACCTGTCAAAAGCCACAGGAAATAAATCTTTCCTTATGCTTCTCCACACTACCATCAATAGCTCGCTTCACCTTGTAAAGCCAACGGGAACTCACAACTGACTTGTTCTCTGGTCTCGGAACCACGTCCCAAACATTGTTACAAACTATGGAGTCATACTCCTCCACCATAGCATCAACCCAAATCGGTTGCTGCACTGCTTCCTCAAACGAAGATGGATCGGTCTCAACACATTCCCCACCAAGGGCCATGTATCCAGTGTACCTCTCAGGTGACCTCCTCTGTCTGTTCTGAGAAGATGGTGCTCCAACATTCTCTCTCACATCCTCCAACAATCTATCAGCTTCTCTTGTGTACTTCTGTCCCTCTCTGGAAGACACTGCTTGAGTGGATGTCTCCACTCCTGGAACTTCTACATGTGGTTGCTCCACATCAGTCTGAGGCTCCTCCTCCTTAGGAACCAACAGTTCCTCCATAGCCTGTAGTTGGAGCTCCCTCTCAAGGGAAGCTCGGATGGCCTTCTGCTCATCAAACTTGAGATCTCTGCGAACCAATTTCCTCTAACTGGTAGGCAAGTAAACCCGATAGTTGTGAGGTGTATTAGTGTACCCCACAAACATCCCCAACTCTGCTGCCGACTCAAGCTTCTTTCGTGCATCCTTTGTCACATGGAAATATATCGATGAGCCAAAGATCTTGAAGTGACCCACATCTGGTCTCTTACCGAAGAAATATTCCGTTGGTGTCTTCATCCCAAGTATGTGATGCATGCTTCTATTTTGAAAATAGACTGTTGTGTTGCATGCCTCAGCCCACAAGTGAAGTGGTAGGCCTTGGTCATGCAACATTTCCCGTGCTGCCCCTACAATAATTCTGTTCTTCCTCTCGGCCACCCCATTCTGCTGTGGGTTTTGAGGTGTCGTAAACTCTTGTTTAATTCCTTCCGCTGCATAGAAGTCCTTAAACTCTTGAGAGACATATTCTCCACCGTTGTCGCTTCTCAAGGCCTTGATCTTCTTACCTGACTCTTTCTCGATCAAAGCTTTGAACTCACAAAACTTTGTGAAGGTTTGGTCCTTCTGCATGAAATAAATCCAGCATTTATGAGAATAGTCATCAATGAAAATCACATAATACCTTTGCTCTGCTGAGGATTCTGTCGAGAATGGTCCACATAAATCATTATGAAGTTGCCCTAAGATAGCCTTTGCTTGACTATCTCGATCATGTAAGGAAGACTTGGTTTATTTTCCCAAGGTACAACTTTTTCATGTGTCAACTTGCTCAAGTTTACCTTTGGGAAGTCCTGTAGATATCTGCTACATTATCTTCAAAGCCCCATGATGCAAATGGCCCAACCGCCTGTGCCACAACTCGCTAATGTCTTGGCTTTGCACCAATTTTTCTTTCGTACTCAATGCTCCACAATCATCTACCTCTAGCTTATAGAGATTCTTCACCCAAATCCCTATCCTCTTGGTATGACCCATGGCTATGTGTCTTAGGAGCACCTTTCCTTTACTGAAGACAACATCATAGCCTTTGTCCTTCAACACTGTGACCGATACCAAGTTATTCTTCAGTCCAAGCACATACATCACATATGTCAGGGTGAGAGGAGCTCCATGATCCCTCTGAAAAGCAATCATGCCCACTCCTGAAACATTATACCTTTCGTCATCACCCATCTCTATGCGCATCTTGAGGTCTTTCTCCTCCAAGGCATTGAATAAATTTTTATCACCGGTCATGTGGAATGAGGGTCCACTGTCAAGATACCAAGCACAACCCATCATCAATGACACCATGCATGCAATGAGGGTAAAGACCATTTCGAACTGAGAGGCTAATGCCTCACCTTTCGATCCTTTCAAGGATCCCTTCTTTGACTTCTTTGATGGGCAATTAGTCGCATAATGTCCCATCTTGTGGTAATTAAAGAATCTTACTTTAGACATGTCACCCTTCTTCCCTCCATGAGAAGAATTCGATTTGAAATGGGAAGCCTTCCCCTTCCCTTTCCTTGACTTACTTGCTAAGGCCAGATTTTCTTCGTCATCATTCCTAGATGAAGAACCATCTTGTGTGCTCCTCCCGATCTCCTCCTGCATAAGATCCGACCATATTCGTTCCCAATTCGGTAGTTTCTCCCTTCCATTCACAGAGTCCTGGTAGCTATTCCAACTCTTTGGAAGGCCAAGGAGAGTGAGGCTCACCATATCATCATCGATAATAGTTATTCCCAAACTGCCAAGCTCATCTCTGCAGGTGGTGAGCTTGTTCAGATATGTGGAAATAGTATTGCCCTTCTCCATCTTTATTCTTTGAAGCTTATCCTTGAGTGCCAATTTACTTTGGTCACTACTGTTCTAGTAGAGGTCCTTCAATGTCTTCCACATTGAAAATGGAGTATCCTTCCCATGGAGACTCGAGACAATATGGTCTCGAACTCCCTTAAGGATGATCCGTCTCACCTTCGCCACACACTTCTTCCACTCAGCCAACTCTTGTGCATTAGTTGAAGCTAGCTTTGGGATTTCTTGATCAATGAATTCCTTCAAGCCATTGTCTTCTAATATAGCCTCCATTCTATCTTTCCATGCTATGTAATTCGAGCTACCTTCCAAGGCATACTCGAGTCTCAATCCATAGAACATCATTGGCCAACCTTGAAGTATGATATGAATTCGATTTTCACCTACAACCTCGAACTTCAAACTTCGAATTCTCTTCTCAGTATACTGTTCACAACTCTAATACCATGTAGATAATTTCTACAAATCTAGCTCTGATACCATGTAAAAAATCTATGTAGGTTAACCCGATAATGCAATATAAATCAAAGCAGAATACTATAACCTATTTCTACTATCAATTTGAAGAAGCTTAAAGATTGAACTGAACAATATAACCAGAAGAAGAAGAATCAATCACAAAATACACATGAAAATACTTTGGGGAAAGGCTCAGCTAAAAACCCCACACTATTGTATTATCATACATGGTGGAAATACATAGGAATTATACAAATCCTTAGCTCTCATAGCTAGCCATTTATTAGTACAATCATCATAGATGCTCATAGTAAATCTTGGCTTCTCTCCAACCTTCCTCTCTGCCCTCCAATCTCCTATTTCCTTGCGTTATTCCGTGTGGATGATTCTCTCTTACCAAGTGGAAAACTAATCCTCAAAAACTGCGCAATCCTCAAGGATAAATCCTTTACTGCATGCATGAGTTTTCTCCATGAGAAAACACATGCAACTGATAGTACACTATCCTTGACTTTAATCTCAACTGGGTCTTTCTCAAAATAGACATGCATGAGTTTTTGATGAGGGAATCTTCAGTTAACTGGAGTAGCACTAGTTGAGTGCATTAATGCATAGACTAACTGTTAACTCACTATTAGTTCCTCAAACAGTTTGGAACTAATTTAATTGGACTTAACTCAGTAAACTGAGTTAACTAATTACAACTCAAATATAACTCAATCTTATCTCCTTAATTTAAGGGATAACTCTTGCATGACTTCGGAAAGACTTCTAACTTGAATTTCTCCAACTAATTAATTTAAAATAAATTAATTAATTATTTCCAAGTAGCTGTTAAGACTAAATTTTATTTTAATTGACAATTTAATTCAAGGACAAATTAAATTCAAGGAAAATTTTAAGAACCCCCCTAAATTTATAAATATAATAAATGGGCGAATCTCCTTGGTATATAGGAAAAATGGAAGGCGATTTTATCAATAATATAATATGTATATATAATTTTTTGGCGAATCTCTCACCAGGCATGGCGAATATTTTACTCAATTATAAAATCTTGTAAGATCTTGGCGAGTCTTTGACTAAATAATAAAACTTTGTAAAGTCCTGGTGAATCTTGGCATAGGCTACATGCTCGTTTAATTCCCCCATTTAAATAGGCTACGTTCCAGGTGAATACCATGGATCAATACCATGTGCCATTTTGGTGAATACCATAGGTCAATACCATGTGCCATTTTTATTTTTATTAATTCTCATATTAGGGTTAATAATGGGATTTTTGCATGGTATTAATAACAATCTAGTCCATGGTATTTGTCCCATAGTATTTTGGCCATAGGTTTCACCTAAATATAACCCATTTTTTGAGTGTTCGTAAATATAAGGTGACTTATGGAGTAAATATAAAAAAATGTTTTATTTGTTTACCATACCTCTCGTTTATTTATATTTTTAGTAATTTACCATACTTCTTTTACAAATATGGTATTTGGCCCATAGGATTCACTTAAATAAAACCTCTTTCTTGAGCCTTCATAAATAGAACGAGGGTTATGGACTAAATATAAAAAGAGGTTTTATTTATTTACGATATGTCTAGTTTATTTATATTTTTATTTATTTACCATACCTTTTGAGTAAGTATAAAAAGCCGTTTTATTTATTTACCATACCTCCACTTTACTTATATTTTTATTTGTTTACACCCTTACATGTATATAAGGTGACTTATGGAGTAAATATAAAAAATGTTTTATTTATTTACCATACCTCTCATTTATTTATATTTTTATTAATTTACCATACCTCTTTTATAAATATGGTATTTGGCCCATAGGATTCACTTAAATAAAACCTATTCTTGAAAATGGGCAAATGGATTCACTTAAATAAAACCTATTCTTGAAAATGGGCGAATGGAAGGTTGTAAGTCCTAATTTCAAGGGCTAAATTTACCTTTTTTACCCTCTCCCTTAAAATAAGGTGGGCTATTTGAGGTGATTTGTAAAAATGTACTATGATACAAAATATTCGCCCACTAGAAATTTAAAACCCCTTAATTTCGCCAAAGGGCGAACATTCGCCCCTAAAATTATCCTTGTTGGAATATTCTTGTTGCCATATTTCAACAACATCAGGTGGAAGTTGTTGAGCTGGAGTTTTCCCAAACTCAAGCATGCTATGTTTTGTCTTATTAGGTTGTCTAGTTGGCTCTACCCATTTTTTTCTTATATGGGTACGAGTGTAAATTGTAATATTTTTTGTAATTAATTTGTAAATGGAATTCTAAATGTCAATATGGGAATGTGAAGAGTCACAACGTAATGTAATGAGTCATTTTGTAAAGAAGTTGAAGTGTCATGAGCGAAGTCTAAAAGTCACAAAGGGGAGTTGAAAATTCACCCCCTCTTATTATAAATACACCCTCATAACTCATGCAAAGGGCTTTTGGCTAGGCTTGGGCTTAGAATAAGGAGCTTGTGAGTTTTGTTAGAGCATTGACTTATTTGTAGCATAGAGAGAGTATATTTATTTGGAGAAGCATGTGATTTTGACTTCATGTTCCACTATTGGGGCTAGTGGCCCTTCAATGGTGTATGCATGATTGCAACTTTCACTTAATAAAAGATCAGAGAAGACACATTTTCATGTGTGTGTTGTGAATATAGTAGGACTATTCTTGTTATGTTTGCAATGCATGTTATTTAAATTTCTCTTATTCTTATGAAATATTTCTCTTATTCTTATGAACTATGCGTGTTGTTGTTTAATTCCATCATTATTAACTCATGAACTACTTTGTATATTGGATTCTGATTTCATTTATGCTCGTGTGTTCCTATCAAGTTGCTTACTATTACAGGATTCTAATGGGCTCACTCATTTTCCCTTTCATGTGTTAGAACCTCCATGCATCACACTTGACTTTCTGCAAGGTCACACACTTTCTCTTACCAAAGTCACTATACATCACTCTATGCATTCTTGCAGCCAAGGCACATCATTAAAACCCATTGCATCGGAAACCAGACCATATTTTGGATGGGACTCCTACACCAAATGGTGTGAGGTCTAATTTGGACTTCATTTCAGGGAGATCCCTTGAATGTTAGTAGGTCCAACACCGTCAACATGACCCTAGTTTACATTATAAAAAGTCATGTATTTTCCTTACAACCTATTATGTGTATAAGTTGCAAATTCACCATATTACTAAAATATGGTATTAGTGCTGCAACTAGTTAGAGATATTATGCTTGACCTAAAAGCCAATAAAATGACTATAAAAATGGTTTAAAATAAATCTATAACATGAGTTTTTGGGCCAAAAACTTGGTAGACTAAATTGCTAAATAGTAATTTGAGAAATTTTTAGTGAAGAGGGAAAAATGACAAGGAAAACAATTAGATGAATAACAATGGCTGAGACTTGAGTTCCATTAAATATCAACTAAATAATAATGCCTTCTTCATTGGATTTACATGTTGAGTGAAAATGACTTAAAGACATGTTTATTAAACCTTTTCCCGTTTTTTTAATGTTGAGAACAAATTTCCATTTGGAACAACAACATTAGAATTATGACTTGTGGAACACGCAATGGAGAAGGTATCCACCGGATGGCTCTCCTATATGTGTCTCATTATCTTAAAGAATTTTCTCCAAGTACTCTTCTTCATAACCTAGGAGAAAGGGGAGGGGTTTGTCGATAATCCTTGAGCTCCAAATTTATAGTGCAACCCCTCACCTCAGGATCAAAGTTATGCAAAAAAAGAAGAAGAGTAAGGTAAATTTGTTTTATTTTCAAATTATCAACTCTAACCTTTGCCCATTGGCATTATTTTTAGATTAAACAAAGGAACAATTTCTTCCATTCATTATATCAAATGACAATAGGATCTCCACTATTCATAAATCTAAGTTGTTGCTTATGGGATCATGCACACTCTTGCACTAGTTGGGAGTAGTGACATATACTCACTTGCGCAAGGTATATATATATTTTTGTGCCCAATGGTCTAGAAACATGGAAAAAATAGTGCACCTATGGGCATTGAGGAGTTATGGAGTTTGAATGTAATCCAAATGGTGTGTTGGGAGAATCATAATGTTGCACTGTCGGTATATGGACAAGTACTCATTTGAGGAATGTAACAGGTAGGGTAAACACTTTTTCTCATCCTAAAAAGGAAAATGATTACCTGCATAGGGCACTACATCGACATTAGTGCCAGGAAATGATACAATAATGACAAGGTAAGTGTAACAAGAGAAGTTACATAGTTATAAATATTGAATAGGGGCTCCAATACCATTTCGTTATCCTTATAAGGATTGTTGTTGAAATGTGTTGACAAGTGAATATGATACTATCTTTCATTCCTGCAAAATTGTAGAGAAAAACTATGCATCTTTTACCAATTTAGAAAATGATAAAGTGCAAAAAATAAGAATTGTACATTAGGTGACAGGGGATGCCATGGTATTTTACACTAAAGCCTTAGATACTTTGGTACATGTTGGAGCAATTTATGTCCTACTAACATTGTTAAGGTCTCTATCTCCCTCAATTGAACTTGTGAATGCCTTACCTTGTCTGCCTAAAATATTTGCAAGGTTTGTCTCTACGGTAAAAGCAAGTTGGTCTACATTGAATTTATTTAAATTGTTTACATATATGACAGACTAGACTAGTTAATCTCAAATACAATAAATTGCAAAAATAGGCACAAAATTGTTTGAGATTTTGACTTAAGGGTGCATCAAGATGTATCTATATTAGATATTGGAGTAAATGAAATTTCTCCCTTCAAAAGATATAACCGCCATGGGTCTCTTGAGTCCTCTACCTCTGAATCCTCTTTGGTCATTACATTATCAATAAGAGTTGCATTAGTTTTCATTTTTCTTGAAAAGTGAATTAGGGCTCGGAATCTATTATTTCTGTTATCTTTCCTCGTATATATTTATTTTCAGTAAGGTGGGTTAACACTAACTTGTATGTTCAAGTATGGTTCATGGGTAAAATTTGGAGGGTCCTATATTTTTAGTCATATATCTCATTCTCATGGTTGTGTTCATTATTTTGTTGATATCCCTGGTGATACTTGCCTTTATGATTACAAACAAAGGAGGGGTATACATTGTTGTAGGAAGAAACTGTGATGAGTACCAACTCAATGATTTCCCTATATGGATGGTGCATTATGTTGAGAATACCAAACATTGGAATAATATTAAAATATTCCATAGTTCTTCCAAATTTTGCAGTTAGTGGGATCAAAATTATGAGGGTGCCTAGTATCTCTAAAGTGCTCATCTCATGCCTCTAGAGGTAAATTTAATTAGAAAGGGAAATATTAGTTATGGTTAAATTTCTCACACATAAACACATATCATTTCACTTCACCTTTTATGTTTTCATTGTTGTCTTAATAATTTTTGATTGAATACATCGGGTTACATGTTCCTATAAGACAACAATATTTGTTTAGCTTGCTAGCTGCTTTGGAATTTAACATGTTATATAGATAGACTAGGTCTATGTCCTTGAACATGGGGATTTGAGTGATGAAACATGCACCAAATGTATAAAATGAATCCAAAAAAATAAATAAAACTAAACTTGTAGATCCCATTCCCAAAACTGTACATTGGGAATCAACTCTTTATAGTAACCACCTCATTGGGTGTGGTGTTACACATTCTAGAATATTTGAAGACATCGTAGTGCACACAACTAATACACATGTGGAAATGGAAAATGAATGGATTTCATTTCTCAAGAATGAATAATAAACTCACTACACTGTTTGAACACATTCAGATTTTGTTTTCAATAAACTGGATACCACTACAATGGGGAGATTTTCAAAGGTATTAATCCAATATTATCAATTATTTGAAGAACCAAATGAATATTTTTAGACAAGTAGGTCCTTCATACAAATACTTTACATTTTTTCTTAACAAAACCTCCGTGTGTTGGAATTTAATTACCTAGATGCAAGTCTTAATGTCCATAATGTTATGCATTTGAGTAGCCATTGCACTTCCTACATGGATGTAATTAGGGGGAAAAACCAAAGATAAATTGAAAATCATGTAAATACCTATGTAGTGCAATATAGCCAAAATGACCTTCTATTTCATACATGTATTTTTAAGTACCAAAATCCTGCAAAAACTTGGCAAGGCCAAAATCTGCAATGTGAAATTCAAAATTGGAATCCAAGAGAATGTTGATGGATCTTATGTCCCTCTGATTGATAAGTGGAGAGAAATTGT
This sequence comes from Pinus tabuliformis, assembly GCA_031772625.1. Lineage (NCBI taxonomy): Eukaryota > Viridiplantae > Streptophyta > Pinopsida > Pinales > Pinaceae > Pinus > Pinus tabuliformis. The sequence continues at coordinate 1,396,269,476 of CM062817.1, read as the reverse complement.
GATGAAGGTAGAAACGTCCCTTGGCAACCTCTAGTGCAATCTCATATCTTGTATCCCAGTGAACATGACCACCCATTTTCACATGCAAAATCTCTCCTTGCAAGCTTCTATTAGGCATGTATTCATATAAAAGCATAGAAGAAGCGAGGTCTCACAATGTGGTGATGGAATATTCTACCCAATGTTTGGATATCTGTAAAAAACCCATGATCATGTGAAGAAGACTATGGAAGATTCTACCCAATGTTTGTATCCATTCTAAAAACCCATGATCATGTGAAGAACATCTGCCTATATTTGGAAGCCTTTTCAGAACAATTTCTTCTCCACTAAGGATAACGCCCTAGTATAATATTCCTATCCCTTCTCCTTTACCTATAATGTTCCCTCCCTTTAACCTCTCAATCACATCATCACAGGAAAAATCCAATCTCAGGAATGCAGTCAACTTCCATTACCACTGAGAAGAAGGATTTGCAAACTAGAGAAGTTTCCTATGGAGTCCAAAAGTGGACCAGGCCCTATGGATTCTGGAGAAAGATGAAGGGAGAATAAAAGTCTAGCTATATCTTGTGAAAGACAAATCCCTCTCGGCATACATACGAAGCTTTTCCCAAAGCATGTTCTAGGTAGACAATTCCATTGGGGCACGAAAATGCTAAATTGCTGAAGGTAGGTCTTTAGGAAGTTCTTACTTACAAACATGAAATTTGTTGAGCACTTTCATAGCCCAGAATTTTTGATCCCATAGCTAATTGATAATTATTGTTCCAACAAGGAAGGAAGTTTGGCGCTAGACAAACCTTAGGTTGAGGCCAGACAAACCTTAACCTTGCAGACCAAATGAGATGAGTATAATAGCCTATGGGAGGGGCTAGATATCGGTCTTAAAAGCATGGGCCCGACTATCGATCAGATGGGATTCTCCTTTTCCTTACCTATTCTATGAATGAAAACTCTAACTCCTCGCAAAACAAAATCCCCACGCAGTCTCTAATCCCATCCATTCACAACTAAGAATAAGATTTCGAACAAGGATGAAGAAGCAGATGCCTTCATCTAGTTGTAAATTTGTGCTTGTAACCTTTGAGTCCCACCTATAGGAGGAGGTGGATTCCCTTGCCCAGAAGAAGCAGAGGAGGACCGCTCCCTCTGAGAGGAAGGGGAGTAGTGAGCTACTGCAAATCAAAAAAATAAATAGACACCAAAGGACTAGGGAAATAAAGGAAAAGAAGTGACAAAACTAAAAATAATAATTTAAGAGAAAACAATTTTTTTTAAGATGAAATTAGTTTAAGAAAAATTGAAAATTTTAAGATGAAATGATAATTTAGTCTTAAATAAATGTCTTAAAATCCCTCTTTTTGTAGCAGTGGCACTATTAGTTTAACATTGACCATGCAACTTATATTGTTTAACTTTGAAAAAATATTGTTTTTTCAATATCAATAAAAAAATCTATTTTGAAACATTTGGTTGAACCATAAAGTGAAGGTCTTATTGTAGAATTTGCATAATATAATTCCATGTGGATAATTGTTTCGCCTATTTTAATATTTACATGAAAACCATCCAAAATTAAAAGACATTGTTTAAACATGCTACCTTTCAGAGTTTTTGGCCTACCTAATATTTTTTGGCCAAATCTTAATTTTTGTTGTCTAAAATGGGTTTTCGACTGCATGTATAGATTTAGCACTCTAAAAAACCCCTAGGGCAATCAAATTGCGGAGAGTTTAAAAATCATATTACAAAAAATGCTCATTGAATTATTTTGGGAAAAATAGATTGGAAAATATGTTTAAACCTTCCAAAACATAAAATAGATAGATTACAACAAATTAAAACTATTAAAAATTGTTCTTAATCAAGTAAATAAGTTGGTTTTTGTGTGTGTATATATGTAAACTCTATATTATGTAGGAAGGATATTGCACATCTAACCACATCTCAAATCCATATTATGTACGAAAGGAAATTATACATTTAGCTCATATGTAAACTAGTATTAAGATTTAAATATTTTACTTAGATATTGAAATATTATATTTATAAATGATATTCAATCTTTTATTGAAATTTCATATTATTGTTCTTTTAAATTAATTTTAAATAACATTTATACCTTTATTTTAAGTACAAAAATAATTATATATCTTTTTCGCATGGAATAACATAATATTTCAATTACAGTATAAGTTTAAATATTTTATTTTGAAAAACATTAAAATATTTTTAGAAAAGAAGAAATACACATTTTCCAATATCTCTATGCTTAGTAATTTTTTTTTTAAATTTTTAATTATTTATGCTAACAGTAATTACTATACATTCAACGTAGGGGGGAACTCAATTGGTGACCATTGTGTTATGAAGTAATATGTCAATTGTGAGAATCAAGGTTCAAATCCCCCCATGGGTGTTTACCCCACAAAAAATAATAATAATAAGCATACTGTGAAATTGGAGAAGGAAATTATTTAAAATATGTTCCTACTCGGGATAATATTTAGCTTTGAATAATTTCTAAATCATCCCTCTATTGCTAATAAAATCGATACTATAATATAGTTCCATACCATTTTTGGTGACTTCCATTATTGTCATCACTGATTGAATCAATGAGTGGGCATGCTAGGAGGGGTGTGAACCCCTCATATATAGCGACTGTGATAGGGAATCACGAATCCAATCCAATCCAAGTGGATCAAGCACTAGTAAGGGAAATGACAATACTGAGGACAAGACTATCTTTGTAGCTTAATTGAAATCTCACCTTAAATGAAGACGTCTTCCTAAAGTTGTGGTAATCCCTAAGTATGTGGTTCCAAACAATAAGTTGGAAGGATATAGTCAATACATGAAGGATCATCTACTCATCTGAAAGTTCATAATTATCTAGCCTCTTGAGAGATATCTTTTTAAATGGATTGAGAATGAATGGAAACCCAAGAGTCATGTAGATTTTAAACTCAGGGAAAAAGGTTTTTTCATAATGATATTCTCTAGTATGGAAGATAAGGCTTAGGTCTTTGAAAAAATACCATATTTTTTCAATAATGTGGGTTTGTTCATGAGGTTTTAGGAGGAGTGTTACAATCTATAGAAGGAACAATTCCTAGTGGCCCCAGTATGGGTGAAATTGTTTTCTCTACTAGAAAATTTATGGGTTCCAACAATTCTTGAATGTATTGGTAAATCCATTGGAAAATTTGTTAGAAACTTGAATGTTAGAAAAATAGGTTGATATACCTCCTATGCTAAGATTTCCATTCACATGAATATATAACAACCTTTGCCGACATTAGTAGAGACTGATTACCATGATGAGGTATGACAAAAACCTCTTGGCTATGAACATGTTCCCCTCAAGTGTAGGATATTCCATGGGTATGGGAATATTTTCTATGATTTCCCACTAAATAAAGCTAAAATGAAGAAAACAATTGGAAAATATGACTCTTGAGGGTTTTAGAACGTGGTTAGTAAAAGGAAAAACCATAAAAGTCAACAAGGCACAACAACAACAAATGAGATCCCAACAAAAAATAAATATGTCTTGCTCTCAACCCAAGAAGGTAACCTAGAAATTCTAGAGGATCTAACGAACTTGGATCAAGAAGGGACAATTCCCTTGAGAAAGCAATGCCAAAGAAAAAACCTCAAAGGCTTTGTTAGAAATCCCGAATCAGGAGAAAACACCCATGGTTGAAAGGGAAAGAATGGGAACAAAGGAGATTGGGGAAATCTCAGTAATGAGGGACAAATATTAGCTAGTATAGTAGTAGAATGTAGACATTGGATCTGACGTTTATTCTAGACCAACAAAAATATCAATTCTAGGAGCTCTATAAAATCTAAAAACCCTAGGCAGACTAGGAACTGAGAAATAGGAAACAGCTAATATGGGATTAGGAGTTCAAGACCAAAATGGTTAGGATAATGGTTTGACACCCAAAGTAACTAGAAGAAGAGGACTTAGAACCACTAGAGAATCAATCCAAATGGTTGGCGATCTTCTCACTATAACATCCCTGGGTTGATTTTCCATGTAAATAAATTAAACCAAGGTCATGGGACACGTATTCCAAGATGAATGAGGGGGAAAACATTGTAGTGTTCATCACTTGTGATTTATTATTGACTATGGAAATTTTCATTGGCATTGGAAAAAGGCAAAAGGAAATAAATGTTAATTAATTAAAATAAATAAAGGAAAATAGGAGAAAAGGAAGATGAAGAGATGAGAATATGCATTCAAGAGAAAACGAAGGAAAATGAATGAAAACAAAAAGGAAAAGGAAACAAAAGGAGAGTAATTACATTCTATATCTCTCTTAGTCACTTTTTCACTCTTAGACACTTACACTTTGGGAGCATTCTTGCATTCACTTGGAAATACAAGCATTGTCACTTGGACTTGGAGAAAAAGAGCACTTGGAGAAAAGAAAGCAGAAACGAAAATGAATTTGTGTGCAACGAAGGAGAAGGTTGTAAAATAAATTATAGTAGGATAATGTTTCACGTAACGGCTTGCATATGTGACTTCCTTTCTGAAATTTGGATGGATGGTACATGTATTTGGTTATTTGGTCACTATGTTTTCATTGACATGGCATTTTCTTGGATTGATAGTGGTTTCATTCTTGCCTTTCCATTTCTTATATATACATGATGTAGTGGGTTCCATATTTTTATTAATATTTAGGTGGTTGATAGACTTTGGATCCTAGTTGAGGTGGTATTGGGAAAATACCCAAGGGTTTAGGGTGGAAATGGTGCTTCTCCTAGAACTCTTGGCGGATGGGTGGAGATAGGAAAATTCCCCTGGGTATGGTGAAGAAAATCGAAAGGCATCCAAAATTATTTTGGTGCTAGTGATTTCTAGACCAGTTTCGGTGAAATCGTCGTGGTTTAAGGTAGAGGTGGTTTAGGTGATAGATTCTGTGGTTGGTTTTGTTTTGTTTTATCCCATATGATCCCATATTCATGCTTTGAATATGGCACTGGGGTGATTGATTTAAAGAGAGATTTGGTTCAGCCTAATATATGGTCAAGTGGTACGTGGAAGTACCTGACTTGGTTGGCACTATGCATTTGTTAATATGTGTTATTCTTTATTGATGATTAATGAACATAATTGTTGATTTACTGTCGTTTATATGACTAGTTTGTCATGGACTCATTCTGGTTAAATGTTGGTTACATGCATGGTATATTACTTATTATATTATGTGCCCTTTATGTAGGTCTAATTCATGGTTTGATGGCTCATGGTTGATTTATATGAATGCATGTGCTAATTTTTGTTTTGTTGTAGCTAGTAAAAGAGGGAAGTAAGCCTTCTTGAGGAAATTCTGATGAAACTAATGAATCAATGAATAGATATGAATTAATGACCCATAGGTACATTTTTTTACAAATTGTTTTTATAAATGAATAACTTGGACCATCAAATTTCTAGGGTCATAACATTTCCATACGATCTCCATATAATTATCATAATACCTCGTTTCGACACTTTTCCGATCTCTTTGTTTTCCCTGAAAATGTCATTTAGGCCCTCAAAATGACCTCTGAAGTTTAGGACCTGAAAAACTACCAAAAATATAAAGTTGCATTAAATTTAAGGAAACAAAGCTAAAAGGAAAGAGTGTTGGATCAAGTTAGGATGATAATAGTGTGAGCATGTGTCATTGGGTGTTTGTAGTCGGTTCTAGACATGTGAACCCCATTTTCCATAAGTTCATATTAGAAATAGGCTCATGCATAGTAACTATCATCTCATGTTTACTCTGGTGAGTAAGTTAAAGGGGGTAAAATGTGGGGTGGGGAGTTACAGGGTGGTATCATAGAAAAGTTGCAACACTAGACCTTAGGGTGAATTCAGATTTTTATGCATGCATGTCAATTGTTTATATGTTTATTGTGCAAGCATGTTAACTAATTATTGTTATGGTTATGATATCCATGTATGAGATGGTATTCTTGTGATGTTTTATTATGCTAATATGGATTGGCCTGTGTAGATGCAATAACCCCCCCTGAGATACATTTAGGTATGATTTTTATTATGTTTTTAGTTAACTAACAATGGAATATTGAAACAATAGAAGGTGATGTGATGAAGAGAATAATAGTTGGGTACAATTCATATGACTCTTTGTACAAGCCCTAAGAGACATTGGTAGGATGGGAGAGATCAGTTGAGAATCAGGGAAAGGGATACTCTCTTAGTTTGGCAGATACATTGAGAGGTTTGAAGGCTTAAATCACGAGTTTCTAGAAAAACAATGAGGCATAAGAAAGGATTATCAGAGATCAAGAAATGCAAGCTGAGGTTAATGCAGTCATCCTATAGAACCTTTCATATTTACAAAATCAGGGACAACTGGGGATTAGTCATGGGGACAGATAAGAAGAAGAAACTAACAATGTGGATGGAAGTAGGTCATAGAAAGGGTACAGGGTGGACATAAATGATATAGTAAAAGGTGGAAGATACTTGGATACACCTGAGAGGAGGAATATAACTCATGGATTTTATTCTAGCTTTGGTTCTGAGAGACATCATCATCATCACCGCCAACATCCTTGTAGGAGGAGTGAGAAGGGATACTTTCCTGAGGAGTTAAATAAATCCAAGCCTCCTACTTCTGGTGGACAAATGAAGAAATCAGAAGATGTAGAAGCATGCTTTCTTGGGATTAAGAAACTCTTTATATTGCATGATTACTCAAAGAACATGAAAGCCATTTAGATACCTTTAGTCTCAAGGGAAAATCATATATCTGGTGGGAAGGTGTTAAGCATGTCAGATGGATTATAGAAGAGGAGCTGATTTTGGATGAGTTTTAACGACTCTTCATGAAGAAGTATATGTTTGAGATATTATGACGGAAATGCCAAGAAATTTTATGAGCTTGGGATGGGTTCCATGATAGACGAATATTTCATAACCAAATTTCTAGAGCTATTGAGATATGTTCCTTATTTCAAGGATGAGAAAGCGAAGATCCAAAGGATCATCAATGGATTACCATTGGAATTCAAAGACTAGATTGAGTTTGATGAGCCTCGGTCATTAGAGAAAGCCATCAGCAAGCCAAAGCATTGTTATGAGTAGTCAAAGTGCAAAACTAAGTCCAATCGTGACTGGTATGTGTTGAAGCCTCAAAATTCGTTGCGACAACATGGGGGATAACCACCCAGTCTAGACCTTGAAAGCAACTTCTTTTATGTTTGGTATAGTGACTCCAACTGGGGATAATGGGAGCAATTTCACAGAGATGATTGATTTGATGATGTTGTTGGGGTGATATAAGATGTAACAAGGAATGATTCAACTAAGTATAATCTAATCTAAATAATAAACACATGAATATATCTTAATCTAACAATATCTAAACATAAATATACCCGGGAATAAACTAAGGTATGTGATCTACAAAGATGTCTCAAAGAAATTGGTAATAAAGATCATTCAACTGCCAAAAGAAATGAAACTGTTTAATGATAATTGTTTTGAATAAATAGTTAGACAAAAAAATTGAGAAAATTGTATCCCATATAATAATTGTTCATGTATTCAAAATGGAATCAGAGTTAAAACATCATATAAAAGTGCAATAATGCAGAACTACAACTTAGATTTTCATACATAAGACAATCAAAAGAAAGAGTATTGCTAATGCATAAATAAAACACAATCATTCGATAGAAGTACCATATATGAAAGGTGATGCTCATGGGCTAAGCAATATTGATCCAATTTCATCCAATCAAATACACTCTAAGAGTACAGGATTGTAATTTCAGTAGAGCATGCTCGATATTCAAAGAAAAATAGATCTTGTTCCATCAATTTCATCAAAACCTTCCCAAAAATACAAAAGTGTAATGTCTTCAAAAGTGTTTTTGATGAAATTCTGGACCCCTATCTAAATGCATGAGAGGGGTTTAAATACTAAAATACATGCCTCAAAAATAGATTATTAATTACAAAAAATGCTAAGGAGGTTTCAAACAACCTTCCTCAGAGTAAGCAAAAATAAAACTAAAAATAGAACTAAACTAATGACAAGCTCCTTTCAACTTGAACTATCTTAGTCAACTAACTTGATCTTTGAGATTGCAAATGTCTATCATTGGTTTGAGCTAAGGTGGCTGGCCGATTGTGGATTTTAACTATCCAGTAAATATGGCATCTGACAAAACTGGCATCATATTTTGTGCCGAGGTAGTTAAACATCGCAGAGTCATCCACTGGCTATGTGGTTTTACTAGAACTGCCTTTATGTCTCCCAATCCATTTTGGTCAGCTGTTTAATTGCTTCTTACTTGGTCTGTGTTGTCTATTTCCATTGTTGCTCTAGTTGTTTGATATTTGGTAGAAACCCTGGTATGCACTCTTTCAAAAGGTTAACGCTTTGGAGGTTTTCATTAATGAATTCTATTATACTTTTTGCTGCACCTGTTGCTATTTATATCACCCTTTCTACCTGTTTTAACCATGTATCCCAATTTGTAAACAGAATGCCTTTATGGGATTCTTCTATTTTTGGTAGGTCAATATTTCTTCCCTCATCAGATTCCTACCAGGTAATAAATTCAAAAATATTTTTATGTATTTATTCATATTCAAACCTCATATCAGTCATTTGGTTTTTTCAAGTTATCACTTGTCTCACAATAAGGATTAATCTGTGAGATTTTCTGGCAGAACATTTCTTCTTGCTATATTAATAGGGAATTTAGCTTGATTTCTTCTTTGATGAACTCGCCATTTTGAGGGTTATCTTTAAATCTATCCACCATGGCTTGCATTTGGCGAATCTACGAATCCTTTTATGATAATATGGCCTGGTGTTGTAACCTCATTTTCTTGAATTCCCTCTGAAGTTGAGCTACATGTTTTTCTGCTTGCTGATTATTTTTTCCTTGTTATAATTGTTGTTCAAGAAAAATAATTTTCTATTTTTTTTTTTCTTTTAGCAATAGTTGGACTTCTGTTACTTTATCAATGGTCATTGTGGCATAAGCTCCTGCAAACTGTGACAACTTCGTAATATTTTCTGATGGGTCAATAGGAGTGTCCTTCCACACAAAATCCATTGGTTCGTTCTCTAGAGTTGCAATAATCGTGGTGTCTAGCTTCCTATTTTTTCTTTGTCTTTTAACTACAACCTTATGAGTAGGACTGTAGAATATATCTAATGGAGGTATCTCGTCAATTTTGAAGACAATTTTAGAAGTAAGAAAAGCAGGAATAACCTCAATATCTTGAGTATTTGTAGACCCTTGTTACGTTGTCTTTGGATTTTCTTTGTGCTGAGCCTGTTTGGGGGTTTGCAATTCAGATGTTTCCTTAAGATTTGTGCCTATTTGGAGCTTCTTATTGAATTTCTTCCATTCTTTGTCTAGTCAATGACTGGAATCTTCCCTGATTGAGCTGAAGTGGAACGAACCTTTGTTTGCTTCTTGGCCAAGGCCTGTTCGAACGTTTCCTCGGTATTTCCTTCTATATCTTTCTCAGAATATTTATTAGGATTTTTGTCTCCATTATGAGATTCTTGTTCTGAGTGTTTTGACTCATGAGTCAACTTCTCTTGGGTATCCTCATCAGAATTTTCCTTTGAACTTCCCTCCCAGCTTACGCAAGGAGACGGTTCTCTTATTGGTTCAATATGTAATAGGTCCAATGGGACCTTTAACAATAGTTTATTCTTATATACATGAAAAACATTAATATCATCTGGGCTTAACTATAATGATGCCAAATGTAGGACCTGTGCAAATGTTTCGGCTCCTTGAAAGAGGTCATCAAAGAGATCCTCTTCATGAGTAAACTGTTTGACTTTAACCATAGTGGTAAAGTCTTTAGCAACTTGATTTGGGTCATATTGTCTCCCTGGAACTGTGGCCAATTTCAGAGACATAATAATCTCTACTTATTTTACTATGTGCCCATAGTCATGTAGTGTGAAAGTGCCACATTATAATGGGAAGGCTGGCCAAATGGCTTTCTTCTGTTCCCTCAAGCCTTTGGTTAAATCGCCCTCCCTTGTTGTCTTGTAAGCTATCTCTTTGGCCAATGGCTTATCTGGAACATAATATGGGAAGACGTGTGGAAGAACAATGCTCCCAAAAACTCTGATATAGGTGAACGTTTCTTCACCGAACCATCTTGCAACTGGCAAGATGTCTATCTTGGATTCTTCAAAAAACCTAGGGGTTGTTCTATCAAAAATGGTTTTATGAATAGGCAGCATAATACCCTGGAAGATTTTGTAAAAATAGGGATTGAATTGGGATTCCCACAAGATTTTATGGTATACATCGATGGGGAGAGGGTTCTGTATAGTCCACTTCTACCCCATGTTTGGAAATTGAGAAAAAAATAAATCGTGTCCATAACATAAGCACTCATGAAGAAAGGGGAAAAAATTCTTGACAAAACACTTCTCTTTTGTTTATATTCCCTAATAGCCATTTTTAAATTATCTGATAAAATCTGACTCCAGTTTGTAATTGTTGCATTAACTGCTGTATCAATTAATGGAAGCCACTCTATAGAAAATTTGGTACTACCAGCTTTACCAAATAATCTACACAACATCGCAGTTGCGAAATTATGTGGGGAAGAGAGGGATGCTCTTTGGCACATACCAGATTTCTCTCGTTTGAGTTTTCCTCTGCTTGACCTCCAGGTCTGTGTAATGTCCAATGGGTCCTCATTCTCTTTGGCGAAATTTTCAAGGAAACCTTTCTTATAGAGATTTTGAGGCTCTAGTAGATGGTACATTTGGCACAATTTGTCTGGTGTGAAAGACCCCATTACCTCATGTCTTGAATTCTTGAAAGTTCTGTCTAAGAAATCTACATCATGAATCACCCATTTTACCATATTTGTGTATGGTAATATCTTAGGTCTTTCTGTTGTTCTATGTAAAAATGAACATGCTGCCTCAAAGTAGGTAACGTCTGATGATTCTTCGACATCATTTGTTTCCTTTGTTTCCAGTGGCATGGGTTTCTCTTCTTCCAGTAGGTTATACATAGCTTCCCAAGATGTGGTTCCTCCATCTTTGTTGCAAGTGGTATCGAAGAAAAGTGGTATCATGTCTGATTTCTCAGATGCAGTAGCTTTTCCCTTCTTCACCATCTTTTCCAACATTGTTTTCTTCGGAGGTTCCCTGGAATGGAGCAATGGAGATTATAAGATAAACAGAGAGCGAAAAAGACAGTGAAAATTCAATGATACAATTAATTTCGAAAGGTGACAAGGAAGAAGATTTTATTCAAAAATGCAGAGGAAAGATATCAAATCACATCGAGCAGTTTCAAACATAAATGCCATTAAAACTCATTAAATATGCACTAAGATCTTTTATCATGGTCTTTTTTATCATTTAAGCCATTCCATCACAAACATGCAAGGAAAAAATTTAAGGTCAGGAGTTTAAAGTGCGAACTATCGATTATGCGATTGCGATAAAGATTATCACAATATTGCAAATCTGAATATCACATTTTTTATTATGCGTTATTTCAGAGTTGTTTAGAATTTTGCCAGATGCGATGTGAGTGGTGTACCTTTTATCGTTTAAAGAGAACTTTGCTTAAATGAATAGTTATTGCATAAAGTGACCTTTTACTATGCGCTGGATTTAACCAAAGTTTATAACATTTATCGCATACTTTCATCAGGTCTGGGTCATATTGCATTTCACAAACTTTCATAGTTTACAAGATTGGTCTATGAGTAAAGCATCGAGATGCAATGAATTTTGGCTTGTTATTTCGCAATATCACAATTCACATATTTTAAAGGTTTTTTTTAGTTCTTTTTTTTGTGAATTCCGATATGCGATTGCGACAAGCACTTTATTATGCAAGAAATACTTTAAGTCTTAGTTTTAAATAAAAGTTTAATGATATCATAAGTTTATTACGGTGATCCCTTCTTATCGAAAATCGAAAATCCCGGTTGGTTAATTAACCTTTAACACACATGATCCGAAGATATGCGATAAATCGAGAATTGCTAGTCACAAAGGGGTTTGGCTTGATATCTTAATTTATTCCTAAGAATTCAAAAAGAAAGTGCTTAAGTGTTAATTTTTTTGGAGAATTTTTTATAAAGGGTCCCCATTTATCAATAGAATATTAACTATTAAATCAATAAATGGGGGGGTTTTTGAACATTACAACAGAATGGTAGTGAGGAAACTAAAGGAAAATGGCTCAATAAGGAGGAAGATCTTAGGATGCAAGTGACAAGGAAAATGTGGCACCTAATAAGATGTTCAATGCAACAGAGATAGGAAATGGGTCTCAAACTGAGGAGAAAAAAAATAAAGGCGATGGTACAAAACCTTTGAGGTGTTATACCTACGGTGGAGACCATTGTAAGAGGGATTTTCCATCACATCACTGTGGAAGGCGTCAGATTTGCAGTGATTAGGAAGTGAAAATAGTTTGGGATGTAGGTCAAAGAATTCCTAAGATCTATGCAACAATGGATAACATGAAGGAAGTTCATCATAAATCCATTATCAAGATGGAAGGTAGGCTTTGTGATCAAGTTGTTTCTATTTTGATTGATCCTGGATCAAATTATAGTTATATTAGTCTTGACTTGGTTGATCAGTGCCAGTTGAATAAGGAAGGGCATGTTGAATCTTGGTTGGTGTAGTTAGCGATAGGGACTAAGAGAACATTTCATCACTGGGTGAGATCTTGTGCATTTGAGCTTAATGTTATGGCTACATCAACACATCTAAATATTTTTCCTTTGGGTTCATCTAACATGTTTTCTAGCATGAACTAGATTTTCATTCATAAGACTAAGGTGGATTTCTATGAGAAGGCCATTGAGCGTTTGGATGATGATGGAGAAGAGATAGTAATGAAGGGAAAGAAGAAGTCTACATCAGTGGGAATGGTTACACCAATGCAAGTTAAGCACAACCATATGAAAGGATGCTTATTGTTTGCAGTAAATGTTTCCAGTGACAATGGGAAGGAAGATGAGGATGATGGAGTCCTGAGTTGCAACAGATTCAGGATGTGTTTCTTGCATACATTTGAGAGTTTTCATCTCATAGGGAGGTGGATTTATCTATTTATTTGATACTAGTAGTAGCACCAACATCTAACGCAGCTTATAGGTTGAGTATTCCAGAGTTGGTGGAACTAAAGTTACAGCTTAAATAAATGCTTGATTAGGGATACATAAGCCAAAGTGTATCTCCTTGGGGAGCACCAATGTTGTTTATAAGGAAGAAGGATAGATATCTCATATTGTGCATTGATTAAGGGAAGTTGAATAAGGTGAAAATTAAGAATAGGTATTCATTTCCATGGATTGATGACTTGTTTGATCACTTGAAGGGAGAAACAATATTTTCGAAGATTGATCTAAGATTAAGATATCATTAGGAGGGCATCAAATAAGAAGACATCTACAAGAATGTATTATGTACAAGTTATGTGTACTATGAGTTTGTGGTGGTTTTTTTTTGTCTTATCAATGCTCCAATCACCTTCAAGTGTATGATGAATATTGTTTTGCACCCTTACGTGGATAATTTTGTGATAGTCTTTGATGATGATATATTGGTACATTCAAAGAATGAGGAGGATCGTGCATAACACTTGGAAATAGTGTTGAGATTGTTGAGAGTGGATAAGCTATATTCCAAGCTCAACAAGTGAAATTTATTTCAGTCTTATATTCATTACTTGGGACATTTTGTCTCCATGGAAGGAATAACAGTGGATCCAAAATGTATTAAATATATAATGGAGTAGCCACTCCAAGAAATGTCGATGAAGTTAGGTCATTCATGGGTTTAGCAGGTTATTACAAGCGGTTCATAAAAATCTTCTCCAATATTAGCTATCCTATTACATATTTGTAGAAGAAAGGAAATAATATTGAATGGACTGAGGAGTGTGCAACTAGTTTGAATCAGTTGAAGCAAATTCTTTACAATGGTTTAGTTTTGAATATTGCATATCTCGATAAGGAGTTTGTGGTTTTTACAGATGCTTTCAAGGAAGGACTTGGTGGAGTCCTGATGCAGGAAGGGTAGGTGGTTTTCTATGAATCAAGGAAGTTGAATGAGAATGAGAAGAACTACGTGACTCATGATATTGAGTTGGAAAAAATCATTCATGCATTAAAGATGTGGAGAAATTATCTCCTTGGAAGAATATTTTCATTGATGAGTGATCATAGCGGACTGAGGTAATTATTTCACCAACCCAATCTAAATGCAAGGCATGAAAGATGGTTGGATACTCTTAGTGAGTTTGATTTTGAGATCATATAAATTAAAGGTAAGGAGGATCAAGTTGCGGATTCTTTCAGTAGGAGAGTGCAGGTGAATCATATTTTAGTTGTGAGCTCTTATGGGATATATTTATAGGAGAAAATATTACATGAAGGGAAAAATGATCAAAAGTACCAACAATTGAGGTAGATATTACAACAACAGAGTGAAAGTGATCAGGATGAGGAGTATCACCTCTCAGAAAATGACTTGGTTAAATCCATGAGTAGGATTTATGTGCTAGATAGTAGTGAGTTGAAGAAGATTATCTTGAGAGAGTTTCACGTCAAGCTATATTCAAGCCACCTAGTATACCATCATACTTTGAAATTTATCAAGAAGATCTAATATTGGATGAATTTGAAGAAACATGTGGCTAATATTGTTGCAAGGTGCTTGGACTTTCAGTAGGTGAAAGATGAATGAAAGACTCCAACTGATCTATTGCAACCTTTTCCAATTCTAGAATGGAATTTAATGAGAGGTCATTTCCATAGACTTCATTACTGGATTTCCAAAGACATAACATGATTCCATCATGGTTATGGTTGATAGGTTGAGCAAGGTGACTCACTTCTTTGTAGTGAATTCTACAAATTTAGCTAGTGAAGTGGTTCATATCTTCATCATGGAGATAGTGAGGTTGCATGGAGTTCTCAAGAAGATTATATAAAATAGAGATGCCAAGTTAACTTCATGTTTTTTAAGGAGCTGTTTGTAGGATTGGGAACATAGTTAGCTTTTAGCACAACTTACCATCTGTAGATAGATAGGCAGACAAAAAGTGTTAACAAGATTATTGAGGATATGTTGAGAATGTATTTCATGCATCAACATATGAAATTGGAGGAGTAAATTCAATTAGTGGAGTTTTCTTACAATAATGGATATCAAGATTCCTTGAAGATGAGTCCATTTGAGGTTCTCTACAAGAAAATTTGTAATACTCCTATCATCTAGAGTGATCCAATGAATAGGGTGCTAATTGGACCATATATGTTTGTAGAGATGGAGAAGAGATACAGGTTATAAAAAGGAACTTAAGGGAAACATAGTACAAACAAAATAATTATGCAAATAATCACAGAGCATTCAAGGAGTTTCAGGTTGGAGAGCATGTGTACTTTCTCATCAAGCCCAAGAGGATCATCTTTGTAAATGCCTCCTCCCACAGTTACCCCTTTCACTGGTTTTCCTCGAGTAAACATGAGTTGAGGGTCACTATGATAAGACTCAACCTCGTATATGACCTTAAGGAAATGGAGTCGAAAAATTAAGACCTTACAGACTTCCCTCAAGTGTTACAGGACCTCTAGGAGCTACCCAACCCCTCCAAGTGTCCAACCCATGAGATAACTCTCTTTTTCATTGACTTGGGTTCTCAGTCGCTCCATTGAAAAGACCTCTAAGTGAATGTAAGCCTCCAGTCACTCTGATATTCCTACTTCCCAGCGACTATGGATTTTTTCAGTCAGTTCTGTGTAAGTGACCCTGAATTCTAAGCCACCATTTTAGGGATAGGACTTAAGCCTCTGCCCATAACTCAATGAAACTTCCATAAATGATAAATAACATAGAAAAAAATATTATAAGCCAAAAAGTTGATCAAGCACTTGACCTGACCCCTCCCAACTAGGACATCCATTTCGTCAAACACATGATGAACATGTGACCTACAGGTCATTAATGCATATATGAAAATAGGGATCTGAAACTTATCTGAGGATTAACAAGAAGGACCAATGCCTTCTCACAATAGATTCCATAACACCAATTAGGTGTTAAATTCATTAACCAAACATTCATTAATTAAAATGTGATAAGATTCATAATTGAATATGTCATACAACCATTCTTATGACCAACAAATAACCAGGTAGATAACAATGATACAACGACCATTAATTCCACATATTAGCAAGTATAATTACTCATAAAAAAAATAGGAACTTAGATCTTATTAACCATATGAAAAATCCAACCAAGTCAAGGATTTCCACGTACACCCGACCAGAGATTGAGCTAAGTTGAATCTTTCTTTCAGTTGATCATCCCCATGCTATATTCCTAGCATGAATGTGGGATCTCATGGGATAAACCAATCCATAAAAAATGCGGGGAATCTGAAGGTTAAACCACCTCCACCCTCACCATACTGTGATCTCACCTAAATCGGTCCTAATATCACAAAAGGAAAATAAGCTTGGATGCCTCGAAATTTCTTCACGATCCCTTAAGGATTTTTCTTGTCTCCATCCCCCTATTGAGGGCTTCCAGGGGAAACCCATATCCACCGCCAACCATTGTTATTTTCTTGAGACAACCTCACTTGGATAAAAAACCTTATAGCAATCCAAAGCTCAACCAAGAAAGAATCACATCCAACCATGGTTGTCCGAAAGTGGCAAGGCAAGGCTAAAACCATTGTCAAAAGCCGACAAAACCCATGCCAATGATATAAAATGAACCAAATAAACACATGCACATACCATGCATGAAAAAACAAGCTAGGAAATCATACTTGAAACATGTTACCTATAATTATTCTCACTCAAGCTACTTGATCCAACATTTCCTTGCTTGATTCTTGCTTTCCTTTGATTTCCTTTTCCTTCCTTTTATTCCCTTTCTTTCCTTCTCCTCTTGGTGCTCTTCTCCTATTTGAGTCTAATTCCAAATCAAAATTGAAAAAAGGCCCCAAACAGATGCTCTGATGTATTTTTATTATTGATGTCCCTAATTTCTTCATTTTCCTTAATTTTCCTTCAATTTCCTCCTCACATGTAAGTTGTGATCTTTCACCTCCCTTTTCTCCTATTTTCCTTGATTTTAATAAATAAAATACCAAATAATGCCCTTTTTCTTTTTCAAAGCCTTTTCCATTTCCTTTATCAATTTCTCCTTCACCATAATAAATAACAATTTATGCCCACTAGGATGCTTTTCGCAACATTCAATTTGGAATATGTGCCCCATGACCTTGGTCTCATTTTTCCTTTATTAACTTTATTATATGAAATTTTAACCTTGGTTTGTTACATACCCCTCCATCTTAGGGGAACACCATCCTTGATGTTTAATGACACCTACAAATAACAAAACCACTGAAAACCAAAACATAATGCCCATGGAGATTTATAACCGATCTCGTTGCAGTATTTATAATGAACAACTTGCTAAAAAGAAAAACCATCATGACAATAGGGCAACCATACTACTTATTTCAGCTTTATAACACAACTCATTGCAGTATTTACAGGATAAACCATGCATAAATATGTACAAATACCAAAAAAACGTTTGCCTCCACCAAAAAAGAATGAAGGATACATAGCCCACATCTGATCAACCATCTCCCATGTAGCTTCATCTAGCCAAAAGTGCTTCCACTACACTTTAACCTGCTCGATTGCTCTGTTCCTAAGCATGAGTTGTTTTAGCTGAAACATGCACTGAGGTTCCAACTAGAATTCTCTTTCTAGTTCCACCTGCAATAATAACCATTCAATAACATTATAAACATCCTTTACATATCTCTTAAGAAATGAAACATGGAAAACATAATGGAATTTCACTGTCGGAGTCGGTGCAAGTATGTAGGCCACTGGTCCAATCGTCTCAAGGATCTCGAAAACCTGCAATACGATGGATCTAGCTTGGCACATGATCTAATCCTCAAGGAGATCTTCTTGTGCTTGATGCAAAAATATACATTCTCCGCAACTTAAAACTCCTTAAATGCCCTGTGCTGGTCTGCATAACTCTTTTATCAGTCCTGTGCTTCCTTTATATTCTCCTTTATAACCTACATATCCTGTTCCATTTCTTCCAACATCTCTGATCTAATAAATACCCTGTTCACTGGATCAATCTAGCCGATGGGAGTATTACAACTCCACCCATATAGTGCCTCAAATTGACTCATCCTCAGTGACTCATGATGACCATTATTGTAAGAAAAATCGACCAATGGAAGGTACTCCTCCCATCTCCTTTGTTGGTGCATGACATACATACTCAACATATCTTCTAGAATCTTGTTGACACTCTCTATCTGTCCATTTGTATGCGGATAATAAGTTGTACTCAATGCCAACTCTGTCCCCAGAAATGCAAACAACTCCTTCCAAAACTTGGAAGTGAACTTAGCATCCCTATCTCACAGTCTTCTTCAAAACACCATGTAATATCATGATATCCTTGATGAATACCTATGCCACCTCACTAGATGAATAAGTAGTCTTGACTAGAATGAAGTGAGCTACCTTTCTTAAATTATCAAACACAACCATGATACAATCATGCTACCTCGATGTCCTCATAATAACAGTAATGAAATCTATGGAAATGACCTCCCATTTCCATTCTAGAATTGGAATAGGCTGAAGCAAACTACCTAGATGTTTACACTTTAGTTTCACCTGGTGATAGTATAAACATATAGCCACAAGCTCTGCCACTTGCTTCTTCAGACTTGGCCAACAGTAGAACATCTTCACTACTCTGAATTTCTTTTGATATTCGCAGTGACCAGAATATGGCTTGACATGAAAGTCCCTCAAGATAAGTTTATTCACCCCACTATCACTCGACACATAGATCTTGTCTCTCAATCTCACCAAACCATCTGCCGTGAGATGATAGTCCACATCCTGATCACCTGTACCCTATTGTAACCTATGCCGAAGCTCCTTTTACTTGTCATCCTTTTTTCCTGCCTGTAAGATCTGATCCAATAAATTTGTCCCATACGAGCTCACCATTACAACATTTTTCATCTTCACTCTCCTACTGAGAGCATTCGCAACCTTTTTCTCCTTACCCTTAATGTATCTAGTCTCAAAGTTAAACTCATTGATCGTGGCCAACCACCTAACCTTCCTGGAATTCAGATTTAGTTGGTGAATAAGATATATCAACCTAATGTGATTTCTCATCAATACAAACCTCCTACCAAGTAGATAAGGCCTCCACATATTCAAGGCATGAATAATAGCTACCAACTCAAGATCATGAGTCACATAGCTCTTCTCATGCTCATTCAATTTCTTGGACTCATAACACACCACCTATCCCTCCTGCATCAAGACTCCACTAATGCCTCTTTTGCAAGAATCTATACACACCATGAACTCTTTATCTGGATCTTCAATTTTAAGAACTAGAGAATTTGTCAAGAACTGCTTCAACAGCTTAAAATTGGTTACAAATTCCTCTATCCATTCAAATTTCTTACCTTTTCTTTACAATGTTGTAATAGGATATGAAATGTGTGAAGTCCGTGATGAACCTCCTGTAGTAACTTTATTTCTTATCATACCTGGTCTTAAAAGCAGTGTTGTAGGTGTCATCTTCTTTATTGTGTACTAGATGGTATCTTGATCTCATATCAATCTTTGAGAACATTGCTTCTCCTTTCAACTTATCAAACAAGTCATCAATCCTCGGCAACAGGTACTTTTTCTTAATCGTCACCTTGTTCAGTAACCTGTAATCAATGCATAACATAAGAGTACCATCCTTATTCTTCACGAAAAATATTAGTGAACCCCAAGGTGATACATTTGGCCTAATATATCCCTTATCAAGCATTTCCTTTAGCTGGAACTTCAAATCAACTAACTTTTGTGTGCTCATCCTATATGGTGCCTTTGATTCTGATGTTTCTCCTCGTACCAACTCAATAGAAAAGTTCACTTCCCTGTGGGGAGGAAAATTTGGAATCTCTTCTAGAAACACATCCTGAACTTCATGAAATACAGGGTACTATTGAATATTTATGCATCGTCAACATCCTTACACTTGTCAATATAAATATGAACTGTAAACATTACACAACCTTTCTGGCAGTTGCACTTATCTTGGATAGTTGTGACCATCCTAATTTATGTAGGATTCTTCTTTCCATGCAAGATTCTCTTCTCTCCATTATCATCCAAGCTCTTAATGGCCTTGTCATTACAATCCATTTGGGTCATGTGAAGGTACAACCAATCCATACCCAAAATCATACTATATGATCCCAATGACAGTACATTCATATGTGCTACTATAGGAATACCATTCAGCTCAATTGTACATGTAAACAATTGCACCAACCAAGACTCTGCATGCACTTATTTTCTCAAGCCACACTTATCCACTAGGTTAGGATTAACATAACTATAATTAGATCATGGTTTAATAAAAAATAAAAACAACTCGACCATAGAGCTTACCTTTCATCTCAATCATCGATGCTTGGTGATCTTCCCCTTCGTTTTCCACAACTGCATAAATCTAAGGAATGTTATGACCAAAATCCCCAATTGTTTGTGCCTCCTATGCACCATATATATGAGGCCTGCCATCTAGGTAGAATGTACAATCCTTCTTGCAATGATCTTTACTACATATCCAACACTGCAATGGTCTTGTACCATCACCTCTTTTCTGTTACTCTCCAAGTTGTGATCCATGTCCCTTCTCAACTGCATTGTACTTCTGGTAAGGAGCAACATTTTATTTCTCACTTACATCCCGAGGTCTTCCCTGCTTCATTGCAAAATTCCCTTTAACTTTCCCATTTTCCTTCAAATCACTCTTAGGCTCATATTTGTGCTTTGACTACTCATAACAATTCTTCAACTTCTGAATGGCCTCCTACAATGATTTGGGCTCATCAAACTCAATTCCATCTTTGTATGTTGCTAGAAACCCAATGATCAATCTCTGAATCTTAGCCTTCTCATCGTTTAGGTAAGGCAAATACCTCAACAGCTCCAAGAACCTACTAGTATAATCATCAGCTGTCATAGAACCCATCTACATCTCATAAAATTTCTTAGCTATGTTATCATAGTACCTATTTGACAGGCACTTCTTCCTGAAGAGTCTCTCTAACTCATCCAAAATTAACTCTTCTTCTCGAATACTCTTGAAATTCTTCACATCTTCCCACCAAATGTCTACTTAACCTTTAAGACTGAAGGTATCTATTTTTGCTTTCATGTTCTCTGAGTATTTATGCAATCTGAAGAATTTCTTCATCCCAAGCAACCATGCCTCTGCATATTCTGACTTCTTTATCTCTTCATCGAATGTAGGAGGCTTGAGTTTCTTGAAATCCTTAGGAATATACTCAATCCTCCTATAAGGATGATGACAATGCTAATGGTGATAATGTATCCTGGATGAGGAACTAGAATGATGTCCATACATATTAGTCCTCCTGTTAGGTGTATCTAATGATTTATCGCCTATGACTATATCACCTTCATCCAACCTGTATCTGAACTGAGACCAACTACCATAGGCTCCATTAGTTTTCTCTTCTTGCTCTTGACTGATCCTCAACTATCCCCCTCTTTGAAAATATAATAATATCTGAAGAATCAATGCACTGACTCCTACTTGCTTTTCCTAATCCCTTGCAAGTCTTTCCTAAGCCTCAACCAACCTGTCATTTTCTTCTTTGCAACTTCTGATATCTACCCTCAAACTCAATCTATCTACTATACCAAGAGAATAATCATCTCCTTGTTGCACAATTGATCTATAGGGAGACTCACAAGAACTGTAGCCTACCATTTTTCTCATCATCTTTGATTCTCTTTTTCCTACAAGTAGACCATGTCAGATAAACCAAATAGATACCAAAATCAAAACCATACCTTATTGACATTCAGGGGAGGCTTATCTCATCTACAAATCATTCCACATTAGCATTATACATATCAGTATAATAACATCATTCATGACCATACCAACTGTATACCATGACTCCACGCATGACAACCATAACATTGACAACATTATATTTTACCTAAAGAGAGTGTAACCCCCTTTGAAACCACCTTGTAACCACCTCGTCTCACATTTACCCACTTCCATCGATTTTCCCAAGGTAGACATCACCTGAGGATCATTATGATAAGACTCGAACTCCTATATGACCTTAAAAAAATGGAGTCGACAACTTAAGACCTTACTGACTTCCCTCAGGTGTTACAGTACCTCCAGGAGATACCCAACCCCTTCAAGTGTCCAACCCCCTAGCTAACTCTATTTTTCACTGACCTGGACTCTCATTCGTTCCCTTGAAAAGGTTTGCAAGTGGCTGTAAGCCTCCATTCGCTACCATAGGCATTCTTCCCAACAACTATGGACTTTTCTAGTCAATTTTATGCCAAAAACATCGAATTCTGAGCCACTTTCCATGGATAGGGTTTAGGCCTATGCTTAGAACTCAATGAAACTTCCAAAAATGATAAATAACATAGAAACAAAGCTTCTAAACCAAGAAATTGATCAAGGACTTGATTTGACCCCTCCCAACCAGGACAGAGATTTCGTCAAACACATGATGAACATGCGACCTACAAGTCATGAATACATATCTGAGCATAGGAATTTGTAACTTATTTGAGGTTTAAAAAGAAGGACTAATGCCTTCTCACAATATTTTTCATAACACCAATTAGGTCATGCATTCATTAACCATACATTCATTAATTTAAATATGATAAGAGGCATATTTAAATCTATCATATAACCACACTTATAACCAACATATAACCAGGTAGATAAAAATGATAGAACAACCATTAAAGCCACATAATAACAAGTATAATTACTGATTAAAGACAAGAGGATATTAGCTCTTATTAACCATATGAGAAATCCAACCAAGTCAGGGACTTCAATGTACTACCCGACCATAGATTGAGTTGAACCGAATCTTTCTTTCAGCTAATCAACTTCGTGCCATATTCCAAGCATGAATGTGGAATCTAATGGGATAAATTATTCCATAAACAACCAAGGGAATATAGAGTTTAAACCACCTCCACCCTCACCGTATTGTGATCTCACCTCATACAATCCTGAGATCACAAAACCAAACTGAGCTTGGATGCATCAAACTTCCTTCACCATCCCTTGGGGAAATTTCTTGTCTCCACCCACCTATTGAGGGATTCCTAGAGAAAACCATCTCCACCCCCAACCGTTGGGATTTTCCCAAGACCACCTCACTTGAATCCAAAACCTTTTGCAAATACAAATCTCAACTAAGAAGGAATCCCATCACACCATGGGTGTTTAGAAATGACAAGGCAAGACTAAAACCTTGTCGAAATCTAGAAAAACCCATGCCAATGAAAACAAATGAATCAAATACACACATGCACATACCATGCATGCCAAAACCATCTAGGAAATAATAAATGGAACCTGTTACCTGCAAGTATTCCCAGTGAAGCTTCTTGATCCAACATTTCCTTGCTTGATCCTTGTGTTCCTTTTCTTTCCTTGTCCTTCCTTTGATTTCCTTTCTTTCCTTCTTTTCTTGGTGCTCTTCTCCTCTTCGAGCTTGATTCCAAATCAAAACTAAAAAAAGGCCCCAAACTGATGCTTTGATGTCTTTTTATTATTGATGCCTCTATTTTCTTCATTTTCCTTAATTTTCCTTCAACTTCCTCCTTGCATGCAACTTGTGACTTCTCACCTCCCTTTTCTCTTATTTTCCTTTATTTTCATAAATAAAATACTAATAATGCATTTTTTCATTTTCAAATCCTTTTCCATTTCATTTTCCATTTCCCCTTAGCTATAATAAACAACAAGTGATGCCCACTAGGATTATTTGCCTAACATTCAGCTTGGAATATGTGTCCCATGACCTTGGTCTTATTTTTCCTTTATTAAATTTATTATATGAACTTTTAACCCTGGGTTGTTACATCATTGAGGATTGGGTTCTGGGCCAAGTTAGCACCTCAATATTTTGGTGTTTCGAGATCCTTGAGAGGATTGGACCAATGGCATAAAGGCTTGTGCTGCTATTATAAGTGAAATTCCATGATGTTTTGCATGTTTCATTACCAAAGATATATGTACAAGATGTTTATCATGTGATTGATTGGTATGTATTGTAGGTGGGACCAGAGGGAGAGTTCTAGCAAGAGCCAAAATGCATATTACAATGGAAACAACTCATGCTTTAGAACTAACCAACAGAGAAATTTGAAGTGCATTGGAAGCACTTTGGGCTCAATAAAGCTACATGGGAGATGACAGATTAGATGTGGGAATTATATCCTTCCTTATTTTCTGGTTGAGAAAATGTGTTTGGTATAATATTTATATATGCATATGTGATCTATGCAGATATTGATGGCTTCTTGCCTATTGCACTTGGACCTCCACTGTTGTTTATTTCAATTTCCTTAATTGTAACTTAATATGTTTGGAATTTTTTTGGGTCCTAAACTTCCATAACCATTTTAAGGGCATAAAAATGTTTCTTCGGAAAACAGAGAAACAAAAAAAGTGCAAGTCTAGATTTCATTATACCCTTTGGCCTCCTCTTGGAAATTTTCGAAACAAGGTATTATGGTAGTCAAATGGATATCGTATGCCGAAATTATGACCTTGGGAAGTTGATGTTCCAACTAACCCTACGGCCCATAAGGTTTTCGTGCTTCATCTCATAGGGTTAGGTTTTTGGATGTTTATGGTTTCCCATTGTTTCCTAATGAAAAAAGGCCTATGAGCCTCATTGTAGCACAATTCAGAAGGCATGTATCCACCACATCTCTTCTCAAAGATAAGCTACCATCGCATGAACTAGTTTATTTCCATTTTGCTTGTAATAGTTTTAGGTACTTTTTTATTAATGAATTAAAGTTCTTTTTATTATAACTCTATCTTTATGTTTATATCTATTTTTAATTTCCTTCCTCCATAAATTTGGATCATGCGACATGGTGATTCCATGGAGAATAAGGTTTTTCTAGTTGTGCATTTTAGGGAACTTGAATTCTCAAAAGACTCTTTCGGTTTGAGACAATTTTCACCTTCCTTCTTGTTTTGTTTTTTCTCCAGCATAGTTAGATAATATCACAAGCGATCATCTCATGAGTGCAAGGTTTTGAACGTGGATCAAGGACCTTAGGTCAGGTGGGTTCGTCTCACAATTGCAAGAGATTGAACAAAGAGTAAGGACCTCACGCTAGGTGGGTTCTACAACTATTTTTTTTTCACTATTCGAGTCTTATCAGAATTGAGTTTAAAACTCAAAAGAAGTTGAATTGTGCCTTGGCATGTAGAAACAAAAACCTCTTATATATATATATATATATATATATATATATATATATATATATATATCTATATATATATATATATATATATATATATATATATATATATATATATATATATATATATATATATATATATCTATATATATATATATATATATATATATATATACATACATACATATATACATACACACACACACACACACACACACACACACACACACACACACACACACACACATATATATATATTATATAATACATATTAATATATAATATATAATAGTAATATATATTATATGATATATATTATATATTATATATTATTATGCCATATCCATCAAAATTTGGATGACCTAAAAATTGTCCGTCAAAATTATGACTCCATGTAGATTTTTCATTGAGCTTTCGACATGATATGAAACATTTATATAGCCATTGGGATTAAAATTCCATCTTTAGAAATATTCATCAAAGTTTTAACAACCTAGAAATTGGTTGTCAAAATTTTGCAGCTAAGTGGGTTCTTCAGCTCAAAAATTGTCATTGTTCGAGTCTCATTGGAGTTGAGTTTGAAACTCGAAGGAAGATGAATTGTTCCTTTTCATGCAAAATAGAAGGCCTATTTTAATATATATATATATATATATATATATATATATATATATATATCTTTTTGTGTGTGTGTGTGTCGAAATTTCTATGACCTAGAAATTGAACATTGGAATTTCGATTGCCTACAAATAGGTCATTGGATTTCAGGAAAACATAAGGAATTACCACAATTTTTTTAAATGACATTTTTATTAACCTTTGTAGAAGTATGGGCTATTGAAGAATCTAGGGCATGCATAAGTACATTGATTCTTCATTACATGATAACAATTTGTGAAGTGTTAATGCAACTTTATCTTAGCTTGATTGTTTACTTCATTAATAGCATGTGTAAGTTAACTTCATTAAAAAAAAGAGACAAGAACACAAATGGTTGGCTATCTTCCAGGGCCAAAACCTCTCCTTCTTGGAGAGGAAAACCCATGCGAAAATTCTTCTTATAGAGATTCCATTGACGAATACCAAGACCATGACCCTTGACACACTCTGCCTCTCCAACACCAAGTCATCAATCCTCTTCATTTTAATGTTGAGATTATTATCTTCGCTGCACCATAGAGATCATCACCATCATGTTATGCAATACTATGAACTTCATTACTATTCTAACACCATGATCTTCATCACTGCTGCAATACCATGATCTTCATCACTGCTGCAACTTATCTGAGATCATTCTCGTTGCTTCTTCACTGAGACCATAGTTGCTATATCAGCATAGAAGTCACCATTGCTGCACCATAGAGTTCTTCACAATAGTATCACTGATATCTATTGTATCTCTTCTATCTCTTGTTGAACTGAGATCATTATTGTACCTTGACACCATGAGTTCACAGAAATACAAGATCATGATCCATATTTATTATGATTACAGTTATGCCAAGATCTATACTATGATTTTTGTCACTACTCATTGTATCAAATCGAGATAGTATTACATTCGATCTAAATAATGTAATAACTAGTGAGATTGTATGTCTCCCATCACAGGTATGCTGAGGATCTCTTGATCATCACCGAAACCCATTACATCATCAGATTTATGGCAAGAATGTAGTATATATATGATTGAGACAACATCTAACATAATCTTGATTGGGGCAAGAGAGTCATTCTGTTACTGATGTTCACTATCTAAATTTCTACAATAGTACCACCAAGATCTACGTATGCCATGACTGTTCCTCTATCGTGAGGGATCAATCATCACTGTAATGCCAAGATTTCACTACATAGACATGTCGAGAGTGTCTAGAACCCAAACGATTGTTGCGTCCTTACATGAGGCCATGACTACACCTAAAACCCAAAACACGGTGTAGTCAATACCCTATTGCGGATTTTTGACCTTGACTGCGCCTCCATCAATCTTGACTGTGGCTCCATCAATCTTGACTACATATCCCTTCAATCTTGGCTACGGCTCCATTCACTCTTGACTATGGCTCCATTCACTCTTGACTATGGCTCCATTCACTGCAACTCCCTTATGCAAAGATTTCAGAGGTATATGCGAATTCTTTCTTGTGTAATTGCACTGACCCTTTATGGGTATTTATAGTTCTCACCCCATATATTCAAGCCGACATGAACTTATGAACTGACATGTCTATTGCTTCCAGCCGACATGACATGTTTATATATTAAATCATTCATTTGGAGCCTGTTAGAGTCGGTCTAGTAGCCCTCCATCAACGATCAAAGCTCTTTGCATTTGCATAAATAGGTGTCTCATCAGTGTCATTATTTGCATTCCGTTAGGCATGCCATAACCATGATGGAGGAGCTGGTGTCTTTGTCCCCCTCTTGGCACTGCTGGATCAAGTTGTTTCAGTCATTAAACTATTCAAGGTTACTTGTCTTTGTCTTTAGGTCAAAATTTTTAGGTTTAAGGTTGAGGTCAAATTTGTCTTCAAGGTCATGTCTCTGAAGGTCAATAAGTGCCCAGCAAGCCAGAGGGATGATTTTCAAAATGTTTCTTCGAAAAATTTCATCTTGTACAGTTAATTTTCACCTTGGATTTAAAAACCCTGTTTTTAAAGCCAAGGTCATTTCTCAAAATTTTGTAAAAATTGTAAAAATTCAAAATGATTCAAAGGACAGCATGTAACCCTGGCTCCCTTGTCAAGATCCCTCAGATGCTATCCCTGCAAAAATTATCAAAGAAAAGCATCAAATCAATCAATTTCAGGACAAAAGGAAACCAAAAAAGTCAAGTTTATAAAGTGTCATGGAAAAACATTCTAAAGTGGGTTATGACATGAAATTAATTCAAACAAGGCTATAAAAGCCCTAATCTCCCTCCATCAAGCCTCATTGTGCATTCAAGTGATAGAGCAATTGTTTCCAAGAGAGTTTGAGCTAATTGTGTGAGTTGGGAAAGCGCGCGACCCGTTGAACCAGGCGCGCGACCCGTTGGAGGCGTGCGACCCGTCAGGCGCCCTGTGCCAGTGTTAAGTCATAACGCGCGCGACCCGTTGAAGGCGCGCGACCCATTGGGTGAGGCGCGCGACCTATCAACACTCTCTCTGCCAAAACCGCCAGCAAACTTGCCAAGGAACCACAAATTGCCAAATTTTGCAAGGTAGGCCCTCCATCATAAAAAAATATTGCTTGCTACAGTTCAAGAAGGTCATGATTGTATTTGTAAAAGTCTCCATTTGCAAGTGAAAGTCTCCATTGTGCTTTTGGTTTGAAGTTGTCAAATTGCTAGGGTTTTATATGCTGTTTTGAGGTATCCCATTGTTCTCATTTTTTTTCATCTCCCATTTCATATTCCTTATCATTCTATGTAAATTTCCCTTCCAAATATGTGAAGAGCCCTAAACACTACTCCTCTTCCTAAGAAATCAAAAAATTACACCCTAACCCTACCCCTCATAATATCCTTGTAAATCAAATTGTATAATGATGTATATGCAATAATTCTTCCCCTAAACTCCCTGTTTTATTATTATTCCCATTTTCCCTTTAAAGTATCCCTCCCCTAACATTTCCCTCGTGCTCCTTGTCCCCTTGAAACAACATTCTAATCAGCAGTTTACAAAGCAGAAACATCAGTATATTTCAGCCACTTTGCTCCTAAAACAATGTCAGAAACCGAAACCAATTATGAGCAAAGTGATGACCATGCGTCAGCTTCATAGTTTGAGGTATAGAGGAGGCCTCACAAGAGTGGAAAGGGCGGTCATCATAGGAGAGAGGAGCCCACCTCTTTGACTGATTTGCAGGCTTGTCCAATGCCAGTATCATGCTTCCGTTATATGTCTTGCTATGAGTTTTGTGAGAGGATCTCTCAGATTCAGCATCACAGGGAGTTGGCTCGCTTATTTGTTTTGCATTTGCATGATGGACATGTGAACCTTGCCGGGGTGGATTTTACATTGACACCCGAGATGATTGCTCAAGCCACAGGGATACCTAATGTCGGAGAGGTGTGGAATAAGCGCAAGATGTTGGACAGTGTTCAGTATGAGCCTTTCATTAGACCTGCATTCATGAGACACTTGACGGGTGTATTTCCCTTCAGATTTCTGAGGAGTGAGTATGCCCCCATGATGAGGCTTATCATGCTCTATTTCACCTGTGAGGGTAGATTTTCACAGGTATATTCGTACCATATTCGCCTGTTGATGCATTTCACACGGGTACGGATGATGAACATCCCTGTTTTCTTGTGCCGGAACATTGAGAGGATGGTGCCCTTGATGCAGAGGAAGAGCCCAGCATAGCAGTATAGGAGCCTCTATCATTATGGTTTGATTCAGCTTGTGGTCATACATCAGTTGGCTCAGCAGGGCATCCCATGGGAGGAGTTTATCTCTCGTGAGCTTTTCACAACACCACCACCACCACATCCTGAGGTTGTTCACGAGGAGGGAGGACCATCACAGCAGCATGACACCCCCATGACTAGATATGTCAGCTCTTCTCCATTGGTCACTTATCAGAGAGGCCAAAGGGCCTTATTTGCAGCATCTCGGCGAGTATTTTCTCCACAGCAGGTGGAAGGGGTCTCGCCTTCTTCATCAGCTCAGCGAGTGCTATCTCCACATCAGGTGGAAGGGGCCTCACCTTCTTCAGCAGCACAGGCAGCACAGAGGGGCAAGCAGCCCATGATCGAGGAGGGAATGACCGGTGATCCCGACATTGATATCATTGATCTTGATACCCGCTCTCCTACCACGGAGCTTCATGAGGTCATTCAGCAAAAGGAGGCCGAGAACCGCTTGTTGCAGCAGAAGTTAGAGATGGCACAGTGGATGATCACCTATTTAGAGCAGCGCAACAAGCAGTTGGAGGATGAGCAAACTCTTGATGAGTTGTGGAGGATTCATAGTGACCGCAACTTGAATCGAAGAAGACCCGGTGATTTAGTACCCGTTGAGCGAGAGTCTATGCTTATCCGGCTCAATGCTCATTTGGAGAGGCTGTTGGCCAAGGCCAACCAAGATAAGAAATTTCTTAGAAACATGAAGAATCATTATTGGGCACGGATGCACGTGTGCAAGGCGAAGATGAAAGTGCTCCAAAGGCGGTTGGCCAAAGCACAAAAACGAAGAAAAAGGTCTGACCCCCTCCACATCTTGGTCGAGGCTTCCTTGAAGGAGCATGGCACTAAATAGCTCAGCCCCAGCACAAATTCCGAGAAATTTTGAGCATTTTGGGTCATTTTTGGTTTTTTCAGGCAAAAAACAGGTTATGTCCTCTCAACGGGTCTCACCCCCCGCGCGACCCTTTCATTTGGCTACTCCGTTCCGGGAAAACTCAACATTTCTGGATTTTTCATGAAAATTTACACATGCTCACCCATTTCCAAGAGATTTTATGAAGTTTTGGGCCTCCAGAAAGTCAAAAAACAAGCAAAAAATGACTTTCTACCACATTTTTGACACACAGAAAGCAGTCTTGGGAGATTGCAATTTTGGAGGGGTAAATGACCACCAAATTCAGAAATTCCACTTGGGTTGGAAAGTAGACATCCAGACCTTTCCAACAAGCCTACGCTTGCCCCATTTGGACACCTGAAAGTGCCCCAAAAGTGCTCTCAAAGGCGCGCGACCCGTTCAGGAATGGCGCGCGACCCATCAGGCAAATTGCTCAGGATTTCAGCCTACAGCTCAGCAAAACGCAGTTTTGACTATGTTTGAATTTTTGGAGTTGATTTTTATCCTCCTTGTTGTAAATGATGTAATTTTATGACACTTTTACACTTATGTATCTCTTCTATAAGATTCATTCATGAGATAGGTGAAAATTAAATGAATGAACTAGTTTCCTAGCTTATAGAGGCAAGTTGTTTTGACTGCCTAGTTTTCAGTGCTTAGTTTAGAATTGGTTGAAACAGCTCCTAGGATAGTGAGCTCGACCCCTAGAGGTAGGGAAAGATGTTAGATGATCTATATTATGTACTCTCTTGCTCATTTTCATGGTTGGACTCTTGAGGGAGAAGCTCTTATTGTATTATTCACTATATCTCTGCAATTTTTGGCAAAGGAAGACCATGGTTTTGCAGTCCTTTTTGGGATTCTTGTGGTCACATGTATTGATGGTGTGTTTCTCTTTGTACTTGTAAGTGTGTTATGTGAATCATTTCCTTACTTTTCCTTCTGCAAATTAGGCAAATGAAGTGTTAAAGTAGAATTCATGACTGTCATGCTCTGCTTTTAAGTTTGCTTAATATCAATGTTTTCAACTGTTTAAGGGGAATTCAAGGTTATTGCTTGCTCTCCTTAACTCCTCACCAGTCATTCTCATCCATCCATCTCTATCAAAGGCATCAATACTATTTCCTACCTCGCCCCAAAGAACTCCCTGCGAAAACTGTGTCCAATCCCCGCACCCGAAATTGCCATTCCCAAATTTTCCACCAAAACTTTAAAAATCCCAAATTTAAACCTCTTGATCAGTTTACTAGCCTAAAATCAGTGTTTTCCTATTGGTCATTTCTCCCATTGAAGATCTTTACTGAGATAGACCGGAGAGAGCCCTCTCCTGCCCCGTAGGGCTAGCTACGAGGCTAAGTGGTTTGATGTTGCCTTGAAGTTTACCTTTCTCAGCCTGAGGTGAAATTTCAAGCGCTAACATATTGGCGACCATACTGGGGAAAACAACTTGTCTGTTGATTGATGTGTTTGCTTCATAAGTCTTAGACGGAGCCTGAAGTTACGCCAGGTAGCCTTCGAAACGCTTTTGCTTTGCATAAGCGGAAGTAGATAAACGCTGCTTCAGTCAATCTCCGTGAGCTTGTGAATACAACACTTCAATTGCATTTTACCCCAGTATATTTGTAAACTCTGAACTTGGATGATTAGTTAAGAGTTTTCACAGGCTGATTGGTTATTTGTTCCTTGATTTCCAAACTGGCTTCCAGTTCTGGTCGTATATTCAAATCTCATTCATGTCCAGCTGTTTTTGAGTATCTTGAAGACATTGATTTTGACGAGAGTTTCGAGTTGTCCTTGTTCAAAACTAAATCTGAAAGTGCACTTGATTCTCTAGTTCCTAACCCTGATTTCGCAGCTGCTCTTGAAATTGAAAGACACAATAAATTGGTTGACAATTTCATCTTAAGATCTCTTCAGTCAGATATTCACGCTACAAATCTTGCTGAGTTCGTTGAAACTATATCTGGTCATATTGGATCTACTATCACGGCGCATGAGCAGTCCAGTCCTCCTTTTATTTCGATTTCTCCTATAGTCACTTATCCGGAATCTACAGTTGGTTCGCCCTCTACATCCCATACCACTTCTCCTCCTCATACTCCTCATACTACAGCTACACTCACTCCACCCGCTACTCCTAGACCCAATCTACCTAAAGCAATGGCTGCCCGGTTTGCCCCACTTGCTCTTCCCCAAAATTTGCATGATATGCCAGCTGACTATCAAAGTAAAATCCCTATGTTTGATGGCACTCCACAAAGTATCTCTGCTCAGCAACATATTGACAAAATGACAACTTTCTTCGATCTATATGAGATAGATGAAGAAGATGTTACCATGCGATTGTTCGTGCAAACATTTGGAGGAGAAGTTAGAAAGTGGTTCAGAGGATTGACAGCTAGAAGCATTCCCACCTTGGAAGCACTTCAGAACCAGTTTCTAGATCGATGGGAAATCAGAAAGGATCCGCTTCAGATTAATGCCGAATACAACAACCTCAAGCGTAATCATGGTGAGTCGGTCCAAGACTACATTATCAGATTTAATACAGTTTACAATGCTATTCCAGATGATTTGAGGCCATCAAGAAAGTCAGCTCTTCTTAAATTCCCGGATGGTTTTGATCCGGAGATGGCTTACTCATTGAGAGATAGAGATCCTCCTACCTTGGAGGATATGCAGAAAATTGCTGTTAGTGTTGAAGCGAATCTGAATGATAAAAGAGCAAGGATGAAGGCGGAAAAGCGAGTCACAATCAAAGAGGAAGCATCCACATCAGATCAGCTTCTTCGTGAAGTTGAAAAGATTAAAAGGGCACTTGAAAATGTTCATATTGATAAGCCGGAGCCTCAAATTCATAATCCTAATTTCTCAAAATTTTGTAAAAATTGTAAAAATTCAAAATGATTCAAAGGACAGCATGTAACCTTGGCTCCCTTGTCAAGATCCCTCAGATGCTATCCCTGCAAAACTTATCAAAGAAAAGCATCAAATCAATCAATTTCAGGACAAAAGGAAACCAAAAAAGTCAAGTTTATAAAGTGTCATGGAAAAACATTATAAAGTGGGTTATGACATGAAATTAATTCAAACAAGGCTATAAAAGCCCTAATCTCCCTCCATCAAGCCTCATTGTGCATTCAAGTGATAGAGCAATTGTTTCCAAGAGAGTTTGAGCTAATTGTGTGAGTTGGGAAGGCGCACGACCCGTTGAACCAGGCGCGTGACCCGTTGGAGGCGCGCGACCCATCAGGTGCCCTGTGCCAGTGTTAAGTTATAACGCGCGCGACCCGTTGAAGGCGCGCGACCCGTTGGGTGAGGCGCGACCTATCAGCACTCTCTCTGCCAAAACCGCCAGCAAACTTGCCAAGGAACCACAAACTGCCAAATTTTGCAAGGTAGGCATAAAAAATTATTGCTTGCTACAGTTCAAGAAGTTCATGATTGTATTTGTAAAAGTCTCCATTTGCAAGTGAAAGTCTCCATTGTGCTTTCGGTTTGAAGTTGTCAAATTGCTAGGGTTTTATATGCTATTTTGAGGTATCCCATTGTTCTCATTTTTTTTCATCTCCCATTTCATATTCCTTATCATTCTATGTAAATTTCGCTTCCAAATATGTGAAGAGCCCTAAACCCTACCCCTCTTCCCAAGAAATCAAAAAATTACACCCTAACCTTACCCCTCATAATATCCTTGTAAATCAAATTGTATAATGATGTATATGCAATAATTCTTCCCCTAAACTCCCTGTTTTATTATTATTCCAGTTTTCCCTTTAAAGTATCCCTCCTCTAACATTTCCCTCATGCTCCTTGTCCCCTTGAAACAGCATTCTAATCAGCAGTTTACAAAGCAAAAACAACAGTTAATTTCAGCCACTTTGCTCCTAAAACAATGTCAGAAACCGTAACCAATTATGAGCAAAGTGATGACCATGCGTCAGCTTTAGAGTTTGAGGTACAGAGGAGGCCTCACAAGAGTGGAAAGGGCGGTCATCATAGGAGAGAGGAGCCCACCTCTTTGACCGATTTGCAGGCTTGTCCAATGGCAGTATCATGCTTCCGTTATATGTCTTGCTATGAGTTTTGCGAGAGGATCTCTCGGATTCAGCATCACAGGGAGCTAGCTCGCTTATTTGTTTTTCATTTGCATGATGGACATGTGAACCTTGCCGGGGTGGATTTTACATTGACACCCGAGATGATTGCTCAAGCCACAGGGATACCTAATGTCGGAGAGGTGTGGAATAAGCGCAAGATGTTGGACAGTGTTCAGTATGAGCCTTTCATTAGACCTGCATTCATGAGACACTTGACGGGTGTATTTCCCTTCAGATTTCTGAGGAGTGAGTATGCCCCCATGATGAGGCTTATCATGCTCTATTTCACCTGTGAGGGCAGATTTTCACAGGTATATTCGTACCATATTCGCTTGTTGATGCATTTCACACGGGTACGGATGATGAACATCCCTGTTTTCTTGTGCCAGAACATTGAGAGGATGGTGCCCTTGATGCAGAGGAAGAGCCCAGCACAGCAGTATAGGAGCCTCTATCATTATGGTTTGATTCAGCTTGTGGTCATACATCAGTTGGCTCAGCAGGGCATCCCATGGGAGGAGTTTATCTCTCGTGAGCTTTTCACAACACCACCACCACCACATCCTGAGGTTGTTCACGAGGAGGGAGGACCATCACAGCAGCATGACACCCCCGTGACTAGATATGTCAGCTCTTCTCCATTGGTCACTTATCAGAGAGGCCAAAGGGCCTTATTTGCAGCAGCTCGGCGAGTATTTTCTCCACAGCAGGTGGAAGGGGTCTCGCCTTCTTCATCAGCTCAGTGAGTGCTATCTCCACATCAGGTGGAAGGGGCCTCGCCTTCTTCAACAGCACAGGCAGCACAGAGGGGCAAGCAGCCCATGATCAAGGAGGGAATGACCGGTGATCCCGACATTGATATCATTGATCTTGATACCCGCTCTCCTACCACGGAGCTTCATGAGGTCATTCAGCAAAAGGAGGCCGAGAACCGCTTGTTGCAGCAGAAGTTAGAGATGGCACAGTGGACGATCACCTATTTAGAGCAGCGCAACAAGCAGTTGGAGGATGAGCAAACTCTTGATGAGTTATGGAGGATTCGCAGTGACCGCAACTTGAATCGAAGAAGACCTGGTGATTTAGTACCCGTTGAGCGAGAGTCTATGCTTATCCAGCTCAATGCTCATTTGGAGAGGCTGTTGGCCAAGGCCAACCAAGATAAGAAATTTCTTAGAAACATGAAGAATCATTATTGGGCACGGATGCACGTGTGCAAGGCGAAGATGAAAGTGCTCCAAAGGCGGTTGTCCAAAGCACAAAAACGAAGAAAAAGGTCCGACCCCCTCCACATCTTAGCCGAGGCTTCCTTGAAGGAGCATGGCACTAAATAGCTCAGCCCCAGCACAAATTCCGAGAAATTTTGAGCATTTTGGGTCATTTTTGGTTTTTTCAGGCAAAAAACAGGTTTTGTCCCCTCAACGGGTCTCACCCCCCCGCGACCCTTTCATTTGGCTACTCTGTTCCGGGAAAACTCAGTATTTCTGGATTTTTCATGAAAAGTTACACATGCTCACCCATTGCCAAGAGATTTTATGAAGTTTTGGGCCTCCAGAAAGTAAAAAAAGCAAAAAATGACTTTTTGCCACATTTTTGACACACAGAAAGCAGTCTTGGGAGATTGCAATTTTGGAGGGGTAAATGACCACCAAATTCAGAAATTCCACTTGGGTTGGAAAGTAGACATCCCGATCTTTCCAGAAAGCCTATGCTTGCCCCATTTGGACACTTGTAAGTGCCCCAAACATGCTCTCAAGGGCGCGCGACCCGTTCAGGAATGGCGCGCGACCCATCAGGCAAATTGCTCAGGATTTCATCCTACAGCTCAGCAAAACGCAGTTTTGACTATGTTTGACTTTTTGGAGTTGATTTTTATCCTCCTTGTTGTAAATGATGTAATTTTATGACACTTTTACACTTATGTATCTCTTCTAGAAGATTCATTCATGAGATAGGTGAAAATTAAATGAATGAACTGGTTTCCTAGCTTATAGAGGCAAGTTGTTTTGACTGCCTAGTTTTCAGTGCTTAGTTTAGAATTGGTTGAAACAGCTCCTAGGATAGTGAGCTCAACCCCTAGAGGCAGGGAAAGATGTTAGATGATCTATATTATGTACTCTCTTGCTCATTTTCATGGTTGGACTCTTGAGGGAGAAGCTCTTATTGTATTATTCACTGTATCTCTGCAATTTTTGGCAAAGGAAGACCAGGGTTTTACAGTCCTTTTTGGGATTCTTGTGGTCACATGTATTGATGGTGTGTTTCTCTTTGTACTTGTAAGTGTGTTATGTGAATCATTTCCTTACTTTTCCTTCTGCAAATTAGGCAAATGAAGTGTTAAAGTAGAATTCATGACTGTCATGCTCTGCTTTTAAGTTTGCTTAATATCAATGTTTTCAACTGTTTAAGGGGAATTCAAGGTTATTTCTTGCTCTCCTTAACTCCTCACCAGTCATTCTAATCCATCCATATCTATCAAAGACATCAATACTGTTTCTTACCTCGCCCCAAAGAACTCCCTGCAAAAACTGTGTCCAATCCCCGCACCTGAAATTGCCATTCCCCAATTTTCCACCAAAACTTTAAAAATCCCAAATTTAAACCTCTTGATCAGTTTACTAGCCTAAAATCAGTGTTTTCCTATTGGTCATCTCGCCCATTGAAGATCTTTACTGAGATAGACCGGAGAGAGCCCTCTCCTGCCCCGTAGGGCTAGCTATGAGGCTAAGTGGTTTGATGTTGCCTTGAAGTTTACCTTTCTCAGCCTGAGGTGAAATTTCAAGTGCTAACAGAGCCAACATGAAGTATTTTTCTTGCAGATTTCGATAGGTTGATATTGAGGCATTGATCTTGGTCTCAGAGGGTTGTTAGAAATCTTTGAAGACTTTGTACTTATTTACATGAGCTCATAAAGAGTTTCTACACACATGACATGACTCTTTGACATTTAAATAAATCCTAAAGACATCAATAAGAAGTCTTTTACCTAGAGGCACTTCTTTTTCATGAAACCCATGTAGCAAGATAGCAACAATAAATTATTTCCTTTTATTACATCAAATACAAAGATCATGTCATTATGAAGACCGAACCTAGTTACACTTTCTTCAACACTCCCTTTTAACTAGGGAGGTATTCATAATGGTACTTGGTCATTCTCAATCGAAAGAATTTCTCATAAGAATAATCGTATTTGCAATCCATCTGTTATAGCATCATTTCAACCAACATTCTTTCAATTTAGCAAGGCGTTGACTAATAGCTCTATCTCTCACTTAGATCAGAGCACACAATGTTGGAGAGACCAATGAATGATAGACATGCATCATCATTGTCTCTCTTAGGGTCATACCCACTCGGGTGTTCTCCGAGTATGCTCTACTAGGACTATTCTCATCTTGGGTTCCCAGCCCTCAAGAATATTGGTCCTCTTGCCCACTCTTGTCTTGGATGCCCTACCACATCCTCAAAGAGTGTTGGATTCCAAATGATTACACAATCCTCCATTATTTCTTCCAAACAGAAGACAAGAATGTCATGTGTAACTCTCCCTCTTAATCAAGGACGAGTTCCAAGTTTTTGTTGACTCAGAAACTTGCTCAAGTTCCTTTGCTCATAGGAACTTCCCAGAGTTCCCTCTTACCCAGGGACTCTATCATCAGTGCTTTATAGGGCCTTGTAATTGACTAATGATCCAAATCTTTGATGTCATCAATTTCTTCACATTTAGGGTTCAACCATCCATCACTTTCCTCTGTCATGTCATTCCTTTGTTCCCAGAAAGTATCCTCCTTGGATTTACATCTGCAGTCTCCTTCATAAGCTCATCTTCTTTCACTTTTATTCAACAGTGATTTCTCTAGATCACAAGGTACATAGTTGTGACATCCTTCAAAACTCTCCTTTCCTTGATCATGCACACATACCCAGACTTTTCCAAGAGGTGAGATGCCCCAAAAAAATATATTACCTTTTTGTGATGGCCTTCTTCTAGCGACATCTTCTCATAGGTATCAATCATCCTTCATACATGTTGACACATTTCCCAATGATATCTGTTGTTAAGGGTCCTCATCCTTTTAGACTTTCATCAGAGTCTTCACATATTTTTGGGAAATTTCCTAGTCAAGTCTTCCTAATCTTCTGGATGTTGATTGCCTTCATCAAGGTTTCATACTTCACGATCTCTTCCATCCTCATAGGTTTCATTCTTAAGAGATCTCATAGTTATACAATGGTTATCAAATACCTCATACTACATTATGAGGACATATTATGTTGATTTCATCTAGTATGGCTTACGTCTTTCTGCATCCATTCAGAGGAGGAGATCTATTCCTGCTTGATCCATTTTATCTGCAACCACATATCATGACATTACAATATCAAATGAAAATACAAATACAATCTTACATTCCTCATTTTCCTTCAGGTATTTTCCTGTAACTTCCTTGATTGAAAATATCTTCAATCCCTTGGTCTACTTCATTCTTCATGCCATTGAACCACCACATCATGAGTTCCATGAGTTGGAATTTCTGACGAGACATTTGCTGCCTTCCCAAACACGAAGATCCTCCACTGAGATCTCTACCAGAGATCTTTCAGGATCTAGTATATCCTCATATGGAAAATGTTTCCATTGACCTGGATGAATTCTTTTTTCCTTCAATGTACAATGAGATTCCCAAGAGCTATGCTCTTCATGATTCCATATGAGCTATTTCTTCCATGATGCCATGATGCATCTTCTTACTATGATCATATATGCAGGGACTTCTGATAGGATCCTTTTGAGAGGGATACCATCTCTTTCATAGTGGAGATCTATTACTCCCTCTTTCCCTTGATCCTTTTCTCAGCTTCCTCCATCCTTCTAGCGATATGATTTCCTCTTCCATAGTACTATTCTATCTTGTCAACGTTCCTTTACTTATCAACACTTATTTGTGTCCTATCAACTTTCCTTTCTCTATTGCTTCATAGAGACTAGAGATTGTTGATCGATGTAACCTTCCT
The DNA here is from genome assembly GCA_031772625.1 of Pinus tabuliformis. Classification (NCBI taxonomy): domain Eukaryota; kingdom Viridiplantae; phylum Streptophyta; class Pinopsida; order Pinales; family Pinaceae; genus Pinus; species Pinus tabuliformis. The sequence goes on along the minus strand of CM062817.1, from coordinate 1,396,229,649 downwards.
GTTCATGGATATCTGTTACCTTTCTTATCAATATGAATATCAATGATCATCATTTTTCCTAGATCTCGTAACTGAGATATCATGAAGATGTTTCTTCATTCCTTGGCACCTACTTCTCTTCATTTCAGAGAGTATATCCTTTTATGTCTCCTTTATTATTTCATAGAACTTTAAGAGTTCTTATAACTTCAAAGGAGACCTTGATGTACTAACTTCACTCCATGAGGATTCTGTCAATCCTACTGCAAGAAATTTTGATGACTTCTCTAACCCATAGATCTTCTTGCATTGATGAAGAAAATAAACCAACAACTTGATTATAGAATAAAAGATACTTACTTGATACGTCAAGACAATATCTTCACCTTGATCATGTTGGCTGATGTTGAAGCTGATATATTGATGCTTCCTCCAGATAGGATCCTTACTGTAGATGGCTTTAAATGTGGACTGTTTCTTGGACCTTTATCTTCTACAAGATCTTGTTGTTGTAGATTGTCTCCTTGATCAGCCATCCTTTTGACTTCCATACTGCTTTTGTAGATTGACCGTTTGATCTAGGGTTTGATCAAGGCATACCTTTTTAATTTGTTATTAATGAATGTCCCTTTTTTGGCCCTTCCTTGATTGTTGAACCAATGCTTTGATACCATGTTGAAGAATATAGGGCATGCATAATTACATTGATTCTTCATTACATGATAACAATTTGTGAAGTGTTAATGAAACTTTATCTTAGCTTGATTGTTTACTTCATTATTAGCATGTGCAAGTTAACTTCATCAAACTGCTATCAAATAAAAGAGACAAGAACAAAAATGGTTGGATATCTACCAGGGAAAAAACCTCTCCCTCTTGGAGAGGAAAACCCATGCAAAAATTCTTCTTATAGATATTCCATTGACGAATACCAAGACCATGACCCTTGACACACTCTGCCTCTCCAAGACCAAGTCATCAATCCTCTTCATGTCAATGCTGAGATTATTATCTTTGTTGCACCACAGAGATCATCACCATCATGTTCTGCAATATCATGACCTTCATTACTACTACAACACCATGGTCTTCATCATTGCTACAATTCCATGATCTTCATCACTGCTGCAACTTATCTGAGATCATTCTTGTTGCTTCTTCACTGAGACCATAGTTGCTATATTAGCATAGAAGTCACCATTGCTACACCATAGAGTTCTTCACAACAATATCACTGAGATCTATTGTATCTCTTCTGTCTCTTGCTGAACTAAGATCATTGTTGTACCTTGACACCATGAGATCAAAGAAATACAAGATCATGATCCATATTTATTATGATTACAGTTCTGCCAAGATCTAGACTATGATTTTTGTCACTGCTCCTTGTAGCACATCAAGACTGCATTACGTTAGATCTGAATACTGTAATAACTAGTGAGACTGTATGTCTCCCATCACAAGTATGCTGAGGATCTCTTGATCATCACCGAAACCCATTACATCATCAAAGTTATGGCAAGACTGTAGTATATATATGATTGAGACAACATCTAACATAATCTTTATTGGGCCGAGAGAGTAGTTCTATTACTGTTGTTCACTGTCTAGTCTTCTACAGGAGTACCACCAAGATCTATGTATGCCATGACTGTTCCTCTATCATGCAGGATCAATCATCACTGTAATGCCGAGATTGCACTACATAGACATGCCGAGAGTGTCTAGAACCCAAACGATTGTTGCGTCCTTACACGAGGCCATGACTGCATCTAAAACCAAAAACATGGTGCAGTTAATACCCTACTGTGACTTTTTGACCTTCATTACAGCTCCATCAACCTTGACTGCAGCTCCATCAATCTTGACTGTAGCTCCCTTCAATATTGGTTGTGGCTCCATTCACTCTTGACTACGGCTCCATTCACTGCAGCTCCCTTATGTGAATATTTTACAGGTATATGCGAATTATTTCTTGTGTAATTGCACTAACCCTTTATGGGTATTTATAGTGCTCACCCCATATATGCAAGCCAACATGAACTTCTGAACTGATGTGTCTATTTCTTCCAGCCGACACGACATGTTTATATATTAAATCATTTATTTGGAGCCGATATGAAGTAATTTTCTTGTAGATTTTGATAGGCTGATCTTGAGGCATTGATCTTGGTCTTGGAGGGTTGTTAGACATCTTTGAATACTTTGTAATTATTTACATGAGCTCATAAAGAGTTTCTACACACATGACATGACTCCTTGACATTTAAATAAATCCTAAAGACATCAAGAAGAAGTCTTTTACCTAGAGACACTTCTTTCTCATGAAACCCATGTAGCAAGATTACAACAATAAATTATTTCCTTTTATTACATCAAATACAAAGATCATGTCATTATGAAGACTGAACCTAGTTACACTTTCTTCAACATGGGCCATATTGTCCAACTATGTCATCAAAATTTAATCCTATATGTAGTAGTGTATGTATTGAAGAGGACTTCTATGGGTGGAAGCTTCTCCCTGTACACAAAAAATTTATTCTTGTATGGAGCTTGGATTCTAGTATTAATATCATCCAACGAAGTCCTCTAAATAATGTTACATATGTTTGTGTCCCCTTTGCGATATTTCCTGATAATACATTGCCCCCCTCCAAACCCACACCCCCAATGTGGCATTAGGTCAAGGGCGATTTGACTGGAAACTTGGAAACTAAATTGGGGACAACATAATAACTTTGGGTCACTATGGCTCTACCACACCAAGATAAACCTGGTGCCCTCTAATGACTTTAAGATAATGTAAGAGAATTACCAGCCCAATTTATCCAAAAGGATTTGGTGCAAAGGCCTACCACCACCTTTTTCTCCTAGTGGATTGTCACTCGCCCATAATAGAAAAGCTATAGCAACTATAAGAGGACTAGGAACACAAAATTTCCCCCAACAACAAATGTTGAAACCAACCAAACAATGTTGGCATTATGATACAGGTGTTGTCCTTGATGGAAACTCACTCAGATGACAAATCATAGTGTAGCAGGTCAATAGCAAAGAATTAATGATTAAAGAGAGGTATACGTAGGTTCACCTTGACAAAGAAGTGTATACACACAGGTTAACAAACCAAAAGAAGTGTATAACGTACACACACACTTTCATAGAAGGAAAGGTGCATATATCTTGGAAAACTAAGTTTTGGTCCAATGTACTTGATCCATGGTATTTTAATCCATGGTATTGGTCCAAGGTATCGGGTCCGAGGTATTGATCCTAGGTATTTGTTCCAAGGTATTGGTCCTAAGTGGTTTTGGTCCATGGTATTGAGAAAGGCATAAAACTATAAAAGGAGGAGAAGATCATTAGGCTAGGGTGCGCAAGGATTGAATATCTGATGAAGTGAGAGATCCAGTATGCAGGTTATGGGTTTGTGATGCTTTGCTTGATCTAAACTAAGGATGCACCTATGTGGATGATGGTGAATGATGGATTGGGATCTTAAGGCTTGGAACGTATTATCATTATGTGGTTTGATCATTAATAGACTAGAACTGAATTCCTGACATACGTTTATTCTATAAATGTTATGATCTGGGTATGATTGATGTGTGGAATAGTTGCAAAGTTATGAGTTAATATTTGCAGATCTGTACGTGGGTTCGCTTTGGTAAAAGCGCATATACATGCTGGTTCAGTTCATCAGAGTAGCGTATACATTATGAAATATGATATTTGAATTTGCAGATGGTTCTAGTGGTTGTTACAGAGTTCTGGGTTCTGCTCTGTGTTTTGATGATTGGTCTTCAGTGATTTAGTTGCGGGTGATTCTGAATTTAATGATTGGTTGATGCAATGGTTGTATTGTATTGGTGATTGATTTTGAGCTTCAATGTTGTTGATGGGTCTAGTATGAAAATTGGACGAAACGTGGCCTTCATATTATGGTGTTGTGATCTAGGTGTATCCAATCTGAAAATTTATGAAACATGGTCCGTGGAGGAAGAGTGAAGGTTGTAGACTTCAGTAGTCCGGTGCCTACGTACTAGTAAACATATCGGCTAGTACAAGAGCCAGGGGGTTGGATCTCCCTTCCAGTAGCAGCTGGAAAACGAGTGAAGGTCGTAGCCTTCAGTAGGTCGGCGCCTACATACTAGTAAAAAGATCGCCTAGTACATGAGCGAGGGGGTTGTAGCTCCCTTCCAGTAGTAGCTGGAGAACGAGAGAAGGTTGTAGCCTTCTGCAGGTGGGTGCCTGCTTACTGGTATGAGTCTGCACCAGTACAAGATTGTAAATAAGTTTTTCTCATACTAAAAGGAAGACAACAGCAGGTGGTTTTTGTCCCGCATTGGGTTTCCACCTTATATCATGGTGTTCATGTGTGTTTCTTATGTGTGATGATCTGTTCTATTTTACTGCACCTGGTTACTGTTTATATGGTTAATGAAGTTCTGATGCATTGATTAAAGATCAACATATGATGAATTAACTGAATCATAAGTTTACTAGATATACGCTAGTTGCATTAAACACAGTTGCGTGTACATGTGGGTTCCCTTAACTGAAGTAGCATATATGAATCTGATTATGAAAATGAAAAATTATTGATTTACTAATACTGATTCACCCCCCCGTTCCCATTATTATTTCCAACAAACAACATGAGTGGCGTAAGGACAATAGACTTCTTCCCTACTTTAGATTTGGACACTTCGCTACTATTACCAAAAGCTCTGATAGAACCAATACATTTCACCAAATCCCACAATAATATACAACATAACACAACTTCCAAGCAATTATATCTAAGATCATATAGATAATTAATGCCACAAGAATTTAATGTTTCTCTCCTTGATAAATATTGTAATAGAAAAACAAACAGTGAGGGGCAACAACCCAGTTAAACAACCATCTCGAAGTTAAGGACCTTGGCCATATGGTTAGGATTGAAAGAAGGACTCCAATGTTTTTCATGGCCCATAGGAATAAAAGTCCCAGCCAAAATTCCCACCATCTATCACTCAAAATACTTATACAATTACAATATGGAGAGGGATTCCTTAGGAATATAGTCGAATAATTCATTGCACCAAGGGAAGGAAATTAAAAAAATGACATTTTTTCCTCTATATTTTCCAAGGAAAACACCTAGACAACTTACACTTAGACTTTATAGAGTGAAATAGAGATGCCAACTTGGCAGAAACTAGGTAGGATAAATTGAAATTAACAAATGATGCTTGAGAATTGAGTGAGTAAAATTAGATAATGCATCGATATTGAGAAATATCACTAACATACCCATGGAGAGTGACCAAGACCTAGAGCCTCCTCCCACATTGAAGTAGTAACAGCACCACCTTATTTTCTTACATGTTATAGCCACTGATAAGCCTGCAAATAGAGGATAAGATTACAAAACCTGAACTAAAAATTACCCATTGCTTGTAGCTTTCTCAAGTTGAAGACAAAAAAAATATTCTCGTAATGTTGAAAAACCAGTTGGGAAAAATCTACTTCAATGCATTTGAGTCTTTATTCCTCACACTTACCCTACCACTTATATATTGGTATTTGGAAAACCGTAATCTAGAGTATTTTGCAGGGGAAGCACCATAAGGGAAATATTAATATCATTCATTTTCACATGAATTCTAGGCTTGATACGTGTGCTTTCAATCCACCAACTTCAATTATCATTATGATGCTTCCCCATTTGAAGTTGGATTAATTAAAACACTCATGTTTATGTTGACTACCTCAGGGACAAGGAGTCACATCCCCGAGTTCTTCACCCAGGAGGGACAATGACATCTCACATTTTCCATCCATCTCAAGAGTCAACCCATCTGTAGAATCAAAGTATACATATATAGATACATAGATACACACATAATTATAATTATAAAGTAATTTTGTTTACAGTTGAATTTTGATAATATAATAATTATAAGAAGATTTATTATCGTAATTAGTATTTATTCATTTGTAATGCATGGAGATTTCATGCATTCTTTATAAAATCACATATGTTAAAGTGTATGGTATAATTTTTATCTTGTAAGCTTGGGAGGACTCTCCAATTTTTGAGTTTTACATGTCCATTATTCACCCCACTACAGGGGGAGGGTAGCACAAGATTTGAACCCAAGATCCCCGGTTCGGTGGGACTTCATTCCACGGCTATCGCTACTTGAGCTACCCCATCTGGAAAAGGTGTATGGTATAATTATTTACATGATGAATTGTAATTATATTCCACATTTTGTTTTAGTTAATGTGAACCTTTAGCAAAAGCATATATTGTTAACTAGTACCATTTAATATATATATTGTTTATTTTGAAATATTTATTGAATTCAAAGTCACCTTTAATATATTTGGAAACATAGGTGTGTATGGCACATTTTTACTTCAATCAAGGTCCTAGGTAGATCTTATAATTTAACATCATCAAATTAATTATACATATTATAATATCGATGTGATTATTAATATTGACCAAATCAAAATTATGATAATTAAATCTTGTTATGACACCTTCATATATGACAACAATAAATTAGAGGAACTGTAGTCATACAAAAAATTTTGAATCAGTAATCATTTAAAATCAAACTAGAATTACAACATTGAGAAAATGATAAAAGGTGTGGAAAACTTATTTTAGACTTGAAAATAATTGTAAAATAGTAAATATTTAGAAATAGAATAAGAAAAACTCTTATTTAAGACTATAGTACTCCGATTATTTTATATGGATGTGAAGTTTGGGGATGTAATATATCTAGAGAATCGTGGAGAAAATATAACAAATCCAAAAGAATTTTATACCCTATAATCTAAAGATTAAAAGAAATATTCCCTATCAGTGAATCTTTCCCTTATTAAGAGAATAACTAAGATCGGGTATCTAGTGCATAACAATAAGTTAAACATTGTGGAAGAAAATATGCTTTCAAAAATTACTTCAAGCTATCGCCACAACCACCTTTATCTAACGCCATGCACAAGGATGTGTAGTCTTGACTAAACCATTAGGAAATAAAGAAAGATATCATTTCATAGAATAAGGATAATACTAAAAGTATTATTACATCAAAATTTAAGAAGAAACTCTAGTGTGATAAATATTTAGAGGGGAAAACAAAATTAAGATATCTCGAGGATGTAATCAAGTTTGACATAGAAGATTGAAAGTGCCTCTCTATTTGGACTCTACAAAGAAGAAAATATATATTGTTAAAATAAGAACAAATTCTCATGAGTTCCATAATGAAATTAGGTGTTAGACAATTCCTAGAATGCCATGGATACAAATTTTTGTCCTCTTTGCTATATTAAGGCTATTGAAGATAAAAATCCCTTTCTCTTATAATGTTTGATATATATGTAGATTATATCTTAATTTCAAAATATTTTTCAAACTACCAACATTTTTCACCTTTTAAGACGACAATTTTATGGTGTTCTTGGAATGGTTTTCTTAATTCTCTTTAAATTAAAATGTTCAATCATTCCAAATAATTACTTAATAATTACCTACCTTGTTACGCTAAACCAAATCTGAACTCAATGAATGGAAAGTATTGTTTAATTATAAAATTTAAAATTATATTCATCAAAATTTGATTTCAAGGAATGTTAACCATCACCACCATCATAATAATCATATAAATTATAAAGTATGGGTATTTCCATTAGAAGAGCTAACTTAGTATGGGGGAGAGGTAGTGTTGTGTATGATGAAACATGAAATAATAATAATAATAATAATAATAAGAAGCTCATCCATATAAAGTAAATGGTTTGTATATGTGAGTATGCATCAACGTGATAAGCATTGTCCAAATTAAAAAAAAAAAAAATCATAAGAATTATCCAAATTATAGCTTTACTTTAAATCATCATTATTATTATTTATAAAAGGAATTAATATATAAGTTAAACATATATGCATTTATTAAAATATATAATAAGATTCTTAACATGGAAATTTTCTCCCACATTACAATATTCTTAACCCATAAATAGTTTTTGTTACTATACCATGGCTTACAAATACCACATACCCAAAAAACAATAATTCATTTCATATGGCACTTGTTCATATGATTTTTTTTTTAATTTATCAATTTAATTAAATGGGTAGAAAATGCATAACTAATTTTGGGAGAAATCTCAGCATTTTATATGTGAATACTATTGACATATTCTCAAATATTTCATGAAAGTTAAATTCCCGTCAACCACCTAATAATATTTATAATTAAATTAGAATTTTGGAAGCTCTATTTCAAAAGAGACACGTTAGGTGATAAAACATAATGTTAGCTCAATTAAAAAAGTAATAAAAATAATAAATACTTTTTTTGTGAGAAAAAATCATAATATGTATATCCCATTAAAATAAATTTAAATAGTTCCTCGATCGGGGTGCGATACAGGTCATGGATCTTCTTGGGATCCCCATCATGCATAAATATGTTGATGAAAGGGAAAGAGGGCAGATTGAGCCATGCCCTCACATGCTTGGTTATGAATGTTGGGTGGTGTTGAAGCCTAAAAAATCATTGCCTCAACATGGGGGAAAACCACCCGGTCTGGACCTTGGTTGGCAGCTCCTTTTCCATTTGGAGTAGTGGCTCCAACTAGGAATAATGGGATCCGTTTCCCAATCTATTTAATGCTTGTGCTAATGGGGTGATATGTGAGGTTTTAAAGTAATTTCTAAGCTAAAAGTAATCTAATCTAAACTAACAATCAGATGCATTTCATCCTAATTTAAGCACTATGTAACTAGAAATATACCCAGGATTTAACTTGATGTATGCGATATACAATAATTTCTGAAAACAATTGGTAATGAGGATCATTCAATTGTGATTAGTGTTAGGATATTCCGACACATAGGATATAGTTAAGTTCAACTTGGTCTAGTTTAGAGTTAGGTATAGAGTTAGGTAAAGTGTGTTTCTTTACCGTTGTACATATTGTAACTTACAATCCGACGGTCACGATATGTAGTGATCCGACGGTTCACTCTCACCTCGGTATTATCGACACTTGATCCGTGGCTTGACACCCGATTGGTCCATGAGTTCTATTTAAAGCGCATGGAGGGTCATTGTTTGGGTAATCAGTGCATGAGAGAAGCTTATGTAAATTTTCATTCTTTGATTAATAAATTGCCTGTAGTACCCACGTTGGGACAGGCCGTGGACTCTTTCCCTCCTTGCACTCTGAGGGTTTTAACCACGTCAAAAATACTGGTGTATTGATTTGAGATCTGGTTGTGAGCGGTGTCCTTTTGGTATTCTTTCTGAGGAACTTACCCTGTAAATTCCTACATGGTATCAGAGCTATTTGAGGGCCACGTCCGTTGGTGATCCAAATCTGAAGCCGGTAGAACTGCATGCGGTTGTTGTTTCCTAGATCTACTGTTTTTGACTGCTTTCGGGCCGAGAGGACTGCTCTGTTGCGTTCGGAGCATCTGTTTCAGTGAGGAACCCCTTTCGTTTCACGCGAAAAGGTTTCCGGTAGCCCTAGCTGCGTCATTTTTCAGATCGGGAGGTATACAGTGTTTTTTGCAGTTTACTGTTATTTTCTCTCTGCTTATTTCGGTTTCGGTTTATTTAGCCTTTTTTTTAACCGGATCTATACCTTTCATTTCTGCGTATGCTCTTTGCCCTGTGACTCTGTGCGATCTGGGCAAATCAGAAACAGAAAGGAAAGATTTTTCTCATGCGTATGCTCTTTTCCCTGCACCTTAGTGTGATCTCGGAAAATCAGAAACATTGAGAAAAATATTTAGTTTTTCGGCTAAAGCTAACTTTGAGATTTTTTTTAAAAATTTCTAGTTTTTTGGCTAAAGCTAACTTCGAGCCGCAAGGTTCATTTTTCTTTGCATATTCGTGTTGGGTTTTGTGTTTTGTGTTTTGTAGGGAAAAAGAGCTTTCTCAAGGCAAGCACGCAAATCAAGGCCCCCCCCCCTCCCCCCCCCCCCCCCTCTCTCTCTCTCTCTCTCTCTCTCTCTCTCTCAAATTTTTTGTATAGATCAATTGGTTCAAAGCTATTTTAAGAGAGTAGAGGTCTTGGGTTCAAGTCTCCATTTTGTGGGGGCGGATTTTTTCATTCCCGCACATTCGCGCACTTTGCCGGCATCGTCAACAATTTTTTTTTTTTTTTAAAGCCATAACTTCTTCATCTGGAAGCCTTTTTCAGAGCCGTTTTTTTTAAAACCGCCTATTTTTTTGAGATCTATCCATTGGACCACTTACTTTCAGCATCTTCAGCTTCAAGTTTTCTTCAAAAATGGAAAGTCCATGCCAAGTCATTCTTGACAGCACTAACTACTTCCAATGGGTAGCCTACATGGGAGATTTACTTAGAAGTAAAGGTCTCTACAGAATAGCCACAGACCAAGAGAAGAAACCAAAAGATGAAGACAAGGCGGCAAAATGGGAAAATAGACAAGATCAAGCACGTGGTTTGATAGGGATGTCTGTTTCTCCTGATCTTAGATTCCACATTGCAGAACTTGAGACTCCTCATGAAGCATTAGAAAAACTTGCTAGAGTTTTTGGAATTAAAAATGAAATTAGAGCCCATCAACTTGAAAATGAGCTGCTTACTTTGGATCCTAATAATTTTTCTTGCATTGAAGATTTCTTGTCCAAATTCAAGACCCTTAGATATCTCTTGGAAGGTGTTAAAGTTAAGAAAGAAGATGGTAACCTTATTTATTCCATCCTTACTAAGTTGGGACCAGCCTACTCTGTATTTGTTTCCACTTTCCATTCTACAAGGGAAGCTTTCATTTGTCAAGGACAAGAATACAAGGCCCCTTCCTTTGACTCCTTTTGTGATTCCTTAATAAGAGAACAAGAAAAACTCTTACACCTTGGTCTTCTTAATCTTGGAAACTCTTCCACGAAAGCATTAGCCGCCCAGCAGCAACCAAATTCAAAGAATCCTAAGAAGTCATATCCTCAAAAGAATGGTCCTAAACCATCTCAGCCTCAAAATGAAAGATCATTTCAGCAAAATGATAAGACCAATAAAAACAAATGGAAGAAGTCTGATAGACATTGTAACTTTTGTAATCGAGATGGCCACTTAGAATCTAAATGCTTTAAGAAGATGGAAGCCTTGGAAGCCGCAATGAAGAAACATAACATCCATGTGGAGCCTACTTCAACTTCAACTTCCGGAATGGCACTTTCTGCATGTCATTATCAATCATCTCAGTCTGGTTATGCATTAAATGTATCTTCTTCTTCTTCTCATTCTCATGAGTGGCTCATTGATTCTGGAGCCTCTAGTCACATGGCCAAAAATCAAGCCATGTTTTCTTCTTTAAATGATTGTAACACCAAAAATATATATATTGGTGATGATAGATCTCTTAATGTTGTAGGGACTGGAACTGTTCATCTAGACAATGGTCAGTTTAATGATGTATTATGTGTTCCAACCTTATCCTGCAACCTTCTATCTGTCTATCAGATAACTCATTCAGGTGAAGGTAAAATTGTTGAATTTTCACCTCATGATGTTGTAATCAAGGATCTAAAAGATCCTAAACAGATTCTAGCTACTGGTCTTGCTGATGATTCCAAAAGGTTGTATAAGTTTCACAACTTTGGGTCATCAAATCTTCCCTCAGTATTTGTTGCTCATAATGATGAAGTGAGCAAACTTTGGCATGAGCGATTTGGTCACTTAAACTATCGCTCCCTTCAGCATCTATGTAAAGAAAATATGGTGACAGGTCTTCCTATGGTATCTTGCAGAGATGGTGTTTGTTCCGGATGTGTACTCGGAAAACATCATCGGGACAGTTTTGACAAACGTGCCTCTTGGCACGCCTCAACCCATTTACAGCTTGTGCACAGTGATTTATGTGGTCCTCTTCCTGTTGCTTCATTCTCTGGCTGCAAGTACTTCTTAACTTTCATTGATGATTTCTCCAGACGCACTTGGGTATACTTCTTAAAACTCAAGAGCGAAGTATTTAACACTTTTTTGGCCTTCAAAGCCTTTGTTGAAAAACAATCTGGACATCAAATTCTTAAGCTAAGAACTGATAATGGTGGAGAATATGTTAAAAACACATTCATCAACTTTTGCACTGAAAATGGAATTCAAATGCAACATACTGTTCCATACACTCCACAACAAAATGGTGTAGCTGAAAGGAAAAATCGCACCTTAAAGGAAATGGCTAATTGTATGCTGCAATCTAAAGGACTCAGTCTTAGTTTTTGGGCCGAAGCAATTAATTGTGCAAATTATATAATCAATCGCACTCCTACTAAGGTTCTAGAGAATATCACTCCAGAAGAAGCTTGGAGTTCCATTAAACCAGATGTAAGTCACTTTCGTGTGTTTGGAAGTGAAGCATGGGCCCATATTCCAGATGAAAAGCATAAAGCTTTAGAACCTAAGAGTGAGAAATGCACTTTTGTTGGATATTCTGAAGATGTAAAAGGTTATAGACTTATTCCATTTAAGTCCAAAAATGTTATCATTAGAAGAGATGTAAAATTTGATGAAAATAAATCGGCCTGCGAGCCTAGTCCGGCGGATGTGCCACCTCTTCCTATCTCTTCTACTTTTGAAAACATTTCTTCTTCAGATGATGAAAGCGAGGATGAAATTCCTCCCCCACCTTCTCAGGATCCTCAACTTCCAAGATGGGTCCGTGCTACTCGAGATGCAGCAGGTGATCTTGCCGGTGATCCTACAGATCAGCGACGTACACGTTCTCAGTTTGAAAGAGCCTCTTCTTTACTGGCTCAAGCTCCAGTAAATCATGATCCTGACACTTTTGCAGAAGCTTCAGGCCATCCACATTGGGAAGCAGCTATGAATGAAGAATATCACTCATTGATGACAAATGATACATGGGATCTTGTTCCTCTACCAAAGGGACGAAAACTTGTAAGATGTAAATGGGTTTACAGAACCAAGTATGGACCAGATGGCAAAATTGATAAACATAAAGCTCGTCTTGTTGCTAAGGGCTTTTCACAGGTTGAAGGCATTGACTACACTGAAACCTTCGCCCCTGTTGCCAAAATGAACTCTATCCGCCTTGTTCTTTCCCTTGCTGCCTCTTTAAAATGGGAAGTCCATCAGATGGATGTTAAATCTGCCTTCTTGCATGGGGACTTGCAGGAAGAAATCTATATGGAACAACCCATTGGCTTCATACAAACAGACTCCAGCCTTGTGTGTCGACTTAAGAAATCCCTTTATGGTCTCAAGCAAGCTCCTCGGGCTTGGTATGCCAAAATGGATAGCTTTCTTTTAGAATCTGGCTTTTCTAGGTGTCATTCTGACAATACTGTCTACACCAAGAAAGTGGGTGACTCTCTTATCATCCTTGTTCTTTATGTTGATGATCTTATCCTTACTGGTAGTGATCCCAACCTTATAAACCATGTGAAGTCTATCCTTAAAAAGAAATTTGAAATGACAGACTTAGGACACTTACACTATTTTCTCGGTCTTCAAGTCTTGCAATCCAAGGAAGGTATTTCCCTTTCCCAGTCCAAGTATGCTTGTGATATTCTTCGTCATTTTCACATGGAAGACTGTAAGCCAGCCCCTTCTCCCTTTCAGTCTGGAGTCAAACTTTCAGTCTCTTGTACTTCTCCTGAAGTTGATGCTACCTTATACCGTCAACTTGTAGGAAAACTCTTGTACTTAACCCATACTCGTCCTGATCTTTCCTTTGCTGTTGGCCTTGTTGCTCGTTTTATGCAAAACCCCCGTGAAAGTCATTGGAAAGCAGCCAAAAGAATACTTCGTTATGTTCGAGGTACAGTACAGTTTGGGATTCATTACAGTGCCAAAGCAGCTCCTCTGTTAGTTGGTTTCACTGATTCTGATTGGGCTGGTGACCCTGATGATCGGAAGTCTACTGCCGGTTATGTCTTCACTCTTGGTTCAGGACCTATTACATGGGCTTGTAAGAAACAGGCTGCCATTTCTCTTTCGTCAGCAGAAGCAGAGTATCGTGGTGCCGTGGAAGCTAGTAAGGAAGCCTTGTGGCTTCGTCAGATCCTATCAGAGTTTGGCTTTGAGCAGCAACATCCAACCACACTTTGGTGTGATAATCAAAGTGCCATTCAGCTATGCAAAGATCCAGTTCAGCATCAGCACAGCAAACACATCGAACTACACATGCACTTCATCAGAAAGCTCATTCATGACCATGTTCTTGAAGTGCAATATTGTCCAACAGATGATCAGGTTGCAGACATCTTCACAAAGGCTCTCACAGAGGCGAAGTTCACTAAACTTCGATATATGCTTGGAGTTCAGGAAGTTGTCACTAAGGGGGGATAGGCTCTAGTGCCTCCTTCCTTCTCCTATTGTGTCATATTTGTAAATCCTTCAATCCTATCCCAAGTTGTTCTTAAGGGGGGATGTTAGGATATTCCGACACATAGGATATTGTTAAGTTCAACTTGGTCTAGTTTAGAGTTAGGTATAGAGTTAGGTAAAGTGTGTTTCTTTACCGTTGTACATATTGTAACTTACAATCCGACGGTCACGATATGTAGTGATCCGACGGTTCACTCTCACCTCGGTATTATCGACACTTGATCCGTGGCTTGACACCCGATTGGTCCATGAGTTCTATTTAAAGCGCATGGAGGGTCATTGTTCGGGTAATCAGTGCATGAGAGAAGCTTATGTAAATTTTCATTCTTTGATTAATAAATTGCCTGTAGTACCCACGTTGGGACAGGCCGTGGACTGTTTCCCTCCTTGCACTCTGAGGGTTTTAACCACGTCAAAAATACTGGTGTATTGATTTGAGATCTGGTTGTGAGCGGTGTCCTTTTGGTATTCTTTCTGAGGAACTTACCCTGTAAATTCCTACAATTAGAAGTGAATCCGTTTTAACAATAATCATTTCGTATAAAAAGTTAGCCCAAACGATTGTGTAAGATATATTGCAAAAAGAATTATTCATATATTCAGCACAAAATAAAGATCATCATCATACAGAAGTGTAATAATGACAATCAAGATCTAGACTTTCATACATAAACAATTCGAAAAGAAATAATTGCTTAATACATGAGTAGAAAGGATTACAAGATAAAAGTACCATTTATAATACGCCCTAGTCATATGCAATATTAATCTATCTTCAGTCCATTCAACACCATCTAAGAGTACAAAAGTGTAATTTCAGTAGAAGATGCTAAATTAGATAAAAATAAATCTTGTTCCATATATTTCACTAGAACTTCCTCAAAGGGACAAAAGTGCATGTTTTGAAGAGAGTTTCTGATAAAATTTTGGACCCCTCTCTAAATGCATGAGAGGGGTTTAAATACTAAAACTATAAAACTAAAAACAGATTATTACAAAAATAATTGAGGAGGTTTAAATAACCTGCCTCAATTTATGCAAAAAGAAAATAAAATGAAAATAGACAAGGTGACTAACTATCCTTCATTTGATCCTTCAGATCGCAAATATCCATCATGGGCTTCATCTATGTTGGTTGGCCTACTTCAGCTTTCAATTGTCCAACGAATACGACATCAGTCAGTGCTGGCACCATTTTCTCGGTAGAAGTGGTTAGGCATCTTAGGGTCATCCATTGGCTATGAGGCTTGACCAAATGTTGCCAATATGCCTCCTAGTCTAGCTTGCTCGTTTTCCTTATCACTTCTGCTTTTTCTACCACTGCCTGTTTCCATTGTTGTTCAATCTGTTTTGAATTAGGAAGGAAACCCAGAATGGATTCTGCCATAAGATTGGCACCACGCAAATTTTCATTGATATTTTCTATGACACTATTTGCTGCTACTGCCGCATCTGCTGTTGCCTTTTCTGCTTCTTTAAGCCAAGAATCCCAACTTGAAAATAGAATTTCTTTATGTGATTCTTCTAGCTTGGGCAAGTCGGCCTTTCTCCCATCTTCTTTATTTTTCCAGGCGATAACATCGGAAACCATTTTAAAGGTCTCATCGTATTCAAGTCTCATCTCTACAAATTGACTTGTCAGTTTATCGCTTGTTTTGCAATAAGATTTCCACTGTGAAATCTTCTGGCATAGTAATTCTTTCTGGTGCATCACCTGGGAGTTAAGACCGAGTGCTTTCGTAATAAACTGATCAATTTTAGGATCGTCTTTATGTAGATCAGTTATTGCCTGCACTTGTGTTTCCTTCTCTGCTAAGTTGGTTCAATGTTCTATTTGCATTTGTTCAAATATCTGTTGAAGCTTATCCAATTTTATCTCTGTCTGCTGGTCGAATTTGACTTGCTATAATTTTTGCTCAAGCGACGTTATTTTATCTTCCTTTTCAGCAATATTTGGATTTTTGTTGCTTTGTCCATGGTCGCTGTAGCATAAGCACCTGCAAACTGCGACAGTCTAGTAAGGTTGGCGGATGGGTCAACGGGTGAATCTTTCCATAGAACATCCATTGGTTCATTTTTAGGGGTAGTAGTAGCTATAGAGTCCAATTTCCTTTTCTTTCTTTTCCTTTTCGCCATGACCTTATGCTGTGGGCTATAGAATACATCCAGAGGGGGAATTTCTTCAATTCTCAAAATTATTTTGGAAGTGGGGGTAACAAGGATGTGCTCTACGTCTTGTGTATTTGTAGTCTCTTCCACTGGAACCTATTCCTCTATGTTGAGACTTTTATTAAAATTGTCCCACTCTTCCTCTAAGTCAATAACCATGGGTTTTATTGGCTGTGCGGAGGTAGTAGGGATTTCAGCTTGGTTGATAGTTGAAGCTTCTTCAGCTATCTTCTGTGTAGATTGGGTTGTATCCTTCACTGACTCCATGCTTATGATTTTCCCATTTTGTGATGACTGTTGTGATTCCCCGATAGATTTCTCTTGAGATTCTGCTCCAGAATCGGACTTGGAATTTTCTTTGGAGTCATCTTCTATAGTCACATTGGGAGTAGGCTCCCTTATTGGTTCAATCAATAATTGGTCCAATGGGATCTTTGCTAGCCTTATTTCTCTGTAACTGTAAAAAATTTCCAGATCTTCATGGTCAAAAAGTAGTTGTGCCATATGTTTCACCTTTGTGAAGGTGTTTTTCTGCAAAGAGATGTCATCAAAAACATCCTCATTACTAAATACTTTTGTTTTCACCAGAGTGGTGAAATTCTCAACAGTGTCGATTGGGTCATATTGTCGTCCAGGGAATTTAGGTAATTGTAGAGATAGCTTGTTCTCTACTTCTTTGAATGCATGCCCTAGGTCATGTAATGAAAATGCTCCACACTATACAGGGAATGTAGGCTAGATGGCCTTCTTTGAATCCTTCAATGTCTTGCTCATTTCTCCCTCACTAGCTATTTGATAGGCTGTCTCTCTAGCCATCAGTTTATCTAGAACATAGTATGGGAGGACATGGGGGGAGGTGATGGTGCCAAAAACTTTGATATATGTAAATGTTTCTGTTATAAAATTATATATTATGGAGCAATAGAACACATAAAATATTGCAGAAATATAAACACAGAAAACGCACAAGACAAGAGAGACACAGATATACGTGGTTCACCCAGTTTGGGCTACGTCCACCCCGAACAGCTAGTCCTTCCTTTCTATTATCCAGCAAAATGAAGAGACACAACCTACAACAAATCCACTGTAATATCCTCTGTTTTCTTTCACAGTCTCACCTCTATGTTTCTCGCTCACCGAATACACATCTATTTCACAGCCTCAAATACAATACCCTCATACAAAGAGAGGGGTTTCCTTCTAGGGCAAAAAACCCTAAACTAAACATAAGTTCTACCGTCAGATCATCCACCTAATGAACGGCCCAGATTGAATAGAAATTACAATACTTTTACAAGGAAATTTTACATTTGTTTTTAGCTTCGGGGGCGCTACCCCCGAGCCCCCGCGGGGGGACCGCTAGCCCCCAAACCCCCTAGCCAGGGGGGATTGGCCCCCCCGGACCCCTGCGGGGGGGAAAAGTCCCCCCCGCACCCCCCCGCGTGGAGGGGTGTACAAACTTCCTGGGGTATACATCTGGCTAAAACAAAGACCTCTGAACAATCATGCTCCACACACAACAATCTCCCACTTGGAGAATGATTGTAGAAACGCCATCGCTGCTTCATTTTCTAGACAATGACTCCTCTTTGGACCTAGATGTTTCTCATCTTCATCGTCATCCTTGAAGACCAATTGAAACTGAGCATATTCTCAGTTTCTCCCTGGTTACAACTTTTGTTAGCATATCTGCAGGATTCTGGCTAGTGTGTATCTTTTCCAGCTTCAACTCTCCATCTTCCAACACTGATCGTATGAAATGGTACTTAAGCTGTATGTGTTTAGCCCTGGAATGAAATGCTAAGTTCTTTGCAAGATGAATGGAACTTTGGCTATCACTGTATAACGTGCCCTTATCATGCTCCTTACCTAATTCACCCATAAACCTTTGTAACCAAATCATTTCTTTACTAGCCTCTGTAGCAGCAACATACTCTGCTTCTATTGTTGAAAGTGCAACAACACTTTGGATTTTTGAAACCCAATTGACAGTTGTTCCTCCAACACTAAATACATATCCTATAGTGCTCCTCCTGTTATCTCTGTCACCTGCCATATCTGCATCAACGTATCCCTGTAGAGAAATGTTTGCACCACCAAAGCATAATGCTTGATTTGTGGTACCTTTCAAATATCTAAGAATCCATTTCACTGCCATCCAATGTTCCTTTCCTGGATTGTTCATGTACCTGCTTACAACTCCCACTGCATGTGCAATATCAGGCCTTGTGCAGACCATTGCATACATTAAGCTTCCAACTGCTGATGCATATGGAACTTTAGACATATAATCCATTTCTTCGGGGGTCTTTGGGCACATTTCCTTGCTAAGTTTGAAATGGCTAGCAAAAGGTGTACTAACTGGTTTTTCATTGTGCATGTTAAATCTTTTCAACACCTTTTGTATGTACTCATTCTGAGACAATGTTAATTTACGATTTTTCCCCTCTCTAGTTATTCTCATACCAAGGATTTGTTTTGCAGCTCCCAAATCCTTCATTGCAAATGAATTTGCCAATTTTCTTTTGAGCACATTTATTTCCTGCATGTTAGATCCTGTAACAAGCATGTCATCTACATACAATAACAATATAATATAGCTGCCATCATTTTGCTTTTTCAAATAAACACAATGATCAGAGTGACATCTAGTATAACCTTGTTCAGACATAAACTTGTCAAATTTTAGATACCACTGCCTTGGAGCCTGTTTTAAGCCATACAAGCTCTTCTTCAACCTGCACACTAGTTTCTCCTTCCCTTTCACCTCATATCCTTGTGGCTACTGCATATATATCTCTTCCTCCAAATCCCCATGGAGAAGCACTGTCTTTACATGTAACTGCTCAAGATGCAAATCTTCAGCTGCTACAAGACTTAAAATGGTTCTGATTGAAGTCATTTTAACAACAGGAGAAAATATTTCATCAAAATCAATACCTTTCTTCTGTGAAAACCCCTTCACCACAAGTCTAGCTTTATACCTCTGTTTTCCTCCATCTTCTTCCTTCAGCCTGTAAACCCATTTATTCTTCAATGTAATTTTTCCTACAGGCAACCTGACTAAATCCCAAGTCTGGTTATGCATTAAGGAGTCCATCTCTTCTTCCATGGCTAGCTCCCACTTCTTCCCGCTTTCAACCTGCATTGCTTCTTCATAACATTCGGGTTCACCGGAATCAGACAACAATAAATAATATAATGAAGGAGAGTATTGTTCAGGGGGTCTACTTACCCTGGTAGATCTTCTAACACCACTTTCAGGTGTTTGGGGTGCCTGTTATTGTTGTGGTGGTTGCTGTTGTTGTGGCTGTTGATTATTATTATTTTTAGGCACCTTTCCTTTTTCAGTGATTTCATCAAGAACTGTGTATTCCTTGTTTTCCTTTTCCTGTTTCTTTTCCTGCAACTGATTCTTATACAAGACCTTTTCGTTGAATATTACATCTCTGCTCCTAATGATTTTGTGATTTTTGTAATCATATAAGCGATAACCAAAATCATTAACACCATATCCAATAAAGGTACATTTCTTTGACTTTGCCTCAAGATTTGTTCTATTTTCGTTATCAATATGGACAAAGGCCTCACAACCAAAAGGCTTTAAAAAAGAGTAGTTTACATTTTTACCTGTCCATGCTTCCTCTGGAACACCACCATCCAAGGAACTTGAAGGCCCTCTGTTTATTAGATAAACAACAGTATCTACAGCATCTGCCCAAAACTGTAAAGGCAATCCTGCATGCAATCTCATGCACCTTGTACGCTCCATGATTGTTCTGTTCATTCTTTCTGACACACCATTTTCTTGTGGTGTTCTTGGAACTGTCTTCTCTCTGTGAATTCCATGTTCTGAACAGTACCTATCAAACTCTTTGCTGCAATATTCACCTCCATTGTTTGATCTAAGACACTTCAATTTCTTTCCTGTCTCAATCTCAACCAAATCTTTCCATTTCTTGAAAGTATCAAATACATCAGATTTATTCTTAATACAATAAATCCAAGTTTTTCTAGTTGCATCATCAATAAAAGTAACATAATAATGAGAGCCACCGAGAGATGATACCTGAGCAGGTCCCCATACATCTGTATGCACAAGCTCTAATTTTTCGCTCTTCTTTTCTTTCCCAACTCTGAGAAATCTGACTCTCTTCTGTTTTCCATAAATGCAATTCTCACAGAAATCCAAATCAAAATTCTTCAATCTCGGCAACAAATTCCTTGAGTGAAGAATATTCATCCCCTTTTCACTCATGTGTCCGAGCCTATGATGCCATAATGCTGCATCTGCTCCTTTGGAAGTTAAAGCATTAACAGAGTTAGAAATACCATTGCATAAATACAATGTACCAACCTTTTCACCTTTTGCTATTACCAGGGCTCCTTTGGTTACCTTCCAAGCTTTATCTGTGAAAGTTGTCACACAACCTTCACTACATAACTGCCGTGTTGAAATCAGATTTTTCTTTAGATCTGGAACATGCCTTACCTCCTTTAATAGCCATTGGTTTCCATTCTGCTGTTTTACAAGAACCTTACCCATTCCAATGATTTTACGGGGTTTATCATCACCCAGATGAACTTGTCCAAAATCTCCTTGAACATAGTCATGAAAGTATTTCTTATCAGGTGTGGCATAGAATGAAGCCCCTGAATCTACCACCCAGGAATCAGTAATATTTTCGAAAGAAAGAATCAAAGCATCTTGTAACACCTCACCTGTCACATTTGCTTCATGATTGTTTTCTTGCTGTGCATCTCCTTCTTTTCCCTTCCGAGATCTACAGTCTTTCTTTAGGTGTCCTTTCTTTCCACATTTCCAGCGCACTATCCCTGATCTAGACTTGGATTTGCCTTTCCTTGATTTACTGCGATATCCTGAGCTCTTTCCTCTTTCCATTTTTCTTCCTCTAGACTCTGCACTCAAAGAATTTCCCAATGTCTCATGGAGATTTTCCGTCGCATTTCCTCACTAAGGATAGCACCGACAACATCATCAAACTTTAAAGTACTAGATCCAGAAACGGAGTTACTAATGGCCATTACCAAACCATTCCAACTTTCTGGTAATGAGCACAAGAATAACAAAGCTCTAACTTCATCATCAAAGTTTACCCCTACAGAACTTAACTGACTTGTAACTTTATTAAAATCATTTAAATGGTTTGCAACAGACCCACCTTCTGACATATTCATATTAAATAACTGTTTCATAAGAAATACCTTGTTTGAGGCCGAGGGTTTTTCATATAGTTTCGACAACGTCTGCATCAAACCCTCTGTCGTGGTTTCCTTCGAAATGTTGAAGGCGACTGACGCAGCAAGGCACAACCATATTTTTCTGAGTGCCTTTCTATCGAGAAGGTTCCATTCTTCGTCTTTCATACCCGTCAGCATCTTTGTTTTTCCACCCAATGGTAGGTATAGATCTTTCTGATACAGATAATCTTCCATCTGCATCTTCCACAGCGAGAAGTTTTGGCCGTTAAATTTCCCGACCCTAAACTTACCATCTTCCGCCATTGCTCCCACTGAACTAGGAACCCTTATTTCCTGCGAGTTTATTAGCCAAATAGACCTTCGGCTCTGATACCAGTTGTTAGAAAATTATATATTATGGAGTAATGGAACACATAAAATATTGTAGAAATATAAACACAAAAAATGCACAAGACAAGAGAGACACAGATATACGTGGTTCACCCAGTTTGGGCTACGTCCACGCCGAACAGCCAGTCCTTCCTTTCTATTATCCAGCAAAATGAAGAGACACAACCTACAACAAATCCGCTGTAATATCCTGTGTTTTCTTTCATAGTCTCACCTCTCTGTTTCTCACTCACTGAATACACATCTATTTCATAGCCTCAAATACAATACCCTCATACAAAGAGAGGGGTTGCCTTCTAGGGCAAAAAACCCTAAACTAAACATAAGTTCTACCGTCAGATCATCCGCCTAATGAACGACCCAGATTGACTAGAAATTACTATACTTTTACAAGGCAATTTTACATTTGTTTTTAGCTTCGGGGGCGCTGCCCTCGAGCGCCCAGTGGGGGACCGCTGGCCCCCGGACCCCCCAGCCACGGGGGATTGGCCCCCCCAGACCCCCGCGGGAGGGACTGTTGGCATTATGATACATATGTTGTACTTGATGGCAACCCACTCATCTCAGATAATAAATTATAATGTAGAGAAAATTTCACGCACTTATATGCAGAGAAAAGTTTATTTCATGTAGAGAAAAGTTCACCCACTTTTATGCAGAGAAAAGTTTATTTCATGTAGAGAAAAGTTCACTCACTTTTATGCAGAGAAAAGTTTATTTCATGTAGAGAAAAGTTCACGCACTTTTATGCAGAAAAAAGTTTATTTCATGTAGAGAAAAAGTTCACGCACTTTCATGCAAGGAAAAGCGCATATATGTTGGAGAACTTACCTTTGGTCCATGGTAGTTAGTCCTTGGTATTTGAACCTATGGTTTTGGACCATGGCCTCGTCAGAAGTGTTGATCTCATGCACTTTCATGCAAGGAAAAATGTGTATATGTTGGAGAACTTACCTTTGGTCCATTGTAGATAGTCCAAAGCATGTATATGTTGGAGAACTTACCTTTGGTCCATGGTAGTTAGTCCTTGGTATTTGAACCTATGGTTTTGGACCATGGTACCTCGTCAGAAGTGTTGATCTCACGCACTTTCATGCAAGGAAAAACCTGTATATGTTTGAGAACTTACCTTTGGTCCATGGTAGTTAGTCCTTGGTATTTGAACCTATGGTTTTGGACCATGGTACCTCGTCAGAAGTGTTGATCCCAAGTATTGGTTCATGGTATTAGTTAGAAGTGTTGATCTCACGCACTTTCATGCAAGGAAAAACATGTATATGTTGGAGAACTTACCTTTGCTCCATGGTAGTTAGTCCTTGGTATTTGAACCTATGGTTTTGGACCATGGTACCTCGTCAGAAGTGTTGATCCCAAGTATTGGTTCATGGTATTAGTTCGACAGTTTTTGATCCTATGGTTTTGGCCCGTGGTATTGCATCCTAAAGTGTTGATCTCACACACTTTCATGGTTGGTTCATGGTATTAGTCCAACAGTTTTTTGATCCTATGGTTTTGGACCGTGGTATTGAAAGGACTAAGGCTATAAAAGAGGAAGGAGATCATTTGACAAAGCATCATCTGAATTATCTAAATATCTGATAAAATGCTAGATCTGGAATACTGTGATTGGGTTATGGTGCAGATCTGGATCTGAGCTAAAGAGGGATCTCACCGGTTGATGGAGAACAAGATCTAAGGATAGATCAGGATCAAATGGTTTGAAATGAAATATCTCTATATTTGATTATGCTTATTCTAGATCTGTATATTGAATGATCTGAACTGGGTATAACTTAAGTTTGAAATCGCTGCAAGTCATGTTTGAATATTTATAGATCTGTACGTGGATTGGCTTTGGTGTAAGTGCGTATATATGCAGGTTTGGTTCATTGTAGTAGCATATACAATTTGAGCTATGATATTTGAAGTCACAGGTGGTTCTGGTTGTTGATGGGTTCTGATGACAGTTTAAAGGTGTCAGTATTCTGCATATCCTGTTTGGTTGATTGTGTTTAGCTTCAGTATTGATGGATGAGAACTAATATTGGATCAGGATCATAATGACTCATATTTATGTGATCTGATGGACCAGATCTGGGTGCTAACACATATATTATCCTTGTATATGTATTGATCTGGTGTTTGGGTGATTCAGAAGATTGATTGATTATGTGCTTCAATGATATTAATGGGACCAGTATGAAAACTGGATGAAACGTGGCCTTTCAGATTATGTGTTGTGCTTCAGGAGTATCCAGTCTGAAAATGCATGAAACGTGGTAACTGGAGGAGAGAAGATTGTAGGCTGGCGCCTACGTACTAGTATCTTAGCTAGTACAAGAGCTAAGGGGGCAGTAGCTCCCTTCCAGTAGCAGTTAAAAACTTTGGAGCATTGTAGCAGGTAGCAGCCTGTGTACTAGTAAATGGATCGGCTAGTACAAGAACTATGGGGGTTGTAGCTCCCTTCCAGGAGAGACTGGAGAACGAGAGAGAGTTGTAGCTCTCTGCAGGTAGAAGCCTGCGTACTGGTATAAGACTGCACCAATACATAAATATTGTAAAAGGATTTTCTTATTAAGAAGAAGATTGAGATGACTTGCAGCAGGTGGTTTTCTCCCACATTGGGTTTCCACCTTATATCATGGTGTTCATGTGTGTGACTTATGTGTGATGATCTGTTCTATTTTACTGCACCTGTTTACTGTTAATATGGTTGATAATGTTCTAATGCACTCATTAAGGATCAACTAACTGAATCATAAGAAGTTGTGGAAGTAGCATATATGAATCTGAATATGGAGATGAAAAAGTTTTATTGATGTGATAATACTGATTCACCCCCCCTCTCAGTATTATTTCCAACAGGGACAAGTCCCCCCCGCACCCCCCCGCGTGGAGGGGTGTACAAACTTCCTGGGGTATACATCCGGCTGAAACAATGACCTTTGAACAATCATGCTCCACACACAACAGTTTCCTCCCTGAGCCATCTAGCCACTGGGAGGATGTCAACTTCAGCTTCTTGGGAAAACATGGGGGCATCTCAATTATAAATTCGCTTGTGAATAGGTGTTGTTGGGAAAAGTATCCATTCAGAATGCCCCTATCCCACTCTAAGGTGTGACAGTGCCTTAGCAACAAACAAGGAAAACTATTTTCGTATTCTTCTTTATGAAATGTAAACAAAGAGGAAGGATGTAACTAACCTGTGTCTTTTGCTAGTTTGTTGATCCAATCGCTCTCTCCTTTGTTCGCTTCCCGCTACCTGCTCCCTCACTGGTCTAGCTTCACCAAGTTCCTGCAAGATCACAGAAGAGAGAAACTACACAAAAGACATAGATTTACATTCATAACTAGTTTAGGATCAGATTTAAACTAAACATGCAAATATAACAAAACATCATTGATACACAGCATGTAGGAGAAACTCAAATAGTTTTATTGATATAATAAGAAAGTCCAAGAGGAGATACAACCAAGTGAGTCCTGATCCAGCATCTACCTCCCATCAAAGGAATCCCTTCCTCTCCTCCAACAAAGCATAAATCACCCAATGCACTAATCTCAATCTCAAACCAACAGCAATTCTCTGCAAAGTACAAAATTCCAGCCTCTGGATCTCTGGGATGAGGGATCCGTATATAGATGTAAGCAGAGAGGATGAGTCAGCTTATGTTTTGACTTGTGGCTTCTCTCTATCAGTTCTTGCTTCCACTTAGAGGCTGAGAGCCTCTTACTCATCACTAGTCGAATTCATTGAGGCAAGTGTCATTGGAGAATATTCTGGAAGCTTCCATGGTCTTTCCACCTCGTTGAATGAGCTTGCCATTTGTCATTTCCCGCTCAACGCACCCTGGTAGTGCATCCACCTGCATTGCAATGCACCTAGCCAGTGTATTTGGGTGCTTTACAACGCAGGCAGCTAGTGGAGCCTCTGAATTGATCCTGATTTGACTAGTTCTGAGTGGTTTTTGGTGGAGAACTTCTGGGAGAAGCTGTCATTTGTTGACCTTGTTCCTTTAGGGGTAGGAACAACACTTCTAGGGACTTTGGATCCCTTGGATTATGGACATTTCATGCTCAATGTTGTAAGGCACAAAAATGTCTATAACAATAGGGAGCATAACTCCATGGAAAATCTTGAAAAAATGTGGTTGAAAATTTGATTCCCACATGTGCTTGTGGTATATGTGAATGGGAAGTGGATTTCAAGAAATCCATTTCCATCCCATGATAGAGAATTTTGAACTAAAACAAATAGCATCCATGACATACGCGCTCATAAAAAATGGAGGGTAAACCCTCGAAGCAACACTTCTTCTCCTTCTATACTCAATAATTGTTTTTGCTAAATTGTCAGACAAAATTTGTGCCCAATTCATTACAGTTGCGTTAACAACTGCATCTATTAACGACAACCACTATGGGGAGAAATTAGTACTATCGGCCCTGCCAAATAGTCTACATAACATGGCCGCTATAAAACTATAAGGGGGACAAACAGACGAAGTAGTGTACATACCATTTTTGTATTTCTTGATTTTCTCTTCATTATTTGACCAGGCACGGGTGCAGTCTGCTGGGTTATTGTTCTCTTTGGCAAACTTCTCCATGAATTTCCTGTTGTAGATGACTTGTGGCTCTGGTAGGTGATACATAAGCTGTAGGTTGTCTGGGGTAAAATATCCCATAATCCCTTGGCTTCTTGTCTTGAATTCTCTGTCTGAGATGTTGGCTTCATCAATAACCCATTTAACCATGTCGGTGTAAGGGATTATCTTCAGCCACGCAGCTATGCGGTGCAAAAATGAGCTGCCGTTTCTAGCATGGAATTGTCTGAGGAATCACGTCCATCAACTATAAGTTTTGTTTCCATAATCCTCGACTACTCCTCCTCCAGTATGTTATACATAGCCTCCCATGTAGAGGTTCCTCCCTCTCTGTTGCATGTAGTATTCGTAAACAAATGAGTCATTCTTGACTTCTCAGAAGTGACTGCCTTGCCTTTCTTCACCATTGTTCTCAACGCTTTGCTCTGCGGGCTTTTCATGAAAGTGAAGAACAATAGCTATCGGATACACAAAGATGAACATAAAAATGAAATAATGCAGATAGCTTGTAAAGGTGGTAAAAGGAGTTTTATTTGAACACACGTAAGAAGTTATCATATAAATATAAATGGATTTTCAGACATAAATGTAGTTATTTCCCACTAAATTCCCACTAATGATTCGTTATCCCTTAGTTTTAATGCTCATAAATGTTTGCATCGTAAAACGGGAAGAAAGCTTCTAGGGTGGCAAGCCATTGTACTGCGATGATAGCGATTGTGCGATTTGTGAAGCAATATCGCAGATCACAATATCGCAATATGTCCCTTTTACCTTTCTTACCTCCTGTCGTGTTTCTGCGAGATGCGAGATGCGAGCCGTTCATTAGTTGTTTCAAAACGTAGCTAATTGCTAGGTTTATCCTATGTAAAATACCTTTTTACTATATGACAGACTCAAAACATTTGCTTATGATATTTTAAGGTGTGGGTTCGGGTGCTAATCACATTTTGGAATATCAGCTAGTGGTAAGTACAGGGTGTTTGTTTGAATGCCCGAAATGCGATGCGATAAAGGTCACAATGCCATCACAGTTTCGCATCTCACACGTTTCGCAATATCATTTTAAAAGTGGGTCCTTTATAAGTGGTGATATGCGATGCGAGACTTAAGCTTGAAAAGGCTTAAGGACTTCTGTTTACGTCAGATTTTATGATAGTTTTGAGCATAGAGTCCTTACTTAATCGATTTTCTTGATTTTGGAGGGTTAGAAAGGTCTTTTGGTGGGTTTAAATCATGCTATATGTGTGAAGGTAAATTTCTAATAGTTTTTCTACAAAGAGGGTTTTGATTTTAATCTTTGCTTTATTCTAAAAAATAAAAGAAATGCCTAAATTCTAGGTTTTGTTTTTTGGATAAATTTTTTGAAGGGTCTCCATTTATTAGCATAATATTAACTAATATCATTAATAAATGGGGGGTTGTTGAATACCACAATAGGTGGCAACGCACATGGGAAGCATTAATGGTGATGCGACGAGTTGTTGTGCTCTTAAACTCCAGGTGGTAAGGGCTCATCGATCTAAGAATTAACCTTCTTGAGTTGGGTTTTGGTTCTTGGTGGTGAGCAAAGGATCCTGGTAAGCGTATTCTCATTTGCAAGGAAGGCCAAGTAGGTCTGATTCTTGGATGAAGTTTGTTCTCTCATGTTAATGGTATCTTTTGTCGGGTATGTAACTTTTTTTATTACCCATCTCTGACCATGGTCTAAAAATTCTTCTAATGCCTCTCAAAACCTAAACGAAAAGTCTCGTAATATGATATTTGTAAGGAATGGGAATCAGTGTCTGGAAAATTGGAAAGTTTTTGTTGTCTTGTCTCATGTAATGTCTGCTTTTTCTATGAATGTATTTGTCTTGTTTGGAATTCTTTTATCTCGCATGGGAATGTATTGTAAATATCTAGTTTGGAGTTTTCTCGTGGATGCATGTTTGTTCATCGGTGTTGGATAGATCATTGAGTTGGTGGTTCTGAGCATGGGAAAGAGTTTTAACCTTCTGCATCTAATTCATTGTGCTTATCTTATGGGTTTTTCTAAAATTGGGCTCAAGGATTCAGTCTGTGGATCCTTCTTTCTGGGGAAACAAACCCACCTTGGCTTATCTCTGTATATAGTTTCACTTGGGCTCGGGGAGATGAAATTTTGAATCTTGTGTTGATGGTGGCAGTTCCATTCAACCCTTAATTTATTTGATAAGCTTGATCTTAACACAAGTTGCACCTTTCTTTCATGCTCTGCTATTGTATGAAGTCCTCGTAATGTCTGTAATTACCTCAACTGCAAGCAGGAAGTTTGGCCCCTGTTCATGGTTCATTTTGTGTGGTTAACAACTTTTGACTCTAATGTTTGGTGGAAAATCTCTATTTCTCACCCAACCCCTAATCCTAGTTCTTTGGGAAGAGGTGGTCGCAGCCGAGGTAGGAAGTTAGGGAAGTGAGGAGGTAGTGTCTCATCCTTAGACCGACAATCGCGAAGATGTGGTCATAAAACAGATTCTCAAATCATCCGAGAGGTAGCCCAGGCCTATTATATAGGTACTTTGGCTCAAGTTAAGCAAATGCTTTCAAATTAGGAAGTTGAATTGAATCAATGGGAAGAAGTAGAAGTTGAAATAGAAGACTGGTGTGACTTAGTTCGAGACCCGAGACATTCTAGAGGCCGCACCACCCAATACAAGAAAATTGTTCACCTCTAATGGTTGATGAAAAGTATTGTGGCCAAAACTATCATGACCTCTCTAGAAATCTCTATCAAATTTGATCCAGGTTTTCAGGAAATTCAGAAAGGATTCCAACTCATTTAGTTCCAAATTCAGCAGTAGAATGTTGGTCTCAACCTCATTGAAAAACACATTATGTGTCCTCCTTTGTCTGAATTACCAGGTTCCACTGCAAAGGACCCAACTCCTATGTAGTCCTCTGAGGAGTAGTGGTTTGCTTGGATATGGTTGTACTTTTTTGTTTGTTTAATTTTCTATGATGTATATGTTGACTAGTTATCTATATTATAGCTATTTAGGATGTAGATGGTTTCCAGAAATTCAGTCCTACAAGGCAATGTTAGACAAAATTAAATTATTTTGTTTTTGGATGGCATATAATGTTGTTCGGCAGCCAAAAAACCCGATTTCCCAATGGGGAGGTTCAGGACACTGAACATCTCGACTCTAGTTGTAACCTGCTTTTGATGAAAATGAATGAATGAAAAAGGTCCTGCAAAGCTTGAAAAACATAAATAAATTTAAATAGTAAATATTCGATTTGCTAACCATGATATTTTAGGACATATAATCAGAGCAACCATATAAATTAAATGGATGGTAAAAGCAGACATCAAAACACTTGCTTCAAAATATATATGAAATTATTAATGACTAAGAAAACATAAAAATTAATTGAAGTATAACTTTATCTTAAATTATTATGATTAATAAATATAAAAAGAATTAAAATAGAAATTAAACATATATACATTTAAAAAATATGTAACAAGATTCTCAATCAGGGAAATTCACCTCCACTTTACAGTGGATATTTTTAATCGTAAATAGGCTTTATCACAATGCCATGGGCCAATACCATGACTTATATATACTACATGCCCAAAAAGGCATTAACTTTATAACATTTTTTTAATTAAATTAAAAAACAAAAATGGTATAACTACCTTTGAAATAAATCTTAACTCTCTACATTGCTTACTACTTATAGATACCACATGCCTAAACAACCATTAACTTTATAACAAATTTTTTTATTTGAATTGAAAAACAAAAGAGGTATAACTACCTTTGAGATAAATCTTAACTTTCTATCCTCATTACTACTAAAAATATTCCATGAATACTATGTAAAAGTTAAATCCCTACCTATTAATTATTGATAATTAACATAAAGTTTTGCAAGCACTATTTGAAAATAGACACACTTATCAACCTAATTAGTAAATATATAAAAACTTAATAAATAAACATATAATTATAAATAAAAATATTTCTAAAAATGTGAAATTATATATATATATATATATATATATATATATATATAAACTAGATTTTAATTTATAAATTAAAATAATGATTCATATTCATAACTATTAATTTGGCATAAACTTGTAATTTTTTTGATAATTACAATAAATTCATTTATTTATATATACGTTGATCACATTAAAAAAAATTAAATTAAAAAATATTAAAACATATTAAGAAAATTAAAAGCAATACACCCTATCCTATTCTCCTTATAGAAGTGGGTCTTTCCCCTCTCGAGAGCCTAGCTATGACTAGGCTTCTATTGTAGAAGCACAAACTGAATAACATAGGAGACCATAAACTTCCTAAGCTAGCTTTAAATTCCAGCCAAAACCACCTAAGGCTCAAACAAGGTTGGTATAAAGACACCAGGGCCTGGTTAAACCATTGGGAGATCAGCGAGAATGTTGCATTGCAAAACATTAATAACATTAAAAATATTGTTACTTCTAAGTTCAAAGAAAAAATGTGGTGTGAGAAAGATTTAGTAGCTAAAAGAAAATTAAGATATTATAAGGTCATCAACCCCACCCTAGAAGATCAAAAGTATCTCTCTGTCTAACTAGCTCAAAGAAGAAAATTAATATAGCAAAGATTAGAACGAATTCTCATGAGCTCCATAGTGAAACAGGTAGTTGGGTCGTTCCTAAAACACCATGGATGGAAATGATCTGCTATCTCTATGAGAATATGAACATCAAGGATGAAAATCATTTCCTCTTAGAGTGCCTTGGGTACGACCACGTTAAATCTCGGTTTCATAATCTTTGTTGCAATACTAACATTCCTAGCCTTTTACAATGTCAAAATTATAGTGAGCGAGGGAGACTTTTCTCCAAGCTTTTTGAGCATATGAATAAAATCTTAAATCAAACTAAATAATAACTCATTTCTTTAGGTCAGATAAACCAAAGTTGGTCTCACTGAACATTATCCACCACCACCATCATCATATATATATCTATGATAAGAATATTTCTATATATAAAAATGTAAAGTTTATATAAATATATCATTCTCAATTTAAAATTTATTAAATATAAGAAAAAACCAAGTCTCTTTAAATTTTTAATTCTTAATAATTTATAAATTATATATATATAGATAACAAATAATTATATATAATAGAGTATAGTCATATACCTAGTAGATTTATTATATATAATATATATATAGTTATATATACGGTGGATTTATTATATATAATATAATATAATATAACTTATATGTAGAGTTCACTAAAATTATAAGCATATATATTTGTAAGTGTGTATATATATAATTCAGTGAAATGTAGTTACAAGTATGTATATTTGTATATGTAATTATAATAATAATAAAATTAAGTTTTATATATATATATATATATATATATTTTATGCTCTGGTATGTATGTAATGATGATGTGTAATTATACAGAAGGTGTTTTTATGATGAGTTTGGTTTGGTAGGTTCAATGCTCAATTTCATCTTTCTCTTTCCAATATTTCTTTACCATGTGGAAAAACCCAATAATTAGAAAGTTTCAAATTAATTATGCTTTTTTATCATATTTCACTGGAACCGGATTACTAGTGATTTGGCTTCTTTGGCCACAGTTTTGACACAGTTCCATGACTCCCAGACCACCGCAGGGAAATTTCTTCCCATTGAAGCCATGGAAGCCTACAGATTGTTGTGGAGCACAGAGGATTATCAGTTTCGATGAAAGATTTAAAATCCTCAACACTCCAACTATTTGAGTTCTCCATAGGAAGACAAACATTCAAAGCTCTGCAGATCAAGTTTTAGCAAACATTATGTGCTTGTTTTAGGGTTTGAAATTCATTAGGGTTTGGTCTAGTATTTACAGAGAAGAGAAAAAATTTGTGGTTCCTGGAGTTAGGTAGAAATGGACGAGGTGTGGGAGATAACAGTGGAAGCTCGCAGTTTAACTTTGGATGGTGCAGTTAAATGAGTCCATGGTCACCTCCCACCACCATTCCTGATAGAAAAATTTGAGCAGTTAAAGCAACTATCTATTGTGAATGTCAAAGTTTCGTCTCTAGATGATTTTCCTCATCTGCCACATCTCCAAACTATCTATTGTGAATGTCAAAGTTTCGTCTCTAGATGATTTTCCTCATCTGCCACATCTCCAAAAGCTTATTTTGAGCGACAATCGAATAGTCGGGGGCTTGGAATATCTGGTAGAAGAAGGGCTGGAATCTCTTCGAGACCTTGACCTGTCAAACAATAAAATTCACTAGATCGACAATCATGCACCACTGGTAGTTAAAGTTCGTTTCACTCGATCTTTATGAATACCTAGTGACCAGGGTTGTAGATTACAAAAGGAAAGTTTTCGGGATGATCAAATCTATGAAACATTTGGAAAAAGAATATGTCGAAGATAATGAACGGTTGGAATTTGATGAAGAGGAAGATGATGAGGAGGACGAGGACGATGACATGGGAAGCGACGAGGTTGACAGCGAGGAGCGTTGCGGGAAGTCAGATGCAGGGCCACGATGAAGAGGCCCAATATAGAGACTGTTTCAACACTGAGAAAGCAAGAAGGCAAACACCATGAGTCCATCAATGGCTACTCCTAGAATATCAGAAGTGGAGAAATGGTAACAATTACGCTTTTCTTCAATTCAAATCCAGGCTTCACCCGGATCAATATTCAATGACAAAGATTCAAAGTTAGTTTCAAAAACAAGAAGCAAGACCATATGATACGCCACAATTATTTGACCTGGCTATCGAGCTTGCTCGGTACAACAGGCGACCATGCCCATCCATTTCCTAATACCAACCTCGGTGGTGAGAATCATGGAATTAACAACACTGAAAACACTTGGTATATGCCATTAAAGCATTGGACTTGATCTGCTTAATATAGGGATTTAATTAACTGACCACCTTAATATATGTCGATGTCATGAAGCTTGCTTTATTTTGACGGGTTTCCTATGTTTTTAGTAAATATTTTTTTATAGAAAATAATTTTGGTCAAAATTTAAGATGCGGCGTCAAGGTATTTATAATGAATTTTGATATTTTTTCTAGCCCAAATCCAGTGACATAATTTATGGTGTATTTCATGATGATGTTAAAGGCAACTTCTGTTTCTATTTTTTTTAAAGAGAGAAAATGTATCACGATTAAGTAGTCAAACTAATAGAACTAATAGTCGGGTAGTCCTTACTAAGAATAGGATGTTGAGAATGTGGAGATGCATGAAGTGGAGGAAAGTGACAATTAAGAATAGGATGTTGAGAATGTGGAGGTGCATGAAGTTGAGGAAAGTGATCATGAAGATGAAGATGAAGATGAGGATGAAGAGGATGATGATGGAGATGAGTGTGAGGAAGAGGAGGATATGGAGGAAGATTAAGATGAGGTGAACCGGTAGCCTAGCATTGGCATGCTTTCAATCAACACTATAGATAATGACTATGAGAGTGATGAAGAGGATGAGAACGATGAATTGGGTGAGGATGATGAGTATGTTGGGGACAAGAAAGTTGAGCATGAGGAAGAGGAGGAAGATAATGGCCAAGAGTGCCTTGTCGTGCATGTGCCTGCGCATTTCCCTTTGCATGCGTCTGTGCCAGTTTCTATTGGACCTATAGAAGAGGAAGAGGAAGCGAGTGACTTTGATGTTGGCCTTGATGATGAGGATGAAGACGAAGATGAAAATGATGATCATGTTGAAGAGGAAGATGATGATGAGCATGGGCAAAAATAGATCCCATCATCAAAGAGGAAGAGAGACCAGGATGATGATACAAATGATAGTGATGACGAAGATGATGATGATGAGAGACCACCGAACAAGAAGCGCTAGTGGTTGGCATATATATACTTATATAGAGGTGTGCATGCACTTGATTTTTACTAGGCCACTATGCTTTCTGGCCCGGAACAAGTTTTTTGTTGTAAACTTTATCTCTTATATAGAAGCAAATTCATTCTTTCCTTGTAACAAATGTAAAGTTTAAGGATATCAGGGTGAGCATGGAGGGAATTGAGCTTTTTTGTTTTTTACCTGGTTTTTGTCTAACTGTCACTTGTCATGTGGCCTCTCAAAGTCTTGGATAGAGCTATGCTCAGCCTCAAAATGAGGATAACACGTCTCTTGGAAATTATCTACAGAGTCGAATGAGTCTTGATGGTGGGTATGGATTAATTTTGTTAATATGATTATTTGTTAGAAACTATGGCATTTGATCTTCCACCATTTTGATAAAATAGATGTAGTACTATAAGTAAAAATTGTATAAATTTTTTTTGAAGGGTTGAGAGTGATGTCACCATTTTGACACACAGAAGTAGTATTAGGTAGAATTCTACTAGAAGCTTTGTCAATGTATGTGAGAGTGTCTATTCACTGAAGACTTCATGAAGTGGGTTGATGTAGTCTTGGTCAACCAAAGTAGGTTGTGGTCATATGTGATCAATGGGTGCAAGTTAAATTTGGAAATTTTCCATATATCAAACAAAAGTTTCTACACCATATATAAAAAAAAAGTCAAAATAATGTTGGAGAAAAAAGTGGGAATTTAATGGTGTTGCAAATTTATGATTTGGCATCAAATGATGGACTAGGGTTTCCATGAGAGTACCCTTCTTCATTCAACCACATGGAAAGGGTTTCCATCCAAATAGAAAGTTTTATTGGTTAATGGCATGGGATGCCATTTATGGGTTTCGATATTGTAGAGATTAGTTGGACACAAATTACACTTCTAGTGTTTTGCCGAAATATCTACCTGTACCTAGAATTTCTTTATTTAAGTGGCTCCAATGGGCGACTGGTGTTAATATTCCAGGGAGAGAAACATGGCAGTTGTTGGGTGCCATAGTTACAGTTCAGCAAACTCCTTCAACACTTAATTCTTCAACCTGGGGCTACGTAATCTTAGAGGCATAGCACAGGAAATGCCAAGAATGTATGGTTTAAATTTTGTGAATTCTACCTGTATTTTCTGACTGAATTTGTAGAATCAAGAAATGAAATTGCAAAGGAAACCTTTCAGCAAAATAGCACCAAGCCACTGTGGGTACTGGATTCAATTCAAGAAAATACTTGCCAGAAACATTGACATAAAAATTAAATCATACCTTGCAATCAATAAAAAAGAGTACAAAAATATAAAATATGTTCCTATGGTCAAACTCCAATTCTTAAAAGAACATGAGGAATGGTTTTTTGTTATACTTTTAAATCTGTTCTTTTTGCTAAAAAGATCTCATTCTTGTACTGGAGAACTTGCATTCCTGTAATGAAATGAATTTCGTTCCTGTACTGTGATACTCTATTCTGGTACAAGAATACCCTATTCCTGTACTAGAACGTTCTGCTCTTGTACTAGAACATTTTGTTCATGTACTGGAACAATTTGTTCTTGCACTAAGAACTCACTATTCCTGTACTAGGACTATATGGTTTCAATCACTTTTCCTTCATATATTAATGTGTTTTATATAGCAAAATGGAAGTAAATGAAACAGAGAGAGGAACTTCAACTTGAACATTAATAAAAAATCCCAATCAAGACAAGAATTTGATAGAAATGACTGTGAAAATTTTAAAAGGAATTCTCGCAATGATAGGAAGGAAACACACTTGCGCTGTAAATAAAAATGCTTATCAAAAAGTAAGAAAAACTCTATCCCTTTTATATCTTGGTCACAATAACAAGAAAACTCTATTTTGAAAGGTATTCTTCATAAAATCATTAACTCAGAAATATATTGTAATTGATTCATGCAAATAATGTTTCACTTATAATAATATGCAAAATTGTCACAAATTAATTTTCACATATAGAGTTATTATTGGATCACCGAAGTTTATATTCATGTGAGGGTGTGCTTATGATGGAAAGAAATGAATTTAAATTAAATCACCTAAATGCCTAACTTTAACTAATCTTCTGAAAATAAAATTAGAAAATGTTTCTCAGAAAAAGGAAAGACCATTCAATGCTTCAGGAAAGAAATGAAATGCAAAGACTGGAAATAAGAGCTAACCCAACACAACCCGGATGTGGGTGATTAAGTTTCAATTAATGGATATAAGACAGGAGAACGACAGGCGGCCGAGCCACATGGCCACCGGCATCCTCCTCCATGCCAACTTTATGGCATAAAACTGTCAACCTACAATCACCATTAACCTGGTGCTCAGAATGAGACGTCTGTGGCAAGCTCAAAGACATGGCTAATGAAAGCCAAAATTCATTCTCCCCTTCCCCGCTCAGATGCTCTTGCCCCCCTCACGCAGAGGAGCCAAGCACTAACAATATCACAGGGAGACACTACTGGCTTCTCAGCTGTGTGGATTTGGGGAATGGTTTCCATTTCACCCAAACCACTCACTGTGCTCTAAATTATGCCCATATTACCTTTGCTTCTTGACTAAACAACTCCAGTAATCCCAGAGTGACCCCTGCTTCACTTGTTGCTCATACTGATAATACCACTACCATCCTAGCCCACACAACTAATCGCCAACCTACCAGACAAGCCATGCCGAGGCAATGCCATTGGATGCACAGCAGACGTGGTAGCAGTCACGGTCGAAGCACTCACCCCACCTCTACACCCACCCATGAACCAGAGACCCCTTCCTCCTTACCCTTTTTTGATCAATCCAGAGACCATCTCTCTGGCAGATATTCGCATACTCACAGCAGAAGAGATCAGGTATAGGAATATGGTGCTCGAAGAACGAATGCAGCTACCCAAAAAAAATCCCTCTTGACCCACCTCATCCTTCCTACCACACTAACCAATTCTGTTTCCACAGCATGTTGCATCATCCTAACATTACTGCCACTATCATAGTGGTCTTCAGTGAAGAATTGCGTCTGCAAGATGAGCAAGCTACTAAAACTCACGGACCTGGGCCAGAGAAAGGACAGGTCAGCAGGCAACTGAAGGTTGAGGAGACACGTGACACAGGTAGACCAGAAGGCACGGACGGGAAGATTGCTAAGCTCAGGCACAAAGATGGTCATGATAGCACTCGCATGGCAAGGTGACTGTTGGAGGCAAGCACGTAGTGGATGGTAGCCTGAGCGGAATGCAAGAGGTGAGTGGCAACCAATGTTCCACGACTGCAACGGAGGATGAGCCAGTGGACGAGGATGAATACAACTGTCGTGTCATGGAGGAGCCTCCACCAGATGCCTAGTGGGCTCAGCAAGACATCTGATCGAACCGCTAGGTCATCTAGTAGTTTTTCTCATGTGGTTTTATCCTAATGTTTTTTCAATCCATGTGGTACATTCTAATTGGTTATGACTTAAGACCCCTGTGTGGGATTTCTTTTGCTTTTGATTATGTTATGGGACCCCTGTGTGGGCATTTGACATTTGGGTACACTTGGACTGGTTTCCCCTCAGTGGGCAGTCACATTTTGGTTTTCTGCTTACCAATGACATAACTATGTTCAGTACCGCAGAGGCCAGAGCCTCGTTGTATTTTTATCTTTTTCTTTAATAGAATAGCATTACTTAGAAAAAAAGAATTTAACCCAACACACAGAAAAGCCTCGGATCTAAGATCACGTGAAAAACATGCATAAGGGCTCAAGCATGTAAAAAGAAACTTCTCTATTCACACCAACATAACCAAGTCTAAACACTATGAAAATAGGGAGAACGAGCTGGGTTGGCTGGCCCTTATCCAACCAACTCGTTTCCCTCTATGAAATTTATGAAATCAACTATTTGAAGGAAACATTACAAATGATAACAGGAACTGTAAATAGAAAAATGGAATTATATCCTTTTATTCAAAGTCTTCTACAAATATATATTGTAGAGCCATGATCCATCCCAGAGAGGCAGGGCAATACAAAATTACAAAATTTATAGCAGTAACATATCGCAAATTCTCCACAATATTGCTAGTTGTCTACCCTAGAATCCCTAATTTATACATAAAACTCAGCTCTTGGCCGCAATGAAACTTAACAGGAAA
The DNA here is from genome assembly GCA_031772625.1 of Pinus tabuliformis. Taxonomy (NCBI): domain Eukaryota; kingdom Viridiplantae; phylum Streptophyta; class Pinopsida; order Pinales; family Pinaceae; genus Pinus; species Pinus tabuliformis. The sequence continues at coordinate 1,396,190,861 of CM062817.1, read as the reverse complement.
ATACACTTGAAGAATGACCGACCTTCATCCTTACTGCATCCATAATGCTCCAAGCCTGTCTTTAGCCCATCCATAATGCTCTAACCCTAATAAAGAGAATGGAACAAATTGTCAATGAGAGATGCATGCCAATCTTTATCAGGTGTAGTATTTTGGAGTCTATTCTAATTGAATGAGTCGACTATCCACTTGGTACAGGAATAGCAGGTGGTATAAGAACTACAGATCTTGAACCAACCGAACTTCACTTTTGATTAATGACATTTACTCATCATGCCTTAAGGAAATATGAAAATATGAGTTGCAAAGGATTTTAAGTCTATTTAACCTTTTTAATAATGAATAAGCCCCTATGATCCATATCCAATAAAATCAATGCAAGGGACCAAAAAATGACATGTAAAGGTTTAATTTTAATTGTAAAACAAAGGCTTAGGTAGTGTATTTAGGAAAAAGATAAGGTTAAAAGAAGGACAATTTTAGTGACCAACATCCCTCCAACCTCATCTTGTTATGTGTCCTCACACAACTACCGACCTTTTTGCAAAAAACCAAAACTAAAAAGCTTCCTCTATTGTTGGATTTGAATATTGATGCCCGATCCCTCTACATTTATCTTCTTAATTCAGGCTCTCCTCAAATGCTTAACCACTTTCCTCATACGATATTTATATTGAGATGCATGAAATTTCCATTTCCTTGTTTGTTGCTTCCATTCCTGCACCATCTTTAACAATTCCTCATTCCTACTCTTCAATGTAGTATTTTGATCCATTACACAGCAATTTAGAACTTCAAGTTCATATATCTGTTGTTTCAACTCCTGAGTTACACCAAAGGTATCATCTTTATTCTCATCTTCTTCTTGTACTATTATCCTCTCAACCACTGACTCATAGAAAGTGTCATCATTTTCTATTTTCTTTTCCAATTCCTGTGTTCCAAAATATATAAGAATAGTATCCTCATGTTCTACCATTGTAGGGTTTCCTGCTACTGGCACCATGTCCTGTCTACGATCCACTTTATTATTTTTGGCTTCCTTCATCAATGATGATAGAGGAATGTAATCCTCCTCCTCAACATAACCCAGGCTAAAGAGTGAAGTACCCATGATTGCAACTTCTGCTAGTATAGAAAGTTTGTTCTACACCATCAAATTTTCTGTAAGAACTTCCATAGGAGGGTTTTCTGGAGGAACACACTCCTCAGAGTCCTCAATTACCTCCATGGTAGTAGATGTCACAGTCTGTTCTTTCCCAGAAGAAACATGGCATCTTTTTAATGAACCCTGTGTAATCCTTCATGAAGGTCTAGGCTTCTTAATCTCACTCTATTCTTTACTCTACTCCTTCTCCTTAGGTTTCGGCTTCTTGGACTGGGGTTTGTCAATTTTTGGTTTTCCTCCTTTTACCACATTCTGAAGGTGGTGGCTAGTTTCCACGTTGCTGCCTAACCCTCGTCTTGACAATCTTCTTTTTTCCCTTCTGTGGCTGATTCCTACCACGAGGTCGCTTCACTATGCTTTCACCTTGAAATGTCTCCAAAAATGCCTCCCATGTAGTGCCTCGATTCTCCAACTACTTTCTAAAAAAAAATGTATCAAGCCATAATGGCATGATTTGAAACCTATTTGATCTTCCCTACTCTTTTTCATGCTTCTGGACATCTTATATAAATGTTTCAATAAGAAATGAGGAAAATTGATCAATTTAGCTGATTCAAAATGTAGTAGAAGCTAAATGTGGTAGAGATATGTTAATGAGTACCTCCCTTCATAGGTGAGGAAATTCCGGAGAATGTACAAGAAGTACTTCCATTTCTCAACCATTTCTTTTCTTTACAACCCGATTTTCCAAATCATATCATGGTCTCCTTCAAGCATAAATCACCGCCACACACCCTTCTCTAATTTACCCTTTTTGAACCATTTTTCGCTCGTGGTTGGCAGCTTCTTGGCCTAAGAAATAGAATGCTTTTTCACTTGGTACTGTAAAGACCCAATTGTCTTTTCCCTTCCATCAAAGGTGCATGCAAACTCTAAAGCTATAGTGGAGTCACAACCATTGAATTTAAGGAAGAAGGGAAGAAACCATGTTTCTTGCAATAAGGGTGGACTGGCCTCATACTCAACCATCCCCTCCAGCTCCTTTACATAACATGGCTCAATACGGACCGGTGCCATGGTGCTCAAAGGCTACATTATCTCTACTCTTCTGTAAAATCCTCAAAATACCCTTCTTGACAAAAAATTCAAAAATTTTGTGGGTGTGCTTACAATCTCTATATTTATCAAATTCGAATTGCATACATTAGTGCCTTAATTTGCATTCCTCAACGTCTTATCCACTCATGCCAGTGATTAGCACAATTTCCATCCTATACATGTAAGGATTTTGATTGGAAACGCCAAAATTTAGGTATGATTTCAAGTTGAGCAGGGTAATGATGACTATTGGTGGTGGTGGTGGTGGTTTAAAATTTCAAGGAGGAAACACATGGTTTATAAATAATAATGGCGAAATTATTAAGGAATGACGAGATTTGGGTAATCAATCAGTTAGGAGGAATTCCTTTACACACGTTCATGATCCTCGTTATGATTTTAACCAAAATATGGTAGTTCTTTTTAAAGATAAGGTTAACTTGACTCATAATATCCTTGTACTTAAAATATTTATTCCTATCAGTGATGATAAATAATGTCAATCAAATCAAAAAAATCTTACAGCAGTGGCTTTTAAAAAATATGCATCATATTGCCAAATAATGATTTAAAATAATTCATTAAAATTCATGATTGTAGTAGCATTCATGTCCTATGACCGAGCTCCTGCACTAAAACCCAACATTCCTACAGTGAAATATATTCCGGACCAGAAGGTGTGGTTCTTAGACTGCATAAGGGACTCTTACAAACTCAACATTTCTTTGGTATAAACAAGTTGAATTCATAAAAAAATGCAGAATTCAAGGGAGCTTCTTCTATCACCAGTTTCCACTGATCATTATGATTTCTTGATTTGATCAAGGTTTTCAAAGATTCATTATATCCTGCAAAATTTATGAGGGAAAAAGTGAACGAGGACAGGGGTAATTTTTTTTTCTTTTTTTGAAAGGGAAGGAAATTATTAAGGGAACTTAGAATGAGATAAACCACCAGAGGTATATAGGGGAAAGGGAATGGGGATAAAATTTTAGGGATAAGAGGAAAAACAGAAATCGGGATAGGAAACACTTTTGAAGAATGGGAAGGAAATTTTAACTAGGAAAAAAGGATAATTCAAGGGAAAATTATGAAAAGGGAATAAGAAGAAAGGTAGAGATTTTACCTCAGTCCACAGATATCTCTGCCACATAATAATGTACCTTGAATGAATTAACTGTAATGGGAGTTTTTCTTTACTTGTACAAAATCTGCCATGTCAATTTCCTTGAACTTGGATAAGAGCTTGGTTCTTCCAGTCATTCTGTTGTCACCAGAAATTTTTTACAGATACCTACTTCTTCTTAATGAAAATCATCCTTTATAATAATCAAGTAACATCCATTTTTATTAAAGAAACTAATCCACCCACTAACATGTTGGTTTTCAGGTAGATCCTTCCATAACCATGTCAGCAAGATGATTTTCACAGTCATAGTTAAAAAAAAAATCATTTTGTTAATTTTTTTTTTGTTATTTTTTTAAATTTTATTTAGGAAAGAGAAATCAAATTCATAGTAGGTTAGCATCACCACCTACCATCCTTAATTCTGGTTGCTGCTGCACTTTCTATATGAAGTCTTCCTTGGTAGTGGGCTGAAAGTATACTTTGAGTCTATGCCCATTCATGAGGAAGACTAATTCTTGTCCATCAATGGTCTTAATCTCTACTACTCCGTTTTCAAAATCTTTCACCACTTCATACGACCCCATCCATTGTGTATAAAAGTTACCCTTAAAATGTTTAAATTTGGAATCATAAAGGAGTACCCAATCATGTGGTTGGAACTAATTTTTATTTACCAACTTCTCATGCCATTTCCTACATTGTTGTTGCATTAATATATTCTTATAAACAACATCCCTTCTGATTTCATCAAGTTCATTTAATTGTAAGAGAGGTTGTCGATGTGTTTCTGAGAGATCCAACCCTAATTGTAGAGTAGTTCTAAACTTTTTAATATGGAATTTAATTGGCAATAGGACCTGTTTTCCATACACCAACTCATAAGGTGTGTGACCCATGTTATTCCTCCAGGTAGTTCTATAAGCCCATAAGGCTTCAGGTAATTTGTTCGCCCAATCTTTCTTATGAAGATTCATTATTTTGGTAAGAATGGATTCAATCACCTTGTTAGTGGATTCTACCTAGTCATTTGCCTGTTGGTGATACAGTGTCGATTTCCCGTGCCTGATTTTATATTGCTCCGTAATACCTTTCACCAGATTAGAAACAAACCAGGGCCCATTTTCAATAACCATTTCTCTAGGAACACCAAATCTAGTAAAAATTTTGCTAAATAAAAATTCAACAACAACATTTTCAATGGAAAAAGAAACAGCTCTAGCTTTTACCCATTTTGTTACAAAATATATACAAACCAAGATATCTCTTTTATTTAAGGATGTGGGGACTATAGGTCCTACGAAATCAATATCCCATTTCAAAGGGATCAATCATAACTTGAGAACACAAAGGAATTTCATTATTTTGACTAGGTTGGCCCATTCGTTGACAACTATCACAATGCTTGACATATTGTTTGACATCCCTAAACAAGGAAGGCCAAAAGTAGCCAACGCAGAGGATATTATATGTTTTCCTTCTATCAATAAAATGGCCCGCACAAGGTTCATCATGGGAAGCTCTCAAAATATCGAACACTTCTTCCTATCTTACACATCTATGAATAATGAGGTCGGGTCTAGTGTAAAAGAGATCTCCTTGAATCGAAGACTATGAAGCACTTTTCTAAATAATATTCTACCTCTATCAAGTGGATAGGTGAGGTGGTGTTTTCCTGTAACTAAATAATTAGCTCTATCAGAGAAGAAAGGAGAGTTTGTTGATACAACAAAAAGATGCTCATAAGGAAAATAATCATCTATAGCAATTATTTCACGAGGGTTGTTTAATATAGAAATATAATCTTCTAGAACATTAGATTTTCATGGTCTATTGATAATAGTAACATTAAATTCCTGTAGTAAAAGTAACCACCTAGTCACTCTACCACTAGTCAAAGGTTTATTCATTAAGTATTTTATGGTAGAATGATTTGTATGTATAAGCACTTTATAACCCATAATGTAGTGTCTAAATTTGTTAATGGAAAATATCACGACTAAGAACTCTTTGTTAGTCACAGTATAATTCAATTCGGTAGGTGACAAGTTTTTACTAATGAAGTAGATAGTGTAGGATTGCTGATTTTCTTCTTGTCCTAAAGTCATGCCAATAGTAGTATCCCAGGCATATGAGAAAATATGGATTGGAAGAGGCCAATTAGGTCCCCTCAAAACTAGTGCATGTACTAGTTGTTCCTTCAACTCATCAAAAGCTTGTTGGCAAGCTTTATTCCAAGAGAAATCAATATCCTTAGCTAGAAGTCAAAAAATAGGGATAGCTATCCTAGAAACGTTTTCAATGAATCTCTAGTAATAGCCCGCATGTCCCATGAATCCTCTCAATTCTCTTTGTTTTTCGGGTGCAAGAAGACATAAAATAACTCCTATTTTGGCTGGGTTTACCTGAATACCTTTGTCAGAGATAAGGTCACCAAGAACCACCCCCGCTTTACACATCAATCTACATTTATTATCACTCAAAGTGAGGCAACCTTCTTGGCAATGAAAAAGCATTTTTTCTAAATTTTTGAGGGCTTCTCGAAAGGAATCACCAAATACTGAAAAATCGTTCATGTAAACCTCTACACACTCAAGGTCAGAAAAAATGACCAACACAACCCTTTGAAAGGTAGCTGGTGTATTACAAAGTCCAAAGGAAGCACCCGATAAGTGAATTTCCACCATGGACAAGTGAAAGTGGTTTTGTCCTGATCCTTGAGTGTGATTTGTATTTTCCTATAACCGCTAATGTCATCTAAAAATGAAAAGTAATTTTTACCGGTAAGGGTATCAAGCACCTGATCAATACAGGGAAGGGGAAAATAATCCTTGAGAGTGGATTTGTTTAGTTCTCTATAGTCAATGCAGATACACCATCTCCCATATTTTTTCAGAACTATCACCAGTGCAGAGACCCATCTACTATTAGATATGGGATAGATAAAACTATCATCTAAGAATTTTTTTAATTATTCCTTAACAATGTCTCTTGGTGCTGGATTCATGTGCCTTTGGGGCTGTCAAACAGGTTGGGCTCCCTCTTGAATATAAATGTGATGAGTGAAAGTTTAGGAGGGATGCATTTCATGTCCTCATAGCTCCATGCAAAGGCACCAAGATGGTCTTGTAATAAGCTCAAAAGCTACTCTTGTTGAGATTGGTCCAAGTCTGAACTAATATATAAATATTTTCCTGGATTAATTTCAACAGTAGTGGTTTCGGACTCGAGGATACTAGTAGATGCAGCTAAAATCTATAGTGGAAAAGGCTGAGAATCATATTTTTCTTGGAAACTTGGGCTAAAAATATGAGAAAGTGAGTCAAAATTTGGCATAAGGTCCAAGTTGTTCAAGAAATCTTGAATCTCACCCTCCTTAGTTGATTTGGTATATTGATGTATTTTAAGAAACAGATTGATTCTACTCATCACTACTGTCATAGTCTATCCATAGGGTATCTAGACGCTCCTGAATGGATCTAATAGGTGGGTACAAGGTGACCTCTTTCCTAGCCTCCCTTTGAGAGATATACATATCACTAGAGTGACATCCTATGTAATCATCTACTGTGGCTAGCCATGGTCATCCCAAAATCAAGGGATGTCCTCCAATAAGATATTTTGGCTAAAGCACAATAAAATTTGCAAAGTATTCCCAAGAATCAATTGAAACGAAGACATCATCTAATACACCATCTAACTTGATTTTAGATCGGTCAGCCAATTCAAGCATAGTAGGGGTAGGACAAATGTGGTCCAACCAAAGTTGTTCCATGGCTTTTTTGGCCATAGAATTTATATTTTCTCCTAGATATCTTAACACATTGGAGACAATGACATTACCTATTTGAACAGAAACGACTGGATTTCCAGGGTTAGTGTATTTTTCTAATTTGAGCACTCCCTATTAGTATCTGATGAGCCTCATCATTGGGTAATTATATGGGCCTTAATTCACCTCCTAGCTTAGTCAAACCAACTCTTCTAACAACTTATTACATGTTTTGATTATATTTTGTTTAATGCGATGAGTTAAAATGAGATATTATGCCTAGTGGACTAATATGCATTGAATGTCGGTTTGGAAGAGAAAATCAAGGAATTTTGGCAAGATTAAGGTTTGAAACTCGAATGGGACAAGGGAGAGAGATTGTAGGAGGTAAATCCTTCTCATTTACTTCTCCTCCACTCAAATATTACTCCATTAATCACACCATGTCGGAGTGCAAGCAGCCAAGTCATGAAGATTAGAAGGCAACCGAGCAAGTGATAGACAAAGAGTTAGTTCAACTCGATTTTGGGAGCCGAGACTCCCTAAATTTAAGGAATTTGTTGTGGACTTAAGTTGTATAAGTAGAGAGGCCTAGAGCCTCATTATGATTTGAATTTTGGTTGTAAAAAATCTAGTTATTTTCAAGCTCTAGACTTGTGGAAGACTTTGATGTAATTTTTTGTTTTGGTAATAAGAATGAGTTTTTCCTTGATCCAGTAATGAGTTGAACTCAGAGGGCTGAAGCTCTTGGGTTAGGGCCCAACCCTAGCAGCAAAGGCTCCTCTTTTTGTATCTGTATGCTTAACTTAGTTTCATAGATTCATGGTTAAACTGTCTTTAGAAGTATTTCATTGCAAGTAGTGTAGATTTGTTTAATTGTTTATTAGTTTGCTTCCATTTGTGCCTTACTTCAGTAGTAGTTTAGAAGGAATAAAATAAGCACCACAAAGCTATCAGTATGTGTCCCGACCTCACTTCTTCCTTCTAGGATCATGATTGAGGAAAAGACCCTTATGCAACCCCCAAATAGACAGATTTCCATTTCTTTCATAAGATTTAGAGTTTACTATACTTAAACTAGCATTTGATCAATTTTTCAAAGTAGGATTTCATTTCCATCTCTTCTATCTTCATTCTTACTATAAATCTCATCCATGATTCTATTTTATTTAGAAATTTTCTCATGCATAAGGTAGACAGTTAGTTCATTAAATTATGCTTTTCTAGCTCATGAGAATTCTTCTTGTTCACATGACTTTTTGGAAATTACACTTGTTTGATGTAGAGTAGGTGCTTTAGAAGTAGAAATAAATCTCATAGCCATCAACCACCTTCCAATTTCATCCACCCATAAGAATTCCTCATTTTCATCAAAACCTTCACCAATTTCATCATTTTACATAAAAATTTCCCCAAGAATTTTGAGCAAATCCAACCATCTCCTAAACTTGGTTTTAGGTTATGAGTAATCTTAGGCCTTTTTTCACTCCATTCCACCCATCAAAAACCTTTCCTAAGCCTTCCATCACCTCCAACACCCATCATTTTTCTCACGGCTCTATCCTGTAGAAATATAGGGAAGTCCAGTAGGTTTCTAGTACATCCTATAGGTTTTCCTATAGTGGCTTGTTTTGAGGCCGAATTGAGGGAAAACCTTTAGGAAGCCTACCAAGGTCACCCAAGGGTCTCCCAAACCTTCCAGCCATCCACCACAATCCCTAAACCACCTGCCACATCACCAAAAGAGATTAGCTTGAACACTTGATTTTCATGAAAAGCATAAAAAGACAAAACATATTTATTACAGTCCTTTACATGCATATCAATGATGTTAGATGTTTTTGATTTCCATTCTTAGGATAGTATAATTTTGTTCATGATAATGTATCATTATTGCAAATCACAGCTCTTATCAGTTAATTAGGAAATGGTGTGACTTAGCATTGAATTTTTGTCTTTTTCATTATTACATTATATCACCTCTCTCGTAGAGTAGATTTCTATTTCTTTCATCAAGGAACCAAGCTTCTTTTGAATCCATAGAAGACTAGCTTGAAGACCCTAGTGGTCTCTTGCTAGCTAAGCAATGACAGAAGGCAGAACCATCATTTTTACTTGTGTATACAACACTGTCACCTCCAAGTTTGTACGAACCCCAAGTTGATAAAGTAGAGCTCGTAGCCCAAGAGTTGCAACATTCTTGCTGCAATATTGGTGCTCATCACTTTTTGGTGTCATTGTTAGGAAGGTGTATGAGTAATATGTGATTACTACTTTCTTTATTCTATTTCTTGTTTCCGATATTCTGCCATTAGTCTGATTTTTGCACAAGTAATTTAGTTTGCTTCTTTTTCATTCTGCACTCTTTGCTTTCCTTTCCATTCTGCAAGTTAGATTTCAATCAAGTAATTAATATTTTCATTTAGTCAGTAGTTTTCATTTAGTTTTCAATTTCAATTCTACAATCACTTTTAAAGTTTGAAAAAAAACACAAAACTAAACTAAAAACATTTCCTTTCATGCCTCGTAGGAATAGGGATAACTTAGGGAAATTTTTGCCAAATTCCCCCCCTACATCAAACAGCCAACCTTCCCTCTTTTTTGGTGGATGTGAAATAGAGGAACTCTTAGGTGAGAAACCATAGATATTTGAATAACCTACATGGGAAGAAGAAGAAGAAGAACCCATTCCTACCGAACCAATGGCTAAAAATAGAAATGATAGAGGGAATAGAGAGATGGTTGAGGGTGCCTTCCCCATCAAGGAAACCAATGGGGACACTTAGATGACTGCACAAACAATGAGTAGAAGTTGAAACTATTTCCATCTACCCTCAAGGATGCATCTTTGTGTTGGTTCATGGGTTTACCTGGGGATAACATCACAACTTGGGCTTAGATGCAGCAAGCCTTCAACAACAAGTATCGAGACTATTGTAAGTCTAAGGATACTAAGGAGGAAATTTTTAGGATGACCTTAGGTAATGATGAATCCCTAGAGGATTAGGAAGAATGATTCCATCTTAGTTACAAAAGGGCCAGGTGCACACTTGACCTTGAGTCACTAAAGTTGGGCCTGCTTAGAGGAAGTTGGTCCTGCTTAGAGGAGTATGGGAAGACCTTTTGGATACACTAGAATTGTTAGCAGGAGGAGATATATACCAGTTACCCTATGAGGATATCAAGGCTATCTTTAGAAACCATTCTAGGTAAGTTATGAAAAAGGGTAGGGGAAGTCAACCTATGGTCAGTACATCCTCCTCCAATTCATCCATCAAGGGTGAAATTGGAAACATGATGGAAGATTTCAAGAGTGAGATGTTGCAAACTCTTGCCTTACAGATGGACACTATACACATTAGGAGAAAGCATGAGGAAGCAGAGAGAGCCTTGGCCATTTTCTATCCTAGATGCACTAGGAGGCACCTTAGGAATGGACGTCCATTGAATTATATTGATATTTTCTCATTCTGTAAAGAGAACCACCCCACAGACAAGTGCCCTTCTTTGCCTGGACTCAAAGATGTATATCAAGGAGATGAAGGGGTCACTGAGCAGCTCTTCTACATAAACCAAAGGAGAGCTCATGAGCCTAGGCCATACCAGCAGGTAATGCAAGGGTCATCCCATGCATATTACAACCCCAACCATACCACATCATACCTTCTTGGGGACCCCTTGCTAATCCTTCCTCGTCTACACCTCCTCTTTGTTCCTTTACATCTCAATATCATTCCCAGCTAGCTAGCCAGTCATCTCAACCATAGACTCCGCCAAAACCTCAGTGGAATGTACTACCCTAAGGGTAGAGGCCCCAGTACAACAATGCTCCTTCTTTATTGCCTTCACCACCTGCCTGACCACAACTGTTACACTCTGCTCCACATAAACAACCCCAGATGCCTGCCCATCCAAATCCAAACCTGAACAACAGATTGGCATAGCAAGTATATAGTGGAGAGACATCATATCCAACTTATGTTGTGGATATCCATGAAATTAACCTGAGATATGGGAGAGTTCTCCCAGATAACCAACCTCCACCTCCACTTAGGGAGGTTGAAGAAGAAAGAGAGGAAAGCATTCTTAAAGCAAATCCAAGGTTTCCTGAGAGGTTAACTCAACTACTCTAGCCTACCCCAGAAGAGACTGAGCTTTTGGGAGAATTGAAAAACCTATGTGTCAATATTCCACTTCTCCAAGCCATCAAGGATGTACCTATTTAGAACAAGTTGATTAAGGAGAAGTGTTTCAAGCATCCAGGGAGGTGAAAAAGAGATGCCCCTACCATTAATGTCATTGGACAACTATTTGACTTAATGCTAGGGAAAGTAATCTATCCAAAACTTTTGGACCTTGGAAGCCCTATAGTAGATGTGCACATCAATGGCACCATTGTCCCACACACTTTGATCGATCTTGGGGTTGCCATTATTGTGATGACCAAGGACACCATGCTCAAGCTCAAACTCCAAGGTTCATTGAGAAAGACAACAAAGGTCCTGCAACTTGCAGACTACTCCACAGTGACCCCTGAGGGGATTGTGGAGGATGTGATGGTCTCCATTGACTCTTGGGAGTACCTTGCAAATTTCCTAGTTCTCCAAACTAAGGCTAAGCTTACTGGTTACCCTCTCATCCTTGGGAGGCCCTGGTTGACCATTGCCGATGATTACGTCAATTGTAGAGCTGGGAATATGACCATTAAGAATGGGCATATGTCCAAGCAGTTAGTCCTATACCCTCCTACTCAGCCATCTCTAGAACATGATTTACCTTTATGGCTGGAAGAGGAGGAAAAATATGAAGTATATACTGCCCAACTATATACCGTAGAAGCAACCATGGGAGGAGGACAACAGGATGAATATTATTTGATTGAACAACTACTCCAAAGTCTAACTCCTAATACATTGTCCCTAGAAGAAGTAGTAAAGGAAACCCAGAACAACCATCCAATTGATCTATACTTGGTTGATTCCAACCCTCTCCATGTCAAAGCCATAGAATTCGGCCCTAAGAGAACTTTGAAAATCAATCGATCTCTTTCTGTTCTCTAAGAGGAGAAGTTGTGCAACATGATAAAGTAACATCTGGATGCCTTCGCTTGGAGTTACAAAGAAATGAATGGACTACACCCCTCAGTGTGTACTCACCCAATTTACATCAAAGAAGGTTGCAAGCCAGTCTGGCAACCCCAAAGGAGGATGAATCCAGCTCTTAAATATATAGTCAAAGAAGAACTACAAAACTTGCTAGATGCATGATTCATTTATCCTATCTCCGATAGTGAGTGAGTATCTCCTTTGGTGTTAGATCCCAAGAAAAATGGTAAGTGGAGGATTTGTGTCGATTACAGGGAGTTGAACAAAGCCACAAAGAAGGACCATTTCCATCTACCTTTCATCGACCAAGTGCTAGATGGCCTGGTAGGGAAAAGGTTTTTCTCTTTCCTAGATGGATTCAATGGATACAATCAAATCTAGATTAGCCTGGAAGACCAGGATGAAACAACTTTCACTTGTCCTTAGGGCACTTTTGCATGTAGGGTCCTTCCTTTTGGCCTATGCAATGCTCTTGCCACTTTTTAGAGAGCAGTCTTGAGTATCTTTGTTGAGTTGGTCCATGATGCGGTAGAAATCTATATGGATTATTTCACACCTTATGGGGGTGATTTCGAGGAGACTTTGTCCAACTTAAGTAAGGTTCTACACAAATGCATTGAGATGAACCTATCTCTCAGTCCCGAGAAATGTGAATTCTTGATGACTGCAGGGATTGTGCTAAGTCATTCAATCTCTCAGCAAGGGCTACAGGTGGACCCAAATAAAATAGCTATCATCCAAAGGGTCCCACCTTCTCAAAAGTAGATAGATGTCAGAAGTTTCCTAGGGTTAGCTGGATACTAACGAAGGTTCATAAAGGACTTCAGCAAGTTGGCCTCTCCTTTATTTTGGTTTTTGGCCAAAGACTCTGATTTTATATGGTCAAAAGGTTGTCAAGAGGCCTTGGACATCCTGAAGAACAAGTTAACCACTAAACCAATTCTCCAAGGCCCAAATTGGGCCCTTCCTTTTCACATTCATGGTGATGCCTCCCACAAAGCCATAGGAGCAGCCCTAGGTCAGATAGATGAAAAATTTCATTATGCCATTTACTTTATCAGTAAGAATCTATCAAAGGCTGAACTGAACTACATAGTGACCGAAAAGGAGCTCCTGGCTATTGTGCATTCATTGAAAAAATTTAGGCATTATATTATAGGCTATAAAACATTTTTCCATACTGACCATGCTGTAATCAAATATTTAATGAATAAACCCTATGTGAATGCTCGTATTATAATATGGTTACTTTTATTACAACAGTTTGATCTAACTATTGTTGATAAGCCTGGCAAGGAAAATGTTGTTGCAGACCTTTTGTCAAGATTAACTCTACCTGCAGGTGAGGAGGGAATGGTTGACGACCAGTTACCGGATGAGAAATTGTTCTCCATTTCAGTTCTCTCTCTATGATTTGTTGACATAGCAAACTATTTGGTATCTGTACAGTTCCCACCAAACTTGTCCTCCAAAGAGAAAAGCAAGATTATAAGGAAGAGTGCCCCCTTCACTTGGATTGCAGGTAATCTCTTCAGACTTGGCCCAGATCAAATCTTGAGAAGGTGTGTCAGGGAGGAGGAAGTCTTTGACATCCTTCTAGCCTGTCATGGTGGGGCTCGTGGAGGTCACTTTGCAGTAAAAAGGACAACATTCAAAGTGTTACAAGCAGGCTATTATTGGCCCACTCTTCATCATGATGTAAAAAGATATACTAGTTAGTGTGATTGGTGCCAAAGGATGGGGAAGCCTACTCCAAGGGATGAAATGCCTCTGCAGCCTCAAGTGACTTTCAAGCCATTTGACAAGTGGGGCATGGACTTCATTGGACCTATCGACCCTCCTTTCAAGCAAAAACAATACATCATTGTGTGCACTGACTATCTGAATAGGTGGGCTAAAACCAAGGCAATTAAGGAAGCAATAGAGGAGAAGGTGGCTGAGTTCTTGAGGGAGAATGTATTTTACAAATTTGGGTACCCTAGAGAACTGGTCACTGATCAAGGCAACCAATTTAACTCCAACATGATTGAATACTTTCTCAACCAACATAAGATCAAGCATAGGACCTCCAATCCTTATCACCCACAAGTTAATGGGCAGGTGGATGCGACCAACAGAGCGCTAGAGAGAATCTTGACCAAAGTGGTGAGCATCAACAGGAAAGATTGGATAGATAGACTAGTTGAGGCCACCTGGGCCTATAATACCACTTGGAAGACCACGACTGGATTCACACCCTATGAGTGGGCCTATGGGAAAAAGGCCATGTTGTCCATTGAGTTTGAGTATAACACATTAAGGATGGTAGCCCAACTAGATCTAGATCTCATCAATTCACAACAAGAGAGATTACTTCAGTTAAATGGTTTAGATGAGTTCAAAATGCAAGCCCTCATACACACAAGGGTAACCCAACTTCAGAGGAAGATCTGGCATGATAAGAACATCAAGGATAGGCAATTTCAAGGAGGTGATTGGGCCTTGTTATATAATTCCAAATATAAAGCCTTTAAGGGCAAGTTAAGGACAATATGGCTAGGACCTTATGTTATAGAAATATGTCATGATAATGGTTCAGTGTAGATCAAAACCATAGATGAAACGACTATTCCTTTACTTGTTAATGGGAACAAACTGAAAATTTACAAGAGGCCATTGTCAAAGAAAGAGTTCATTGATGGTATAAATAAAACAGTGATGGTGGTCGAGCAAGTTTCAACTCCTGCCTCATCAAATCACTAGGAAAAAAAAGAAAAATAAGGACTCAGGTGAAAACCTCCATGAGTCCCACTATTGGGTTGAAAACCTCTTGGGGCGGCTCAATGGTGTCGAAAAAAAAGAAAAAAAAAAAGAAGGGAAAAGGAAAAGATCTCTGGCTGAAAATCTCTCTTGGGGGACCTAGGGAAAACAGCTAGGATGAAAACCTCTTAGAGGTAGACTAGTTGTTTTCAAAAAAAAAGAGAAAAAAAATCATGAAAAATTCTATTTGCAGGTCAGTAAGGTGGACAATCAGAGAACAAAGGAGGATAAAAAAGGGACCTATTTCACTCAGATTTTTATTTTTCCACCCATCATCACTCATCACTCCACCATTTCTTTTATTTTTTTTACTCCTTTGCTTCAGTTTACAAGGGGACTGTGTTTTCTATAGGATCCCTTGTAAACCTACAAGATCCCCTTAAAACCTACAGGATTATAGTGGCTCGAGAATCCTATAGGAAGTGACCCTAGGGTGAGAAAATGACCTGCCATGTAAAAAAATAACATCCCTACATCACCACTTCATTACCATACATATCTCCACTTTCATCACCCCTGCATTCACTATCAAAAAAATGAGTTTCAAAAAAATATATTTTTCACAATCTTCAAGAGAAAACACAGAAAAAAATGCAATAGAGAGTATAAGGGAGCAACACCTGAGTATTTCTCATTCTCCACACTCTTAGTCTTCCTCTCAATCAATGTCATCATCTTCAAAATCCCAATAGAAGAAATGATTACAAATTCTAAGGGAGAAGAAGCTACAAGACATCCTGTAGGAAATCCTGTAGCAGCCTATCCCACAAAATACAAATCATGGTAGCAGCAAGCTTCCAGCATGAAGATCCAAGGGCGGAAGGAGCTCCAGAGTAGCAAAAGCACCATCATCTTCAACACTAGGTACCTGCACATCAAAGGAATAATTAGAGAACAATAAAAACAGAAGGAAAAGTAGCATGTAGCCAACACACAGCAAGCAACTCGGGTCTTCAATAATTGCAGCAACGTATTAGCACCACAGGTAAGTATCTTGCTTCACCCCCTCATTTGCATAATGTAGTCAAAATACGTAAAGGTTACGACTAAGTTGGTTTATAAGCAAAAGGTGGCCAGTTAAGTTGGCCAGCTTCGTTCAGTCGACGAAGACAAAACAGTTGGTCCTCCCACACATGGCAATAGTGAAGTCAAAAAAAGAGGAGAAGGAAAAATAAAGTTAAGTATACAGAGGCATGAACTAGGAGTTGATTACGAGGAGAGGGGAATGATGAGGTGGTAGTGGGGACCAACGGTCCAAAACTAGAAAATGTACCTCTCCTGCCAGCACACCACCTCACACAACTTGGCCATAAGAGGAAATACTCGTTGATCCCCATGCACTCATGCATTCATTTCCTCGAGGCTCACTCTAGCAAAGTCACTCTCATACCCAGGGAACCTACAAAACAGGAAAATTCCATCTGTCTCCTACATGGGACTTCCTACAGGATTACACAGGAAATCCTATAGGATCACATAGGAACCTTACAAGATATAGACAAATAGTCTATAGGATTGGCCAAGAGGAGTTTCAGAGGGGAAAACAAGGGGGTTGGCTACAAAAAACACTATGAGGAGGTAGGCTCTATAATTACTTCCCTTTTTGAAAGAGAATTGAACAGAAAATCCTCTAGTATTGAGTGAATTTGGCAGTTGTGTAAGAAAATTGTCTCCACAGTTCTTTCAGTTATTTACTTCTGCATTTAAAAATTGTTTCAACCATCTCAGCTCCTCAAAATTCACCAACAAATATGACAGGGGAGTTTAATAGAAGGGAGCACATTAACACTGTGAGAATCCACCAACACCCTCAAGTGTTAGAAATCTTCACAAGGCATAATTGGATGAGGTATTTTGAAAAATTAAGAGGGTATGATGATGAAGTTGGCCGAGATTTTTCTCTCTCCCTCATTCCACTTACCAGAATCCATGCCGCTGTTATGGTAAGAGGCCTCTCCATAGAGTTCACCCTTGAATTCCTAAGCAGAATTACCACACTTCCCCTAGGAGTGCCTTGGAGAAAGGAAGACAAGGGAGATAGCCAGATTGCCAAGAAGAAGTTCTTTTTAGAGGGAGAAGAGCCCATTGAGGAAAAGAATGGATTAAGGAGAGAAAACCTATCATATACCTGGAATGAGGTGAGCTACCACCTTATCAAATAAATATCATGTGAGGGTAGGTATAATGTGGTTTATGGATATCACTTTAGGCTTCTTGAAGAGTTGAGGTTTGGAGTAGAAACACCTCCTCGCCATAGGCTCAACATACCATACTTCCTTCTGCAATCATTGATAGATACAAGAATAAAGGTGTAGGAGGGAAACCACCAATAGTTATCCCACCATGGGTTAATTAGAATCATCATATAAGATACCCTCCACAACATTAGAATTCCTATTCAATGGGAAATGTTCAGAGACATGCAGACAAAGGAGGATATCAAAGCCCTCTATATGACATTTGTTGACACCTAATCCGAAACGGATGAGGTGAAGCTGGACAGTCATCTAGAAGATGAACTGATCCGTTGTGTATATGTATAAATAAATAATTGTCTAATGCATAAATCACTTAGTTTTTGTTTTGCGCTCATTGAATTGCTGGAGTTACCCTGGCCTGACATGGTATCAGAGCACAAGTCCCAGGTTCCAGAAATAGCGTAACTCCTCTACTGCCTCTGCTCCCTGGCGCACCAGCACTGCATACGCTCTCTGACATCCCTTCTGACATCACTGCATACGCTGCGTTGAGGTCCGTTCAAGGAAGAAAAGGTATCGAAGACTGCGTTTAATGAATTGATGAATGCGTTTAATGTTATGGTATATTGAAACCTGCGTATTGAAGACCTGTTATGTTATTGAAACCTGCGTTTATGAATCCCTAATTTTCATTTGAACTGCCATTCAATCACATTGAGTAAGCATCCATTCGACATCATGTTGGGCCGCTTCATAAACAGACAGGCCCTCTGTAGCTCCCCCTGGTGCATTATGTCAACAACGTGGTTGTTTTGGTCATATGTATGCTGGTATTGAAGTGTTAAAACAAAATTTTTGTGTTGAATTTTCTGAGGACTGAACGCTGCTGGTGTATGCTGGTCGAAACTCCATTGATCGGGTTGTGATATCCGTGGCCTGAAACGTTTTGAAGAAGCCTGCGTTTTGAAGCTTTGGTGAATGGTGATGGTATATAGAACTGTGGTGACTGCGCCTTTAATGCCTTTAATGTATTGAAGCCAGCGTTTATGCGTATTGAAGCCTGGCGTTTTTAAATGCTGGATGCGTTTATGCCTTTAATGTATTGAAGCCAGCGTTTAACGTTTTTGAATAAGCCTTGCTATTTTTGTAGCGCCCCGTGAAAAGGTTGAGAAACGCTGTGTGATAGATAGAGAGTGTTAACGCTGTCTGCCTTGCAGCTTTGTCCCCGGTGTGATACCTCCGGAGCTGGGGAAACGAGCACAGTTACAGATTGGTAATATTCCGGATTCTGTTGGCATTTTGTCAAACATATTTGTTGGCTATCTGTCGTAGAACGAGGGTCATTTTTGTCTGCTGCTATTTGGAAAGAGTATTTTTTTAATCTCATTCATGTCTACTACTATGTCGTTTTCATGCTGCTGGGATAGTTGAAAGTGTTGAGCATTCAACATATTACGTTGTCTTTCAAAGCAGTGATATATATGTGTGCCCTTTCAAAACAGTGATATATATATAGCGCTCCTTTTTAAAACAGTGATATACATTGATATATGTGAGAAGTGATTTGTATATGAGCCCCATTTTTATTGAACAGTGATATATGAACAGTTGTAAGCGGTGAGCGCCATCATTAAACAGTGATATATATGTGAGCAGTAATATATATATGCTATGGAATGTTAGAAGAAAAATAAATGCATAAGGCTATTACATAAAGTTTTTTTTTCCAGCAGAAGTCTTGCTGTGGCATAAGTATTTTTTTTCTATCAGCAGAAATTTTTTGTTACAGTATGCCTTCAAGAGAAAGAAGAAGATACTTCAGAGGCAGGGGGGGCAGACACCCTCAAGAAGAAAAGGCAGAATTACATTGCATTCGCTGCAAACAAAATGGATCTCATGATGCTTCTACATGCAAGCTACCATGGGAAAAGATTGAGCAGAGAAGAAATCAACAGAAAGGTAAAACTGATGACTCAGACAAAGGTAAAGCACCTGAATCCGCTCACTATATTGAGGCACAATGTAACATTGGAGTAAATGAAGATCTGTTTAATGCTTCACTTACTTCTTCGGAAAATGACTGGTTGCTTGATTCAGGAGCAACCTGTCATATGACTCATAGGAAAGAATTTTTTGAAGATTTCACTGATAATGTTGATGGAGCAGTATAGTTTGCAGATCAGTCAAAAATCAAGCCATCAGGGCTTGGCATAGTCAGGCTTAAACTGCCTGGTCTTCCAGACTTTCTTCTGGATCATGTTCTATATCTCCCACAGCTGAAGAGAAACTTGTTGTCCCTGGTCCACATCCGCCAGCAAGGTCACTCCATTCACATGTTTGATGGCAAGCTTGAGGTAAGAAAGGCATCTGACCACTCACTTGTCATGAGGGGTATAGAGGAAGAAAGACTCCTTAAACTGCAAGAAACCTCTGCTCATGCACAGCATTTCTCATATATTTCTCATCATGAAGAAGGTGCACTTCCATCAAGTTTGTTATGGCATGCTAGATTTGGACATTTAAACTATGATAGTCTCCGCTTGTTGAAGAAAAATGGTGTTGCTGGTTTGCCTACAATTCCTAGAAAACATAAACAATGTGATGCTTGCATTCTAGGAAAGCATAGCAAACAGTCTTTTCATGATTCACATTCAAGAGCACATAGGAAGCTTGAACTTATTCATTCAGATTTATGTGGTCCAATGCCTGTTCCTTCTGCAAATGGAAATAAGTATATCATGACATTTATTGATGATTACACCAGAATGTGTTGGGTTTACTTATTGAAGAACAAATCTGATGCTTTTCAAACATTCAAGAATTTTCATAAGTGGATTGAAAATGATGCACAATCTCATATTGGGTCTATTCGCACTGATAATGGAAAAGAATATACATCAAATGAATTTGAACACTATCTTCGCCAACATGGGATTAAACATCAAACAACTGTACCTTATAATCCTCAACAGAATGGTGTAGCTGAAAGAATGAACAGAACAATTTTGAATATGGTACGATCCATGCTTTTCTTCAAAAATGTAAAGACAATGTTTTGGGCTGATGCTGTTCTATGTGCTGCATATATAAAGAATAGATGTCCATCTAGTGCTATAAGAAACAAGACTCCTTATGAATTGTGGTATGGACATGTTCCTTCGGTAAAACATCTCAGGATATTTGGTTCCACCTGTTATGCTTTAATACCAAAGGTACATAGAAACAAACTTGGTGCTAGAAGTCGTAAGTGTATCTTCCTGGGGTATTCAAACACATCTAAAGCATACCGCCTTTATGATGAAGTAAATAAAAAGTTTGTTTTATCTAGAGATGTCATTTTTCTTGAATCATCCAAATCTGACAGTGTTGTTGAGCGGCAACTTGATCGCTTGGATAGATTCACAAAACCGAAATCATTCCAAGAGTTTGATAATCAGATTCCACATCTTGAAGGGGGGATTCCTATACTAGATCAACATGTGGAATCTTCTTCTGAAGAACAATCTCCCCTGCATGACACTCCAACAACGGATGATGCTTTAAGTGATGTAATTGATAGAATTGGGAGACTCAATCTTGATTCAGACCCAACTCCATCAACAGAACAGCCTGGACCATCTCAGAAAGGTCCCCCAAAGTGGCTGACAAAAACACTTGAAAGTGTTCATCCTGATGAAATTGGAAAAACAGGAACCAGAAATTCAAACCGACAAGATGGAGGTGATGTAGATAACTCTAATTCACCTGTTGATATGGATGTTACTTATGATTGTGAATTGAACTTGTCTATAGATTTTGAACCAACTTCCTTCAAAGAAGCTGCTTCTCATGATGAATGGAAAGAAGCAATGCAGAAGGAGTATGATGCCCTCATAAAGAATGGCACTTGGAAGCTGGTTGATCCTCCATTTGGAACCAAACCAATTGGCTGCAAGTGGGTCTACAAGAACAAGTACAAAGCTGATGGCTCACTTGACAAGCACAAAGCTAGGCTTGTGGCAAAAGGTTTTGCACAGAAGGAAGGGGTCGATTATGAGGAAACTTTTGCTCCCACAGCAAAATGGGCCACCATCCGGACACTCTTTGCACTAGCTGCTCAGAACGGTTGGAAAGTCCATCAAATGGATGTAAAAACTGCATTCTTGAATGGAGATCTAAAAGAGAATGTTTTTATGTCCCAGCCTGAAGGATTTGCTGTGAAAGGACATGAACACAAAGTATGCAAACTTGTGAAGTCCTTGTATGGCCTCAAACAAGCACCACGAGCCTGGTATGAAAAACTAACTGAGCATCTTCTGAAACTCAACTTCAATCATTTTGATCTTGATGATGCAACTTTATTTGTCAAGAAAGTTGGCAAAACAGTTGTATATCTTGTGGTATATGTAGATGATCTTTTAATGACAGGGAACAATGAAAGCTATATTGCATCCATAAAGAAAGAACTAGGAAAAATTTTTGAAATGACTGATTTGGGCTATGTTCATTACTATCTTGGCATTGAAGTAACCCAACATCCAAAGTCCATATTTCTTTCTCAAAAGAAATACATTGGAGATTTGTTATACAGATTTGGCATGACAGAGTGCAATCCCCTTTCTACTCCAATGGAACAAAACTTGAAGCTCACATCTACTGAAGGAAAGGAATTTGAGGATGCAACAAAGTATAGACAGCTTGTAGGAAGTCTCATCTACCTCACTATTACCAGACCAGACATTTCATTTGCTGTTGGAATCCTCTCCAGGTTTATGCAAAGGCCTTGTGAGGGACATTGGTCTGCTGCAAAAAGAGTTCTAAGGTACTTGAAGGGAACTCAAGACCTTGGAATCAAGTATACACAGGTGGACGACTTCAACTTGATTGGATACTCTGATTCAGACTTCGATGGAGACAAAGAAACTGGGGTATCTACTTCAGGATATGCTATGAGTCTTGGATCGGGAGCTGTCTCCTGGAGATCACGCAAACAATCAGTTCCAGCAGATTCCACAACAGAAGCAGAATATGTGGCAGCAGCTGAAGCAACGAAAGAAATTGTGTGGCTCAGGAAAATTCTTGAAGATTTGCAGGTAAAACAAATACAATCAACTCCACTCATGATTGATAACACCTCTGCAATAAAATTGGCCAAGAACCCAAAGTTCCATGATCGTACTAAGCACATCAATACTAAATATCATCTGATCCGACATCATGTTGAGGCCAAAACAATCCATCTCCGTCATTGTTCCACAAACGAGCAAATTGCAGACATCTTCACCAAAGCGCTTGGAAGAGAAAAGCTTGAAAGATTCAGAACGATGCTTGGACTCACCAACATCCCTTCAGATTAAGGGGGGGAATGTTGACACCTAATCCAAAACGGATGAGGTGAAGCTGGACAGTCATCTAGAAGATGAACTGATCCGTTGTGTATATGTATAAATAAATAATTGTCTAATGCATAAATCACTCAGTTTTTGTTTTGCGCTCATTGAATTGCTGGAGTTACCCTGGCCTGACAACATTAGCTCTACTGTCAGTGAAAAATATGAGGAATAAACTGAAACAGATGGATAACAAACATAGAGAGATGAATATGAGACAAACGAGGAGGAAGAAGAGGAGAAGGAGAAGGAAGGTGATGAGGAAATAGAGGAAGATGTCAAGGAAGAGATTGATAAACAAGAGGAGGATCTAAAAGGAGGAGAAGAGGGGAAAAACATAGAGGAAAAGGGTAATGGAAAAGAGGAGGTAGAAGACAAGGAGGATTCACCTAGGGTGTCTCCAAAACCCACAGAGAGAGAAGCAACAACTACCCTCAATGCTCTTAGCACCCCTATCAAACAAAAAGACAAAAGACAGAGTCAGACCCCTTTATATTTCAGAATAAGGAAAAGCACAACGATAAGGCAGGGGAAACCCCAAACTCCAACCAAAATTCCCATTGTAGTAGAGGACTCACCTCAACAGCAGGAGAAAATGCCTCCTCCTAAGTTTCCTATCACCTATGTGAGAAGGCCTATATCTAGATCCACCGCATCCAAAGGAAAAGAAATCCTACAAGATACACAACAGGAACTACAGGAAGCAGAAGCAGTCCTACAACAGACTCTGCTAAACCTATAGGAGACTCAATAATTCGATAAGGAGAGAAGCTTACAACAAGAAACTAAAGAAGAGGACACAGAGCTAAGGGAACCTAGCCCCCAACCTAACCTTGACTCATACTACAGATTTATTGAAGGGGGTAGGGTCATTCCACAAAAATTTTCCCTTCCATTATTCTTCGAGCTTGAGAAGTACAGAGCCAAAACTCATAGGTGGATGCAGATTGCCAAGTCCAAGGGAGTGGAGGAAATTGGTCACATGGAAGAGAAGCTCAGGGAGATGGGCAAATAACTAAGTAGCTTGAGAGACAGAGAGGCCATAATGAGAAATCAGTTAGATACAGAAAATGCATGGTTGAAAGGACAACTACAAGAAAGAGAGAACCAATTGGCATCCATGGTCAGTATCTCTTTGGAAGCAATCCAATGCAGGATGCCAGCTAAATCCTATGCCCTATACCTTAAGGAACAATGGTTGTAGTTCCAAATGAAGACCCTAGCACAGAGAGGCACTATGCCATTTCAGGATTATAGATAGTTCATTGATCTTTGGGATCAAAGTACATTTTAAGATAGGGCCAATATGTTTGAGTTTTATTTGCATAACATGGCCTTAATAGACATGAATTTATGGGACCCTAATGCCAAGATATGAGATTTACAGTTGATGGCTTTGGCATGATGGATGAACCATGAGGAAGCAAGGGTTGTAGAAATGAGGAAGATATTGGCAAGAGAACAAACAGATCCTCTTATGATCAAAGCTAAGCAATCCAATCCAGTGGCCCTCATCAGTACACATAATTTAATTGCAAATGACCCTTAGCTTTCACCCATGTATCTTGCTGCCCAAGAGCAAGCAATTACACATTTTGAGGACATGTTCAAGTTGTTAGGGGATGATAGCATGCAAGCTTTCCTGAGGAGATGGAACACATTGCCATACAGTTTAAAGATAAGAGAGTACCACTCTCCTCAAAGAATGAGAGAAGCACTGAATAGGACACCCATGTACAAGCAATCTATGCAAAGGCTCAAAGTCAATTGGATTGGCTTGAGACTCAGTCCACCACTTCTCTTAGGGATGCTAGAAGGAAGGAAGGAAGAAGAAGAAAGGAGGTAGTGGGAGGAGGTAGAAAAGAAGGCAAGTTTCTATGCATAAGAAGAGGAAACCACAGCAGAGGCATGGTATGTCAGGGAGGCCACTAGAGCTATAAAAGACATGGATATTGATTGAGTTGCTCAGAGGATGAGCAACACTTTCAGTAGGGGGTGATGATGAGCCTCATCAATGGGTAATTTTATGGGCCTTAATTCACCTCCTAGTTTAGTCAAACCAACTCTTCTTACAACTTCTTACATGTTTTGATTATATTTTGTTTAATGAGATGAGTTAAAGTGAGATATTATGCCTAGTGGACTAATATGCATTGAATTCAGGTTTGGAAGAGAAAATAAAGGAGTTTTGGAAATAATAAGGTTTGAAACTCAAATGGGACAAGGGAGAGAGATTGTAGGAGGTAAATCCTCCTCATTTACTCCTCCTCCACTCAAATACTCCTCCATTAATCACACTAGCTCAGAGTGCAAGCAGCCAAGTCATGAAGATTAGAAGGCAGCAGAGCAAGTGATAGACAAAGAGTTATCTCATATCGAGTTTGGGAGTTGAGCCTCCCTAAATTTAAGGAAGTCATTGGGGACTTCAGTGGCATAAGTAGAGAGGCCTAGAGCCTCATTAGGATTCGAATTTTTGTTGTAAAAACTCTAGTTATTTTCGAGCTCCAGACTTGTGGAAGACTTTGATGTAATTTTCTATTTTGGTAATAAGAATGAGCTTTTTCTTGATCCAATACTAATTTGAACTCAGAGGCTTGAAGCTCTTGGGTTATGGTCCAACCCTAGAAGCAAAGGCTCCTCTTCTTGTATTTGTATGCTTATCTTAGTTTCATAGATTCATGGTTAAATTGTCTTTAGAAGTAGTTCATTGCAAGTAGTGTAGATTTGTTTAATTGTTTATTAGTTTGCCTCCATTTGTGCCTTACTTCAGTAGCAGGTTAGAAGGGATAAAAGAAGAAACACAAAGCTATCAGTAGGTGTCCTGGCTTCACTTCTTCCTTCTGGGATCATGATTTGAGGAAAAGACCCTTATGCAGCCCCAAAAAGACAGATTTCCATTTATTTCATAAGATTTAGAATTTTTTGTACTTAAACTAGCATTTGATTAGTTTTGCAAAGTAGGATTTCATTTCCATCTCTTTTATCTTCATTCTTGTTGTAGATCTCATCCATGATTCCATTTTATTGAACAATTTCCTCATGCATAAGGTAGACAATTAGCTCATTAAATTTCGCTTTTCTAGCTCATCAGAATTCTTCTTATTCACATGAATTTTTGGAAATTACACATGTTTGATGCAGAGTAGATGCTTCAGAAGTAGAAATAAATCTCATAGCCAGCAACCACCTTCCAATTTCATCCACCCATAGACATTCCTCGTTTTAATCAAAACCTTCACCAATTTCATCATTTCACATAAAAATTCCCCCAAGCATTTTGACCAAATCCAACCATCTCCTAAAATTTGTTTTGTGTTCGGAGTGATCCTAGGCCTTTTTTCACTCCATTCCATCCATCAATCACCTTCCCTAAGCCTTCCATCATCTCCAACACCCATCATTTTTCTCATAACTATATCCTGTAGAAATACAGGGAATCCTGTAAGTTTCTAGTACATCCTGTAGGTTTCCTGTAGTGGTATGTTTTGAGGCTGAATTGAAGGAAAACCTCTAGGAAGCCTCCCAAGATCACCTAAGGGTATCTGAAACCTTCCATCCATCCACCAGCATCCCTAAACCACCTGCCACATCACCAAAATAGATTAGCTTGCACACTTGATTTTTCATGAAAAGCATAAAAAGACAAAACACATTTATTACAGTCCTTTACATGCATATCAGTGATTTTTGATGTTTTTGATTTCCATGCTTAGGACAATATCATTTTTTTCATGTTAATGTATTATTATTGCAAAGCATAGCTCTTAGAAGTTAATTAGGAAATGGTGTTCCTTAGCATTGAAGTTTAGCCTTTTTCATTATTACAGTAGATCAACTCTCTCTTAGAGTATATTTCTATTTCTTTCATCATGGAACAAAACTTCTTCTGAATCCATAGAAGACTGGCTTGAAAACCCTAGTGGTCTCTCACCAGATGAATAGTGACAAAAGGTAGAACCATCACTTTTACTTATGTATACAACACTGTCACCTCCAAGTTTGTATGAACCCCGAGTTGATAAAGTAATTCTGGTAGCCCAAGAGTTGCAACATTCTCGCTGCAATATTGGTGCTCATGAGTAACTCATATGCTCTTCCAATAAACTAGGTGGTATGAGGCTCTACTATCTTCCTCCTTGGTTTTTTAAGACATATATCCTTAATGATTTTGATATAGATGGGGATCTCTTTAATGGTCTGAAGCAAAGGAAATTTTATACAAAGATTCCTAAGTTCGGTAACCAGGTTAGACCCAGGAGAGGGGTCATATTTCTTGATAACCAGCCTCTATGGTAAGGGAAGTTGGTTTGAAGAAGATGGTAAGGGCTCTAATCATGTGGGAATGGGTCAAATGGTGACATCTCCTTTAAGATGATTGGGAGTTTCCTCCTCACTTTTCTCCTCAATGATCACCATAGGTCGTTTTTGTTTTTTATTTTCTAGATTTACTAGCCTTCTCGATCTTAGTTGAAGGTCACTAACCTCAACTGACATAGTTTGATAAACGGGGAAAGGAAGTTGTCCAATAGAATGGATCACTTGCACCGCTTTATTATTTGGGTATGGTACTAGTTGTGCAGGGAGTTGAGGTGGTTGAAAGGGTGGTGGTAATGGTAATGATGGCATGGCTTGAGTTTTCAAAGGCAAGGTTGGTGGCATTGTAGACTGGGCCATGGGATAAGGTGTATAAGTGGCGGGATGTTACTGTGTTGGCGCAGGATGGGGATAATGATAGTGTGGAGATCCTCTCCATCCTTGTTGCCAAGGTGAGGGTGATTTTCCATGCTAAAATTCTTTCCCATGTTGCCAAGGTTGTGAGTAATTTACATTTTGATAGGAATATGGTGGTGCATTATAACCAGAAAACTATGGAATATGTTCAGAAGTGATACATGTACCTACCCGAGGCCATGAATTTCGTGATCCCATAACATGCAATGACTTAGGTTCCTATTGCTCTCCTTCAAATGTTGCTTTCAATCCAGGTATTGAAGGGCACTCCTCAGTGGGATTTTTTCTTGTACATATTACAAATTTATTAACACTTTTAATATCTGTAGGACATTCACATAATAAATTCTTTTTCCTACATTTAGGACAATAAATGGACAATCTCTCTTACTTTCCTACTATTTTTTGTTGAAATTTCAAAAAATCTATTTGTTTGCTAACAATGTTCATAATTTTAGTTTTCATATTGTCCATTTTATTTTTCAAACCAATAATCAAGCATATGTGGATCCAAATATGTTACTTTTAGAATTACTTTGAATTCTTCTACCGAATTTAGATTGGTTTAATGAGAATTTCCTGCACAAGTCACAAATATTATCAAAATTCTTTTGAGCACTATACCCTTGTCTTAGCAAGTTCAAATTATTTCTAGAATCATCAATAAGCCCTTGCAAAAACAAGGTTCTAATAGTACTTGGATCAAATTTATGCTTCGACCTTTGAAGAATTTATAAAAATCTCTCTAAATAATCTTCCAAGGTCTCATCTTCACCTTGTGCAATAGTTAAAATCTCATCCTGCATCTCTCTTGTTTTGCAATATTCTTGATATTTAGTTAAAAATACTCTCTTCATCTGGTCCCAAGTAGTTATGGTATTCCTTCCTAGCCCCATTAACCAGCGTAATGTTGAGTCCTTGAGAGTTGCAGGAAATAGTTTTAGCTTTTGGGCATCTGAAGAATAATCATAGCTCCTACACAGTATATTGAATTCAAATAAAAAGGAGTTTGGGTCCTCATGTACCTGACCATGGAAATGAGGGAGAACGAATGGTGGAATATTATTCACTTGAAATAATCCATTCGGATCCACAATCGGCAATCCAAAAGTGGATTGTTCCTCATTTGGTTGATTATCATTGGTCCCCTTAGCATGATCTTCACTATCTACCATTTTTCTTCTCCCAATAGAACCACTCTCAAAAGAATGTGAAAGTTAACTATGGTTTAGATTGATCTTTTGAGTTCCAATAGTCTCATTTCTTCCACTTGTTGGCTGTGAAACCCCTGGACTACTGTCTCTGGAGTCTAGGCGAACAATGCCTGCATGGTGGGTCTATGTGTTTGGACTTTCTACCTACAAGAGAAGGCCCCATATGAGAATTTTTTTCCTATTTATCACTATTTCATCGGTGCTTATTGGGCCTCATACCCCTACCTCTTCTAGTCATACATTTTAAAATAACAATTGAAAAACTTGCTGAAAAATAACAATTGAAAGACTTGCTGAAAAAACTCAATCAAATGTTGTAGTAAAAAAAGACAGCACACAAATGAATTTAAATAAAATTCTTTGAAACAATAGAATCACACTACATGAAAAAAATAAATCAGACTTACCCCTATTGCAGAAAACTCAAAATTCTTTACCAGATTTCTTTAACGCCTCTCCGACAACGACGAAAAAATGTTGGGTGTCAGAGTAAAAATTTAGTAAAATCCTTTAACACTTAATTTGTCAAACTGTGGCTACATAAGCTTAGAGGTGTAACACATGAAATGCCAGGAATTTTTGGTTTAACTTATGTAAATTCTACTTCTATTCTTTGACTAAATTTGCAGAATCAAGAAATGAAATTGCAAAGGAAACCTTTTAGCAAAACAACACCAAGCCACTCTAGGTACTGGATTCAATCCAAGAAAATACTTGCTAGAAACTTTCATTGAAAAATTAAAGCATGCCTTGCAATCAATCAAAACGAATACTAAAAGATAAAATATGTTCCTGTGATCAAACTCCAATGCTTGAAAGAACACGAGGAATGGTTTTCTGTTATACTTTTAAATATGTTCCTTTTGCTAAAAAGATCTCATTCCTATATTGGAGTGCTGGTGTTCCTATACTGAAATGAATTTCATTCCTTCACTGGGATAGTCTGTTCTAGTACAGGAATACCCTGTTCCTATACTAGAATGTTATGTTCCTATACTGGAACAATCTATTCCTACACTAAGAACTCATTGTTCATGTACTAGGACAATCTGGTTTCAATCACTTTTCCTTCAGATATTAATGTGTTTTATCTAGCAAACTGGAAGTAAATGAAACAAAGAGAATAACTTCAGCTTGAACATTGATAAAAACTCTCAATCAAAACAAGCATTTGATATAAATGATTGTGAAAACTTTAAAAGGAAATCTCACAATGACAGGAAGGAAACGCACTTGCGCTGTAAATAAAAATGCTTATCAAAAAGTAAGAAAAACTCTATCCCTCTTAGATCTCGGTCACGATAACAAGCAAACTCTATTTTGAAAGGTATTCTTCCTAAAATCATTAACTCATAAATATATTGTCATTGATTCCTGCAAGTAATGTTTCACTTATAATAATGTGAAAAATCGTCACAAATTAATTTCCACATACAAAGTTATTATTGGATCACGGAAGTTTATATTCATGTGAGGGTGTGCTTACGCTCGAAAGAAATGAATTGAATTTAAATCACCTAAACCCATAACTTTAACCAAACTTTTGGAAATAAAATTAGAAAACATTTCTCAGAAAAAGGAAATACCATTCAATGCTTCAGGAAATAAATGAAATGAAAAGATTGGAAATAAAAGTTAACCCAACAAATATTAAAGCCTCAGATTTGAGATCACGCGAAAAACACCCACAAGGGTTTCATAAAATCGCAAGCTCAAGTATGTAAAAGGAAACTTCTCTATTCACACCAGCATAACCAGATCTAAACACTATGAAAATAGGGAGAATGGGATGGTTGGGCCTTAGCCAACCAAATTGTTTCTCTCTACGAAAGTTATGAAATCAATTATGCAAAGTAAACATTAAAAATGATAACATGATCTGCAAATAGAAAACTGACATAAGCTCTTTTTACTCAAATTCTTCTACAAATATACATTGTAGAACCATGATACATCCCAGAGAGACAGGGGATACAAACTTACAAAATTTACAACAGTAATGTATAAAAAATTCTCCACAGTATCGCTAGCTAAGTCTACCCTAGAATCCCTAATTTCCACATAAATCTCGGCTCTTGTCTGTAATGAAACTTAACATGAGAATACATTTGAACAGCGACTGACCTCCATATTTAGTTCATCCATAACGCTCCAAGCCTATCTTTAGCCCATCCATAATGGTGTAAACCTAATACAGAGAATGGAACAAACCCTCGACGAGAGATGCGCCCTAATCTTTAGCAGGTGTAGTAGTTTTGGAGTCGATCCAAATTGAATGGGTCAACTATCCACCTAGTACAGGAATAGCCGGCGGTACAAGAACTACGGACAAAACTTCTTCTTTTTTTTTTTCTTTTTTCTTTCAGAGAGAAATCCTCATATGGCCGAAGCCTACAGATATTTACAATCGATATGGCCGAAGCCAGCAGAGATTTACGGCCGAAGCCAACAGAATATGGCCGAAGCCAGCAGAATACGGCATAGCCGTTACAAATCGCCGAAGCAAGGGGCAGAGAGAGCCGCCGCAGGATTCGAACACGGCTGGGATTCGAAAGCCAACCGCCCCAACCGTCTTGTCATGCACGTCGCGTGCATCTACGGACAAAACTTCACTTTTGATTAATGATGAGTAAAATGACATTTACTCATCATGCCTTAAGGAAATATGAAAAGATGAGTTACAGAGGAATTTAAATCTATTTAACCTTTTTAATAACAAGTAAGCCCGTACGATCCATATCCAATAAAATGATAAAAAGGGACAAAAAAATGATATGTAAAGGTTTAATTTTAATTGAAAAATAGAGGCTTAGGTAGCGTAATTAGGACAAAGATAGGGTTAAAAGAAGGAAAGTTGTGCCTACCAACCGCAACATCCACTTGTGTAGGTTAAATGATGTTCAAGACGCCGCAGAATGGCATGAACGACATGATATATGCATCCCAAAATGCCAAAATATTTATTCAATCGCAGTAAACAATGGTGTGTAATGATGGTTGTCAACGAAATGGAAGTATATATATGTAAGTTGGAGCGAAAATAAACCCAGAAAATTTCATTACCAGGGCAGTTTCGCAGCGACCTGAGATTCTTTCAATGGTTTCTTTCAGCCTTCAAATCGAAAAACATTTGGTGGCCTTACGCAGTGAAAAGTTTCAATCAAATAATTAATCTCTTAAGAACGAAAGGTCCCTACGTTTCGCACTTCTAATTCAATCAGTGCGGGCTCGTATTATAAGTTTTTCATCCAACCTTCAATTTACCTTTTTGGTAGAATATGATAGTGTCAAGCATTTCTTTTAATTAGAGGAAACAAGTTTCCTGTAATTTGTTTGACTGGTTTTACAAGTGAGCCATTCTAAACCAATCAGAATTCTATGTTTGCAGAAAATGATTCTTTTATAACATAAAATTTTGAATAAGACCAAATTATCAGAATATAGATTTTGATACGAAATATTCTTTTTCAATATTGAAATTTGAATAAGATGAAATATTCTTTGTATGAATTTTTAGTGTCAGTTTTTTGTGCTTCAGTGTTTCTATATATAATCTTGATTTTTAATGTAAGAATTTATGTGATTTGGATTAATTTATTTTAGATTAGATTAGAGCATTATTTGAAAATTTTGTAACAAAATTTATAAAATATAAATTATTTTAAATCTATAATTTTTAGGTAAGTTTGTAATAAAGCCAATAATTATTATGTTGTTATTATTTGCTTATACATGCACATTAATACACTATAGAATATATTTAATTTTATTTGGCTTTCGTGCTTGCATATGGTGTACATGCACATTAACATAGAAGAAAGCATATGTATCTTTAGTTAGCTCAGATTACTCTTAGATTTAGCTAGCTTTAATGCTTTCATGTGGTGTAGATGCACATTAACATAGCACAAAACACACTTAGCTTCAGCTAGCTTTTGTTCGTGCATGTGTTGTACATGAACATGAACATAGCGCAAAGCATACTTAGCTTTAGTTAGTTTTAGTGCTTGCATGCAGTTAAGCTTATCTTAGTTGCTTTATGTATTGATCATTAGTGAATATAAAAAATTCATGCTCTCATCCAATTTTTCTCAATTCTTGTAAATTTATGCAATCATTCTATAGATAGGTTCTAACCCATGCAGGTTTTAATAATTTAACAATTTGAAAAAAAGCAAAGCCTTTGATAGGAGGAAATTCCATTGGAAATATTGAGCTACAAAATCCTTAAACAATTAAATATAGACATCAAACAATAATATCCGTTTGTTCATGTACAGTGCAACTTTAGAATGGGATGTTCCAAAAAAAAAACTATAAAATATAAATTATTTTAAAATTGTTTAAAATTTGTAAATTTTAGGAGACTCTATAATAAACTCTTATTTCTTTGATGCAATTTGTTTGTGTTGATAATAGTTTTCATCCATTTTCACCATGATGAATTCCATTATCTTGAAGACTTCATGAATGGTATATAAGTTATGTTTATTTAACATTGATTTTAGCATCATTCGAACACGTTTCACTAAATCATAGTGTGAGATGTTTTGTCGGGTAAAAACTACATGAAACCATGATTTGTAATCCATTTATTCTTTTCATTTTTGCATTAATTTCGTATTTTCTGTTGCTATGAAATTGAAAAGCTCTCTTCAATTGTGTTTAAATGTTGATGTGGTTAAACATATTGAATTTTAATATGTTGAAACAAATTGTGTTGCAGTGTTAGCTGTGAAATATGATGATCATATATCTTCTAATATGGGTGGTCTTTTATTTATAGAAGGTCACCAAAAGGGTTATTGTCCATTCATATTCTTTTGTATTTGGATGTTCAAGTCACAATGAGGCCATTAATATGGGAATATGGTTTGGAAAACTGCTAATATTACATAGATCATTGTAGTTGTGGTTAATGATTTTCAACAATTTCTACTATTTTGAGAAAATTTAGAGATAATAACATATTGTTTGCAACTTCCTTAACATTTCATGCACATTTTAGTGAAATTTCTCCTCCTATGGAGTATATAATTCCACTAGAGCCCATAGGGCTTGGACTTTCTAGCAATTTGTTGTCTTTCTAGCAAAGCTAGAGATATTTCCATATAGCTTGTAGCTTTGTGGATATTCTATACATATTTTAGTTGCATTTATTTTTATTATGGATTATATTATGTCTCTTAAGTTTGATGGATCTAGGTTAGTTTTGAAAGAATATACATGTTTTTGTCTTCTGGAAACTGTTCAAACTTGGAAACTCTTCAAACTAAAAAACGTGACTTAAAGCTCATCATGTCACCATGGAAAATTTTAGGGGCTAATATTTGCAAGTGGGCTAATTTTCCATGATTTTTCCAAAAAACGATTCACCAGTTTCCATTTCTTCTAAAAATGATTTGCCCAAATTTTATAGTATAAAATTATTTTACCCTAAAGATCGCCAAAATTATATGGAATTTACCTATAAAAGAATTATAAATTTGGATATTTTTATAGATATATCAACAAACATTTTATAGTTTTCATATTAGACACGAGTGAGATTCGTCAAGAATTATAAACTTTAAAATAGATTTTCATCCTTAAAATTTTCTCTGCATGTCACTTGTATAACTTGAAACTACTTGGGGAAGATACCAATCATTCCGCTTGAAATAAATCCAACTGAGACTACTATTGTTTTTGCTAATTAGAAATAAAAATAAAATATAAAAAATAAGATAATTGTACCACACATTCAAATGAATATGATTTTTTTTAAGAGAATAATATGCATATTCATTTGCTTTAATGAATAATAACCTATTAATACAAATCTAAAAGTAATTTTAAAAACATAAACCAAAATTTAAAATAATATCATTCTAAATGTATAATAAACCAAAACTTGAAATTGTATCTATCAAACAAAAACAGAAAACTACATGAAACCAAAAGAAAAACTCGTGAAAAACCTATTTCAGAAATTTAAAATTGAGAATAACTAACATAAATTGTGTCCCTCAAACAAGACCACAAAACTACACTAAACTAAAAGCCAAAAAAAATTGAAAAATATTTTAAAAATTTAAAACTATCAATAAACAACATAATTTTTGAAGGAAAAAGGAATTACTTGTCTTTTTGACGAGTCTTATTGAATCCTTTGATAAAAAATTAAACATTACCCCTTCATTAATTGAACAATGGTACGTAGCATGAGAGATGATTTGTCTCATTTGGGTGTTGATGGTTGATTACGTAGATTCATAAATAAATTTGCTAAACATCATTCATTTATCTTGCACTTTCTTTCTCAAGAAAAAAAGTAATTTTTTAATATCTAATAATTTTACCAAAATGAATGGTTATATTTAAATTTTAAGAATGGTTATTAGTGTGAGTTCCCTATAATTTAGTAAAACCAAGCTTTGAATAATTATTAAATATATATTAATAACAAAATAATATGTAAATAAATTGAACTTGCGCGTAGAATAAGGTAATTAAAGGATTCTAGTGAAAATTCCTACTATCTCTATAACCAATTGATACTCAATATTCCCACAATTCATTCACCCATTAGTTGTTTCTTTCTCATGTTTATTGTTGTTACATAAATTTAGAACATGTTGACGGTGTTGGACCCACCAATATTCAGGGGATCCCCTCGATATGAAGTCCCAACTAGACCTCACATCGTTTGGTGTAGGAGTCCCATTAGGTATGATGGCCCAATTGCCATTTACTTAGAGATTTTCCTTAGCTCTTATTGTTTAGCACATGAGAGTGTTATTTTAGTATCTTTGAAAAGCAAGGTGAGTGTGCCTGGTAAGTGGGTAATGTAACTTGTGTCTAGGTTGTCTTAGTGCAAAGGAGGAGAGTAAAGTGGGCTTCTAAGTGAGAGGTAGAAGTACCACCCATGAAGAGACACACGCGAACCAGAAAGGTTTGTCCAGCATCCAGCAGAATAGTCCACAACGGATGCAGCAATCATTAAAACTAGAGTACAAGGGAAAACACGTACACCATTCAGCAGAGTAGTCCACATAGATGTGACAGTTGTTATAACCAATAAACAAGAAAGTTTTGTCTAATATCCCATAGAGTAGTCCAAAAGGATGATATAAAATTGATAACCAAAATAACACATTCCCAACAATGTACGTACTAAACAAGCAAAGTAGTAAAACTATCTTAGTACATGTGAAACAAACATGCATTACAAATTCTGAAAGAATAATCTTACAAACATCTACAAAACATGTACGAAAACATGTTGGCATTAATAGGCTTCTATATTAAGAAAAGGTTCCAAGACAAATCTCTACACCATATATCACTAGTCCAAGTAGTGGGACATTGGAGCCACTCCTCTCTCCTCAAAGGATTGACTGAAAACTCTTAAGGCTATGTGGGAGGAGCCAAGGTGAAAAGTCCTTGCTCATAAAATGGGAGGGGTATATATAGCCAAGGGTGATGTTTGACCCTTGTGGCTCTTACACTACCCTCATGAGCATTCAAATTCCTATGAATTTTCAACTGACATGACTCTTCATCTTCATGTGTGTATCCATTGGAATTTCACTTTACATTACATTCGGTTACAACATATATGGCCCATAGTAGTGATGTGGCCTTGATAACTCATGACACAACTTGACATGACACTGATGACATGGACTGGTGGGTTGTGGTGGCAATGTCAATCTCCTATTGTTGTTGAGTGATGGATGTGTTCTTGTATGTGCTTTCTCTACTCCTCTATATGGATTGATTCTGTGGGCTATTCAATGGTCTTGGTCTTGTAAGATGGTTACATGCATGTGTTCCTTTCGCTTGCTCTTTGATGAGCTTCTTTTGTCCATCCAATTGCAAGTGAGTCTTCTAGCATGTGCGCTTCTTCTTCATCCCATTCGTCATCTCACCATGATATATCACTGTACCTATTCCTGTAATTCACTCAAAATGGGAAGACATCAAATCCAAAACCTCCTAGTCTAAGATGATGCATTGTTTTCCATGGTCCCGGTCCGGGACATATGACAAGCTGGGGAGAGGTCCCAGTAACTGCACACTGTGCAATTCCAGGTGACAGAGAGGGAGACTAGTTACTGAGACTGCATAGAGTGCAATTCATTCTTGGATGAGGAACTCCAGAGCATAGTCTTCACTGTCGGGAAAAATTACACAGTGGCCACTCGGAGGCATGATTCCAAAATTGAGACCACCACTGTCAGTTTCAAGGTGGGACCCTGGGAGGCACCTCTGCATAGTTTTCTGACGGAAGACATGATAGGGCAGTAGAAGGACCATAGGTGATAGTTTTGTACAGTTTCTAGGAGTAGTGAGTCCCGACCGAGGGGAGACCCATGGAGGACATATTTTCCTAGTTCTAGGAGGAAAAGTAGGCTCAGGTCTCTATGCATTGTGGGGTTCAGGTAGGGAGGAGGCTTGATGACTGATCTTGTGAAGTGTGTAGTTCAGATCAGGCTCTGAGGCGGTTTCTACGCAATTCTAGGAAGGAAGGAAGATTGCTCACTTGTGGAATTGTGTATTGCAATTGTCTTGGAGAACAACCTCAAGAATTGTGCAGTTCCAGGCAATAGAGAAGCATCACTGAGGGCTGAGACTACGTAGTGCTACCCAGTCGAGGTCTGGTGAGAGGGGGATTATTTGGTCAGATGGATTTTCAGGAAAATGACTAAGTGTGGGAAGTAATTCTACTTATGAGGACTCAACACTATGATCACATAGTTAGCGTACTTCGACAACATGAAAATATTGACCACCAGGAAACTAAGACAAATAATTTTCCTCTGTGAGACCATCTAGAGATAACAACGACAATTATGACACTCAAGATAGACCTTCAGACGATTTGATGACACTTGTGTGACAATACTTACAACTTTGTGTATGAGTACGACAAATTTTGACATAGCTTCGACAACTCAAACACACAAAGACAAACTTTTGAAATTACTAGAATAAGACCACAAGAATGATAAAGAAATCAACATGCCAAAAGAAAAATACTATGTAGAAGCTCATGGGATGAGCTCGAGTGTTTGCAACCATCAAAGAAAAACCAAGGAAGGGTACAAATATTGAGTGTAAGCCAAAATTTTGGAGGGTGTTGCAGCCACTACAAAACTTGGTAACACGCTAGTTGAATACCAACTTCTTTGTTTTGATTCATTTTTAGTACAGGGCCTTGGTCCTTCGGGGAGTATTAATTCATCGTGTAGATTAATTTACCTTCCCCACTTACCCTATGGAAAGACATGGTTAACCTTGTACCTTATTACTTGAACACAACATAAGATTCAACCAGACTACAATGTTTTGAATCAGGAAGGGTAGTTTGGGTCGTGAGCTTAAGATTTTCAAAGTATAGTTTTTCATCTCTCATGTTTCTTCGCTTCCAGCAGGCATGGACAATATCCTAACAGAGTCATGCAGGAACACAATAATTTCTCCATTTCCATCGAGCCTGGACAATACCCATATGGATTTACCTCATTCACTTCTCGGTGCATGAAGCCTTTCTCTTCTTTCGCCTTTGTTATTTTTAAAGGTAACTCTTCATAGGAACTTATTTCTTTTTGGGGCAAAAGAGGGATCCCGACTTATTGGGAGTAGGAGAGGTTGTTCCTTTAGAGAAGCATGTAAAGATCTCTAATTTAGGTTTTCTCATTTAGATTTTCTCCTTCTCTGTATCCCTTAGTTGGATGAGATTGAAGTAGAAAATTGAGTATAGGCATGAGATTTCCCAGTTTGGAAACAAGTTCATGGTTTGATCAAAACTCTCCTTACAGACGGATCATATTTTCCATCAAGACTTCATCAGCGAAAAGTTACAACCAAACACAAGGAATATGGACAAAGGACTTAGCCAAGTGTTGTAGTGTCACAAGACTCTTTGAAATTCAACCATATACACATTCAGAAGCTAGAACGTAGTGAGGCACAACACTTATTTACATAAGAAAAATAGAAGAAAATAAAAGAAAACAAAACAACAATTAAAAACAACACAACAAGTAACGAAAATACTATGTACATAGTGCGGGGCACAACCTTGGACGTCATTGAAAATAACATTTTAAGTCTTTTCCATTGACAGGGAGAGAGTCAATCTTCCTGTCAAGTGATTGGAGGTGATACATGTGTTGGCAAAGCTTCTCATGGACTATAAAAGGACCAATCCATAAGGATTGAAACTTCATGTCCTTTCCTTTTTCCTCATGGGCTTTGTCCCACTTTATGATTAATTCACCCATACTAAAGATAGTACTCCTTACATACTTTCTATCAAACCATCTCTTGATACAATTCTGGTGGAGTGTAACTTTTATTTTTCTTTCATTCTTTCTTCTTGTAACTTGTGCAGTGCTTGCTCCACTTCCAGTACGCTTGAACAATATCCCGATGGAGTCATGCAGGAAAACAAGCATTGATCCATTGCCAGCAACACTGGACAGTACCTCGGTGGAGTTACCTACTTCACCTCTATGTGGAGGAAGCCTTTATCTTCTTTCACCTTTGTTATTTTTTTAAGAGAACTGTGCATAGGCACTTATTTATTTTTGGGGTGGAAGAGGGATCTTCACTTATTGGGAGAAAGAGAGGTTGTTCCTTTAGAGAAGCATGTAAAGACCTATAATTTAGGTTTTCTCTTTTATTTTTCCCCTTCTCCATTTCTATTAGTTTGATGAGCTTGAACACACCAAAGCATAAAACGAGAGTAGGCAAGAGGTTTCCTAGTTTCTACACAGGTTCATGGTTTGACTGAAACTTTCCTTACAAATGGATTGTATTTTTAGTCAAGACTTCATCAGAAAAATCTTACAACCAAACACAAGGAATATGAACACGTGACTTAGCCAAGCACTGCAGTTTCACAAGACTCTTTGAACTTCAACCACATACACATTCAAAAGCCAAAGCGCAGTGAAGCACAACCCTTATTTAAATAAGAAAAAACAACAAAAAAGTAAAGAAAACAAAACAAAAAGCAAAAAACAACACAACAAGGAATGAAAAGACTATGTACATAGTGTGGGGCACGACCCTATATCTCATTGGAAATAACATTTTAAGTCTTGGCCATTGAAAGGGAGACAAAATCTTCTCATCAAGTGATTGGAGGTGATACATGCATTGGCCAAGATTCTTGTGGACTGTAAAAGGACCAATCCATACAGATTAAAACCTTGTGTGCTTGCCTTTGTCCTCATGGGCTTTGTGCCATTTTAAGATTAAGTCACCGAGATTGAAGCTAGTACTTCCACCATAATTTCTATTGAATCATATCTTGATACGGCTTTGGTGGGGTGTAAACATTTTATTTTTCTTTCATCCCTTCTTCCTGTAACTTGTGTAGTGCATCCATCCTATGCTAAACTAAAAGACACTACTTGCCTTGGGATTCTTAGGAAAACTAGAGAACAAGAGAGTAGATGTTCAGCTAGAGGATGGATTCCTTTCCATATACCAGGAAGTAGGGGGAGGTGTTCAGAGAAGGCTTAGGTGTGACTTGGTCAACCCATAATGCATTCACTAGAGTGGAGTGCCAGTTTCACTGTTCAGAGTAAATGATAATTTTGATGATACACATGAGGTTCTTGTTTATAGATTTGGTAAGACCATTTCCTTGTGGGTAGTCATTAGCAGAATACTTCAAAACAATACCATTTTCCAATTCAAAGTCATAAAGCTTCAATGAAGAAAAGTACGTTTCATTGTAAAAGACAAGTGATTTAGGAACGCTAAACATGGAGATGATGTTCTATTGTAGGAAGTTGATAACTTCCTGATCGTTCACTTGTTTCAGCGGAACTTCTTTTGTACACCATGTAAAGTAATATGTGGCAGTCAAAATATAGTGGTGCTGCTTTGATGAATGTGGTAAAATCTCCTTAATGATATCCAACCCCCACTGTTGGAATGGTTCTTCAAGTGCAACAGGCTGCAGTGGGGCTACTTACCTTTGGTTCCTGCCCATGCATCTCTGACAGAATGGACACTTATGGGCATAAGAGTGTTCATCCTTGAATAATGTGGGTCAGTAGAAATTGGCCCACATAACCTTGTGCATTGCTATGTTACCCATGAAGTGTATCCTGGATGGTCAATCATGGAGATCACGTAAAACCTTTTTTGAGTCTGGTGCCTCCAGGCACCTGAGCAAGATAACATTGTGGTTCTTTCTGTATAAGACCCCAAGGACCAGTTGGTAATATAGAGCTTTGAGTGAGAGTGCCATATTCTACCGCATAGAAAAATGGGAGAGCACAACGCCATGCTCAAGGTACTAGCGCACTTTTTCGTACCAAGAGTTTCCGTGTGAAGGTGGAGAGGCTCACTCAATATTGTACATTTCTATTTCTTGCTCCCAACCTGCGAGATCTTCTTCTTCCTCCTATGCATGTACTGATTCTGCTACTAGTTTGAAAAGACCATGAAACTTGATGGTGTGAACTGGATTGATGTCAAGATCATACTCTTGCAGTCCTGTGATCTAATTTTCCCTTCTTTAACCCAGCTCTTGTTGAACAAATAGTGTTCTCATTGCTGGGTGTGGCACAAAGACAATGCAATGGTTTTTCAATAGGTAGGGTTTGAAATGCTTCACCACCTTGTATATTTCATAAGATTACCTGTTCGTGGTGGGATAGTTGAGTTTGATTCATGTAGGCTCACACTCATGAAGGATATGGGTTGCTCATTGTTCAACTCATCCTTCTGAGTGAGCACCACAGGGAGTGAAGTGTCAGAAGCAAAAGTATAGAGCAAGAAATATTTGCTAAAGTATGGGTTGTATAGCACTGGTGCCTTTGCTATTGCTTGCTTGATATGCAAAAACATGTCCTTTTCCCTCTTTCCCCAACTATAAACTGTTAGGATATTCCGACACATAGGAAATAGTTAAGTACAACTTGGTCTAGTATAGAGTTAGGTAAAGTGTGTTTCTTTACCGTTGTACATTTTGTAACTTACAATCCGACGGTCATGATATGTAGTGATCCGACGGTTCATTCTCTCCTCGGTATTACCGACACTTGATCCGTGGCTTGACACCCGATTGGTCCATGATTTCTATTTAAAGCGCATGGAGGGTCATTTGTAGGGTAATCCGTGCATGAGAGAAGCATATGTAAATTTTCATTCTTTTATTAATAAATTGCCTGAAGTGGCCGCATTGGCTCAGGCCATGGACTGTTTCCCTCTTTGAGGGTTTTAACCACGTCAAACTACATCCTTCTTGGTCATCTCTTGAGTGGTTTTAACAATCTACGCATAATCAAAGATGAACTTTCTGAGGAAGTTGATATCCCCCAAGAAAGACTACATGGTTTTCTTGTTTCTGGGGTGGGGAATCTGTGTGATGGTTCAAAATATTTTCGGATCTACCTTGATCCCACTTTTGGCAATGATTTGTCCAAGCAAGTTACCCCTAGACACTGTGAATGTGCTCTTCTTGGGATTCAAAAATATCTTGTATTTTCGACATTGCTCAAAATTTTTCTTAAGATGGCGTAGGTGGTCTGACTACTGTCTTGAGAAGACTATCACATCATCAAGGTAGACCACTATGCTCTATTCGATGAGCCGATGGAAGGAAATGTCCATTGTGCACTGGAATTTTCACCTGCGTTCACCAACCCAAATGGCATTCTTCGGAAATAAAATGTACCCCACTTGGAATAGAATGTTGTTTTTAGTCTATCAAGCTCTGCTACTAGAACCTAGTTGTATCATGAAAACCCATCAAGTAAA
Source organism: Pinus tabuliformis (assembly GCA_031772625.1). NCBI lineage: Eukaryota > Viridiplantae > Streptophyta > Pinopsida > Pinales > Pinaceae > Pinus > Pinus tabuliformis. The sequence continues at coordinate 1,396,148,571 of CM062817.1, read as the reverse complement.
TAAAACATTTCCGCTATAGATAATGTCTACAGTATATGCTCCATGGACAACATTGGGTAGTTGTCCTTGTCTAAGGCACGATTGAGGTTTCAAAAATCTACAGATAGGTGAATCTCCCAGACTTATTTTTGAAAGGTACTAAAGTGGACATCGATGTCGAATGTCGCACTTTATAGATGATCTAGGAATCCAACAACTTGGTTAGTTCTTTCTGTATGAGAGGCTCAAGTGATGGATGAACTTTCCTTATCTTTTGCTAAAAAGGCTTCATGCCTTCCTTGATTGGTATGACGTGCTAGATTATTCATGTGTCATACATCTTAAGATCATCGTACGTCCATGTGAATATTTCATGGTACTATTTGAAAAAATGGATGAAATCTTGTTGTTCTTATGATGTACAATATGTACTGAGATTTAAAAACTTTGGATCCTTATTCATTCCCAAATTAATCTGTTTATGCAACAATGTAGAGCTATGGGTTTTGGCATTCACAGGTCCTTGAAAGAGGTTCTACAAGTCATACAACTTCTTAAGTGATACCACACCCTTAGGGATGAGGTTACCTTTTCTTGTATCAGTTGCATCCTATAGATACTATTTGTGCTCGTCCTCGTCTCTCGCTACATCTTTGAAGATGTCAATGTTAGCCATGAAATGCAGTATCTGTTGATCATCGTCAAAGATGTATAAATTAGTGATGTTATCTAGGAGAGATGGTTTATACAAAATCTCAACAGAAAATCTATGCCTTAATAGTGACATCCTAACAACTACATTTGCCAAGGCATATACAACTGCATTATGCATTCTTGGTACTGAAATAATATTAAAAGCTTGTAATTGATAGATAAGTCTCCATACCTCTTGCTGATAAATTTTAAGATGAGGTGACACATAATTTATGGTGTTACATACCTGAAGAACCATGATCTCTGAGTCACCTACCACTTTTAGAACAAAAATGTTGAGGCTTATGGCTTTCGGTAAGCCAAAGACGATTTCTTCATACTCGGTGGTGTTGTTCATGCACTTGAACTCCAAGCGACAAATATTAAGTGTTTCCTCTGCAGTGACTCTGTTAAAACACAATCGGCTCCAGAGCCTCTCTGCATCTTGGATCCGTCAAAGTATATGGTCCACATATCATCTATACTAGGACCACTTTCCACACTAGTACTACTATCACTACTGCCACTACTATTACAAACTACTGCACAAGTTTCATTCCCACCCGTTGGGCATGGAAGGAGACCCAACTGTGTGTCTGGTGGGGCAAGGGATGGCTTTGCAAGATAGCACCCAAACTATGTTTCGAGAAAGCAATTGTCGAACATAAGTTCCACGAAAGACAATGGTTCATTTTTTCCATTCAAGAGAGTCACGTTGTGCTTCATGTGTCTCTCTGACAATACTCAGATCTCATTGTTTCTACCCTTGTATGGAAGCCATAAGTGTGACTATTGAGTGGCAAAGTATCCTTGCATCTTGCTTGACTATTCTCTACTAATCAATACCCCATATGCTTCCAGGATGTCCACAACTACAATATTGATGCATTGATGAACTCAGTCATAAAACGATAATCAGATGACCACATCCTTGAGTTCACCAACAACTACTACACATGGTCTGTCTAACTAGATTATTTGTACACTTGTGTTACTTCATTGATCATTGATCTTCACAATGATGGAGAGTGGCATGACATTTACTAATGCTCTAGAATCAGCTAAGCAATTGTGAACATTGAATTTGAAAATTTTGAATGATAACAAAAGTGGTGGGCAGAATGAGTTCACCTCCTCCATGTAGAGTGCATTGAGCACAAATGTGAGTGTGTTAGGAGACTTACTTGATCCCTTGTTGGAAGAGGTAGCATCACCTATAGAGGTTTTCCCAAGTGCTCGCAGAAGAATGTCCCACTGACTCGTGATTTTTGTGAGTTCATATAGGGATATGTTTGCACGAGTCTTCTTCATGTCTTCTACAATGTTATAATCCAAAGTGGGGAGACTCACCAAGGTGTCTGGGGGTGGACTTAAGTTCATGGTTTCCAGTGGACTTCTTTTGTCTTTGCTACTTGTGGAAACACTCTTTGTTGTAGTTGTCTTCCTAGACTTTCTCTAAGCTTTCTATGTTGAGTTAACTGGCGGACCTACTGTCCTTAAAATATTTGGTCTTATTTTATCTCTCAATATCTCAAACATAGTTGGGACCCCTTGGCTTCTAAAATTATATCAATTGTTTTGCTTCGAGGTTGAACTGTCAATCGAAGGCTACTTCTTGGTGGTGGTCTTCTGGGCTGTGCAAGTACACTAATACATGTTTACAACATGCCTAGTACGTGGAGCTTCATCAGATGTATCACCTTCTTCTTCTTCATCGCTGGGCTCAACCTACTCACTAGATGCGAGGTTGTCGAACAGATATGTGGCCATACCACTCATTACATGGTTCCATTTCGGGCACATTCATTCTGAATGTTGTTCGCGATGGAATGAGCAGTATGAATCTATCATGAGTTGGTCAAGGTTTAGCACTAGATTGGAGCTTTGCACAAATTTGGACGGTTGGCTGTTGATGTTGCCTAAACCTACATTAGTCTTTTGCGGGTACATGGGAGGCCTATTGTTCATGGTTGTCTCACTCATCTGTTGTTTGAGTTCAACAACTTCGGTGGTCAGGGACTTGAGTAGACGAGTAAGGTTATCAATGTGGCTCGCATCATTTTCCTTAGCCTTACTCATAGAGGTCTAAGACGTCTTTCCCATTTCTTTGGAATCCTTAGTGGATTCGACATCTACAATGACTCCAGTAGCGCATGGGTCTTTATCTACAAACATAGCCTCTTCACAATTTTTTGTCAATGTTGGTCTCTCATCTCGCTTGACGAACTACACAATACTAGTTGGAAGTGCATAGGTGTAGTAGCTGATGGTGATGGAGTCATGAGGTTTAGTATCTAGTAAGAGCTTGTTAATAATGCAGTTAAACCTCCGATTGAAATGTTTAACCTTTTCTTTCTTCTCCATATTGAGACTGCCCAACTCTTTTAGCAACATGGCGAGGGTCTTGTCTTTAGAATTTTTTTCAAGGAAGATCCTTTTGAACACCCCTAGTTCTAGATGGAATTTGGTAGAAGGATGTGGTACCATACAGTTTCTCTACCATCTAAGGTACATGGAAATAGTGTGCATGTAATGTCATCATAACGTACCTCGAGTGTGAGAAGATGTAGGTAGAACATGTCTAAATGATCTCCTGTCTTCACTATCTTGTCAGGATCATATTTTGTTAAATTCTTCTCTACGTACCTCGACATCTTGTGCAGGACACCCAGAATTGCCAATGGGCCCTGAGTCATCCATTTGAGGTTTTGTTCTGCCATGTTGTCCTCTTCATCATCCTCCTCCTCTTTTGAATCTGTTGGTTCTTTTTCCTCTTATCCTCCTCCTATGTTTCCTTCCCTCTACCTCCTCTACCAGAACTTGAGCCCAAGAGTAAGAGGTCATCTTTTTCTTCCTTATAAAATATTGGAGGTTCCTCTCCTTTCTCCACAACTCTTTCCATCTCTTCAAGAGTGGCGAAGATTGCTTCTTTAATAGATGAAACTACCACTCCTATGGGGGTAGTCCTTGTCTTCCTCTAAGAATACGAAAGAACGTACACTCTCAGAATCAACCTAAAAACTTTTACAAATTGATAGGTGATGGGACAGACAATTTGGATATGATGATATGGGATTTCACATTTTGGTCTAGGAGGTGAGAAATGGCCAACTTCAGAATTGTGTGTAGGGGAAAGGAAGTGAATGTTAATGCCTTGACCAGATGATGGATGAGTGGTGTTTATGGGACAATAATACATAAAATACTTGTGGCCCTCCTTCTAATGCCAAAAATGTTGATGGTGTTGGACCCGCCAACATTAAGGGGATCATCCCAGTATGAAGTGCCAACTAGACCTCACACCATTTGTTGTAGGAGTATGATCTGATATGATGGCCTAATTTCCATTTACTTAGAGATTTTCCTTAGCTTTTTTTGTTCAGCACATGAGAGTGAACTTATACTGGCATATTTGAAAAGCGAGGTGAGTTTGTAATGTAACTTGTGTCTAGGTTCTCTTACTGCAAAGGAGGAGAGTAAAGTGGGCCTCTAAGTGAGACGTAGTAGTACCACCCAAGAAGAGACACACACAAACCAGAAAGTTATGCCCAACATCTAGCGAGATAGTCCACAATGGATGCAACAATCATTAAAACTGGAGTACAAGGGAAAACATGTACACCATCCAGTAGAGAAGTCCACACGGATGTGATGGGCGTTATAACCAGTAAACAAGAAAGGTCTGCCTAATGTCCCATGGAGTAGTCCACAAGGATGAGACAACAATGATAGCCAATACAACACATTCCCAACAATATAAGTAGTAAACAACCGAATTAGTTCAACTATCTTAGTACATGCGAAACAAACATGCATTACAAATGCCGAAACAAACATCTACAAAACATGCATGAAATTGTGATTGCCTTAATAGGCTTTTGTATTAAGAAAAAGTTCCATGAAACATATGTATACCATACATCACAAGTCCCTCACATGTAACCTATGGCCTTTCACCTCCCTTTTCTCCTAATTTTCATTAATTTCATAAATAAATTCCAATTAATGCCTCTTTCCTTTCCAAATCCTTTTCCATTTCCTTTAGCTATAATAACCCAAATGAACACCCACTAGGATGTTTTTCCCACCATTCATCTTGGAACAAATGTCCCATGACCTTGGTATTATATTTTTTTCGGGATTTTTAACTGGGGTTGTTACATATGGAAAGAGTTATTTATATTTTTGGGTTCAAAGTTGGCCTTTAGCACAACTTATCATCCATAGACAGATAGACAGACAAATAGGATCAACAAGATATTAGAGGATATGTTGAGGATGTATGTGATGCATCAACAATGAAAGTGGGAAGAGTATCTTCCATTGGTAGAATTCGCTTACACTAATGGGTATCAGGATTCTTTTAAGATGAATCCATTGGAGGCACTCTACAGTTGGAGTTGTAATACTCCTATTAGTTGCAGTGATTCACTTAAAAGGGTATTGATAGCATCAGATATGTTCGTAGAGATGCAATGCGAAATGTAGGTAATAAAGAATAATCTAAAGTTAGCTTAGGATAGATAAAAAAATTATGTAGATCAAAACATGTTGTTTAAGGAGTTTTAGGTTGGGGAACAGGTGTACTTGTGCATCAAGCCTAAGAAGACCTCCTTAATCTGACACCTTGGTTTGGTGGACCTTTCAAGATTCTTGAAAGGATTGGACTAGTAGCTTATCGACTTGCACTGCCTTCGACAGTGAAATTCCATGATGTTTTCCATGTATCATTGCTTAAAAAGAATGTTAAATATGTTGATAATGTGATTGAATGGTCTGTATTGCAGGTGGAAAAAGAAGGAGAATTCCATCTAGAACCTCAGTGTTTATTGCAGAGGAAGACGCTTGTAACAACCCTGGTGAAAATTCCATGTAATAAAAGATAATAAAGGAAAAATAATAACGATGGTTGATGGGACACTTATTCCAAGATGAATTTTGGGAAAAAGCATAGTGATGGGGATCATTGATGATTAATTAATGGCTAAGGAAATTGGAACAGGCTATGGAAAAGGATTTGGAAAGGAAAAATGGCATTTTGGCACATTTATTTATGAAAATTAGGAGAAAAGGGAGGTGAAAGGTCATTGCTTTCACGTGAAGAGGAAAATGAAGGAAAATATTGGAAAGTGAAGAAAATAGAGGCCTCATTGATAAAAATTCTTCTGAGGATCAGTTCACAGACTCTTGTCAATTTAGTTTTGGATCTATCTCTCTATTCTCTCTCTCTCTCTTAGACTATTCGACACTTAGATTTTCTTGTAGAACTCTTGGATAGCGTGGAAAACTTGGAGATTTCGAGTAGGAAGACAAAGGAAGAGTAGGAAAGCACAAGATAACATCGGGATCAGCAGTGACAATGAGTGTTTCTTGCAGGTACCAAGTTGCATGTATGTTTTCCTCACTAGTTTTGGCATGCATGGCATATGCATGTGGTTTATTAGTCACGATCTGTCATTGACATGGAGGATTTCCTAGATTGACAGTGGATTTTCCTAGCCTTACCATTTCCTAGATAGCCATGGTGTTTTGGGTTCATTTCTTTGTTTTTCTTGGTTGGTTTTCATGTTTCCTTTAGCTTGGGTTGAGTTACTAGTTCCTGGAAGCCTGGTTGGAAAAACGCTCTGGAAACCCTATAACAACTTGGGGTGAGTTATTATTCTTGGAAGCATTGGTTGGAAAAATGCTCTGGAAGCCCTTGGTGGGTTGAGTTACTACTCCTGGAAGCCCTAGTTGGAAAAATTCTCTGGAATCCCAGATTAAGTTATGGGTTGAGTTGTTAATATCAGAAGCCTTGGTTGGAAAAAATGCTTTGGAGCCTTGGAAGGCTTGGGTAGAGACCAATCTAGTGATGGTTTTCTTATGTCCGATTGTGAAGTGGAATCACTGTTTGATGGGTTGAGGTTGTTTGGCCTCTTGAAGCCCTTTATGGTTTTAATTGATATGTTTTATGATATCCCACATTCATGCTTGGAATATGGCATGGGGGTGACTAGCTGGAGAGAGATTTGGCTCACCCATGTCTATGGTCGGGTGGTTTTTGGAAGTCCCATAGCTAATTGGGCTTTGCATTATTAATATGAGGTTATTTCTTTGTGGAGTAGGAAGATTCCCTCTGTAGACAGAGACAATCCCTCTAGCCCAGGGGAGAGGTTCTAGCCACAAACAAGACAATCTGACATAAGTTTCCTTAGATTGAGAATGGATAAAATCCTACCTCTTTTATCACCTATCCTTGTTTGATAAATTCCTTGTGTCTTTGCTCCAATAATTAGCTCCTTAAGGTCAATCAAGCACCTAAAATAAATAGACAATAAACCAAAACACATGATAGCATATAATAGATTAAACCTACTTAAGAGGCTAATGAGTATTAAGCTACCAAATAGCATATGCAATTGATATAGGAAACAAAATATCAGTTGTATTATTATGACAAAAAGAAAAGTACATCCTTCGCCTTAGCGTTGCAGGATTCCTTCGACATGTCTGGGTTCCATAATCACTATTAGCATCTCATGATTTTCCTTAAACAATAGAATTTCAAGGCTTCTTCCTCTTTGATCCAAACCAAACAAACTACAAACTTATTCTCCCTTTACAAGCACACACTAGAAGGCTAAGGCTATCAAGATTTTGTAGATTATTCCAACCCTTTCATTAGCTAGTTGAGGTTGGAATAGGAGAAGTTTATATAGCTTGAGAGAGGGGAAATGGATCCTGTTATGATGGGAGAGGTATTATCCCTTTTGGTTTGTTCCATTTTAATAGGGGAAAGGAGCCCAAACAGTCTCTCTCAGCTCTATCTCGATTAACCATTTAACAGACTTTCGTTCATGAAGATTCTAGACCTGGAAGCTTTGACTCCATTTTTAAAAACTTTCCAAAAGAGGATCGACACAGGTAATGGATGGATACCAACACTTATCAGTGCTAGGCTTAGTGTTAAACTCTGCAAATCAACACTGGGAAGAAACTGAGGGATAGTGCTGACCTTTAAAACTGGGTTTGAAGGAATATCTATGGAAATGATGTAAGAGGGAAATGTTCTACAGATGAAGAGTGATGTAAAGACATGTTCTTCATGATAGGAAAACACAGGAGGTTCACTGTAGAGGTCCTCCAAGATCGAGGAATGGAGAGTACAGGGATAGTGACAAAATGTTGTGTAACATTCTCCTTGTTACTTCATGAGTATTATATTGGTTTATATTTGGATTATATGGTTGATGTTTACTTGGTATTTTTGTCGCAATTATGCTAATTATGAGCATGTATTATGATAATGTCTATGTATATCTCTCATCATGTTTTTAATTGTAAACGAATGAACAATGTATCTATGGCCTAATGGATGAAAGTGCATCTAATGTGTTAAGGCATAAATGCTTCTTAGTGATTATCATATGAGTATGAGACCCTTATGCTTAGATTTGTTGTTTAAACTTGAAGATTACATAATTGTGACGTGTTTGACAGAACGCTTCTCATGGCTAGTAGGAGTCTAGTTTATACCTTGTCCTTGTTTTTGCAAATGAATCATTGTTATGTTGTGTTAATTCATTCCCGAAAGTTTCATTCAGTTCTGAACAGTGATTTTGACTTTAGGCCTAAAAAAGTGGCTCAAATCTTGGAGACGCGAGCATGAGACTAGGTAGAAAAGTCCCTGGACGCATGCATACACATGCCGTGGGAGAATATAGAGCCTACTAGATGCATGCTTGTCCATATTAGGGGAGCGTTAGGTGGCTTAATGGTAAAAAAACTCAGTGGGACCTAGGGGTTGGTTACCTAAGAGGTTGGGATGGTTCTTGGGAGTCCTATTGCTAATGTGGAAGGTTTGTATGGTGTGTTTCAGTCGGTTCCACTTCATTAAGGTGACTTAGGAGGTCAAATCATATATAGTAACTTCTCGTCACATGTTTACCCTGGTTAGCGAGTTACTTGGGTAGATATGGGAGGAGGGTGTTACAACGCTCATGCTCTAGAATCAAGCAATCAAGCAAGTTAAAGTGGAGTGGAAACACTTTGGGATAGATGAAGCTACATGGAAGATGGAAGATCATATGTGGGCTATGTATCCTTCTCTATTCCCTCGTTGAGTGAATGTCCTTGATATATGTCTTTGGTACATTTTTGGTATGATATTTGGGTATATGTACATATGTATGTTGATGTAAATACTGCCAAAAGTTGTGATATGAATCTCCAATAAGTAGTATGGGTGTCACGTAATATGTTTATTATGTTGTTTTGCTTCTTAGCAGGTTGATCATTGTAAATACTGCAATGATCTAAGTTATAAAGCTCCATGTGTAGTAACTTTTTCTTTCAACAGTCTTGTTGGTTGTAGGTGTCATTGAACACCAAGGATGGTGTTCCCCTAAGGGGGAGGGTTTTGTAACAACCCTGGTCAAAGTCCAGGTAAAATTTAATAAAGGTAAAATAAGACCTTGGTCATGGGAAGCATATTCTAAGATGAATGTTGGGAAAAACATCCTAGTGTGGGTGTTCACTTGGTTTATTAATGGCTATGGAAATTGGCAAAGGAAACGACTAAGGCTTTAGAAAGGAAAAAATGGAATTTATTACCATTTACTTATGAAAATAATGGAAATTAGGAGAAAAGGAAGGTTGTTAGGCCCTTATACTACTAGTGTAACCCCTTATTGTTATTAGTACATCCCCCTTATTATATTGTTGTACCCATGTAGTCCCCATATTGTTACTATTGTGCCCCATCAAAGCCCACTATTGTTATTATTGTGCCCTTACATTATTATTTTTATGTCGGCTATGATTATATTATGACTCCTTAGACTCCTATATATAGAAAGGAGGTCTTGTCATTTGTAGCATCCAAGAATTGTTCATTTGTGTAATGTAAAGGAGGTTGCCCCCTCGAAGAGGCTTATTTCTAAGGTGTTCATCTATCTTTTCTATCTTTTTGTGAGCTGGTTTCATAACAAAGGTGAAAGGTCACACCTTGCATGTGAGGAGGAAAATGAAGGAAAATAATGGAAAATTGAAGAAATTAGGGGCCTCATTAATAAAAGGGTTTCTGAGGATCAGTTCACAAAATTTTGTCAGTTCAGTTTTGGAGCTCTCATTCTATTTTCTCTCTCTATCATAATATTGGGCACTTAGAGTTTTCTTGGAGCACTCTTGTATGAGTATGACATACTTGGGATTTGGAGAAAGAAGGAAAAGGAAAAAAAGGAAAGCGTAATAGGTCATCAAGATTAGCAGCTACAACAGATTTTTCTCGTAGGTATCGATTTGCATGTATTATTTCCTTACTATTTTTGGCATGGATGGCATATACATGTGGTTATTTGGTTACTATTTGTCATTGGAATGGAGGATTTAATGGATTGACAGTGGTTTTTCCTAGCCTTTCCATTTCTTAGATATACATGGTGTTGTGGGTTTTACTTTTATTTTCTAGTTGGTTTTCTTATTCCTTTGGTTGTGCTTTGAGTTATTAGTTCCTAGAAGCCTTGGTTGGACAAATGCTTTGGAAGCCCTTGGTGGGTTGAGTTACTAGTCCTAGAAGCCTTGATTTGACAAACGATCTCAAATCCCAACGACAACTATGGGTTTAGTTACTAGTCCTAGAAACCCTCGTTCGAAAGCCCTAGATAGTTTGGGTAGAGACCAATCTGGTGATGGTTAGTGATGTCCAACCATGAGGTGGAATCACTGGTTAAGGGTTGAGGTGGTTTGGCCTTTGGAAGCCCTATATGATTTTGATTGATTTTTTTTATGAGATCCCAAATGCATGCTTGGAATATGGCACGAGGGTGACTAGCTGAAAGAAAGATTTGGTTCAACCTAGTCTATAGTTAGGTGGTTCATAGAAGTCTCATAGCTCATTGGCCTATGAAATCATCAGTAAGACCTATCTCTCCTTGGTATTTTATGGGTAAATATACTTGTTTATATGTCATTTATATGGTTGTCATGTCCTTGATATTTTTGTTGGTTATATGCTAGTGATGAGTGAGTTTTCTGACATTGATCATGTATGGCTCTCATCATGTTTTGGTTAATCACTAAATGTACATTGAATATATGGCTTAACAGATGCTAATTTAGTTATGGTGATGTGGCCACAATGCTTCTTAGTGATTCTCAGATAAGTGTGAGACCCCTATGCTCAACTCTATTGTTGAAACCCGTAGAATGCATATTTGTGACATGTTTGAAGAAATGCTTGTCGTGGCTAGTAGGGGTCCAATCAAGTCCTTGTTCAAGTATTTGCATTTGTATCATTGCTTGGATGTTAATTTTCATTTCTGGAAGTTTCATGGAGTTCTGGGTAGTGGCTTGAGTCTTGGCCTTGAAAAAGTGGCACAGAATCAGGAGTCACTAGCACAGAACTACTAGGAAAAGTCCCTAGCCACGGGCATGCCTTGTTGTGGGAGTTGTTAGCATAGTTCTAGGCTAATTCATGAGTAGGTTTGAAATTTTTTATTCTTTTAGAAGTAGTTTTGTAAATTTCAAAAAAAAAAAAAAAAGCTACCAGAATTTTTGGTAGCGCCCGATTTTCTTGTTCAGACAGTATCCCCTATTTTTTGGATAGTACTTTGATTCTTGTTTTATTTCCTTTTTTTTTTAATTTTCCAATGTTATCGGAATTTCTGGTAGCATCTCCTGTTTTAAAAAAACAAAGTCGAAAACGCAACAGTTTACGATTGTCCACGTGTCATAATGGCGAAAAGGTTAATCCAAATCATAATATTTCGTGATGGGATAGGTCACAAACTTTAAATCAATTCAAGTGGTAGTGGTAATCAATTTGGTTGATCGTATTAGCTAGGTGTTAGTCACAGCCATGGCCAGCCATTGCCTACCCCACCGATCTTAAATAAACTCGTTTTTCCAAAATTAAAATGTGTTTGCAGTGTCAGTATTAGCCATATGTTTAAATTCTGATGACCATTCTCTCTGTTCCACATAATGCACTATTGGAATTTCTGTCCAGTCTGAATTAAAGCAGGAAAATTTCCAGAATTGCAAAAAATCTCATATAGCCACTTATAGCAGATTAGCCGGACTCTCCAAAGTAACTCGACTTCATCATTACTATTACATGTTGTCTATTATGACTTGAAATCTCATGTAATCATGAAGGATCATATGCATAGGATATTTAACCAAAACTTCATCTCAATAATCGAAAATGGAGGAAATTTCACCATTTCGAATTTTTGAAGTGCACCAAAGGAGATAGTGATTGAGCTAGTTAAGAACACATCCCAGTTTTTCAAGCAGCCTAATTCAAGCCAATTGCAACGTCTATTGGGTAAGCCTCCATACTTTGACACCTATTCATCTTAACAAGCAAGCAGATATCCATGGCACCAAAGTCTAGGAAAGGTGGAAAGCTTAAGAGAATCGAACCTCAAGGAGTTGAACTAGATGATGCTAATCCAAGTGTTAGAAGATTATTTATTTAGGTAGGCTGGTATCCACTCTCACCAGGTTAGCAGGCTCACATCAAGGTGTAGCTCAGGGGTTTGCTCAAACTTTCAATGGACAGGAAGCTACCATCATTGGTTTCAAATTGCAGGTTTCAGAATAGTCAATTGCAGAAGCTTTTAACCTTCCGTAGGAAGGAGAAAACTAGTTTAAGGGAAAACTAATTACAGGAGGAGATCTCAATACTTTTATTAGATATGAATACAAAGATCCTAACTGGGCCAAAGGAATTCCCAACAATTATCTTAATAAGGAATGGGAAGAAACAATCAAACTGGTTAAGATTTTTCTCACTTGTGAGAGAAGGTATGCAGTAGTATTTCTTTACCATATGAGGTTTCTTTTTCATTTTGTAGGTATGAGGACTCTTAATCTACCCTATTTCATATTGAAGAGCCTGACCAAAATGGAAACCAGAATTCAAACACACTAGGAAGCATCAGAACACAACCTGTATCATCAGGAAATTGTCAAGGTTATGGATGAAGAAGAACTGAAAAAGAGAAACCAAACTGGGGAACATTCCTTGTTTTACAGGGCAGGCCAACCTGCACCAAAACCCCAAGAGACTACTAAATCTTCTTCAACACAAGTTCAAACAGAAAATACATCAACTATATTGCTTGAAGGAAGTTCCAAAAGGAAGGCAAAGAAGGAAAGTGTAAGCAGAGGTACCAAAAGAAGCAAAGAGAATGCCTTAGCTGTTGAATTTGAAAAGAAAAAGGAGCAAGATGAAATCTCTTATGCCCAGAAAACAAAAAGCGTGAAAATGGATCCTCCTGTTAGACATTTTCCTAAGGTTTACACAAGAACTCGAAGAGGAAAACTTGCAGTCGAAGAGAAATCTAAAGCACAGGTGCTTCCTGAAGTTCCGAAAGCACATAAACGATAACAAGAAAACCAACCTATTGATTCTGATGAGGAATTGTTGAGAGAAGCAGGGTATAAAAGGACCAGTAAAAACAAGAAATAAGAAATAAAACCAGTTGTTGGAGCTAGGAGGAGACATACTAGGGAGAGAAACAAATATAGACTAAAATCAAAAGCCCTAAATAATCCTAGCTTAATGACTGAAGTAATAGTCATAGAAGAACAACATACAGAGTTGAAAACTGGGGTTCCTTCAATTGCAGAAATCAGAAGATCTTTGAAGAAGCAAAGAGGTAAAGCTCCCATGGACTAGCCATCAGAGTCTTCCAAAAGAAGAAAGGTCCAAAAAGAAGAAGAAAAGAACGAGACCATCATCAAAGAAAAAACAACCAAAATCACAAGGTCACAATCTGCTGGCAGAAATAAAACAAAATTGGATAAACTTTTAGAGGTTGCAGCTTCTGGAAAGACAACAAACCATAACAATATGGATAAGGAAAATGATGGATATGAGATAGTTATGAGGTTGTTGAAGGCTGTATTGAATGAACCCATATGGTCATTTAATAGTGAAGATGATAAAGAGAAAAATCAACAGCAAAAGGGACAACCAGTCAGTTTTTCCAGCAGCCAAGTGTCATTTTTCCTCTTCTTCTCATCTACACTTGTGCTTTCTGTTGCAATTCGATGGGATGATTTTAATATCTAAAAGGCACCTATGTAACAAGGAAATAATGGAACCACCAATTGAGGAGAGTTGGAGTTGGTGCTTCTCTCTCTATATACATCTTTTGTAAATATCATTTCAAGGTTGGATTTTGGTTCACTTGAAGACTTAGCTTAATAAAATAGCTTTTCCTGCATTTCATGTTGGAGGATTTTGTGATTCAAGTTATATCTAATGTGTGATTTTTCTATTTCCTGTTCCAATTTTCCAAATTATAAATTTGCAGTAGCTAGTATAGTATGAGTGAGAATCATTAAGAGGATCTGATGATGACTTATATACTATCTAGTTTTTTGTAAATTATAATATATGTTCAAGTAGAAGTTGTTAGTGAAGGTTTCACAAAGGATTTGTGAGACACTTTATAAATTTTTTTACATTATATTTATTGTCTCCCTTGTCAAGCCTGTTTTAATCTTTTAAATGATAAATTACAACAACTAGTATAGTATGAGTGAGAAATCATTAAGAGAATCTAATGATGACTTATCTACTATCCAGTTTTTTGTAAATCATAATATCAATTCAAGTAGAAATTGTTAGTGAAGGTTTCACAAAGGATTTGTGAAATACTTTATACGTTTTCTTACTTTCTAACTATTATTTTCCTTGCCAAGAAACATAGTTTGTTACAAGGTTGTTTATGTAGTTCAAGTGGTTGTCTTAAGATACTCAGTTTCTTAGGATATTTATCAGCTACCTGTTCTCTTTCCTCTCCTCCCCTATATTACTCATATAACCACACAATTTATTCTTGCCACAGCTTGCCAAATGCATGAAAGTTAAAGAGGAACACAATCACTTCAAAACTCTTTCAAAAGCCATCCCACCACTCAAAAACCCTTTTAAATTTTGAAATGAAATCATGATGTATAAGGCTTACTCCTTTTACAGTCTAGGAGAAACTCCTTGCACTAACAAGAGTGACTGGAGGTTCCTAGTCACATGCATGCCCATGTCAAGGGAGCCACTGAGGCTTTAATACAACAAAATGATAGTTTTCCTGAGGGGTTGGTCACCTAGATGGGTTTGATAGCTCCTAGGGGTTCTATTACATGTGTATAAGGTCATGGTAGTTTTGTTTCATCAATTCCACTTCCTTAACTGATATACATGGAGTTGAATTATATCATAGTAACTCTTCATCACATGTTTACTCTTGTTGGCCGGTTCCTTGGATAGATGCGGTAGCAAGGTGTTACAAACTAGATGGATAATGGTTCAAGGTCTGTGATGAAGTTGCATATTTATTCATAAGCGCAAGATGTGATTTGATCTTCCAGTGGTTTCATGGTTACAAATTGAGTTGGTGATATCATTTATTCACTCTTTTGATGGCAACGAGCTTAGATAAGAGGAATGGAGTTTGCGGTCAGTAAAGATTTGATAGTTTAAGCCACCAAGTTGCATATTGAGGGTGAAAAGTGGTTTAAGAAACGAATGATCCAGAAAGTGGATCTCAACTTCTTCTTAAAATGAGAGTATAAGAACCCTAATTGGAGTGTGGGAATCCCTTAGAAGATGTTGAAGCATAAATGGTCTAGTGCTCTAGAGATTGTGCAATTCTTCTTCACATGTAAAGGCGGGTATTCCAAAATCTACCTTTACCATATGATATTTTTATGTCATTTAGCTGGACTTTGGAAGATGGATCTACCTTATTTCTTGCATCAAAGTTTATTTAGAATGGCCACAAAGGCCAGAACTAAGGCAAAGCTATTGCCTCATGATATATATCATCATGGCTTAATCAAGATACCTACATACATGAATTGAATAAGAAAATAGAGTTGTTGAGGAGAAGAACTTTAGTGAACCCTACACCCAGAAGACAAAGAAAGGTTGGGGCTGCAACCAATACTAAAACCCTAGTTCTAGAAACAAAGGGAGAACCTAGTCATATCCTTATTGAAGAACAGACTGAAAACTTTGTAAATCAACCAGAGATTAAGGTATATGAGAAGAGAACAAGAATAAAAAAGAAGAAAATGTTAGAAAAAGAGGAGGCAAATCATAAAGCAACAAAAAGTGAGAAAGGGAAACAAAGTATGGAAATAGGGGATGAAGACACAAAAACAAAGCCTAGGGTTTACTATAGGAAACCCCATACTCATCCTACAAATAAATTAAGACTAGGTTTTAAAGCAAATATTAATCCTAAGCTAAAGGAACCAGTGATAATTGATGAAGAGGAAATTGTAAAGTCTTCAAAGGGAAAGAAAAAGGCTACAGGACAAGGGAAAACAAAGTATGCAGACAGAAAAGGGAAAGGAGCTCTAGAAGCTAGCAGAACCATACAAAAAGGTAATATAAGGATGACAAGAAGCCAAGACAAGTTAAACCTCCTTGCTCAGGCTGTAGAAGCTATGGAAGAATGATCAAGTTACCTCATTGATAGAGAAATATATGAAACCCTAATTTTGTTGAAAAAACCCTAATTTTACCTCAACATTTTGGCATGCTTCAGTTTATATTTTTGATAGTTAGTTTATCTTCAGTATATTATGGTAATATGTCATAAAGTTTTGTGAATGAAGAAGAGCAGAGAATACGAGTCAACACAAGAGAGAAGGGCCTTAAAGAGTGTAAACAATTACACAATATAGTTGCACAGTTTTAGCAGATTTCACAGGTTCATGTATTAGTTTTTCTACAAGGGAGGAATGTGAGTTATAGTTCTAGATATGAAGCCTATAAAGGTGTGAACAGTTCCAAATCCTACACTACATTTATGGCTCATCCTTTTCCCAGAAGAATAACAGAGGATGCGTACAACAATTTCAAAATGCTTTGAACAATGTTTAAATGACAAATAGAGATCCAAATAGCTAGAAGGATAGGATTTTAATTATGTTTTGCAAATTAAACTATCAAATATTGTAAATATTTTACAATTATGCTACTAGACTTTGTGGATCTTAACTTTTATGTATTCTTCCTATATAATACATCATAAAGCAGGAAAAAACATGGACTTTGAAATAAATTAGTCTCTTTTTGTTGTGTGCAATCAAATTACTTATTTTTTCAAGTGCCAGGAGGACTAGGATATTATGTTAAATGATGCAAAGATTCTTTTGATGGTATACTTAGTCAATTTTCTTCTATGATAATTTACTTTCTATTTGATTCCATTTATCTTTTATCTTTTAATGTTTAAATGAGATTATGTGAAAAAATTCATTAGTTTAATGCTCTCATGCATATTGTTTAGACATCTGCATTCTTTCTCCTAAAACTTGCAGGATTCATGTTTCATACCCTGCTATAGTGGATTGTTAGCTCCTTTTACTACCATTTAGATGATGTTTGAAATGTCTACAATTTTCCATTTATCTTGCCTCTCTCCATCTTGATTCATATAGTCAATATCTTGGTAACTACATCTAAAAACCTGATTTGTTGACCCCATTGCCCAATGGATTAATTGCTTCTTCCCAACCATAAATTATTTCAATCAAATCCCTACTGAAGATCTAGCCATTATTTGAAGACATAGACAATTTCTAATCTTAGTGATTAGATTGTCAAAGAGAACCCTCTCTATATTCAAGGGGCTAGCCTTCAATCTATAAGATTGGTTTGAAAAGATTACCTTAGGAAGTTTTTTGTGACAATGAAGAAAAATTTATTAGTGATAGTAGATGGTTAATGGTCAAAGCGACCAACTGACCTTATCTCTCATGCATATGGTAGTCAATGTGCTCTAAGAGGGCCTCTGACTCATGTAGGAGATTGTTTGTTTGCCTCCAGCTTCTGGGAATACTCTCCAATTATTCCAGGACTTCAAACTAGGGCCATAAATGACCCAAATAGGACCAAATGACCACAACCCCATGAAGACCTAAATAAATCACAAAAAAGACCCAGGGCACTTGTCTATAATCAACCAAATTAGACCTCCACAACCCCATAGGGACACTAGATCGGGTTCGAGCCATGTAAATTCCAAACACAACCAAACTAAGACAGAGAAGTCACCCTTTCACAGTGGCAATAACCACAATAAGACCAATAGAAATGGAATTGAAAGAAACTAATAAACACCAGTAGAAGGTATAACACATTACACAAATATGCCAACCCTGGAAGAACCACTAGCACAAACAGAGTGTGACCAACAAATGGAAGAGCAACAACCCAACGAGGAGATGGCCACCCTATAGAGTGGAATTTCCATATGCAGACACTCCCGAGTCCCAAACAAAATCCTTAGGTTGACACCACACAAGGAGTCTTCTTCCTCATTTAACTTATAGCCACCCTGGCCTTTTGACTTTCACCGTAGGATTGAATAACAAACTTGATGGACACCTTCGTCCACACCATTGCTTCTCATCGCTCAACATAGGCAACCTCTCGTATACCACAGCCAAAGCATATAACAAACAACTACCATCTTCAAAACCTTCTGTCATTAGGCCAAGAGCCATGTACATGCCTGCTTTAACACCTGCATGGGGGGTTGTTGGCTAGGGATGGGGATCCCAAGGGATAAATCTTAACCCTCTATTGTGACTACTACTAAAAATATTCCATGGATACTTTGTAAAAGTTAAATCCCTACCATCTACCTATTAATTATTCATAGCTAATGTAATTTTTTGAAAGCATTATTCCAAAATAAATACATCTATACAAGAAATTAATAAACATATAAAAACTCAATAAATTTAATTAATAAACATATAATTAGGAATAGAGCATTCCTATATATAAAGATGTGAAATATATATAAAATATAAATAGTAAGTATAAATTAAGATCTATTTAATATATAAATTAAAATAATGAATGACAATATTCATAACCATTAACTTCATATTTAAATTTATTTAATAAACACATACATATATATATATATATATATATATATATATATATATATATAAAGAGGGAGTTTGCATGCTTTAATAATTATGTTAAAAATGTAAATTAAAAAATATAAAGAAAAAATACAATAAGAAAATGTCAATATGATATATTGTAACTATATATATTATCAAAATTTCAATAAAGTTAAAAACAAAAATATTTTTATAGATAGATATGTGAAATTTATGTGTAAATAACATTATTAATAGCTAGTATATATCCATATTAACTTGAAATATATGGTGTAGAAAGAAATCAAATTTCTTAAAAGGTACATTTTTCATCACATTGAAAAAAAATTACCCATTGAAAAATTTAATCTCTCTCAACTTTTAATAAATCCTAAATTGCTTTGTACTAATTATTTATCATTGTTATAAGATAATAATATAAATTTGTAATATATTATATACTTTTTATAATTAATTTAAATTATAATTAAATATATAATATATAAATTTATAATTACACCAAAGGTATTTCTATGATGAGTTTGGCTAGGTAGATCCAACTAATCAAAGAGGATTTTTTTCGTCCTCCTTCGTCCAATCATTTTTGACCACCTACAAAAGTCAGATTCTAGTTTTTGAATCTATGCCCATTTTTCTTTGATATTCATCTGACTATTAAGCAACAACGATTTTGATTTTTGAATCTATGCCCATTTTTCTTTGATGTTCATCTGACTATTTAAATCAACAACAATACAATTTTCATTTTTTAATCTAGGCCCATTTATATTGATGTCCATTCGACCATTTAAATTAGATTTAAGAATATAAAATATAAATGCTAGCATTCCTTAAAGCAAGTTCTAAACAAAGCTTGAATCCCCCACCATCTCCTCTGGATATGACAATCGTAGCAAGTAATGTGCATAGAATAACTGCTTACAGCTAAAAGGGGCATCTTCAAATTTTAAGTGACAAGAAATCTAGGGCTTACGAAAACCAAGAGTAAGCTCTAGTGCTCTCTGCAGGTCTATCCATGAGAACCATGCCTGCAAGATGGTACACCAGTCGGGATTTGGGTAATCTCTATGCATTTTTATAGTACAGCTCATTAAATTTTTGCATCCTCGTTGCTAAGATTTCCATAAGAAATAAACCATTTCCATTTGCATATGTTTTAGCTTTCTCTGGTTCGATATTCCTCTTTGTTTCCCTATCAAACTTATTTCGAGTGAGAGCCATAACCAAATTTGAGTTGCCTTATTTTTTAAGCTCCATCACCCAATTCTTTGGTTGAACAAAAAAATATGAATCTGTTATGTCATGAGAATTTATAGCTGTAGCAACACGACAATAATGCATGAGTATTTATCCTATCTTGTAGTGTCCCATATCTCAAATTTTACAACCACCTCATTCACAGAGAGTGTCTGTGAGAAAAATGTTGCTCCAATTGTCGACTCCTAATAATTCAAATTTTCCAGTACCCATATCACCAAGAAGCACCAGCTTAGCTTGCATGTTATCGTTACCTGTGGTCATCATTAAGACTGGGGATACGATGCTGACACTCAAATGCCTCGAAGTTTTCTCTGTAGATTACCGAACTCCACAACTTTTGGATCAACAAAGGAGTGAGAACGAAGAGTTGTAGCTAAGAATTTGGTGATCGCAACGAATCCAACTGCAGAACAAACAATGGTTTGTGAACGAATTCACCCAACCATAGACCAGACAATGGTTTATGAACAAATTCACCCCTTGCAAATATCTTCGAAGATCCAATTCAGGACCTTGAGCTTCGCCAAATGCCCGAGCTCCGCTAGAATGGTTCCTACGAACCAAAGCTCTTCTAAGTTGCTGAGATATCCTATGCCCACACATATACCCCTATAATAGTTCCAACATAGTTCAATTTGATTATTACTTTTGAACATGTTAATGTATACCCTATAATAGTTTCAACATAGTTCAATTTGATTATTACTTTTGAAGATGTTAATATTGTATTGGTAAGGAATTCAAATTTGATAGATTATTTAACTTAAATGTGTAAATTGTAGTAGTTCAGATATTGTTATTTATACTTGGGAAGTTCATATCATATAGGGTCATAAATCTTAAAAGGATACAAAATCATTTGAATTTTTGTTGTTAATGTCAAAAGGTGTCATAGATTTAAAAAATCATTTGAATTTAGCAATCATGTTATTTAAAAAAATTTAAGGTCATATGAATTAAGAGCATTGATCCCTCTTAATTTATTTTTAATGATTTAAAATGTTGAAGTGAATAAATATGGATGATTTTACACCATTATTAAAACATTGAACAACTCTAATTCATCTATTAAATGTTTATAGCTAGATGACATTATTTCTCTTCAAACTCCAAATATAAAGAAGCATGATAATTTGATGTTAGTTTAAAAAACCTAATACATGACCATTCTTATGATTTAGAATGCTCAAGTGAACAAACATGGATCTTTCTATACCACTTCTAAAACATCAAACATCTCTAATTCATCCTTTAAATGTTTGTAGCTAGATAACACTTCATATTGATTAATCTAGCATTTTAGAATCATAAACAACATCAAACTCCAAATAAAAAGAGTTAGAAAGTTTGATGGTAATTGAAACAATCTAGGGTATTCATGAGTAAAGAACACTAATTACCATCTATAAAGGTAGAGGCACCTAAGTACAAATCACTCTTGGGTGCAATATTAGTATTGCAGTTGGTAAAATAATTTTAAAGAATGAATCTCATGGTTTATCAATCTATTGTTGGTTTGATAAAGATGGAAACATTTTTTAATCTAGAAAGATTGGGAGGTGGGCAAGGAGGAGAGGTGCAAGTTCTTAGGGTCCAAAAATAGAGTTGGTAGAAGAGTAGGTTAGATTTCAGAGTAGGTGGCTACAATATTACTCATGCTCAATGGAAGTGGTGGTCTTACTCATGCCTGATGGCAGTGAGTATCCAAACAGACTTTGTAAACAAATTGTTCAAATATGTAGTCACATGGGTGTTGAATGTGAGCCATGCTGAAGTTGAAATGCAGTGGGGGTAGGACAAAAACCAATGGAGGATGACATGTTTGACAAATAGTACTCGTAGAAGAAACATACTGAAAATAGATTGCAGAAAAATAATGGTATGAAGTTACTTCCTCTAGCATTGGTCATTATATATAGAGTATGAAATATCATGTAGTGATATGGAAATTCATGGGCATTTTTCCCTCTGAGAATGATTTATTAGGATGGGTTAAATCTAAATGGAAATCTGAAGCTCAGGTTGATATAAAATTAGAAGGATTATTTATAGCCGTATTTGCTTATATTGAGCATAGAGACAAAATATTTGAAGAAGGGTCATACTTCTTCAACTTGGTGGGTTTACATTTGTGTTGTTGGACATAATAATTTTCTCCTAAAAAGGAAGATTTCACAAAAGAATCAATAAGGATTCACATGTACTCCTTATTTTAAGAGTTATGGGAGAAAAAAATACTCGAAGGAATAGGCAATACCCTTGGATCATTTGTCAAACTTTTATAGGTCACCAAGTATGATAGATATACGTCCTATGCATTAATATTTTTTGATATAAACATCTCATTAGCTTTAACATAAACTTGGATTATGAACACATTCCCTTGACATGTCAAAAATGCCATGAACATGCCAACTTGTTCAAAGGAAGAATCTATAGGGATCAAAGATATGAGTATAGATAATGACACATAACAAGATTTAGAGGATGTTTTTAGTAGATAAACCCTTGGCAAGACATATAAGGTTGAAAAAGAAATTCATAGACTAAGCACATAAGACAAATAAATGTGATGGAGACACCATGACAAATATATCTTGGAAATGTTGGAAAGGATATAAGGTCTTAGTGGTGAGTGTGAAAGGGGTTTTTGGGGAATTGGTGCTTCTATAGGACCTCAACTAGATCACATTTGAAGTAATGATGGAAACCACTAGAGTCATATCAACTAACTACATTGTAATAGGAGTTCAAAATGAGGGGCATATCATCAATGCTTAATCCTACCCTCATAAATTCCCTTTTAGACTCTATCAAGATGTTATGATTACCTATACAAAGGTAGGATTGGATCATAGGAGGAGACATTTAAATGATCACATCCTTGTAGGAGAAGAGAGGATGCCTATGTAGGTTGGATGTTGAAATATGGTGTTCAAGGAAACTATAGAGAAATTGTAGTTAGTTGACAAAATGAGCAATGGATGCCACGAGATAACATTTTTTGACTCTTATCTGCAAAAGCTTTTCCTCTCTCTCCTCTATAGTCTGATAGCTAAATATTAAGCCTACGATGCGCTAATCACGATCATCACTTTGTACAACCTTGAAATATTGCACAAAATAATCGGCTAACTATTGCGTTCCACAATATCATTTACTTAATGAATTTTGAAAATGTGAATAATAAGCTAATATACATAATAATGTGTTATCAACGGTTGCTCTTTGTCTTGCGGATTCTTCTGAGGATCTGCGGATGCGGTTTCTCCACGACTGCGGTTTCTTCTGGCGATTGGCTCTCATTTTCCTGACCGTGAACCACGACTGCGGCTTCTGGCGATCTGCGGATGCGGTTTCTCCCGATCTGCGGTTTCTCCATATCTAAATTACGACTGCGGCTTCTGGCGATCGACGGCTTCTGAAAATAATATATTTAATTTCTCTGATCTGCGGTTTCTCCCGATCTGCGGTTTCTTATTATGCGGTTTCTCCCGATCTGCGGTTTCTCCATATCTAAATTACGATCTGCGGCTTCTGGCGATCTCGCTCTCGCAGATCTCTTCTGGTTTTCGATCTCGCAGTAGGGGTTGCATGGTATATCTCGCAGATCTCGCAGTTTTCTCGCAGTTTCTCGCAGATCTGAATAGGGTCGGATTCAGTGTCCTATGACACGGCAATTTGAATCATTTTCAATCACTCTAACCTATCCTTCTTTCTCGGTTCACTCTTGTGACTTGTGAGCTCCTTTGCTCACATCAGTTTTGGAGGCAGCAGAACGTGTGGAGGTTCTTAGGGTCTACGGTTCAAATATTTGCTGTTGTTCCAGCATTTTTTTCGATCTGGTGCAGATCTGCAAATATGGCTCCGAGCTTCGCAAAAATAACTGGTGGCTCATCCGTCTCTGGAGGGCAATCTCCTGCCCATATCGTGAGTGAAGCCCCAGCTCCCACTATCCAAGTGGTCTAGGACTCACTCGATGAAGTTTTGAAGTTCTCCGAAAGTGCCCTAATTTGCCGGTTCAATGGTTTTTGGCCGCGGCTGATAGCACTCCACAATTGGATCTCGGAGGTATGGAAGCCTATCATTTCTGATGAAATTAATATCTACCCCTGTGCTAGAGGTTTCTTTATAGTAGATTTTGAAAATCCTGAAAGCAGACAATGTATTCTAGATTCCGGCCCTTGGTTTTGGGAAAAATCAGGCCTATTCATGAAGCCATGGAACCCATCATTCGATCCCTCTACAGCAGTGATAACCTTAGCACCAGTTTGGGTGAGATTGCCAAGCCTACCCTTGCATCTCTGGAATCTCTCCTCGCTAAAAGCCATCGGAAATGCAATTGGGAAATTTTACTGCAGGTGCTCAGAAACAGAGGAATATGCCAGAACCACCTATGCACGCATCTGTGTGGAAATGGATTTCAGCACCGGATTCCCAGCTGAAATAAACCTAACAAGTAAAGACTACGTGTGGAACCAGAAGCTTGATTATGAAAGTGTCCTCTTCAGATGTCGATCGTGCTTTGAGACGGGGCATCTAGCCAAAAATTGCCCAAAAGCCTCTGAGAAAAATTTTGCTAGAAAAAACCACCACAGATCTACATGGTGGGAAGGAGCACAAAAAGAACACTACACTGTCATCAAAGAAGAAGAATATTCTACCGAAAACTCTGAGTCACAAGAAATCAAGGAAGAAGGAAACAACTCTCAAAGCAAGCAAGGAGAAAGCCCGCCCCAACAAATCAACAGTTATGAGAATTTGAATACCGCAGAAAATAAATCTTTATTTAACAGCAAAGCAGATCTCCTAAACCAAACTTCCCCGACTATAGATCGCGAAGCTAAGACACCAATGTCCCAAGAACCAGAAGAGATGAAGGAGATACAAGACAAAGGAAGTTGGAAGACCGTAGAGAAAAGAAAGAAAGCTACAACACCAATCTCGCCAAGAAAGACGAGGAGCCAGACAAGTAAAAATTAAGAAAATTGTAGGTCCGATAGACCAATTTGGTCTCAGTGGACGTTAACCATCACCATCATCATCATCATCATCAGTTTTCTCAATATTTTTTTTCAAATAATCTTTATCTTATATTTGTTCTATCATAAATAAGAGTTTTTATGTTTAGTGATTTAATTTTCCGAGATGAACTTTTCAAAATCTTATATTCTTTTTGTCTACCTTTAAACCTTTAGAAGCAATTGCTAGTATATTATATATTTTTATAATTAATATAAATAATAATTAAATATATAACACAGTAAAGCTATATATAGAAGGATGAAATGTAATTAAAATAGCACTAAAATTTCTTTATATAAAATATAATTTATGTGAGTGGCACAGCTAATGTAGTGTCAATGTGTAATTTTATATTTCAAGGTTTCTCTTATATATACCTCCTTTTCTCTGAGGAATGGAAGCGTCTCTGAAGGTGAGGAGGTGTAGGAACATTTTAAGGTCTTCTGCTGCTCTTCATTGATGTATCATTCACTGTAAATTTTCGTGCCTCCTGCCGTCAATCAACAGATGGAAGCCTTTCCCGACGATTTGTTGCGTTCGATTTTAGCAAAGCTTCCTGTTCGGGATGTTGCCAGAATGAGGATTGTCTGCAAATTATGGAAAAAACTGTTACCTCCTGGAGATGCCCTGCGAAGAATTGATCCAAATTTTTCAGTGAATTCCATCCCTGCATTTCTCATTCAACTCTATTGGGATCCCCGAGATCACGAAACATGGGTCATAGAATTAGCACACGGTGGTGGTTCGGGTATAAACTTTTACAAATTCCCTTCTCCAATTAATGACCTAAACATTGTGGATGCATGCCAGAGCATCTGCCTCTGTATGAGAGGTGGAGACAGATTGAATCTTTCCCTATGCAATCCTGCTACCAGAACCTGCAGACAACTCCCTCGCCCTGCCCGTAATGACCCAAATTGGGCTTTCAGTGCAATGAGTTTCGACGCTACCCTGAGGCGTTGCACTGTCTTGCTCGGTTATAATAATGTTGAAGAAGGAGGTGGGCAGTTAATGGTGTTGGAAATTTATGATTCAGAGTCCAATGCATGGACTAGGGTTTCCATGAAAGCACCGCGCTTCATTCAACCTCGTGGCAAGGGTCTCTATTCCAATGGAAAGTTTTACTGGATAATCAAATGGAATGCAATGTATTTCATGGTAGCATTAGATATTGCAGAGAGGAGTTGGACAGAAATTACATTGCCAGAGGTTTGCAGAAGTATCTGCCATTACCCAGCATCTCTTTATTTAAGTGGCTGCGATGGGGGAGTGGTGTTAATACGCTATGGAGAGGAACGTGGCGATATCCGCATGTGGAGGTTAAATGATGGTGGAGAATGGTGTGAAGATGAGATATGGAGGCCAGAAGGCCATGAGAATTTGTCTGTGGTAGCAAACAAGGGGTGGGTAATGATGAACACCATTGTTGACAGCCAAATTGTCATATACTTGTGCAATTTAGAGCAAAAAACAACCTACAAAATTCCATTCAGGTACATAGGATACTCTCGATTTTTTCATTCAGCGTTCGAATCCAACAACGTTTGGTGGCCTTAGGCAGTGAAAGGTTTCAATCGTGTAATTGCTCTCTTATGAAGCAAAGGTCCCTCCTTTTCACAGTGAGCCTTCAATTTTACTTTTGACGTATGAAGCTTTTAATAGTATGTGTTTAGTAGAATATGATACTGTCAAGAGTTACCTTAATGGCCAAGAACGATTTCCTTTAATTTGTTTCACTGGTTTTACATGTGGCGCTTTTCTGATCCAACTAGGATTCTAAATTACAAAAAATGAATTTTTTAATATAGAATTTTGAATAAAATCGAATCATTAGAATATAGATTTTGATAGAAAATGGTTCTTTTTCAATATGGAATTTTGAATAAGTTAAGTTCCTATAATCAGAATGCGGATTTTTAGAGTGGAGCATATTTTTTTTGTTTTCCCAATGAAAAAATTAAGCTTTCATTCAATTAAGAGAAAGATTTACAATATCTTGATTATGTAGCATTCATCATTTCTCACTCGAGCCTATTCAGAAAACATCACAAATATAAACATAAATCAGATAGCAAAAGGAATCTAAGTGAAGATCTGAGGCTCTCTTAAAGGAGACAAGTGTGTGTTGTGGAGGCTTAGCCCTAATTTCAACAAAGGGTTTTTTGGTTATACGCTAAAATGATTAAAAGATATTAGGCTAAGAATTCTAGCTACAATTAGCAATTTTAACCCTATTTTTTTAACAATGTCATCCATCTATATGGGATATTAGGTGGGATATCAAGCAATTGCATTTTACAATAAATTCATAAATATCCTCAAATTATTAATATGCATTTAAACATTTTTATATTCAAAATATTGGTAGAGATTAGGGTAGATACAACACTTGTTTTAAATGAATTGTTAATTTTGCATTCAATACATTCACATATAATCAACGCACATTCCCCTCAACCATATACTCACAACACACATTCCCCTCAATCATATTTGTGTCTTACAAGTTAACTGAAATGCTTATGACATTAAGGCTATTATTACAACATGTACAATTCACAAACCGCTCTCTAAGCTTATTATCCAATGATAACTTAACAAATTTATCTAGTACATTCATTTTCACACCATGCAAAGGTCATATAATTTAATAACTTCTTTCCTAGGGTTTAATCATCAACATAATTCTTAATCTCTATTGTAGATTCCATATCCAATTTGTGGGCCATGATGAATCTTTTTTCATATTTTTGGCATGCACTGCAACTTTATAATCAAATTTGAGCTAGTTTTCGCATAGTATATCAAGGTACAGGGCATGAGAACAAGTGTGTATGAATCACATTGATGCTTCATAAAAAAAATGGCCTTTCTTTTGTTCCATGCTCTAAAATCTAGCACCAAGAGAGGTGCACCTTGGCATTGGATGGCCTATTGTAATATCCCTTATCAGGAATATACCCCAAACACAAGCAAACTCTAACCAGAGATGGACTGGGAGGGCATTTACCAAATATGTCGCCTCTAAAAAGAGGATGAGATCCGGAGGCTACCTGGCCCTTTCCAGACTCTATCTAAGAGTATAATAAAAGCACACAAATGGTATAATAGCAGAGAATTCTCAAAGAGATACAAATAACAATGATACGATATATATCAAATAAACCATAAGAAGATACGCAAGAAATGCAGAGAGAATGCTAAGACATTTTATTATACTGAGTAATAGAATGAGTACAGGAGGTGATCAGGAAGATGGCACCTTGACTTGCACAAGGCAAGTGAAGAAATACACTCAGAATAGCAAAGAAACGGCCCTCTCTGAACTGCGTCCCAGTTGCTAGAGAACTGTTGCGCTGCTGCTGCTGCTAGAAATAAAATGAGGATTTGGGGCTGCTCCCCTCCTCGAAAATGGCTGAAACTCTGGAATCAAACTCTATTCAAGAAACCCAGAAAAGCCCAGAAAGCATTTCTAAAATGGCCGACCCCCGAAAATCACCCCCTTGGGGTTCTGCACAATCTCCCAATACTCTGCGCTTCCACTGAATGAAACCCTCCAAAAATATGCCTGAAACTCCTGCCAAAAACTCTCCAGATGCAAGGGTTGATCCCCTGCTCTATCTCTCACCACCAATCCTACTGCAAACCCTCAAACCAGAACTATGTCCCTCTCACAGTGCTGCGCAGTCCTCAAGAACTGCGTCCCTCTCCCAGTGCTACGTAGTCCTTCGAAATGCTGATAAAACTGCTGCTGAAATGATGATGTATCTACTGTTGAAATTCCAATGGAAATACCTTGTCCGAGCAGGCACTCGAAGTCCCCCGGGGCTAAGGGTGAGATCTCCGAACAAAGACACTTAATGCACTAAACAATGTTGCAGACTAGCTAAATAGCCAGCGTGCTCTAAGTCAAAATGACTATCACAAATGCTCATAACTGAATGATCAAAATTAGGGGGCTCCTCTCTCATTTATAGCCTTTGCCTCTCTCCATCCCAAGGCTCACCTCCTCCTGCGTGAATCCCCTCTTGCCATGTGCGTCTTCCCTCCTGCGCAGTCCCTCCATGTGTTTGCATGGGCTTCATTTCTGGTCCTCCTTTGGCCCCCTTGGCTCCCCTTTAAGTCACAACATTGTGCTACTAGGAAGTGACTTTTTATTCTAAAGTGGGTTATGTCCCCCTTCCTCACTTTTTATTTACAAATAACTATAGAAGGCAAAATTTCAACAAAATTGAATATTCCAATTAGCCATGGCTAATTAGGAATATTACACCTATTTACTTCTACCTACTAAGTGGATTCTTGGGGGAAACTTCAACTTGGTTGAATGGTATGGTCATGGGATGGGGGTGTTAGAAGAAATATCTTGGGACTTGATTAACATGCATGGACTAGATTTGAGGCTTCATTATAGTTTTTTAACCCAAAATGAAAGGAGAAGTGCATCAACTACGGTGGATGGTTTACTTGGAGAAACATTAGGCAAGGGAATAAGTTGATTTAGGTGAGACTAGAGCACCTTTATGGATCTTGGGATGGTATCTTCACCTAGTAAACTTTGACTTGTGGATACAATGTTGATGGTGATTATAAACTTATATCATCCCCCAATGTCTCAAGGGGATAGAGTTTGGATAATTTGGTGGGTTGTTGCTATATGTTGAATGGTGAAATTTATGAGGGGATGGGGTAGGCTAGTGGCTCTAAGAAGGAGAAAGGGGTTTGAACGATGTGAGGAGCTAAGTTTTGGAGGTTTGAAATTTTTTATAAAAACAATCTTCACAATACAATTATTAAGAAAGAAATAACACGTCTAGAATTGAAGGTCTGAGGAGAGGATATATGCATTGTTAGGAGAGCTCAAGTTTGAGCTAAACTTCAACATATTGATGAAAGGGATGAAGATTCCAGGTTCTACTTTGATTTTCTGAAGAAGAAAACATTGTTGGAGTGTGTTCATGGTTCACGTAGTGATGATGGAAATTTGGAGGACAATTCCTCCAAGATCGAGGACATGTTTTGGCTTCACTTTTAAAAAATATTGTTCATTCTTCCCTATTTGAAAAAGTAGTAGAAACTAGACATGTATGTTTTAAAGAAACCTATATAAGGTTTAAATGGATGATAGGGATAGGATGGATAGTGAATTTTCAAAATAACTCATTGATATTTTTACGTAGGTGAAGATTAATAAGTCCCCTAATGTAACATCCCCTATGTTGACTATTGCATTTATAAACATTTTATGTAACTATGAATCTAACATGGATAACTACTCCTCGCAAGATCTTTGTTTTAGCAATTGGAATTTATTAATTTAATTAAATTGAACTTGTTGGGGTAAAGGGATGACCAACTAATTAGATCCCGAGGGAATATTGTTGGATTCATTTGCATAAACTAAAGAGGGTCGTATCCATATCCTATTGAATTTAATGCCAAAACCTTTGCAGTTGGGTAAAGCCATTTTCTCAACTGAGTTTTTCTAATGAGATAAGATTAGGTCGATATTGACTTAGCGAACCGGCCAATGGTTATGTTGTGAAAACATAGGTTGGCATGGTTATGGATCAAGGAGCCAAGTGATGCCCTCTCGGTGGTGCCAAGGGATGCAAAAGGGAACCCTATATAAACACAACCCAACATTGAATTAGATTTTAGTGATCTTTAGGATTTTTATGTTGAGGTTTTCGAATTGGTGGACGTGGATGCTTTGGGATCTCTTTTCCTGTCTTAAAACAATTGATTGTTTCCTTTTTCTAAGCTCGTGTCACTAGTGAGGAGATCATATATAAAATTTAATTACTAGGTGCTTGCAGTGGGCTATGAAACAACTAGTACTTGCCCATATTCAGTTAAAGCACCTGATCATTGGCTTCTTTTGGTGGGCTATGAAGCTACTAGTACTTTATCATATACTGTTAAACCACATGACCATTTAGTGCTTGTTGTTGAAATTGAAATTACTAGTGCTTTCCAATTTTTTGTTGATTGAGTGAACTATAATTCTCTTGCATCAAGTATACAAGCCTATGCTTTTAATTATGAATAGTTAATTGGTCAGTTGATAGCCTTGATCTTGTATGCTAGGTTGCATAAGTTAAAAAGAGTTGGAATGTCTGTTAGACCATTTTTAATCAACTTACAATATATGTGGATTGTGTTTTGGAACCATGTCCCTTCTATTAAATTTATGAATAAGAGTGATTCATACCACTGTTTATCACCACATTGGTGAAGCATTGTGAAGGCCATGATTTTGTCCATATGTAATGTTGCATTATGAATTGGGGATAAATACCTTCCCGCTCTCATCATTCTCACTTATTGCAATTCGAGATCTAAAAGTCCATGGCCTTTAACCCTAACAGACCAAGTTCCAAATATTTAGTGCTCGACCTTCAAGCCTATGGGGTATTTGTATGAATCTGGCTAAGAACATCCCAATAGAACCCGAGGTCAAAAAATGTCGAGGATTAGTCCATTTGGTGCTCAGTCTTTGGGATTTCGGAGGAATAAAATAGTTAAAAAATAGTTGTGGTTGATCATCCTCCAGTCTGATATGGCATGGACCAGAGTAGCTCATGCCCGACATTGAACATCTTGGCCTTTGGAACATGGTAGAGAGGCATGCAAAGATGACAGTGGAAGACCCTAATGCCAAAATGTGTCACGAGTGGGCTAGCGGTCCATGAATCCCTAGAGAATTGACACAAAGATGAATGGGGGGATGGTTCACTAGTGGAACTTTGTATAGTGACTAGACCATCGAGCTCCCACAAAGATTCAAGTCAAGCCAACTAGTAGTAGAATAGGTATGATTTGATGTGTATCTCTTGGACCCACTAAGGTAATGGGCCTTTGGGACACTAGGATAATGTGAAGTTAATAACGAGAGTAACCACGAGATCTGAGGTCAATATGGTGCACGACTTGGGCTCCATGTCAAGTAGTGGGTATCGACCTTTCGCTAGACCCATGTTAACAATTCAATTCTCAAGAACACCTGGCCCATGATCTCATGGATTATTTATGAATTCCAAGATGATGACTTGTCTATGGAACATATTCCAGGTGGAGGCCACGTGGGTTCACATGGCAATCCAATGTTGACTTGTCACTCTAAAATGAAAACAAAATTGCATAGGTGTAAATTTCAACCAAAGACTCTGATTGAGGTGAAATTTATATAAACAAAAAGCTTTCACTAAGCTAGGTGTGATGGTGATACCATATTTTAATTACATTAAATTAAAAAAAATAACATTTTTTCATAACCCCATCTTTATAGAAGATTATGGAGGTTAGGTGAAGTAGGAAAGTAACACCTTCCATAGGCTAAGATAGTTCAAAGGGGTGGGAGGGAGTGTTAAAAAGTGGTTTTAGAGCCCAATTTCAACACTTGGAGTGAATGGGTCTTTAAGAATAAGGTTTATAGCCTTGATACTGTGTGAACAGAGCTAAGGTCTAACAGTGGACCTAAAGAAACCCACATACATAGAATGACATTTTAGCCATTGCATGTACAGACTTTATTTGGATTTATAGTTGATATGAGTACTACCCTTACAAGTATGCTTCCATGCCTATTCTTTTTACTAATTTGAAAAATAATTGTGTAGAAAAACCAAGGTAATGAATACTTATGCCAGATTTAACTAACAATTGTGTGTGTGTAACGACACATAAGATAGTGCAAGGTCTAGCAAAAAAGACAAGAATGAGTAGCAAGATGGTGCAATACAATATAAATAGTTCCCAACATAATCAGGAAGAAGAATCAATTTGGAAAGGGTCTGAGAAAAATTCCCCTGAGTGGATGGACACCCTCAAGAGTTAGAAGGTTCAATTAAGAAATTACAAAGTAGATAATGAGAGTATTGTTGGAGAACAAGAGAAGCCATTAGAGATAAATTTTTCTATTGTGTAGCTCTTCTATCAAACTTAGAAAGGCATAAAAAACACGAGCTTGGTTCCAGATACCTCGGAAAATAAAAATCCAATAAAACCCCATCTGAGATAACAAAGCATGTATTTGAAGCTAATAAAGCAAAAGGAAACAATTCAATAAAAGGAAAAAGCAAGAAAATAGAGACATAGTGAGAGGAGAAACTCTAATCAATAGTTCAAAAACAAATTCAAGCAACCATAACCAGTTGTTTGGTTTTGCAACTAAAATATAGTATCGACAAAGAAGGAGTGAGAACGACCTAAGGGTAGAGGATTTTAAGAAAGTGAAACCCCCTACTTGTTACAAATAAAATAAGAAAGTTGAAGAAGTAGAAGCCTGACTATTGGGGATGAAGAAATACTTCAAAGTACATGACTACTCTGAAAAAATGAAGGCTAGGTTAGCCATTTTCAACTAAAAATGAAATGTTGATATATGGTGGGAGGATTTGAAGATGTCAAGAGCATTAGAGAGTAGCAGTTGTCATGGAAAAGGTTTAAAAATATTTATGGAAGAAGTGCATGTCGGAGAGGTACTATGACAACAAGATTAAGGAATTCCATGAGTCTATGCTAAGGAAACTTACTACTGATGAATTAACCAATAGAATTTTGGAACTACTAAGGTATATGATGTATATCAAGGACAAAATGGTAAATATTCAAAGGTACCTCCGTGGGTTACCACAAGCATACAAAGATAGGATTGAGTTTGATGAACCCAAAACATTATAAGACATTATCTAGAAAGCTAAGTACTACTATGATAAATCTAATCATAAGGCTAAGACCTAGATTTATTGTGATCCTAATTATGAAGGAATGAAATGAAATATAGATTTAAAGAAGGAAACAAAGATACAAGAAAAAAAACTTCGATTAACAAATAAAAATTGTTGAAATTTTTTTACATGTAGGAAGGAAATAAATTAGCTTGGATAATGGTAGCTTATCTCTTAGAAGAGATGTGATGGATACATGCCTTCTGATTGGAGTTACAATGAGAAACTCAGGCCTTTTTATCTTCATGAAATAATGGAAAACCATAAACATCCAAAAACATAACCCTAGGTGATGAAACACCAAAAGCTTCTGGGACCCATTGGTGTTAGTTGGAACGTCAACTTCATGGGGTTATAACTTTGGCATATGATCTTTGTTTGTCACACACCATATCCCATTAGAAAGGTGTATCCAAAGAAAACAAATTTTGACTAAACATAAATGCCATGCAGGGCCTCAAAATGGCTCCGAAATTCCAGGACCCGAGAAACTACCAAAAATATAAAATTGTTGAAATAGGAAATTGTGCTAGAAATTAGGAAACTAAAAGAAAAAAATGTTTTGGGTCCAAGTCAAATAGGTGGGCGGCCACCAATATCCTCCTGGATCAATCCTTTCACCTTAGGAATTAATGGTCCCCATCACATTGAGTGCCCCCATGAGATGGGGAAACTTCTGTTAAATCTAGTCCTTGGAGAGATACTTGCCTTCATGTAGGAGCTAGCCAGCTTTGACAACCCAATATAAATGGATCCTCTATTAGTGAGTGTTTTTAATTTGTCTGCCAATTATTTGATTAGTTTTTCCTTGTTCGATGCAATCTGGATTGAGATCTATTGGTGTCAACTTCTCAGCAATGTTTGATTCATCCAATAATGGTGGGATGTAGGGTAGAAGCTTTCGATGGGATCTGGTAAGGAATTACTTCTGTAGATGCAACTGCACCTTGTCACCCACTTGAAACTTATGTCGCACCCGATGATGATCACGATGTTATTTATATTTTCCATTAGATTATCCAGGATATCAAGAAATTACTGGTGGATGTGTTGGATGCATTTAATAAAACTAGTGACTTTCTCAGCTTCAGACTGTACATATGCATATTATACCTATGTAGTCACAAGATGCATGCCAACATCAATCAAGCACCATGGACGAAATCCCAGGCCCACTTGAAAGGATTTGTGGTCAGTCAAGCTACAAAGAGCTCTATTATAGATTTGTTTCACATAGGTAAGACTCTCATCCCATGTATGTGGATTCATGGAGTTGTACATGCATAGTATGTGTGCTATCATCTTGTTGATGACCTTTGTCTAGACATAAGTCTGAGGGTCTAATTTCGTCGACTTTGTGAGCCTGGTGTCCAAAAATGGTTGTAGGCTTGACCAAAATGTGCTAAGATACTTATTTTTTCATCTAATATAATGGTTAGCAGGATACCAAAATGCACCCACATTCATTCGAAGAAAAGTTTGACAGTGTCTTCTATTGTGATATTCTTCTTGCAAGCAGGCAAGATAGCTATCTTAGAAAATCTATTAATGAACACAAATACATAGCCATTACCATTCTTGTTAGGAGGAAGGCTAGATATCTAATCCATGGAGATGGATTCCCAAGGCTAGAAAGTGTTGGACATTTGATAAACAAATTCTCCTCTTGCGTTTTGTGACATGGACTAACCGCCTCTCGTGGATCCTTATCTCTGGCGATGTGATCCTTGACTAACAACTACAGGTTTGGTCTTACGAAAATTGTGATTCCCAACAAGTGGTATAAGATCCAGGTTACGAGTTCGTTACACACCCAATTCGTGTTCAGGGGAGATTGTTGGACATTGGATAAACCAACGCTTCCCGTGTGTTTCATGACATGGAATAACCGCCTCTCGTGGATCCTTATCTCTTGCAATGCAATCATTGACTAACACCTGCTAGTTTTGGTTTAACGAAAATCATGATTCCCAACAACAAGGACTAGGAAGAGGAGTGTACAAGCCTTAATTCTTACTAGTTGGCTTGGTGGTGGCACATGCAGCGCAATATCTGATATATTTTCCAACATCCTATCAAAGTTTTGGCCGATAAAAATACTTCTGCAGTACTTATAAAAATAAAACATAAGGTCTATACTCACAACAAACTTTCCCCTCGATCATATTTATGGCTTACAAGTTAACTGAAATGTTTGACTTTAAGGCTATCATTACAAGATGTACAATTCACAAGCCGCTCTCTAAGCTTATTATCCAATGGTCACTTAACAAATTTATCTATTACATTCATTTTCACATCATGCAAAGCTCATATAATTTAATAATTTGTTTCCTAGGGTTTAATCATCAACATCATTGTTAATCTCTAGTTTACTTATCCAATTTGTGGGCCATGATGAATATTTTTTCGGCTTTTGGGCAAGCACTACAACTTTATAATCAAAATTGACCTAGTTTTTGCATAGAATAGCAAGGTACAAGTCATGAGAACAAGTGTGTATGACTGACATTGATGCTTCATAAAAAAAAATGGCCTTTCTTTTGTTCCATGCTCTGAAATCTAGCACCAAGAGAGGTGCACCTTGGGACTAGATGGCCTATTTACTTCTTCCTACTAAGTTGATGCTCAGGGGAAATTTCCACTTGGCTAAATGGTATGGTCATGGGATGGGGGTGTTAGAAGAAATATCTTGGGACTTGATTAACATGCAGGGACTAGATGTGAGGCTTCATTATAGTTTTTTAACCCAAAATGAAAAGAGAAGTGCATCAGCTACGGTGGATGGTTTACTTGGAGAAACATTAGGCAAGGAAATAAGTTGATTTAGGTGAGACTAGAGAACATTTATGGATCTTCGGATTGTATCTTCAACTAGTAAACTTTGAATTGTGGATATAATGTGGATGGTGATTATAAACATATATCATCCCCCCAATGTCTCAAGGGGTTAGAGTTTGGATAATCTGGTGGGTTGTTACTATATGTTGAATGGTGAAATTTATGAGGGGATGGCATAGGCTAGTGGCTCTAAGAAGGAGGAAGGGGTTGAAGGATGTGAGGAGCTAACTTAAGGAGGTTTGAATTTTTTTATAAAAACAATCTTCACAATACAATTATTAAGAAAGAAATAACACTCCTAGAATTGAATGTCTGAGGAGAGGATATATGCATTGTTAGGGGATCTCATGTTTGAGCCAAACTTCAACATATTGATGAAAGGGATGAAGATTCCAAGTTCTACTTTGATTTTTTGAAGAAGAAAACTTTGTTGGAGTGTGTTCATGGTTCACATAGTGATGATGGAACTTTGGAGGACAATTCCTCCAAGATCGAGGACATGTTTTGGCTTCACTTTTAAAAAATATTCTCTCGTTTATCCCTATTTGAAAAAGTAGTAGAAGCTAGACATGTATGTTTTAAAGAAACCTATATAAGGTTTAAGTGGCTGATAGGGATAGGATGGATAGTGAGTTTTCAAAAGGAATCATTGCTATTGTTACATCGATGAAGATTTATAAGTTCCTAAATAATGAATCCATACAGGTGAGGATCATTTTATAGATGAGGAATGAGGAATGACCTGTTATAGAGTTTTTTGAACCCAACGTTTCAGACTACCGAGTGAGTCCATCATCAGGGGATGCGTCAATAGATATTCACTAGATTTTAATGTAACATCCCCTACATTGAAAATTTCAATTTTAGACATTTTATGTAACTGTGAATGCAATGCGGGTAACTACTCCTGGCAAGATATTTGTTTTAGTAGTTGGAATTTATTAGTTTGATTAAATTGAAATTGATCGAGTAAAGTGATGACCAAATAATTAGATCCTGATGGAATATTGTTGGATTCATTTGTATAACTAAAAGGGGCCATATCCATATCATGTTGAATTTAATTCCAAAACCTTTGCAGTTGGGAAAATCCATTTTTCTCGACTGAGTTTTTTTAACGAGATGTGATTAGTTCAATATGGACTTAGAGAACCCGGCAATGGTTATATTGTGAAAAGACAGGTTGGCTAGTTGCTCTCCATCTTGATTTCACCCTCTCGTAGCCTAAAGATACAACACTTGGGAGCGGATGGATAAAGGAGCCAAGTGATGCCCTCTCGGTGGTGCGAAGGGATGCTGTAGGGCACCCTATATAAATTCAACCCAACATTGAATTAGATATTTGTGATCTTTAGGATTTTTATGTCGGAGTTTTTGAATTAGTAGAGGTGGATGCTCTGGGATCTATTTTCCTGTCTTTAAGATCGTGTCACTAGTGAGGAGATCATAGATAAAATTCAATTACTAGGTGCTTGCGGTGGGCTATGAAACAACTAGTACTTGCCCATATTCAGTTAAACCACCTAATCATTGGGTGCTTGTGGTGGGCTATGAAACTACTAGTACTTTCTCATATATTGTTAAACCACATGATCACTCAGTGCTTGTTGTTGCCATTTCAATTACTAGTGCTTTCCAATTTGTTGTTAAACCACTAATTTATTGCATGCTTTCCTATTTGTTGTCAAACCATTCAACCACTGGGTGCTTGTTGTATGTTGTGAAACCACTAGATCTTGCATATTTGTTGTTAAACAACATAATTACTGGGTGTTTTTTGTTGGTGGTAAAACAACTAGTTCTTGTCAATATATTGTTAAAGCACCTACAAAAGTGAATCAATCCTTCAAAGTTGAGTAACACACTCCTATGAAATTTGGTTGAAGTCTTGTGTTTTGAAACTCCTCAAAGCTTGACCAATCCATTGGTGTGTATTCCCTATGCAATCAATTCCTTAGAATCTAAAGTTGGCTCAGGGGTGGTCAGTTGTAGGACCCCTGTGCAACCAATTCCTTAGACTCTAGAGTTGGCTCAAGACATATTTCAGTGTAACTGGCCTTCGGTTGGGTGGAGAGTGGGAGTCCCTTCTCCAGTTTCCAACTGAATTAAACTCATTCGGATATGTAGAATGGTTTATTCCCATTTGATTTATGAATGATTCGTTACACTAAGATGTGATAACAAGATGATACATGTTTTTGTGTGATTCATGAATGAGTGCTTAAATATCTATGTATTCATGGTTGAAAACTACCAAAGATGTCCATGACTATCTGAATGTATAGTGTTATTGATTTTGTTGTAGAGCTCAATACTTACAAATTATGTTATCTACTGAGTGATAAATATATATTTGGGATGTTTTGTACCTATTGTGTATTGAAATTATGGAGTTTGTGTTGTAGGAATTTACAGGGTAAGTTCCTCAGATAGAACAACAAAGGACACTGCTCACAAAAATATCACAGATCAATACACCAGTATTCTTGATGTGGTTAAATCCCTCAAATAGGGAAACAGTCCACGGCCTGAGCCAACGCAACCACTTCAAGCAATTCATTAATAAAAGAAAGAAAAGTTACATAAGATTCTCTCATGAATGGTAACCCTATAAATGAACCTCCATGCTCTTTAAATAGAGATCATGGACCAATCGGGTGTTAAGCCATAGATCAAGTGTTGGTAATACTAAGGAGAGAATGAACTGTCAGATCACTCCATCTCTAGAACATATCA
Source organism: Pinus tabuliformis (assembly GCA_031772625.1). Taxonomy (NCBI): domain Eukaryota; kingdom Viridiplantae; phylum Streptophyta; class Pinopsida; order Pinales; family Pinaceae; genus Pinus; species Pinus tabuliformis. The sequence goes on along the minus strand of CM062817.1, from coordinate 1,396,109,377 downwards.
TGACCATCAGAATGTAAGTTACAAAAGTAAATAGTAAAGAAAAACACTTTTCCTAACTCTACACTAGACCAAGTTATACTTAACTATTTCCTATGTGTTAGAATATCATAACATCCCCCCTTAAGAACAACTTTGGAATAGGATTGAAGGATGTACAAATATGACACAATAGGAGAAGGAAGGAGGCATTAGAGCCTATCCCCCCTTAGTGACAACTTCCTGAACTCCAATCATAAATCAAAGTTTAGTAAACTGTGCCTCTGTAAGAGCCTTTGTAAAGATGTCTGCAACTTGATCATTAGTTGAACAATATTGCGCTTCAAAAACATGGTCATGAATGAGCTTTCTAATGAAGTGCATGTGTAGTTCAATGTGTTTGTTGTGTTGATGTTGGACTGGATCTTTGCATATTTGAATGGAACTTTGATTATCACACCAAAGTGTAGTCGGATGCTACTACTGAGAGCCAAACTTTGACAAGATTGGACGAAGCCACAAGGATTCCTTACTAGTTTCTATGGCACCACGATACTCTGCTTCTACTGAAGAAAGAGAAATTGCACTTTGTTTCTTGCAATCCCATGTAATAGGTCCAGAACCAAGAGTGAACACATAACCTGTAGTAGACTTCCAATGATTAGGGTCATCAACCCAATCGGAATCAGTGAAACCAACCAATAGAGGTGATGCTTCTAAACTGTAATGAATCCCAAACTGAACTATACCTTGAACATAACAAAGTATTCTTTTAGCTTCTTTCCAATGAATTTCCTGTGGGTTTTGCATAAGTTGAGCAATAAGGAAAACAAAAAGGAAAGGTCAGGATGGGTATGGGTCAGATACAAAAGTTTTCCTACAAGTTGAGAGTATAAGGTAGCATCAACTTCAAGGGAAGTACAAGTGACTGAAAGTTTGGCTCCAGAATGAAAGGGAGAAGGGGTTAACTTATAGTCTTCCATTTGAAAGTGGCATAGAATATCATAGGAATACCTGGACTAGGAAAGGGAAATAGCTTCCTTGGATTGCAAGACCTGAAGACCAATAAAATAATGCAAGTGTCCTAAGTCTATCATTTCAAACTACTTTTTAAGGCTAGAATTCACATGCTTTATAAGGTTGGGATCACTACCAGTAAGGATAATATCATCAACATAGAGAACAAGAATGATAAGAGACTTGCCCACTTTCTTGGTGTAGATAGTATTATTAGAATGACACCCAAAATATCTAGTATCTAAAAGAAAGCTATCCATTTTGGCATACCAAGCCTGAGGGGCTTGCTTGAGACCATAAAGGGATTTCTTAAGATGACATACAAGGCTGGAGTCTGTTTGTATAAAGCCAGGAGGTTGTTCCATATATATTTCTTCATGCAAGTCCCCATGCAAGAAGGTGGATTTAACATCCATCTGATGGATTTCCCATTTGAAAGAGGCAAAAAGGGAAAGAACAAGTGAATAGAGTTCATTTTGGAAACAGGGGAGAAGGTTTCAGTATATTCAATGCCTTCAACTTGTGAAAAACCCTTTGCAACAAGATGAGATTTATGTTTATCAACTTTTCCATCTGATCCATACTTGGTTCTCTAAACCCATTTACATCTAGCAAGTTTTCATCCCTTTGGAAGAGTAACAAGATCGCATGTATCATTTGCCAATAATGAATGACATTCTTCATTCATAACTGCATCCCAATCTGGATGGCATGAAAATTTTGCAAAGGTGTCACGATCATAATTCGCTGAAGCTTGAGCCAGTGAAAAAGAGGCTCTATCGAACTGAGAAAGTGTACATCGTTGACCTGTAGGATCACCTCCTCCATCCCGGGTAGTATGGACCCATTTTGGAAGCTAAGGAGTTGAAGGAGGATCTTGAGAAGGTGGGGGAGGATTTTTATCCTCGTTGTCATCATCTAAAGAAGAAATATTTTCAGAAGTAGAAGGGATAGAGAAAGGTGGCACATCCACTGAAATAGGCTCGTAGGGCGATATATTTTTGTTAAGTTTAGGTATGTTCTATGCTTAGAGAAAATTATTTCAATTTTCATAGTTAGCTCAATATATTTTCTAGATTAGCAATCATATCAACATTAAAGTAAACTGTTGGGTTGTGTTATATTCTTTCCACGACTAACCTACGTAGTGAAGGCCCCCCTTTGTTGTGCCAATTGTGTAGTGTGGGGGTCATAGGGGGGGTTTGAGGGAGCGGGTAGCCCCCATCTATGGGGTAAGGGGCAACGCCCCAGGAAATTTTTTTTTGGACCCTATATTAGGTTGGGCAAACCTACGTATGGTTTTTGATCCATGGTTTTGGACACGATGTTTTTCGGTCCATGGTATTGGATGCTTTGGCATGTATAAATACGTATTATAATATTGAAAGGAATATAATGAAAAATCAAGCTGGTAGTCTCGGTTTTGGGATCCAGGGGAAAATCTCTGTGTATATGTGTTTTATGTGTTTTATGTGTTATTCTCTCGCATTGTTTATTTTCTGTGTTTTAGAATTCATATGCAGGTAATTTTTGTACAAGGTTAAAACCTACATTTGGTATTAGAGCTGTTTTGGCTTCAAGGGGATGCCTTTGTTGCTGAGGGGTTTCACTTGGGCCTATGGTAGACCCTGTTCAGTGGGAAATTTTCGAGATCAATTCTGGTGGTAAAAGAAGATGGCGAGCAGTGGAAAGATAGAGATCGAGAAATTTAATGTTCAGAGTTTTGAGTTGTGGAAAATCAAGATGGAGGATCTGTTGGTGGATAAATATCAGTGGATCGCGGTAGATCTAGGTACTAAACCAACGGGAGTGTTCGATGAAGAATGGAAGAAGTTGGATCGGAAGGCAAAAAGCACAATACGATTGCATGTCTCAGATTCAGTATTGTTTAATGGTTCAGGGGAAGCAATAGCGAAGGCTTTGTGGGACAAGTTAGGGACTTTGTACCAATCTAAGTCTCTGGTAAATAAACTATTCTTGCAGAAAAATCTATATAACCTGAGGATGAAAGATGGAGACTCAGTGACAGAGCATTTGAATGCATTTAATACTTTGGTAAGTCAGTTAGCATCTATTGATATTAAAATTTCAGATGAAGATAAGTGCATCAGTTTGTTGTGTTCTCTACCAGATTCGTGGGATAGTTTGGTTATTGCAATAGGTAGCAATGCAACTGCCTTGCAGTGTTGTTGGGAAAAGTATCCAATACGGAATGACCCTATCCCACTCTAAGGGTGATAGTACCTCAGCAACAACTGAATGCAAATCTATCTAAGATTTCTTCTTTATGAGATGTAAGAGAGGGGAGAAAGAGATCCACTAACCGTTGTCTTCCGCTAATGGTTGATCCAATCTTCTCTCTTTGCTGCTTGCTCCCAGCTCCTTGCTCTTTCACTGGCCCAGCTACACCAAGATCCTGCAAAATGGCAAGAAAGGGAAACTACAAGAAGCATACATTCATAATTGATTCAAGGATTAGAATAAATCAAATACACAAGTATAACAATACACCATTGAGACACATGCATATAGAAGAACCTCAAACGCTTTATTAATGGAAAAAGTAAAGTTCTGAGAGTGTTACAACCATAAGAGGCCCAATCCAGCAACACCTCCCAGCAGAAAGAAATCTCGTCTTCACCTCCTTCAAAGCAATCACCCAATAGTTCTATACTCAAACCAACAGCACTTCCTTACATTCACAAGATTCCAGCCTCCTTAGACCTCATGAGAGAGCTCTATATATAGGAGTTTTGGAGAAAGGATGAGTCAGCTTGAGGCTGGCATGAAGCTGACTAGTGTCCTCTCCCACTTCATTTATTCTTCAGTTCTTGAGTCCACTTGGAGGTTCTTGCTTCCACTTGGAGATCTAGATCCTCTTACTCATCACAAGGCGAATTCCCTGATCCAAGTGTCATTTTGGAAGCTTCCTGGGCATTGACACATTGAGGAATGACTGTGCCACTTGGCCAATCTCGCCCAGCGCAGGTAGCCTTCATTACAGTTGACATTCAGTGCAGGTACAGAGTGGAGCAGTTGACATTCAGCGCAGATGCTCAGTGGAGCAGTTGACATGATCCAGAATTAGCTTGTTTTTGAGTGTTTTCAGGTGGAGAACTGATATTCAGTGCTGTGGTTTGCTGACCTTGTTCCTCTAGGGGTAGGAACAACATGTTTAGGGACTTTGGATCCCTCAGATTATTTACATTTCATGCTTCATGCTGTAAGGCACAAAAATGTCTATAACATGCAGTTTGATGAAATAGTCTCATCCTTGTTGATGAAGGAGATGAGACGAAAAAATATGGAGAGCCTGAATGGTGATGCCTTGTTTGTACGAGGATGGTCCCAGAACAGAAATAAAAATAAGTCATTGAGTGGGAGATCTAAATCTAGATCGAGATCTAAATCTCTAGGGAAACCTATAAAGGTGGTGTGCTGGAAATGCGGAAAGGAAGGGCACTACAAAAGGGACTGTAAATATAAAGCCCCTGATAAAGGAAAGGGGTCTGATGATGCTCCTTTTGCAGAGGAAAAAACCACCTCAGATGAAGGTGGGGATGTGTACTTGGCTTCTTCAAGTACACATGTAGATCATGAGTCATGGTTGATTGACTCAGGTGCATCCTTTCACTTCACTCCCCATAGAGAGTGATTCTGCAAGTATGAGAAATATGATGATGGTGATGTCTTCTTGGGGGATGACAGGAAGGCTAGAATCATTGGTCGTGGAAAATTAAAGTTAAAATTGCAAGGTGGAAGGGTTAGAACACTTCCGGGTGTTCTTCATATTCCTGTATTAGCTAGAAATTGGATTTCTGTTAGCAAGCTAGATGATGCAGGTGTAAAAACAGTGTTCGAGAAGGATACCTGCAAGATGGTTTGGGGAGAATTGGTATTGATGTGGGGAGTTCGGATTGGAACTCTATACAAGCTGCAAGGTAGCACTATTGTTGATGGGTGCAATAGTTCTGTGGTTCCTAAAAGTGGAGATGAAAATCTAGTGATCTCTGGAGAGAAGACCATGCTGTGGCATCAAAGGCTTGGACATATTGGAGAGAGGGGCCTTCGAATACTTCATGGTAAAGGTATGGTAGAAGGTATGAGTAATAGCTCTCTGGATTTTGATTTCTGTGAAAATTGTGTATACGGGAAGCAGAATCATGTGAGTTTCCCCTTTGGTGGTAAGAGGGCGAAACAAACATTAGAGCTTGTGCACAGTGATGTGTTTGGACCTGTGAAGGTTCCATCACTGGGTAAATTTGTGTACTATGTATCATTTATGGATTAATTCTCAAGGAATACATGGATATATTTCCTTAAGAAGAAATTTGAAGTCTTTGACAGGTTTAAAGAATTTAAGGCTCTAGTGGAAAACCAAATAGAGAAGAAGATAAAGGTGTTGAGGACAGATAACGGTGGAGCGTTTTGCAGTAAGGAATTTGAAGGATTCTATAAGAAGTGTGGTATAGCATGACAAAAAACTACTCCATATACACCTCAGCAAAATGGAGTTGCAGAAAGAATGAACAAGACATTGATGGAAAGGGCAAGAAGCATGCTCAGTGGTGTTAGGTTAGGACAAGAATTATGGGCAGAGGCGGTGGAGACAGCATGTTACCTGGTCAACAGATCACCTTCATCATCGTTGGAGGATAATACTCCACAAGAGGTATGGACTGGTAAGAAAACCCCTCTTTCACATCTAAGGGTATTTGGATGTGATGCATATGTACATGTTCCAAAGGAGAAATGAACCAAATTGGATAGTAAATCTGAAAAGTGCATCTTTATTGGGTATAAGGATGGTTTAAACGGTTATAAGCTTTGGAACCCAACAACAAGGAAGGTTGTGTACAACTGAGATGTGGTGTTTAGAGAGGTGAAAGATGTTATTAAACATGAATTCCAATCAAAGGAACCTAAGAAGATAAATTTTGAGCTAAAGGAGGAAGAATCAGACTCTACAGCAGAGGAGGAATCAGAAGATGAAGAGCCACAAACTCTGGGTGTGAGAAGATCAGTTCGAGAAAGAAGGAAACCAGAAAGGTATAGTCCATTTGCTTTCTGTTCAAATTTTCCTTTATCTATTACTAGTGATGATCCCAGAACTGTGAAGGAAGCAGTGGATTCAGAGGATGGAAAACTCTGGAAAGAGGCCATGGTTGATGAAATGGCATCTTTGCATCAAAATGAGGCTTGGGATCTGGTGGAGTTGCCAGCTAGAAGGAAACCCATTAGCAGTAAATGGGTGTTCAAGAAGAAGACAAATGCAGAAGGAAAGGTGGAGAAATAAAAAGCTCGGTTGGTAGGAAAAGGTTATTCCTAGGTGTCGGGAATTGATTTTGGTGATATTTTTTCTCCTGTTGCCAAGGTAACTTCTATTAGATTACTTTTATCTATTGTTGCTACTTTTGATTTTGAGGTAGAATAGATGGATGTGAAGACAACATTTGTTCATGGGGATCTGGAAGAGGAAATATACATGAAGCAACCTAAAGGTTTTGCAGTGAAGGGTAAGAAAAAACTGGTATGCAAGTTAAATAAGTCTTTGTATGGGTTAAAACAGTCACCAAGGATGTGGTATCAGGAATTTGATACATTTATACGGGGACTTGGCTTCACCAGAAGCAAAGCAGATCACTGTGTGTATTTTAAATTAATTGGTGACTGTGTTATTTATCTGGTCTTGTATGTGGATGATATGTTGCTGGTTCGAAATGACAAAGAAATTATCCAGGATTTGAAGACCCAATTATCCTCCAAATTCGACATGAAATATCTTGGTGCTGCAAACTCTATTTTGGGCATGGAAATTAAAAGAGATCGGGCAAAGAGGAAGCTCTGGTTAAACTAGAAGAAGTATGTCGAGACAATATTGCAGAGGCTTAATATGCAGGACAGTAAACCGGTGAAGGTTCCTATTCCTGTAGGTGTAAAGTTATCTGCTGAACAATGTCCAAAGACACAAGAAGAGGAAGAGGATATGTCCCGTGTTCCATATGCAAGTGTAGTCAGTAGCTTGATGTATGCAATGGTCTGTACTAGACCAGACATTGCACATGTAGTGGGAGTATTGAGCAGGTTTATGTCAAAACTAGGGAAGGAGCATTGGACAGTAGTGAAGCGGGTTTTCAAGTATTTGTGTGGCACTAGTGATTATGGTTTGTGCTACCAAGGAAGACCAGGATTGGACAAATTTTTGGATATCTGTGGCTTTGTTGATGCAGACTAGGCTGGAGTTTTGGATAAGAGAAGATCTACAAGTGGGTATGTGTTTAACCTATTTGGAGGTGTAGTTAGTTGGATGAGTAAGAAACAATCTATAGTGGCACTATCAACTAGAGAGATAGAATACATGGCGGCTACTCATGCAAGCAAGGAAGCAGTTTGGTTGCAGAGATTGTGTTCAAGTATGGGGTTAGTACAGAGAGCTATAAGGATAGAATGTGATAGCCAAAGTGCAATTTTTTTAGCAAAGAACCCCGCTTATCATTCAAATACAAAGCACATTGATGTTCAGTATCACTTTATGAGGGATATGATAGAAGACAAAAATATGTTGCTCGTAAAGGTGGACACTTTAAAGAATACTGCAGATGCATTGACAAAATCTGTGAGCTCTAAGAAGTTCTCCTGGTGTAGAGAAACAATGGGCATTTCAGGGTTGGAAAAATGACTAAACTATCATGTGGCCCCCTATGGAAAGAAAACAACAAGTGGGAGAATGTTGGGTTGTGTTATATTCTTTCCAAAACTAACCTACGCAGTGAAATGGGGGTTAGAAGGGGCCAGAGCCCCCCCTTCGTTGCATCGATTGTGCAGTGAGGGGTTCACAGGGGGTTTTAGGGGGGTAGATAGCCCCCATCTACGAGGTCTAGGGCAACGCCCTGGGAAAATTTTTTTGGACCCTTTATTAGGTTGGGTGAACCTACCAATGGTTTTCGGTCCATGGTTTTGGACACGATGGTTTTTGGTCCATGGTATTGAATGCTTTGGCATGTATAAATTTGTATTGTAACATTGAAAAGAATATAATGAAAAATCAAGCTGGTAGTCCCGGTTTTGGGATCTAGGGGAAAATCTTTGTGTATAAGTGTTTTATGTGTTATGCTCTCGCATTGTTTATTTTCTATGTTTTAGAATTTGTATGCAAGTAATTTTTGTACAAGGTTAAAACCTACATAAACTGCAGATAGAACATAAACATAAATTGCAGAAGACAAGCCAAGGAAAGATGACACAAGATGTGGTGCTAGCCATGGACAAACCCCAATGTGGGGAAACCATTGATTAATTCTTCTTTTATGTTCTTCAATAGTTCAATAGAGAGAGAGAGAGAGAGATAGTACATTTACAACTAAAGTCAACACTTTGACTTACCTAGACGAGACAATAGATCATCCCTAAGAAGATGATACGTGAGATTAGTTGAAGACATGCTGGTTGAACTGATTCTCCAAGGTGACTCCTTCACTTATCATTGTGCTGCATCTCATCATCATGTTGTGCCTCACTACGCTACACCATGCTGTACCCATCATCACAATGTTGCATCTCATCATGATTCATCAATCATGACGGTACCCATCACTGTACTACATCATGTGACATTGATGCACCATTTTGCCATACTGACCTATGTGTTTGCTGAACCTAGCTAGCTTGTTGTCCCGAGCATGCTTGTTGTCCCTAGCATGCTTGTTGTCCCTTGCATGCTAGTTGTACTTGCTGCATTAAGTATCATGTTATGTGTTATACTAGCAGCACTATGAACTTGATATATCATACTGTTGTACATTGCCATTGTGCTGCCCCTCATTATTCTATGATACACTTCATCGTTGTACCCATCATGTTGTAGCATTCATCAACATGCTACTGCAATATATCTGCTTCTTGCAACATCATGTTGCTTCAATGTATCATCATTGCTTTCTCCATCCAAGTGACTATACTATTATCAATACAGTCATAACATATGCTACCTTGCTAGACAGACTTCAACATATACCCTTTAGCACTCTTCTCCATGTCATACAAGCCACTTTCAGACCTTCCTTCCTACATGGTTATGACTGGGGCATGCTTGAATAGTCTTCCTTTATATCACCTAGAGGACTACACTTAGGGAAACATAGAGCTTCTCCATAGGGCTGCGTATAGGGTAGCATAGGGCTCTCCATATGGCTACGTATAGGGTAGCGTAGGGATCTCCATAGAGATGTGTATAGGGTAGCGTAGGGCTCTCCATACGGTTGCATATAGGGCAGTGTAGGGCCCTCCATAGAGTTGTGTATAGGGAAATGTAGGGCTTTCCATAGAGCTGTGTATAGGGTAGGGTAGGGCTTTCCATAGAGCTGTGTATAGGGCAACATAGGGCTCTCCATAGAGCTATGTATAGGGTAGCCTAGGGCTCTCCATAGAGCTATGTATAGGGCAACGTAGGGCTCTCCATAGAGCTATGTATAGGTAGGCTTCCTTCACTACGTTAAAATCTCCTCCATGATATCGTTAGGATCTAAAGCATACTCTAGGGTAGTGTATCCTCTTTAGATATCTCCTCCCACCAAAAACCAAATACAATTGGAGAGGAAGAGATCGCAAAGAGGATGTGTTTCCAAATGACTTTCAAGGCACCTCTATTTATACTAAAATGTTGAGCACAAGTGGGGTTTATTTGGTTGTTGGATGACCTTGACGAATTGCCCCATAACACAAATAAATTCATATCTCCATGAATACTTATCGGAATTGGATGATATTTAGATCAATCCTACACCTCTTGATGAGACGGATCCAAGAAAAATATCAGCTGCCATTAATAAGATGACACACATGGAATTTGGCCTTAGTTTCCAATTGTAACACTCCCTCTCAACTAGGGAGAACTCCGTCCGTTGATCCATATGTCCTAATGTACTATCTTTGCCATCAGTTCCCTACACTACTATGCTCTTCTCTACTCTACTCTGTTGAGCTCTTCTTTTCTCTACTCTACTAAGCTCTGCTTTGCTATGCTCTGCTCTTCTCTACCGAGCTCTGCTCTGCAATGCTGAACCATGAATAAGAAGAATTGATCGAGAATATCTCATACCATTCTCTACTGACTCGAAGTCAGTTTCATCTGAAGAGAGTGTATCATATCACTCTTATTGACCCAAAGTCAATTTTATTGATCCCAGATCAATATCACAAGAGAGTGTCTCAAACCACTCATACTGATCCCATATTAGTTTCATTGATCCCAGATCAATGGAGGTCATCCTAGCATAGCGAGTGTGGTAGATACAATGATGCATCCATCGATACTACTACTATGGTCCCTAACCCGATTTCCCTACTTATTGATCAGATGAGAGGTACTTCCCATGAGTCCCATATTGCATGGGTAAGATGCCTCGAGAGGAGAACTAATCATCTTGTCCCATAGGAGAAGGAATCATCCTGTCCAATAGTCACCATAGGAGAACTAATCATCCTATCCCACAGGATAACTAATTGTTGGCATTATGATACATATGTTGTACTTGATGGCAACCCACTCATCTCAGATGATAAATTATAGTGCAGAAAAGTTCACGCACTTTTATGCAGAGAAAAGTTTATTTCATGTAGAGAAAAGTTCACACACTTTTATGCAGATAAAAGTTTCTTTCATGTAGAGAAAAGTTCACGCACTTTTATGCAGATAAAAGTTTATTTCATGTAGAGAAAAGTTCATGCACTTTTATGCAGAGAAAAGTTTATTTCATGTAGAGAAAAGTTCACGCACTTTTATGCAGAGAAAAGTTTATTTCATGTAGAGAAAAATTCACGCACTTTCATGCAGAGAAAAGTTCCTTTCATGAAGAGAAAAGTTCACGCACTTTCATGGTTGGCTCATGGTATTAGTCTGACAGTTTTTGATGCTATGATTTTGGTCCATGGTATTGCATCCAAAAGTGTTGATCTCATGCACTTTCATGGTTGGTTCATGGTATTAGTCCAACAATTTTTTTGATCCTATGGTTTTGGACCGTGGTATTGTGGAAGGCCTAAGACTATATAAGAGGAAGAAGATCATTTGGCAAAGCATCATCGAATGAATTGAATATCTAATAAGTGCTAGATCTGAAATATTTGTGATTGGGTTATGGTGCAGATCTGGATCTGAATGAAGGAGGAAACTTAGCGCATAAAGAAGGATAAGTTCTATTGATGGGTCATAATCTTTATGCTTGAATAATAGTATCTTTGTATGATTTTGATCTGTTATATGAGGCGCATGCTTGATCTATAAATCTGACAATCTGGGTTAATTAGTGTCTGAATATTTGAAAGAAAGAATTATCCTTTATAGATCTGCACGCAGGTTTCAGGTTGTTGAAGTAGCGTATATCTTTAAATTATGATCTAGCTGCCTCTGTCTATTGTTGCAGTATTCTGGGTTCAGAATTTGGTGTGTGGTTACTATTACTGTGTTCTGGGTATAGCTGTCAGAGAAGTGTTTACTTGATTCAGTGCTAATTGGGAAAAGGAGATTGTTTGATGCAGATATACTTGATGATTGATTGATGTTCATGGATCCAGTCTGAAAATTTATGAAAAGTGGTCCTTGAAAGAAAAGAAGTAGGGGGTTGTAACTCCCTTCCAGGAGAGAGAGTTGTAGCTCTCTACAGGTTGCATCCTGCGTACTGGTAAAGGACTGCACCAGTACAAAATCATTGTAAAAGGAGTTTCTAATTGAAAGAATATAGAGACATATTGTAGCAGGTGGTTTTCACCCACATTGAGTTTCCACCTTATATCTGGTGTTCTTTGGTGTGACTATATGTTTTTCTTGTTCATGCTCACTATTTTATGGTACTGACATACAATAATTCAAAGTATAAATATATTGAAAAAGAATTAGATAATACTGATTCACCCCCCCTCTCAGTATTATTTCCAACAATTGGTATCAGAGCAGGTCCTTCTGAAGGAGCTTGATCGCTTGAAGGAAGATCTATCATCATGAGCAACTACGAGAGGGAAGCATCAATCAGGCCACCGATTTTTGATGGGACAAACTTCATGTATTGGAATGTAAGAGTTACTGCCTATCTTCAATATTTGGGTACAGAAGTCTAGGACATCGTAGAAACAGGGTATACTTTTCCATCAGCTACTCCTACAGATCCAGCTGAGAAGAAGAAATATGAAACAAATGCAAAGGCAGTCAATACTCTTCTAGGATGTCTATCTCAATCAGAATTTGTGAAAGTTATGCAGTATAAATCCGCAAAAGAAATATGGGACAAGATTGTTCTGAGCTATGAAGGAGATGATCAGGTAAAACGTGCAAAACTTCAAACCCTCAGGATTCAATATGAAAATCTCAAGATGTATAATGATGAAAGTGTGGATAACTATTTTCTTCGTGTGGATTAGATTGTTAATTGTATGAAAAATTTGGGTGAAGAAATAAAAGAGGCTGTTGTGGTTGAAAAAGTTCTAAGATCTTTGTCACCTAGGTTTGAATCTAAAGTTTCTGCTATAGACGAAAAGGAGAATCTACAACATCTTAAAATGTCACAACTACATGGAATTATAACTGCTTATGAAATGAGAAAAGGAGGTCCATCTGACAGGAAAGAAGCTGTCTTCAAGGCTTCAGGTAAAGAAGAGTACTATGAATCAGGACATGGGTTAGAAGAAGAAGAAGAATCAAATTTTGTCAGAAATCTTCAACGGGGTGCTGGACGGTTCAGAGGTAAGTTACACTTCAAATGCTTTGCTTGTGGAAGAGTAGGTCACTATGCTTCCAAATGTCCTCATAAGGATAAGATCGAGAAGGGAAAGGAACCTATTAGATGGAACAAGAAACATAATGCAAATAAGAAAAGCTACTACACTCATGAAGACAGTGATGGTCTATCAAATAGTGATGAAGATGAACGAGGTAATGACTATAAACTTTTAATGGCCTTTGAAGATCATGATTACATGGATGCTATAGATGTGGATAGTTTTTATGAAGAGATTTCTAGACTCAAGACATGTATAGAAGAAAAGAATGTGATCATTGATACTCTATAATTTCAAATTGATGAAAAAGAAAAATTTCTTGAAAAGTTAGAATGTGAAATTGTTGGCCTTAGAAAAGAAATTGAGAAAACAAAGACTATTAATCTTAAGTTTGTCAAAGGATCTGAAACTCTGGATGAGATCATCAATGTACAACGTTCTCCGCTAAACAAGACAGGTCTGGGGTATAATGGAGAAACATCTCAAGCATCCACCTCAAAGAGTTATCTTGATGTAGCAAGAAGGAATGAGCAAAAGCACAATGGAGATCACCAGGTAAAGTAGGGACGAATTACATAAAGAACTAACAAAGACTACCAGGTAAACCAGAGGCAATCTGTCTTAAGGATGAACAAAAGCTACAACCAGCCACAGGTAAAATCTTCTCAATTTGCTTCAAGAATGGATGACAATAAGAATTACAATCATTTGGGCGGTAGATTTGATAACCATAGAAGTTTCTTCAATGGCCAATGTTTCTCTTGCAATACCTTTGGTCACAAAGCAGTTCAATGTGTTGCATATAAAACAATCATGACTAGAGAAGCTCAAAAATAAAGAAGTATGACTGGGATTACAAAAAGGACCTATAACAACTTTTCGGCTCTTAAAAATGAAATTGAATGTTCTATTTGTAATAACTTTGGTCATGAAGATTCTGAATGCAGGAGCAGATTTCAGCAGACAAAGGAACAAGCCTCAAGCATTAGAACATGGAGAATAAAGGAACCACAATCAGAAAGATGTGGGATAGCCTTTTATGCAGAGGGACAGGAAAATCTATGGTACATCGACAGTGGATGTTCGAAGCATATGACAGGTGATAAAGAAAAACTTGAATCATATTCTGCTTTAGAAAAGGGAAAGAAAGTTTCTTTTGGAAATGATACTCCAGCAGCTATAAAAGGAAAAGGCACAGCTCAGTTAAAAGAAAAGGTCAAAGCTGGAAATGTTTTGTATGTTGATGGCTTGAAGCATAAAATTCTGAGTGTCAGTCAGATGTGCGATCAAGGAACCGAGGTAATATTTCGATCAAATGGACGTAGCGTTCGTGATCTTGATACAGGGAAAACAGTGATCAAAGGTAGAAGAACTCCAAATAATCTATACATATTTGAAGAAGGACAACAACAATGCTATTTGAGCAAGGATGATGAACATTGGTTATGGCACCGGAGGTTGGGGCATCTAAGCTTTTCACAAATAAGGAAGGCATGCAAATATCAGGCAGTTCGTGGTCTTCCAGATATCAAAATTCCAGACAACACTATATGCAAATCATGTCAGTTTGGTAAGAAAACCATAACCAACTTCCCGGAGAAGGAAGGATCAGCCAGCAGGCCTCTTGAACTAGTCCATACAGATGTATGTGGTCCTTTCAGGACAAGGTCACCTCGAGGATAAGAATACTTGATATTATTCATTGACGATTTCTCCAGGTTTGTTTGGTTAGGACTTTTGAAGCACAAAAACGAAGCATTCGAAAAATTCAAATCCTTCAAAGCCTTGGTTGAAAATGAATCAGGTTACAAAATTAAGTGCCTCAGGTCTGACAGAGGTGGGGAGTTTACCTCAAATGAATTTTTCGATTTCTGTGAAGAAAATGGGATAAGAAGGGAATTCTCTACAGCTAGAACTCCTCAGCAAAATGGAGTGGTGGAAAGGATGAACAGAACAGACCAACAAATGGCCCGTGCTATGCTTGATGAGTCCGGAACTCCCACAACTTTCTGGGGTGAAGCTGCATATGTTGTGGTTGTTGTTATCAATAAAACAAATGTCTGAGTGAACAACACTCAAACTCCTCATGAACTCTGGTATGGTGAGACTCCTTCGGTAAAACACTTCAAAATCTTTGGGAGCAAATGCTATATTAAGAATATTGATGAGAAACTTGGCAAACTTGAACCTAGATCAGATGAAGGCATTCTTCTTGGTTATTCTCCACACAGCAAAGCATATAAGTGTTACAATAAAAGACTTGGAAGAATTGTTGACAACATTGATGTAGTGGTTGATGAAAAAGGATACATTCCTAGGCAAGTAAATCATGAAAATATCGAAGAAGATGAAGACTACCCTCAAAGACAGAATGATGAAGAAGAAGAACCTCAAGAAGCACCAGAGGAACAGATAAGGGTAGAAGAGAAGACTCCATCCAGGTACGTTCAGAAGAATCATCCAGAATCTCAGATTTTGGGGCAAAAAGAAGCAGGTGTACAAACAAGAAGAACAATTGCAGAAGCTTCAAGCTATTTGGCATTACTCTCATCCACTGAACCACAAAATGTAAAAGAGGCATGCAAAGATGAATGTTGGGTCAAAGCAATGGATGAAGAACTTGAGCAGATCGAAAAGAACAACACTTGGGAGTTGGTTCCTAGACCAAAGGATAAGAATGTTATAGGGACAAAATGGGTCTTCAAAAATAAGTTGAGTGAAAATGGGGAAGTAATTAGAAACAAGGCCAGACTTGTTTGTAAAGGGTATGCGCAGCAAGAAGGAATAGATTTTGAAGAAACTTTTGCTCCTGTTGCAAGACTTGAGGCCATCCGAATGTTCCTTGATCTCTCAAGCTTTCAAAAGTTCAAAGTATTTCAAATGGACGTGAAATCAGCCTTTCTGAATGGAGACTTAGAAGAAGAAGTATACATTGAGCAGCCATATGGTTTCATTCTTGGAAATGATCCAAATCTTGTATGCAGATTGAAAAAGGCTCTCTATGGTCTTAAACAAGCTCCAAGGGCTTGGTACTATTGTTTGGACAAATATCTTCATCAACAAGGTTTTTCAAAAGGATCAACAGATAGCAATCTTTATATAAAAATTGAAAATGACAAATTGCTAATACTTGTTGTGTATGTAGATGACATTATCTTTGGCAGCAATGAAGAATCTATGAGTCAAAGCTTTGCCTTGGTGATGCGGAAAGAATTCGAAATGTCCTTGCTTGGAGAATTGACATATTTTCTTGGTTTGCAAATCCAACAAAATGGAGGGATCTTCTTGTCTCAAACCAAGTATCTCAAGCAGATTTTGAAGAAATATGGTACGGAAGAAGCAAAACCAGTATGTACACCCATGGTCATAGGATGTAACCTCAGTGCAAATGATGAATCAGCATCAATGCATCAACCAACTTACAGATCTATGATTGGAAGTCTACTTTATTTGACAGCTACCTGACTAGACATCATGCATGCAGTGGGAATAGTTGGAAGATTTCAGGCAAATCCAGAGGAAACTCATCTTCAGGCAGTGAAGAGAATCTTCAAATATCTTCAAGGGACTCAAAACTATGGCTTATGGTATCCTAGAGATACAGATCTCACACTTCATGCTTATACAGATGCAGATTGGGCCGGAAGCGTGGATGACAGGAAGAGCACAAGTGGTGGTGCATTCTTTATGGGTTCCCGATTAGTATCTTGGTTCAGCAAGAAACAGAGTTCAATTGCTTTGTCTATAGCTGAAGCGGAATATGTGGCTGCTGCATATTGCTGCACTCAACTCCTTTGGATGATGCAGACCTTGCAAGATTTTCAAATCACTTGTACACCACCTATCTCCATCTTATGTGATAATACAAGTGCAATCAACATTTCAAAGAACCCAGTCATGCATTCAAAGACCAAGCACATACCAATCAAATATCACTTTCTTCGAGAACAAGTGCTTGAACAAAAGGTCAAGTTGGAGTATGTTCCTTCTAAGGAACAAGTTGCTGATATACTCACCAAACCATTGCCCAGGGAGACCTTTGAATACCTCAGGCAAAAGCTGGGGGTTGTTGATGCATCATCTTGTTGTTGACTCTCTTCTGATTGTTGGTTGTACACAAGGTTCATCTGGGGTATATGCGTACATTTGCTGAGTTGCGGATTGGTCAAAGATCGAATGGCACAAGTTCAGGGGGAGCATATAATGCATTGTTCTTATTATGGAGGAAGGACAGAAGGAATATGAGATGTCAGCAGATACTCAGGGGGAGTATGGGCAGCAGAATGTTTCTCTAGGAAAGAGATTATCTTGGTTTGCCCTTTGCCCTTGATGTCAAAGGGGGAGAGTGATTGGTTGTTGTTGCCATCAAGTCCAAAGGGGGAGATTGTTGGCATTATGATACATATGTTGTACTTGATGGCAACCCACTCATCTCAGATGATAAATTATAGTGCAGAAAAGTTCACGCACTTTTATGCAGAGAAAAGTTTATTTCATGTAGAGAAAAGTTCACGCACTTTTATGCAGATAAAAGTTTCTTTCATGTAGAGAAACGTTCATGCACTTTTATGTAGAGAAAAGTTTATTTCATGTAGAGAAAAGTTCACGCACTTTTATGCAGAGAAAAGTTTATTTCATGTAGAGAAAAGTTCACGCACTTTTATGCAGAGAAAAGTTTATTTCATGTAGAGAAAAGTTCACGCACTTTCATGCAGAGAAAAGTTCCTTTCATGAAGAGAAAAGTTCACGCACTTTCATGGTTGGCTCATGGTATTAGTCCGACAGTTTTTGATGCTATGGTTTTGGTCCGTGGTATTGCATCCAAAAGTGTTGATCTCACGCACTTTCATGGTTGGTTCATGGTATTAGTCCGATAGTTTTTGATCCTATGGTTTTGGTTCGTGGTATTGCATCCAAAAGTGTTGATCTCACGCACTTTCATGGTTGGTTCATGGTATTAGTCCAACAGTTTTTTTGATCCTATGGTTTTGGACCGTGGTATTGTGGAAGGCCTAAGACTATATAAGAGGAAGAAGATCATTTGGCAAAGCATCATCGAATGAATTGAATATCTAATAAGTGCTAGATCTGAAATATTTGTGATTGGGTTATGGTGCAGATCTGGATCTGAATGAAGGAGGAACCTTAGTGCATAAAGAAGAATAAGTTCTATTGGTGGGTCATAATCTTTATGCTTGAATAATAGTATCTTTGTATGATTTTGATCTGTTATATGAGGCGCATGCTTGATCTATAAATCTGACAATCTGGGTTAATTAGTGTCTGAATATTTGAAAGAAGGAATTATCCTTTATAGATCTGCACGCAGGTTTCAGGTTGTTGAAGTAGCGTATATCTTTAAATTATGATCTAGCTGCCTCTGTCTATTGCTGCAGTATTCTGGGTTCAGAATTTGGTGTGTGGTTACTGTTACTGTGTTCTGGGTACAACTGTTAGAGAAGTGTTTACTTGATTCAGTGCTAATTGGGAAAAGGAGATTGTTTGATGCAGATATACTTGATGATTGATTGATGTTCATGGATCCAGTCTGAAAATTTATGAAAGGTGGTCCTTGAAAGAAAAGAAGTAGGGGGTTGTAAATCCCTTCCAGGAGAGAGAGTTGTAGCTCTCTACAGGTTGCAGCCTGCGTACTGGTAAAGGACTGCACCAGTACAAAATCATTGTAAAAGGAGTTTCTAATTGAAAGAATATAGAGACATATTGCAGCAGGTGGTTTTCACCCACATTGGGTTTCCACCTTATATCTGGTGTTCTTTGGTGTGACTATCTGTTTTTCTTGTTCATGCTCACTATTTTATGGTACTGACATACAATAATTCAAAGTATAAATATATTGAAAAAGAATTAGATAATACTGATTCACCCCCCCTCTCAGTATTATTTCCAACACTAATCATCCTATCCCAAAGTCACCACGAGGTATCGCAGGGGAAGGTTGAACCTTTCACCTTGTACACAACACACCACCAAGGGAGGGTGAGTCGCCCTATGGTCATATGTCACTCCAGCAAGTACCCCAAGCCCCCTAGAGATCCTAGAGCTGAATGCATGCAACATGCAGGACCCTTATAAGAAGGTCTCTCAATGACTCCAAGTCATTCGGGAAAGTCACATATTTGACCTTTCCTTGGGGTTTTGAAAAAATTTCTGTGACCTATGCATCAGTCTCAATGCAATGGAGCCTCCTCACTCATCGACTTAGCATATCCCAGATAAGGTAGTATATGATTTCTATCTGCTGGATCAATCATCGAATACGAGATTCCTCAATAATCGAATCCCCCCCTGGTTGTCATAGAGGATCATGGTTGTATTCATCATATGTACAAACAGCTCACTGAAGAGCTTCCACAACCAGGTAGCTTCATGCGATATCATTCTCATAGCTATGTATTCAGTCTCGTCAGTGCTTATAGCAACTGACTTTTGCTTTGTGCTCATCCATGATATCGAAGCAGAACCCAAAGAGAACTAGCATTGAGAAGTGCTATAGTGATCCTCCACACTACTTTCCTAGTCAGCATTCGAATAATCATGCAGCTTCATATTTCCGGCAGTGTATCTCATTCCATGAGGGATTATGCCCCGAAGATATCTTAGAAGATTCTTGGCACCAATCGAGTGAGGCTCAACAAAATATGAGCTCATCATGCTAACTGCAAAACATATGTCCGGATAGAAGTTCACCAAGAACATCAAGGAAAATGAGTTTATGAAACTCAGAGGAATTTCCCAAATCAGGTCTGGCATCATCACCATATAACTTCTGAAAGTTAAGATCCTTGAGCTAGTCATAGGGTTTTAGTTTACCATTCCACATTTGGAATCCAACTCCCTCTTACTTTTGCAAGTGAGAGGGTCTACACTTGTCTGAAATAGGTCATCCTCAGAAGGTGTCGCTATGATAGGTATATCATCCACAACCTTCAAACAATGGTTTGGATTTACTTCAATCTTAGTGAATCTTAACTTCATCTAACAACTATCAATCCTCTCATATCAGACCCGAGGTGATCTACTTCAAGACATAGAGAGATTTCTTCCACCTACGCACATGAGATTCCCGATCATGAATCTCAAACCCCTTGGGTTGTTCCAAACCTGTGGACCTGCTACATGAGGGGAATGGTCCCCTTGTAAGATTTTCCCTTCGGTACATCTCAAACATGTACCTTCATGCTCCTTTTGGATTTAGGCATCCATGCCATCATCTAACTTACAGACCTCTGGTGCTATGTGTCAACTAACATGGTCCCCAATGGAATTCCTTCCAACCTTGAACTCAAAGATAAAAGCATCTTTGAAAATTCTATTTCCAAACACGTACCTTTCCATCGATGAATGCCACCCTGAAACCTTTTGACTTCCATTGTCGAAATGGACACCAAGTTCTTCTTGTGAACAGGTACATAAAAGAGATTCTTGTAAATGAATTGATTTACCCACATTCAATTGAGGGGTAACATTCCCTACACCCTTTCTAGGATAGGTGGCATCGAATCCAAGTATAATCCCATGATTGTTTCCATCTCTACAAAATTCAAGAGAGCACCCTTCTATCTGATGAGGTGCCTTGAAGCACTACAATCAATAAGCCAGATTCCCAAAGAATTTGAAGGAGAGGGCCAAGACAAGATAATTCTTCTTTATCTTATCAGAAACAACATTTGATTCTTCATACCTGGGGTTCCTTGCTTTCTCTGAAGAGTCAACTGTTTCCTTGATGACCTGCATTACCTGTCATTCCTTTGATCATTGAAGATGCCCCCAGAATGATTGTTATCATCAGCAAGTGATGTGTTCCTGCCATTCAAACACTCCTTCGCATAATGGCCGAACTTATTGCAACCAAGGAATCTGACTTTCCTTCCACCCTTAGATCCAGACTTCCCAATGAAGTGATCTTTAGGTTGGCCATCAGAAGCTTCCATTGCGCTATTCTGATAATATTCTCTACTTCGATTTCACCCTTGGTGAATTTGAAGAGGGTTGAAGAATCCACTGATCCTTTTTTCCTTTTCCAACTGTCTTCAGTGATTTCTCTTTCACTCTTGCTTGAACTTTGTCTTCACCTCGCCTCTGATACCATGTTAAGTTCAGGTATGTTCTGTGCTTAGAGAAATTTATTTCAATTTTCATAGTTAGCTCAATATCTTTTCCAGCTTAGAAATCATGTTAGAATTAAAGCAAACTGCAGATAGAACATAAACATAAATCACAGAAGACAAGCCAAGACAAGAGGACACAAGATATGGCATTAGCCAGGGACAAAACCCAATTTGGGGAAACCCTTAATCAATTCTTCTTTTATGTTCTTCAATAGTTCAACAGAGAGAGAGAGAGTACATTTACAACTGAAGTCAACACTTTGACTTATCTAGATGAGAGCATAGATCATCTCTAAGAAGATGATACATGAGATCAATTGAAGACATGTTGCTTCAACTGATTCTCCAAGGTGACTCCTTCACCTGTCATCGTGTTGCATCTCGTTATCATGCTGCACCTCACTGTGATACACCATACTACACCCATGATCACAATGTTGCATCTCATCATGCTTCATCAATCATGACAGTACCCATCACTGTACTGCATCATGTGCCATTGCTACACCATGTTTCCATACTAACCTATGTGTTTGTCGCACCTAGCTAGCTTGGTGTCCCTTGCTTGCTTTTTTTCCCAAGCATGCTTGTTGTCCCTTGCATGCTAGTTGTACTTGTTCCACTAAGTATCATGTTGCTGTCCCACTGTGTTATACTAGCTGCACTATGAACTTCCTATATCATACTGCTATACCTCACCATTGTGCTACCCCTCATTATGCTATGATACACTTCATCGTTGTACCCATCATGCTGTAGCATTCATCAACATGTTGCTGCAGTATATTTTATTTTTGCAACATCATGTTGCTTCAATGTTCATCACTATTTTCTCCATTCAAGTGATTGTACTATTATCAACACAGTCCTAACATATATTTCCTTGCTAGACAAACTTCAACATATACCATTCAACACTCTTCTCTATGTCATACAAGTTGCTTTCAGACCTTCCTTCCACCATGGCTGTGGCTAGGCCATGCTTGAATAGTCTTCTTTTATATCACCTGGAGGACTATTGTTAGGGCAGCATAGAGATTCTCCATAGGGTTGCGTATAGGGCAACGTAGGGCTCTCCATAGGGTTACGTATAGGGTGGCATAGGGCTCTCCATAGAGATATGTATAGGTCAGTGTAGGGCTCTCCATAGGGTTGTGTATAGGGCAGTGTAGGGCTCTCCATAGGGCTATGTATAGGGAAACGTAGGGATCTCCATAGAGTTATGTATAGGGCAGTGTAAGGCTCTCCATAGAGCTATGTATAGGGCAGCGTAGGGCTCTCCATAGAGCTGTGTATAGGGCATCGTAGGGCTCTCCATAGAGCTGTGTATAGGGTAGCGTAGGGCTATCCATAGGGATGCATATAGGGCAGCGTAGGGCCCTCCATAGAGATGTGTATAGGTAGGCTTCCTTCATTGCGTTAAAATCTCCTCCATGATAGCATTAGGATCTAGGGCATCCTCTAGGGCAACGTATCCTCTTTAGATCTCTCCTCCCACCAAAACCCAAAAAAAGGTGGAGAGGAAGAGATCACCAAGAGGATGTGTGTCCAAATGACTTTCAAGACACCTATATTTATACTAAAACGTTGAGCACAAGTGGGGTTTAATTGGTTGTTGGCTGACCTTGACGAATTGCCCCATAACACAAATAAATTCATATCTCCATGAATACTTATCGGAATTGGATGATCTTTATATCAATCCTATACCTCTCGATGAGAGGGATCTAAGAGAAATATTAGCTGCCATTAATAAGATGACCCACATGGATTTTGGCCCTAGTTTCCAATTTTAACACTCCCTCTCAACTAGGGAGAACTCCATCCATTGATCCATGTGTTTGACTGTACTATCTCTGCCATCAATGCGCTGCACTGTTGCGCTCTGCTCTACTAAGCTCTGCTCTACTTCCTTTAGAAAATATTTTATGTGATCCACTTTTATAAATAAGTGAAAGTCACTTTTACAATGGTACTTTATGAGCTACTCACTAAATTGTAACTTAACTAAAAGATAAAGAGACTTTAGAATTATAAGTGACTCACTTTTTATAATGGGTGAGAACACTTTTACATAAGTAACTTTAAAACATAAGTTACATGTGCTTTTTGAAAAAGTAACTCAACGAAAAGAAAGACTTGAACCCAAGACCTCTATTCTCATAAAGTAACTTTGGACCAAGTGAGCTAGTTTAAAAGGTTAGTAATTTTTGGAAAAGAGGAAGGGTTTTTTTTGTTAACAGTCGCTGAAGCTTTGGGGTGTGTTCTTAATTCAAAAATGTCTTTTTTCCTACAAAACAAAAAACCACACAACCCAACACGGACATGCAAAAAAAAACCAAACCTTATGGCTTGAAGTTAGATTTCGCCAGAAACTAAATATTGGTGTGTTGTGGGGAAAAATGCCTATGCAGGACGATCCTATCCACCTAAGGTGTGACAGTGCCTTAGCAACAAACAAGTACAGCTATTCTGGTTTCTTCATTTATGAAATGTGAAAGAAGAGAGATCAATAGACTTACCTGTGTCTTCCATTTTTCCCTCGATCCGGTCTCTCTTCTCTTTGGGAGTTCACAGCTAGTTGCCTTCTTGCTTCTCCAGCTTCAATGGGTTCCTGCAAGATCACAAGAGAACAGATACTTGCGACAAGAGAACAACTACTTGCAACAAGAGAAGAACACTACACAAAGACAGATATCCACATTCATAACTAGTTTAGGATTAGAAATAAACTAAATACACCAATGCATTCATACATCAAAATACATCAACATATAGGAGAAACCAAGATAGCTTTATTGATGAATAACAAGGTTCAGGAAGAGATACAACCCAGAGGGCTCCAATCCAGCATCTCCTTCCCAGCAAATGGAATTCCTATCTTCAACCCCTTCAAAGCATTAAGCACCCAATGATTCCAGTCTCAAACCAACAGCAATTCTTTGCAATAACAAAATTCCAGCCTCTAGATCTCATGGAGGAGAGATCCATATATAGATGTTTGGAGAGAGGATGAGTCAGCTTGAGATCTGACTAGTGTCCTCTCCCTCTGTCAGTTCTTGAGTCCACTCGGAGGTTCTTGCTTCCACTTGGAGATTTGGAACCTCTTACTCATCACCAGTCGAATTCCCTGAGGCAAGTGTCATTTTGGAAGCTTCCTAGGTTTTGACACCTTGAGAAATGAGCCTGCCACATGTCCACTCTCGTTCAGTGCAGGTAGCCAGTGTTCCACTTGACATTCAATGCAGGTAGCCAGTGTTGGCTTTGACATTCAGTGCAAACAGCTAGTGTAGCCACTGAAATGATCTTGAATTGACTTGTTTTGAGCAGTTTTTGGTGGAGAACTTCTGTGAATTGCTGTGGTTTTTTAGCCTTGTTCCTCTAGGGGTAGGAACAACATGTTTAGGGACTTTGGATCCCTTATATTATGGACATTTCATGCTCAATGCTGTAAGGCACAAAAATGTCTATAACAGTTGCCCCCTAAAGTATGAGGCTGTTTATCGGGTGAAATGCTTTATCAGGGGGATCCGAAGTTCATCCAATGCTGGGAGGAGACCTGTAATAAGATACAATACAATACATTATTTTTCATACTGCTTTCATGATCTAGCTGAGGTGGGCATTCCCATGCTCAGATTTATAAATTCATTTTTTTGTACATAGAACAAACAATCGTCTGATGGTAGACTGATAATTTTGATGAAATTATCATCCTTTGAGTAGGATGATTATCTGTTGCAATGATGTACATGTCAATGTCTTTATCTTTCCTGAATATATATCGCAGCCCTGATGGATGAAACTAGATCTGGGGTCTTCAAACTCATTCGATCTTCACTCTAAGTACAAGTCAATCCATGTGAGAAATGTTCTGAAGTCGAACATGGAAAGACATCGCTTGATTACCGGTCAATGATGAAAACCGTTAACAAGCGCGAGAGGAATCACCGATAATGATAATGACCCTCAAGGTACTGCAGTACAATTCACGTGGTGTGAATAAAGGACTTGGCATCGAACACCACGCAAAATCTTTCGGTCGAAGGTCATTGATGTATACCTGTCGCCGGAAGTGAGAAACTTGCCATTGTGGCATGCAAGCTTCAAAGTACTGAAGGGGTTGTTCCTAGATCAACTTCTTGGATAATTAGCTGATGTCGACAAGAAGCGATCCGTCAAAGGAGGGCCTTAATGAATCCCACATCAGTGACACGGAACGGAGCTAATGATTTTAATGGAGGTGAAAACGATCTGTGACATATGATTCAGGGTGGCGGTCATGAAAGGATGAAGGATAATGTATGGCAGTGGATGGGACACGGTTGACTTTTTCTGAATGACTTCTCTTGAACATGTGGCGACACTGATACGATGGATCGGTAGCATTACCCCAAATATGGATGGTATGGTGAGACCATGGATGTGACCGGTGAATGAAACAACCCAACCTGATTGTGGTACGGAGGAAAAGTGTCATGTTCAAGAGCGACTTGCTACCATCAAAGTTTTCTTTAGTTTCTCCCAATTTTCCCCAGTCATTGCTGACTAGTACCTCTTTATTTTTGTCAAGCTTGAGGAGGATAACATATGCTTGTTCTATAACCTGCCCTTCGGGCAAGCCCATCGCTATGTTTTAACGAGCCTAGCGATAGTGAAACTCGTTCTCGTCTAAAGACAAGTTTGTCGCTATTTAATCATTTTAACGAGTCTAACGACAAGGATAACTCGATCCTTTTCATTTTTAGAGAGTCTAAAAAGGTACGTAAAGTTAACTCCAAAAGTCCTTTTTCATCATCTAATCCCTTAAGTCCGAAAAAGTATAAAACAATACAGAAGGGATGAGTTTTCGATAGTTTTAACGAGCCGAATAAAACAAGCGCTCGATCTTTTTGTGCAATAATCCCTCAGGTCCAAAAAGATTAAAATCTAGAGGAGGGATAGCACTTCCGGTCGCTTTAACGAGCTGGAAGGCCAAAACTCGGCAATCTTTTCATATTTTACGAGTCAGTTGAAAAGAGCTTAAAGAAGACTCGTCTTTTGAGGAATGAGTGATAAACAGGGTTAGCAGCTGATTCCAGGTACAGGTTGGAATTTTCCAATCACGGCAGTGTCACAAGGATGGCTAGGTGAAATCACTCTTCGCAGCTGTTCCTCAAAATGGGTAAACAATCATATGGAGGTGAACGATCGGCCAATGGAAAAGTGGAGGTGACGGTGCAAACACGACCAAGGCTTTAATGGCTGATGATATTACATTCACAGTGGTTATTTACCAGGATAGTTCATTTTTTAATGAGCTTAAATGCGGGTGGGAACATTTGCTCGGTCTTATGTTTATTTTTTAACGAGCATGAACTATGTGCTAAAACTGCTCGGATCTTGCGTTTATTTTTTAACGAGCATGAACTGTGTGCTAAAACTGCTCGATGATAAGTTTGCATGCCCCCAGCATAACAACGCAAATCGAGGTGCATGCCCCCCAAGCTTCATTGCATTCAACTTGGTGGTTGGAATGAAGGTTTACCTTTGAGATTTGGAAAGGAGATTGTTTCATTTTTTAATGAGGTTGACACAGTAAAAGAACTATCCTCATGACTCCTTGTTTCATTTTTTAAGGAGGTTGACACGAGATTAGAACCGTCCTCGGTGCCCATTGTATTTACAGTATTTCTATTAGGGCGATGATCCATGCTGACAAAATGTTTAGGAATCTTCCGAATCCATTAGATATAGAAGATTTCATATTGTAGGTTTCCACTGTGGCCACTTCCGCCAGATTACTTGCAGGCGGTAGGGAAAAAGTACCCATTAAGGCAGGGTCTTTTAGGAGACCTACTCCAATATTTTGAAGCGAATGATTGCTTCCATGGATCATTGGAATGCTTCCTATAACTTGTGAACTGTCAGGGAGGAAAGTTTGTTGGTCGACGACTGTAATTCCTCCTTGAAAGGGAAATGCAATCTTCCTGAAGTAGGTCGACACAACTGCAGCCATGGCATATATCCAGGGCCTTCCTAGTAGGATGTTGTAATCGAGGTTTCCATCAATTACTTCAACATCAATTCCTACTGTTTTTCCCCCTAGTTCAACTTGCAAGTTACTTAAAATCCCGTATGGAGTGTATGATCGTCCATAAAATGCTTTTAACGTCGTTGACGATCTCGACAAGGGTGGTGAGCCTAAATTCTTCCAGTAACTCATTGACATAATACACGTAGATGCTCCCTCATCAATAATTGTTCGATGAACAGTTTTGTTGAGGGCTTTCACTTGAATAAGGAAAGCTAGTTGAGCTGGTAACTGAGGGTCATATCCTTTATGATCAAAGGCCACAAGATTGGAATCCCTTGGGCCAATCCCACCTATTGCTGATAATAAAGCTTGCTCTTGGGAGAGGCAATTTTGTGGTACCTCAAGTGTCGACATAGCGGACGGCGATTGGGCCAGGTCCTCTACTATATTATAATTCTGTGCTACTTTGGCACGAGGATTAAATGTCGATTTGTGTACTCCTCCCTTTGGCGACTTTATCATTGGTTCAGGAATGATGGGTGGCACAACTTCGGTCAAAGTTGTCATCGAACTACTAGGTTGTTCATTAGCCTTGTTGTTCGACAACTGTGGATTCCCGTAATCTTTATTCCTTGTCAAAGCATCATTTTGCTGCTTTGAGACAGACAACATAAGCACTTGGGATCGGGAAGTATTTTGATTAGCAACCAGTTTGGTTCCCGGGTTTGGAAACGGATCAGTCAATACTGCTGAGGGTTTTGAACTCTTAAATAGTTTCTTAACTTCAGCTATATGTGGACAATCTCTCGTCCAATGATCCTCATCGCATATATGACACCCCGCAGGGGGTTTCCTTTTTCTCCCTTTCTTTTTCTTCTTGCCCCCTGGTTGCTTCAGTTGTTTTCCCTTGTCGGTCGACGCGGCATTTACTTCCGAGGCAAGAAGTTCCTCATTTGCATTTTGACTGGAAATCTTACGGGCCCTTTTAGATGTAGCCTTTGTCGATTTCGTGTCTGTCGTGCCAATCACGCCATCGATGGCATGAGAGTCATTGTTTGATTTAGGAGGAGGAGGAATTGAGAATTCCAGTCTAGGGGCGTCAGGTATTTTGTCGTAGAGCGTGCCAGACTGAGTATAGACCAAATCCAGATATTGTGCACGAGTGATGACTTGCTCTTCCATTACGACTCCCCCCTTTGCCACATCTTCCATGATTGTAGGAAGTAAGGATTTGATAAACCATTCAGCTAATAGCTGATCGGGAACGTACGTTTTTACCATCCTACGACGACGTCACCACTCATGTATATGATTAGATATGTGAGTGGCCATTGTCTGTTTGAAGTTGGTTAGGAGTTCCGTTCCAGTTTCATACCTTATCGGTAATTGAAAATGGGTTAAGAAAGTCGTGGCTAAGGTACTGAAATTGTCGAACGAAGCTCTAGGCAATTCAATATACCATTTTGCCGCTGGACCCGTTAACGTCCTCTGAAAAAGGTGAAGCCTTATCGAATCATCGTTTAGGGTGTTTGATGAACACCATAGATGAAATGTCATCACGTGATTCGATGGATCTTCACCTGGATTTCCATTAAATTTAGGAATATCTGATGGAAGTTTATGCGGAATCGCTGGCCACCAAGGGGCATAAGCAATTGGATCATTCGTCAGCCAGTTTAGATCTAGTAATTCTAGAGTTGCTACAAAGGGAAACTGTTGATTCAGGTTAGGCGAAGCATACCCAGGATAAGATGGAATCGCCTGAGCAGTGGGTCTTTGCATACCAGCATAATGCTGGAAACTTTGACAAGGTTGATGGGCATAACCACTATAATATGGTTGCCCATTACTTACAAAGACTTGTTGCTCAGGTCCTTGATATGATTGCTGGAATGGCGGTTGTTGAGATTGAACCAGCCCTGGTTGTTGGACCATTTGCTGTTGTCCAATACTGGATGATTGACCAAGATGAGGAGTCATAGTACTTGTTTGAGGCTGAGTCGCTCCAGATAAGGAGTCACTAACCTGAGGTTGTGATTGAGTCGTTGAGACAAGAGGTTGTTGTATTGCAACCTGAGAAACTTGGGGTTGACATACAACAGGTAGCGCCTGTACTTGCGACACAATCACCATACAAGGTATAGTGGGAATATTCGACACAGGGTGGACTGGTTTCATTGAATATGCAACCCTTGGTTGCTGAGGCAATATTGGTACCCAACCGCTGGATGTAATTCCAGTTTGACCTGAACTTTGTTGTAAACTCCCATATGGTTGTTCTCCGGGAGGGAACAATGAAAAGGCATACTGCCCTCCATATGGTGACAATCCAGTACTTAAAGGGCAGATTGGCCTTTGAAGACACATTGGATCAATTTGTTGAGTTTCAACATAAGAAATACCAGATGATAATCCGGATGAAGAAATAGGAACTAACCATGTCGTCGAAGCAGTCCCTGATGGGACTCTGGCTTGTTGTTGATAACTCGCCGGGACAGATGGTATACCATCGAACATCGTTGGGGTAGTAGTAGGAGGCTCTGCCGCTGCTGTGTCGGATGACACAGTCCTGGATATCGACGGTTGTTCAGACATATCTAGTCTATCCATAAGATTTTCTAGTGATTCTACAAGAACTTACGATGCAAAGAGACTAACTTCGAAGATCAACAAGGGAATGGTGATGATTATTCCGTTAAAAATTTTTTTAATGACGCTTTAGACACAACTTGCTTTTTCAATTTTAAAGAGTCGAGAAAAAGCTAAAGATGACTCTAGTCTCCTTCGATATTTTAACAAGCCCGAAGTGACAAATGCTCGGATGGACTTTTTCCGTTATAGAGTCTGAAAAAGGCCAAAAGGAAATGGTCTGGAGTTCTAGGCAGAGGGTGTGCCAAACTTTTCGCAAAACCGCAGAATACTTTTTAGGGTACGGGCGGTCGATCTTCCTGAATGCTGTGTTCAGTGCATTGCGATCAGTAGGGCGGCCGACACGGCTTCCTAAGGATAAAGGTTTTATGCCTATAGGGGTCTCCCAATATATACGTGACGGTACGTGGGAGCACAATCCGTACTGGCGCTATCGTCCCTCAGGAGGAATCACCCACCATCCACGAGATCGACAGTCACCAGGCTTTACGACACCGGAACACGTCTCTAGCCTAGACCTCTATGTTGTGCGTTATGTTGCAAAGCATTGTTAAGTTCATTCAATTTATTTTAAGTTGATCTTTTTAGAAGTTTTCCTTTCAAGGTTCACCACGAGATGTATGATACAATTCCTAAATGCAGTCTAAAGATGACAAGCAAGCTTTATATCTTTTCAACTTTGAAAATCCTAGCTACTAAGGGAAAAGAAAGACACCATCTTTTCTCAAAGAGCAATCAGCACACTCTAATGCACTTTTCCTAAATCAATCATGCAAACTATCAAGATGCAAATGCACAATGCAGGTGTTTGTTTTCCGCTTTCTTAGTATTGATGCCTACGAAGAAAGCTTTTTGTACAACTTTGAATTTGCTTTTAAATGACAAATACAAACAAGTTTACTTTTTCCAAATCAGAAAGGGTAGAAGAGATTACAACACTTAACGGTTTTCGAAATGAATACTTGTTTAGACACTTAAAAGAGACAAACTCAAACCAATAAGCAAGAGTAAATGTATAATCAACTGCAAACAGCCAATGAACTCTCTTCTAAGATCACAATCAACAAATCTGAATCAAGGGCTACAGGATGACTATTTCACTCATGCAACGGAAAACTGTAAATGATGCCACAAACACATAAAAACACTCACAGTCTTTTTGTACAAAAGGAGGCGGAATCTAAGCAAAGAAAAGGAGTTATCAGACTGGTACCTATGCTGGTTACAGGTTGCAAAAATCAGAGATCAAAACAAGGCAAAACAGAGCAGAGAACCCCAGCGGCACAAGGCCAAACTGGTTCAGCGCAACCTCAACACAGGGGTTTTGACATTCAGCGCAGGTAGCCTTCACGGGACCTGCGTTGAAATGCAGAACCTCTTCACAGCTGTCGCGCTGAAGGAGAAACGAGAGTTTCTCACTGGGTTCTGGGTCATAGATTGCTATTTAATCTACTATTTCAGGCCAAATAAAAGCAACAAGCAAGGTGCAATCAAAGGGATGCTTTGAGAGGCTACTAAGATCTATCAAAAAGGATCATCAAATCATTTTTGAGTCCATTGTTCAGATCATAGACAAGTCCAGTGATTGGATCAAAGCAGCAACTGTCTACTTTGCATCTGGGAAAGATGCAGTTCGATTGTTGTTGTCAAGTCTATGAAACAAACAATGATAGAAACACAAATAAAATGACTAAACAGATCTCCCCAGCGTTGTCGCCAATTTGTTGTGGGGAAAAATGCCTATGCAGGACGATCCTATCCACCTAAGGTGTGATAGTGCCTTAGCAACAAATGAGTACAGCTATTCGGGTTTCTTCCTTTATGAAATGTGAAAGAAGAGAGATCAATAGACTTACCGGTGTCTTCCGTTTGTCCCTCAATATGGTCTCTCTTCTCTTTGGGAGTTCACAGCTACTTGCCTTCTTGTTTCTCCATCTTCAACGGGTTCCTGCAAGATCACAAGAGAACAGCTACTTGCGACAAGAGAACAACTACTTGCGACAAGAGAAGAACACTACACAAAGACAGATATCCACATTCATAACTAGTTTAGGATTAGAAATAAACTAAATACACCAATTCATTCATACATCAAAATACATCAACATATAGGAGAAACCAAGATAGCTTTATTGATGAATAACAAGGCTCAGGAAGAGATACAACCCAGAGGGCTCCAATCCAGCATCTCCTTCCCAGCAAATAGAATTCCTATCTTCAACCCCTTCAAAGCATTAAGCACCCAATGATTCCAGTCTCAAACCAACAACAATTCTTTGCAATAACAAAATTCCAGCCTCTAGATCTCATGGAGGAGAGATCCATATATAGATGTTTGGAGAGAGGATGAGTCAGCTTGAGATCTGACTAGTATCCTCTCCCTCTGTCAGTTCTTGAGTCCACTCGGAGGTTCTTGCTTCACTTGGAGATTTGGAACCTCTTACTAATCACCAGTCGAATTCCCTGAGGCAAGTGTCATTTTGGAAGCTTCCTAGGTTTTGACACCTTGAGAAATGAGCTTGTCACATGTCCACTCTCGTTCAACGCAGGTAGCCAGTGTTCCACTTGACATTCAACGCAGGTAGCCAGTGTTGGCTTTGACATTCAACGCAAACAGCTAGTGTAGCCACTGAAATGATCCTGAATTGACTTGTTTTGAGCAGTTTTTGGTGGAGAACTTCTGTGAATTGCTGTGGTTTGTTAGCCTTGTTCCTCTAGGGGTAGGAACAACATGTTTAGGGACTTTGGATCCCTTAGATTATGGACATTTCATGCTCAATGCTATAAGGCACAAAAATGTCTATAACATGGTGAAACTAAATATTTTCCTCAATGTTACTGATTTTCCGAGATCACAGTAAGGCACAGTAGAAAAGAGCATACACATGAGAAAAATACTTCCTTTCTGTTTTTTATTTTCCCAGATTGTAAAGAGTTGCGAGGCAAAGAACATACGCAAAATTAAAAGGTATAGATCCGGTAATAAAAAGCGGAGAGCTAAATAAACCGAAATAAACAGAGAGATAAATAACTAAAACTGCAAATAATGACTGTATAGCTCTAGATCTTAAAAATGACATAGCTAGGGCTACTGGAAACCTTTTCGCATGAAATGAAAGGGGTTCCTCACTGGAACAGATGCTCCTAACACAATAGAGCAGTCCTCTCGGCTCGAAAGAAGTCAGAAACAATAGATCTAAGAAACGACAGTCGGATGCAGTTCTACTAGCTTCAGATTTGGATCACTAATGAATGTGGCCCTCAAATAGCTCTGATACCATGTACGAATTTATAGGTAAGTTCCTCAGATAGAACACCAAAGGACACCAGTCACAAACAAATGATAGATCAATACACTGGTATTATTGACGTGGTTAAAACCATCAAAGAGGGAAATAGTCAATGGCCTGAGCCAACGTGGCCACTTCAGGCAATTTATTAATAAAAGAAAGAAAAGTTACATAAGCTTCTCTCATGAATGGTCACCCTACAAATGACCCTCCATGCTCTTTAAATAGAGATCATGGACCAATCGGGTGTCAAGTCATAGATCGAGTGTCGGTAATACCAAGGAGAGAATCAACTGTAGGATCACTCCATGTTTAGAACATATCATGACCATCAGACTGTAAGTTAAAAAAGTACATAGTAAAGAAACACACTTTTCCTAACTCTGCACTAGACCAAGTTATACTTAACTGTTTCCTATGTGTTGGAATATCCTAACATGTGTTCTATGTATGAATTTCATATGTATGGCATGCATTCGATTGAGTGAACTATAATTCTCTTGCATCAAGTATACAACCCTATATTTTTAATTCTGAATAGTTAATTAGTCAATTGATGTTCTTGATCTTGTATGCTAGGTTGCATAAGTTAAACAAAATTGGAATGTCTATCAGAGCATTTTTAATCAACTTACTATAAATGTGGATTTTGTTTTGGAACCATTTCCCTTCTATTGGATATATGAATCAAGAGTGATTCATGCCCTTGTTTATCACCACATTGGTGAAGCATTGTGAAGGTTATGGTTTTGGCCATATGAAATGTTACATTATGAATTGGGGATAAATACCTCTCCTCTCTCATAATTCTCACTTATTGCAATTCGAGATCTATAAGTTCATGGCCTTTAAACCTAATAGACCAAGATCCAAATCTTTAGTGCTCGACCTTCGAGTGGGTATTGGTATGAATCTGGTTGACGACATCCAAATAGAACTTGAGTTCAAAAAATTTCAAGGGTTAGTCTATTTGGTGCTCGACCTTTGGGACTTCAGAGGAATCAAATATTTAAAAAATAGTTGTGGCTAATCATACCTCAGTCTAATATGGCATGGAATAGAGTAGCTCCCGCCAGAATTTGAACATCCTGGCCTTTAGAACATGGTAGAGAGGCATGCAAAGATGGCAGTGGAAGACCCTGATGCCAAAATGTGTCAGGAGTGGGCTAGTGGTTCATGAATCCCTAAAGCATTAACACAAAGATGAATGGGGGGATGGTTCACTATTGGAACTCTCTCTAGTGACTAGACCCTCTAGTTCCCACAAAGATTCAAGTGAAGCTTACTAACAGTAGACTAGGTATGATGTGACGTGTGTCTCATGGACACACTAAGTTCATGGACCTTTGGGGCACCAGGATAATGTGAAGTTAAGAACGAGAGTAGCCATGAGACCCGAGGTCGATATGGTGCATGACTTGGGCTCCAAGTCAAGCGGTGGATCTCAGCCTTTCGCTAGACCCCACGTTAACAATTCAATGCTCAAGAGCACCTGGTCCATGACCTCATGGATTATTTGTGAAAACGAGGATGATGACTTGTCTATGGCACATAGTTCATGTGGAGGTCACGTGGGTTCACATGGCGACCCAATGTTGACTTGTCACTTTTGAAATGAAATTTTTTTTGCATAGGTGTAACTTTCAATCCAAGACTTTGATTGAGGTGAAATTTATATCAACAGAAATATTTCAATAAGCTAGGTATGATGGTGATATCATACTTTTATTCCATAAAATTCAAAAAAATAACTTTAATTCATAACCCCATATTTATGGAAGATTATGGAGGTTAGGCGAAGTTGGAAAGTAACAGCTTCCACAGCCTAAGATATTCCAAAGGGGTGGGAGGGAGTGTTAAAAAGTGGTATTAGAGCCCAATTTCAACACTTGGATAGAATGGATCTTGAAGATTAAGGTTTACAACCTTGATACAGAGTGATCGGAGCTAAGGTCCAATAGTGGACCTCAAGAAACCCACATAAATAATTTAGAATGACATTTTAGCCATTGCATGTGTACAATTTCTTTAGATTTATAGTTGATATGAGTACTACCCTTACAAGTATGCTTCCATGTATGTTCTTTTTACTAACTTGAAGATTAATTTAGGGAATAACTTCAGTATGCAGAAAAACCAAGGTAGTGAATAGTTATGCCAGATCTAATTAACAATTATGTGTGTGTAACGACACATAAGACAGTGCAATCTCTAGTGAAAAATACAAGAATGAGTAGTAGGATGGTGCAATACAACATAGATAGATCCCAACATAATTAGGAAGAAGAGTCAATTTGGAAAAGGTCGAAGAAAATTCCCCTGAGTGGATGGACACACTCAAGCGTTTGAAGGTTCAATGAAGAAGTTGCAAAGTAGACAATGAGAGGATTGTTGGAGAATAAGAGAAGAAAGTAGAGTTGAATTTTATGATTATGTAGCTTGTCTATCAAACTTAGAAAGGCTTTAAAAACATGATTTTGGTGCCAAATACCTCGTAAAATAAAAATCCAATAAAACCCCATCTGAGATAGCGAAGCATGTATTTGAAGCTAATAAAGTAGAAGGAAACAAGTCAATAAAAGGAAAAAGCAAAGAGGAGAAACTCCACTCAATAGTTCAAAACCAGATTCAAGCAACCATAACTAGTTGTTTGGTGTTGCAACTAAAAGATATTATTGAAAAAGGAGTGAGAACAACCTAAGGCTCAAGGAGTTTAAGAAGGAAAAACCCCCCACTTTTGACAAAGAATATAAGAAATTTGAAAAGGTAGAACCTTGACTATTGGGGATGAAGAAATATTTCAAAGTACATGACTACTCTGAAAAAATGAAGGCTAGGGTAGCCATTTTCAACTTAAAAGGAAAAGTTGATGTATGGTGGGAGGATTTTAAGATGTCAAGAGCATTAGAGAGGAGTAGTTGTCACGGAAAAAGTTTGATAAATATTTATGGGAGAAGTGCATGTCAGAAAGGTACTATGACAACAAGATTAAGGAATTCCATGAGTATAAGCTGGGAAACTTACTACTGATGAATAAAAAAATAGAATTTTGGAACTACTAAGGTATATGATGTATATCAAGGATGAAAAAGTAAATATTCAGAGGTGCCTCAACGAGTTACCACAAGCATACAAAGATAGGATTGAGTTTGATGAACGCAAAACATTATAAGACATTATATAGAAAGCTAAGTAATACTATGATCAATCTAAGCATAAGGCTAAGACCTAGATTTATTGTGATCCAGATTTATGAAGGAAAAAAATGAAATACAAATTTAAACAAAGAAACAAAGATATAAGAAAACAAACTTCAATTAACAAATAACAATTGTTGAAATTTTTTTATATGTACGAAGGAAATAAATTAGCTTGGATAATGGTAGCATATCTCTTAGAAGATATGTGAGGGATACATGCCTTCCAAATGGAGTTACAATGAGGCACTCAGGCATTTTTATATTAATGAAACAATGAAAAAGCCTAAACATCCAAAAACATAGCCCTAGGAGATGAAGCACCAAAAGCTTGTGGGCCCCACTGGTGTTAGTTGTGTAGGTTTTAACCACGTACAAAAATTACCTGCATACGAATTCTAAGAACAGAAAATAAAAAATTCGAGAGCATAACACATAAAACACATAGACACAGAGATTTTTCCTTGGATCCCAAAACCGGGACTACTAGATTGATTTTTCATTATGTTCCTTTCAATGTTACAATACATATTTATACATGTTGAAGCATCCAATACCATCGAACGAAAACCATCATGTCCAAAACCATGGACCAAAAACATCACATCCAAAACCATGCACAAAACCAGAGGTAGGCCCGCCCAACCTAATATAGGGTCCAAAAAAAACTTCCTCGGGGCACTACCCCAGACCCCGTAGAGGGGGGCTAACTGCCCCCCACAAACCCCTGTTACCCCCCCGCCGCATAGTCGACACAATGAAGGGGGGGCTCCAGCCCCCCTCTAACAACCTGGTTAACTAGGTAGGCCAGTTGTGGAAAGAATATAACACAACCCAATATTCTCCCACTTGTTGTTTTCTTTCCACACGGGGCCACAAGAGAGCTTAGTCATTTATCCAGCCCTGAAACACCCATTGTTTCTCTACACCAAGAGAACTTCTTAGAGCTCACAGATTCTTTCAATGCATCTGTAGTATTCTTCAAAGTGTCCACCTTTACCAGCAACACCTTTTTGTCTTCTATTGTATCCCTCACAAAGTGATACTGAACGTCAATGTGCTTTGTCTTTGAATGATAAGTAGGGTTCTTTGCCAAGAAAATTACACTTTGGTTGTCACAATCTATTCTTATAGCTCCCTGTACTAACCCCATACTTGAACACAATCTCTACAACCAAACTAATTCATTGCTTGCATGAGTGGCTACCATATATTTTGCCTCTGTAGTTGATAGTGCCACTACAAATTGTTTCTTACTCATCCAACTGACTGCACCTCCAAATAGGTTAAATAAATACCCACTTGTAGATCTCATCTGACCCAGATCTCCAACTGAGTCTGCATCAACAAAGCCATAGATATCCAAAACTTTGTCCAATCCTGGTCTTCCTTGGTAGCACAAACCATAATCACTAGTACCACGCAAATGCCTGAAAATCCGCTTCACTACTGTCCAATGACTCTTTCCTGGTTTTGACATAAACCTGCTCAATACTCCCACTGCATGTCCAATGTCTAGTCTAGTACAGACCATCACATACATCAGGCTACCGACTGCACTTGCATATGGAACAAGGGACATGTCCTCTTCCTCTTCTTGTGTCTTGGGACATTGTTCAGTAGATAAATTTACACCTACAGGAATAGGAACCTTCATTGGTTTACTATCCTACATATTAAATCTCTGCAGTATTGTCTCGACATAGTTCCTCTAATTTAACCAAAGCTTCCACTTTGCCCGATCTCTTTTAATTTCCATGCCCAAAATATAGTTTGCAATACCAAGATCTTTCATGTCGAATTTGGAGGACAATTGGGTCTTCAAATCCTCGATAATTTCTTTGTCATTTCCAACCAGCAACATATCATCCACATACAAGACCACATAAATAACATGGTCACCAATTAATTTAAAATACACACAGTGATCTGGTTTGCTTCTGGTGAAGCCAATCCCTGTATAAATGTATCAAATTTTTGATACCACCTCCTTGGTGACTCTTTTAACCCATACAAAGACTTCTTTAACTTGCATACCAGTTCTTTCTTACCCTTCACCGCAAAGCCTTTAGGTTGCTTCATGTAGATCTCTTCTTCCAAATCCTCATGAAGAAATGTTGTCTTCACATCCATCTTTTCTACCCCAAAATCAAAAGCAGCAACAACAGATAAAATTAATATAATAGAAGCTACCTTGGCAACAGGAGAAAAAATGTCACCAAAAACAATTCTCGACACCTGGGAATAACCTTTTGCTACCAACTGAGATTGGTATTTCTCCACCTTTCCTTATGCATTTGTCTTCTTCTTGAACACCCATTTGTTTCCAATGGGTTTACTTCCAGCCCGCAACTCCGCAATATCCCAAGGCTCATTTTTGTGCAAAGGTGCCATTTCATCAACCATAGCCTCTTTCCAGAGTTTTCCATCCTTTGAATATACTGCATCCTTCATAGTTATAGGATCATCATCAGTAATAGATAAAGAAAAATTTGAACGGAAAGAAGATGGACTATACCTTTCAGGCTACCTTCTTTCTCGAACTGATCTTCTCACACCCGGAGTTCGTGGCTCTTCATCTTCTGATTCCTCTTCTGTTGTAGAGTCTGATTCTTCCTCCTTAAGCTCAAACTCTATCTTCTCAAGTTCCTTTGATGGGACTTCATGTTTAATAACATATTTCACATCTCTAAACACCACATCTCGACTATACACAACATTTCTTGTTATTGGGTTCCAAAGCTTATAACTCTTTAAACCATCCTTATACCCGATAAATATGCACTTTTCTGATTTACTATCCAACTTGGTTCTTTTCTCCTTTGGAACATGTACATATGCATCACATCCAAATACCATCAGATGTGAAAGAGAGGGTTTCTTACCAGTCCATACCTCTTGTGGAGTCATATCCTTCAATGCAGATGAAGGTGATTTGTTGACCAGGTAACATGTTGTCTCCACTGCCTCTGCCCAAAATTCCTACCCTAACTCGGCACCACTGAGCATGCTTCTTGCCCTTTCCATCAATGTCATGTTCATTCTTTCTGCAACTCCATTTTCTCAGGTGTATATGGAGTAGTCTTTTGTCATGCTATACCACACTTCTTACAGAATTCTTCAAATTCCTTATTGTAAAACTCTGCACTATTATCTATCCTCAACACCTTTATCTTCTTCTTTGTCTGGTTTTCCACCATAGCCTTAAATTCTTTAAACCTATCAAAGACTTTAGATTTCTTCTTAAGGAAATATATCCATGTATTCCTGGAGAAGTCATCTATAAATGATACATAGTACACAGACTTCCCAGTGATGGAACCTTCAAAGGTCCAAACACATCACTGTGCACAAGCTGTAATATCTATTTCGTCCTCTTACCATTAGAAGGGAAACTCACTCGATTCTACTTCCCATATACACAATTTTCACAGAAATAAAAAACCAAAGAGATATTACTCATACCTTCTACCATACCTTTACCATGAAGTATTTGAAGGCCCTTCTCTCCAATATGTCCAAGCTTTTGATGCCATAGCATGGTCTTCTCTCCAGAGACCACTAGATTTTCTGCTCCGCTTTCACGAACCATAGAACTATTGCACCCATCAACAATAGTGTTGCCTTGCAGGTTGTACAAATTTCCAATCCAAACTCCACGCATCAATAACAGTGCTCCCTGAACCATCTTGCAGGTATCCTTCTTGAACACTATTTTTACACCTGCAACATCCAGCTAACTTACATAAATCAGATTTCTTGCCAATTCAGGAATATGCAGAGCACCCAGATGTGTTATAACCCTTCCACCTTGCAACTTCAACTTTACTTTTCTGTGAAAAATGATTCTATCATTCCTATCATCCCCTAGGAAGACATCACCACCATCGTATTTCTCATACTCGTAGAACCATTCTCTATGGGGAGTGAAGTGAAAGGATGCACCTAAGTCAATCAACCATGCCTCATGATCTACATGTGTACTTGAATAAGCCAAGTACACATCCTCTCCTTCATCTGAGGTGGTTTTCGCCTCTGCAAAAGGAGCATCATCAGATCCATTTCCTTTGTCATGAGCTTTAGATTTACAGTCCCTTTTGTAGTGCCCTTCTTTTTTAATTTCCAACAAACCACCTTTACAGGTTTTCCTAGAGATTTAGATCTCCCTCTAGATTTAGATCTCCCACTCAATGACTTATTTTTGTTTCTATTCTGGGACGGTCCTTGTACAAACATGGCATCACCATTCTGGCTCTCCATATTTTTCCTTTTCATCTCCTCCGTTAGCAAGGATGAGACTATTTCATCAAAATACAAGGCAGTTGCATTGCTACCTATTGCAATAATCAAACTATCCCATGAATCTGGTAGAGAACACAATAAACTGATGCACTTATCTTCATCTAAAATTTTGATATCAACAAATAATAACTGACTTACCACAGTATTAAATACATTCAGATGCTCTATCACCGAGTCTCCATATTTCATCCTCAGGTTATACAAATTTTTCAATAGGAATAGTTTATTCACCAGAGACTTAGATTGGTCCAAAGTCCCTAACTTGTCCCACAAAGCCTTTTCCATAGCTTCCCCTGATACATTCAACGATATTGAATCTGAGTCACACAATCATATTGTGCTATTTTCCTTCCGATCCAACTTCTTCCATTCTTCTTCGAACACTATCGTAGGTTTCATACCTAGATCTACCGTGATCCACTGATCTTTATCCACCAACAGATCCTCCATATTGAGTTTCCATAACTCAAAACTCTGACCATTAAATTTCTCTATCTCTATCTTTCCATTGCTCACCATATTTTTTCGCCACTAGAATCGATCACATAGATCTCCCGCTGAACAAGATTTACCACAAACCCGAATGAAACCCCTTAGTAAAAAAAGCATCCCCTTGAAGCCAAAACAGCTCTGATACCAAATGTAGTTTTTAACCCTGTACAAATTCTAAAAATAGAAAATAAACAATGCGAGAGCATAACACATAAAACACATATACATAGATTTTCCCCTAGATCCCAAAACTGGGACTTCCAGATTGATTTTTCATTATGTTCCTTTCAGTGTTACAATACATATTTATACATGCCGAAGCATCCAATACCATGGATCGAAAACCATCATGTCTAAAACCATGGATCGAAAACCATCACGTCCAAAACCATGTGCAAAATTTTCACAAAAAACATAGGTAGGTCCGTCCAACCTAATATAGGGTCCAAAAAAAATTTCCCAGGGGCGCTGCCCCAGACCTCGTAGAGGGAGACTAACCACCCTCCTCAAAACCCTTGTAACCCCCCCGCTACACATTCGACGCAAAAAAGGGGGGGCTCCAAACCCCCCTCTAACCCCTCAGTTAAGTAGGTGGGCTAGTCATGGAAAGAACATAACACAACCCAACAAGTTGGAACATCAACTTCATGGGGTTGTAACTTTGGCATACAATCTTTGTTTTTCACACACAATATCACATTAGAAATTTATATCGAAAGACAACAAATTTTGACTAAGTGTAGGACCTCAAAATGGCTCTGAAAGTTCAGGACTCGAGAAACTACCAAAAATAGAAGTGGTTGAAATAGGAAACTGTGCTGGAAATTAGGAAACTAAAAGAAAAAAACGTTTTGAGTCCAAGTGGAATAGGTAGGTGGCCACCAATATCCTCCTAGATCATTCCTTCCACCTTGGGAGGTAATGGTCCTCATTGCATTAAGTGCCTCCATGAGATGGGGAAACTTCGGTTAAATTTAGTCCTTGGAGAGCTACTTGCTTTGGTGTAGGAGCTAGCCAGATTTAACAACCTGATATAGATGGATCCTCTGTTGGTGAGTGTCTTTAACTTGTGTGCCCATGATCTGATTACTTTTTTCTTGTTTGATGCAATCTCGATTGAGATCTATTGGTGTCAGCCTCTCAACAATGCCTGATGCATCTAATAATGGTGGGAAGTATGGCTGAAGGTGGTCCAAGTTGAATATAGGGTGCAGACCAAGTAATGGAGGGATAGTTAGCTTGAAATAATTGCTACCCATAGCCTTAGTGATGCGTTAAGGCCAATATTGAAGTGGTCGAAGCTTGCGATGGGATTTGGAAAGGAATTCCTTCAGTAGATTGTTATAGACATTTTTGTGCCATACAACTATAAGCATGAAATGTCCATAAACCAAGGGATCCTAAGTCCATAAAAGTGTTGTTCCAGCTCCTAAAGAAACAAGGTCAACAAATTACAGCTTCTCCCAGAATTTCTTCACCAGAAACTGCTCAAAACTAGTCAAATCAAGATCATTTCAGATGCTCCACTAGCTAGCTGCGTTGCAAAGCACCCAAATACACTGGCTAGGTGCATTGCAACGCACTTGAATGCACTACCAGGGTGCGTTGAGCGGGAAATGACAAGTGGCAGAGTCATTCCGCGAGGTGGAGAGACAATGGAAGCTTCCAGAATCTTCTCCAATGACACTTGCCTCACTGAATTCGACAAGTGATGAGTAAGAGGCTTTCAGTCTCCAAGTGGAAGCAAGAACTGACAGAGAGAAGCCACTAATCAGTTCATGAGCTGACTCATCCTCTTTGCATACATCTATATATGGATCCCTCACCAAGAGATCCAGGGGCTGGAATTTTGTACATTGCAGAGAATTGTTGTTGGTTTTGTGATAAGATATTAGAGTATTGGGTGATTTATGCTTTGTTAGAGGTGAAGAAGGGATTCTATGCTGGGAGGTTGATGCTGGATCAGGAATCATCGGTTGTAACTCCTCCTGGATCTTCTTGTTTTGTCAATAAAACTACTTGAGTTTCTCCTACATGCTTGTATATCACTGATGTTTGTTATATTTGTATGTTTAGCTTAAATATGATCCTAAGCTTT
The DNA here is from genome assembly GCA_031772625.1 of Pinus tabuliformis. Lineage (NCBI taxonomy): Eukaryota > Viridiplantae > Streptophyta > Pinopsida > Pinales > Pinaceae > Pinus > Pinus tabuliformis. Next base: position 1,396,066,442 of record CM062817.1, on the reverse strand, counting down.
TTATGAACATAAATCCATGTCTTTGTGTAGTTTCTTTCTTCTGTGAACTTGTAGGAACTTGGTGACGCTGGGCAAGTAAGGGAGCAGGTAGCTGGAAGCTGTCAAAGAGAAGAGAGATCGGATCAAAGGACTAGCGCAAGACACAGGTTGGTTCATCCTATTCATCTTCATTTATAGTTCATAAAGGAGAATACAAGAGTAGTTTTCCCCATTTGTTTCTGAGGTCTCTATCACAACCCGGTGGGATAGGGTCGTTCTAAATAGACACTTTTCCTGAAAACAAAATGGCGACTCAACTAGGGAGCGTGTCTAGTTAGTTTGTTTGTGTTTCTATTGTTGTTCATCTCATAAACTTAGGAGTAGCGAATCGAACTGCATTTGACATTTACAAATGCAAAGTAGACAGCTGCTACTCTAGTCCATTCACTGGATCTGTTTATGATCTGAAAAGCTGATTCACAAATGATCTGATCACCCTTTGTGATAGCTCTTAAAACTCTTGTAAATCAACCCTCTGATTGTGCATTACTGATTGTTTCTACCCGGCCAAAAACCATAGATTAAACTGCAAACCGTGACCGAGAACCCGGAGAGAATTCTCGTTTTTGCTCTAGCGCAGGCTCTGTGAAGAGACTCTGCATTTCAGCACAGTTCCCGAGAGGGCTACCTGCGTTGCAATTCAGTTTCTCTGTGTAGCAGGTGCGTTGATCAGCTTAGCCCTGTCTAGCTGAGGTTCTTTGCTCACTTTTTCCAGTTTTGCCTCTGATTTTTGCAGCCTGTGATCAGTGTGTGTGTGTTTGTTGAAAAACCCCTTTTCTTTGCCTTAATTCCGCCTCAATTGTATAAAAGAAGCTGTTTTTGTTTTTGTGTGTTTGTTACGTCATTTACAGTTTCCCATTGCAAAAGTAAACTAGTCATACTGTCGTCCTTGGATTTAGATCTGTTGTAAGTGTCGATTTTGATCTTAGGAGAAAGTTTATTTGCTGTTGACAGTCGATTACGCTTTTACTTTTGCCTTTGGTTTGAATTTGTGAATTTCTAGTGTCGAAACAAGTGTTTATTTCTAAATCATAAAGTGTCGTAATCGTCTCTACCTTTTGATTTCGAAAAGAAGCTTGTTTGTGTTTTTCACTTGAAATCGAATTCAAATTTGTACAACAACTTTCTTTTTAGGCATCAATATTAAGAAAGTGAAAAACAAATACATGCACATGTGCATTTGCATATTGACACTCTGTTTGGTTTGATTTAGGAAAAGTGCATTTACAGTGTGCTCTTTGCTCTTTGAGAAAAGATTGTGTCTTTCTTTTCCCCTTGTAGCTAGGATTTTCATTGCTGAAAAGAGATAAAAGCTTGCTTATCATCTTTAGATTGCATTTTCAGAATTACATCTACATCTCGTGGTGAATCCAAAAGGAAAACTTCATAAGAAAGATCAACCTAAAATAAATTCAATGAACTTAACAACGTTTTGTAACTTAACGCACAACATTTAGAGGTCTAGGCTAGAGACGTGTTCTGGCGTCGTAAAGCCTGGTAACTGTTGTCCTCACTGATGGTTGGGTGATTCCTCCACTTTGAGGCAATAAGTGCCAGTACGGATTTGTGCTCCCACATATCGTCGATTATATATTGGGAGACCCCTATAGGCATAAAACCTTTATCCATAGGAAACCATGTCGGTCGCCCTACTGATTGTAATGCACTGAACACAGCATTCGGGAAGATTGACTGCCATACCCTAAAAAGTATTCTGCAGTTTTGCGATTGGTTTGGTACTCCCTCTACCTAGATCTCCAGAGTAGTCCATCTGAGCACTTGTCACTTCAGGCTCATTAAAAATCGAAGGAGACTAGAGTCATCTTTTGTTTTTTCTCGACTCTTTAAAACTGAAAAAACAAAGTTGTGTCAAAGCGTGTTAAAATTTATTTTAAACGGAATATTCATCCCCTTTTTCCTACATTGATCTTTGGGTTGAGAAAATGGAGCCTACCAACCAAGGAATTCCCCTTGGTGGAAATCCTAGTCCCTTCTCCTCTTGGGGAGATGTTGGTGCGCCCCATATGGCCACATTGTCGCTTCCAGGACTGACAATTGGCTTGCGAGTATGGCTCTTCTCAACCAATGTCGTTCAGAACACCACTATTCCTGAACAATCGAATCAGCAATTAGACGAGTCCAGAGTTACCCACCAGCCTTCTACTTCCTCTAATTCTTCCTCTCCTCCTTCCTCTTCGCTTGACGGGACTGGTAAAGCTAAAAGCCAAGTTCCTAAGGAGAAGAAGGAAAATAAGAAGAAAGAGAAAAAGAAGAAGGAGCCAAAGGCGAATGGGGGAAAACAAGTGTCGTCTAACGAAAATCCACACACAGCACCGACCAGGCCTAAATCGCCATGTGTCATTTGCAAAGGAGACCACTTTCACAGAGATTGTCCTTGCATCCCCCGGATACTAAAGGACTAGTCTCCTCGTTTGCACAATCCGGTGTCATCAACCTCTGGTGATCATGTTGAAAGCACAACGTCAACTAGTGAAAGTGAAACCCCAGGACAAAAAGGGAAAGCTAGATTTCCCTGTAAACTGTGTGAAGGCAACCATGCCCTCCACCGTTGTCCCTTCTTAGACGAAGCTAAAAGAGTTTTGGATGATCGTCCGGTTTCACCGTTACGACTTCCTCCTGGATATAAAAAACTCTTGCCGAGTCCATCACTAGTTGAGAATCCAACTGGCCCGCTCAAGTGGTCGGCTGAAGCGTCTATCATTGAAGATAAACCAACTGAATCCATACCAGACGAAAGTCAAAAGGTCGAGGCGGCAGTTGACCCGGTCCTGCCTTCAGAGTTTTTATCTTCGAATGATACAGTCACTGAAGAGAACAAGGATGACACCGTCCAAATTCTCTTCATCGACACAGACTCCGACGAACATGGGGGCAATCTACCCATTCCTTTACCGCAGGAAGGAAGATCGTCAGAGCCATACCCGGTCGTCTACTCGGTCCCACCTCCAAGCAACTTAGTTGTATCTTTCGACTGGAATCGACTAGGCAGACCCCGTTTGTCAGCAAGCATACCATTCTGAATTATCGTTCAAATATATAGAATGGTCATGGCTGGTACCATCATAGATGAGGGGGCTTCTGTGAGTATCCTTTCCTCTATTGCTTGGAAAGCGCTTGGTTCACCATCGCTGTCGCCTGAGATGAGAAATTTGACAGGCTTTGATAAAGGAACCAGTCGACCTTTAGGGATCCTTCCTGATGTGCCCATCACATTGAGAGGGAAGACAGTTCGCATGAACGTCATGGTCGTTCAAGGACCCTTGGATTATAACCTACTCCTTGGACGAGACTATATTTATTGCATGGGAGCCATCATCTCCTCACTCTTTAGAGTAATGTGTTTTCCGCACGAAGGAAGAGTGGTCAAGCTCGTGGACCAACTTTCATTTCCCGGATCACGCATAGCAAATAGTCATATACCGTCTCTAAATGGTCTCTTCACGCAAGAAATGTCTCAAGTCCCAGTCCGTCCTCCCGATGAGCGCGAGTAATTCGGAGGGATATGACTGAATCCCTGGGGGCATGCGTCCTGGTCTGCTTCGGCAGGAAAAATTCGGGTATAGGGTAGGTTTCCGCGGGAGAATATGACTAGTCTGTACCCCGTCCGTCGGTGGAAGAGGGGTTATTATAGAATAAGATTCTCTTGTCAAAGTTATGTGAGTTGACAGACGGAGTCACTCACCTTTGTTTATCTCGATAGACATTGCCGAAGAAGTGTTTTGTTTGCACCGCGAATAGAGCAATCTTTGGGTGACCTGTAAGAGGTAGGCCTCTCCTGATAGAACGAAAGTTTTGTCTGCAAATTGGGGGGTAACCTTTGAAACCATATTTTATACCTGGGGGCATGCAAACCTTTTAGAGTGCAAGCGAAGGGCGACTATTTATTTTTTAAATTTTTAGGTCCTCCCTTTAAACCCGTAGGCTAACCCTTTAAACTCGTAGGATTAGTCGTCATCTAACTTGCATAAAGAAAGGATGTGGGGCAAAAATCTAAAAGTTGCCGTTTTTATATGAGACGTTCTTATCATATGACTGGATTATCGAGAAGTTTTAGCACATAGTTCAAGCTCGTTAAAAAATAAACATAAGACCGAGAAAGTGTTTCAATCCACGTTTAAGCTCGTTAAAAAATCAACTATCCTCCGGTAAATAACCACCGTGAATGTAACATTAGCAGCCATTAAAGCCTTCGTCGTGTTTGCACTGTCACCTCCACTTTTCATTGGCCGATCATTCACCTCCATTTGATTGTTTACCCATTTTGAGGAACAGCTGCGAAGAGTGATTTCACTAGCCATCCTTGTGACACTGCCGTGATTGGAGAATTCCAAACCTTACCTGGAATCAGCTGCTACCCATTTTATCACTCGTTCCTCAAAAGACGAGTCTTCTTTAAGCTCTTTTCATCTGACTCGTAAAATATGAAAAGATTGCCGAGTTTTGGCCTTCCAGCTCGTTAAAGCGACCGGAAGTGCTATCCCTCCTCTAGATTTTAATCTTTTTGGACCTGAGGGATTATTGCACAAAAAGATCGAGCGCTTGTTTTATTCGGCTCGTTAAAATTATCGAAAATTCATCCCTTTTGTATTTTTTTATACTTTTTCGGACTTAAGGGATTAGATGACGAAAAAGGAATTCCGGAGTTATCTTTACGTACCTTTTCAGACTCTCTAAAAATGAAAAGGACCGAGTTATCTTTGTCGATAGACTCGTTAAAAATATTAATAGAGACAAACTTGTCTTTAGACGAGAACGAGTTTCACTATCGCTAGGCTCGTTAAAACATAGCAATGGGTTTTCCCGAAGGGAAAATTATAGAACAAGCATATGTTATCCTCCTCAAGCTTGACAAAAATAAAGAGGTACTGGTCAGCAATGACTGGGGAAAAATTGGGAAGAAAACTCAAAGAAACTTTATTGGTAGCAAGTCGCTCTTGAACATGACACTTCCACTCCATGCCAGAGTCGGGTTGGGTTCTTTCATTCACCAGTCACATCACCATGGTCTCGCCATACCATCCACATTTGGGGTAAATGCTACCAATCCATCACATAAGTGTCGCCGACATGTTCAAGAGAAGTCATCCAGAGAAGTCACCCGTGTCCCATCCACTACCATACATAATACTTCATTCCTTCATGACCGCCATCCTGAACCATATATCACCAGATCGTTTTCACCTCCATCAAAATCATTTGCTCCGTTCCGTGTCATTGTTGTGGGATTCATTAAGGCCCTCCTTTGACGGATCGCTTCTTGTCGACATCAGCTCATTATCCAAGAAGTTGATCTAGGAACACCCCATTCAGTACTTTGAAGCTTGCATGCCTCAATGGCAGGTTTCTCACTTCCGGCGACAGGTATACATCAATGACCTTCGACCGAAAGATTTTGTGTGGTGTTCGACGCCAAGTCCTTTATTCACACCACGTGAATTGTACTGCAGTACCTTGAGTGTCATTATCATTATCGGTGATTCCTCTCGCGCTTGTTAACAGTTTACATCATTGACTGGTAATCAAGCGATGTCTTTCCATGTTCGACTTCAAAACATTTCTCACATGGATCGACTTGTACTTCGAGTGAAGATCGGATGAGATTGAAGACCCGGATCTAGTTTCATCCATTCGGGCTGCGATATATATTCAGGAAAAATAAAGACATTGAAATGTACAGCATTGCAGCACAGATAATCATCCTACCAAAAGGATGATGACTTCATCAGAATCATCAGTCTACCATCAGATGATTGTCTGTCCTATGTACATGAAAATGAATTTATAAAGCTGAGCATGGGAATGCCCGCCTCAGCTAGATCATGAAAACAGTATGAAAATAATGTATTGTATTGTATCTTATTACAGGTCTCCTCCCCAGCATTAGAAGAACTTCGGATCCTCCTAATAAAGCATTTAACCCGATAAATGGCCTCATACTTTAGGGGGAAACTGTTATAGAAATTTTTGTGCCTTACAGCTATAAGCATGAAATGTCCATAAACCAAGGGATCCTAAGTCCATAAAAGTGTTGTTCCAGCTCCTAAAGAAACAAGGTCAACAAATTACAGCTTCTCCCAGAAGTTCTTCACCAGAAATTGCTCAAAACTAGTCAAATCAAGATCATTTCAGATGCTCCACTAGCTAGCTGCGTTGCAAAGCACCCAAATACACTGGCTAGGTGCATTGTAACGCACTTGAATGCACTACGAGGGTGCGTTGAGCGGGAAATGACAAGTGGCAGAGTCATTCCGCGAGGTGGAGAGACAATGGAAGCTTCCAGAATCTTCTCCAATGACACTTGCCTCACTGAATTCGACCAGTGATGAGTAAGAGGCTTTCAGTCTCCAAGTGGAAGCAAGAACTGGCAGAGAGAAGCCACTAATCAATTCATGAGCTGACTCATCCTCTTTACATACATCTATATATGGATCCCTCACCAAGAGATCCAGGGGCTGGAATTTTGTACATTGCAGAGAATTGCTGTTGGTTTTGTGATAAGATATCAGAGTATTGGGTGATTTATGCTTTGTTAGAGGTGAAGAAGGGATTCTATGCTGGGAGGTTGATGCTGGATCAGGAATCATTGGTTGTAACTCCTCCTAGATCTTCTTGTTTTATCAATAAAACTACTTAAGTTTCTCCTACATGCTTGTATATCACTGATGTTTGTTATATTTGTATGTTTAGCTTAAATCTGATCCTAAGCTTTTTATGAACATAAATCCATGTCTTTGTGTAGTTTCTTTCTTCTGTGAACTTGCAGGAACTTGGTGACGCTAGGCAAGTAAGGGAGCAGGTAGCTGGAAGCTGTCAAAGAGAAGAGAGATCGGATCAAAGGACTAGCGCAAGACACAGGTTGGTTCATCCTATTCATCTTCGTTTATAGTTCATAAAGGAGAATACAAGAGTAGTTTTCCCCGTTTTTTTCTGAGGTCTCTGTCACAACCCGGTGGGATAGGGTCGTTCTGAATAGACACTTTTCCCGAAAACATAGATGCAATTGCACCTTATCGCCCACTTGAAACTTATGTCACACTCGATGATGATCATGATGTTGTTTATACTTTCCATTAGCTTATCCAGGATATCATGAACTTACTGGTGGATGTGTTCGATGCATTTAATAAAACTACTGACTTTCTTAACTTTAGACTGTACATGTGTAGATTCTTCTTGTGTAGTCACAAGAGGCATGCCAACATCAATCTGGAACAATGGATGAAATCCTAGGACCACTTGAAAGAATTTGTGGTCAGTTGAGCTACGGAGAGCTCTATTATAGCTTTGTTTCACGTAGGGAAGACTCTCATCCCATGTATGTGGATACTTGGAGTTGTGCTTGCATATTATGTGCACTATCATCTTGTTTATGACATTTGTCTAGTCATACATCTCAGGGTGGAATGTCGTCGACTTGGTGAGCTTGCTGTCCAACAATGGTCGGAGGCTTGACTGGAATGGGCTAAGAAACTTGTTGTTTTGATCTAATATAATGGTCAGCAGGATCCCAAAATTCACCCACATTCATTCGAAGAAGAGTTTGACAATGTCTTTTGTTGTGATATTCTTCTTGCAAGCAGCCAACATAGTCTTCTTAGAAAATATATCAATAAATAGAAACACATAATCATTACCATTCTTGGTAGGAGGAAGGCTAGACATATAATCCATGGAGATGGATTCCCAAGGCTAGCAAGTGTTGGACATTGGATAAACCAACGCTCCCCGTGTGTTTCATGACATGGACCAACTGCCTCTATTGGATCCTTATCTTTGGAGATGCGACCTTTCACTAACACTTACAAGTTTTGGTCTAACGATAATCGTGATTCCCAGCAAGTGGTATCAAAGCCAGGTTACGAGTTCGATACACACTCGGCTCGTGTTGGGGGGAGATTGTTGGACATTGGATAAACCAATGCTTCTCATGTGTTTCGTGACATGGAATAAACGCCTCTTGTGGATGCTTATCTCTTGCGATGTGATCATTGACTAATTCCTATAGGTTTTGGTCTAATGACAATCGTGATTCCCAACAGCAAGGACTGGGCAGAGGAGTGTACAGGCCTTAATTCTTACTAGTTGACTTCGTTATGGCACAAGTAGCTCAATATCTGATATATTTTCCAACATCCTATCAAAGTTTTAGTCAATAAAATTACTTTTGCAGTACTGACACTATTTTTTCCAGACCCGAATATCCTACTACCAAAATATAGTGTGCCTCCCAAATTAGCTTCGCACACTCGATCGAGGGAACACATAGGTGTCTCAGGTAGCATAAAAACATGTCCTAGAGGTGTAATTTTGGTTCATTCTTTCCATCCATCACCATCTATTATGTTTCAGTGAAATATGGGTTATTTCTATATAGTTGTAGCCATCCAAAAGTCTCATTCTCATCAGAGTTGAAAATAGTTCTCAGTGCCATAAACAGGGGCTAACTGAGGCAATTTTCAATGTTAATTGTATTTCCCTTCCTATATTTAATGTTTAAATGAGATTGTTGTAGATATGTGGACCATTTCAAATGGTGATTGTTCTTCAATTTCCCTTTTGTCTATATAAACTAAAGAGGTCATTGATCAGTGTGGATGATCATATCCTTCCCGAGAATGTAATGTTTCCATTGTTTCCAAGCCTACAAGATGGAATACATCTCATTATCATAGTTGGGGTATTTTTGAATCATATTAGAGAGTCTCACTATAATATTCCATTGAATTCCCTTACAGGGTGAGAACTGCACCAATAACATAGTCAAAGACATCTGCCTCAATTTAAAATGGTTGTTTTAGTTATGGAAATGCGAGTACTGGTGTAGAGCAAAGGTGGTCTTCAACTCAATGAATGCCTTCTGGTGGGGCTTAGACCAGAAAAAATTTCTTTCAGTCCACCCTTGGTAACTTAACTCGAAGGCCAGGTTATATGAGAGAATCCCAAAACGAACCTTTGATAGAAATTGGAAAGGCCCAGAAATCTATGAAGCTCTATTAGAGTTGTTAGGGCTGGCCATTCCCGAATGACTTGGATCTTAGCCAGATCCACATGCATTCCCTTCACATCAATGATGTATCCCAAATATTGGACCTGGTTCATGCCAAATGAAAATTTCTCCAAGTTTGCACATAATTTGTGCTACCATAGGGTTTGACAGACTGACCGAATATGTTGCAGGTACTCTTGCTAACTCTTTTTGATGATGAGTATGTCGTCAAGATATACAACCACGAAAGATTTGGTTAAAGGCCACAATATGTCATCCATCAACCTCATAAAATTTGCAAGGGAATTTGTTAATTTGAAGGGCATGACCAACCACTCAAAGAGGCCCTCCTTAGATTTGAAGGCGGTCTTCAATACATATGTGGGTTCTATTGGAACTTGGTGATATCCAAACTTCAAATCAACCTTGTTGAAGTAGTTTTCCCCTTGAGTTAGTCAAGAAGGCCATCAATGAATGGGATTGGGTACATGTTCCTGATAGTGATTTTATTCAGTGTCTAATAATCATTATAGAGTCTTCAGTTCCTATCCTTCTTCTATATGATTACAGTTGGGCTCCCACAAGGTGAGGAACTTGGTCGAATGTGCCCTTTTTGTGGAAAATCCTGGATATGCCACTTGATTTCCTCATTTTCCGTAAGATATCATTGGTATATTGACCGATTGGATAGAGGTGCTCCAGGAGTCAAATTGATCAAATGCTTGACTTGACAGTGCAAAGGTACCCTTATGGGTGAGGAGAATATGTCCCTATACTCTTCCATGAACTTATCAACTTGCTTCTATGGCATAGAGTAACCCTTTATAGGGGTCATGGATGTGGCCACTATATTCCCCTTAATTTGATAGTGAATAAGAATGAAAATAAATTTCTTAGTATTAAAGATGATCTTACTGCATTTCTTAACAGAGATAAAAAAAATGGCGGTGTGCAGGGCTACCTCTTGTATCCTATATAGTTTTTTGCACAAAGTAATAATAATAGTGTGAGGTATGGACTCATACATGGTATGAAGCTTCCATAAGTATGGTTGGCCTAATAAAATATCACAAAATTCAAGAGCAGCAACATCACATAGTAACTTGTCCATGAAGGGCTTGATGTTGTCAAGAAGGCGACACTACTAGCTGATGTGGAGATCTCATCCTTGGTGGAGACATGCAATGGTGTATGGTTGTGGGTGTGGTGTGGTGGACTGGACCAACTTCTTAATGACCTATGATGAGATAAGGTTCTTTTAGCTCCCAATGTAGACAATGAACTGTAGGAGAGAACCCTTCACCCACATCTATGAGTGGAAGAGATACCCCCCCTCCTCTTAATATTTGGGCTCAATCTTCTAGACCTTGGTGGTGGCAATGGTGGCACTATACTTTGCATCAATAATCTACTTCCCCTTGGCATTCCCCTTGTCAGGTTTTGGTTCAATTTCATAACATGCATTTGAATTTCAATCTTTTAACTCTCCCACCAGTGATTTCTTGGTTTGACACTCATTTGTTTTGTGGGTAGGGATCTTGTGGAACTCACACCATTTTCCTATGTCCTTCTCCATCTTCGTGGTTTTATTCTTTTCTTGTGGCTTCAATGGGTTTTCCTGAGTCACTCCACCTTGGCTTTGTCCTTTGTTCTATGGTTTGAAGGTGTCTTTTACTTGTTTTGGATTCAGATATCTAAAGTCTCGCTTCTTCGATTTAAATGTTTGCTTGATCTTGACAACATATCGGTATGTTGTGCTGAGCGAGGAGATGTTTAGGAACTCCATTTCTACATGGATGTATTTGTGTAGAAAACCATGATGCTTGAGTACAATATTCCACTCAGAGTCCTTGATACCCAACTTCGTGCTTAAGATATTAAAAATATGTGTGAACTCTGGCATGTATTGGTCCTTTTCTTGCCATAGTATTGTCCATTATATGTACTTATCCTTGTAGATCCAACCAGGGTAATATTGCTCCTTGATGGAATCTCAAAAATAATTCCAAGAGGGTGTGGTTGAAATTAGTGAGGGTTCCTCCTCATCCCTCTGCTCATAGTAAGTTTCCCACCAATCCTTGTCATGGGGGCCATCTTTGAGGAGTGGAAAAGTAATATTTCCCCTATCAGAAAATTATGGAGTGAAAAATCTCCCCCCAAAAAATTTGAACATTTATCTAGAGCATCTATGTCTATCTGCCCTTCAAACATATGAATGTAAAATTTAACTTGTACTTTAAATGGGACAGGACCTTTGAAGTGATTACTAGATGAGGATTCTTTGCCCATTGATATTTTTGATATTTGTAGCTTGGGAGGTACTCCGAACCGTAGGCTTGAGGGTTGTGGAGGAGTTGGCCTAGAAGTGTAGCTTGTCGGTGTGGAACCCAAGCATGTGGGCTTTGCACCGAAGCTTGTGGATGCAAATCCATGAAGATTACTGGACATGTGATGGATGGAGATGATATAGGACGTTGAGACAAATCCAATGCAATGAAAATCATCGAATTTTGAGTTGTCTATGAGGAGATATTAATTTTTGAAGTTAATGTGTGGGTTTGGTCAAGGTTGGCTAGGATTTTAGAGACCTCATTGGTGAGCACCAATATTGCAGCAATGATGCTGCAACTCCTAGGCTGCCTACTTTACTCTTATCAAACTGGTAGTTCATAACAAACTTGAAAGCGACCGTGTTGTATGCACAAGTACTAGTTCTTACTGCAGGTTGTCACTTGGTCAGCTGGTGCAAGATCACTCGGAGCTCAAGCCAAATTCTATGGATTCCAGTAGAAGCTCTATACGTGATGAAAGAAAGGAAAGCTTAGTCTACAGAGGCTACTCTAATTGCAGAAAGGAGAAATACTGAAATGTAAAGCAAACCTAGTAAATCCTAATTAACCAACTAATCCTACTTTTGTAGAAAGCATTATGAAAACCATGAAATGAATGCCATTACCTACTCAAGGAAGTAAACAACAACTAATTAAGCTATTTCTAGAAGAAATTGAGAAAAAACCATCTTTTTGGATTTTTATGTATTTTTATGTGAATTTGACATGCATGTAATTTATTGTGTGTGAAGGTGGAAGCGAATAGGTGGTGTTGGAGGGAAATTTTGTACTTGAGGGGATGTATGATGGTGTGGATGGGTCCTAGGAGGTCTCGGGTGGCCTTCTAGAGGCTTCTCCCACATTCGACCTTCAAAAGAAAGCCTACAGGAAAATCTACAGGAGGATGCAGGGGATCTACAGGAGGTCTATAGGAGGTCTACAAGAGGATGTTGAGAGTAGTTTTGAAGGTTTTGAGGGTGTGAGAGTGGGTGGAAAAGGTATATGAAGGTTGGGATGAGGTGTTAAGGAACCTAGGGTCCATCAAGAATCACTAGGAGAGAGAAGGATGATTGGGTTCACTCAAGGAGGGAGGAAGAAGTTCTATGGAAAAAGGTAGAAAACTAAGGCAGATTTAAGGTGAACTTTGGGCGACCTGTAGGGTATGGATCAGGGAGAGAATGTGATGGCTGATAGGCTAACTTGCTGTGAGAAGAGATTTGCTACAAAATAACTAACAGTCAAGCAATAAGATCAAAACAAGCAATGAAATGAGTGCATCTAGAAAAACATAATTTTGCATCAAGCTAGTCTAAACTATGATCTATGGAAGTGAATGCTGAGAAATGCTTCAAGAAAAGAAAGCATGGAAGAAGACTTATTGTAAATATAGAAGTGAGCATGGTGGTAGAGATCTAAAGAAAGGCATTAAACTTCTAACAGACTACAAACACTAGAAGTCCTATGAAGAAGGAAAATCTGTGTTTTTGGGGCAGCAAGAGCATCTTTGCCTCAATTCATAGTCCCAAAGGGAGGAAGAGAGGCAAAGGCACTATTGCTAGCCTTTTGAATCTTCTTTCTATCACTGCTTAACCTGCTATAGAAATCACAAATGAAAGCAAACTGCTAAACCATAAAAAATAACCTATTCTTAACTAAGAAATAAATTCATCTACCAGCAACTAATCCATAAAGTGAAACAAAGCATATAAATACAAACAAAGAGGCGCTTGGCTACTTGGATTGGGCCCTAACCCAAGAGCTTCAAACCTCTGAGGTAACTCAGTGCTAGCTCAAAAAGGATCTCACCTTTATTATCAAAACAGTAATAAGATTAAATGAAACTGTCACTAAAAAATAAGCTCGAAGTTGAGCAAAGTTTACATAAGCAAAAGTACAACAAAAATCTGACAAAAATTTGACCCTAGTGAAGCCCTAGGCCTATCTACTTATACAATTGAAGCTCCCAATAGATTCCTCAAAATAAAGGAGGCTTGGCTCCCAAAACTTTAAGATAAACATCAGTTATCCTCCACTTGCTCGGCTGCCTCCTAGTGCATTGATTTGGTTGTTTGTACTCCGAGATGCATGAAGGGGAATTCCAAGTGGGGAGTAATAGGTGAGGGGGATTCCCTCCTATAAATCCTCTCCTTTTTCCACTTCAAGTTATTGCTACCAATTATCCATTGAATCTTTGACTTTGTCTTCAAAATTCAACAAAAATCTGCATTAAACACATATTAGACCACATGGCATCATAACTAACTCAACTCACTCCATAAGCATAAATATAATAAAAAAACATGCAATAAGCTAAGAGAATGGTTGATTTAGCTATGTTAGGAGGAAAAATGAGCCCATATAATTACCCATTTATGGGGCTCATCATCACCCCCTACTGAAGGTGTTGCTCATCCTCTAAGCAACTTAGTCCATCTCCTCATCTTTTATGGCCCTGGTGGCCTCTCTAGCATCCCAAGCTTCTGATGTTGTTTCCTCTTCCTTGTCATAGAAGCCTGCTTTTCTGTCTATCTCTTCCCACTACCTCTACTCTTCTTCTTCTGTTCTTCCTTCTAGCATGCCTAACAACAGTGGTGGACTCAGTTTGAGGCCAATCCAATTGACTTGCAGCCTCTGCATTGAGTGCTTGTACATTGGCACTCTCTTTAGTGCTTCCTTCATCCTCATTGGGGAATGATATTCCCTGATCTTTAGACTGTGTGGTAAGGTGTTCCATCTCCTCATACATGCATGCACACAATCATCCCCAAGTAACCTTTCCATGTCCTCAAAATGTGCAATGGTCTGTGCTTGATCACTTATATATCTAGGGGCAATTTGAGGATTATTGGCAAGCAGCTGGTGTGTGCTGATGAGAGCCATGGGATCTGATGGCTCAGCTCTAATCATTAATGGCTCATTCTACTCTCTTATCATCAACCTTTTTACTTCTGTTGCCCTTAACTCTTCATGGTTCCTCCATGAAGCCATGGCCATTAGTTGTAGGTCCCATAGCCTAGCATTGGGGTCCCACACATTCATGTCTATGAGGGCCATATTATGCAGGTAGAATTCTGCCATTTTTTCCTTATCTTCTGTTGTGCTTTGGTCACACAGGTCCATAAACTATCTGTAATCTTGAAAAGGCATTGTGCCTATTTGTGCCAAAGTCTTGATTTGAAATTGTAACCATTGGTCCTTGAGGTATAAGCCATAGGATTTTTTTGGTGTTCTACATTGCAGTGCCTCCATGGATAAGCTGGCCATGCATGCTAGCTGGGTCTCTTTCTCCTTTAGCTGGCTCCTTAGCAATTCATTTTCAGTTTAAAGTTGGCTTCTTGCAATTGCTTCCCTATGTCTAACAACACTTAACTCTCTGCCCATTTCTCTAAGTTTAATTTCCATATGGCCAACATCTTCAACTCCTTTGGATTTGGTTATTTTCACCCACCGATGTGTTCTTATTCTTTCCTTTTCTAATTCAACGAATAGTGGCATTGCAAATGTTTGTGGAATTATCCTACCTCCTTCAAGAAGATGGTAATAGGAGGCAAGGTTGGGCTGGGGATCAAGTTCTTGTGGCTCCGTAGCTTTCTCCTTCCCCTTTGGCTGTTCTTCTATTCTTTTCTCAAGCTGTTGGGTGTCCTGTAGCTTTGATAGTGTCTCCTGTAGAACTATCTGTGCCTCCTGTAGGACTGTTTTTGGGTCCTGTAGTTACACTTTCTCCTTCCAGGTGGAAGATATAAGAGTCCCTCTTTCATATGTGATAGGGGTTTTAGAGGGAAATTCTTCCCCTTTGACAGAGGTTGAATCTTCAATTGTAATTGGCGTTATTGAAGATAGTTGGGGCTTTCCTATTTTGATCCTTGTGCTTTTCTGTTAGAAATAATACTGAGAGGGGGGGGGGTGAATCAACATTATTAAATCAATATAGCTTTTTCATTTCCATATTAAGATTCATATACGCTACTTCAGTTAAGGCAAACCACGTATATGCGTAACTGTGTGTAATGCAAAAAGCGTATATCCAGTAAACTTATGATTTAGTTAGTTGATCCTTAATGAGTGCATCAGAACATTATTAACCATATGAACAGTAAACAGGAGCAGTAAAATAGAACAGATCATCACACACAATAAGCACACATGGACACCATGATGTAAGGTGGAAACCCAATGTGGGTGAAAGCCACCTGCTGCAAGTCGTCCCAATCTTCTTTTTAATAAGAAAATAAAAATTCTTTTTACAATAATTTTGTACTTGTGCAGTCTTATACCAGTACACAGGCTTCTACCTGCAGAAGGCTACAACCTTCTCTCATTCTCCAGACTCTCCTGGAAGGGAGCTACAACCCCCTTAGCTCTTGTACTAGCCGATCCATTTACTAGTACATAGGTGCTGGTCTAGTGAATGCTCCAACCTTCACTCGTTTTCCAACTGCTACTGGAAGGGAGCTACCACCCCCTTAGCTCTTGCACTAGCTGATGTACTAGTACGTAGGTGCCGACCTACAGAAGGCTACAACCTTCTCTTTCTTCCTCCAGGTACCACGTTTCATAAATTTTTAGACTGGATACTCCTAAAGCGCAACACCATAATCTAAAGGCCACGTTTCATCCAATTTTCATTCTGGACCCATCAACGACATTGAAGCACAAAATCAATCACCACTGCAAAACACCCATCAACTACACTTGCATCATCAATCTCTGAATCACCCAATACTGAAACACTCAAACCTTGTCAACAACACAATCACCAGAACACAGAATAGACAACATAACTCTGCAACAATAATGAGATCCAACTGCAACTTCAAATATCATGTTTCATAATGTATATGCTACTGTGATGAATCAAACCAGCATACATACGCAATTTCACCAAAGCCAACCCGCATACAGATCTGCAAAATATTTACTCATAGCTTTGCAGTTGTTCTAGACATCAGTCTTACCCAGATCATAACATTCATACAATAAAACATGCGTCAATAATTCAGATCTAGTCTATCCATAATCAAACCATATAATGATAAAACATTCCAAGCCTTAAGATCTCAATCCATCATTCATCATCTTTCACATGGGTGCATCCTTGGTTCAGATCAATCACAACATCACAAACCCGTAACCAGCATACTAGATCTCACACTTCATCAGAAATTCATCCCTTCTCAAAATTGCCTTTGCCTAATGATCTTCTTCTCCTTTTATAGTCTTAGGCCTTACTCAATACCATGGTGCAAAACCATTTAGAACCAATACTAGGGACCCAATACCTGGGTTCAACACTTCGGATGCAATACCAAGGACCAAAACCATAGGTCTAAATACTACGGACCCAAAAATAAGCTTTCCCACATGTACGCGCTTTTCTATGCATGAAAGTGTGTGCATATGCATACGCGACTTTTGATCAGCAATCCCGCGTGTATACGCACCTTTGTATATAGTGAACCTGCATGTATAACCTGCATGTATACCCTACTTGGTATATAGCGAACCTGCTTATATACGCGACTTGGTACATAGTGAACCTGTGTATAACCTACATATGTACGCGACTTGGTATATAGTGAACCTGCGTATATACTCTTCTTTCTTCAGTCTTTGTAGTTTGATCATCAATTCTTTGCTACTGACCCGCTGCACTATAATCTATCATATTTCCATCAAGGACGACACTTGTATCATAATGCCAACAATCTCCCCCTTTGGACTTGATGGCAAAGCTAACTTGTCATACTGAGAACTGTCATCTGATTCCTTTGAGTTGTCCTGCATCCCATGTATTCTGTCACATCTGATATCTCTTATGTAGATTCATCTAGATATATATAAGTGAGTTGTTCTTCTACGAGTGGGTTGCCATCAAGTACAATACATGCATCATAATGTCAACAATCTCCCCCTTTGGACTTGATGGCAACAACACCAAATCACTCTCCCCCTTTGACATCAAGGGCAAAGGGCGGACCAAGATATTCTCTTTCCTTGATAAACATTCTGTTGTCCATACTCCCCCTGAGTACCTACTAAAATCTCTGAATGAGCTCCCCCTTTGTATATGCCAAGGTGTACCAATCTGTCCATGCTCCCTCTGAGTACATGTTGAAATCTCTGCTCTGCTAAAGTGTGCCGTTCATGCTCCCCCTGACTGTAAGCAAGGTCTGCAAAAAGATGTTCTACAAGAAGAACATGACTCTATCATAAATGACTTTCCTGTCACCAAGGACTCATACATACATCCATCTCCCAACCCAGTGGGGATATACCAATATTGACTCATCCACCCAACCAAGTGGGGATATGCCAGATACCAAATGTTTATACATCATGCATAGAGGGGGTACAAATTACATCATATGACCAAAAGGGATTCATCAAATGACTACAATAGATAGAGACAAACTATTACATAATGAGTCTTGATATGACCTTTACATGATATTTATAACAAAGACCAAACATCTAAATAAGATCATGATAGTCATCAGCAACTATCATACACAATGTATGATCTGCTCCACAATCATCTGACAACAACATCTAGACCAGCAGCAAGGTATGTCTGCATCAACTCATCCTTTTGAACAGAATTCTGCATATGACATACAGAATCATTCACATTATATCATATGTGAAAAACAACATAGCCAGCTCATTAACATCAAGATCTGCATGATCCAAGTATCATCACATGGGAACATTTACATCAATCAACATATGTAAGTATCAACCTATCATCATATAGGTAAGAACTTATCATCATCATGTCTCCAACAATGCAACTTTGAGTAAACATTCATGTATCCAGCACTATGTATCTTGAGCTCAATATCATTTGTCAAGACTTCTTGATATCATCAACAACAACAATCCTCATCCACATGAGCGCCAAGAACTATAGGAATCCTGCATCATAATTGTATTATATGATCTTTATGCATATGACAAAAGTAGCATATGAGTGACTCATCATCAAGTGTATTCAAGCTTTGTACTTCTCCTTATCCTTATGAATATCACCATGTAAGCACCATATATGCATCCATAAATCTGATAAGAAAACCAACTATGTAAACCCAAGAATCATATGAGATTTTGTCATGGAAAACTCATAACCATATCATAGCCAGATGTATTGTTTAGCCATATAAGCATCATCACTAAGGACTACTAACCATACTACCAACACTGTATTATCAAAAGCATATGCTCCCCATGAACCTGTGCCATCTTGCTTACTGTCAGATCTGATCATGCATATATTAGCAAGAAGTATCATCATCCACAAGTTAAGATCAAATCATTCCTAAACATCTTACAAGTATCAAGACATTTCCACACAACATCAACAGATTGTAACCATTATGAAACAGAGCAAATAATGGATTGAATCATATCAGACCCCTTTTCCTAAGCCTGTCCCACTGTTTTTCCTCAAACTAACATATACGCAACTATGCAGTAACCAACTTGGGTATATACGAGACTTCCCTTTATGAAAATTGCGTATGAGATTTAGGACACTGAAGTTTTGGATTTTCAGGTCCCTCTGAGTCTGTTATGTCTGTATATTGTGCTGTGCCACATCTTTCTAACTGTACTTCCTTCTTCTTCCATATCTTCGAGTGTGATGATGTTTTCTCCTTTTGGTATGGTGCCTGTACTTTGTTCCTACATTCCTTTGTTGTATGTCCAAGCTTGTTACATGCATAACATCTTACATGTTTCATATACCTTCTATAGCAATCAACAACTCTGTGACCAAACATATTGCAAGCAAAGCAATATCCCTTAAAGTACTTGGAACGTGATGATCTTTTTGAGTGATAGTCTTGAACCATTCTTCTTCTGCATCTGGCTGCAACATGTCCAATATTATGACATACATGAAATTCAACATTATTCATTTGAGGAATTGACCGACTATTATTTCCATAGTTAGGAATAAAATATTTTCTTTGAAGAATTTATTTCCTTGGTTGTTGATGGGATTGACCTCTCATCTCCTTGTTGAGCATTTCAGATTTTACATTAGAGTTCCTTGTCTTACTTTGTGAACTAGATTCTCCTTCAACAGATTCATGAAAACCAAGACCCATTTTGATAGCAGGAGACCTTTGACTACTAAGAATATCATCCAAGATCTTAGTACTATCTTGAAATCGTAAGAGCTTATCCTTTTCTTCTAAGTTATCTTTAAGAATATTTACCTCAACCTGATGTTGCTCCTCCTTTTCATGATACTGCTTCTTCATGTTTTCTTAAGCTTTTCTTCCTTCTTCCAACTGATGTCTTAGTTCAAGAACTTCGTTTTTTTTTTTTGCAAGAGCTTGGAGTAGTTCTTTATTCTGCCTTTTTGATTCTTCAAGATCTTCTTTTAGCGAGAGGATCGTAGCTTCAAGACTTTCATAGTAACTGGATCTATCTCTGAGTTTCTTGATTGTTGTGCTCCTTTCATTGACTTCATTTCTTAGTGATGTCACTTCATCCTGCAACTTTTGACATTGATCTTCCTTGTCCTTGAATAACTTCCTTACCTTGTTTCCTTCCTCTATTTGAGCTTTTAGTTTGGTAGCTTCTTCTTTGAAGGCGCATTCCCTTTTGTTCAATAGATCTTGTTGATCTCTAATTTTGTCTGTAAACCTTTTAAATTTTGCCTCTATTTGATATCTTTCTTGCTCACCCATAAGAGTAAATTCAGTTGTTTCACTATCACTTTCATCATCTTCAAATGCATGGATAAATGTATCACCAGAGTATAACAAATTCATACCTGCTAGTTATTTTGCTTGTTCATCTTCATTCTGAAGTGATTCTGAATCTAAAGTGCTTCTTCCACATATTCCCCAATTGATTCTCCCACTGTCATAGCTCTTCTGAGATGTCTTCTTCTTCTTAGGCACTTTCTTCTTAAGCTTCTTTCCCATTGATCTACGGATCTCCTTCAAGCGATCAAGCTTCTGCCAAAAGACCTGCTCTGATTCCAATTGTTGGAAATAATACTGAGGGGGGCGGGGGAGTGAATCAATATTATTAAATCAATATAACTTTTTCATTTCCATATTAAGATTCATATATGCTACTTTAGTTAAGGAAAACCGTGTATATACGCAACTGTGTGTAAGGCAACAAGCATATATCCAGTAAACTTATGATTCAGTTAGTTGATCCTTAATGAGTGCATCAAAACATTATTAACCATATGAACAGTAAACAGGAGCAGTAAAATAGAATAGATCATCACACAAAAGAAGCACACATGAACACCATGATGTAAGGTGGAAACCCAATGAGGGTGAAAACCACCTGCTGCAAGTCATCCCAATCTTCTTTTTAATAAGAAACTTCTTTTTACAATAGTTCTGTACTGGTGCAATCTTATACCAGTACACAAGCTTCTACCTGCAGAAGGCTACAACCTTCTCTCATTCTCCAGACTCTCCTGGAAGGGTGCTACAACCCCCTTAGCTCTTGTACTAGCCGATCCATTTACTAGTACGTAGGTGCTGGCCTACTGAATGCTCCAACCTTCACTCGTCTTCCAACTGCTACTAGAAGGGAGCTACCATCCCCTTAGCTCTTGTACTAGCTGATGTACTAGTACGTAGGTGCCGACCTACAGAAGGCTACAACCTTCTCTTTCTTCCTCCAGGTACCACGTTTCATAAATTTTCAGACTGGATACTCCTGAAGCATAACACCATAATCTGAAGGCCACGTTTCATCCAATTTTCATACTAGACTGATCAACAACATTGAAGCACAAAATCAATAACCACTTCAAAACACCCATCAACTACACCTGCATCATCAATCTCTGAATCACCCAATACTGAAACACTGAAACCTTGTCAACAACACAATCACCGGAACACAGAACAAACAACAAAACTCTGCAACAATAACAAAATCCAACTGCAACTTCAAATATCATGTCTCATAATGTATACGCTACTATGATGAATCAAACCAACGTACATATGCGCTTTCACCAAAGCCAACCCACGTACAGATTTTCAAATATTTACTCGTAACTTTGCAGTTGTTGTAGACATCAGTCTTACCTAGATCATAACATTCATACAATAAAGCATGCGTCAATAATTCAGATCTAGTCTATCCATAATCAAACCATATAATGATAAAACATTCCAAGCGTTAAGATCTCAATCCATCGTTCATCATCATTCACATGGGTGCATCATTGGTTCAGATCAATCACAGCATCACAAACCCATAACCAGCATACTAGATCTCACACTTCATAAAATATTCATCCCTTCTCAAAATTGCCTTTGCCTAATGATCTTATTCTCCTTTTATAGTCTTAGACCTTACTCAATACCATGGTCCAAAACAATTTAGAACCAATACTAGGGACCCAATACCTGGGTTCAACACTTCGAACACAATACCAAGGACCAGAACCATAGGTCTAAATACCATGGACCCAAAAATAAGCTTTCCCACATGTATACGCTTTTCCATGCATGAAAGTGTGTGCATACGCATACGTGACTTTTGATCAGCAATCCCACGTGTATATGCACCTTTATATATAGTGAACCTGCGTGTATAACCTATGTGTATACCCTTCTTGGTATATAGCGAACCTGCGTATATATGCGACTTGGTACATAGTGAACCTGCGTATAACCTGCATATGTACGCGTCTTGGTATATAGTGAACCTGCGTATCTACTCTTCTTTCTTCATTCTTTGTAGTCTGATCATCAATTCTTTACTACTGACCCACTGCACTATAATCTGTCATCTTGCCATCAAGGACAACACTTGTATCATAATGACAACATTTTCCTAGCCTTGAAATATAGGGATGCTTGCCTTTTTCTCTTTTCTTTTGGTTTAATTGGTGTGCTCAGGCTAGTGAGGTATGTTATTGCCTCCCTTTCCAGGGTCTCAAGGGACCCTTCTCTTTGTTTTGCCTCTACTGCCTCTTTTTCTCCTCCTTCTCTCTTTTTCTTTCTCTATTTTCTCTGTTTCTTCTTGTTATGTTTTTTCACCCTTCTCCTCTTCTGGTCATGTTGAGTCATCAATTGCTTCACCTTCTCCCCCTTTCTGCTCTTCTTCCTCATTGTTAGAAGGACTGATATCATAGGTGGGGGCCTTTATGTCATCTTCCGCTGTCATGTTTCAGAAGACTTCCCATGCTATAGGGAGTGTGAATGTATGGAGGGCTTCTTCCACTAAGGTTTTGATTAACCCATGGTGAGCCAGCTGATCTGAATTCCCCGCATTAACCTTAATGCTGGAGTCTATGAGGGAATGCAGGAGGAAATAGGGGATGTTGAGTTTCTGGGGTGTTGGAGTGTCCATGCCATATCTTAGCTCATGAAGGATTATAAAATGGTAGCCATAGACTATGTTGTACCTCCCCTCACAGGAAATGTATTTGATGATCTGGTAACTAACTTCATCCCAAGGGTATGGTATGCTAGCCCTTCTAATGCCATTTTTATCCTCTATAGGATGTTCATTGTTTTGGAAGAAGTTTTTCTTGGCAGCCCGTCCAATTGGTTTTTCATCTTTGCTCCAAGGTAATCCAAGAGGAAGGGTAATGACCCTACTGATAAATTTAGGGGTTATATCCATGGAAAAACCTCTAAAAGTGACAATGTCATGTTTTCTTGAGTGAGGGACTAAAGAGAGGGAAAATTCCTGGGCAATTTCCTCATCAAACCCTCGAAATTTCTCAAAAAAGTTCATCTAATTTGCCCTTGTGAATATGGCCACTACTTGGGGATGTTCATGGAGCCTGGTGGAATTAGTGGGCTCCTTCCTCATGAATACTCCTGTCATTGTGTTTATACCCATTTTGAACACCAAATGTAGAGATGGAGACAATAATTTTGAAGAAAACAGGAAAACAGAGGAAAATTGTGTTTTTCTTTTTTTTTTTAAACAACAGAATTTTTTTTGTGTTTCTCCTTATTCTATGGACTTAATTCCTCCTTAAAATGATATCATTCCTTGCACATACTAATAATCAAGGTGGGTATGCATGGAACCTACCTCCTCAAGCCAGAAAACATGCTAAAAACCCGTGTTTTCTTCTTAAAAACAGCTCACTGCCCCTCCTGTAGAACTGCCCGTAGGTGCTCCTATAGAACCTGTAAGTGCTCTTGTAGAACCTGTAAGTGCTCCTGTAGACAACACTGAGAGCAGGAGGATGGGTGAGATCGATGGAGAATGATGGTTTCGAGGCTGTGGGGGCACAAGGAGTTTGTTGCAGCTAAGTTTACGAGGAGAGAATGAAGGAAAGGGTGGTGAGAGTGCTCGAGGAGGAGTACTTATTACTTCTTTTGGATATTTCCAGTGATGGGGGTGAGCTAGCAAAAATGTACATTGGCCATATTTGGACCATTGGTCTCCACTTGCCTTGTCATCATGGTTCCTTCCCCCAATCACCTCTCATTATTGCATCGGAGTTTACATACCCTCCACTACCTGTCCTTGGTATCTTTCTCTAAGTTGACTATACACACGTGTGGGTGACATCTTCGGATGAGTGCAGTAAAATAGATGAGGGTGGCCAAGTTAACTGACCACCTTTTCCTCATTCAACCTCAACCATCTCATTGCTCATGCATATCTTTCAATTACACAAATGAAAACAGAGGAGCGGGTTAGTCACTTACTTGTGAGTCGAATGTATGTGTTGTGAGGTATTTTAGCTCCTTCTACTATTGCATGCCTATATTTCCTTTGCTGCAGGTTATCTTCTTTCTGATGTGTGGTTGTTTGTCTTGTGAAGGTATCCTTTGGCAAGATTTAAGCTTCAGATGTCTCCTTCAATCTTCATGGTTGCACTTTTTATGTTGTTGTGGCTTGATTTCAGTGGGATCAACTGCTACAGGAATTCCTACAGGAGCTCCTGTACCTGCTTCTCCCCTTGAAATTTTACCTTATTTCTATGCTGGAAGTTGTGAGGATGATGCCAGAGATGTAGATGGAGGTGGAGAGGTAATAGGTAAGCTGTAGGTGAGGTTTAAGGTGCTGCTTCCTCTCTTATTTTTGTTTTTTTTTTCTTTTTACTAAAAACTGTTTTCTGTGTTTTTCTATGACAAGAAGAAAAAATGATGATGGTGATGTGATGCAGGTGTGGAATGGATGGAAAGGAGGGTTGATAGCTATAAGAGGGTTTACATGTCATTTATAAAGCTTCCCTACCCCTCAAACTACTTTTTGGAACCTTTTTTGGCTCTTTGTAATTTCTACAGGAGCCTCCTGTAGAAAACACAGAGCCTCCTGTAGAACACACAGTTTCTGAAAAAGCAGCATAGTGGGATGGAAGAAAGGTCAGAAATGATGGAGAAGAGTGTGGAGGAGATGAAATAGGTGCTGGTGTGAGTGTCAGGGCTCTGTGGCATCTTTCTTTTCTCCCTGTGGTCCTCCTGCAAACCTACAATGCACATTAAAATTCAATTTTCTTTTCCTTTTATTTTGTTTTGTTTTGTTTGTTTGTTTTTTTTTGAAAACAACCAGGGCGCCTCAGGGAGGTTTTCACCCTAGTTTCCTGCCCTAGGCACCTCCAAGGGAGGTTTCCACCCAGTTATCTTATTCTCCTTTCATTTCTTTTTTCTATTTTTGGCATCACTAAGCCGCCTTAGAAGAGGTTTTCAACCCAATAATGGGACTCAAGCGCCTCACTGAGGTTTTCACTTGAGTCTTTACCTTTTATTTTTTTCTCTTTTTCTTCAGTGAGCGGGTGAAGTGGAGGCTAAGACATGCTCCAATACCATCATTTTCTTATTCAAATCTTTAATGAATTCTCACTTGGAAAGGGGCTTCTTGTAAATTTTCAACCGATGTCCATTGACAAGCATGGGGATGGCTTCATCATCAATGGTTCTGATCAGAACTGAACCACTGTCATTGCATTTTTCCATAGTGTAGGGTCCCAGCCATCTTGTCCTTAGCTTACCTTTAAAGTCTTTATACCTTGAATCATAGAGCAGTGCCCAATCTCCCTCTGGGAATTGCTTCTCCCCTATATTTTTTTCATGCCATATCTTCCTCTGAAGCTGAACTACCTCTATGTGGAGAAGGGATTGCAATCCTTGTTCATCCAATCCATTGAGTTGGAGTAATCTTTCCTTCTATGCATGGCTGATGTCTAGGTCTAGTTGAGCTGCCATCCTTAGTGTATTGAATTCAAATTCTATTGACAGCAAAGCCTTCTTCCCATAGACTAGTCCATAGGGTGTGAACCCTGTAGTGGTCTTCCATGTTGTGTTGTAGGCCTAAGTGGCCTCAACTAATCTGTCCACCCAATCTTTTCTACTACTGCTCACTACCTTGGTCAGAATTCCTTCCAAAGCTCTGTTAGTGACTTCCACTTGCCCATTGGCTTGTGGATGGTAAGGGCTGGAACTCCTGTGCTTGATTTTATGATGTGTGAGCAGGTCTTCAATCAAATTGGAAGTGAACTGACTGCCTTGATCTGTGACCAATTCTCTTAGATACCCGAACTTGTAGAATATGTTTTCTCTCAAAAACTCAGCTACTTTTTCCTCTGTTGCTACTTTGGTTGCTTTTCTTTCTGCCCACTTTTTCAGGTAATCGGTGCACACTATGATGTATTGTTTTTGTTTCGAAGGAGGGTTGATAGGACCCACAAATTCCATGCCCCACTTCTCAAATCGCTCAAAGGTCACTTGAGGTTGCATGGGCATCTCATCCTTTGGAGTAGGTTTCCCCATCATTTGACACTGATCACATTGGCTGGTGTATCTCCTCACATCTTGATGAAGAGTGGGCCAATAGTAGCTTGCTTGCAATATCTTGAAGACAGTTCTCTTTATTGCAAAATGACCCCCACAAGGCCCATCATGACAGGTCAGGAGAATGTCAAAGACTTCCTCCTCCTTGACACATATTCTTAAGTTCTGATCTAGGCCAAGTTTGAAGAGATTACCCCAAATCCAGGTGAAAGGGGCGCTTTTCCTTACTATCTTGCTCTTCTCCTTTGAGGACAGGTGTGGTGGAAACTATGCTAAAACCAAGTAGTTTGTTATATCAGAAAACCATGAAGAGAGTACTGAAATAACAAACAGATGTTCATTTGGCATTTGGTCATCCACCATTCCTTCTTCACCTGCAGTCAAATTTACTCTAGACAAAAAGTCAGCAACAACATTTTCTTTACCAGGCTTATCAATAATGGTTAGATCAAACTGCTACAGTAAAAGAAACCATCTAATAATACGAGCATTTACATCTGGTTTGTTCATCAAATATCTAACTGTAGCATGATCAGTGTGCATGAAGGTTTGATCGCCTGTGGTATAATGTCTGAATTTGTTTAAGGAATGCACAACAACTGGGAGTTCCTTCTCGATCACTGTATATTTTAACTCTGCCTTTGACAAGTTTTTTCTTATAAAGTATATGGCATAAGGCAACTTTTCATCAATTTGTCCTAAGGCTGCTCCTATTGCTTTGTTCGAGGCATCTGTGTGAATGTGAAAGGGTAGGGCTCCTTCTCCTGGTAAGTGGATAGGGATGGATTGATTTTCAAGGTTCTTTCTAGGCAAAACTCTATATTCTTAACATGGAGAGAGGTCGGGTTGGCCACACAGAGATCAGTTGAGGGGTTGTTTTGGGTTTCTCTCACTATGTCCTCTAAGGGTAATACACTGGGAGGTGGATTGTAAATCAAATTTTCAATCATATCATCCTCATCTTGCGGTTTCCCCCCCATGACAGTTTCTAATGCACAATGTGGTGTAGAATAGACTTCATCCTCATCCTCCTCCTCCAACTAGAGAGGTAGATCATGTTCTAGCAAGGGTTGGGCAGGAGGGTATAGGATTAACTACTTTGACATATGCCCATTCTTTATGGTCATGTTCCCATCTCGACAACTAATGTAGGCATTGGCAGTAGCCAACCAGGGTCTTCCCAAGATGAGAGGATACCCAATGAGCTTTGCCTTTGGCTGGAGAACTAATAAATTATGAAGGTACTCCCAAGAATCAATGGAGACCATCACATCTTCCACAATCCCTTCAGGGGTCATGGTGGAGCAGTCTGCTAGCTGCAGCACTGTCGTGGTCTTCCTCAAGGAGCCCAGGAAGTTAAGTTTGAGCATTGTGTCCTTTGTCATCACATTAATGGCAACTCCCAAATCAATCAAGGTATGTGGGATCATGGTGCCATTGATGTGGACATCGACTACTGGGCTTCCAAGGTCCAGATATTTTGGACAGATTACCTGCCCTAACATCAAGTCGGATAGTTGTCCAATGACATTGATGGTTGGGGCATCTCTCTTGTGCCTTCCTAGATTCCTAAAGCACTTCTCTTTTATCAACCTATTGTAGATAGGCACATCATTTATGGCTTGGAGAAGTGGTATCTTCACACCTAACTGTTTCAATTCTCCTAGAAGTTTAGTTTCTTCTGGGGTAGGTTGTGTTGTCCCGAATAGTCTCTCAAGAAAGGGTGGAATTTCTTTGGGTTCACTTCCCTCTTTATCTTCCTCAACCTCCTTGGGTGGAGGATGGCTATCTGGGAGAATCTTCTCAGATCACAGGTTACTCCACAACATAAGTTGGGCATGATGGCTCCCCACTATACACTTGTTGACTCTGTCTGTTGTTCGGGTTCGGGTTCGGTTGGGCAGGCATTTGGGGTTTCCTTGGTGGAGCAGAAGGTAATGATTGTGGTTTAGTAGGTGGTGGAGGCAAAAGAGTGGGAGGAGAGTTGTACTAGGGCCTCCACCGCCGATGAGATGCATTCCATTGAGGTTGCAGCTGAACATAGGATTGAAATGAATGAGCGGCTGGTTGGGCATGATATTGAGATGGGAAGGACCAAGGAGGAGGTGTGGACTAGGAAGGATGAACATGAGGGCCCCAAGAAGGTATGGAAGCGACTTGGTTGGGGTAGTAGTATGCCTGAGATGTCCCTTACATCCCCTGCTGGTATGGTCTAGGTCCATGCAGTCTCCTTTGGTTCATGAAATAGAGTGGTTCATTGACTCCCTCGGCCCCTTGGTATACAACTTTAAGTCTGGGCAAGGAAGGGAACTTATTTGAAGAATGATCTTCTTCACAGACTGAACAAACCTCTATAGAGTTCAATGGACATTCATTCCTAGGATGCCTCCTGGTGCATCTAGGACAAAAGATGGCCAAATCCCTCTCTGCTTCCTCTTGTTTTCTTTTGATATGCAAGGTATCCATTTGCATTGCAAGAGTCTACAACATCTCACTTTTGAAGTCTTCTAGCATGTTTCCAATTTCACCTTTAATGGATGAATTGGAACAGGAGTTACTAGCTATGGGTTGACTCCCCCTACCTTTCTTTCTGGCTGCTCTAGAATGGTTTCTAAATCAGTCTTTATGTCCTCATAAGATAGTTGGTAGATGTCTCCCCTAGCCAGTAGATGGACAGTGTCTAGAATGTCTTCCGGAATTCCCTTGAGCAGGACCAACTTTAGAGATTCAGGGTCAAGTGTACACCTGACCCTTTTGTCACTAAGCTGGAACCTCTCTTCATAATCTTCCAAGGATTCATCACTTCCCATGGTCATTCAGAAGATTTCTTCTTTGGTATCTTTTGACCTACAGTAGTCTTCATACTTGTCATTAAAAGTCTGCTGCATCTGAGCCCAAGTTGTGGTGTTATTGCCAGGTAACCCCATGAACCAGTGCAATGCTGCATCATTGAGAGTAGAAGGGAATAGCTTCAACTTTTGCTCATATTCTACATAGTCATAGGTTCGACAAATGACAGAAAACTCAAACAAGAAGGTGTCAGGATATTCTGTAGTCAAACCATGGAAGTGAGGTAGGGCTGAAGGGCTTATATTTTTCATTTTGGTGTCCCCATTGGTCTCCTAAATGGGAAAGGTACCCTCTATTCTTTCTCCATTTCCTCTAGCATTTCTGTTTTCAACCATTGGCTCAGGAGGGATGTTTTCTTCTTCTTCTTCCCCTATAAGTTCTTCAAATATCTCTGGTTGCTCACCTAAAGGTTCTTCTTGATCACTGCCAGCGAAGAAGAGAGAAGGTTGGCTATGTGATGTGGTGTGGGTTTTGGGAAATAATTTTCCTAAATTATCTCTATTCCTACGAGGCATGAAAGGAAATCTTTTTGGTTTGTTTTTGTTTCTTTTCCACACTGATTGTACCTGCAAAACTGAAATTGATTGAACGACACAAATTGCAACTACCTGAAATGAACTTGCTGAAATGAAATTTGCAGAATTGGAAAGGAAAGCAAGGAAATGCAGAACTTGAAGGAAAAGAAATGACTAGTCTACTCTTGCTGAAATGAAATTTGCAGAATTGAAAAGGAAAGCAAGGAAATGCAAAAACTAACAGAAATGACTATTCTACTTTTGCTGAAATAAACTATTTAGCAGAATGTTGTAATAGGAAATAGAAGAAAGCAGTAATCACAGAATACTCTGACGCTTCCCTGGCAATAGTGCCAAAAATTGGTGAGCACCAGTATTGCAGCAATAATGCTGCAACTCTTGGGCTACCTACTTTACTCTTATCAACCCAAGAGTTCGTAACAAACTTGGAAGTGACGATGTTGTATGCACAAGTACTAGTTCTTACTACATGTTATCACTTGGTCAACCGGTGCAAGATCACTAGGAGCTCAAGCCAGCTTCTATATATTCCAGAAGAAGCTCTATATGTGATGAAAGAAAGGAAAGCTTACTCTACAAAGGCTACTCTAATTGCAGAAAGGAGAAAGACTGAAATGTAAAGCAAACCTAGTAAACCCAAATTAACCAACTAATCCTACTTTTGCATAAAGCACTATGAAAACCATGAAATGAATGCCATTATCTACTCAAGGAAGTAAACAACATCTACTTAAACTATTTATGGAAGAAATTGAGAAAAAAACATCTTTTTGGATTTTTATGTATTTTTATATGAATTTGACATGCATGTATTTTATTATGTGTGAAGGTGGAAGCGAATAAGTGGTGTTGGAGGCTGACTTTGGGACTTGAGGGGATGTAGGATGGTGTGGATGGGTCCTAGGAGGTCTCGGGTGGCCTTTTAGAGGCTTATCCCACATTCGACCTTCAAAAGAAAGCCTACAGGAGGACACAGGGGATCTACAGGAGGTCTATAGGAGGATGCTGAGAGTAGTTTTGAACGTTTTGAGGGTGTGAGAGTTGGTGGAAAATGTAGATGAAGGTTGGGATGAGGTGTTAAGGCACCTAAGGTCCATCAAGAATCACTAGGAGAGAGAAGGATGATTGGGTTCACTCAAGAAGGGAGGAAGAAGTTCTATGGAAAAAGGAAGAAAACTGAGGCAGATTTGAGGTGAACTTTGGGTGACTTGTAGGGTATGGATCAAGGAGAGAATGTGATGGCTAATAGGTTGACCTACTGTGAGAAGAGATTTGCTGCAAAAGAACTAACAGTCAATCAATAAGATCAAAACAAGCAATGAAATGAGTGCATTTAGAAAAACAAAATTTTGCACCAAGCTAGTCTAAACTATGATCTATGGAAGTGAATGCTGAGCAATGCTACAAGAAAAGAAAGCATTGAAGAAGACTTAGTGCAACTGTAGAAGTGAGCATGGTGGAAGAGATCTAAAGCAAAGCATTAACCTTCTAACAAACTGCAAACACTAGAAGTCCTATGAAGAATGAAAATCTTTGTTTTTGGGGCAGCAAGAGGGTCTTTGCCTCAATTCATAGTCCCAAAGGGAGGAAGAGAGGCCAAGGCACTTGCTATCCTTTTGGATCTTCTTTATATCACTACTTGTTAGGATATTCCGACACATAGGATATAGTTAAGTTCAACTTGGTCTAGTATAGAGTTAGGTTAGAGTTAGGTAAAGTGTGTTTCTTTACCGTTGTAACTTACAATCCGACGGTCACGATATGTAGTGATCCGACGGTTCACTCTCACCTCGGTATTACCGACACTTGATCCGTGGCTTGACACCCGATTGGTCCATGAGTTCTATTTAAAGCGCATGGAGGGTCATTGTTCGGGTAATCCGTGCATGAGAGAAGCTTATGTAAATTTTCATTCTTTGATTAATAAATTGTCTGTACCCACGTTGGGACAGGCCGTGGACTGTTTCCCTCCTTGCACTCTGAGGGTTTTAACCACGTCAAAAATACTGGTGTATTGATTTGAGATCTGGTTGTGAGCGGTGTCCTTTTGGTATTCTTTCTGAGGAACTTACCCTGTAAATTCCTACATGGTATCAGAGCTATTTGAGGGCCGCGTCCGTTGGTGATCCAAATCTGAAGCCGGTAGAACTGCATGCGGCTGTCGTATCCTAGATCTGCTGTTTCTGACTGCTTTCGGGCCGAGAGGACTGCTCTGTTGCGTTCAGAGCATCTGTTTCAGTGAGGAACCCCTTTCGTTTCACGCGAAAAGGTTTCCGGTAGCCCTAGCTGCGTCATTTTTCAGATCGGGAGGTATACAGTGTTTTTTTTGCAGTTTACTGTCATTTTCTCTCTGCTTATTTCGGTTTCGGTTTATTTAGCCTTTTTTTTCCGGATCTATACCTTTCATTTCTGCGTATGCTCTTTGCCCTGCGACTCTGTGCGATCTGGGCAAATCAGAAACAGAAAGAAAGGATTTTTCTCATGCGTATGCTCTTTTCCCTGCACCTTAGTGTGATCTCGGAAAATCAGAAACATTGAGAAAAATATTTAATTTTTCGGCTAAAAGCTAACTTTGAGATTTTTTTAAAAATTTCTAGTTTTTTGGCTAAAGCTAACTTCGAGCCGTAAGGTTCGTTTTTCTTTGGATATTCGTGTTGGGTTTTGTGTTTTGTGTTTTGTAGGGGAAAAGAGTCTTCCCAAGGCAAGCACGCAAATCGAGGCCCCCCCCCCCCCCCCCCCTCTCTCTCTCTCTCTCTCTCTCTCTCTCTCTCTCAAATATTTTGTATAGATCAATTGGTTCAAAGACCTTTTAAGAGAGTAGAGGTCTTGGGTTCAAGTCTCCATTTTGTGGGGGCGGATTTTTTTCATTCCCGCACATTCGCGCACTTTGCCGGCAACGTCAACAATTTTTTTTCAAAAAGCCATAACTTCTTCATCCGGAAGCCTTTTTCAGAGCCGTTTTTTTTAAAACCGCCTATTTTTTCGAGATCTATCCATTGGACCACTTACTTTCAGCATCTTCAGCTTCAGTTGTTTTTCAAAAAATGGAAAGTCCATGCCAAGTCATTCTTGACAGCACTAACTACTTCCAATGGGTAGCCTACATGGGAGATTTACTTAGAAGTAAAGGTCTCTTCAGAATAGCCACAGACCAAGAGAAGAAACCCAAAGATGAAGACAAGGCCGAAAAATGGGAAAATCGACAAGATCAAGCACGTGGTTTGATAGGAATGTCTGTTTCTCCTGATCTTAGATTCCACATTGCAGAAATTGAAACTCCTCATGAAGCATTAGAAAAACTTGCTAAAGTTTTTGGGATTAAAAATGAAATTAGAGCCCATCAACTTGAGAATGAGTTGCTTACTTTGGATCCTAATAATTTTTCTTGCATTGAAGATTTCTTGTCCAAATTCAAGACCCTTAGATATCTCTTGGAAGGTGTTAAAGTTAAGAA
Organism: Pinus tabuliformis; assembly: GCA_031772625.1. Lineage (NCBI taxonomy): Eukaryota > Viridiplantae > Streptophyta > Pinopsida > Pinales > Pinaceae > Pinus > Pinus tabuliformis. The sequence continues at coordinate 1,396,033,473 of CM062817.1, read as the reverse complement.
AGAAGATGGTAACCTTATTTATTCCATCCTTACTAAGTTGGGACCAGCCTACTCTGTATTTGTTTCCACTTTCCATTCTACCAGGGAAGCTTTCATTTGTCAAGGCAAAGACTACAAGCCCCCTTCCTTTGACTCCTTTTGTGATTCCTTAATAAGAGAACAAGAAAAACTCTTACACCTTGGTCTTCTTAATCTTGGAAACTCTTCCTCGAAAGCGTTAGCCGCCCAGCAGCAACCAAATTCAAAGAATCCTAAGAAGTCTTATCCTCAAAGGAATGGTCCTAAACCAACTCAGCCTCAAGATGAAAGATCATTTCAGCAATATGACAAGACCAATAAAAACAAATGGAAGAAGACTGACAGACATTGTAACTTTTGTAATCGAGATGGCCACTTAGAATCTAAATGCTTTAAGAAGATGGAAGCCTTGGAAGCCGCAATGAAGAAACATAACATCCATCTGGAGCCTACTTCAACTTCAACTTCCGGAACGGCATTTTCTGCATGTCATCGTCAATCATCTCAGTCTGGTTATGCATTAAATGTATCTTCTTCTTCTTCTCATTCTCATGAGTGGCTCATTGATTCTGGAGCCTCTTGTCACATGGCCAAAAACCAAGCCATGTTTTCTTCTTTAAATGATTGTAACACCAAAAATATATATGTTGGTGATGATAGATCTCTTAATGTTGTAGGGACTGGAACTGTTCATCTAGACAATGGTCAGTTCAATGATGTATTATGTGTTCCAAACTTATCCTGCAACCTTCTATCTGTCTATCAGATAACTCATTCAGGTGAAGGTAAAATTGTTGAATTTTCACCTCATGATGTTGTAATCAAGGATCTAAAAGATCCTAAACAGATTCTAGCTACTGGTCTTGCTGATGATTCCAAAAGGTTGTATAAGTTTCACAACTTTGGGTCATCCCATCTTCCCTCAGTATTTGTTGCTCATAATGATGAAGTGAGCAAACTTTGGCATGAGCGGTATGGTCACTTAAACTATCGCTCCCTTCAGCATCTATGTAAAGAAAACATGGTGACAGGTCTTCCTATGGTATCTTGCAAAGATGGTGTTTGTTCCGGATGTGTACTCGGAAAACATCATCGGGACAGTTTTGACAAACGTGCCTCTTGGCACGCCTCAGCCCCTTTACAGCTTGTGCACAGTGATTTATGTGGTCCTCTTCCTGTTGCTTCATTCTCTGGCTGCAAGTACTTCTTAACTTTCATTGATGATTTCTCCAGACGCACTTGGGTATACTTCTTAAAACTCAAGAGCGAAGTATTTACCACCTTTTTGGCCTTCAAAGCATTCGTTGAAAAACAATCTGGACATCAAATTCTTAAGCTAAGAACTGATAATGGTGGAGAATATGTTAAAAATGCATTCATCAACTTTTGCACCGAAAATGGAATTCAAATGCAACATACTGTTCCATACACTCCACAACAAAATGGTGTAGCTGAAAGGAAAAATCGCACCTTAAAGGAAATGGCTAATTGTATGCTGCAATCTAAAGGACTCAGTCTTAGTTTTTGGGCCGAAGCAATTAATTGTGCAAATTATATAATCAATCGCACTCCTACTAAGGTTCTAGAGAATATCACTCCAGAAGAAGCCTGGAGTTCCATTAAACCAGATGTAAGTCACTTTCGTGTGTTTGGAAGTGAAGCATGGGCCCATATTCCAGATGAAAAGCATAAAGCCTTAGAACCTAAGAGTGAGAAATGTACTTTTGTTGGATATTCTGAAGATGTAAAAGGCTATAGACTTATTCCATTTAAGTCCAAAAATGTTATCATTAGAAGAGATGTAAAATTTGATGAAAATAAATCGGCCTGCGAGCCTAGTCCGGCGGATGTGCCACCTCTTCCTATCTCTTCTATCTTTGAAAACATTTCTTCTTCTGATGATGAAAGCGAGGATGATAATCCTTCCCCACCTTCTCAGGATCCTCAACTTCCAAGATGGGTCCGTGCTACTCGGGATGCAGCAGGTGATCTTGCCGGTGATCCTACAGATCAGCGACGTACACGTTCTCAGTTTGAAAGAGCCTCTTCTTTACTGGCTCAAGCTCCAGTAAATCATGATCCTGACACTTTTGCAGAAGCTTCAGGCCATCCACATTGGGAAACAGCTATGAATGAAGAATATCATTCATTGATGACAAATGATACATGGGATCTTGTTCCTCTACCAAAGGGACGCAAACTTGTTAGATGCAAATGGGTTTACAGAACCAAGTATGGACCAGATGGGAAAGTTGATAAACATAAAGCTCGTCTAGTTGCTAAGGGCTTTTCACAGGTTGAAGGCATTGACTACACTGAAACCTTCTCTCCAGTTGCCAAAATGAACTCTATCCGCCTTGTTCTTTCCCTTGCTGCCTCTTTAAAATGGGAAGTCCATCAAATGGATGTTAAATCTGCCTTCTTGCATGGTGACTTGCAGGAAGAAATCTATATGGAACAACCCATTGGCTTCATACAAACAGACTCCAGCCTCGTTTGTCGACTTAAGAAATCCCTTTATGGCCTCAAGCAAGCTCCTCGAGCTTGGTATGCCAAAATGGATAGCTTTCTTTTAGAATCTGGCTTTTCTAGGTGTCATTCTGACAATACTGTCTACACCAAGAAAGTGGGCAACTCTCTCATCATCCTTGTTCTTTATGTTGATGATCTTATTCTTACTGGTAGTGATCCCAACCTTATAAACCATGTGAAGTCCAGCCTTAAAAAGAAATTTGAAATGACAGACTTAGGACACTTACACTATTTTCTCGGTCTTCAAGTCTTGCAATCCCAAGAGGGTATTTTCCTTTCCCAGTCCAAGTATGCTTGTGATATTCTTCGTCATTTTCACATGGAAGACTGTAAGCCAGCCACTTCTCCCTTTCAGTCTGGAGTCAAACTTTCAGTCTCTTGTACTTCTCCTGAAGTTGATGCTACCTTATACCGTCAACTTGTCGGAAAACTCTTGTATTTAACCCATACTCGTCCTGATCTTTCCTTTGCTGTTGGCCTTGTTGCTCGTTTTATGCAAAACCCCCGTGAAAGTCATTGGAAAGCAGCTAAAAGAATACTTCGTTATGTTCGAGGTACAGTACAGTTTGGGATTCATTACAGTGCCAAAGCAGCTCCTCTGTTAGTTGGTTTCACTGATTCTGATTGGGCTGGTGACCTTGATGATCGGAAGTCTACTGCCGGTTATGTCTTCACTCTTGGTTCAGGACCTATTACATGGGCTTGTAAGAAACAGGCTGCCATTTCTCTTTCATCAGCAGAAGCAGAGTATCGTGGTGCTGTGGAAGCTAGTAAGGAAGCCTTGTGGCTTCGTCAGATCCTATCAGAGTTTGGCTTTGAGCAGCAGCATCCAACCACACTTTGGTGTGATAATCAAAGTGCCATTCAGCTATGCAAAGATCCAGTCCAGCATCAGCGCAGCAAACACATTGAACTACACATGCACTTCATCAGAAAGCTCATTCATGACCATGTTCTTGAAGTGCAATATTGTCCAACAGATGATCAGGTTGCAGACATCTTCACAAAGGCTCTCACAGAGGCGAAGTTCACTAAACTTCGATATATGCTTGGAGTTCAGGAAGTTGTCACTAAGGGGGGATAGGCTCTAGTGCCTCCTTCCTTCTCCTATTGTGTCATATTTGTAAATCCTTCAATCCTATCCCAAGTTGTTCTTAAGGGGGGATGTTAGGATATTCCGACACATAGGATATAGTTAAGTTCAACTTGGTCTAGTATAGAGTTAGGTTAGAGTTAGGTAAAGTGTGTTTCTTTACCGTTGTAACTTACAATCTGACGGTCACGATATGTAGTGATCCGACGGTTCACTCTCACCTCGGTATTACCGACACTTGATCCGTGGCTTGACACCCGATTGGTCCATGAGTTCTATTTAAAGCGCATGGAGGGTCATTGTTCGGGTAATCCGTGCATGAGAGAAGCTTATGTAAATTTTCATTCTTTGATTAATAAATTGTCTGTACCCACGTTGGGACAGGCCGTGGACTATTTCCCTCCTTGCACTCTGAGGGTTTTAACCACGTCAAAAATACTGGTGTATTGATTTGAGATCTGGTTGTGAGCGGTGTCCTTTTGGTATTCTTTCTGAGGAACTTACCCTGTAAATTCCTACACTACTTAACCTACTATAGAAAGCACAAATGAAACCAAACTACTAAACCATAAAAAGCAACCTATTCTTAACCAAGAAAGAAATTCATCTACAGCAACTAATCCATAAACTGAAACAAAGAAAATAAATACAAACAAATAGGAGCTTGGCTGCTTGGATTGGGCCCTAACCCAAGAGCTTCATCCCTCTGAGGTAACTTAGTGCTAGCTCAAAAAGGATCTCATATTTATTATCAAAACAGTAATAAGATTACATGAAACTGTCACCAAAAAATGAGCTCGAAGTTGAGCAAAGTTTACAGAAGCAAAAGTACAAAAAAAATCTAACAAAATTCAACCCTAGTGAAGCCCTTGGCCTCTCTACTTATACAGCTAGAGCTCCCAACAACTTCCTTAAATCAGGGAGGCTTGGCTCCCAAAACTTCAAGATAAACATCAATTATCCTCCACTTGCTCTGCTGCCTCCTAGTGCATTGATTTGGTTGTTTGTACTTCGAGCTGCATGAAGGGGAATTCGAAGTGGGGAGTAATAAATGAGGGGGATTCTCCCCTTTAAATCCTCTCCTTTTTCCACTTCGAGTTATTTCTGCCAATTGTCCATTGAATCTTTGACTTTGTCTTCAAAATTCAACAAAAATCTGCATTAAACACATATTAGACCACATGGCATCATAACTAATTCAACTCACTCCATAAGCATAAATATAATAAAAAAACATGCAATAAGCTAAGAGTATGGTTGATTTAGCTATGTTAGGAGGCAAAATGAGCCTATATAATTACCCATTTATGGGGCTCATCACCCGTGACAAGTTGTCAAGCTCATACATGTGATTTGATGGAACCCATGTATTGTGTATAAATGTAAATTGGAGGAGACTCATTTAACATATCCAAGAAGCATATTTCATAGTCTACACATCAATAAAATAAGCGTGAGTGTAGGAAACTCGAGTGCAGGCATCATGAGTGTAGGAAGCGGGAATGCAGACAATGTGAGTGCATGCAGTGCGAGTGCAGGTAGCATGAGTGTAGGCAGTGCGAGTACGATCATCGAGAGTGGGGGAAGCTCAAGCATAGGATGCACAAGTGTAGACAACGCAAGTGCAGGCAGTGCAAGTCCAGGCCACACTAGTGTAGGCTAAGTGTGTAGCAGACTATACTAGGGTGGTGTATAAGATAGGAAGGGTTGGGTATGTATTGTATTGATGTGTTAATCTTAAATTGATACAAGTGGATGTTGTCTTAGGAGATGATAGTTTGCAAGTATGTTAGCAGCCAAGAGGAAAGGTTGCCTAGGTGGATGGATGCCCTACCCAGTAGCAGATGCTACAACAAGTATTGGTCACTCGTGGTCTATTGGAGGGTAGTGTGAGAGTGGACCAAGTGTGGATAGTGGAAATTTATGGTTTGTTGGAGGGAAGCATGATAGTGCCCAAGTTGGAGCCTTGTGTGCAACACTTAGATGGACAAAATTATTTTCTAGAGTGGAAGTTTTTGAGCTCAAGGGTATGATCAACAAGGAGAAAATTGAGTATCCCTACACTTGTCACATGGAGAAGGACATCTATAGCAGAATATTGGTAGTCTTCCTTTCCCGTGTTCATAGTGGGAGATGGATGTCTTGCAATGATAGGTGGAAGCCCTCTGTGCCGTATGTTAGTCTCCATTGAGCAATGAACAAGAATATAGTGGGGTGAAGTCTGTGAGTAGACGAGGAGTAGTAGTGCGTAGTTGTGAGTTGTTCACAAATAGAGTTGTGAACAACTTAATAAGAGTCATGATTTGTTGATGCATTGATCGAAAAATGATAAATGAGAGAGCAGATTGGATAGCTGAGATTCAGTGGTCAGATGGACTTGGAGCATTGATAGAGGTAGGTGCTACAGATCAGAAGCTAAAGGACCAGGCAAGTACAAGGCACGACCAAGAGGAGATGAGACATATTGTGACAACCAGATGGTTAGAGAATCTTGTTGAGGGTAGGTTGGTTGTCAATGGACTAACACCAATCCCTAGTTTTGTATTCTTGTATTAGTGGATATCTGAGGGCCATTATCCCTGGTATAGGAGCCCTAGGTTGTTGTATTATTCAGTTTGATTAATATAATGAAGTTGGGTTACTCTACAAAAATTTGTAAAAAATTGTCTATATTTGTGCACGTGTGATTTACTGTTGATTATATTATGTTGTAATATGTTGTGATACTTGGTTTGGTAGTGTTAGTAAAAGATTCTATCCTTGACACAAGAATCATGGAAAAACAACTTGGTATCAAAGAATGTCTATGCAACTTTGAGGGACAGTGAATTAGAATGTGTAGAATGAAGAAACTCAGAGGGAGTTGTGGGATTGTCTAGATCATGGAGCAGAGGGTTGAGGTGAAGACATGGAGATGTGGTCTTCACTATCTTGATAGAGAGATTGGGTGGGAGTTTTGGTGTATTGGTGGTGAGCTTAGGGAAGAATAGTTTATTGTATTACAAGTTGTTGATCATGGAATTTTGTTGATTTTTCATGGATCATTAGGACAACTAGAGGATTTATTTGGCATGGACGATATTGGTTTGATCAATATTGGTTCATGTGATGGACTATAGATTTACAAGCTATTTTCTTCATTGGATCGTGATGTTACATATCTGAGATTAGATGGATTTTCATGAGTGGTATTTGATCCAAGAGGATGAGTGCTTGTAAGACTAATCCAGTGGTGATATTGTAGGTTTAGAGGGAGTCTAGCCTCAAAGGGAGTAGCCCTATGGAGGTTTCATATCTTCCGGTCAAATATTATGAGGTAGAGACACTACCAAGATTGCAGGGTTCACTACAGAGTATGTTGCAGTGATGGACACCATATGGGTTATTTTCATAAGATGATGTTGATGGATGCTTCCTAGTGTTGTAAGTACCTCCCTCGCTAAGAGGGACTGTTGAGATTTGTAGCTTAGGAGGTACTCCAAACCCTAGGCTTGAGGGTTGTAGAGGAGTTGGCACACAAGTGTAGATTGTGGGTGTGGAACCCAAGCATGTGGGCTTTGCACCCAAGATTGTGGGTGTGAATCCATGCAGCTTATTGGACATGTGATGGATGGAGATGAAAAAGGACATTGAGATAAATCCAATGCAACAAAAATAATTGAATTTCGAGTTTTTTATGTGGAGATATTAATTTTTGAAGTTAATGTGTGGGTTTGGTCAAGGTAAACTTGGATTTTTGAGACCTTGTGACAAGTTGTCAAGCCTGCACATGTGATTTGATGGAACCATTGTATTGTGTAAAAATATAAGGTGGAGTAGAGTCATTTAACATATCCAAGAAGCATATTTCATAGTCTACACATCAATAAAAGGAGCACGAGTAAGGGCAACACAAGTGTGGGCATCACAAGTGCAGGTAGTGCAAGTGTGGGCAGTAAAAGCGCAGGCAGCATCAGTGCGGGAAGCATGAACGTAGGCAACATGAGTGTGGGTAGTGCGAGTATGGGAAACTTGAGTGCGGGAAGCACGAGTATGAGAAGCATGAGTACAAGTAGCGCTGAGTGTGAGAAGCGCAAGTGTGAGCAGCGTGAGTACAAGAACTACGCGTCCATGCAACGTGAGTGTGGGAAACACGAATGCAGAAAACACGAGTGCACACTGAGCATGTATCAAACTACACAAGGATGACATAGAAGTTGTGTAGGGCTGGGTATGTGATCCGAAATCTATCGATGGATGATCAAGGATCTAGAAAAGGAAAAAAATTCAAAGTTGTTGGATTCAACAAAAGTAGCACCATCGTGTAGAGCTCGGGAAAATGATTAGTTGCCCAACTTGAATGGGAAAAAACCAATTTTGTATGTCAAATTTATTCAAAGTCAAAGTTTTGAGGACAAACTCCAAAAAAGTCAAAAGGCCAATGGTCAATGGGAAGTCAATGGTCAACAAACATTCAACGGTGAATGGGCAGTCAATGGTCAAAGTTTGACCACCATGTGGCAGCACAAGAAGGTGACAAGCGGTAGGCTACGATTGGGCACATTGGGACCAATGCCAAGGCGACATGTGGCCCTATCAAAGGGCGACACGTGGTGCATCTGGATTCATCAAAAGTTTGTTAAGATCTCAGCGAATCTAACGAGATTCAAACCCATGACCTATCAACTACAATTTTCACGCTTTAACCAACTCCCCTACTATAGGTCTTGTTCACTAAAGTCGATTTTCATGTATTTTAGTTTGGTTAGTTAATTATTAAATAAAGGGGGGCGGAGCCCCCCAAAACTAGCAGCTCCGCCAATGCATTGGGCGCCTCGCCAAGTGTGGCAGCCCCCTTAACCTCTGCCATAACTCCGCCAACACAATATTATCCATCTGCCAACCTTATCATAAAAAACCTTATCCGCTATACATCTGCCAACTCATAAAATTTATAATACAATGTATATGGTTGGGGAGGGGCAGGTTCGGGGGACCCCATCCCCTCATTATTGTTTAGAAATTATATAAAATAGTTGCAAATTTGAACTACCAGCAGTGAGGTCAGAATTTGATCCCTTGCCTCTTTCCTATAAATAAGCTTTTCACCTGTATGCCAAAGGGAGGAGTGGTGACACATATAACAAGGTACAGGCAATGAGACTAAAATTTTGAAGGCACTTTCAAGGAGATCTGGGAATCTTTTTTCAGAACCGAGAGTTGCTCCAAGGTCGTAAGATAGAGTAGATTGCAACAGAATTGTCTGGGATTATATTTGAAGATTTATTTATTTTATTTATTTTTTAATATTTTAATATAAAGTCCTTCTCGTTGAAGACTAGTGCCCGGAGATGTAGGCTTGAAGATAGCCGAACTCCGTTAACAATCTCTTGTGTCACTATGCTATGCTTTGCAAGTTTGTTATTCTGCTGCAAATTTCTTATAATTTACTCCCGCTTAAATGTTTATGTGCTTAAAATGGTGCTTTTCAAAGTCATGTATTAACACTTTTCAAAAGATAATAAATCACGTTTCAATAAAAGATCAGATTTGGGATCATTTGGTATCAGAGGGAGTAATTAATAATTGTGATTTATAAGTGTGCATGACCACTAGGAGTAAATCAAATCTTAGTGAAGGATAACTTGTTAAAGGAGATCCAGAAGATGGCTCGAGAAGAAGGACAACTCCAAGAGAAGAGATGGCTAAAGAAGGAAGTGGTGATCATCCTTTTGGATCTGATGCAAGGTTTTTGGATGATTTCATAACTTTGCAATCCATGGTCGAAGAAATGTATCAAGAGTTTAAGAAATAAAAAGATGAAGATGCAAAACCTAAAGACAAAGAGGGACAAACATCACAATCTGGAAAAGAAGATGAAAGTGATCAAAAAGACCCTATCACTTCTCTCTTGACTCCATCTGAAACTTCAAAACCAATGTTGAAGCTTGATGTTAAGTTCAAGTTGCCCATGTACAATGGAGAAGTTGATGCTGAGAACCTTGAAAACTAGGTCAGGAAAATGGAGGTTTACAATAGCATGCAACGAATCACTGAAGATGAAGTCAAAATTAGGCTAGCATTGGTTTGTTTAAAAGGCACAACATTGACTTGGTGGCAGAGTAAGTTACAGAAAGGTACTGAACTTATTAGTAATATTTTTCCATCATGGTATGATATTATTACTACACTTAGAAAGAAATTCTATCCATTGGGATATAAGGAAAAATATTTAATAGAATGGCAAGGACTAAAACTTAGGAAAGGTCATTCAGTGCAGGAATATACATATGAGTTTCATAAGAAGGTGTTGATGCTAGATATTCCTTTGGATACTCAAGAATCTCTAATGAAATACATAGGAGGATTATTTGAGTATGTTCACAATACTGTATTTATGTTCAGTCTTACTAACCTGGATTAAGTGGTAGTACAAGCAACTTACATTGAAGCAACTAAGTTAGGAGTTGGGGTATCATTAGAATTGATAGCCAGAAAGGAGAGCAAGGGAAAAGGAAAATTGAAGAAAGCAAACTATACTAAGATGGAGGTTGAAAATATGTATTGTAAATATTGCAAGAAAGAGGGCCATGACGAAGACCACTGTTGGAAATTGCATCTTGAAATGAAACCGAAGTGGATCAGAAAAGGGAAGAAAAAGGTTGTGGAAACAGTGAAACCAATGGACTTAAGGTCAAATTCAGGCAACGAGGCATAGAACACATCATTGGTTATGACTGGTAAATATGATGAAGGTAATGATTATAACAGTTCCAAATGCAAGTTATTTCATATAAGGGTTGTTATGAAACATGAAAGATCAACACATTACTAGATAGTGGATATCAATCTAATATAATTTCAGAAAAAGTGATTAAGCAATTGGGATTGAAAACCATAGAGCATTGTAAACCTTATACTTTAATTTGGATGAGAAGAAAGCAAAAATTGCGAGTGACTAAGAAATGTATGTTACCATTTGCAATAACTTCTCAATTTGAGGATAAGGTGATGTGTGATGTGATAAAACTAGATACATGTGGGATGATATTGGGTAGCCCATATTTATATGATCGGAAAGGGACATTTTTCAAGGGACGTAATCAATATCACTTGTTCAAAAAAGGAATTGAATATATTGTACATTCTCACTCCATAAAAGTAAATAAATCTCTTTTCACATTGAAACATTTAAAACAAGCAGCTTATGCCAGTAAAATGTTGTTGTACAACCTAAAATACCTAAGCATGAGATCATTAAAGTTAATTACAAATAGGGAGACATGCTTAAGGAATCCAAATTGTACATAGACAAGAGTTGCAGCATGATAAGTTGATTTTTGTTTCAGCTATGAAGAAAAAGCAAGGTATGGTTTTATATATGTCAATAGTTTCAATGTTGTTAATGGGTTTATTACTATTTAGTGGTGCCTAGACATTAGCAGAAAATATGAATGTAAATGTGGGTGAAAAATGGCTCGATATACTTTGTAGTTTGTGTCTTTTATTGATGATTGTACGGATGAGTAAAGTGTATTAATTCAGAACAGGGCAGATAGATATTGGCCAACTAGGAAATGGTACCCACATTTGTTTTATGGAATTTAAGACTTTTGGTGGTCCAAAAGGTCTCAACAGGGAGGAAATGATCCGAAATTGATCGATGTATGATCAAGGATCAAGAAAAGGTCAAAAATTAAAATTTTTTGGAATCAAACGAAAGCAGCGCCATTACGCAGAGCTTGGGAAAACGATTCCAACACAAATTGAACAGGTAAAAACTGAGTCTGTATGTGAAATTTATTCAAAGTCAAAGTTTTCAAGACAAACTTAAAAAAAGTCAAAAAGTCAATGGTGTATGGTGTCCTGGAGACAAAATTTTGGAAGCTTTTTAGAAGCCAAGAGGAAGGGATTTCTAGGTGGTTGGATTCCCTAACAAGGAGTAGATGCTATAACAAGGATTGATCACTCATGGTCTATTGGAGGGTAGCGTGAGTGTGGATCAAGTGTGGATTGGGAATTTATGGTATGTTGGAGGGCAGTGTGATAGTTCCCAAGTTGAAGCCTATTTTGCAACACTTTAAAGGACAAAAGTAGTTGCGAGAGTGGTAGTTGTTGAGCTCCAGGCTATGATAAACCAAGAGCAAATTGAGTATCCCTAGCCCGTGTTCATTGGAGTAGTGTAGGAAGACTATAGTGGGCTAAAGTTGCTGAGTAGTTGAGGAGAAGCAGTGGGCACTTGTGAGTTGGTCACAAATGGAGTTGTAAACAACTTAACAAAAGTCTCCATGTGTTGATGAGTTGTTTGATAAACGATCAACGAGAGAGTAGATTGGATAGTAGGGATTCAGTGTCCAGATGGACTTGGAGCATTGACAAAGGTAGGTGCTACAAATCAAGAGCTGAAGGACCGGACATGCATAGGGTACGATTGAGAGGAGCTAAGAGAGCATGCGATGGCCAAATGGTCAAAGTATCTTGTTGAGGGTAGATTGGTTGTCGATGGACTGACACCAAGCCCCATTTTGTATTCTTGTACTAGTGGATAATTTAGTGCCATTATCCCTAGTACGGGAGACCTAGAATGTTGTATTATTCAGTTTGATTAATACAACAAAGATTGGTTATTGTAAAAAATTATGTAAAAAGGTTGTGTATATTTGTGCACATGTGAGTTACTGTTGATTATATTCCATTGTAATATGTTTTGTTACTTGGTTTGGTAGCATCAATGATTTAAGATTCTATCCTAGACACTAGTAACATGGAAAAACATGTTGAGATTGCAACAAGATGATGGAGCTTAGTGAAAAGAGTCTCCTTCACTAAGTGGGCCTGCAGGCTATTTTTGGCGCAAGTCTATTTTTAGACTATGTCTATTTTTAGACATATGGATCATGTCTATGGATTGCAGGTTGTTGTTTATGGATGATTGGTCAAGTTGGGAAAAATAGATGGACTTCTATTTTTGATCAAAGTGTGAGTGATCACAGTGTGAGTGATCAAAGTCTATTTTTAGACTGGCTGTCAAAAATAGAAAAGTCAAATATTATTGTCTCATAATAATATTTGGACTATAAACTTGATCTTATTCTCTTGGAGCACTTCAGTTTGAGCTACAGAGGTGGCACATGCAGCTGTCAGAAGGAAATACGCTTTTCTTATGAGTCAGTTGAGTTGTTGCATGCATGACTTCAGTTAGAACTCAATCAGTTGAGTTTGGTGGAGTTGATTGTGGAGTTGATGGAGTTGTGTTCAGTTTGACTTAGTTAAACTAGTTATAATTAGTCTAACTGCAAATATACTAATGATGAGTTGTTAAACTAATTATTAACTCATGATGCAACTAATGAATACATCAGTTAACTCAGTTGCATGTCAATGCATGTTCAGTTCAACAGGGACAGGTGGTAGAGAATCAGATTGCTATCAGTTGTGACTATAGTTGTGCACCAGATCTTGCACAATCAAGGGATTGAGTATGCCAATGAGTTTGCTCATGTATTTGCCCAGTATTGTAGCCTTTGCTCACGTCCAAAAAAGTGTGAGTGATTATTTTGAGGTGAAATACGAGTTTGGTAAGCCATTCTCATCAGTTCTTGAGCAGGTATTGAGCAGTGGAGGCAGGCAAGCAGTGGAATAGATTTGGAGATCAGATCTGAGCTGTATTGTGTGTAATAGGTGGAGCTGGTACTGGATTGCTTGTGATAAGCATTGTACTTTGTAATGTTACATGGTCTCAATCATTAATATACAGATAGTGTGGGGTTTTTTAGCGAGATGCTTTCCCCGAGTTACATACAATGTTAATGTGTGAATGCTCTTGATGTTTTATTGTTATTGATGCTGCTATATTGATGATCAACGTAGAGGAGCTTATGTATTGTGTATGTATTCTGCAATAGTACATGATCAGGATAATCTCTGTTGAATATGTGTTAAATTATTCAAAATTTCTACATGGTATCAGAGCTGTTGATCATCATATCTACTATTCAGGAAGTGTTTACATTCTATTTCTTCAGGCAGAGTCTGTAATCGGGCCAGGTAGCCTCTGGATTCATCCTTCCTTTGGAAGGTGAGATATCTGGTGAATTCCCATACAGTCAATCTTTGTAGGAGAAATATTGTGTTCTCACGAATCTTAGATCGGAAGCGGTTGAGTTGGTAGCTGGTGGAATTCGAATTTGCAGCAGTGTTGTTGAAATGTCTTTCAACGGATTGCAAATGTTATTCCAAAGCAAGAGCGACCTGGCACTCAAGGATAAACTCAGTAACAATAAAGGTGAGAATGGATCTTCATCGAAGGTATCTGATGAAGAGAATTGTGCTTTGGCTGCCAAAGAAAAGAAAGGGAAGAGCAAGAAAGCTTCTCAGTCTGGTGCGAAAGGCAAGAAGCAGGATATGTCCAAGGTGAAGTGTTTTCACTGTCACCAGCACGCACACTATGCCACAAATTGTCCGCAGAACAAGAAGAACAAGCAAGCTGCTGGATCTGCAGGGGGAGAGGCCTTAGCTTCTCAGTTTGAGCTTGATTTTTCATTTATCGCATGCTTGGTTTCAAGTGTGATGGGATCCGTGTGGTTCTTGGACAGTGGTGCGTCTTTTCACATGACGGGAGATAAAGATTTGTTCTCTGATCTGGAGGACAAAGATCTTGGAGTGCACATCGAGATGGGCGATGATGGTAGATATAGTGCGACCGGTATCGGTACCATTTCCTTTGAGAGGGAGTCTGGTAAACCCTTTGTATTGAAGGAAGTCATGCATGTTCCAGGATTGAAGAAGAATCTCATCTCAGTGGCGATGTTAGAAGACAAGGGGTATGATGTTGTTTTCAGTGAGGGAAAGGTTTTCCTGCGCAGCAAGACAACTGGTGAGACCCGGAAGATAGGGGTTCAAGTGAGGAACCTTTATCAGTTGCATGTAGATGGATGCGCAGCAATGGCGGGCAAGGCAGAAGGATTGGTGAGCCGGGACGATGGCGAGTTGTGGCACAGGAGATTGGGTCACCTTCACCATGGAGCCTTGAAGATACTGCAGTAGATCACTACAGGGCTTCCTAAAGGCACACTTGCGCAGTCAGATCAGTGCAAGGGGTGTACTTTGGGGAAGTTTGTGAAAGGCACCTTTCACGAGAAGGATAGTCGTGCCACGACGATCCTTGAGAGAATTCACACAGACGTGTGTGGACCTTTCTCAGTTGCTTCAACAGCAAAACACAAGTATTATGTGATTTTTTTTTATGATTTCTCTTGTAAGTGCTGGATCTTCTTCATGCAGAAGAAGAGCGAGACATATTCAAAGTTCTGTGAATTCAAAGCACTCGTCGAGAAGGAGTTGGGGAAGAAGGTGAAGGCTCTTAGGAGCGATAATGGTGGTGAATACATCTCGGACGAGTTCAAGGATTTCTGCAAGGCAGAAGGGATTCGTAGAGAGCTCATAGCTCCCCATAACCCACAACAGAATGGGGTAGCTGAGCGGAAGAACAGAATGATCGTGGGTGTTGCACGGGCAATGTTGCATGATCAGGGCCTACCCCTTCACTTGTGGGCGGAAGCATGCAATACAACAGTTTATGTGCAGAACAGTTGTCCTCATAGGATACTTGGCATGAGTACACCCGAGGAGGCTTATTTTGGTAAGAAGCTTGATCTTTCTCATTTGAGGATTTTTGGTGCTAACGTTTACATGAATGTGACAAAGGATGCCAGGAAGAAGTTGGAGCCGACCGCAAAGGTTGGGATATTTGTGGGGTACACTAATACGCCCCACAACTATCGTGTGTATTTGCCAGACAGTGGTAAAACTGTTGTGCGACAGGATATAAAATGTCAAGAGGAGAAAGCCATGAAGTGTTCGCTTGAGAGGGAGCTACACTTGCATGCAGATGAGGAGCTATTAGTTCCTAAGGATGAACTTCAGGATGTGGATCAGCCACAGGATGAGGTTCATGGAGTGGACGAGTCCACTCATGCAGCGCCAACCATCAGAGGGCGAAAGCGCTTGACAGAAGCTGAGCGACTAGCTCAAGATGCAGAGAAAGTTGTAGGACCACCTACAGCCCAACGCAGGTAGAGACAGTCACCTGATCGGTACACTGGATACATGGCTCTTATGAGCAAGTGTGTTGTGACTGAGCCATCCTCTTTCGAGGAAGCTGTGGAGGATCCCGCATGGGTAGACGCCATGGTGGAAGAGTATGATTCTATTGTCAGAAACAGTGCATGGGAGATTGTTCCTAGACCGGAAGGGAAATCAGTGGTGGGTTCGAGATGGATCTACAAAGTTAAGCAGGCAGCTGATGGGAGTGTGGAGAAGTACAAGGCAAGATTTGTTGCCCGAGGCTTTTCACAGACTGAGGGGATCGATTATGAGGAGACCTTTGCACCTGTCGCAAGGTATTATTCCATACGGACGATTCTTGCTCTCTCAGCACAGATGGGATGGCACATTCATCAGATGGATGTGAAGACTGCGTTCCTCAATAGAGTCATTGAGGAGGAGGTGTACATTGAGCAGCCCGAAGGCTTTGAGGTCTTCAACACTGAGTCGCATGTGTGCAGGCTCAAGAGAGCGATGTATGGGTTGAAGCAAGCACCACGTGCTTGGTACACACGGATAGACAGCTATTTCACAGGACTTGGATTCTCCAAGAGCGAGGCAGATCCTAACCTATACTAGATTGTGGTGGAAGGTAAGTTGCTTATCATTGTACTGTATGTTGATGATTTGATTCTAACGGGTGATGAGCTGTTGATACTGTCATGCAAGAAGGATCTTGCTACAGAGTTTGAGATGAAGGACTTGGGCCTCCTTCACTATTTCCTAGGATTGGAAATATGGCAGCGCAGTGGTGGACTGTTTGTTTCTCGGGGCAAGTATGCTCGGGAGATACTGGAGAAGTTCAACATGCATGGCTGCAAGCCTGTTGATACTCCTCTTCCTGGAGGTTGGAGGAAGGAGGATGCCACTTCGGGAGAAGAAGTGGATGCCACTGTTTATCGACAGTTGGTGGGGTCGCTGATGTATTTGGTCAATACACGACCTGATATATGCTATGCAGTTAGCCAGCTTTCACAAGCTATGGTTAAGCCTACCAAGCTCTTCTGGAAGGCGGGCAAGCATGTATTGCGCTACTTGAGAGGCACATCGGGATATGGTTTGTGGTACAGACAGGAGGATGAGGTGAAGCTATGTGGCTTCACGGATGCAGATTGGGCAGGGAGCCCAGCGGACAGAAAGAGCACATCAGGAGGGGTCTTCAGTATTGGATCGACAACAGTTTCTTGGTACAGCAGGAAGCAGAGATCCATGGCACTCAGTTCAGCGGAGGCCGAGTATAAGGCAACAAGTTTGGCTACATGCAAGGCTATATGGATGAGGAAGATCCTGGTTGGTTTGTTCGGTTCTCATTTGGATCCTACTATGATTTACTGTGATAACCAAAGTTGCATTAAACTCTCGGTTAAT
The DNA here is from genome assembly GCA_031772625.1 of Pinus tabuliformis. NCBI lineage: Eukaryota > Viridiplantae > Streptophyta > Pinopsida > Pinales > Pinaceae > Pinus > Pinus tabuliformis. The sequence goes on along the minus strand of CM062817.1, from coordinate 1,396,016,378 downwards.
CCTGTATTTCATGATAGATCTAAACATATTGACATCAGGTACCATCATATCAGAGATTGTGTGCAGCGGAGGATCATGTTGCTTTCATACATTCCAACGGAGGATCAAGATGCTGATATTCTGACAAAGGCTCTCACCAGGAGCAAATTCGAGTACCACCGAGGTAGGATAGGGGTTGCTGATAATCCATATCTTGTCGAGAGGGAGTGTTGAGATTGCAACAAGATGATGGAGCTTAGTTAAAAGAGTCGCCTTCACTAAGTGGGCCCGCAGGCTATTTTTGGCGCAAGTCTATTTTTAGACTATGTCTATTTTTAGACATATGGATCATGTCTATGGATTGCAGGTTGCTGTTTATGGATGATTGGTCAAGTTGGGAAAAATAGATGGACTTCTATTTTTGATCAAAGTGTCAGTGATCACATTGTGAGTGATCAAAGTCTATTTTTAGACTGGCTGTCAAAAATAGAAAAGTCAAATATTATTGTCTCATAATAATATTTGGACTATAAACTTGATCTTATTCTCTTGGAGCACTTCAGTTTGAGCTACAGAGGTGGCACATGTAGCTGTCAGAAGGAAATACGCTTTTCTTATGAGTCAGTTGAGTTTTTGCATGCATGACTTCAGTTAGAACTCAATCAATTGAGTTTGGTGGAGTTGATTGTGGAGTTGATGGAGTTGTGTTCTGTTTGACTTAGTTAAACTAGTTGTAATTAGTCTAACTGCAAATAGACTAATGATGAGTTGTTAAACTAATTATTAAATCATGATGCAACTAATGAATACATCAGTTAACTCAGTTGCATGTCAGTGCATGTTCAGTTCAACAGGGACAGGTGGTAGAGAATCAGATTGCTATCAGTTGTGACTATAGTTGTGCACCAGATCTTGCACAATCAAGGGATTGAGTATGCCAATGAGTTTTCTCACGTATTTGCCCAGTATTGTAGCCTTTTCTCACGTCCAACAAAGTGTGAGTGATTATTTTGAGGTGAAATACGAGTTTGGTAAGCCATTCTCATCAGTTCTTGAGCAGGTATTGAGCAGTGGAGGCAGGCAAGCAGTGGAATAGATTTGGAGATCAGATCTGAGCTGTATTGTGTGTAACAGGTGGAGCTGGTACTAGATTGCTTGTGATAAGAATTGTACTTTGTAATGTTACATGGTATCAATCATCAATATACAGATAGTGTGGGGTTTTTTAGCGAGATGCTTTCCCCGGGTTACATACTGTGTTAATGTGTGAATGCTCTTGATGTTTTATTTTTATTGATGCTGCTATATTGATGATCAACGTAGAGGAGCTTATGTATTGTGTATGTATTCCACAATAGTACATGATCAGGATAATATCTGTTGAATATGTGTTAAATTATTCAAAATTTCTACAAAACAATTGATACCCGCCAAAGGATTTGGGAATAATTATCCATCATCCCTTTCCTTTGTCACTTGAGGGCCTCTTTGAACAACAATTTGAAAGGAACTCCTGCTAACTTTTCTTTCTTCTCTTCCACCATGGGAGGTCATTGAGGTCAGTGAGGCTATCCTTGTAAGGGTTCAACATGTTCAAATCCCAACTCCTTATACCCCAACCTCATTGGGGACATGCACAAAAAAATAGATAAATATAAGGCCACTTTGGTATCGCTGATCCAAATTTATGAAGGAATGAAATGAAATGAATTTAAACAAAGACACAAATATACAACAAAATAGAACTTCAATTAATAAATATCAACTGATGAAAGTTGTTTACATGTAGAAAGGAAATAAACTAGCTCAGGCGATGGTAGTTTATCTTTGAAGATGAAGATGAAGAGCCAAAAACCTAACTCTATGAGATGAAGAGCCAAAAGCTTGTGGGCCCCAATAGGTTTAGTTGGAATGTTAACTTCATAGGGTCATAAATTTGGAATACAATCTCCATTTGGCATGATTGATATCCCATTAGAAATGTCTATCATAGGAAAACAAATTTGGACTACAAAGCTTTTCGTAGGCTATAGGTTTACATGTTTTCCCAAAAAATATTGTTTAGGGCCTCAAAATGGCTCCAAACGTTCATGACCAAAAAAACTAACAAAAATAGAAAATTGTGCTGGAAATTAAGAAAATGAAAGGAAAATGTTTTGTGGTTCTAAGTGGAATAGGTAGGTGGCCACTAATATCCCTTTGGATTAGTCCTCCCCCCTTAGGAAGAAATGGTCCCCATTGTGTTGAGTGCCTCCATGAAATGGGTAACTTTTGCTGAATTTGGTCCCTGGTGAGCCACTTTCCTTGGTGCAGGAGTTGGCCAGCTTTGAGAACCCAATATAGTTGGATCCTTTGTTAGTGATTGTTTTAACCTGTGTGTCCATGATCTCATTAGTTGTGGCTTGTTCGATGCAATCTAGATATAACTCTGTTGGTGTTAGGTGCTCAACAATGTCTGAAGTGTCCAACAATGGTGGGAAGTATGGCCTAAGTTAGTCCACATTGAATATAGGGTGAAATCCAAGGAATGGAGGGATACTTAGCTCAAAATCATTATTATCCATAGGCTTAGTGATGGTTTAAGGCTCATATTGAAGTGGTCAAAGCTTCCAATGGGCTTCGGAAAGGCATTCCCTCTATATATATAACCAATCCTTGTCTCCGACTTGAAATATATGTGGCACCCAATGCTAATCATGACATCATTTATACTTGGAATTGGATTTATCCAAGTTATCATGAACCTACTGGCAGATGTGTTAGATGTGTTCAATTAACTTGGTGGCTTTATCAGTTTCAGAGTTTACATGTGCAGATTCTTCCTTTGTAGTCACAATAGACATGGCAACATCAATTGGGTACAATGGCTAAAATCCCAAGCCCACTTGAAACGGGTTGTGGCTAGTCAAGCTATGGAGAGCTCTATTATAGTTGTGTTGCACATAGGGAAGATTCTCGTCCCATGTTCGTGGATGCTTGGAGTTGTACATGCTTAGTATGTGCACTATAATCTTATCGATGACCTCTATTTGGGCATGAGTCTTGGGTGGAATGTTGTCGACTTAGTGATCTTGGTGTCCAACAATGACCAGAGGCTTGAATAGAATGAGCTCAAGAACCTATTATTCTGATATGATATAATCTTATATGAGATCCAAAAATGCACCCACACTCATTCAAAGAATAATTTGGTAGTGTCTTTTGTTATGATATTCTTCTGACAAGAAACCACTATAACCATCTTAGAAAATCTATTAATGATCATAGATACACAGTCATTACCATAATCCATGGATATGGATATGGAAGGCTAGACATATAATCCATGAATATGGATTCCCAAGCCTATCTAGAGCAAGAAAAGAAGTGTACAGGCCTTGCTTCTTTCTAGTTGGCTTGGCAATGGCACAAGCAGTGTAGGATCTGATATATTTTCCAAGCTCATATCGGATTTTTGGCCAATATAAATACTTCTAAAGTACTACCACTATTCTTTTCAGACCAAAATGTCTTATGACTTTATTGTAGAGTGCCTCCCAAATTGGATTGGCACGCTCACTTGAAGGAACATGGAGGTGCCTTAAGTAGCATAACAATGCGTCTTGGAGGTGGAAGTCTAGTACTTGCTTACCATCCATAAACATCTGGTATGTGGTGGTGAAATCTTGATCATTTTGTACAATTGTGGCCATCCATAAGTCTCATTCCCAAAACAGTTGAGAATAGTGGTCAGTGCCACAACCGAGGGTTGAATGAGGAAATTTGCAACATAATTTGAGTTTCCCTTCTTCTATTTAATGTTCAAATGAAATTGTTTCAGATACGTGGATCATTTCTGATGGCAATTATTTTGCAACTTCCCTTGTGTTTGTATGAACTAAAGAGGTCAGTGTTCTGTATGGATGATCATATCCTTCCCAATAATGTAATGTCTCCACTACTGATAAGCCCACACGATGGAATACATCCCCTTATCATAGGTGGGGTATTTATGAATTGTACCAACGAGTATATCATTGTGATATGCCATCAAATTCCCTTGTTGGGTGAGAACTGCACCAATAGCATAGTTGAAGGCATCTATCTCAATTTGAAATGGTTGTTGTAGATTTGTAAATGTGAGTATTGGTGCAAAGAAAAGGTGGATTTTCAGCTCAATGAATGCCTTATATTGGGATTCAGACCAAGAAAACTTTTATTTCGCTCCACCCTTCATAAATTGACTCAAAAGCCAAGTGATATGAGAAAATCCCAACATGGACCTTTGATAGATATTGGCAAGGAAAAAAGGTTGCAAAGCTCTATCAGAGTTGTCGGGGATGGCCAATCTTGAATGACTTGGATCTTACCCAGATCCACATGCATGCATTTCTCATCAATGATGTAGTCCATATATTGGACCTAATTCATGCCAAAGGATCATTTATGTAAGTTTGCACATAGTTCTAGACCTTGGTGGTGGCAACGATGGTACTAGGTTCTCCATCAATAATCTACTTCACCTTGTCAGTCCCCTTGTTGAGTTCTGGATTTGAGTCGAAACATGCATCTAATTTTGAAGATTTTAGCTTCATAACCAATGACTACTTGGTGTGACACTCATTTTTGTTGTGGGTGGTTCTCTTTTGGAAATCACACCACTTTCCTATACCCTTCTTCATCGTTGTAGTGTTATACCTTGCTTATGGCTTCAATGGGTTGTCTTGGGTCACTCCATCTCGGCTCTATCCTTTGTTATGTTGTTTGGAGGTGATTTTTCCTTTATTTGGATTTGCAAATCCAAAGTCTGATTTTTTCTACTTAATTTTTTGCTTGATCTTGATAGCATATCGGTACATTGTGCCAAACGAGGATATTTTTAGGAACTCCATTTCTACCTAGATGTATTAGTGTAAACAACCACATTACTTGAGTACCAAATGCTACTTAGAGTCCTTGATACACAACTTCATGTGTAGGGTGTTGTATCTCATTTCTATATATTGGGGAGCTAAGATGGTAGGAGTATTAAAACTAGATTTTACTTATGCAATAATTCGAGTATTTGGTGTTGAAAATAAAAGACTGTACATCGAATCAATATTTGTCAAAACAATCACGAAGGAGGGGAGTTCCACCAACTCTTCCATTTATAGTCAAGATAAGGATTTTTCTTGTTTTATGTTGGAAGTGAATGAAGATATTGATGAGGAAACATAGGTGCAAGTTCCTACAACAATTCATAAGAAAGAAGCAGTACATAATGGTATTTGGAAGTTTTATTTTGATGGAGCGTACTCCAAGGAAGGGAATGTTGTAGGGGTTCTTCTACATTCCTCAAAAGGTGAAATGATTCCCCTTTCCTAAAGATTGGAGTTTGATTCTACTAATTACATAAAAAAGTATGAAGCTCTAATTGTTGGTCAGCAAGCTGCCAAAAATATGAAGATTGAATGCATTTCTAGTTTTGGAGATTCATAATTAGTTGTAAAACAAATAAGAGAGAAATGCCAGAAAAAGAACCCAAGGCTTAGAGCTTACCAAGATGAGGTTTGGGATTTGGTGGAGAACTTCTTTTCAGTGTTTAATATTTATTTTCTGCCAAGAGAAGGTAACATATTAGCTGATTCACTCGCAGTAGCAACCAACACCTTTAGACCCCCACAGAATCCAAAGTTGAGGTATGAAGTTGAAGTCTGAAATAGACCTTCTATACCTGACAATGTCAAGTATTAGCAGGTATTTGAAGATGAGGAACATATGAAAAGGTTTTTGGAGGTTGTAGGGGAGTTTTAAAACTCAAATATTGATCAATAAGAAGAAGCTGAAAATGTTGAAGAGGAAGAGGTTGAAGATGAATTACCTTGGAAATATTTGATAGCAAACCACAAGATTGTACAATTGAAAGGTAATGTAATTCCTAAAGGTTTAGTACCTTTGGAGAGATTTTTTGATGAAAACAATGTTCCAGTGAATGTTAGCAAGCAGAGTTGGGAGGATGATGTTGAAGAATGTAATCTTGGAACAAAACAACAACCTAAACTTGTGAAGTTGGCAAAGGGTATTTCAAAATATTATAAGTGCGGGTATGTAGATCTGTTTAAAAAATATTCTGATGTCTTTGCATGGTCTTATGAAGACCTAAAAATTTATAATAAGGACATTATACAACATAACATCCCTCTTAAACTAGGGTTTAGACCATATAGACATAAATTAATATAGATCAATCCTTTACGGTTGTCCTCAATAGAAAAGGAAGTGAAAAAGTTATTGCGGGCAAAGATAATTCTGCCAATCCCTTACTATTGGGCCTTACTTACTGATGTAAATCAAGCTTCAATTTCTCTATCAACCCGAGTAGGTACACTTAGAGGCGCTATCTAATATATATAGATCTAGAAGGATTTGGTTTCTAAATGATTGCTTAGTGTGGAAAAATTAACAATGCTCTTTTACAAGAGGTTTCTCTTTGTCTTTTTTAACACTTAAGCATTTAACTAAATGAAACAAAGATAATTGTCTATATGGAAAATAGAGTCCTAATTACTTATCACACAAAAAGGTAAATGAAATATGTAGCTTTGGAGATCAATAATATTGGAACCTCTTACAATGTTCAGTCATCAAACTACCAATTGAGCTCTGGAACTACAAATCATAACCAATGAACAACAAACTATAAATTGAGTTATGAGATAAAAAACATGAAATAGCAAGCACAATTATCAATTTCGAGATGAACATCAATTGAGGTTTTGTTAATTTTAGGTATGTTCTATGCTTAGAGCAATTTATTTCAATTTTCAGAGTTATCTCCATATCTTTTCCAGATTAGCAATCACATCAGCATTAAAGTAAACTACAAATAGAACATAAACATAAATCGCAAAAGGCAAGCCAAGACAAGAGGACAAAAGATGTGGTGCTAGCCAAGGACAAACCCCAATTTGGGGAAACCCTTGATTAATTCTTCTTGTATGTTCTTCAATAGTTCAACACAGATAGAGAGAGAGAGGTAGTACGTTTACAACAGAAGTCAACACTTTGACTTATCTAGATAAGAGCACAGATCATCTCTAAGAAGATGATACATGAGATCAGTTGAAGACATGCTACTTCAACTAATTCTCCAAGGTGACTCCTTCACCTATCGTTGTGCTGCATTTCGTCATCATGCTGCACCTCATTGCACCATGCTGCACCTATCATCACTATGCTGCATCTCATCATGCTTCGTTAATCATGACTGCACCCATCACTGTACTACATTATGTGCCATTGTTGTACCATGTTTCCATCCTTACCTATGTGTTGGTTGCACCTTGGTTGCTTGTTGTCCCTTGGTTTCTTGTTGTCCCTAGCATGCTTGTTGTCATTAGCATGCTTGTTGTTGCATGCTAGATGTCCCTTGCATGCTAGCTGTAACATTGCATGCTTGGTGTATTTGTTGCTAAGTACCATACAACTGTCCCAATGTTAGTTAGTTGTCCCTTGCATGCTGCTCTCCTTCGGAGACATATGCTCTGGCTGTTTCAGAAATTCCCAACAGTTCTGGCAGTTTCAGCTGTTCCCGCTAGTTCCAACAATTCCGGTTGTTCCCAACAATTCTAGATTTTCTGGATTTTCCAGCAGTTCCAGATTTTTCGGCAGTTTCGACTTTTCTTGCTTTTCTGACTTTTTTTGTAGTTCCAGATTTTTCGGCATTTCCGATAGTTCCAGCTTTTCTATCATTTCTATCTTTTCTGGATTTTCCAGAAGTTCCGGCTTTTCCGACTTTTCTGGCAGTTCCAACTTTTCCGGCAATTACGGCTTTTCCGGCGGTTCGAGCTTTTTCGATAGTTCTAGCTTTTCTGGCCTTTCCGGCAGTTCCAACTTTTCTAGCAGTTTCGGCGTTTCCAGAAGTTTCAGCTTTTCTGGTTTTTTTGGTAGTTCCAGCTTTTCCGGTAGTTCTGGCATTTCTGGCTTTTCCGGTAGTTCCAATTTTTTCGACTTTTTCGATAATTTCGGCTTTCCTGGCTTTTTCCGGCAATTCTAGCTTTTTGCCCTCTGGATCAAGGCAATGTTATTCCTTAGGATCTCTCCTCCTACTAAAACCCAAAGACAAGTAGAGAGAGGAAGAGATCCCAAGTGTGTTTAAATGACTTGAAGACCACCTCTATTTATCCTAAAACGTTGAGCACATGTGGGGTTTATTTGGATGCTGGCCAACCTTGACGAATTGTCTTATAATGCAAACAGATTCATAACTCCATGAATACTTATCAGAATCAGATGATCTTTAGATCAATCCTACACCTCTGGATGAGAGGGATCCAAGAAAAATATCAGCTGCCATAAATAATATGACTCACATGGAGATTGGCCCTAGTTGCCAATTTTAACACTCCCTCTCAACTAGGGAGAACACCATCCGTTGATCCATATGTTCGACTGTACTATCTCTGCCTTCATTTCCCTACACTACTCTGCTCTGCTCTGATCTGCTGAGCTCTTCTCTATTGTGCTGTGCTATGCTTTGATCTGCTAAGCTCTTCTCTGCTCTGCTTTGCTGAATCATGAAGAAGAATAATTGATCAAGAATGTCTCATACCATTCTCTACTGACCCAAATTCAGTTTCATCTGAAGACAATGTGTCACATCACTCTTACTGACTTGAAGTCAGTTTTATTGATCCTAGCTCAATATCACAAGAGATTGTCTCAAACCACTCATACTGATCCCAGATCAGTTTCATTGATCCTAGATCAATGTCACAAGAAAGTGTCTCAAACCACTCATACTAATCCCAGATCAGTTTCATTGATCCCAAATCAATGGAGGTCATCCTAGCATAGGGAGTATGGTAGATGCAGCGCTGTGTCCATCGATAGTACTACTATGGTCCCTATCCTCATTTCCCTACTCATTGATCAGATGAGAGGTACTTCCCATGAGTCCCAGTCTGCATGGGTAGGATGCCTCGACAAGAGAACTAATCATCCTATACACAGGAGAATGAATTATCCTATTAGTGGATGCCACAGAGAACTAATCATCCTAGCCCACAGGAGAACTAATCATCCTGTTTCACAGTCGCCACGAAGAAAAAGTCATCCTAGCCCACAGGAGAACTAATCATCCTGTTCCATAGTCGCCACGAAGAACAAATCATCCTAGCCCACAGGAGAACTAATCATGTTGTTCAACATTTTCCATGGGAGAACTAATCATACCGGCCCAAAGGAGAACTAATCATCCTATTCCACAGTTGCCACGAGAGAACTAATCATCCTAGCCCACAGAAGAACTAATCATCTTGTTCATAGTGCACCACGAGGGGGGTTGAATCACCCTGTGGTTGTATGTTGCTCCAATGAGTACCCCAAGCCCCCCAGAGCTCCGAGAGCTCAATGCATGCAACATGCAAGACCCTTATAAGAAGGTCTCTCAATGACTCCAAGTTGTTCACGAAAGTCATAGATTTGAGCTTTCCTTGAGGCTTTGACAAAATGTCTGCGACCTGTACATCAGTCTCAATCCGATGGAGCCTCCTCGCTCATCAACTTACCATATCGCAAATAAGGTAGTATCTGATGTCTATCTACTATAGAAACCATCAAGTACTGGATTCCTCAATAATCAAATTCCCCCTCTAGTTGCCATAGAGAATCACAATGGTATTCATCATGTGTACAAACAGCTCACTTAAGAGCTTTTACAACCATGTAGCTTCACGTGAGATCATACCCATAGCTATGTATTCGGTCTCAGCGGTGCTTATAACCACTGACTTCTGCTTCCTACTCATCCATGATATCGAAGCAGAATCCAAAGAGAACCAGCACTGAGAAGTGCTCTAGTGATCCTCCACACTGCATTCCCAGTTAGCATTCGAATAATCATGCAGTTTCATATTTTTGACAGTGTATCTCAATCCATGAGAGATTGTGCCCCAAAGATATCTCAGAATATTCTTGGCACCAATCTGAGGCTCAACCAAATATGAGCTCACCATGCTAACTGCAAAACATATGTCCAGACAGAAGTTCACCAAGAACATCAACGCGAATGAGTTTATGAAACTCAGAGGCATTTCCCAAATCTGGTTCGACATCACTACCATATAACTTCTGAAAGTTAAGATCCTCGAGGAAGTCACAGGCTTGCAGTTTATCATTCCACATCCAAAATCCAACCCCCTCTTACTTTTGCTAATGAGAGGGTCTACACCTGTCAAAAATAGGTCATCCTTATAAGGTGCTGGTATGAGAGGTTTATCATCCACAACCTTTGGGTAATGGTTTGGATCGGTTTCACTCCTAGCGAATCTTAGCTTCATTAGACAGCCATCAATCCTCTCATACTACACCCAGGGTGTTTTTCTTCAAGCCATAGAGGGCTTTCTTCCACCTGTATACATGAGATTCCCGATCATGAATCTCAAACTCCTCGGGTTGTTCCGAACCTGTGGACCTGCTGCATTAGGGGAATGGTCCCCTTATAAGATTTTCCTTCGGTACATCTCATTGATGTACCTTCGTGCTCTACTTGAATTTAGACATCCCTATCACCATTTGACTCACATCAGGTAGGGCCCCATAGGTAGACCTCCGGTGTTATAGATGCGATATGTTAATTTACATGATCCCTAATGGACCATATTGCAACTTGATACAAACTACCAACCCTGAACCCATGAGAAAAAGCATATTTGAAAATTATATTTTTTAACATGTACCTTTCCATTGATGAATGCCACCCTACAACCTTTGACATCCATTTCCGAGATGGACATCAGGTTCTTCTTGCGATCAAATACATAAAAGATATTTTGTAAATGAATCAAGTTACCCTTATTCAATTGAGTTAACATTCCCTACAAGCTTTCTGGGATAGGTGGCTTCGACTCCAAGTATAATCCCATGATTGTTTCCATCCCTACCAAATTAGAGAGTGCACCCATCTATCCGATGAAGTGCCTTGAAGCACTACAATTTATAAGCCAGATTCCCAAAGAATCTGAAGGAGAGGGCCAATACAAGATAAAGATTCTTTATCTTATCATAAACAACATTTGATTCTTCATACCTGGGGTTCCTTGCTTTCTATGAAGAGTTGGCCATTTCCTTGATGACCTGCATTACCTGTCATTCCTTTGATCATTGAATATGTCCCTAGAATGATTGTTATCATCATCAAGTAATGTGTCCCTGCCATTTGGACACTCCTTCTCATAATGGCTGAACTAGTTATTTACCTTTCCTTCCACCCCGAGATCTAGTCTTCCAATGAAGTGATCTTCAGGTAGGCCATATTCCGCTGCACCATTCTGATAATATTCTCTGCTTCGAATTAACCCTTGGTGAATTTGAAGAGGGATGAGGAATCCACTGATCCTTTTGTCCTTTCCTAACTGTCTTCAGTGATTTCTCTTTCACTCTTGCTTGGGAATTTTCTTCACCTCATCTCCAATGCCGTGTTAATTTTAGGTATGTTCTATGCTTAGAGCAATTTATTTCAATTTTCACATTTAGCTCCATTTCTTTTCCAGATTAACAAGCACATCATCATTAAAATAAACTATAGATAGAACATAGACATAAATCGCAAAAGACAAGCCAAGAAAAGAGGACACAAGATGTGGCTTTAGCTAGGGACAAACCCCAATGTGGGGAAACCCTTGATCAATTCTTCTTATATGTTCTTCAATAGTTCAACACAGATAGAGAGAGAGATATAGTACATTTACAACAGAAGTCAACACTTTGACTTATCTAGACAAGAGCAAAGATCATCTCTAAGAAGATGATACATGAGATTAGTTGAAGACATGCTACTTCAACTAATTCTCCAAGGTGACTCCTTCACCTATCGTTGCGTTGCATTACATCATCACGTTGCACCTCACCGTACTACACCATGCTACACCCATGATCACTATGCTGCATCTCATCATGCTTCATTAATCATGACTGTACCCATCACTGTACTGCATTATGTGCCATTTTTGCACGATGTTGCCATCCTAGCCTATGTGTTGGTTTCACCTTGCTTTTTTGTTGTCCCTTGCTTGTTTGTTGTCCCTAGCATGCTTTTTGTCCTTAGCATGCTAGTTGTCCCTTGCATGCTAGTTGTAACATTGCATGCTTGGTGTATTTGCTGCTAAGTACCATACAACTGTGCCAATGTTAGTTAATTGTCCCTTGCATGCTTCTCTCCTTTAGAGACAGATGCTCTGGTTGTTTTGACAGTTCCCGACAGTTATAGCAGTTATGGCTGTTCCCGGTAGTTCCGATAATTCCGGTTGTTCCCGGAAATTTCGGCAATCCCGACAGTTTTGGCTTTTCTGGCAATTCCAGCTTTTCCGGTAGTTTCGGGTTTTCCAACTTTTCTGGCTATTCTGGAAGTTCTAGCTTTTTCGGCATTTTCGGCAGTTCCAGCTTTTTCGGCATTTCTAGCTTTTTTGGCTTTTCTGGCAATTCTGGCTTTTCCGGATTTTCTGGTAGTTCCTTCTTTTCTGGCATTTCTGACTTTTCCAGCAATTTTGGCTTTTCTAGAAGTTTCATCTTCTCCAACAGTTCTAGTTTTTCTGGCTTTTCCAGCAGTTCCAACTTTTCTGGCAGTTTCGACTTTTCCAGTAGTTCCGGCTTTTCCAGCATTTTTAGCTTTTCTAGCTTTTCTGGTAGTTCAACTTTTCTGGCTTTTCTAGTTTTTTCAACTTTTTTGGCTTTTCTGGCAGTTCCGGCTTTCTCCCCTCTGGATCAGGGCAATGTTATTCCTTAGGATCTCTCCTCCTACTAAAACCCAAAGACAAGTAGAGAGAGGAAGAGATCCCAAGTGTGTTGAAATGACTTGAAGGCTGCCTCTATTTATACTGAAACGTTGAGCACTTGTAGGATTTATTTGGTTGCTGGCCAACCTTGACGAATTGTCTTATAATGCAAATAAATTCATAACTCCATGAATACTTATCGGAATCAGATGATTTTTAGATCAATTCTACACCTCTTGATGAGAGGGATCTAAGAAAAATATCAGCTGCTATAAACAAGATGACCCACATGGAGTTTGGCTCTAGTTCCAAATTTTAACAAACTTTCTTACAAAACTCTTTCACAATAGATATGGATCTCTTCAATTAACAATTTCCAATTTTCTAAACTTGCAGCATATGAATTGAATGACAATTCTAAGTATTAGATCTATCTATGTAATTGAAAAGGAAAATTCAAGGAAAATTGTACCAGCGTTGTAGTGGGGGCCATCCACACTTTACAGGCACACCTTATACTAATTAAAATGAAGAAAACTACTAGATATGAAACATAAATATGGACTCCAACACTGTATCTCTGTATTCAATTCTGTAAATAAAAAATACATAAACTGTGTTCCCAAGTTTTTCATGTGTCAAAAACTAAACTACATAATTCTCCTTTTGAGTTAATTATCATAAATATTCACAACAAGAGGAAGTTATTCATACTCCTAATAATCCTAATGCAATCTTAACAATTACATCAAAGGAGGTCGAATTAGTTCAGATCCTCAATTTGAGAAAAATCTCAAAAATAACAAAATTTGTTCACAAAATCTGGAATTTCTACTAAAATAGTTGGGTTTGACCAGCATTGACCATACACCTATAATCTTCAAATTTGAGAGTGGATAGATATTCCACCATCCTTGTACATTTAGGATCAATCCTCAGGTCTTCGACTTTGCCAACCTGTCCTGCAACATGTCAAACCATGGAGTCATTATAGGAAGTTACAACAACTTGTAATTTTCTGGAAATTTTGAATTTTAACACAAAAATTCCTAAGATTAATTCCAAGATAAAAATAATGGAAATAACATTATATCAATCAGTTTCTAAGGAATATGGAGGAAATTTAAAGGCTAAATAAAGGAAAATGATGAATAAAAGAGGGTTTTTACATAAAATAATCAATCATAAATTGGTACCTGTTAGCGCTTGAAATTTCACCTCAGGTTGAGAAAGGCAAACCTCAAGGCAACATCAAACCATTCAGCCTCGTAGCTAGCCCTACGGGGCAGGAGAAGGCTCTCTCCGGTCAATCTCGGTAGATCTTCAATGGGATGAGATGACCAACACGGTAACACTGATATTAGGCTAGTAAACTGATTTGAAGGTTGATTTGGGGGTTTTTGGGGTTTTTGGTGGCAATTTGAGGAGCTGCAATTTAGGGTGCAGGGATTGGACACAGTTTCTGCAGGGGGGTCTTTGGGGCGAGGTAGGATCCTGTATTGATGTCTTTAGCTAAAGTGGATGATTAGGAAGGAAAGATAATAAGGCTAAAGAGAGCAAACAATGAATTTGAATTCTCTTTAGACAGTAGAAAACATAGAAATTAAACAAATTTAAAAGCAGAGCATGGCAAGCATGAATTCTTACTTTAACACTTCATTTGTTTAATATGCAGCAGTATAGAAAGGAAATGAATCACATAACAAAGCTTATGATACCATGGAGAAACACACCATCAACACATGAGTCCACAAGAATCCCAAAGATGACTGCAAAACCCTGGTCTTCCTTAGCCAAAAATTGCAGAGATATAAGTGAAATAATACAGTGATAGCTTCTCCCTCAAGAGTCCAACCATGAAAATGAGCAAGAAAGTACATAATATAGATGATCTAACCTCTTTCCCTGCCTCCATGGGTCGAGCTCACTATCCTAGGAGCTGTTTGAACCACTTCTAAACTAAGCACTACAAAATAGGCAGTCAAAACAACTTGCCTCTATAAACTTGGAAACCAGTTCATACATTCAATTTTTACTCTTTACATGAAAGAAACTTCTAGAAGAGATAAACTAGAGTAAAAGTATCCAAAAAGTGTCATAATTACAGTCAAGAGGATCACCATCCACCTCAGAAAGTCAAACTGGAGCTAAACTGCGTTTTCTGGGCTGAACTGGTCAAATCTGGCAAAGTTCCCTCAACGGGTCGCGCACATCTTCCTCAACGGGTCACGCACTTTGGAGCCCTCTTTGGAGGCCTTCTTGGTGTCAGAATGAGGTGCAGGATAGCTTGTTGGAAAGGTCTCTGAGTCTAATTTCCAACCCAACTAGAATTTTTGGATTTGGAGGTCATTTTCCCAGTCAAAAGTCAATTCTCCCAAGACTAATTTTGCAGCTCAAAAGAGGGGCAGAAAGTCAAAATTTGGCTGTATTTTGACCTTTTGGAGGCCCAAAACTCCATAAAAACTCAAGTCCATCCATAGGCATGTGTAACTTTGCATGAAAAATCCAAAAATGTTGAGTTTTTGCAAAACGGAGCTACGATGACAAAGGGTCTCACTGGGGGTGAGACCCGTTGAGAAGCCAAAACCTGTAAATTTCCCAAAAATACCAAAATTACCCAAAATTCTCCAAAATTTTTGGGATTTGTGCTGTAGATGATGCTAATGAGTGCCATGATCCTTGAGGGATGCCTCAGCCAAGATACGGAGTGGGTTGGTTTTCTTCTTCTGCCTAAGAGCCTCGGACAACCTCCTTTGGAACATTTTCATTTTTACCTTGCAAACATGCATCCTCGCCCAATAGTGATTCTTCATGTTTCTCAGCAGCTTTTTCTCTTGGTTGGCCTTAGCCAACAACCTCTCCAAGTGGGCATTCTCCTGAATGAGCAATGACTCCCGGTCAGCAGGCAATGGATCACCGGGCCTCCTACGGTTTAGGACTCGGTCACTACGAATCCTCCAAATCTCATCAAGCGCCTTCTCCTCCTCTATCTATGTGTTCCGCTGCTCTAGATAAGTGATGGTCCATTGGGAACCCTCGAGTCTCCGCTGCAAAACATCATTCTCGGCCCTGAGATGCTGAATGACCTCCTTTGCCTCTTGGCTAGGAGAACTGGCCTCGAGATCAATCACCGGATCCTCATGAATCATGGGCTCTTTGCCCCTCTGCAGTAACTGTGCTGGTGAAGAAAGCGAGGCCCCTTCCACCTGATGTGGAGATAACACTCGCTGATCTGAAGATGAAGGCGAGACCCCTTCCACCTGCTGTGGAGATAGTACTCGCCTAGCTGCTGCAAATAAGGCCCTTGGGCCTTTCTGATAGGTGACCAAAGGAGTGGAGCTGACATGTCGGGTGATGGGAGCATCAGGCTGCTGAGATGGTCCTCCCACCTCATGAATGGCCTCCTGATGTGGCTGAGGTGGCACTGTGAAAAACTCACGGGAGATGAACTCCTCCCATGAGATGCCCTGCTGAGTCAACTGATGTGAGACTATGAGCTGAATCAAACCATAATGGAAAAGGCTCCTGTACTGCCGAGTCGGGGTCTTCCTCTGCAACATGGGCACCATCCTTTGAATGTTATGAAACAAGAAGACCGGGAGGTTCATCATCCTCACTCGGGTGAAATGCATTAAAAGGCGAATGTGATAGGAATACACCTGTGAAAATCTGCCCTCACAGGTAAAGTAATGCATAATAAGTCTCATGAGGGGAGCATACTCGCTCCGGAGAAATCTGAATGGGAAAACACCCGTCAACAATCTCACAAATGATGGCCGGACATAGGGCTCAAAGTGAACAAAATCAAGTAATCTACGCTTAGGCCACACCTCACCCACATTTGGTATCCCTGTAGCCTGTGAGATCACCTCAGGTGTCAATGTGAAATTCACCCCTGCAAGAGTGACATGCCCATCATGGAGGTGTAAGACAAACAAGCGGGCCAACTTTCTATGATGCTGAATCTGAGAGATCCTCTCACAAAACTGATAGCAAGACATGTACTGGAAGCAATTCACTGCCAAACGACAGGCCTGTAATTCTGCCAAAGAAGTAGGCTCCTCCCGCTTATTATGTCCTCCCTTACCTCCTCTACGAGGCCTCCTCTGTTCCTCAACCTCTGTAGATGATGAATGGTCATCACTTTGCTCATAAGTTTCGGTTTCTGACATGGTTTTGGAGCAAAGTGGACAAACTGAACTGTTGTCTCTGCCTGCAAAAGGTGCTGAAATCTATGTTGTTTCAAGGGGAACCAAACATGAGGGAAATGTTAGGGGAGGGAATTTTTAACAAGGAATGGGAATATATAAGATAACAGGGAATTTTTAAGGGAAATTTTTGCAAATCATATTCATAAAGGAACACATTTTTGTGATAGGGAAATCATTTGCAAAGAGTATTACATATGGGAAGAAACATGCATACAAGTGAACATGAGCACATATGCATACATGTATCAATAGGGAAATAGGGAAACCATATACAGAATTTGCTGATATATTCACCAACATTTGTTACTGTTTTCACATGAATCTTTTCTTTGTTTTTTACATGTATATGGTAGAGGGGAATTAGGGTTTCACTTTGTTTTGTTCTGATACTTTGGGAGAGGGGTAGCGTTTACATTTTAGTGATTTAGGGATGTAAAGGGATTTTCATTTCATTGATAAAATGACATGGGGAAAAATGATATACATATGAGTGTGAGCAAGAGGGAAGGAAGGGAAAGGAATCAAAGGAAAAAGAACTTGAAACATCATAAACCCTAACACAGTTTGCATACAAATATTGCAGCCATATCAATCCATTCATTTGCAATTTTTGAGGTTAGAATCATAACACACAACCTTACATTCACCACCAATCTTGAAAACCATGCATAAAGAGCCTACCTCGACCGATTGAGAAGAATTGAAGGGAGATTGAGGAATTTGTGTGAAGTTTGAATGCAATCAGCCCAACGGGTCGCGCAGGCTTCCCAACGGGTCGCGCACCGCCCAACAGGTCGCGCCCGTAGTAAATTTGCACTGCGGGAAGGGTCTGGACAGGTCGCGCACCTCCTTGAACGGATTGCGCACCACCCAACTGCCCGAAAACGCTGTAATTTCGCTCCTTTCTTCAATCACTCTCTCACAACCTCTCTTGCAAGCTTTGAAATGCACAATGAGAGTGAAAGGAGGGAATATGACCTTTTATAATCTTCATTTGAAAAAATTTCATCCATAAACCCACTTTATAAAGTCTATTTTGACACTTTTTTAAAACACTGATTTTTTGGTTTCCTTTATCCCGAAGTTGACTTTTTGAGTGCTTTGACTTGATTCTTTTTGCAGGTAGATCATCTGAGGGACTGTGGCAAGGGGACCAGGGTTGTTGCTGCCTTTTTGAAGACTTTTTGGAAATTTATTCTTTCTACAAAAAATTATCATGACTTTGGCTTTAAAAACAGAGTTTTTAAATCCAAGTTTAAAAATGAACTGTACATAATGAGAATATCAAAGAAACATGTTTACCATCCTCCCTCTAGCTTGCTGGTCACTCAAAGACTTTCAAAGACATGACCTTGCTGAGACAAATGACCAAAACCCTAGACCTAGGACCTTTGACCTTAAGACAAAACAAGACAAGCTTGAGAAGCTCAATAACTGATATGACCTAATCCAGCAAAGCCAAGAGGGGTATAAGTAGACCAGCTCCCCCATCAGGGTTATGGCATGCCTAACGGGATGCAAACTTTGACACTGATGAGAAACCTACTAAATGAAAATGCACAGAGCTTTGATCACTGATGGAGGGCTTTCAAGACCGACACTAACAGTACCAACATCTCCCCCAAACACAGGACTTTGCATGTCCTCATGCAAATGAATTCTAACCTATCAAACTCTTCTCTCTACTTCTGCTTCTACCTCTTCCTTTGCTACCTGGAGTAAAGCATCGATGTTCATCTAGGTCTTGTATTCAGTTTTCAAAATTTGGTATTTAGTTTTGATGGCCTTCATCTGTTTGTATAAGTTATAGGCCCTCTTACCAATCTGAACCTTGTAGGCTTGGAGTTTCCTGACCTTCTTCTTCAACTTATCATTTTCATCCTGAAACTTTTTACTTGGTGTTCTAAGGGTTTCATTTTCTTTCTTCACAACTCTTTCCAGAATATCAGACTCCATAAGTTATTGTTGTAATTTTTCAATTTTCCTTTCAATTTTCCTTTTCTTTTTGCCTGACAATTTTTGTTCCTGTGGTTCTTCCTCCTTGCCCTTTCTTTCCAATTCTTGTATATAATCATACTGAGGCTGTTGTAAGATGTCATCTTCTTCTACCGTTTTCCCTTTTTGACCAAATTTAGTCTTTTTAGACCTCCTTTTATAGGCGGTAAAAATATTATCCTTCTCAGCTTCCTTAGTTTCTTCTCTTACCATTTTTCTGGTTTTTACACTGCTACTAGATGGAGCAAAGGTATTAGGTCTGTTCTCTGAAAATTCCTCTTCTACATCATCCACATCAACTAGTAATTCTGGATTTTGCTGCCTTTCTTGTTCCTCTTCATCTATTGTAAATTCATTAGAAGCCATAAATCTTTTTCAGGATAATCCTATCTTATGCAATTCAAACTCAATTAAAATTTTCACCAAGACAAAATGATATAAGCTCCTATGCATGTTAATTCTCTATTTTTGTATAGTTTTGGACATCTTAGTTAAACTCTATAGAAGAAAATACAGTAAAATTATAACACAATCTCCCCTCAGATGCATCAATAGTTTAATATGATGAAGATACAATATACTGTATCTGCCCTCACATGTTATGAATTTTTGAATCACATAGACTATTTCTTCCCAAGGATGAATAACCCAACTCCTAGGAACTCTTGTCTTCCAATTAACTGTTGATACTCTTGATCTAGATACAACACGTGTTTAGGGTTTCTCCTTAAACTGCTTGGTTTTGAAATATTTCTCTCCCTCTGGACTTATGCTTATAGATTGGGAATTATATCCTCTGAAACTCTAAAGGATAGGTTCCCTACTGTGGCTCTCTCTCCAGTGAAAGAAGAAGAAAATTCCCTGGTTGTTAACTCATTGTGTCCATTAAATTTTTCTAGAAAAACTAACCACTGTTTTGCTCTAAGGATGTCTACACAGTCTTTATGCAGTTTAGAAATATCAAATTGTTCTGGCTCTATTCTATTTGCCATGAGAATTATTTTACTTTTTACCCTGCTCTGTAAGAAGAATTGACCAAGGTTTTTGAAAAAAAACTACCTAGTCCTACGCTGACCTGAATGTTGTTCTTATGCCTTGAATTTCTCATCTCTACTAGAGTGAAAACGACTGCTGTCCTCAAATTGGAATCTCCTTCTCAATTCTCGGCTGGTCCTGTGTAATTTGGCCCTTAAGACTCGTATGTTGACATTTCCATTGTCAACATACTTGTAACTCTCCTTATTACAATTCACACATACATCAAGGATGTAGGTTTTAACCCCATACATAAATTACTTGCGTACGAATTCTAAAACACAAAAAATAAACAATGCGAGGGAATAACACATAAAACACATATACACAAAGATTTTCCCCTGGATCCCAAAATTGGGACTACGAGCTTGATTTTTCATTATGTTCCTTTCAATGTTAAAATACATATTTATACATGCTGAAGCATCCAATACCATGGACCAAAAACCATCGCATCCAATGCCATGGATCAAAAACCATCACGTCCAAAAACATGTGTGAAAATCATATACAAAACCATAGGTGGGTCTGCCCAACCTAACATAGGTTCCAAAACCAAAATTTTATGGGGGCATTGCCTAGGACCCCATAGAGTGGGGTTACCTGGACCACTCAAACCCCCTGTGACCCCCCCACTACGCAATCAGTGCAATGAAGGGGGGCCTATGCCCCCCCTCTAAGCCTCAATTAACTATGTGCGCTACTCATGGAAAGAATATAACGCAACCCATCAAAGGATGGTTTTTGAGGCATTCGGGGTTTCTAGGAATAGAGAAAATGCTTTTCTACGCGTTCGGGCTTTATCAAACACTTACTAATGAGATCTTCACCTTTAGACACAACGTTCAACACTAATGAACCTTTCCTACAGCATTCAATAGTAATGAACCTCTCCTATAGCACAATACTCAGTAATGATAAGCCTGATGGTTATAAGGAACAATCACATTCAATTTTCATAAATGATGAGCTTCGGCATAATGGCATGGTATGAACCTGGCTGAGATTGTGAGTAACTACGGATCATTATGTTCTCCTTTAATTACTTGAAACTATCTGTTGATACCTGTTATGATGACATTTTTTCATAATATTTCCTTAATACCCTTTTCAACCATCATCTAAACATTTCATCATAACATATGCATTTCGTCAAAAAAATTCGGTTAAGAACCATGAAAAATTTTGCATGGCTATTTAAATCATTGAACTTGTACCTCATACCTCAGAAATGTCTGATCTGTGACTATGTTTGACTAGATCTGATTAGGTTTGTTTTAGTGGATCTGTTGGCACATTTGACTGATGTATTGGAGTATAGACTTATGGATCGAAGTGTTATGTACAGGATAAAGAAATAGGATATATAGGTTAGGATGGATAGTTTTAAAGAGTAGGAATAAATCCTACAGGGATAGAATAATGAGTATAGGCTTAAGGATTAGGCTAATTGGCTGAGTGAAGGATAGGCTAAGTGAATATGATATGGGATAGGATGAATGATTGAGAAACCGAAATCAATAAATATAATTAACCACTATTTAAAAATTGAAATTAATAGAAGAAATTCAAGTATTAAAATGAAAATTTCTTACAGCCTTCAGATGTTTCTTTGTTGAAATCCTGCTTGACTTATTTAATGTGTACAAGCATGACATAATCTGATGATGCAGTATTCTTCTTCTTAACAAGTCCCTTTTGAAAAATTATCAAGCAACAGGTCCCTTTGCTAATGTGTTCTAAATTTAGATTGAACAAATCCTTCTTGAGAAACAATCAACGCCAATCCTCTATTGAAAAGTCCGCTAAAAAATGAAAGTAAAACAAATTTCTTCCTCTGCTGTAATGAAATTCTGAAAATAAGGAGATGAAAAAGTATGAAAAATTTCAAACTTTTCTCCTCCCCTACCAATCATATGATTTGTCCTCAAGTCATGAATTTGAAATTCAAATAGTCAAAGGATTTTATTTTGAAATATAAACGAAAAAAGAATGAATTCTTACTCTCCAATTACTTGGTTTTCCTGTAAGAATTCGAGTTTAGAATGTGCCAGAGTCTGGTTTTCACATCTAAACTAATTTTTTTTTTATTTTTATTTTTTTATTTTTTATGTTTTATTATTTTTAAGTAGAAAAATAACTAAGGCATAGATATCACAACAGACTATTGTACTATCTGAACCTCATTTTGTTGTGTCACTGTTTTCATGAAATCTTCTTTACTGACAGGCTTATGGTAGATCTTCAACATGTGTCCATTTACTATAAATGTTTAGTCTTCTTGGTCAATGGTTCTAAGTTTGATTGATCCATTCTAGAAAACTTCAAGAATTTCATAAGGGCCCATCCAATGTGTTGTAAATTTGGCTTTATAATCTTTAAATTTGCAGTCAAATAGTAGATCCCAGTCACCATGTTTAAAATCCTTCTTCTTGATTAATTTATCGCACCACTGTCGTCTTTGTTGCTAGATCAGTGTTGTCCTTTCTAATGCTTGTTGTCTCATCTCATCCAACTGATTCAATTGCATAATTCTTTCTTGCTGTGCTTCAGAGAGATCAATGCCTAAATCTGCAGCCAATTTGTAAGTATGTATTTGAAATTCTATTGGCAGCATGACTTCTTTGCCATACACCAGCTGATAAGGTGTAAACCTTATTGTGTTTTTCCATGTGATTCTATAAGCCCAGAGTGCCTCATTGAGCTTATCTACCCAATATTTTATATTTGTTGCCACTGTTTTAGTCATGATCCCTTCCAGTGTCTTGTTTGTAGATTCCACTTGGCCATTAGCCTGTGGATGGTAGGGTGTACTCTTTTTGTGTTTGATTTTGTACTTGTCAGTGATGTCTTGAACCAATCTAGAAGTGAATTGAGTCCCTTGGTCTGTTACTATCTCTCTGGGCACTCCATATCTAACAAATATTTCTTCAAAAAGGAAACTAACTACTATTTTCTCAATTTCCCTTACAAGTTCCTTTGCTTCTACCCATTTAGTCACATAATCTGTACATATTAATATGTACATTTTACCCTTCGAAGGTGGATTAATGGGTCCAACAAAGTCCAAAACCCATTTTTTAAATGTCTCTAGATGTACCTGTGGTTGTAATGGCATCTCATCTGAGGTAGTTGGTTTGCCCATGCATTGGTAGCTGTCACAACTTCTCACATACTTCTTTGAATCTTTGAAAAATGATGGCCAATAGTAGCCAAGGCTAAGGATTTTGTGTGTTGTCCTCTTGGCTGCACAATGGCCACCACAAGGTTCATCATGACAATATTTTAGTATGTCAATAATTTCATCCTCTCTGATACATCTTCTACTAATTAAATCATAACCAAATTCTCCATTAACCCATGAATATCTTGCACTTTGCTTGATCAATTTTTTCTTCTCCTTTGAGCTGAATGATGGAGGTATCTTCCCTATGGACAAGTAATTAGCTAAATCAGCATACCATGGTGTTAATATTGAAATTGCAAATAAATGTTCATCGGGAAATGAATCTTCAACTGGAACAACTTCACCTAGATTTTGTAGTCTAGAAAAGTAATCTGCTACCTGGTTCTCTTTCCCTGGTCTGTCTAGCACTGTGAAATTAAATTCATGTAGTAATAGTAACCATCTTATGATCCCAAAATTAGTTATCGATTTTTTCATTAAGTATCTAATGGAAGAGTGGTCAGTGTGAACAAAGACTTCATAACCAGTTATGTAGTGATGAAATTTGTTCACAACATGTATGATTGCAAGCATTTCCTTCTCAGTTACTGTGTAGTTGAGTTCAGCAGGAGTCAAATTTTTACTGATGAAGTAAATGGCATAAGTTAAAGCATCTTCTTTCTACTCTAATGAATCCCCTACTATTGTATCGGATGCATCAATGGAGACATGAAAAGGTGAAGTCCAATTGGGTCCCCTCAAAACTAGAATTGTGGACAATTTCTCTTTAAGTTTCTCAAAAGAATTTTGAAAAACATCATTCCAATTGAAAGATATATCTTTTGCAAGAAGATTAAACAAAGGCAAAGCTATCTTACTAAAGTTTTCAATAAATCTCATATAATAGCTTGCATAACCAAGAAAGCTTCTTACATCTTATTGATTTGTTCGAATTGGCAATTTGACAATAATTTGAATTTTGGCTTGATCTACCTTGATTCCCTCAGAAGAAACATGATGTCCTAAGACTATTCCCTCATTCAACATCATATAACATTTTTCATTGCTTAAAGGCAAGTTGGTTTCTATACATCTTTTAAAGCTTTCTCAAGATTTTGCAAAGAATGGTCAAAGGAATCACCATATACTGAAAAATCATCCATATATACTTCAACACATTCATGAGCCAGATCAACAAATATTGCTAATACTACTATCCGAAATATTGTTGGAGCATTGAACAAGCCAAATGGTAACAATTTGTAAGCATATGTGCCCCAGGGACAGGTAAATGTTGTTTTGTCTTGGTCTTCTAATGCTATGCTGATTTGATTGTAACTGCTAAAACTGTCCAGGAAGGAAAATGATATTTTTCCAGCCAATGTATCCAAAAATTGGTCAATAAATGGCAATGGAAAATAGTCTTTAAGGGTGGCTTTATTTAGTTCTCTGTAGTCAACACAAACTCGCCACTTACCGTTTTTCTTGGGGACTATCACTAGTGGAGATACCCATTGGCTGTCAAAGATGGGGTAAATGACATTTCCTTTTAGTAGCTTCTGCAATTCATCTCTTACAATCTCTTTAAGCATGGGGTTCATCCTTCTTTGTGGCTACCTCACTGGTCAAATACTAGTGTCTGTATAGATATGGTGAGTGCAAGTTTCTGGGTGAATTCCCTGCATGTCAATGTAGTCCCAAGGAAATGCCTTTTGGTATTTGGTGAGAAAATCAAGAAACTTTTGTTCCTGAGATGAATCTAAAAATGCTCCGGTGTTCAGTGTTTTTCTGAGGCTTATTTCTACAACCTTGCTTTGTGTGTTCGTAATGGAGTTGATTGGAAAGATATCTTCAAATAATGTTTTCAGAGTATATATGGTACAAGTTTCCTCAAAGATCTCTGCCAATATTTGACCTACAGTAGTGTACTGTTCATTTCTCAATTCCTCTTAAACATCGGGTTGAGAGATAAACATTTCTACCAAGTCTTCACTATTGTCTTCCCTGAAATCATAAATTTGATTGATGCTTAAAACATATTGTATTTCTTCTCTATCATTGTATTTAAATTTTATCATCAAGCCATAGGTTATGTTTTATTGTTGGAGCTTTGGCTGATGGGTATAAGGTAAGTTGTTTTCTCTCAGTTCCTCTTGAAATGATCATATTACCCGATCTACACCCAATAAATGCATCATTAGTTGCCAACCATGGTTTTCCAAGTATGAGAGGGTGTCCTCCTAAATTTTGCATACTCCCAAGAGTCTTGTGAAACAATTATATCTTCCAATATCCCTTCAGGAATGAATTTAGAGCGATATGCTAATTCCAAAACAATTGGTGTTGACTGTAAATTTGTCCGCTGTAAGGTTTTCATTGTATCCAATGTCATGACATTTATTGCAGCTCCCAAATCAATGAAAGTATTTGGAATGGAAATTTTGTTGACGATTGCTGTAACTCTAGGTATACCAAGGTCAACAAATTTCTCCATAGAAATGACATTTGACTTAAGGCCAACTAAATTTCCAATAACATGAATGGCTTGTGGATTAAATCTTTTCTTTGCAGGCTTTTTAAGACAGAGTTCTTGGATGGATTTGGTATAAATTGGAATATCCTTAATTGCCTAGAGCAATGGCATTTTTACATACACATTTATTAACTCATCTAGAACATTGAATTGTGGTTGGGGTGTGGGTAATTTTGGTTGAAGTAACCACTCAGGAAAAGGAGGTGACTACATTGTCTTAATTTGTTTGCCTTATTCTAAATCATCTTGTTTACTATGCGTTGGAAATTCATGGTCATCAGTTTTATTTGAACTCTCTTTCATTGAAACAGGTGGAGGTGAAGGTTATGTGTGAAGAGTTCGTTCGGATATAAGTTTTATGTTTTGTAGAGGTAGAATTGGTTATGATGGTCCCTCATCCACACTGTAGCCTGGTCTTTCCAGTCGATTATTTGGGTTAGCTACAGGTTGAGCAGGTAGTTGCGTAGGTTTAGGAGGTTGATTAGATGTTAATTGTAGTTGTGGTTGATTCATTGGTGGAGGAGTAAGTAAGGTTTGTTGAAGATTTCGTTGTTGATAAGCAATTGGTTGCTGAGGGTATTGTTGTGTGTACTATGGTGGATATGGCTGAGAGTATTGTTGTTGATATTGTTGATGATATGGATCAGGAAATGACTGTTGATATTGCTGAGGTGGTTGTTGAGGAAATTGATGAGGATGTAAATATGCTCTCCATCCCTCTTGTGGATAAGATTGTTGATGCTAATTAAACCAATTTTTCCATGGCATAGGAACATTCCAAGAATTCTGAACAAGCATTTGATAATTTGTTGGATTTGGATTTTGAAGCATACCTGGAGGTCTTGGCTGCCATGGTCTCTGTGCTCCCACAAAATATAAGTTCTCCATCTCTGCATTAGCTTCCAAATTATAACTCTGCAAAACTTTCATCTTAGAGTAGTCATTGGTGTCATGATTTTCTATACAAAACCCACAGACCTCAACATTATCTAAAGGTCATTCTTTCAAAGCATGTGTTTTTTCAACATTTAGGACAAAATATAGACAACACTTGTTCTTGTTCATCTTGTCTTTTCTTTTCTTTCAGAGTGTATATTTTATTTACCAAAGTGCTTAAGAGGTCTGTTTTAAAATCTTCAAATAGATTCCCTAGTTCAGCTTCGTAATATTTCCTGTGGTAGATTTATTGACTCTAATAGTAATAGCTCTTCTTCCATTTCTTGCTCTACTTCTGGAGTACTTCTGACACAAGTTAGCAATCTCATCAAAAGGTAAATTAGAGATGTCCCCTTTATCCATGATATTGAGGTCATCTAGTTATTCGTCCTCAAATCCCTTAATAAATATTGTTTGAATAAGATCAATAGACATGGCTTTATTTTTTGATTTTTGGAGATTGTATAGAAATATTTCCAAGTATTCTTCTAAGGTCTCATCTTCTTGTTGATTCATTCTAAAGATGTCATCTTTAGAGTCTTTTGATCGATAGTAAGGTTGATACTTTTTCAAAAATATTTTTCTCATGTTATCCCAATCAGTGATTGTGTGTTCACCTAATCCCATGAACCACCTAAGTGATGATGCCTTTAATGTGGCAGGAAAAAGTAAAAGTCTGTGTGCGTCATCTATATATCCATAGGTTCGACATACTATATCAAATTCAAACAAAAATGAATCAGGGTCTTCAAATGCCATGCCATAAAAGTTTGGCAATACAGAAGGTGGGATATTTTTCGTTTTAATTTCCTCATCCATGTAATCTCCTCTATCTTGAATTGGAAATTTAAATGTTGATTCCTCTTCTTCTAGTGGATTTTTTATTTCTTCCAAACAGAGTATCATTTCCTTCTTTTTCTTCAGGCTCTCTTTGTCTTCTCCTTTCTTCCATTTGTCTCTCATATTCTCTGAGTTGTTCTGCAGTAGGTCCTCTGGCTAATCCTCATTCTTCAACCATTGTGATATGTGACTTGTCTAAGGTTTCTATCTCTTCTTCCTGTTTTGATTCTTGAGGAAAAATGTGTTCAAGGATAGGTTGTTGGATTCTTGTACTACTCTCTTTTATTTTCGCTACTGTAGAAGACTCAGGTATATGTTTTTTCTTTGCCCCATAAGCTAGTAGGATTTGTCTTTCAACGAGAGTAAGTCTCTGGCCTGATAATTTTTCTTCCTCAAGTTCTTCCATAGTAACTTTTCCAATTGGAGTTGTGTACTCAATCTTCTCTAAAGTTTCTTCTCTCAATGGAGGGTTAGTTGTTGGGAGGCGTGTTTTTGTGAATCTTCCTTTTTCATCCCTAGCTCTAGACATAAATAATCATAGATTAAAGAATTAAAACTAAATCTGTGTTTTTTTTTGTTTTTTTTTTATTTAAGATATTTTAGATTTTGTTTTCCTAAATCTTCCTAGTTGCACCTCCCCGACAACGACCCCAAGATGTTGGGCCTTACTTACTGATGTAAATCGGCCTTCAATTTCTCTGTCAACCCGAGTAGGTACACTTAGAGGTGCTATCTAATATATATAGATCTAGAAGGATTTGGTTTCTAAATGATAGCTTAGTGTGGAAAAATCAACAATGCTCTTTTACAAGAGGTTTCTCTTTGTCTTTTTTAACACTTAAGCATTTACTTAAATGAAACAAATCTAATTGTCTATATGGAAAATAGAGTCCTAATTACTTATCACACAAAATAGTAAATGAAATATGTAGCTTTGGAGATCAATAATAGTGGAACCTCTTACAAGGTTTAGTCATCAAACTACCAATTGAGCTCTGCAACTACAAATCATAACCAATGAACAACAAACTATAAATCAAGCTATGAGATAAAAAACCATGAAATAGCAAGCACAATTATCAATTTCGAGATGAATATCAATTGAGGTTTTCTTACAAAACTCTTTCACAATAGATATGGATCTCTTCAATTAACAATTTCCAATTTTGTAAACTTGCAACATATGAATTGAATGACAATTCTAAGTATCAGATCTATCTATGCAATTGTAAAAGAAAATTCAAGGAAAAGTGTACCAACTCTATAGTGGGGGCCCTCCACACTTTGCAAGCACACCTTAGAATAATTCAAATGAAGACAACTACTAGATATGAAACATAAATATGGACTCTAACATTGTATCTCTATATTCAAGTCTGGAAATAAAAAATACATAAACTGCATTCCCAAGTTTTTCATGTATCAAAAAAATAAGCTACATAATTCTCCTTTTGAGTTATTTATCATAAAGCTTCACAACAAGAGGAATCTATTTGTACTTCTCATAATCCTAATGAAATCATAACAATTACATCAAAGGAGGTCGAATTAGTTCAGATCCTCAATTTGAGCAAAATGTCAAAAATAGCAAAATTTGTTCACAAAATCTGGAATTTCTACTAAAATAGCTAGGTTTGACTAGTGTTGACCGTTCACCTATAATCTTAAAATCCGAGAGTGGATAGATATTCCACTATCCTTGTACATTTAGGATCAATCCCCAGGTCTTCAAATTTTCCAACCCGTCCTGCAACATGTCAACCCATGGAGCCATTACAAGAAGTTACAACAACTTTTAATTTTTTGGAAATTTTCAATTTTAACACAAAAATTCCTAAGATTAATTCCAAGATAAAAATAATGGAAATAACATTATATCAATCAGTTTCTAAGGAATATGGAGGAAATTTAAAGGCTAAATAAAGGAAAATGATGAATAAAAGAGGGTTTTTACATAAAATAATCAGTCATAAATTGGTACCAACAAGGACATTATACAACATAAGATCCCTCTTAAACTAGGGGTCAGACCATATAAACATAAATTAATATAGATCAATCCTTTACTGTTGTCCTCAATAAAAAAAAGGAAGTGAAAAAGTTATTACAGGCAAAGATAATTCTTCCTTTCACGAATTCAGATTGGGTGGGAAATTTAATGCCTGTAAGAAATAAGAATGAATTAATTAGATTGTGTATTGACTTTCAAAATCTAAATAGAGCATCACTAAAGGACAACTATCCTCTTCCAAAGATGGATCATATTTTGTAGAAAGTAACAGTTTCTTTAAGGTTGTTTATGATTGATGGGTTTTCAGGATATAATCAAATAGCATTACAACCAGATTATCAGAAGGGAACAACTTTCACAACACCATGGGGAACTTTTATGTATGCAAATATGCCATTTGGGTTGATGAATGTTGGTGCTACTTTTCATAGGGCTATGGATATATCCTTTGTGGGTGAAAAATAAAAGTTTTTGGTTATATACTTGGATGATATTGCAATGTTTTTCAAATATGATGATGAATACTTGAAACACCTATAGCATATTTTTTAGAAGTGTAGGAAATATGGACTATCTCCAAATCCAAAAAAATCTCACTTTTCTCTAAGGGAAGGTAAATTATTGGGACATATTGTGTTAAAGGAGGGATTCAGAATTGAACCAAAAAAGTAAATGAAATAATTAATATACATTTGCTAAAAAATAAGGAGTTTCAAATTTTATTGGGAATAATAAATTTTCTCAAGAGGTTTATTCCAAATTATGCAGCAATTGTTAAATAAATCACTGATATGTTAAAGAAGGATGCAGATGTTAGATTGACTATAGTAGCTAGAGAATATTTTACAAGGACCAAAAATGATTTTGGAGAAGCTCTAGTTTTGGTAAGTCCTGATTATCAGAAACCTTTTCAAGTATTTTATTTTTCTTGACCTTATACTATGGCATATGTTCTGTTGCCAAAGAATCAAGAAAATAAGGAGAAGCTAGTAGCATTTTTCAGCTAGGTTTTGAGGGATGCTGAATTGAAATATAATATTTTGGAGAAATAAGCTTATTCTTTGGTCAAAGCCTTGAAGGCATTTAGAGAGTACATTTTATGGTTCCAGATTACTACATGTGTATGAAATTCAACTGTTGAAGGATTTTCTAACACAGGGGGATAGTGAAGAAATAAGGGGAAGCCAGATAACTAAGATTCAAGAATATGAAATGGACATCAAGGCAACAAAACTAATAAAGGGACAAGGATTTGTTAATATTTTAAGAGAGGAAAATTATCAGGTAATGGGAATTAATTTGGTAACTACAATTCTTGAAAATAAAACATTGTTGGTGAAGAAGAGGGAGAAATAATTGAAATTTGCAATGAATACCATGGGTTTGCTCGTAGAGGTCATTACAACTGGAAAGTGATAACACACAAAATCTTAAAAGACGGTTTTTATTGGCCAACTTTATTTTATGAAGTTTGCAAACTGGTTATATGTTGTGAAAAATGTCAACTTTGCTGAAAAGAAGAAGTTGGCACCATTGCCATTAATTCTTATATTTGGAAAAGAACCATTTAGGCAGTGAGGCTATATTTCATAGGGAAGATTAACCCACCTTCCAGTGTGTTATAGACATATTTGGGAACTGCAACCCTAATCTTCTATGTCAATAAACTAAGGGCTCTTTATCCCCTAAAAGTGTTGTTTCATACCCTAAAGGATCATAGTCAATTGATTACATCATTCCCCAAAAGTTCCACCTAAAACACCACTTAGAACTAGCCAAAACTAGACCATACTGACTACCCCACTATCAAGGTGTGATGCATACTAACTTCTACACTAGCCAGGTGTGATGCATATTAAAGAGGCCTTATGTAGGGTGTGATGAGCGAGGATGGACAAATGTCCGAGACAGTTTGCTAAGTGGATGCTCATGGAATATTCTAGAAACTTCTCCTATGAAACTTGCCTCTCTGAATTCGCCTAAGGATGAGTAAGAGATCCAAGAAATATCCAAGTGGAACCAAGAACAACAAGTGGAATGACACTAATCAAAAACCCAGAAATGACTCACACCCTTGCAGACAACTATAAATGGATCCCTCATCTGAGAGATCTAGAGGCTTGAATTTGGTAATTTGTAAGGAAGTGCTAATAGTTTGTCTTTGATAAAAGGCATTGTAATGTTGGGTGATCTTTCTTTTCATGAGGTGAAGAGGGTTTTGATGTTGGGAGGATGATGCTGGATCAGACATCTAGGTTGTAATTCTCCCTTCTACAATTAATAAAGTTCTTTGTGTTTTCCTCTATACAATTGTGTATTTGTGAATGTTGTTATTTGTGAATGCCATCGTATGATCAATGTATTTCTAATTATGCATTGTTTATGGTATAATAGATCAAGATGCTTTGATGGTGTTTTGTTACTTTGTCTCTACAGGTATTCATTGAGCGGGATAAGTAGGAGAAGAGGTGAAAGCTCTATCAAGGGAGAGAGAAATCAAGCAAGGAGTCAAGCAGAAGATCTAAGTTGGTCCCTTTGCTTCTCCCTTATCTATCATACATAAATGAAATTTCAAATTGCTTTGATTGTTTGTTTTTAGGATAGCTACAAATCCTAGTGGGACTAGCAGTTCGAAAAGACACTAGTTTTCCCAGAAACAAAATGGCGAGTCCACTGGGGATCGAATAATTTGTTTGTTTGTTGTTGATTGTTTGTTTTATAAACTATAGATGAAACCTGAAGTTAGCTAGATAGCCTTCAAACTGCTCTTGCTCTGCAATTGCAAAGTAGATGAATGTTGCTTCAGTCAATCTCCAGTTTAGTTTATGATTTGAACATCTGACTTAAAAGCATTCTAGATGCCCTATTGGTAGTTCAATAACCTTCCAATATCATACCCCTGTACTTTTTTCTTTACTGTCCATAACAGCTCAGCGTAATTCACTGAATTCAACTACAAATTTGAGCCAAAACCCACCTCAGTTGTGCTCCCTGGCCCATCGCATTGTCTGTCACTAAAAGACAGTATGCATCACACTTCCCGAGTGTAGTAGGTGAGATGCATACCTATTTCTGTGAAGCACAGGTGTGATGACTGAGTAGTCCTATTTCTCTCCTTGAAATTTGGGTTTTTTGTCCTTGTTTTTAGCTCTGTTCAATTGTTTCGCTACTTATGAGCAATATCTCATTGTTGAAGCCTCCTTGCTTTACATAGTTTAGCCTCCACTGATTAGGATTAGTAAATGTTTTTATGTATTTTTCCATCATTTGCAATCCTTTGTTGAAAAGTTTCTTAAATCAAACTGTCATTTTGGTGCAAAAGGGTGTCGTAACTGTCATTTTGTATCAAAAAGAGAAGCGTCATTGAGTCTTCCTTCCTTGGATAGTCGATTGAAATTTTTGACATGTATTTGATTTGATTTGTTGATATTTTGAAGTGTCGAAAGCATATTCTATTCGAAATTCAAAAGTGTCGTTTAGTCTTCCTTTCATTTGAAGAGAAATTGTCGAAGTGTCGCTTTGAAGAAAATATTTCAGATCTATACTTAGTTTTCCTTTTTGGCATTTTTCATATTAAAGGGAATGAAAAACAAATACATGCATTGGCATTTGCATTTAGACTGTGTGTGAAAAATGATTGAGGAAAATTGCATTTAGTGTGTGCTCTTCGCTCTTTGTTTGAAAGAAATGTAATCTTCTTTCCTTCAGCAGAGAGACTGCCTGAGGCAGAAAGATAAAACCATCCTTCCCCATGATGTCATCAAGCAGGTCTTTTGCAGAAAACAAAACCACCAAGTTCAGCTGAACTCGGCCTGTCACAGCCATAACAAAAATATCAACGGCTGTTAAGAAACACTGGGTCTCCTTTAACAGGAAAACAACCCGCATATTGTCAAAATAAAACAGAGTTTTTATGAGCTTCTCCGAGTCTAAGAAAAGTGAAAAAAGTGTGTGATAAGCGTTCACAAAACATATGCCACCAGAAACAAAACTATGTGCCCGTTTACTCCTGGAGCATATTCAGCATGGAAACAAAAAACATTAAGTGTAAGGGGCCATATCCGTCTCACGGATCTGGTCCTGAACCTGCTCTTTTATCCTCCACGAACCCACAGCCTGTTGTAAACCTGCTTTAGAATACCGGTCTGCTTCATCATTTTTGTCCCTGTAAATATGTTCAAGAGAGAAAACAGTGAAAGAAGATTTTAGATTTTGAATTTCTTCTAGCAGAGGCATCAACATATAATTTCGACATCTAAATTTTCCATTGACCCAGTTGACAACATTTGAGGAATCTCCAAAAATCTGAACTGTGAGGACCTGTCTATGAATGAGCCAGCAAAGGAGAAGTTTCAAAGCTGATAGTTCGGCAAAGTTATTTGTGCCCATCCCGAGGCCCACTGAGGCTTTAAGCGAGTGTGAAGGACTAAGATGGATAATAATTCCGGCTCCAGTATAGTCGTTTTGAGCTGCCCCGTCAAAGAAAGCCCAGGGGATGCCTTCTCTAATCCGGATTTCTTTCTGCTGGTTTTTGGATGAAGGGCCTTCCGGCTCAGGTATGCTAGTAAGGATGGCTGAGCTTTGTATAGCAATTACCTGCGCCGGGGTAGCTTTTTCCTTGAATATACTTCGATTCCGGGCTATCCATATGCCCCAACAGAGAATAGGAGGAAGATTCCTCAGATTCTTCTCGGGATAGTTGGACCACCAAAATTCCCAGGCTGCAGCGAGATCTCCCCCTTCCCATCTGGAGTTTATGTTCAGAATCTTTTTAGTTTCTTCCCATACTAGTCTTGTGAAAGAGCATTCCACAAATAAGTGTGAAATGGATTCCGAAGCTAACAGGCATAAGGGACATCTGCTCGGCCCCTGCTTGAACCGAGCTTGAAGGATTTCCCAAGTAGGAATCTTTCTTTTAAGCGCACACCAGAGGAAAATTCTGGCTTTTTTGGGGCATTTCAGCTTGAACAGAGGCTTTGCCCACCAAACAGGAGGATCCCACCCCTTCCTCTTCATCAGGAAATTATAGCCAGCCTTTGGGGAGTATATACCGGTCTCAGCATGAGCCCACACTAGGGAATCTGGATGATCCTTTATTCTGACATTTGACCGCTTAAGTTCCTGAGTGAAGGCCTGCCACTCAATTCTCCAGGTGGGATCAATACCCAGCTCCTCAACGGATTTCCATTCCTGTCCCCAAATGGAATATACTTCCATGTTTGCTATCTGACTTAACCGGTGGATTCCCTTTGAATCTATATGAGCGAGAAGACCAGGGGATAGTGCAAAAAGGTTATTGCACCCAACCCACGGATCCCTGCCAATCCGTAGATTTTCTCCATTCCCCACCTGCCAAGCAAGTCCTTGTTCAATAATTTTGAATGCCTCTGAAGTGGCCTTCCAAATTACCGAGCAGTTCCTACCTTTTTTGTTTGGGCTCCGGATCCAATCCTCCAGCGGGACTGGGTCAATGTACTTTCTTTTGACCACTCTGGTCCAAAGGTTCTCTACTTTTATAATTCGCCATCCTGATTTTGCTGCCAGAGATTGACTAAAATGCACGAGCTACTTGATACCCCATCCCCCCCATTCCTTTGGTTGAGCAATCTTATCCCAAGCTACCCAAGGAAGGACTGAATCTTCTTTGGCCCCGACCACAGAAATCTGCTACAAATTTGTTTGATTTTGTGAAGAACACCTTTTGGGATCCAGGTCAGAGCAGCCCAAAAGACCGGAATGGCTTGGAGGACAGAGTTTAACAGAGTTAGTCTGCCCGCCCTTGAAAGCCATTTGAAGCTCCAGTGGGAGATCCTTTGTTCAATTTTAGCCACCAACCAGTTCCAGTCCTGCTTTCGGTATGCATGCGGTTTTAACCAAAATCCCAGATACTTGAAAGGCTGATCCATACTGCAGATTTCAAAGGGTAAGAAAGATGTGATCAAGATCTCCTCTTGCCTGGAGAAAGCTTCCATAATAAGATGAGACTTCCTGGGATTTATTTGGAGCCCTGTAGCTTTCAGAAATATATCAAGGATGTCTTTGAGTGCTTTTAGATCATTAATATTTCCATTTGTAAACAATAGAATATCATCAACAAATAGGAGATGGGTTATGAAAAGATTTACAGCTACTTCCAAACCTGTAATCAAACCTGCTCTCTTAGCTTTTATGATCAGTCTGCTGAGGCCTTCAGCTGCCAGAAGAAAAAGCAGGGGAGATAGAGGGCATCCTTGTCTCAAACCTCGCTGACTTTTGAAAAATTGAGATGCAGCCCCGTTGATCAAAACAGCAAAACTTACATTTGAAATACATCCCATTATCCAATTTATGAACTCCACCTTGAAGCCGAGGTGAGTCAATAACAGTCTGAGATATGACCAGCTAATCCTGTCATAGGCTTTGGACAGATCCAATTTTAGCACCGCTCCTTTTTTCTTTGCAAGTCTAATGCTGTGAATGGTTTCCTGGGCCACCCCAATGGCTTCATGAATTTGGCGACCGTCCAGAAAACCAAATTGCTCGTTGGATATACATACAAAAAGAATAGGCTTCAGGCGGACCGCTATGATTTTTGCTATGATCTTGTAGATAGTATTGCAGAGAGAGATGGGTCTGAAATCTTCGAAGGATTCCGGATCCTCTTTTTTCGGGATGAGGGCTATGAAGGTTGCGTTAAATGGACCATAGATTTCTCCTTTTTTCCTTGACTCCTCCACAACATCTGTTAACTCATCACCAATCTGCTCAAAGAAATGAGTAAACAGTTCTATGGTCCAACCATTCGGGCCAGGGCTTTTGTCTTTTGGCATTGATTTTATGACATTTTCTACTTCCTCCTTAGTTACTTCTCTGAAAAGATTTTCTGCTTCCTCCTCCTCCACGAAACGAGGGAAAGCTTGAGCAGTTCGAATGATTTCGGCTATAGAAATTCCCCCTTGGTCAGCAAAAAGGGATTGGAAATGACTCTTCCCCAAATTTGATACCGCCTCAAAAGTGGAGTGCTCCCTCCCATCAACGTCCTTTAATTTCCAAATAGTATTTGCGTTTTTCCACCCCTTTGCATAGTTATGGAAAAATTTTGTATTTTCATCCCCCGCTTTCAGCCAAATAGCCCTACTTTTCAACCTCCATTCCTCTTCTTTGTCCAGTAGAATCTTTGCTCTGCTCTTTTCTAAACCCAATATTCTTTCTTTCGCCTCTTGTGTAATGTAGGCATCAGCATCAGGGTCTTCTAACGAACTTAGAGCCTCCTCAATTCTGACCAATTCCTCATTTGATTTCCTCTTCCTGTCTGCAGCCCATTCAATGGTTGCCCTCTTCAGCCTTTTTAAATTCTCCAGAAAATGAGCTCCTTTGTTTTCCGGTGGGGTAGTACTCGGATGCCTCCAAGTATTCCTGAACATCTGAAGAAAGGACTCCTCCTGAAGCCATGTAGCATTGAACTTAAAAGGAGAGGCCGGCTTGGGAGGGGTCTTGGAGAATTCGAGATAAATAGGGAAATGGTCCGAGCTTCCCCCATCACCAACCCATTGCCTGAAGAGAGGGATGTATGAAGCCAGCGACTCATTTATAAGAAAACGGTCCAGTCTTTTAGCAATTCTCTCCTCTCCCATTCTTCTGTTTCTCCAGGTCGGTTTTGCCTTAATTATATTAACATCAATCAAATTATGAGTCTGAAAGGCTTTTAGGAAAAATTCGGCCAGAGGATCTTCCCTTGCATTGGGCCCCCAGGCTTCTGCCATCCCCAAAGAAAAATTTAGGTCTCCCCCTATAAGCAACCTTTTGTTTTTTAACAGCTCTTTCGAGAGGAAATCATTCCAAAAGGATGCCCGGCCCTGACAGGGACCATACACATTGATGACCAGAAAAGGCAGATCAAAATTGGGCGAAAGGATATCCAACCCAAGAGCATGGGACAAGCCCCAGGAGTTTAAAACCTTTAATCTTCCCTTTTTGAAACCAATAGCGAGACCTCCAGAGTGTCCAGAAGCATCCAGAGCAGTGAAAACCCAACCCGGGAAAAGAGAGCAGAGCGAGGATTCAACATCAACACTATTGCCCAGAGTTTCCTGGAGAAAGACCATATCCGGGTTGTGGCGAGAGATTAAATCTTTTAAAGCTAGTTTTTTGGGTTTACTAGCCAACCCCCTACAGTTCCAAGAAAGACAAATCATTTGATAACTGTCTCAGGGGGTTTTGCTGCTCTAAGCGCCCCAGGGATAGACATTTGTTTACCATCCGCTACATCAAATTTTGCCTTAACTTGTGCTTTAGATAGAAGAGATTTCCTCCCTCTACCTTTTTTTTGATGACTTTTCGACGACTCAGGACAGAGACCACCAACCGTTTCCGGGACAGTCTGATGACTTGCAGGTCTTTTACTGTGAGATCTGAGGTTGTAGTGTCGGACAGGTGATGAAAGCCCCGAGGACTGGCTCATCTTAGATAGGTCCTCACAGTTCAAATTTAAAGAGGGGAGAGCTTCTGAAAGAGATTCAATATTTTGAAGGGGATCTTCTAGATTTGTAGCCATAGGAAAATCCGAGGACAAGTCACCGATTAATGATTCTGAATTTGTAGAAAGATTTAGAGGAGAAGGCTTCATACCAGTTTGAACGTCCGCAGAAGGGCCGACTGGAACGTCCAAAGATATTCCTTTGTGAGGTTGGTCATCATCATCACGGATCGGGATCACTTCCTCCCGCTGCATGTCCGCCTCCGCCTGGGAATCGTGATCTGCTCTCATGTGCTCTGCTTCTGTGCTTTTCTCCTCCACCGGTTCCTCATTTTTCCTCAGGAAATCCTCCATATCCTCTTCTTTGCTCTTCATCTTCCTTCGTCTTTTCCCCAAAGGACAGTCCCTAGCCAAGTGACCGTATTCGTGGCAGCGGTGACATCTGAAGGGGAAAAGTTCATAATCCAAAATCTGCTCATACACATAATCCTTGTATTGCAAAGTGACTGTTTTTGCGAGTCCTTCCGACGGGTTTAGCCTAACAAGGATTCTCGCCACTGCTCTTTCAAATGTGTGGAGGTAGGATCTGTCTGCATCCAGAAAGGTGCCCAGATGGTTCCCAATAGACTTGAAAACGGAGTCCACCCAGAGAAAGGGAGGTAGATTTGGGGCCCTAACCCATACGGGTAGTTCGTCTACCTTCTCCTTAGAAGCATCGAACATAGGAGACCAACGTTTGAAGAATACAGGACGATTCCCGAAAGCCCAGATTCGTTCCTCGACCCATTCCATTGCCTCTTTACAGTCAAATTTTACCATAAACCAGCCTTTAACCAGTGTAGCAGTCGTGAAAGAGCTTGCCGGTGTCTTCGACCACTGACTCTCGGCCCACTGCTTAAGGAATTTGCCAGAGACATATCTTCCTCTCACTCTGCCCACAAGGGTGCTCTCCGCCACCTCCAGTGCATCTTCAACCTGAACGTCCATTCCTAATACCAAATTTGTAACCTTCTTAGTTTTCCACGATTTGGCTTTCTTTCTCTTTTCCCCTACCTTCTCTGCATCTAGAGCTGAATCTCGTTCTCCTGAGTTAGGGTTTGTTTTACCTGCATCCCTGATTTGGCCGCTTCCTTCTTCTCCATCTCTCAGATCCTTATTCCCAAGTGGGGTTTCAACCAGACCATCCACCGGACTCCCTGCCTCACCAGAGACCGAAGGGTCGCCTCCATTTGCCTTTCCTGATTCAGAAGGGATTGCGAAGACCTCCACATTTGGGATTTTATCCGCACCCTCTAAACCCTCTTCCTCCCTAGAGGGTCTCTGCAATGGGTCTTTTTGGAAAAGGGTTCTGAATAAAGCCGGGTGATTATTTCCACCCCCCAGTTCCTTTCCAGAGCTCTGAACCCCTCCCACAGACCTCCACACCCCTTTGGTACTTGGAAAATTTATGATATCCTCTAGACCTCCCGACGAAGCAAAAATTTTTGATGGGGAGAGTGACTTACTGTTTGGCGAGACGAGATTTTTGCAGATTGATGATCCTGACCATGCATGTGGATTTGCCGCCTCCAAACCCCTACCTCCAGCACAGATTGCTTCTTCAGAAACTCTGCCTCCGACTCCAAAGCCGCTTGAGAGCTCCAGACTCTCGTCCAGAAGCCCTTTAACCACATTTGAACGCCATATGCCTCCACCCGAGAGCAAAGCGGTCGCTTGACTGACAGAATGCCCAAAATACTCGTCGATGTTTTCCGTCGTGGCCTCCTTTCCCCAGACGGAGAGAATATCTTCCGGGGATGGGTCTAAATCGACTGCTTCTCGTGGGTTAACCATGGTAAAAACTGCCCCGTTAAACCCTTATACCTCCCTTCAACCGCTAACCGATGATCACAGCAGAGGCGCCTGGTCTTCGAAAACTCCGGAGGGCACAGAAAATAGTAAAAACAACTTACGGGTTCCACCATAACGAAAAGTTAAACGCTGTATACGGTAAAGCGAAACGAACCCCGTTCTGCATTGACCAAAACGTTGTTTGCTACATCCAGCTGGCGATCCCCGCTACTGTCCACCGCGAACTTCCTGTTGACCCAGCCAACTGCAGACCTAACCCTGTACTGATCAATCCGTGCCTGTGACACCTGCATCACCTAGGCCTATGGCCTAGGGTTCCAGGGTCGAATCCCGTTCCCTCCATCCGTCCCTCGTTCCTCTCAAAAATTTGAACCATACTGATGCACTAATTCAAATTATCAGCAAGTTGTATTTTGTAGTTTTGTGATTAGTTTGGTAATCCCTCTGTCTAGATCTCCAGAGTAGTCACTTTCCTTCCTTTTTGACTCCTTAAAAGAAAAGGTCAATCTGAGCACTTGTCACTTCAAGATCATTAAAAATTGAAGGGGACTAGAGTCATCTTTAGCTTTTTATCGACTCTTAAAAATTGAAAAAGCAAAGTTGTGTCAAAGTGTCATTAAAAATTATTAAATTCAGAATAACATCCCTGTTCCTTCTTTGGTCTTAGGTTGAGATAATGGAGTCCACCAATCAAGGAATCCCTTTGGAGGGGATTCCTAGTCCTTTTACATCTTGGGGAAATATTGGTGCACCTCATATGGCCACTTTGTCGCTTTCGAGACTTACTATTGGCCTGCCACTATGGCTATTCTCAACCTTTGTGGTTCAAAATACCGTGATTCCTCTGCAATCAAATCAACCTCCAGTTGATCCTAAAGTTGACCCTTTGCCTTCTTCTTCGTTTGTTTCTCCCTCCCCCTCTTCCTCTTCGCTTGGTGAAAGTATTGGTACTAGTAACCAGGTGGCTAAGAAGAAGAAGAAAGGGAAGAAGAAGAAGAAGAAGCCAACTCAGCAAGGGGGCAACCAAGCAACCATTGCTTCGAATGCAACATCTAATGAAAATCCATCTGTTAAGCCACACAAAGTCAAATATCCATGCATAATCTGTGCGGAAGACCATTTTCATCGAAATTGTCCTTATTTTCCTTGGATCTTGAAAGAATGGTCTTCCCGTTCACACCGTCTGGTGTCATCAACCTCTGGTGATCATGTTGGTAACACTCCATCAACTAGTAATAGTGAAGTTCATGGACAGAAAAGAAAGGTCAAAGTTCCATGTAGGTTATGTGAAGGTATACACCCCTTTCACCTTTGTCCCTATCTAGATGAAGCCAAAAGAGTGTTGGATAACCATCCTGCTTCACTGCAGTGACTTCCATCTGAACTATCTCTAAATCCTTCACTAGTTGATGAGCTAACTGACCAAAATCAATCGTCAGTCGAAACCACTCTCTCTGAAAGTGAATCCTATGAGTCTATACCCGACCAAAATCAACAGGTCGAGGTAATAGTTGACCCCATTTCACCTTCAGCTGATTAGACCTTTCCCGAAGAGAGTAAAAATGATACCACTCAAGTTCTTTTTGTTACCTTAGATTCAAATGAGCTTGGGGGTAGTCCACCTGTTCCAGCAAGACAAGAGGAAAATCCTCCAGTTCTCATAACTCAAGGGGTTAATTCTCCATTTCTATGGTCCCCCCTCCAAGTAGTCTAGTTACTTCCTTTGATTGGAATCGACTAACAGAATCTCGCCTTCCTTCTTATGTACCTTTCCAGATCATAGTACAAGTTTGTAATATGATTGTATCTGGAACAATTATAGATGAAGGTGCATCCATAAGTATCCTTTCCTCAACTGCTTGGCAAGCACTCAGTTCGCCACCGCTTGTGCTTGTTACACAGAATCTGTTGGGCTTTAACAAAGGAACTAGTTGACCATTAGGATTCCTTCCTTAGTTGCCTATCACTTTTGGAGAAAAAACGATTTATTTGAATGTGATGGTAGTCCCAGGACCTTTAGATTACAATTTACTTCTTGGGCGTGACTATGTTTATCACATGGTAACTATTGTTTCAACACTCTTTCAAGTGATTTGTTTCCCGCATTAAGGCAGAATTGTCACCATTGACTAGCTTTCATTTCGTGGTCCAAATATAACTCCTAATCAACCATCATTCCTAAATGGTCCATTTATACTAATGGTATCATGCCTGCCATGAGTTAATTATGTGGCAACCTCTTCCATACCTACATCATCTGATGATCAATTCAATGATGTTGTACATTATGTACTGGGGGAATTGGAACTAGATCTTTCCTTTATGACCCCTTATGAGTTGTGATCAAAGGTCACCAGAGGATAGTTCGTTGACTTGTGTCAACCTCGTTAAAAAATGAAACCAAGGATCTGAGCAGAGTTCCTTGTCTTGTGCCAAGCTCGCTAAAAACTGAAACAAGGCTGAGCAAAGTTCCAAGTCGAGTCTTTCACTTGATCTCGTAAAGGAACCTCCATTCCATCCACCTAATTACTGCGAGTAGTCTAGTGAATGTAATGAAGCT
This sequence comes from Pinus tabuliformis, assembly GCA_031772625.1. Taxonomy (NCBI): domain Eukaryota; kingdom Viridiplantae; phylum Streptophyta; class Pinopsida; order Pinales; family Pinaceae; genus Pinus; species Pinus tabuliformis. The sequence continues at coordinate 1,395,974,072 of CM062817.1, read as the reverse complement.
TAGGGGGCATGCACCCTAGTCCATTTCGTGGACGAACCCAGCTGAAAAGATAGGTTTCCCTATAGGTTATGTGATTGGAAGTGCCATCCCACACCATTCACTTTTGTCCACTCTGTGGAAGAATCCAAGGAAGTGTTTTGTCTAACCACTGACGAAACCATCCTACCATACGAATGTCCCTGTAAGTTAAGTGATTGGTCTGACACACCACTCACCTTTGTCTAATTGGAAGACAAAGCCAAGGAAGTGTTTCTGTCTAACCACTGGAAAAACAATCCTTCTTAACCATAGTGATTCCCATATGGTTACTGGAGACTCTCCTTTTCTCGATGCCTGGGGTCATGCAAACCTTTTTATGCAAGAAAAAAATGACCAATTTCATTTTTTAGCTTTTTAGTTTTTTTAACTTTTTAGCTTTTTAGTTTTCAACTTCTTAGGTTATTTTATTGGTCTAATCCACCATTCACCTTTGTCTGCGCTGCAAATGAAGCAAAGGGATTTTTTTTTCTAAACTGTTGATGAAACCATCCTACCTAACCTCAGTAGTTCCTTAGTTTTTTAATGTTTTTTAGCTTTATAGTTTTTTCGTTTCTAGCCTACATAAAAAAGCTATGAGAAATGTTTCCACAAGGTTCAAGCTCGTTAAGAAATAAACCCACCTATGAGCAATGTTATTGTATGGTTCAAGCTCATTAAAAAATAAACATACCACTAAGCATATGTTCCCCCAGAGTTCAAGCTCGTTAAAAAATGAACCCACCTTTAGTAAATAACTCTTGTGATCACAATTATATCAGCCATTTTGAACCTTGGTTGTGTTTCCTCCATCACCTCCATCTGTTTGGCCGATCATATGCTTCCACTTGATTGTTTACCATTTTGAAGAACAGTTGTGATGAGTGGTCTTGTTAGCCACCCTCTTCACATCACCATGCTTTGAGAAGTTCCAAGATTACCTGGAACGAGTTGCTACCCTAGATACCACTTGTTCCTAAAAAACATGTCCACTTTAAACCCTTTTCGGACTCACTAAATATGAAAAGATTGTCAAGCAATTGGCCTCTCCAACTCGCTAAAGTGATTGGAAGCGCCATCCCTCCTATATATTTTAAACTTGAGGGATTATCTCATGAAAAAGTTTGAGCACTTGTCTTTTTTGGCTCGCTAAAGTGATCGAAAAAGTCATCCATTTTGTATTGTTTTAATTTTTTTCGGACTTAAGGGATTATGCTATGAAAAAGAACTACTGGAGTTCTCTTTTCGTCCCTTTTCAAACTCTCTAAACATGAAAAGGACCGAGTTGTCTTTGTATTTAAACTCTTTAAAACAATAACGACAAACTTGTCCACCTAGACAAGAACGAGTTTCACTGTCGCTAGACTCGCTAAAACATAGCAACAGGTTTGCTCGAAGGGAAAATTATAGAAAAAGCATATGTTATCCTCCTCAAGCTTGACAAAAATAAAGAGGTATTGGTCAGCAATGACTGGGGAAAAAGGGAAGAAAACTTGAAGAATTTTATGGTAGCAGGTTGCTCTTGAGCATGACACTTTCACTCCATCACCATGATTGAGTCGAGTTGGGTTATTCCATTCATTGGTCATATCACCATTGGTCCTCCATACCATCCATATTTTGGGGTTAATGCTACCAATCCATCTCATTGTCGCCAATATGTTCAAGAGAAGTCATTCAGAGAATTCACCATCCAGTCAATTCCTCATCCATTGCAACACCATCAACCTCCATTTTTCATGACCACCATTCCTGAACCTTGTGTCGTTGATCGTTTTCACCTTGAGAAAATCATTTGCTTTGCTTCGTGTCATAGATGTGGGATACATTAAGGCCCTCCTATGACGGGTCACTTCCTGTCGAAATCAACTCATTATCCAAGAAGTTGACTTAGAAACAACCCTTTCAGTACTTTGAAGCTTGCATGCCTCAATGGAAAGTTTCTCACTTCCAGCGATAGGTTTCCATTAATGGCCTTCGACCGAAATATTTTGCATGGTGTTCGACATCGGATCATATATTCAGACCACGTGAATTGTACTATAGTACCTTGAGGGTCATTATCATTATCGGTGATTCCTCTCGCCCCTGTTAACAACTTACATTATTGGCTGGTAATCAGGCGATGTCTTTCCATGTTCAACTTCAGGACACCTTTTCACATGGATTGACTTGTACATCGAGCGAAGATTGAACGAGTTTGAAGACCCCATATCTAGTTTCATCCATCCGAGCTGTGATATATTTAGGGATATGAAAACATCAAATGTACACAGAAGTTGCACAGATAGTCATCTAAGCTAGGGAAGATGACTCTTCATATGAAGAACCAATCTGCGACTGCAGACAATTATCTGTTCTATGTACATGAAAATGAATTTATAAAGCTGAGCATGGGAATGCCCGCCTCAGCTAGATCATGAAAATAATATGATGATGATGTATTGTATTGTATCTTATATAGGTCACCTTCCAGTTCGAATACCTCAGATCCTCATGATAAAGCATTTCACCTGACATCAAAAGATTTACGACTTCATGCTTTAGGGGGCAACTGTTATAGACATATTTGGGCATTGCAACCCCAATATTATATGTCGATAAACTAAGGGCTCTTTAATCCCTAAAAGTGTTGTTTCATACCCTAAAGGATCATAGTCAACTGATTACATCATTCCCCAAAATTTCCACCTGAAAAACCACTCAGAACTGGCCAAAACTGGACCATACTGACTGCCCCACTGTCAAGGTGCGATGCATACTGACTTCTACACTAGCCAGGTGCGATGCATATTGAAGAGGCCTTATGTAGGGTGCGATGAGCAAGGATGGACAAATGTCTGAGATAGTTTGCTAAGTGGATGCTCATGGAATCTTCTAGAAACTTCTCCTATGACACTTGCCTCTCTGAATTCGCCTAGGGATGAGTAAGAGATCCAAGAAATCTCCAAGTGGAACCAAGAACAACAAGTGGAATGACACTAATAAAAAACCCATAGATGACTCACACCCTTGCAGACATCTATAAATGGATCCCTCATCTGAACGATCTAGAGGGTGGAATTTGGTAATTTGTAAGGAAGTGTTGATAGTTTGTCTTCAAGAGAAGGCATTATATTGTTGGGTGATCTTGCTTTTCATGAGGTGAAGAGGGTTTTGATGCTGGGAGAATGACACTGGATCAGACAGCTGGGTTGTAATTCTCCCTTCTACTATTAATAAAGTTCTTTGAGTTTTCCTCCATACAATCGTGTATTTGTGAATGTTGTTATTTGTGAGTGCCATTGTATGATCAATGTATTTCTGATTCTGAATTGTTTATGATATAATAGATCGATATGCTTTGATGGTGTTTTGTTACTTTGTCTCTACAGGTATTCATTAAGCGGGATAAGTAGGAGAATAGTTGAAAGCTCTATCAAGGGAGAGAGAAATCAAGCAAGGAGTCAAGCGGAAGGTCCAGGTTGGTCCCTTTTCTTTTGTCTTATCTATCATACATAAAGGAAATTGCAAATTGCTTTGATTGTTTGTTTCTAGGATAGCTACCAATCCTAGTGGGACTAGCAAATCGAAAAGACACTAGTTTTCCTGGAAACACAGTAGACAACATAAGTGTATTCTAACAGCCACTAATTACTTAACCAAATGGGTGTAAGTTTTTCCAACCAGAAATGCAACTAATTAAGTGGTGATCAAGTTCCTAGAAGAAAAAATATTTACAAGATTTGGTTGCCCCATGAAATTAATCATGGACAATGCTCAGGTATTTGAATCTGCAAAACTAATCAATTTTTCCCATAAATATAATGTTATTCTTTCTGACTCCACCACCTATTATCCTCAAGGAAATGGGCTGGTAGAATATTCAAATAAAGATTTTGTAAGAATTTTGAAGAAAACAATTAGAAAAAATAAAAAGAATTGGGACTCTTAGCTTAAGTTTTCCCTATGGGAAAACATATTAACCACCAAAAGGTATACTAGTAAGTCATCTTTTGAATTGGAATATGGGGTTTCCTAGTTAGTTAGCCTGATCAATAGCTTCTTAGATTCAAGATGTTGAAGAAGAACCAAATGCATTGACCCGGAGGATTAACCAGCTAGTAGAATTTAATGAGAACATAGAAAAAGTAACTAAAAATCTGTTCAGCTATCAAGAGAATACAAAAACTACTTTTGATATAAAAGCCAAGGATATACGTTTTCAACATGGAGATCTTGTCCTAAGGTGGGATGTCAGAAGGGAGGACAAGGGTAAGCATGGTAAGTTTGTTCCTCTATGGTTTGGTCCTTTTAAGGTAGAAGAAGCCAAAGCAAACAATACTTTCATTTTGTAGAATCTAGAGGGAGAACTACTACAACTTCCTGTAAATGGGTAGTTTTTGAAACATTACTTCCAACATTAAATAAATATTAATTTCCTCATTGTAAATATTGGTATGATCATTGTAAGTATCCTTTGAGTCTCTCATTGCAATGCTTTTAAGTTATGATACGACTCGATGCCCAAGGTGAAGGCACTAATTTTCAGTTCTTAGTGTTTTGTTCCAAAACACTATCCCTAGGTGGAGCGAGATGTTGTAGCTCATTTTCAATCTGTTCAATTTTAGAAAGAAAACTAAAATCGTATCTTCCTATTGGGAGCAGGATCCCCCAAGGGCGGTTTTGGGGCTAAAAGCCTATGTTTGAGTTAAATTTTGTAATAAAATGGTAAATTCTCTACATTTTATGGTCGCAGATCATGAAGGTGTTATGTGTCATAAAGGATAGTCTACCCTTAGTTTTGTAAAGTAAAGTCGGCTGTAGAGATATACCCATGGTCTGCAAACCATGGGATTGTATAAAAAGAGCTAAGCTCTAAGTAGTTTTAGAGACATATAATAATGAATCATGTAAGAGAGTCATAGCTTTGAAGTAAGAAGTCTAAGTCTTGGGTCGTAGCATAGGTATAGGCTCTGTAGTTGAGTGTGCAGAGGCCTAGGGTAGAAGTCCATAACGGAGTGCGAGGACTTCTACAGCTTTGTGCGCAGGGTGGACAAAGGTTGTAAACACTTGGAAGACATTAATAAAGAAAGATATTCTGCAATTTCTATGTCTTTGTTCTGTTATTGCATCTTGATATGTTATGTATGAATTTCCTTTATTATTCTATGTGATGCACGAATGAATGCAATTCTGTTGAATAATTGAACGCAATTACGATTATCTATTTACGCGATGTTAACTATAATTATTTGATAAGATAAGAAAGTCACTTAGAGTAATTAGGGAATCTACATGGCACGCTGCCATAACAACGCGAAAGTACCTGAGCATCAAGCTAGGGCTGTGCGAAGGTCGATCATATCCTTTCGATGAGGTATTAAAGGACAGAATAAAGGGTTCATCTTGCAAGCCCTAGAGCGAAGAGACCTACACGAAGGTAGGGATAGAGGGAATCAAATGACACCACAACCATCTCAGGGTGCGGAAACTTGGTTCCAGCATTCCCCCATAATACTTCGGGTGAGACTTTGGTCTGCGCTCCTCGGGTTGATTCCAAAAGTGCCAATAGTGTAGGGATTTGTTTGGATAATCAGCGTTGAACCTGGGTCAGGCCCCTTCAAGCCAAAAATGGTTCTATTGCCAGGACCAAAATCTACATAAGAGATGTGTGATGTCGTATTACTGGAATCCATCTAAGAAGGAGATCAGAGACTCGTTGGATAGGAAGATCCACAAATTCGCGGCACGGGAAAATAGAAACCTGCGACTGATAAAGGAATAGTGGTTGGACAGATACCTGTATACAGAGATCCATGAGACCCTTTTCTATTCCTTCCTTATTGAGCTATACGAGTGGATCACGAAGATAGCAGATAGCCAAGGAAGGTGGAAACTTGATGGTCCTATTGTGTGGACTTCGGAGCTAATATAGAAACTGGAAGAATTGGAGGATAATATCACCCACGCTATCGACCATTGGCTCAATCGCATCATAGGAGGATTTGTAACTAAACTCCCAATCGACAATTCATTCATCTACAGCAAGGCAAAGCGATGCTTTTTTAAAAGACCGCGAGGTAAGTACGTAAAACCTTTGAATACCTAGATTAAAATGTTATTGTACAAAAAACAGGTTATGTAGCTACCTTGATGTTTGGGACTACGCGAAGTGGAAAAAATTACAGGAACAAAGGAAAAAAGGGTCCGGAGTATAGTTCATTGATTTCACCTCCATGAGGTGACGAGGGAGAAATAATGAAGGTTTCCCCACGAAGTGTTGTTCAGTTAATAAGACATGGATTCCCGTGAATACCACCTCCACCCACAACACCTCTGACCTCACCACCATCGCCTCCAACTTCACCCGTACCACCTCCACCTCCACCATAGTTCAGTATGGCAAATATAGTGAAGCTGCCTTTGTTCAAAGTCTTGGGAAATGAGGACCTAGACCAATTCTAGTTCGTTGTAAGGGCTGTATGGGAAGCTCAAGGTGTTACAGACGATCATATAAATAAGGTGACACTAGTTAGTGTTTTGCAAGATCGCGCTCTAACCTGGTATATTAAGTACTCTAATGATAACTTAAATGATGTAGTGGCAGACATCCAAACAACACTGAATAAAGAATTATTAGGAATAAATCCAAGGCGCAGTTGATTGTGGGATTCAAATAAAGCACGATGCAACTAGGAGAGACACCTTGGGAACTAGATCAGAGCTTGAAGTGTACAATCTGCAAAGCCAACATGAACCTAACAGACAGAGAGCATCATGAGTGGTTTTTTGCTTCGCTCTTGCCACACTTAAGGGTTGCACTGTCACAGTAGAAGATAACCACTCGGGCAGAGGCCTTGGAGATTTCCATGAGACTACATGAAACTCTGATGCAACATCAAAATCTAGGAGTTTAGAAAATCCATGCGGAGTTGAAAAATCTGTGCCTCGAGATGCAAAGTCTAAAGCAGGATAGGACGGTTCGACCAGAGGTGTGTGAGGAGGTGTGGTGCTTGAAATGCAAAAGTCAGGGGCATGGCAAGGAACATTCCCTGATCATTGTGAACTATATTGCAGGAGGGGGACCGATGCCTTTAAGGCTAGAAGCTCAAGAAGGACCTAGTGCGGGCCCTGCATTATGGTGTGCTATTTGTCAGGTAGCAAAAAAACATGCCACGGATAACTGTCACTCGCTACAGAAGTTTGTACAGACACTACAATAGTTATTCTACAACTTTTGTTGGTCGGTAGGGCATGATGAACATACTTGCAGGAGTTATGGATAGAACTCTTGCCTATAGGGTTCAGGCCAAAACTCAGCCCCCTAACCAGAGCGCAGGGATGGCGAGGACAAGATTTCAGGGGTACAGACTAGGCTGAGGTAGAGGAGGACCTCGCAGAGGTCGAGGATAATTGATTTGCTACAATTGCCGAGGACCAGGGCATTATGCCCGTGATTTCACTAACCTAACATGTTCGTCGTGCAAGTATTGCATGCTATTTGATCATGAAATGGAAGACTGTCTTACACTGATAGCTAGGATACATGACAAAGTGGTGCTACCATCTTCTCCAACTTGGAACCTACAAATGATGAGGTCTGAGCTGTGTGAATAGGATCCAAATGTAAATATAGTGTTCAGAAGTGGAATCACGGCAGGAGATGAAAAGGGGAAATAGCCAGAATACAGTACATGGATTTGCAAAGCTCCAGTGAAGGAGGTTGAGTTCGATTTGGAGCGCGAACATGAAACCTTCATGGAAGGTAAGAAGAGCTTCACTGAGGTCTCCACCTCAGGAAGAAAGGATAAGCCCAACTAGGAGATGGACCCCTCTATGCTCACAACTTTCCTGGAGACCTATACGAAGTTATTGAACGATATTAAAGTTGTGAAAGGGTTACAAGAGCTCATCAATAGATGCACTAGAATTGCATCGAGTGAGCCACGTGTAGTACAAAAGATTAGTAAGAATAATGTCAGCCGGATAAATCGTTCTTGCGGACAAGATCGATCTCCCTAGTATCTACAGATATCTAGCAACAAGCAAGACAAGGAAATTCTACTTTTCTCTAAATATTGCGATTTATAAATAAAAGCCAAGAGATGTTTTAGACCCTACCTCAAGTCCAATGCTAGTTTGTGGTAGCCACGCTTCGACCGTCCAAATGAGCTTCCTTTTAAGAACCTGCAAACACAAATAAGCACACATCAAATAACACCTGCATAGCCAATATAATAAATCATATTCATCATGATGATCAAGGAATTCATGAAATAAACCATAGAAGACAGCTTATTGAGAAAAATAAACTTGATTGTATTAACTTTAAAAAAATAAGAACTTTACAACCTTGTTGCCTTGATGTTGTTCAAGCTCCTCCCACGGTCTAGCAAGAATCTCCTCTACTTTGACAAGATTCACACTCCTCCCAATGAGATCAAAAGGTATGTAATATCTCCTCTCAAGCTCAATTAGGAAGTCTAAATTCCAACAGCATTTACCCTAAAAAATATTCAGCTTTCAACCTCCTTAGTAACTAGCCCAATGCCTCATTTTATAGTGTAGAACAAGGAAGTTACCAGGTCCACCTTCAAAGGGATAGAGTCCTCCTTCAAAGGAATAAGCTCCTCACATCAAGAGGTTAGCTCCTTTAGTTATGGGATGCATGAACATCAAAGGAGCGAACTAACCACCTCAAGGTTCCATCTAGAAGCTTCCATAAATAACCCAAAGTGAGTTTTTAAGAATGTACTTGCACCTTTTTGACTTTTATAGGGGTCCACACCCATTACATAGAAACAGAGTGGGCAAGTCCGCAGGGAACATGACCAGGGGGTGCGGGACCACAGGTAATGCTAAGAGAAAGTGTGGAACTAGAGTTTTAGAGATTTTCAAGGACTTTTTCTCATTTTTCAAGGCTTGACATGAAGAGCTGAGGTTTAAGACTTGCATAGGAGGAAACTATGAGTGGTGATAGACTCACACTGATTGCAGAATGTCATGGTGACAATATTTTATGCAACAGATTGGCCTCTAAAGTGTGAAGTCTGTAATAGATAGTATTTGTCATCTAAGAAGAGTGAAGTACTTTATCATTTCGAGGATTATCCTGTGGAGAGCTTGGTTGGAACCTGTAAAAACATTCAATACAATATATATATATATATATATATATATATATATATATATATATATATATATATATATATATATATATATATATATATATATGTGATCATATCATCGCTGAGGTAGGCATTCCCACACTTAGATCAAAACTGACTAGAAAACTAACTAAACTGCTTTGATATAGGGATGATCTTGTAATACATTACAAGTATAGACATATGTAGACACAGTATGGATGCAACCATTTGTTTATGAATAGTCCACTATATAATGAATAACAAAATTCCTCGCAGCCTGGATGGTGGAAACTAGATCCAGGGTCTTGATTTCTACTTCCCGAAATAGTACGATTCTATCCATGTGAATGAATGTGTCGAAGTCGAACATGGTAGAAACCACTTGATTACCAGTCAATGATGTAAACTGTTAACAAGTGTGAGAGAAACCACCAGTAATGTCAATGGCTCTCAAAGTACTTAGTACAATCCATGAAATGTGAATAGATGAGTTGATGTCAAACATGTCACGGAATCCTTTGATCAAAGGTCAATGATGCAACCTGTCGTCGAAGGTGAGAAACCTGCCATTGAGGCATGCAGATTTCAAGGTACTGACGATTTCTAGATCATCTTTCTAGATAATGAGCTGAAGTCGATAGAAAGTGATCCGTCATAGGCAAGCCCACAACACGAAATCATAGATCAAGTTTGAAGAAATATAATTTGCAAGGACTGCGTCAGGGATGGTCAAGATGGATGACAAATATTTTTCAGATGAATGGTTTATTTGCACTGACTTCTTGAAGACATAACGACATTGTAGATGGTTTGGTGACAATTGACCCAAAGCTAATATCCATAAACCAGTTGAAGACTTTCAATATGGTTTGATTAATTGTTAGGCAAAGGATTTCCCAACCCAGGTGAACAAAAAGTGTCGTGTTCAAGAGTGGTTGAATGCTTTTCTAAGACACAAAGTATAACAAACAAGTTCATTTTTCTCTCTTTTCCCCCACCATTTTTGACAAGTACCTCTTTATTTTTTAACAAGCTTGAGGAGGATAACATTTGCTTGGTTATAAGCCATCTTTCGGATGAGTCCAACTTAGTTTAAAATTCGAACCCTAAGAAGGAGTGGTCCGTTCCTGTTTGTAATTGAACAGGTCCTTTACTGTTAAATTTTAACAGGTCCATTATAGGAGAAACTCGACGTTTTTCAATTTTAGGGAGTCAAAAGAAAAACATAAGAAAACTCCATGGTTGTCCTTTTTGGTAAATTTGTGTCTCCCAAGCCCGAAAAAGTATAAAATAATATTTGAGAAAACCGCTTGACCATTACAATCAAGGAGTACTTTTCATAATTAGTGTCTCTGATCCGAAAAAGTAAAAAAACGATCAACGACACATCGTTTTATAACCAATATTGAATTTGAAACGACAAAAATCCAGCAATCTTTTCATTTTTATGCGGTCAGAAAAGAGCTGTAAGTGGACCGTCTTTTTAATTCCGTTTTAATGAGCTTAAAAAGAAAAAATCGGCAATCTTTTCATATTTTAGGAGTCAGAAAAGAGCTTAAAGATGACTCTAATGTTTTTTGTTGAAAATGATCAATTTTGCCTGAAAAATCCGATATTCTGCACAAAAACTCAAACATTACTCATACCTGTTTAAAATAAATAAAAATGCATCAAAAAGTTACCTTTTTAAAGTGAAAAATAAAAAAATTAAAAATTCATTTATTCAAAAAAGCTTCTAAAAATGGATTTTGTAAATTCATTTTTACTGTTTGACTTCAGAGTGAGAAAAGAGAGCTTTTGGGTAAGAACTTCCTATGAAGATTGTGGAAAATCTGTCTGTTGGAATCGAAAACCATCACCTCCAAGTAATCTGCATCACTTTAATCTTGAATTTCAACCATTTGAATTTTTTTTTTAGGTTTCTATTTTGATTTTTAGGAAAAATTTAGTTTAAAAGACCACTTGTGGGGGTCCGTAGGCGCAACATGCGAAATTTGCAGACCTCGACTTTTTCCTACACAGGAAAGAGCCAGGGGCCTGCACCTGCTGTTTGGGTAGAGTGCGGACCTGCGCACTGTCTCTAACTGGAGAGTGCAGTCCCCGCGACATAGGTTTTACAATTTCAAATTCTTCAATTTCCGCCCAAAAACTTTGATTTAAAATGTTCTAATCCGCCTTTTCTTCCAATGTAGGATATACAACATGCTTAGTTGGCAGGAAGAGGAGCACGAAGATGTGGAACTTGCCGCAATTAATCATCAACCTTTAATAGATGCATTGAAGGCATGCGGGTTATTTAAATTCTGGGCCATACCTGGCATGAGGGCCCAAATAGACTTTTTGCAGTGGCTGGTGGACAGATGGAATATAAAGGACTAGTGTTTCATTATTGGTGGCCACCAGCTCGAAATGGAGCTAGAGGACATTTACTTTTTGACTGGTTTTCCTAGGAGAGGTGAACATTTGACTCTATTCGGGACTAGGCCAGGTGGCCAGTCTGTCGATAGTCTCCGGCTAGATTTTGGTAACGACCAAACCAAGGACAAAGGGATTGATATCAAAACCATCTCCCATCATAAACTCAAAGTGATTTCATTTACTGTCACCAGACTTTGTGGAAGCGCAGCACTACATATGGCCACTGGATCCTAAATGCGGATGGCAGTAGACTGTTATCGAGGCACCATCTTCAACTGGTGTGAAGCTGTGTTGGCTAATGTAAAATGCCAACTGACTAGAGCAAAGAACGGACAACTAAAAAACTTTGGATATGGTTTCTTAGTTGTGATCTTTGGTCTAGAGAGGGTCCCAATGTTGGTCCCACAACATCTTTCCGATGGAGCTGGGCTTCCTCAAGAGCCCAAGCTGATGTGTCAGGTTGCAGTTATGGCCCATCATCCTGAGGAGGGTTCAGAGGTTGTTCGATTTCCTCCTAAGTATTTTCATTGGTTGGAGAACCAAGTTTTCGTGATTCGGGATTTTCCTTATGCTGGGATGGATTATTGTGGTGACCCGGACATGGCTCTTCCACTAGGAGAGCAATGGGATGACTTAAGTAAACTCATTTTCAACATTTTCTAATTTAAATTTTTTTTTTTTTTTTTAAATTATCCCAAAAACTAATAGTAAAAAGTTTCAAATGCAGATGTAGGTCCATGGCGACGAGCCACTCTCCGGCCTTATGAGAGAAGACACCCAGCTACAGCAATACCAGCCCCATGGGACGAATCTACAGAGACCCTGGCCGAATTGGAAAACCATCTGGAGCATTTGACAGCAGACATTCCAGAGACTAGCATAGATGACATTCCTCTTAGGTTACAACACTATGTGATTGGGGTCCTAGGACCTTTCAGGAGGTTGCTTTGTAGGGTGGCTCGAGCAATGGTTTCTTATCGTGATCATAACCAGTGATAGGATGATTGCCTTTTGTAGACTCATATGACATTTTTGCCTTTTGTACTATCATTTTTGCTGATCATAAGGTGTTTTTCAACCTATGATCGAAGACGATGTATATTTGACACACTTCTATGCTATGCTATATCACTATTACTGGTTATCTTGTAAAACATGTTATGGAATGTTTTTAAATTTACTGTTTGATTATTGCAAATATCTACTTAACGTTCGAGAAGCAATTGCATCTGCTAATGTATTTAAATATCTTGGAATATGCTGATATTCAATATAGTCAAATTCACATTCCAAGAGATGAACTCTCAAAAATAATCTGAATAACACTGGATTTCTAATGGCATAAGCTCTATTAAGCTGCAATACAACAAGTTCAGAATCTAACCTCACAATCAAACTTTGAATCCCAAATGAGATGGATTCAGATAATAACTCAATCACCGCACTATACTCTGCACTGTTGTTCGTTGTTTGACCGAGGCTTACCCCATGCATAGATACCAACTCATCAAAGGGTGAATAGATAACCCAAGCTACGGAAGAAATGTTCCATGTATTACGACAAGCACCATCACCAAAACCAATGTATGTTTAAAGAGACGTCGACATCTGCAATATCAAGAGTAAAATCAAGATAAGCAGGAATAATGACAAAAACACTCTCTAAACTAAGCACACTTTTCTAATCTAAAACACACCATCTAGAAAGAAAACTAATCTAACTAAAATCTCCACACCCAGATTTAAGCATAATATCTCTTTAGATAAAGACCATTTCTGGGCTTACCTAAAGAGACACTGTCAAAATCTACCAATTCATAGGCCCCTTTTGCCAGCTTTCGCTTAACAACATAAGGACCATGCCACATAGGTAGGAATTTTCCAGCGCCTAGCTTATCATTTGCTTGATCATACAGTAAGACTAGGTCTCCTTCTGACAAATTACGAGGTGTAACATTTCGATCGTACTGAGCTTTAATACGTTTGGCATGAGTTTCGATTGCTAGTGCAACATCACGTCGATTCTCATCTAGCTGAGCTAAGTACAACAAACGTTTCTCCTCTTCGGAAGTGGCTGGGAGTAACTCTATGGCTATTTGCAATGACGGGATTTCACATTCAATGGGTAACACAGCTTCTAAACTGTAAACTAGTTGGAAAGGAGTGAAACCAATTGATGTTTTTACTAAGGTTTGATAGGCCCAAAGCGCTAAAAATAACATGTTATGCCAATTTGACCTATGAATCCCAATGATTTGTCGGATCATAATGAATAGAACTTTGTTTATGGCTTCAACCAGACCATTAGCCTGTGGGTAATATGGAGTAGAACTATCGTGACGTAGGCCAAGTTGATCTGTTAGTTCAGTCATCATGATGTTTCGAAAATGATGCCCGTGATCAGTGATAATTGCTTGTGGAACACTGAACTTAGTAATTAGATGACTGAAAACAAAAATCACAGTAGTTTTGCAGTCTGCCAAAAATGTAGACATCGCCTCGGCCCACTTGGTAAAATAATCTACCGCGAGGATGATATACGCATACCCCCCGGCCGAGTGAGGGTTACATGTAATAAATTTGATACCCCACTTTGCAAAAGGACCGATGACAATTATAGGGTGGAGAGGAGCAGGTGGAGCACGCATCTTTCGATAAAAAATTTGACAATTGTGGCATTTTTGGACCGTGTCTATACAATCTTTAAACAAAGATAGCCAGAAATAGCCACCGCGCAATATCTTTTGGGTTGTGGCATACCCAGACATATGACCACCACACGCTCCAGAGGTGACAGTCATTTAAAACCTTTTCAGCTTCCTCATGAGTTAAACAATGTCGGAAAACAAAGTTTGCCCCACGACGACAGAGTGTATCTCCATTAATTTTGTATTGTTGGGATTGGAACCGTATTTTCCGTCACTGAGATCGTGAAATTTCAGGCCGAAAAGATTGGGTTTGGAGATAAACAATGATATCTCCATACCATGGATCAAGAGTGCTGATAAGAAACAAGGATTCGTCCGCAATGGGCTCTTCTGCCACAGTTTCAGTATCAGCAAATGGGAAGTCACACATCAACTCTGCAAAAACTAAAGATTTCTTTGACTTAGATTTTTCAAACTCCAAGTCAAATTCCTACAGGATAACAATCCATTTGGAATACTTGCCCCCTAGCAATTGTTTGGTCAAAATATAGATCATAGGGTTACAGTCAGAAATTACAGTAGTTTTGCGTAGTAAAATGTAATGACGAAATATTTGGACAGCTTGAACAATTGCCAACGCCAATTTCTCCACATGCGAATATTTTAGCTCAGTCGGATTCAAAGTTCGACTAAGGTAATAAATCACATGTTCACTACCGAGTTCATCTTCCTGAACTAACACCATTCCGATGGTGGAATGAGAGGCAGCGAGATATAAGAAGTTATCCTTGTTGTAGTTGGGACGATGCAATTACGATGCATGGGTCAACGCGTGTTTAAGTGCATCAAAATATTTGTCAGCTATCTCATCTCAAAAGAATGGAGTATTCTGTTTCAACAACCTGGTAAAACCCTTTGTTATCTCGGCGTAGTTAGGAATGAATTGACGTAAAAAGTTTTCTTTCCCTTGCAAACTTTGGAGTTGGCGAAGAGTCGAAGGAGGAGGCAATTTGACAATAGCTTCAACCTTCGAGGGATCGACACGAATGCCAGCTTTCGAAACAACAAATCCCAGTAAACGACATATTTCTATATAGAAAGCACATTTGTGTGGATTCAACCTAATTTGATAATGCCTACATCTCATAAAGATTGCTTGTAAGTGAGTGAGATGATCGGCTCTACGTAATGAATGGGCAGGTCAATCATCGAGATAAGGTTGCACAATGTGCTTGATGTCATGAAACACATAAGACATAGCTCTTTGAAAAGTTGCTGCAGAATTTTTCAACCCAAAAGGTAATTTGCAATAAGAAAATATCCCCCATGGATAAATGAAAGTCGTTTTTGGTTGATCGGCAGGTAGAATATTGATTTGATTGTAACCAGAAAAACCATCCATAAAGGAGAATATTTCACTACCGGCACAATCATCAATGATTTGATCAATATAGGGAGTTGGATAATTGTCTTTGGGACAAGCTCGATTAATATCCCTATAATCGATACATATTCTTATCATTCCTTGCTTTTCATTAACAGGAACAATATTCGATACCCAATCCATTAAGGGAATTGGATAAATGAAACTTGCTTTAAGTAATTTTTCAACTTCTGCTTTAATAGCAGCAGCTTTTCGCGGGTGAATCTGACGCAAAAGTTGCCGGACGGGTTTAGCATCTGGGTAAGTTTTGATTTCATGAACAATAATTGCTGGTTCAATTCCTAGCATTTCATCATATGACTAGGAAAACACTTCACGAAATTCTTGAAATAGGACCTTATATGTTTGAAATTCATCTTCCATACAGGAGGCACCTATATGAATGTTTTCAACAATTCCAGGTTTAACTGAAATGTCAATAGGAACTGTTCAAGAAATATTTCCCAAATTTAACTTAGAATCAGGATTTTGCCATGGATTCTGGGGTTTCTCGACATAATCAGTGGTAAAAATATATGAAAAATAATTTTAAAAATGATCAATCTCAGGTAAGAATGAAGATCGATGATGAAGATCTTCCCATGGTAAATCATCAACAAACAAAATTTCACGAATCTGCTCATCAGTATGAACAAATTCAGAAAAAGTTGTTGAATCTGAGTTTGATGTTGAAAGTGATTCTCCATGGACCACATTCATTAGATCAATTTCGGTTGAAGAAGGGTCGGAAAATGACTGTACAACCTGATACGCAATTTCATAGGGACTCAAAGGCATAGCATCACCAAATGAATCCACCTCAGACTCGGAAGGTATGATACAAGGATCATCATAAACAACAGTGTCTGATGAAATAATATGAATGGTTGCAATAGAAGGCGATACGTTAGGAGGAGGAAAGGAAAAAGTTCCTAGTAAACCAGAATCTTTAACTAATCCTACTCCAACATCCTTGTAAGGGATAGTTGTTTTGCCGACATGCTAGATACTTTTAGAAGAGGCTCGGTCAGATGAATAGTAAGTTAGCTAGTCTATAGTTACGATCTTTCCATTATGAGGAAACTTTATAAGCCAAAAGACTGATGGAACAATAGCAGTCATAGCGTAAGACCAACTACAACCCAAGAGAAGGTTGTAATCTAGAGAGGCATCAACCACTTCCACATCTAGATTAACAGTTTTCCCTTCAACCCCTATAGGTAAATCCTGTAGAATGAAAAAAGGATGGAACCCATGGCCATCAAAAGCCTTTAGAATCGTCGGGGATTGATTAAGTGTAGGAGAACCAAGCGATCTCCAACATTGGATCGACATAATACACGTTGAAGCTCCCTCATCAATCATAGTCCTAAAGCAAGGTCTGTTATTGACTAACACTGGAATCTGGAAAGACATTTGATGAGGTAAATGAGGTGTACTATTTTCTAAATCGAAGATTATAAGGTTCGAGTCCTGAATATCAACAGCTCCTATAGCCGACAATAGCAATTTACGTTGTGCTAGACATGATTGCAGCACCTCCAAAGCCGACATTGCTGAAGGTGAAATAGCTAAATCTTTAACAATCTTATAGTTCTGAGCAGCTCTCGTATGTGGATTGAAAGTTGAATTTCAAAGTATACCCTTAGCATGCGGTTTGATTACTAAGTCTAGGTTAGGGTTCTCGATCTGTAGCGGATTAGAACTAGGAGTTGAAGTTGATGGGTTCGCATTAGAAGATTCTGCTTCCTTAGCACCAATAGGACTTTTACTTCCATAATCTTGCGATCGTGTCGCAATCCTAACATGGGACATCATCATTATGGGTTCTTCCAAGGCATTTGAGGAAGAACCAATCATCTTACTGTCTTGACTAGGAAAAGGATCCTTCAAGACAACAGGCGTTTGAGAACCTTTGACAATTTTCGCAACCTCAGCACGATGAGAGCAGTCTCTTGTAAAATGCTCTTCGTCACAAATGAGACAAGGATAATGAGGTTTATGTTTCTCATTAGTAGATTCTGTTTTATTTGATTTCTCTTTCAAAATTTTCTTATTTTTCTTCTTCCCCTTCTTTTTATCGCCAGATTTTGATTTGGCCGTAGATGATTCTACGACATGAATATCGGCAGGAATTTCCACAAAAGAGTCTCCTGTCGGGGAATCTGGTAAAGTTATGATAGGAGAATAATTATTTGAAGATTTCTTCTTACTTTTGGTGTTAACTGAACCAATCATACTGTCAGCGGCATGAGACCCTGAAGGAGCTGCAGTTATTTGATTTTTTTCGGAAGGTCGGGGATTTTCTCGTGTAAAGTACCCGACTGCATATAAATGACGTCAAGGTACTGAGCTTGAGCAATTACTTTCTCTTCAGTAACAACTCCTGCCTTAGCTACATCCTCAGTGATTTTAGGTAATAATGATTTAACAAACGATTCTGCTAAGATTTTATCCGAAATAAAAACTTTCACTAAATGCCATCGACGTCTCCATTCATGACTGTGATCTGAAATATAAGTGGATGTTGACTATTTTAATGAAGTTAATAATTCTGTGCCATTGTCATATCTGATAGGCAATTGAAAATGAGTTAAGAATGAAGTCGCTGGCTGACTAAAGTTATAAAAAGAGGCTCGCGGTAACTCAATGTACCACTTGGCCGCAAGACCAATCAGAGTGCATTGAAAAATACATAAATGAATTGAATAATCTATACTGGAATTAGATGCACACTGGAGGTGATAAGTCATCACATGGTTTGACGGATCCTCTCCTGATTTACCTTCAAACTTTGGGATATCACTGGGCAACTTATTCAACATTGGCGGCCAAAATGGAAGATAATTAATCGGATCGTTCATAAGGCGCAAAAAATCAGGCAAGTCCAAAGTTGCAATGAATGGTAACTGACGATTAGGGTATCGAAAACCCTGGGTCATAAGACCAGCCCCAGGAGGAGGATATACAGGATAACTTGGAATTGGAATTGCATTTGGGATATTATATCCTCCCGGAAAACTAGGATTAACCAGACCATATTGGGGTTGTTGAGGTTGCTGATAAGTATATCCAGGGTATGATTGATACTGATAGACTGGGTTATGCATAGCAAGACGGAATTGGTATTGTCCCTAGTACGTTTGATAAGTAAATTGAGGTTGACTTGTGACAACCATACTTGGACCAGTTTGTCCTGCAGGCATTTGAACTGAAGCCTGAATTTTTGGTCCAAATTGACGTAAATATGCTTGAGGAGTTGATGCAGGAACAGTAGAAACTGGAGCTGCCAATACTCCAGAAGTAGGTGGGGTAGATTGAACAGATGTTGTAGTAGTTGCAGCAGTCGTTTGAGGTGGAGTTCAAGGCGAACTAGGCCTAGGCTGAGAAACTACACCAGGTGCAGAAGTTTGAATAGTAGGCTGGACAGGTTGCTGGGTTGAACCAGAAACCAAAGGTTGTCCAAATTGAGAGAACAACTGCACATTCGGTTGCAAGATCTGTTGAGATTGAGATGAATCCCGCACTACGTTCATTCTGGGGTATGGACCCATAGAAGGTTGAGCATATTGAGGACCATAACCGGGTTGAGGGTAGGGTTGATAATTCAAAGGTACATTTCTAGCTCCTTGGACAAATGATTGACCTAAAGGTGGTTGGAAAAGTTGGGTTGGGTACTGACCTTGAGGTTGATAACCTTGAGGCACGTACTGAAACTAGGGTTGACCTTGGGTTACATATTGATACTGGGGTTGACCTTGAGGTACATACTAAGTCTGGGGTTGACCTTGAGGAATGTACTGTCCTAAAGGTATGTACTATCCTTGAGGTTGCCCCCCAGGCGGTAACTGGGAACCTTGAGGTCGCCCCCCAGGTGATAATTGAGTACCTTGAGGTTGCCCTCCAGGTAGTAACTGACTACCTTGAGGTTGCGGATTTGGAATGGTACCTGACATCATAAGAATGTCTTCTACACTCAATGGTTTAGTTCCGTTATTACCAATTAATAATCCATGTTCAACAGGTTGAGGAGATGCTCCTGAAAAAGTACCAATAAGTGACTGATACACAGAAGGAACAGAAGGACCACCATATAAAAATTTTCAGGAGATTGAGAAAACATGGATGACTATCTCGACATATTCAAAGGAGGATAATAACCTCTAGGTGTTGGATGAAAAGGAATGTGAGGTGGTGAAAAACTTAGACCCGGGTTTTCTAAAAATTTGGTCAATGAAAGATACCAAGCGTCCCTCCTAGGTGGACTGTAAAAGATCGATTCACATTCCCTAAGTTCTATAGTTGGTTGATTTTCAGGGATAGATATACCTTCTTCCAGAGTAATGAGTTCTTCAATAGAAATAAGTCTAGAAGGAATATTTTGGGTAATGATTCTTCCCACCTTGGGTGAACCAAGACCACTGGAAGTTGGAGAAGCAAATCTTGATGATGGAGTAGCAGCAGGTTCAGTTTCAGGTTCAGAAATTTTAGGCTCTTCAGCTAATTCACTAGTAGAGGAAACACTACCAGTAACTTTGGAAAATGAAATTGGTTCAGAAATATACTCTGTTGCTTGAACTTGATAATCATTATGCACAACTAAAGAAGATTCTCTTTCTTCCAGTGACCCAACTCTACTGTCACTAGGAGTTACAAGAGCTCATAGCCCTTCAAGCTGGCTTGGTGAATACTCGGGAGGTTGCCCCCGAAGTCTACGGGACTGTCTCGGTAATTCAGCCACGATTAAATATTTTAATTACTTCACATGCAAACAAAGAAAAATCTCAATAAAACCAGCTAAAGTCTCTAGAGAACCAAACAATTTGAATCACATGCCTAAAGAATCCGGGAGTTCAAACCACACACAAACAATAACTTTCCATACCAAAAACACTAGTTGGTGATTAAATCCAACGTTGCAGAATTCAATACAGAAATGGCAGTTGGAACAGTTACCCCAACAACTTGCTTAATGAAATAGACTAGCACAAGTTTCTTCACTAAACCGTCACGAGTGAAGAGAAGCCCCCAGAGAGTCCAAGTCAGTCTAGTCGATGTCTGCTCCAGGTACAGTGGGATCTTCCCTCCACCGTCACCTTAGGAAAGAATCCTATAGATTATGGTCACTATGGTTACCAACAGAAACAAATATACCTGGGGGAACAGTCTGTGATCCGATACACATGCAAGGGGAAAGTAGCAAAGCTCAATCCCCTTGAAGGCTCCTTGACATAATACAAGGTTTACCAACAAGTGACCCTAGGCTCCTTGACAATGGTTAATCTGAGGTTTACAGTTTTTAATACGTGTATATCTTTTATCGTTCCCAATGAGGAAGGATTGATTACCCCACTGGTTCGGATATGATCTCGTGCTTGAATCCTATAAGAGGAGCTTCCCAGAGCATAGATGTAACAATTGGAATTTATCTTCTATCGCAAGATATAACTACTTGTTTGTTTTAACTATCTTGGAGAGTTAATTACTCCCTACTCCAAGATACTAGCCTAATCTATGTTGGTGATAAAGAGCCCTAGAAATAAAAAGATTTATAGACAAATTTTACTTTAAGCGTTATTTTTATTGGTTGTTTCTTAAGTCAAAAGGTGTGGAGATGAAACTTTATGGTGTGAAGACTCGACTCCAAAACACTAAAAATTCACCTAAGATGATAAAAAATCCTTTTTCTTCAATGAATTTCTAGCTAAAGAAAGAGTTGATAATGAAATTGCTTGAAAAACAAATCTTTCCTTAACAAACAAATGAAAAGAATAACTTTTTGTACTTTTCAATAAACTCGAAAAAGAGACTACTAATTATGCTCACGAAAAATATCCCTTTCTTTTCAAAACTCAAAAAACTACAAGAAACAAATTTTTCAAAAGAGATTCTAAAATTTCTAGAAAACACTCAAAACTATGAAAAATCTAATCTTGAGATCTACAATTTCTAAAAACCTAATTGAAGTAAAAGCTTACAAAATTTCTTTTCGAGGACGTTTTACTTAGTTATTAAGCAAACTAAAGACTAATTTGTTCAGAATAACAAATTAATCAAAAACACCCATCTTATGTTTTCTTTTTAAAAATGAAATTCAAAACTCAAACAAGTTCTTTCAAAGCTTTGCAAAGAGAAAATGAAATCTATTCGTCACCAAAGGCAGATTTTACGAATCGGTCATATGTTTGGTCAATTTAGTGTGATCTAAATTGCTATTTATAATGTCAATCCGGGGTTCATAAACTGACGAAGTGAAGTGTACTATATGTACTAGATAACCATTTCCTTAATCTTTTGTCGTTTTTGAGTTTTTAGTTTATTTTTGGATTTATCTTTCCCTAATGTGTGATGGTGAGAGTGAAAGTGAAGTATGAAGTATGGATGGTGATGGTGGTTTCTACGGTGATTTTCTCAAACTTGAAAGTTCTCAAGAAGAAAGCTTTAAAACAACTAAACTGAAATCAATTCTTAAGAGAAAGTAAATGCATCAAAAAGTGAACTAATGACAATGGCCCAGTATCCTTGCTGCTGAATGAAAAGAAAGTAAAAACTGAACTTAAAGCAACTAAAACCAAAATCAAAGCAACTAATTCACACTACTTAAACTCTTCAGATCCTTTACCCTTCAGCTCAATCTACCTTGTGGGAAGTAATCATGAATAAGTCAAGCAATATGCTATCTAAATGGCAAGAAATTAAATTGCATAAAAGAAACTAGTCACACTACTTTAACTCTTCTGGTCCTTTACCCTTCAGCTCAATCTACCTTGTGGGAAGCAACCATGAATAAGTTTAAGCAATATGATAACTAAATTGCAAGAAATTAAATTGCAGAAAGGAAACTAATCACACTACTTCAACTCCTCTGATCCTTTACCCTTCAGCTCAATCTACCTTGTGGGAAGCAATCATGAATAAGTTTAAGCAATATGATAACTAAATCACGCTACAGTTAGTGATATTCTGATTTCTTGCTAATAGAGTCACTTCACTATAGAAAGAAACCATAAATTGATGAGTAGTATGATATCTAAATAAGAAAAAAAATAAGTAAGCAAATCACAACTTGAAAAAGACAGTGCTGAAATTAAACTTCAGAAAATGAAAGTTAGCAGGAAGGACAAGATGATCTCATACGCCAATAGTTATCAAAAAGATGAAAATTTGCCTGGGCTGCCTAAGAAAACCTGCAGAAAAGCACTGATCAGTTGATAGTTATAAGAAAACAAAGGTGAAAATCTAAACAGTAGTGAGTTAAGAAACATTAAACAGTGTGTTATGTACAAGCTAATGATACAAGAACATAATAAAACCAAATGAAAACTTTACAAGGATTCAGCACGCAGGGGCCCTCTGCCACTTCAGCCAGTCAACAAGTAGTCACATGAATAAGCTCAGAAAAGTCTTCTCATATATTAAAACAGCAACATGTATAAACAGTGGGGTGACAACACAACAATTCAGAATTTACATATCAAGGAAAAAACTTCTCTACAACGTTCATCGACGCGTTATTTATAATGACAAAATGCTGAAACTAGCTAAATAACTCCTACGCTATTGACTGTGTTGCCAAAGACACGTAGATCCCTTCAGCCGAGATCTAGCGTAACTGTCATCATGTCTATTAACTCTCTGGAGTGGTTGCTGTTAGATTCCGGTTACAGAAGTGATCTCCAGGTGTGCTGGTGTCTTCGTGAGCTGAGGACTGTGCCATGTAACGTTCACGTGCTCAAAACAGAGACGTGCCACCGCTAAACTCTTTGGTTGGCTCTACCTTTGACCTTTGTTGACCGTGACCTTCCATGGATGATTTGGCTGCTTCGAAGGGACACGTTCCATGTATCCGTCACCTGGAGCTTGCCCATGTGGCTCGTTTCTTCATAGGACACCTGTAGCACAGCTTTTAACAAAATAGATGCGGAATCCTGTGCTGGCTGCGAAAACCTGTGCTGGCTGCGAAAATTGACAAGTTTCCGCAACTGCATGAACAAAAAAAACTAAACCAAACAACAGTCATAAGTATAGTCAGAAAACCATGTAAAAAGCTCTTTTTAAACTACAATGCAATGATTTAACAGCTGGGTGGATGAAATAAGTGGAAAAGGAAGGCTGAGAGGGTGTATAGGAAGGTGCAGGTTTGAGGCTCAACATACCCCCACTGTGAAGGTGTTGCATGTCCTCATGCAACCAAAATTGAGTTATTTCCCTCTAATCCATTTGTTCTGATGCTTCTGCAAGGATATCTAGCCCTCTTTTCTTCTTCCTTGATGCTAACATCATCCTTGACTTCCTGACTAGGCATTTGAACTTGAGGTTAATCAATGCTCTGCTTAACTTTTTGCACTTCTTCTTCAGTTTTCTGTTTTTATTTTGCCACAGTCCTAAATGGAGCATAGTATTATCATGGACAATCTTGTCTACTTTACTCTGCTCTTTGAGTGCTTCATTTTCTTGTATGATATGCCTATTTAGGACTTCTAACTCAAATATTTCCTGTTTCAAAGACTGAATTTGTGCATCAGGTGGCAGAGAGATACTTGGTCTTGAAGCTGATTGTTCTAAGGTTTCCAGGTAATTGTATGCCTCTTGCTGATTAGAATCTACCTCAGGTGTCTTTCTCGGCCTAAACTCAAATTCTAGTGAAGGAGGACTGCTCTCTCTTTCCGGCCGAAAAGGGCTTTCCTCACGTGGAGGACTTGACTCAATGCTTGGCTGAGTTGGAGATTTCTCAAGTGTCTCTTCATCTAAATCAATAAAGTGAGACTGTTTTTATTTGGTTTTATTCCCCTTCCCTTTTAGCCTAGTGCTCCTTCTTAAGTATGAACTAGTACTCTTCTCTTGTGCACTCTGTTTTCCTTTTTGCTTTCTCTTGGCTATGGCAGCAGCTTGAAGATCTATTAATCTTTCTGACAGAGGTCGATAATCCTCTTCTATGGATTGCTCAGGGGATGGATAGACTTCTTGGATAGTCCTTTTGCCTTTTTCCTTCTTCTGTTTCTTACTTCTAGCTCTATCTTCTTTTCCTTTTTGGACTGTTTCTTGAATTTCTATTGTAGGGGAGTCTTGGATGGTAATGCTTTTTTCTTTCCTCCTACTTTTCCTTGGAATTTTCGGTGGACTGCTTCCAGAGGCCTCAGACGGCTCTTGGAAGTAGTTTCTTGTTAAGAATTGCTCCCATGTATCCTTAGTTTTCTTCAACTGATCCTCAATAAGAATTTTGATGAGTCCATGGTGGTAAAGATGAGGTTCAATATTGCCTACATGTTTTTGAACTGTAAAACTCATCTTTTTCAAACTTGATAGCAGAAAATGAGGCAAATTAAGAGTGTGACCGTCCATGAAATTCATCATCAGTCTGACATGATACATATACATAGAGCCAAAACGACCTTCACACGTGATAAATTTCTGAATGACTAACAATAGACTAGACCATTCTTCTTTTAATACATTAACAGGGATGCCTCTTGTGAATACGGTGGTATCCATACCTTGGTTTTGTAGCATGGTTCTCCATATTTGATCTTCCACACTTCTATTTTTAAACCACCTTTCACCCTCTTGAGGTAGGCCTGTGGCAGCTGCTACTGTGGCCTCGGTCACTGTGAATTTTAAATCTCCAACCTCCACTGTTTGTCCATTAAACGACCTTGCAAAAGCTTTGGTCACCTCCTTGTTATAGCCTTTAAACTTCTAGATAAATCGTAGCCATCTGACTTTCTTCAGCAATTCCTTAACTTGAGGATAACCCTCCAAGTATTTCGGTCCTTCCGGCTCAGCTCTCAGTAATTTTCCCATCTTCTGTTTTAAATTCCACTGAGAGTTCTTCTGCGTGTGAGGGTTAAGGAAAAAAAATAGCTCTGTTCAGGGTTTAGGATAGACTGTAATGACGGTAGTCAGGGTTTAGAGCAAACTGTAGTGACGACAGTTGGAAATAGAGAACAGTGAATGGAAATACCCGAATTACGGGAGGAACAGTGAGTGAGCAGTGATAAACGAGTTCATAAAATGAAATGTGGACGCATGCAAGGAGTATGATATAAGTGGAGTATGAGTGGAGTGATAAGCGGTGGAGTAACGATAGGATTCCTTCGAGTTGGATGACTGTGTATGAGATTTTACACGTCTCAATAGACGGCTGCGGAAATTACAGCTGGGAAGAGCCGTAACACAATAGGTCACGTCTCAAGAGTACGAGTAATAACTAGAAGTGCAGTCACATTTGAGTTCAAACTCGGAGTAATCATGAGACCGTTAGGGAGATAAATGCGAGGTGTGTGGAGTGACATCGCGGAATAAGAGTGATAGTGGGCTAATATATCAAATCATTGCACATAGGAGAGCCTGTTATGGTTTAATAACTATACGTAATTATGACTTGAATTGTTATTTGATAAAGATTTTTTATCATACCTTTGGAAACTTTGTCAATTCTTGCTCAAGGCTTCTAACCAGTTTCTCTTCTTTGATATCTTGGAGATGCCCCATGTCTTTAGCTCAATTACACCTGCATTTCATGATTATGGCACTAACAGTTGATTGTATTTTAAAAAACAGAGTGATGCTGGCTGCGGAAATCGTTTCTGGCTGCGGAAACTGCTTCTGGCTGCGGAAACGGTTCCCAGCTGTGGAAACTGAGACAGCACCCCCTTGTCTGCATAAAGATAGTTAGAAAAGAACTAACTGAATGAAAATAGTCCTGGAAGGGGTTTTTATTAATGAAATGAAATGGAATGAGTGGAATGAAGTGAAAATGAAGTGGAATGAGGTGAAATGGAGATGAAAATGAGATGGAGGTGAAGTGAAATAACAAGTGAGATGTAGTGAAGATGGAAAGAGAAGGATAGGAGAACTTTTTTTTTGGAAAATATAGAGTGTCAGGTGTTCCTGATTTTCACTCTATATTTTCTGCATAAGACCGCCAATCTGGGATTGGTTTTCAGGCTTATACACATTTTTTCTCTCTCTTTTTTTTTTTTTTTCAAAAACTGAAAGAAACAAGATTAGGCTGGTGGGAGAGAAGGATTCTTCTCCACCAGCCTTATTGCAGAATTCTCTTGGAACATTTTGACAAACTCCTCTTTTGAAAGTGGCTTATGATAAATTTTCAATCGGTGGCCATTCACAATAAGAGGAGTCTGAAATTCATCAATGGTCTTGATTCTTACTGCTCCATTGTTAAAGACTTTATCAATCTCATATGGCCCAAGCCAATGAGTCTGAAACTTCCCTTTGAAGTCTTTAAACTTGGAATCAAACAGTAAAGCCCAATCTCCCTCTTGAAACTTTCTCTCTTTAATATATCTGTCATGCCACTTAGTTCTTTGATGTTGAACTAGATCAGTCCTTAAAATTGCATCTTGTCTGATCTCTTCTAGCTCATTCAGTTGCTCCATTCTGTGCTTTTGGGATTCTGATAGATTCATCCCCAACTGAACTGCCATCTTAAAAGTCTTGACTTGAAACTCAATGGGAAGCAAGACTTCTTTCCCATAAGCAAGTTCATAGGAAGAATGTCCTGTTGTGTTCCTCCATGTAGTTCTGTAGGCCCATAAGGCTTCAGGGAGCCTTTCTGCCCAATCTCTTCTATAGAGATGAACAGTTTTGGTGATGATGCTCTCAAGAACTTTGTTTGTAGATTCCACTTGACCATTTGCTTGAGGATGGTAAGGAGTATATTTTCTGTGCTTGATTTTGTATTCTTCCATCAGCTTCTCCATCAAGTTAGATGTGAATTGATTTCCATGATCTGTCACAATTTCTCTTGGGACACCAAAACAAGTAAAAATATCCTCAAAAAGAAATTGAACAACTGAATTTTCAGTGGCAGAAGGCAATGCCTTGGCTTCTACCCATTTAGTGACATAATCAGTGCAAACCAATATATATTTCTTTTGTCTAGATGGTGGATTAATGGGTCCAATGAAATCTAAAGCCCATTTTTCAAAGGGTTCGATGAGTACCTATGGCTGTAATGGCATTTCATTTGAAGGAGTCGGTCTCCTAACTCTCTGGCAGTTGTCACACCTTCTGACATATTGTTTTGCATCTTTGAAGAGAGAAGGCCAATAATATCCTAAAGAGAGGATTTTATAGGCCGTCCTCTTGTCAGCAAAGTGTACACCACATGGTTCATCATGACATGCCTTGAGGATGTCAGGTACTTAATCTTCTCGAACACATCTTCTGATCACACAATCTAACCCTGTCTTAAACAATTTATTAGAAATCCATGAATAATTTGAACTCTCCTGAATAATTTTCCTTTTCTCATTAAATAAGT
Organism: Pinus tabuliformis; assembly: GCA_031772625.1. Classification (NCBI taxonomy): domain Eukaryota; kingdom Viridiplantae; phylum Streptophyta; class Pinopsida; order Pinales; family Pinaceae; genus Pinus; species Pinus tabuliformis. The sequence continues at coordinate 1,395,946,151 of CM062817.1, read as the reverse complement.
GTGGAGGTAGCTTCCCTGTAACCAAATAGTTAGCAATATCTGCATACCAAGGAGTCTTAGTAGTTACTGCAAACAAATATTCATCTGGAAACTTATCCTCTACAGGAGAATCTTCGTTAGTATTTTGGATTCTAGACAAGAAATCAGCTACTGAATTTTGTTTCCCTGGTCTATCTAACACAGTAATATTGAATTCTTGTAAAAGTAAAAGCCATCTTGTAACTCTGCCATTAGTAACAGGTTTGTTCATGAGATATCTAATTGCGGAATGATTAGTATGGACAAAATTTTCATAGCCTGTTATATAATGTCTAAACTTGTTGATTGCATGAACAACAACTAAGAACTCTTTCTCAGTCACAGTATAATTTAACTCAGTGGGAGTCAAATTTTTACTGGTGTAGTAAATGGCATAAGGAACTAAATCCTTTTGACCCAACACAGCTCCTAGGGCTGTATCTGAAGCATCTGTAGAAATATGGACAGGAAGTTTCCAATTTGGCCCTCTCAAAATGGGTGCTTCAGATATTCTTATTTTTAAAGTTTCAAATGCAGATTGACAATCAGGATCCTATTTGAATTCACAGTCTTTTGTAAGTAATTTGAAGAGTGGAGATGCTATTTTGGTGAAGTTTTCAATAAATCTTCTATAATATCCAGTAAATCCAAGAAAACTTCTAACATCTTTTTGACAATTTGGAATAGGCAACTTGTAGATGACTTCAACTTTTGATCTATCAAATTTAATCCCATCTCCTGAAATACGATGTCCTAAAACAATCCCTTCAGTAAACATCATAAAGCATTTCTCATGACTTAATGAAAGGTTTGTTTCTTTACATCTTATAAGGACTTTTTCCAAATTCTCTAATGCCTCTTCAAATGAATTACCATAAACTGTAAAATCATCCATATAAACCTCTACACAATCATGAATTAGATCAGAAAAGATTCCTAGTACAGCCCTTTGAAATGTTGCGGGTGCATTACATAATCCAAAAGGAAGTACTCGGTAAGCAAAAGTTCCCCATGGACAAGTAAATGTGGTCTTGTCCTGATCTTCAGGTGCTACCTGAATCTGATTGTAACCACTAAAACCATCCAAAAATGAGAAATACTTTTTGCCTGCTAAAGTATCTAATACCTAATCAATAAAGGGTAAAGGAAAGTGATCCTTCAAAGTTTCTTTGTTCAATTCTCTGTAATCAATGCAAACCCTCCATTTACCATTCTTTTTAGGTACTATAACCAAAGGAGAAATCCACCGGCTATCTGAAATTGGATAAATGAAGTTTACATTAAGTAATTTTTGGAGCTCTACTTTCACTATCTCCCTAAGGTTTGGATTCATCCTTCTTTGAGGTTGTCTGATTGGTCTACTGTTTTCCTCAATGTAGATGTGATGAATGCAAGTCTTAGGGTCAATACCTTTCATATCGGTATACTCCCATGCAAATGCAGTAGAATGTTTTTGCAAGATTTTGGTTAGCTCTTTCTGTTGTGATTTTTCCAAGTTTTTGTTGATATTCAATGTTTTTCCTGGAAAAATCTCAATGGTGGAACTACCAAACTCTTCCATAGAGAAAAGAGACATTTGTCTAGATGATAGACACTCAATGTCAGAATTCAACTGAAATTGTGTGTGGTCATATTCTGAAGATGGTTCAAAGTTTTCTAATGTGTTCAGAATTTGACTATCTTCACTGATATCAGAAATGGTAAAGACAGGTTGCATAGTATCTTCATCATCAACCCACTCATTATATCCTATCTCTGTAATTGCTTTTGCTGGAGGATACAGATTGAACTTCTTTGTCGAATTACCATCAGAAATATACATATCCCTAGACCTACAACTGATAAAAGCATCAGCTGTGGCTAGCCAAGGTCTTCCTAAGATGAGAGGATGTCCTCCTAAATTACTCTTGGGAGTTAAAATCATGAAATCCACTGGATATTCCCAAGAGTCTAAGGAGACTGAAATGTCTTCTAATACACCATCTGGTTTAATAATTGATCGATCTGCCAGTTGCAATAAAGTAGGTGTAAAAAGAAGATTAGGAATTTTTAGCTGTTCCATAGTCTGTCTACTCATGATGTTGATAGCAGCCCCTAAATCAATCAAAGTATTTGGTATTTCTACCCCATTGATATGTGTTTTGACAATTGGACTATCGTGATCTACATACTTCTGCATAGTAATTTTTCCCATCATGATATCTGCAATTTTTCCTACCAGGTGGATTCTTCTTGTATCTCTTGGTTTCCTTCCTGGTCTTTTAAGACTCAACTCCTTTATTGTTTTCGCTAGAATAGGAATCTCTTTAATGGATTGTAACAAGGGAATCTTGATACAGACATCCTTCAATTCATCTAGAAAATCATAGTCAGGCAACAAGATTTGTTTTTCTACCCCTTTGTCAATTTGTAATCTTTCAGGAAAAGGGGGTGTGGATGAAGATGCAGGTTGCTCAACTATAGGAGTTGTGGGGGTTAACTCTTTTTCTTTTTCTTTTTGAGTGCTTGGGTTTTGAAGAGATGCTTCAGAACCCTTATTGGCTTCAAGAGAATCTTCCTCAGAAATTCTTTGCTTTTGAGCATCTATAGAAGGCTTATCTAGGACTTTACCTGATCTGAGTTGTACATCATTGAGAGGAACAATCATATAGGCAGGAAATTGTTGACCTTCGATCATGTAAGCATTTTGAGGGTTTTTGTTATTGGGGTTTGGCAATGGCTGAGAAGGAAGTTGATTTGACTTTTGTTGGAATGCAAGCAAGAGTTGAGAATTTGGATTCTGTTGAGAAGGTTGTTGTTGTTGTGGAAATGGCAATGATAGTTGTGGGTTTTGATTTGGAAGTTGTGGAGCTTGTTGGTTTTGAAAAGATGGAGGATATTGATAAAATTGAGCAAATCTCCCATAAGGATTTTGCATACCTTGTACCCATGATTGAAAAGGATTTTGAGGTTGGGACCAAGGTTGTTGCCAAGGATTCCAATTTGGTGGGGGTTGAAAATTCATAGAGTTGCTAAACCCTTGATTTTGTTTCCCCTGCCAAGGTCTCCTTGCAACAAAGCAGAGAGACTCGATTGTATTTGGATCTTCTTAAAAGACAGATTTGAGCCCAAGAATTGAAGGACAATCCTTGGTCTCATCATTCTCTGAACAAATTACACATGTTTCTACAACTTTTGCATCCAAGGGACATTCCCTTAGAGCATGTTTCTTTCTACACTTTGGGCAAAAGATGGAAAAAGCCTCGGCTTCTGCTTTCTGCTTATTTTGAATCTTAAGAGTGTCTAGTTGCTCACTAAGACTCCCTAAGATGTCAGTCTTGAATTCATCAAGAATGTTTCCAATCTCAGCCCTACTTACTGATCCAGTTGCAGATTTGTTTGCTCTGATGAGAGAAGGATCTCTAGGCCCTTTTTGAGTTTTAGACTTCCCCCTTGAGAGATGGACACATAGCTCTACTATATCATGAAGTGGAAGTTTAGATATGTCTCCTTTCCCCATCATGTTCAAAATATCTATCCATTCATCTCTAATGGGTTTTAATAGAAGGGCTTTCAAGGTCTCCTCATCTAAGTTACTCATTTTTTCTCTTTTCAGGTTGTATTGAAATCTTTCAAGTAAATCCTCCAAGTTTTCATCTTCTCTTTGCACCATTTTGAATACCTCATCCTTGTGATTGGTGGGCATACAATAATCCAGGTACCTATCCAAAAATGTTTGTTTCATATCATTCCAAGTCCTAATGGATTGAGTGAGTAATCCCATGAACCATTTCAAGGCTACTCCTTTCAATGTTGAAGGAAACAGTTTGAGTTTTTGAGAGTATTCCAGATAATCATAAGTTCGACACACGACCTCAAACTCAAATAGAAATGTTTCAGGGTCCTCATTTCTTAACCCATGAAAGTTTGGGAGGACAGATGGTGAGATGTTTTTCATTGTGGCTCGGGAGTCCTCATTGACTATAGGAAATCCGAATGAGTTATCTCCATCTCTATTTCCCCCAATGTTACCTCTACCTCCTCCATTATTTCCTCCTCCTCCTATACCTCTACCAAATCCACTTGCTCCTTCCTCTGTCATGGTAGTTTCCCTGGAGACTTCAGAGTCCTCTGGTTCCTCTACTAAGGGTGAACGAGAAGGAATTTCTCCCTCTTCTTCTCCAGATGATTCTACTTCTTCAATTACAATTTGTCTCTCTGTAGAAGGAAGGAAAGGATCTCTTTCTAGTTCAGATTCGATGGAAGGTGTGGGAGAGTCAACTACTGCCTCTTGAATTCCAGGAATCCTAGGGCTAGGAGTATAAGTTGGAGATGATGGAGGTGTCTCTTGTCTATTCCTTGAAGTAGATGGAGTTGTAAAAATCGAACTCTTGGCTCTAGCTAAAAACCTTCCCCTAGAATATCTTTCTCTATGCATGTCATTTTTTATTTTTCTTCAAGTCGGGCTAATAATTCTCTTTTTGATCTTCCAGGTCACTCTAGGTGTAAGAAGAGAGCATACTCAAGAAACTATTAAACCAATAAATTTCTCTTTTCTGATCCTCCAGATCACACTAAGTGCAAGAGGAGAGCATACTTTGAGAGGTTATCAATTTTCCTTCCTTGAAATTTTCTTGTTTTTTTTTTTTTAAGAAATTGGCTACCTAATTTCACTTCCCCGGCAATGGCACCAAAATGTTTGGTCAATTTAGTGTGATCTAAATTGCTATTTATAATGTCAATTCGGGGTTCGTAAACTGACGAAGTGAAGTGTACTATATGTACTAGATAACCATTTCCTTAATCTTTTGTCGTTTTTGAGTTTTTAGTTTATTTTTGGATTTATCTTTCCCTAATGTGTGATGGTGAGAGTGAAAGTGAAGTATGAAGTATGGATGGTGATGGTGGTTTCTACGGTGATTTTCTCAAACTTGAAAGTGCTCAAGAAGAAAGCTTTAAAACAACTAAACTGAAATCAATTCTTAAGAGAAAGTAAATGCATCAAAAAGTGAACTAATGACAATGGCCCAGTATCCTTGCTGCTGAATGAAAAGAAAGTAAAAACTGAACTTAAAGCAACTCAAACCAAAAGCAAAGCAGCTAATTCACACTACTTAAACTCTTCAGATCCTTTACCCTTCAGCTCAATCTACCTTGTGGGAAGCAATCATGAATAAGTCAAGCAATATGCTATCTAAATGGCAAGAAATTAAATTGCATAAAAGAAACTAGTCACACTACTTTAACTCTTCTGGTCCTTTACCCTTCAGCTCAATCTACCTTGTGTGAAGCAACCATGAATAAGTTTAAGCAATATGATAACTAAATTGCAAGAAATTAAATTGCAGAAAGGAAACTAATCACACTACTTCAACTCTTTTGATCCTTTACTCTTCAGCTCAATCTACCTTGTGGGAAGCAATCATGAATAAGTTTAAGCAATATGATAACTAAATCACACTACAGTTAGTGATATTCTAATTTCTTGCTAATAGAGTCACTTCACTATAGAAAGAAACCATAAATTGATGAGCAGTATGATATCTAAATAACAAAAAAAATAAGTAAGCAAATCACAACTTGAAAAATACAGTGCTGAAATTAAACTTCAGAAAATGAAAGTTAGCAGGAAGGACAAGATGATCTCATATGCCAATAGTTATCAAAAAGATGAAAATTCGCCTGGGCTGCCTAAGAAAACCTGCAGAAAAGCACTGATCAGTTGACAGTTATAAGAAAACAAAGGTGAAAATCTAAACAGTAGTGAGTTAAGAAACATTAAACAATGTGTTATGTACAAGCTAATGATACAAGAACATAATAAAACCAAATGAAAACTTTACAAGGCTTCAGCACGCAGGGGCCCTCTGCCACTTCAGCCAGTCAACAAGTAGCCACACGAATAAGCTCAGAAAAGTCTTCTCATATATTAAAACAGCAACATGTATAAACAGTGGGGTGACAACACAACAGTTCAGAATTTACATATCAAGGAAAAAACTTCTTTACAACGTTCATCGACGCGTTATTTATAATGACAAAATGCTGAAACTAGCTAACTAACTCCTACGCTATTGACTGTGTTGCCAAAGACACGTAGATCCCTTCAGCCGAGATCTAGCGTAACTGTCATCATGTCTATTAAATCTCTGGAGTGGTTGCTGTTAGATTCCGGTTACAGAAGTGATCTCTAGGTGTGCTGGTGTCTTCGTGAGCTGAGGACTGTGCCACGTAACGTTCACGTGCTCAAAACAGAGACGTGCCACCGCTAAACTCTTTGGTTGGCTCTACCTTTGACCTTTGTTGACTGTGACCTTCCATGGATGATTTGGCTGCTTCGAAGGGACACGTTCCATGTATCCGTCACCTGGAGCTTGCCCATGTGGCTCGTTTCTTCATAGGACACCTGTAGCACAACTTTTAACAAAATAGCTGCGGAATCCTGTGCTGGCTGCGGAAATTGACAAGTTTCCGCAGTGCATGAACAAGAAAAACTAAACCAAACAACAGTCATAAGTATAGTCAGAAAACCATGTAAAAAGATCTTTTTAAACTACAATGCAATGATTTAACAGCTAGGTGGATGAAATAAGTGGAAAAGGAAGGCTGAGAGGGTGTATAGGAAGGTGCAGGTTTGAGGCTCAACATCAGACTCACAAAGAAGAACAACAAAAACCAGGGTAATCTGAGGTTTCTTAGCCTTCAAAACTCTGAGTTACTACAAAGACCAAACGAAAATCAAGCCAAGCACACAAAACTTCTAGAAAATCACCTAAAACCAAAATGCTAATGGAACTCACCAACAAGAAGTTTCTAACAAGACACGTGTAGATATGGGTAGAGGCTAAAAAACACAAACAAATCCTAAGCTTAACTGGATGAATAGATTTTAGGTTTTTCAAAAATTTTGACAGGGTTCGCAGGCATCCAGTATAACCAGGTGCGGTACTGCTCTGTGTAGTAAAGCAACAGTGCAGGGATGTTCGCACTGTGTTACAAACAGAACGTGCGGTCCTCTTTCAAAAGCGTGAAAAAACAAAAAACAATTCAGGATATAAAAACTACCCAATCCCACACACATCAAGCAAAAACCAGAAACAGAGAAAAAGTTTCTCAAGTAAAAGTAAAAGTAAAGGCAAAAAACCAAAATTCAAGTCCCCAGTGGAGTTGCCATTTTGTCAGCCGGATAAATCGTTCTTGCAGACAAGACCGATCTCCCTAGTATCTACAGATATCTAGCGACAAGCAAGACAAGCAAATTCTACTTTTCTCTAAATATTGCGATTTATAAATAAAAGCCAAGAGATGTTTTAGGCCCTACATCAAGTCCAATGCTAGTTTGTGGCAGCCACGCTTCGACCGTCCAAATGAGCTTCCTTTTAAGAACTTGCAAACACAAACAAGCACACATCAAATAACACTTGCATAGCCAATATAATAAATCATATTCATCATGATGATCAAGGAATTCATGAAATAAACCATAGAAGACAACTTATTGAGAAAAATAAACTTGATTGTATTAACTTTAAACAAAGAAGAACTTTACAACCTTGGTGCCTTGATGTTGTACAAGCTCCTCCTAGGGTCCAGCAAGAATCTCCTCTACTTTGAAAAGTTTCACACTCCTCCCAATGAGATCAAAAGGTATGTAATCTCTCCTCTCAAGCTCAATTAGGAAGTCTAAATTCCAACAACATTTACCCTAAAAAATATTCATCTTTCAACCTCCTTAGTAACCAGGTCAATGCCTCATTTTATAGTGTAGAGGAAGGAAGTTACCAGGGCCACCTTCAAAGGGATAGAGTCCTCCTTCAAAGGGATAAGCTCCTCACATCAAGGGGTTAGCTCCTTTAGTTATGGGATGCATGAACCTCAAAGGAGCAAACTAACCACCTCAAGATTCACTCCAGAAGCTTCCAGAAATAACCCAAAGTGAGTTTTTAAGAATGTACTTGCGCCTTTTTTACTTTTACAGGGGTCCGCACCCATTACACAGAAACAAAGTAGGCAGGTCCGTAGGGAACATGACCAGGGGGCGCGGGACACAAGTAATGCTAAGAGAAAGTGCGGAACCAAAGTTTTAGAGATTTTCAAGGACTTTCTCTCATCTTTCAAGGTTTGACATGAAGAGCTGAGGTTTAAGACTTGCATAGGAGGAAAGTATGATTGGTGATAGACTCACACTAATTGCAGAATGTCATGGTGACAATATTTTATGCAACACATAAAACAAGGATGGGACGGGAGATGAGACTGACCATGCAGATAGGAAAGTATGAGATGGATCAAGCTATTTTGGACCTGGGGTCAGACATGAATGTCCTACTGAAGCAGACTTGGGAACGAATGGTGAGACACGCGCTACAATGGTCTCTGATTCAGCTAAGGATGGCCAATCAACAAAAGATCATCCCGATGGGGCGGCTACAAGGGGCGACCACGGATATTGAGGGAGCGAGTGCGGTGGTTGATTTTGAAGTAATAGAGATAGTGGATGACAACAATCCCTATCTTGCACTCCTAGGAATTGACTGGGCCACTGATATGAATGGGGTAATCAATCTAAAGAAGCAGAAGATGATCTTTTAGAAGAAATCACTACGCGTAATAGTACCTCTAGATCTTACTGAGGGATTGCGCTATATGGAACCAGTCCGCGATTATGAGAGTGATGATGATTTGGACTGTATCTATAAGATAACGGCTCAAGATCAAGAATGGGTGAATCCCACTATGTATGGATGAATTACATGGGATTGCGAGAGTTCCTTCACTTCGGACTCCGATGAAGAGTTAGAGCACTGGTAGAACCGGTTACATGAAGTGACTATGTTGAACTGCAACATGATGACCCAATCACTGCACTGTGTGTCCTCAGAGGTAAGAAATATGCCTACTTATGATGGTCTGAATGAGGTAGATATCTTTTTGGATGCATTTGAAAGGGACGAACCAGAAAAGCAGTGCTTCTACGCATTGGACTGAGCCCTGTGCACTATGCCCACAAGATGGTGGGGTACACACAAGGGAAGCTTTGATGATTGGCGCGAATGCAGGAGGATGATGAGGACACGATTCAAGAAGCCTAAGATGCAAATGACAGATAAGTATGATGGGAAGGATCATTTGCGCGTGCATTTGGCCAAATGGACCCAGGCTTATGGAGAAAATCCCCAACCTAAATGGGTGCACTTGTTTTTTCATACCCTGGATGTTGTTCCGATCAATTGGTATGTAGAAATCGAGCTCTACCATGGTACAGGTGAATGGGATGTTCTGAACAAGGGCTTTGTGATGATCTTCAGTTTTGAAGATGGATTTGACTACGTTGATGAAGTGCTACAAGAAGTGAAAGAAACAATCTTTAGGATACCATAGGATCCTTTAGACCTGATTTAGCCTGAATGGGCTACTCAGCTAAGTCACATGATAGAATGTTATAATGTAACTGTTGAAGAAGAGGATGAGGATCCACGAAAGATTAACATTCTAGAAACAGAAGGTCACCGCGAGGTTCAGGGACCCCAGATTGAGAACCCTGATATAACTGCGTCATTGAAAATAAAACAAGTAAACATTATTACGGAGACAGAACCCAAATTTGCAAAGATTGGAGACTACTGAGATGATGTGACGGTGGATAAGGTCACTAAATTTCTCTGTGAATACCAAGATTTATTCCCTACCAAGTTTACGGATCTGAAAGGGATAACTAGGGACCTAGGAATGACGAAGATTACATTGAAACAAGACGCGGATCTAGTTAAGCAAAGGCCTTACCATCTCAATCCGAAATATAAGGAAAATGTCTACTTAGATCTGGACAAGATTCTCACGATAGGCATCACTGAACCTATGGAAGAATATGACTGGGTAAGTCCAATGGTGTTATAGGAAAAGAAGCAGAAGTATGAAATAAGGATATGTGTGGATCTTGGAAAGTTGAATGACACTTGTGTGCATGATCCTTTCCTGACTCCATTCACTGATGAAGTCTTGGACAATGTAGGTGGCCAGGAAGCATATTCCTTCACTGGTGGGTTCTCTAGGTACCACCAGATAAAAATCATGCCGAAGGATAGGATCAAGACAACCTTCACGATTGAGTGGGGTTGTTTTCAGTACACTGTAACGATGTTTGGATTGAAGAATGCACCTGCGATTTTCTCGCGCGTAGTTGTAGTTGCGTTCAAAAAATTTATTCATAACTTCCTGGAAATATATTTTGATGACTAGACTGTATTTGGGCTAGTTAAATTCCATGTAGCAAGCTTGTGCTTGATGCTGGATACCTGTCAAAGATACCAAATCGCGCTCAATCTCAAGAAGTGTCTATTTTGTGTTCCTTTTGGGAACTTGTTGGGGTATGTGGTTTTCAGATAGGGATTGATGGTAGACCTCTCAAAGATCGCGGTGATATTGAACTTAGAAGCACCAAGGAGTGTGAAGCAACTGCGTGCTACCCTAGGACATACGGGATATTACAAAAAGTTTATCAAAGGCTATGCCTAGATCACCGTGCCTATGGAAAAATTGTTAAAGAAGGATGTCACATTCTGTTGGAACGATGACTATAAGAAGAGCTTGGATATATTGAAAGCAAATATGGTCACTGTGCCAATTCTAGTTTTCCCAGATTGGAAAAAAGAGTTTCATGTACATGTCAACGCATCATGTATAGTGCCGGGAGCAGTATTGACATAGGCTGGTGAAGAAGGCTTGGATAATCCTATCACGTTCGCAAGCCGAATATTATCCAAAGCAGAGAAGAACTATTCCACCGCTGAGCTTGAAGGGCTAGCTATGGTGTATGCGCTCTAGAAGTATAGGCACTGCTTGCTGGGGGACCATTTTAAGATGTATATGGATCACCCCATGCTAAAGTACCTAGTCAATAAGCCTGTGTTGGGGCAAAAATCTGCAGGTGGCTCTTATTATTCCAGGAGTATGATTTTGAAGTTGTCGTGAAGCCTAGATGACCAAATGCGGGACCAAACCATCTGTTGTGCATCAAAAAAGGGGAAGAACCCACTAACTTGGAAGAAGGAATGCCTGACGCGCAACTATTTGAAGTGCACATCGTGAATGGTCATTTTTAGGATATAGTACATTTCCTAACAACAGGTACTGCACCAAAAGGATACACTGTCTAACAGAAAAAGGAACTAGTGGTGCGCGCGGTAGATTTCTCTGTCATTGCTGGGAATCTGTATAAGATGGGGACTGATGAGATATTGCAATTGTATGTACCTAAGTTTGAAAGAAGCAGCATCCTCACAGATGCTTATGGGGGGTGCCGCGGGAGGACATGATGTAGGGAGAGAAACTGCACAGAAGATTCTACATGCAGAGTTGTGGTGGCCAACCCTCCATCAGGACTGAAAAGCATATTGCAAGGCATGTGATGCGTGTCAAAGGACTAGCAGGCCATCACGAAGGGATGAGACGCCTTTGAATCCATAAATGACATTGCAACCCTTTGAGAAATGGGAAATATATTTTGTAGTATCCATTCAACCACAAGGAATGATAGGAGCAAGGTACATTATCACCGTGATGGAGTATTTGACTCGTTGGGCAGAAGCGCAGCCGGTGAAGGATTGCACGGGTGCAACTACCACGAAGTTCCTATTTGAGCATGTACTAATGCAATTTCGCTGTCCAAAGATCTTGATGAGTGATCATGGTATACACTTCCTGAATGAGATGATCAGCGCGCTAACAGACGAAATTCAAATATACCACCGGAAGATCTCACCTTATCACCCGCAGGCTAACGGGACGGTGGAAGCATTCAACAAAGTGCTCAAAAATGCACTGAGCAAGGTTTGCAATGCTCAGTGAAGTGATTGGGGCCTATGTATACCTACAGTATTATGATCTTATTGAACAACATGCAAGAATTTGACTGGACAAACCCCCTTTAGGCTCGTCTATGGGGTTGAAGCGGTAATGCCTATGGAATACATCATGCCTAGTCTATGCATAGAAGTGCTCACATGTATGACAGATCACAGAGCCCTAGAGGAGAGGCTCGTACAACTGGATGAGATCAAGGAAGAGAGGTTTTTGGCTGGATTTCACTGGCAGGTCCAAAAGAAGCGTGAAAAGGCATGGCATGATTGCCACATTAAGTTGCGCACATTTAAGGTAAAGGATCTTGTTCTACTATATGATAGTAAGTTTGATAAATTTCTAGGGAAATTCTAGGTGCACTAGTTAGGGCCCTATGTCATTAGGGAAATTACCGATGGAGGAGTGCTACAGCTGGTCAAATTAAATGGAGAGCCCTTCCCAAGAAAGGTGAATGGTAGTCACTTGAAGCCTACACTGGCAGTCCGACCATGTGACTAAATGAAGGTAGCACAGTCTTAGCGCTCCAGGTAGCTAAAAGGAGGCACGAGATTATAAAATAGACTACCCAGGTTGGGAAGCTACGCGATTGGAAGATGGTGCGAAGCAAGGAAGTATCACTAGGTTCGCAGCAACGTGAAGGGAGTTGCGCTATCGAGGGGGAAATTGCACAGGTTGGCTAGAAAGTGACCGTTATAGTCACTGTTCATGAAAAGAGAGAAGAAGTGAGGCCAAATGGAGTGGGCAGCCGTCATTTAAGATGAAATTTATGGCTTAGATCCTTGAAAATCTATTGCCAATTTGGAATTAATGAATTGATTTTGGGGCGAACAGTCGGATTTGAATTCAAAATGCCTTATAAATTACAAGTGGTTGTCTAGCGAGAAGCACTTGGCATTTTTAGTATTCAGTTGTTGAGCTCTTAGACACCTATGGACCTATATTTCTTCGAGGCTCTCAAAAAGACTCTTGCATTTGCGAACTAGCCTAAGACGTCGCGAGCACTGATAGAGAGTGTTACGTTAGTGCCCCTAGAGGTTATCAATACCGAGCAAGTAGTAGAGGAGCTGACAGAGGAAATGGACATAGAAGCAGATGTAGCTACTCCAAAAGTAGCCGAAGTATTGGTATAGGTACCTAAGTCACCAATAATGCTGAGACCAAAGCCAACCCCAACCAACGAGACTGTGAAGGATAGGAAGAGTAAGCAGCCTGCCATACTAGTGTGCACCTTGCTAAGGCGAAACCCACCAAATCCCACTACACAAGAGAAAGGCAAGGCTATAAACCTAGAAGCCAAGGAGGAAGATATCGAAGACATCTTGCTGGACGATGAGGATGTGGGAATGGAAGTAGAGGAGGTTGAAACCCAGGGTGCAGACCCTATTACACGGTTGTTGGAGTATGTCCCTCCACGCAAGCCTAAGTCCAAGGTTCCAAAGGACATTGATGAGAGGAAGACTCCCCTGCAAACCCCTCTTCTACTGGATGAAATTTCTTTCGACGGTCCATGTTTGGCACGGGTGCCGACACTGAAGCTCGAAGTCTGGGACATAGCGGACCATGAGAATTTCCCACACTTGGCGACCAAGCAGCTGATGCACCGCATCATTGACACCAATACGAGAATGACCACCTTGGAGCCACGGAGGTGGCTCAAAGGAGTAGAGAAGGCAGGATTTCTCAACCTGCTCTGGGTGTCGCACTATAACCACACCTTGGTGATAGTTTTGGTCATCAAGTAGCTGTTGTGCTTGGTGCATGATGGGTGTTTGTGGCTGGAGGAGCCGATACCCATCACATATATGTTAGTTCACCGAATAATGTGCCTATCGTATACAGGTAAGAATCCAGTGATGATCTTCAGCGACAAGGATCGCAAGTAGGCTCTTGTAGAGTCAATGAAGGAGAAATTCAATCTATTGAAGAAGTCGCGCAAGTACACTATCTCCAGCATCTACGACACCGCTATAAAGGTAGAAACGCAGATTTTTGCAGGGAAGGTGATGCAAAAGTCCCGCGCCAATGAGGTGTCAGTGCTTGTCATTTTGCTCACACATTAGTGCGCGGAAGGAGTCTAGTTTTAGTGGTCGAACTACCTTCGCAGAGAGTTCCTGGCGAACTACCATGAAGCACAAGAGAAAATTAAGACATTACACTACACGTGGCTCCTGTTGTTGATTGTGATGGTAGCGTGGGAGCTACTAGAGGACAGGAAATTCCCTTCGGTCACGCTAGACCTCCCTGAAGCAGTGAAGTACACTTCACGGTGGGCGACCAAGGATGTGCAATGAGTTCGGGACACCAAGATCTTCTGGATCTTGATGGAAATGAATATTAGGATGGCCATTAATCGCAAGCCGTGATTGTTGCCCACGGTGTATGATAACCTACAGAGCTATGTTGAGTTCAAAGATGATTTCCATCGAGCCTCCATCAGGGTGTGGAAGGATCTTGTGCAGAAGTGGTACGACTTGCCGTATCTAGCCACAAATGATGCCATTGATGCAGTGCTTGATCAATGGCCGGTGGAGTGGTGCACTACCATGGACTTGGCTGTGGGTGGAAGCAAGTACACGACACAAAAGAAGAAGCAGGAGGCCAAGCTAAAGATGGCGCAGCTGGTCGAAAAGAGGAAAAAGGAGGCCTTTAAGAAGGCCCAGGTGGAAGAGGTAGAAAACATGCAGGTAAGAAAATAGGTGGAATAGAGTGTGGCTCTGACAAAGGTACGCAGTCGACTTTGCCTGAGACAGAAGAGGAAGAAACAGAATAGCATAGCGCGGACCCTCAAGAGACGTCCACCCGCATTAAGCACCCAAGAGAGCTAGAGAAGGGAGGGTCCAAAAAGAAATCCAAGTTGACCAATACCTCGCTGGACCCTATCACATTGATAGAGGGTGACTTATATGATATCGGTGACACAATTAGAGATGTCACCACGAAGGCCCTGCAACAATTTGAACAACAGCAACAGATCATACTAGGGGCTATCCAGAACGGGTTGTAGGAGTTGCATACCTATGCATTGCAGGCTCGTACAATGTCTACCAGCTTGGCCATCAACACTTTAGAGGCTGTTGATATGCTGCAAATGAAGGCTTCCAGTGATCAGTGAACAACGGATCAACAAAGAACAAATGGCCCTACAGAGAAATTTTTCCATCGCCACTGAGACCGATGTTGAAAATGGCAATCAGAAATGCTAAAAATAGAAGTGCTAAAAATAGCATTGCTATAAATAACATTTTGGGTACCGGTGTTGGACATAGCAACAAGGAATCAAAAATGGAAGTGCTAAAAACAAAATTGCTGTAAATAGCATTTCGGGTTAGATTCCAATTTTAGTTAGTCCCTGAACTAAAATTGAGAAGTAAAATTCGAATTTGATCTTAGCAGCTGTTTGTAAAATAATTAATTAATTCATCTTGAGTTAATTAGTTGTAGAAAATCAAACATGAAGTCTATGTGGGGACATGCAACCGTTATCCCATTAATTGAGGAATTTATCCATTAGTTAGAGAGATAAGGATGAGTTGTAATTGAGTTGTAATTAGTTAGCCCAGTTATCTGAGTTAAGTCCAATTAAATTAGTTCCAAACAATTGGAGGAACTAATTGTGAGTTCAATCAGTTAATGCATGCATGCATGCAACTACTATTCTCCAGATAACTAAATATTCTCTCATAAAATAACTCATGCATGTCAGTTTAGAGAAAGACCTAGTTGAGATTAAAGGAAGGGATAGTGTACTATCAGTTAGAGGAATTTTCCTATAAAGGGAACTCATCCATGCACAAGGAATTATCTCCTTCAAGACTGAGTAGTTACTTTTGAGTTTAATGTGTTGTGTGATGAGGCCAATTCACAGAGGTGGCAGCATTGGATCCCAAGAGAAAATGCACAAGGAAATAGGAGGCTTAGAGGGCAGAGGAGAAGGTTTTGTGAGAAGCCTTTGACTTTCTATGAGCAATAGAGGGATTGTACTGAGAGCTGGATAGCTTGTGAGCTAAAGCTTTGTGTAATCCGAACATATTTCCACTTGTATGATAATACAAAGATCGAGGTTTTTAGCTAAGGCTTTCCCTAGAGTATTCTTCTATGTTCATGTGTGATTGCTTTCTCATTCTCAGTTATATGTGTTCTATTTGATCTTGTTCAAAATCAATTAAGCTTCCACAAGTTTGTTGTAGAAGTAGGTCTTGTATTTTGCTTTAGTATATTGCATTATCAGGTGATCTATAGTGGGAATTTCTACATGGTATCAGAGCAAAGGTGATCAAAGTAGAGAATAGTATACTAAGAAGGGAGAAGTTTAAAGTTTGAGGTTCCTGAATATAGAAATCAAGTTCTTATCACATCTCAATTTCACCGATGGCATTGAATGGTTTAAGACTCGAGTATGCCCTTGATGGAAGCTCGAATTATATAGCCTGGAAGGATCACATGGAAGTAGTATTAGAGGATAATGGTCTAAAGGACTTCATTGATCAAGAAGTACCCAAGGTGGCAGCATTTGATGCTACAGAATTTGTGGAATGGAAGAAATGTGTGGCTAGAGCAAAGAGAATCCTACTGGAGGGAGTTCGAGACCACATTTTCTCGAGCCTCCATGGGAAGGAGACACCATTTTTGATGTGGAAAATATTGAAAGATCTATATCAAAATAGAAGCAATCAGAGGAAGCTGGCGCTAAAAGACAAGCTTCGGAAAATCAAGTGTGAAAAGGGCAATACGATCTCTACATATCTGAACAAGCTCACCACCTGCAGGGATGAGCTTGGAAGTGTAGGGATCACAATAGCCAATGATGACATGGTGAGTCTTGCACTCCTCGGTCTTCCTAAGAGTTGGCATAGCTACCAAGACTCGGTTAATGGAAGAGAAAAACTGCCAGATTGGGAACAACTTTGGTTGGATCTAATGAAGGAGGAGATAAGAAGAAGCACCAAAGATGGATCCTCATCAAAGAAAGATGATGAGGAAAATCTAGCCTTAGTGAGTAAGGTGAGGAAAGGGAAAGGGAAGGCGTCCCATCCCAAATCCAGTTCTTCCCATGGTGGGAAGAAGTTTGAAAAATCGAAAATGCAATGCTTTCATTGTCATGAAGTGGGCCATTATACTACGAATTATAGACAAAAGAAATCCAAGAAGGGATCCTCGAAGGGATCTGATGGTGAGGCACTAGCCTCATAGCTTGAGTTGGATTTCTCTCTTATCGCTTGCATGGTTTCATACATGGTGGAATGTGTGTGGTACCTGGACAGTGGAGCTTCATTCCACATGTCAGGTGACAAGAATCTTTTCATTACCTTGGACGAGAACTATCTTCAGATACTCATAGCGATGGGTAATGATGAAAAGTATAGTGTCTCAGGTGTAGGCATGATTGTTTTTGAGAGGGAGCATGGAGCTCGCATTACTTTGACCGATGTCATGTATGTACCAGGACTGAGGAAAAATTTGGTGTCGACCGTAATGCTGGAAGACAAAGGCTATGATGTAGTCTTCAGTAAGGGAAAGGTTTTCCTTAGACACATCACCATGAGACAGATGAAGCAGATCGGTTCACGAGTCAAGAAACTGTATGCTCTTGAGGTTCAAGATGCATGCAAAGCCTTGAGGAGAAAGGAAACTGATGGAGACTTAGTGGTTGAGAGGGAAAGTAAATTACCTCTCAACATGTAGTGCCAGAAGAAGTCTCAGACAATTATGGAGGAGCCACAATTAGTGAAGCAGCTTCAGGAGGTTGTGGAGCAACCACAACTAGAGAATTCGAGAGGAGATTGAGTAGAGACATCTACTCATGTAGAGACCTCTAGTAGGGGGAAATTTCGAGTCAAGTGGGCAGAGGAATCACATGCATCCATACCTCCAGGTAGGAGGTGGGGCGATGTGGAGTGGCAGTCCCAAGTAGGCTAGAATAGGGGCAGGATCATTGAGGTACCCAACCTCTTTGATTATACCTTGCTATAGGAGCCCCAACGAGGAGTATCAGGATTGGCTGAGCGGGTAGAGACAGATGTGGATGGAGCGGTAGAGAGAGATACAGTGCAGGAATCCCAAGACAGTGCAGAGCTAGTAGGCTGCAACAATGCGAGAGGCACAGAAGTGTTGCACCAGTGTAGGATGGCACAGAGAGGTGTGAAATGATGCGAGATGCATGGAGTGTTGCAGTAGCTTAGAGGTCAGAGAGGGAGCACTTGTCAGTAGTAGATGGAGCTTTAGCATCAGAGGATGTTTCTAGCCCAACAGGGAGGTTAGTTGGGAGATTTTTTTGTTTCTAGAGTTGCTGGAGTAACAACACTTGGGAGAAGTGTTGCATGTAGAACATTCCAAAGGTTCAGTATCATGTTTGAGTTGAATGTCTTTCTTGTTGAGAGGGAGTGTTGAAAATGGCAACAAGAAATGCTAAAAATAGAAGTGCTAAAAATAACATTGCTATAAATAGCATTTCAGGTTAGATTCCAATTTTAGTTAGTGCCTAAACTAAAATTGAGAAGTAAAATTCGAATCTGATCTTAGCAGCTATTTGTAAAATAATCAATTAATTCATCTTGAGTTAATTAGTTGTAGAAAATCAAACATGAAGTCTATGTGGGGACATGCAACAATTATCCCATTAATTAACGAATTTATCCCTTAGTTGAAGAGATAAGGATGAGTTGTAATTGAGTTGTAATTAGTTAGCTTAGTTATCTGAGTTAAGTCCTGTTAAATTAGTTCCAAACAATTGGAGGAACTAATTGTGAGTTCAGTCAGTTAATGCAGGCATGCATGCAACTAGTGTTCTCTAGATAACTGAATATTCTCTCATAAAATAACTCATGCATGTCAATTCAGAGAAAGACCCAATTGAGATTAAACGAAGGGATAGTGTACTATCAATTGGAGGAATTTTCCTATAAAGGAAACTCATACATGCAGAAGGAACTATCTCCTTCAGGACTGCGCAATTACTTTTGAGTTTAATGTGTTGTGTGATGAGGCCAATTCATAGAGGTGGTAGCATTGGATCCCAAGAGAAACTGTGCAAGGAAATAGGAGGCTTGGAGGGCGGAGAAGAAGGTTTTGTGAGAAGCCTTTGACTATCATTAAGCAGCAGAGGGATTATACTGAGAGCTGGATAGCTTGTGAGCTAAATCTTTGTGTAATCTGGACATATTTCCACTTGTATGATAATACAGAGATAGGGGTTTTTAGCTCAGGCTTTCCCCAGAGTATTATTCTATGTTCATGTGTGATTTCTTTCTCATTCTCAGTTATATGTGTTCTATTTGATCTTGTTCAAAATCAACTAAGCTTCTACAAGTTTGTTGTAGAAATAGATCTTGTATTTTGCTTTAGTATATTGCATTATCAGGTGATCTACAGTGGGAATTTCTACAACCAAGGTGACCAACCAGAGCAAGAAGATCATGAATTGAGGAGGCATGCAGAATGGTCCCAAAGTTGGCCATTCTGGAGGAAGAGCCAGTCGAGGTATGCATCTGTGTGGAATCCGTAAGTTGGCCATAGGGGTGCGCGACACTCTTACTAAGATGGCACGAGTTTGGTTGGAGTTGGACCTACAAATTACCGAGTTACAATTGAGGGCCGAGCCCTCCACAACACCAGAAGTAAAGGAACAGTGGGCGACTGCTGTCAAAGAGGCAGTTGTTGTGGTGGAAAGTGTAGTAGAAGACTGCATGCAGTTGTTCAAGCAATCATTTGAGGTCCTAAAAAGCTTTTAGGAGGACCCAAATGTACAGAGGCTAGAGACGGAAGCGTGCAAGCTACAATAGTGCTACGATGAAGTTAGGGGCATAGCGCGAACTGTCGCACTGACATGGAGGCTAGCCAAGTTGCAGGAGGCCAAGCAGTTAAAGGAACGAGTGGACATAACACTGCACATGGAAGTAGTGCTGAAGGCGTGACTAAAGCCATTGCTAGAGGAAGCTTAAGCAGCCACAGGAAATATTGAAGGCAAGCTTGTGACTCTACAAGTGACACAACAAAAGCTTTAGGCTAACAGCGTAGGAGCAGTGACCAAGAAGACAGTGGAAGATCCGAAGCAGGTAGCAACTCAGTGCATGACCGAGGTAGCGGTCATATAGGTTGAGGTGGATGGGCTTCGCACAAAGATCTTTGTGCCTACCTAGTGACTCGAGGGAGAGTCACGATGTTTGTGTTGGGGGCCTATTGGGAGCAGATCCCCCAAGGGTAGTTTTGGGGCTAAAATACCATGTTTGAGTTAAATTTTGTAATAAAATGATAAAGTCTCTGCATTTTGTGGTCACAGAGTGTGAAGGTGTTATGTTTCGGAAAGTGTAGTCTGCCCTTATTTTTGTAAATTAAGGTTGGCTATAAGATATCTACCCATGGTCCATGAACAATGGGATTATATAAAAAGAGCTAAGCTCTAAGTAGTTTTAGAGACATAGAATGATGAATAATGTAAGAGAGTCATAGATCTAAAGTAAGAAGTCTAAGTATTGGGTCATAACATAGGTAGAGGCTTTGCAGCTGTGTGCGAAGGGAGGAAAGAGGTTGTAAACACTTGGAAGACATTAATAAAGAAAGATATTTTGTAATTTCTGCGTCTTTGTTTTGTTATTGCATCTTGATATGTTATGTATGAATTTCCTTTATTATGATATGTGATGCATGAATGAATCCAATTACGTTGAATAATTGAATGCAATTAAGATTATCTATTTATGCGGTGTTAACTATAATTATTTGATAAGATAAGCAAGTCACTTAGAGTAATTGGGGAATTTGCATGGCACACTGCCATAGCAGTGCGAAAGTACCTGAGCAGCAGGCTAGGGTTGCGTGAAGGTTGATCATACCCTTTCACAGAGGTATTAAAGGACAGAATGAAGGGCTTGTCATGCAGGCCCTAGAGTGAAGAGTCTTGCACGAAGGCAGGGATAGAGGGAATCAAACGACATCACAACCATCTCAGGGTGCGGAAACTTGGTTCCAGCATCCCCCAATACTACTTCAGGTGCGACTTTGGTTCACGCTCCGTGGGCTAATGCCGAAAGGGCCCGTATTATAGGGATTTGTTTGGCTAATCAACACTAAACCTAGGTCAGGCTCCCTCAAGCCAACAATTTCAAAAAAAAAAAATCTTGTAAATTAAAGTCTAAAGAAAATCATTGAAATTATTTTGTGTTGATTTATTTTGAAAAAAGAAAAATATTAATGTGGGTCCCAGATGGTGTAGGTTTGGAATTAGAGACATTTTTGTATTGTATGTTTGTGGGACTAGATTTTTGCAAGAGGAAATATGATTAAAGAGCGAGCATTTTTAAAGGCGATGTTGTTCACAACATCGGGACTCCTCCATAGGAAAAATCTGACACCACAACATGTCTGCCACATAAGCAGAGGGGTGCCGCCATAGGCGGTTTGGCGAGAAACCACAATCGACAAGTTCAATGATTGGGGTCTCACCCAACATCACCATGGGTTGGAACTACTTACCACCATAGATGCCCCCGTTAGTTGTAAGTGGTATTTATCCTATATGGGGCAAGTGAGCGAGAAGTACAAGAGAGTGTGATATCATTCTACCATGACATGTCCATCTCATGCTTTCACCCTGCCACCTCATCCATCATTCCACATCACCCCATCACCTCAGCACTCCACGTCATCCTCCCCATGTCATCATATGTCATCTTATCGTACCCTTTTTTCCATATTCCTTAGCTTCATTTCCCTTGCCATTTCTCTATTAAAAAAGCCTTGTTTTCTATGCTCATAGTTATTTTTACTGTTGTTTCTCTATAGTTCACCAACACCCACCTGCACCTACCAACTTGCCAACTCAAATCAAACGTCATCTAGTAATTTCACTTATTTATTCGGCTAAACAAATTTTTCCAATTGCCCAAAATATCAAAGAAAACTTCCATGGTGGGTTCTACAACCCATATCTCACTTATGGAGACAAAGAGAGATGTCTTTAACCCTGTATTCCCATTAAATCTCACAGAATTGCATCATAATGTCTTATTTGGTCAATTGGAGTCAGAAGTATTTTCTAGGGTCATCAAATCTGGCATGTTAGTTGCAATTGTCCCTCAAACGTACTTGTTTCCTAAATTCATTACCTGGTTGACCTCATCCTCTATCCCCAAAATTTTTATGTAATGAATTCATTATGAGAAAAGATATTTCAAGTTTCTACATTATTAATTGAACATGCCTTGCATTTTCCATATTTTGACCTCTATACTTCATTTTCTGAAGAAACCTTTGTGGCCACTTTCTAGAATATTTATGCAGAAGATTATTCCAAATTGTCCTTCCATTTTATGACACCAGGGAATACTTTGTCTCTTGAACCAACCCTATTCCCTATAGATAATTTTGTTGAGGGAGTCAGACCAATTTTCCAAGCAATTTTCAAGGTTTTGGGAAAAGTAGATACTTTTGTTTTTTACCAAGTAGCCATAACGATGTTTCATTTAGTCATGCAACCTAATCTAATTCTCAATATACCCACATTTTGGGAGGTTTCATTGAATTTTCAATTATTGAATTTCAGTTTCACGAGGTGTTTTAGATTCCCCTCTCTATTAGTCTATCTATTCTTATATGTTAACGTGGAGAAATTCATGCATGTGGGTTCAAATATAATGGATCCCCATAAGAAGAATAATTTAGTGGTAAATTGGACTGAAACTGTAATAAGTCATCCCAGTTATGAAGGTTTTTCATATTTTATTTCCTCTTTCATGTCAGTGGTCTACACCATCATTAACAACTCTATTCCACCAAGTATTTTCCCAAAGCTCAGTCATTTTTATAGTTGAGTAGGGTTGTGAAAGCACGATATTGGTTTTCTTTTGAAGATTACATAGAAATTAGGTTGTATGGAGCATAAGTTGCCCGATTATAGGCTTCCATCTTTTGTACCTATCAAGTTGTTTTCATTAGATTTTTTTAGACAAAGCTTAAATGTAGATCAAGCACATTTTTTTCTAGCCAATAAAGGATACTTGTTCAAGTTGCCCAATATTTTTGGGCCTTCTATTGTCAATAACAGGCAGGCTGTAGAAGAGGTAGATAAAAGACTACAAGAGATGTAGTTTCAACAAGGAGAGAAGTGGTCCTATGACCCTTATCAGATCATTTCAAAGAGAAGGGTGGAAAAATCTTATGCACCATATGATCATGAACCAAGGCCTGAAATTGAAATGCTTGCAAGTGGCGGCCTATTTCAGTGATGGAAATGAATGGAGGTTGAGAATCCTCACCCTACTAAAAAGTGATTCAAAAGAGGAGTCAAGGATATTATTGATTTGGATGTTGAAAATTCCTAGAGTTCAAAGAGACCAAAGGCACATAGAGAGGAAACTGAACTTGAGCCTTTGGTGGAAATGCCTTCTGTTGAGTTGGTTTCCAATTGTAGTTGGGAGAAGTGAGATGTGCACCTTCCTCTTCCAAACCTGAATAAGGTGAGAATAATTCCTTTATTGTTTTGAAGGAGTCGTATGAATAGGTTGAGGAAAGAAATAAGAAGATCAGAGAAAATGTGGTTAATCCATTGGAAACCCATTCAATTCTAGAATATCAAACTAGATTGTTGTTAGCTATGGATTTCGAGAGGAATCAACTCAAACTTTCTTTTGCACATCCTTCTCCATTATCATTTTATTTTGTAGTTGGATTCAATACTGTAAATTTCAATATTAGTTCAAAGGACATTTCATTGCCTGATAAAATAAATCTGCACAGGAAAGAACTCATTTATAGTGAATTAAGTAAAACTTCACTAGCAACAAATAAGGCAAAGGCCTTATTAGGGAAAGTGATTAATCAATTGAAGTTAGAGGAGGAAAAATCATGAGCTTTACACACCCATAATGAAAAATTGAAGAAGTTAATCATCAATCTCGGAGTAAATCTTGAAGATAAGACAATTGTCTACAAGGTTTTATAGGGAACAGAATCTAAAATTTAAGTATTGAGAAGAAAGATGAAGTTTCCCACAACTGAGCATGTCATGGCTCTAGAGGTAGCTTAAATTGAGAAGTAAAATGAACTTATACCCCATAAGCTAATAGAAATAAATAAATAGGTGACAACTCCAAAAGAATTAAATGTATGTCTACAAAAATTTAAGATAGATGCACATGTTTGCACAATTATGGTGCAACCATAATTTGAAGGCCATACTATCAAGCTCACCAGGGTCATGATTGAGCTGAAAATTTTAGAGGGTGAAACAAGAAAAATAGAGAAAAATTTGGATGATAGAAGGAAGCAATTCAAGTTTAAGGAGAGGCAGCTAAACATGGGTAAAGAAAGTACATCACAACACCACTAAAACTATCAAACAAAATGTGATGAAATCAAAGAGTTAAAGGGGATATCAAAAGGTAAAAGGTTTCTCATACATGCAAGAGAAATCATTTGGAATAATATCATCGAGTAGGTAAAAGAAGTCTGGAATCACATGTTGGTCATGGAAGGGTAGAAAATAATTGTAAGGGATATAGAAATGGCTATTGATTCTAATAAAGAAAAATCACAATAGAGTGCACAATTAGATAAAAGAATGATTGATTTTATGAATAGTAATTCTTCTCAGTGTTGGGTTGTGTTATATTCTTTGCACGACTACCTCATGCATGGGAGGGGGTCACAAGGGGGGATGTTAGCCCCCCTGTACATTGTGTTAGGCACTACCAGGGGGTATGCAGGGGAGTGGTAGCCCCCATGCACGGGGTCTGGGGCAACGCCCCCAGAATTTTTTTTGGACACTATATTAGGTGGGCAAACCTACCTATGGTTTTGTGCCTAGA
This sequence comes from Pinus tabuliformis, assembly GCA_031772625.1. Taxonomy (NCBI): domain Eukaryota; kingdom Viridiplantae; phylum Streptophyta; class Pinopsida; order Pinales; family Pinaceae; genus Pinus; species Pinus tabuliformis. Next base: position 1,395,921,495 of record CM062817.1, on the reverse strand, counting down.
TTTCGCACATGGTTTTGGGCATGATGGTTTTCAGTCTATGCTATTTTGTAGATCTAGTCAAGGGAAAGTTACGGTTATGTTCTAATCCATGGTTAATGGATTAGGGTTTATGGATGCTTCGACATGTATATATATGTATTGTAACATTAAAAGGAACAAAATAAAAAATCAATCTAGCAGTCCTGATTTTGGGATCCAAGGGAAAATATATGTGTATATCTTTTTTATGTTTTAAGTTCTCTCCATTATTTATTTTCTGTTTTTTAGAATTCATATGCAGATAATTTCCATACAGGGTTAAAACCTACATTTGGTTTCAGAGTTGTTTTGGCTCCAAGGGGGTGCCTTTGCTTCTTAGGGATTTTTGCTTGTGCTTGTGGTAGACCCCGTTCAGTGGAAGATCTGCAAGATCAATTCTTGTGGTGAAAGAAGATGGCGATCAGTGGATAGATAGAGATCGAAAAATTTAAAGATTGGAGTTTTTAGTTTTGGAAACTCAAGATGGAGGATCTGCTGGTGGATTGAGATCAGTGGATCGCGGTAGATCCAGGTACTAAATCAACAACAATGTTAGTTGAAGACTAGGAAAAGTTGGGTTGCAAGGAAAAGAGCACAATACGATTTTGTGTCTCAAATTTAGTATTCCTAAACGTATCAAGGGAAGCTTCAGCAAAGGCTTTGTGGGACAAGTTAGGGACTTTGTACCAATCTAATTCTCTGGTGAATAAATTGTTCCTACGGAGAAAGCTGTATAACCTGAGGATGAAAGATGGAGACTCGGTGACAGAGCATCTAAGCACATTTAATACTATGGTAAGCCAATTATTGTCTGTTGATATTAAAATTTTAGATGAAGATAAGTGCATGACTTTCTTGTGTTCTCTACCAGATTCGTGGGATTGTCTGGTTGTTGTAATAGGTAGCAATGTAACTACCTTTTAGTTTGATGAAATAGTCTCATCCTTGCTATCGAAGGAGATGATACAGAAAAATATGGAGGGCTAAAATGGTGATGCCTTGTTTGTACGAGGACGACCATAGAACATAAACAAAAATAAGTCCTCGAGTGGGATATCTAAATCTAGAGGGAGATATAAATCTCTAGGAAAACCTGTAAAGGTGTGCTAGAAATGTGGAAAGGAAGGGAACTTCAAAAGGGACTCTAAATCTAAAGCTCCTAAGAGACGAAAGGGATCTAATGATGCTCCTTATGTAGAGGTGAAAACCACCTTAGATGAAGGTGGGGATGTGTACTTGGTTTCTTCTTCATGTACACATGTAGATCATGAGGCATGGTTGATTGACTCAGGTGCATCCTTTCACTTCACTCCCCATAGATAGTGGTTCTACGAGTATGAGAAATATGATGGTGGTGATGTCTTATTAGGGGATGAAAGGAAGGTTAGAATCATTGGTTGTGGAAAATTCAAGCTGAAGTTGCAAGGTAGAAGGATTAGAACACTTTTGGGTGTTATGTATATTCCTGCATTAGCGAGAAATATGATCTATGTAAGCAAGCTTGATTATGTAGGTGTAAAAACAGTGTTTGAGAAAGATACCTACAAGATGGTTCGGGGATCACTGGTATTGATGTGGGGAGTTAGGATTGAAACTTTGTATAGCTTCAAGGTAGCACTATTATTGATGGGTGCAACAGTTCTGTGGTCCCTGAAACTGGAGCAGAAAATCTAGTGGTCTCTGGAGAAAAGACCATGCTATGGCATCAAAGGTTTGGACATATTGGAGAGAAGGACCTTCAAATACGTAATGGTATGGTAGAAGGTATGTCTAATTTCTCTATAGATTTTTATTTTAGTGAAAATTTTGTATATGGGAAGTAGAATTGGGTGAGTTTCCCCTCGGGTGGTAAGAGGGAGAAACATACATTAAAGCTTGTGCACAATGATGTGTTTGGACCTGTGTTGGTTCCATCACTGGGAATGTTTTTGTACTATGTATCGTTTATATATGACTTCTCAAGGAATACATGGATATATTTCCTAAGGAAGAAATATGAAGTATTTGACAGGTTTAAATAATTTAAAGTTCTGGTGGAAAACAAGACAGAGAAGAAGATAAAGGTGCTAAGGACAGATAACAGTAGAGAGTTTTGCAAGAAGGAATTTGAAGAGTTATATAAGAAGTGTGGTACAACATGGCAGAAGACTACTCCATATAGACCTTAAAAAAATGGAATTGTAAAATAATGAACAAGACATTGATGGAAAAGGCAAGAAGCATGCTCAGTGGTGCAGGGTTAGGACATGAATTTTGGGTAGAGGAAGTGGAGACCACTTGTTACCTGGTGAACAAATCACCTTCATCAACGTTGGAGGATAAGATGCCACAAGAGGTATGGACTGGTAAGAAACCTTCTCTTTCACATTTGAGGGGATTTGTATGTGATGCATATATACATGTTCCAAAGGAGGAAAGAACAAATTTGGATGGTAAATTTGAAAATTGCATCTTTATTGGGTATAAATATGGTTTAAAAGGTTATAATATTTCTAACCCAGAAACAAGGAACTTGTGTACAACTAAGATGTGATGTTTAGAGAGGTGAAAGATGTTATTAAACATGAAGTCCTACCAAAGGAACTTGAGAGGATAGAGTTTGAGCTAAAGGATGAAGAATCTGACTCTACAACACAAGAGGAATCAGAAGATGAAGAGCCACAAACTCCAGCTATGAGAAGATTAGTTCGAGAAAGAAGGCGGCCAGAAAAGTATAGTCCATCTACTTTCTATTCAAATTTTTCTTTATATATTACTCATAATGATCCCATAACTGTGAGGGAAGCAGTAGATTCAAAGGATGGAAAACTCTGGAAAGGGGCCATGGTTGATGAAATGGAATCTTTGTACAAAAATGAGGCTTGGAATCTAGTGGAGTTGTCGGCTGGAAGGAAACACATTTGTAGAAAATTGGTATTTAAGAAGAATTTGAATGTAGAAGGAAAGGTGGAGAAATACAAAGCTCAATTGGTAGCAAAAGGTTATTCCCAGGTGTTGGGAATTGATTTTGGTGATATTTTTTCTCCTGTTGCCAAGGTAGCTTATATTAGATTACTTTTATCTATTGTTACTGCTTTTGATTTTGAGGTAGAACAAATGGATGTGAAGACAACGTTTCTTCACGGGGATCTAGAAGAAGAGATATACATGAATCAACCTAAAGGCTTTGTGGTGAAGAATAAGAAAGAACTGGTATGAAAGTTAATAAAATCTCTGTATGGGTTAAAATAGTCACCAAGGATGTGGTATCAGAAATTTGATACATTTATACGGCAACTTGGCTTCACAAGAAGAAAAGTAGATCAATCTTTGTATTTTAAATTAATTGGTGACCAAGTTATTTATCTGGTCTTGTATGTGGATGATATATTGCTGGTTGGAAGTGACAAATAAATTATCCAAGTTTTGAAGACCCAATTGTCCCCCAAATTTGACATGAAAGATTTTGGTGCTGCAAACTATATCTTGGGCATGGAAATTAAATGAGATCAGGTAAAGAGGAAGCTCTGGTTAAACCATAAGAAGTATGTCAAGACAATACCGTAGAGGTTTAATATGTAGGATAGTAAAACGGTGAAGGTTCCTATTCCTATAGGTGTAAAGTTATCTATAGAAACAGTGTCTGAAGACACAAGAAGAGGAAGAGGACATGTCCTGTGTTCCATATGCAAGTGCAGTCAGTAACTTGATGTATGAAATGGTCTATACTAGACTAGACATTACACATGCAGTGGTAGTATTGAGTAGGTTTATTTTGAAACCAGGGAAGGAGCATTGGACAATAGTGAAGCGGTTTTTCAGGTATTTGCGTGGCACTAGTGATTATGGTTTGTGCTACCAAGGAAGACTAGGATTGGACAAAGTTTTGGACATTCATGGCTTTATTGATGCATACTGGGTTGCAAATATGGATCAAATAAGATCTACAAGTGCGTATGTTTTTAACCTATTTGGAGGTGCAGTCAGTTGGATGAGTAAGAGACCGTCTGTAGTGGAACTTTCAACTATAGAGGTAGAATACACGGCAACCACTCATGCAAGCAAGGAAGCAGTTTGGTTGTAAAGATTGTGGTCAAGTATGGGGTTAGTACATAGAGCTATAAGGATAGACTGTGATAGCCAAAGTGCAATTTTCTTGGCAAATAACCATGCTTATCATTCAAAGACAAAGCACATTAATGTTCAATATCACTTTGTGAGGGATATGGTTGAGGAGAAAAAGGTGTTGCCGGTAAAGCTAGACACTTTGAAGAATATTGCAGATGCATTGAAAAAGTCTATGAGAACTGAGAAGTTCTCTTGGTGTAGAAAAATAATGGGCATTGCAGGGGTGGATCAATGAATAAGCTCTCCTATGGAAATAAAACAAGTGGGAGAATGTTGGGTTGCATTATATTCTTTCCATGACTACCCCATGCGCGGTGGGGGGGGGGGGGGGGGGTGGACAGTAGCCCCCCCTATATGTTGCACCAAGCAGTCACAGGGGGGTGGTAGCCCCCCTATGTTTTTGTGCATAGATTTCACACATGGTTTTTGGCATGGTGGTTTTCTGTCCATGGTATTTTGTAGATCTGGTAAAGGGAACTATGATTATGTTCTAATCCAAGGCTAATGTATTGGGGTTTATGGTTTCTTTGGCATGTATATATATGTATTGTAACATTGAAAGGAACATAATGAAAAATCAATCTTGTAGTCAAATCTAGGGGAAAATCTCTATGTATATATGTTTTATGTTTTATGCTCTCTCTATTGTTTATTTTCTATTTTTTAGAATTCATACAGAGATAATCTTTGTATAGGGTTAAAACCTACACTCAGGAGTTGAGGAAAAGGGAGATTGAAGAAAGAACATCCATTGTTCTAGAAATAAATAAAATGGTGCAAAAGAACATTTACAGAAATAATCCACAAATCAAATTAGGGCAAATCAAAGAATATGTATTAGCCTTTAATTCAAATTTTGATAAAATCATCAAAGAAGGATTTCCATCATGTTGTAATCAATAAGGTAATATTCTTCCATGGGAGATAGATAAAACCTTATTAGTTGAAGCAATGAGTAAAATTAGTGGTTCTCATGAAAAGAAATAATTCGGAAAGGGTCAACCATTGTGAATCATTTACAAAGGGACTTTTAGTTACTATGGGTGATCAAGACTCTATTTACAAAAAAACCAACTTACGGCTGGATGTTTTATGACAGGTTGGTCAAGTGCAAAAATTCTAATTTGGCAGTGTGGAAGAAACGTCAAGAATTGTTGTTACCAACCAAAGAATTAGAACGTAGAGCTTCTTCAAGTGAGCCTGTACAAGGATCCCAAGTGATAGAATGAGAATCAACCACCTATTTTATTTTTGGGAAAAATATATTTTTCTAAAAGATATTTTATTTTGTAATTACAAGTTAAAGTGATATAATTTTAGAGTTTAGTTGCTAAGCCCTCATAAGGGCCAAGTAAAGTTTAGAGTAGTTTTAGAAATTATTTCAAGTTAGTTCATGACAGTTAATAGTTTTATAATTGTCTTCAATAGAATGTTTCTACAAAAAGACATGGAGGAACCATTTTTGGGGTTCCGAATTTTTGACCCCAAAGATAATTTCCTATGTAATGTCTCATATTTTTTTTGGATATGTAATAAAATTCTTCTAGATGATTCCAACTACCTACTAAATGTGATATGTGTTCCTTTTCTAGTGTAAGTCATTAAGTGTTTTTCTCCCCTTGAAAAATGTGTAAAGAAGTTGTTCATTATTATAAGTAATACAAATCAAATTTGCTTGGAAAGAGCTCACAGTACCCATAAATTTCTATTAAATAATCTTAAACTATGCTCCAAGTTTTCATACTTTAATTTTCTTGGTCTTTCATGAATTCTGCTAAGGTTTATAATAAATGATTTTGCAATTGCAACCTTCTATTATGAGTCTTCCACCATCATTCTATCACCTCATTGCAACTTTAAAATCATTTTCACAGGCATTGTGGCCATCTAGAAATACATCTTTAATCTAAGGAGTTTACTTTGCATTACTTGTATCACATATCTATGATTAATCATGTAAGGAAGAACAATTTTTTTATCATTTTGTACAAATGTCCTAGGAACTGACCTCTTCTTAACCAAAGGTTGTCTCTACGACTAAACCATCTTTTGGCGTCATTTCCGGGGATTGAAGAACAAAATTGTTTTTCCCTGGGATTTTTAGAAACCATTTCTTTGTTTTGTGAGCAAATAAAGTGTGTTGGTTGAGTTTTATCACAAAGTGAGAGTAAAGCAGTAGTCCTCGCTCTAAGAAGACCCCATAGGAGGTTAGATACTACCCAGAAAAAAACCCGAACTTTATCTAACCCATAAAGATTGATATCCAAAAGGGTTTGGAGAGAAACAAATTATCAAAAAACCCCAAGTCCTACTTTTTCTGCTCCTAGTTTCATTTGTTTATCTCAAGATACCAAACTTCCTCACCTAGAAAAAATCACAAGAAATTTGGATTTCTCTAAAGAGGGTTTTATTCCACTGTAGGTTGTGTTTCCTGAGCCTACTCTTGAAGAAAGATCTTTTGAGTCTATTTATTTTTCTTTTCTAGCAATATTAGAAGTTGAAGAAATAAAAACTATTGATTTTTCAGCCTCATATCAAATTGTTCCTTCAGTCTCTTGGTGAGTTCCAATATTTTGTGATTCCTCCATCCTCTTTTTGCGTTTTAAGCAGGAAATCTTCCTCCTCCTCTTCAAAAATAAAATATGGATATTATAGTGTTTATTTTAAATTAATATGCTCCCCTTAATATTCTTCAGCCCATGAATGCAATGCCTCAAGACTATCTGAAATTTTTGCCAAGATTCACAGGAGAAAATGAGCTTACAACTGAAAAACATGTAGCATTTTTTTGTGCTTTTGCAGAAAATCTTAGTGTGGTAATGAGGTTGTTTGTGCAGTCTCTGGATGGAGAAGCCAGAAATTAGTTCAAGCCCCTCCCAGCCAATCCAATCAATACCTGGGAAGAATTGGAAAATACCTTTCTACAAAGACCAACAAAGAAAAAATATGATGGTTACTTTTTAATAGAATTCAATGCTATTAAGAGGAAACCAAATGAATAAGTTGTCTAATTTATTAAGATATTTAAAATTTTTTATAAGAGTCTTCAATTAGATATTAATCCACCTCCTTGTGGTCCAAAGGTAGTTTTGCAGGAGTATTTGAGTAATATTTTAGCTTCACATTGAGAGAAATAAAATCTCCCACCCTTGATCAGGTTCAAATTGATGCATTGGAAATTGAAGCAAATTTGTCTGAAGATGGGAAAATAAAATCCAAATATGAACAAATAGATAACAAGGAAGGAAATTAAGAATTAGGACCTTCAAACCAACAAAAGGATTCACATGAATAGAAGTTGGATGAAATTACTAAGGTCATCAAAAATGTGTCCAATATATTGCTAAAAATGGAGCTGGAAAACAAAAATCCTCCTAGACAAATTCAATAGGGATATAATAGAAACTTTAATCCTAAATTTAGAAGACCACCATTTCAGATTATGCAGAGGGAAAGGAAAGACCAAGATCATGTGTAACCTCCTCTGTATCTTGAAGATGAACCTGAAGAAGTGCTGGAGGAAACTCTCAAATTTTAGGAAAATCAATATTCTACTCTGTCAGAGGAAGAAGGTGAGGAAATATATGATGAGAATTTGGATCGTAAGTTACAAATTGCATTAGGTGAAGAAGAGATTTATGAATATTGTAAATTGTTTGTAGACATGATGTAGGTTCAATTGCATAAAAAATACGATCTCAGATCCAGGAAGAGATCAAGGACTTAGGATCAGGTGAAAAACAATCAAAATAGCCAGCCCAACAGCCTGTTTAGAAATATGATGACAAGGGAAAGCATTTTCTTAGAACAATTCCAGTCTAGTAAGGAGAAAGTTCTAAGAGTCACTAGATAAAAGTGGGTCAGGAGAAGCAATTTTAGCATCCTATGGTGAGCTAGCAGAATGTTCAAAAAGAGAAAATAGATAAGGAGTAGCAAGGAAAAGAAGAAAGAAAAATACCTTATTTTAATATTCAAAAAGAGTCAGAGAAGGTAAATATATTCATCCCATTAGATGAGCTGGTAAAGTAGCCCACTTATATAAAGAAGATTTCAGATTTTATTAATTTATCTCAAGCAAATATTTCAGTAGACACAGCCAATTTGCAAGAGGAAAGTGCGGTGGTTATGTTTGGCCCTCATGTGGAGGAACATGATTCCCCTACTCCTCCCTTATATGTTTATCTTCTTATGCATGACTTTATACTTCATAACTGCATGCTAGACTCAAGGGCTTCTCACAACTTAATGCCCCTCTCTGTGATGAAGCAACTAAATCTTCAGATCACAAAACCTTACAAGGATTTATATTATTTTGACTCTAAGAGAGTAAAATATATTGGTCATATCAAATACCTTGTGGTTTATCTCGCTCAAATTCTAGCCAGAAGTATTGTGATGGACATAGTAATTATAGACATCCCAACTAGATTTGGATTGATGCTCTCTAGATGTTTGGGAGCTAAGCTAAGAGGAGTATTAAAGCCAAATTTTACTTATGCAATAATTCCAGTTTTTGGTGGTGAAGAAATAAAGCTGTGTAGGGAGTCAAGATTTTCCAAAACAATAATGAAGGAGGGGAGTTCCAGAAACTCTCCCATTTATAGTCAAGAGAAGGAATTTTCTTGTTTTATGCTGGAAGTGAGTGAAGATACTATTGAGGACACACAGGTGTAGGTTCCTACAACTACTCAGAAGAGAGAAGTAGTAAAAAATGGTATTTGGAAGTTGTATTTTGATGGAGCTTACTCCAAGGAAGGGAATGTTGCAAGGGTTCTTCTACTTTCCCCAAAAGGTGAAATGATTCCCCTTTCCTATAAATTGGAGTTTGATTCTACTAATAACATAATAGATTATGAAGCTCTAATTGTTGGTCTACAAGATGCCAAAAACACGAAGATTGAAAAACCAATCAAGGCTTAGAGCTTTCCAAAATGATGTAATAGATTGGATGATTCACTCATAGTAGCAGCCAACTTGTTTAAACCCCCACTGAATCCAAAGTTAAGGTATGAAGTTGAAGTCTGAAATAGACCTTCTATACATGATAATTTCAAGTATTGGCAGGTATTTGAAGATGAGGAACATATCAAAATGTTTTTGGAGGTTGTAGCGGAGTTTTCTAACCCAAATTGATTACGAAGAAGTTGAAAATGTTGAAGAGGAAGAGGTTGAAGATGAATTACCTTGGAAAGATTCCATAGCAAACCACAAGATTGTACAATTGAAAGGTAATGTAATTCCTAAAGGTTTGGTACCTTTGGAGAGATTGTTCGATGAAAATGATGTTCCAGTGAATGTCAACAAGAAGAGTTGGGAGGATGATGTTGAAGACTGTAATCTTGGAACTGAACAACAACCCAAACTTGTGAAGCTGGCAAAGGGTATTTCAAAAGATTATAAGCACAAGTATGTATATCTATTCAAAAAATATTCTGATGTCTTTGCATGGTATTATGAATACCTCAAAACTCATAATAAGGAAATTATAAAACATAATATTCCTGTTAAACCAGGGTTCAAACCATATAAATAGAAACGAAGAGATATCAATCCTTTATTGTTTCCCTATAGAAAAGGAAGTGAAAACGTTATTGAAGGCAAAGATAATTCAGCCTTTGAGGTATTGAGATTGGGTGGAAAATTTAGTGCCTATAAGAAAGAAGAACGAAGAAATTAGATTGTGTATTGACTTCTCAAAGATAAACAAAGCATCACTAAAGGACAAATACCCTCTTCCAAAGTTGGATCATATTTTTTAGAAAGTGACAATATCTTTGAGGTTGTCTATGATTGATGGATTTTCACGATATAATAAAATAGAAGTACATCCAAATGATCAAAAGAAAAAAACTTTCACAACATGATGGGGAATGTTTATGTATGTAAAGATTCCATTTGGGTTGTTGAATGCTGGTGCTACATTTCAGAGGGCTATGGATATAGGTTTTGTGGGAGAAAAAGTAAAGTTTGTGGTTATATACTTGGATGATATCACAATTTTTTCCAAATATGATGATGAAAACTTGAAAATTCTACAACATATTTTTTACAAATGTAGGAAATATGGACTATATCTATATCCGAAAAACTCTCACTTTGGTCTAAGGGAAGGTAAATTATTGGGACATATAGTGTCAAAGGAGAAAGTCAGCATTGAAAAAAAATGAGTAGATGCAATAATTAATATACCTCTGCCCAAAAATAAGAAGATTCAATTTTTCTTGGGAAGAATAAATTTTCTTGGGAGGTTTATTCCAAATTATGTAGAAATTGTTAAATAAATCACTAATATGTTAAATAAGGATGCATAGGCTAGATGGACTCCAACATCTGGAGAATCTTTTATAAGGGTCAAAAAGGGTTTTGGAGAAGCTCTAGTTTTGGTAAGTCTTGATTACCCGAAACCTTTTAAAGTATTTTATTTTTCCTCGCCTTCTATTATTGCAGTTGCTCTTCGTCAAAAGAATCAAGACAATAAGGAGTAGTGAGTAGCATTTTTCCAGCCAGCTGTTGAGGGATGCTCAATTGAAATATAATATTTTGGATAAATAATCGTATTCTTTGGTAAAAGCCTTGAAATAATTTAGAGTGTACATTTTACATTCCCAGATTACTGCATATGTACCAAATTCAGTTTTCAAGGATGTGCTGACATAGGGGGATAGTGAAGGAAGAAGGGGAAAATGGATAGCTAAGGTTCAAGAATATGAAATGGAAATCTAGCCAACAAAAATAATAAAGGGATAGATATTGGCTAAGATTTTAACAGAGCAACGGGAATTAATTTGGTAGTTGCAATTCTTAAATCTAACATTGTTGGTGAAGAAGAGGGGGAAACAATTGAGAGCTTCAATGAATATCATGGGTGTTCTTGTGGAGGTCATTACAGTTGGAATGTGACAGAACAAAATATCTTGAAAGATGGTTTTTATTGGCCAACTCTGTTTTTTGATGTTTAATTATCTTATTTGTACAAGAACCATTTAGGCAGTGGGGGTTAGATTTCATAGGGGAGATTAACCCACCTTCCAGTGGACAACATAAGTGGATTCTAATAGCCACTAATTTCTTTTACCAAATGGGTGGAAGTTGTTCCAATTATAAATGCAACTGATTCAGTGGTGATCAAGTTCCTGGAAGAAAACATATTTACAAGATTTGGTTTCAGTAAGAAATTAGTCACGGAAAATGCTCAGGTATTTAGATATGCAAAACTAATAAATTTTTGCCAAAAATATAATGATATTCTTTCTCATTGTACCACCTATTATCCTCATGGAAATGGGTTGGAAGAATCTTAAAGTAAAGTTCTGGTAAGAGTTTTGAATAAAATAATTGCAAAAAATAAAAATAAAGGGAATCTCAGCTTAAGTTTTCGGTATGGGAAAATAGAGTAACCACCAAAAGGTCTACTGGTAATTCACCTTTTGAATTAGAATATGGAGCAAAAGCTATTTTTCCTAGTCAGTTAGCTAGACCAGTAGCTACATTAATTCAAGATGTTGAAGATGAACCAAATGCATTTACCCAAAGGATTAACCAGCGAATAGAATTGAATGAGAATAGAGAACAAGTATCTGAAAATCTGATCATCAAGAGAAGATGAAAACTATTTTTGATAGAAAATCCAAGGATATGCCTTTTTAGCATGGAGACCTTTCCCTAGGGTGGGATGTCATAAGGGAGGACAAGGGTAAGAATTGTAAGTTTAATCCTTTGTGGTTTGGTTCTTTCAAGGCAGGAGACGATATAGCAAATAATACTTTCATTCTAGAGAATATGGATGCAGAACTATTGCATCTCCCTGTAATGGGTAGTTTTTGAAACAATACTTCCAACATTAAACAACTTTTAATTTCTTCATTGTAAATACCAGTATGATTATTGTAAGTATCCGGTAAGTCTCTCATCGCAATGTTTTTAAGTTATGATATGACTACATGCCCTAGGTGAAGGCACTAATCTGTGGTTATTAGTGTTTTTTTCCAAAACATTATCCCCAGGTGGAGCTAGATGTTGTATCTCATTTTCACTTTGTTCAATTTTCGAAAAGACAAAAGAAATCATATATGCGAAAAAACAAAATATCTTGTAAAGAAAAGTCAAAAGAAAATCATTGGAATTATTTTGTGGTGATTTATTAAAAAAAATTAATGTGGGTCCCAGATGGCATAGGTTCGGAATTGGAGACATTTTGAAATTGTATGTTGGTGGGACTAGCTTTTCAATGGAGTAAATACACTTAAAGAGCACACATTTTAAAAACTTGATGTCATTCACGGCATCGGGACTCCTCCATAGGAGAAAACCTAACACCACAACATGCCCAACACATATGAAAAGGGGTGCCTTTGTAGGCGATCTGGTAGGAAACCACCATTGACAAGATAAATGTTCAGGATCTCACCCGACATCACCATGGGTTAGAACTGCTAACCACAACAAGTTCCCCTGTGAGTGGTAAGTGGTATTTATCCTTCTGTAGAAAGTGAGAGGGAAGTGCAAGATAATGTAATATCATTTTTCCACAACATGTCCATGTCACTCTTTCACCCTACCACCTCATCCGTTATTCAACCTCACCCTATCACCTCACCACTCGACGTCATCATACGTCATCTTATCGTACCCTTTTATCCATATTCATTAACTTTGTTTCATCCCTCATTTCTTTACAAAAAAAAACCATTTTCTTAACTCAAATTTATTTTTACTATTATTGCTCTAGAGTTCACTGACGCCCACCTGCTCCTGGCAGCTTGCCAACTCAAATTTGACACTAGCTAGTGATATTCAGGTATTTATTTGACTACAAAGCTTTGTCCAGTTGCCCGAAATGTCAAAGAAACTTCCATGGCAAGTTCTACAACCATATCCCGCTTATGGACACATAGAGAGATGGTTTTGACCGTGTATGCCCATTAGATCTAAGTAAATTGTGTCAGAATGTCTTAGTTGGTCAATTGGAGTCATAAGTATTTTCTAGGGTCATTACAGTCTGTTAGATGCAATTTTCCCTCAAATGTATTCCTTTCATAAATTCATTACATGGTTGACCTCATCCCTCTAACCCAAAAAAGGTTATGTAATGAATTCATTGGGAGAAAACATCTTTCAGGTTTATGCATTATTAATTGAAGAGGCCTTGTATTTTCCATAGTCTGAACAATATACTTCATTTTCTGAAGAAACCCTTGTGGCCACTTTCCAAAATCTATCTGTGGAATATTATGCCAAATTTTCCTTCCATATTATGCCACCAGGGAATAGTTTGTCTCTAGAACCAACCTTGTTCCCTAAAAATACTTTTTTTGAGGGATTCAGACCAATTTTACAAGAAATTGTTAGGGATTTGGGAAAAGATGATACTTTTGTTGTTGACCGAGTAGCCATAGTGATGTTTCATTTAGTCACATTGTTATAGACATTTTTGTGCCTTACAGCATGAAGCATGAAATGTCGATAATCTAAGGGATCCAAAGTCCCTAAACATGTTGTTCCTACCCCTAGAGGAACAAGGTCAGCAAACCACAGCACTAAATATCAGTTCTCCACCTGAAAACACTCAAAAACAAGCTAATTCTGGATCATGTCAACTGGTCCACTAGGCATCTGCGCTGAATGTCAATTGCTCCACTGTGTACCTGCGCTGAATGTCAACTGCAAAGAAGGCTACCTGCGCTGGGCGAGTTTGGCCAAGTGGCACAGTCATTCCTCAAGGTGTCAATGCCCAGGAAGCTTCCAAAATGACACTTGGATCAGGGAATTCGACTTGTGATGAGTAAGAGGGTCTAGATCTCCAAGTGGAAGAAAGAACCTCCAAGTGGACTCAAGAACTGAAGAATAACTGAAGTGGGAGAGGACACTAGTCAGCTTCATGCCAGCTACAAGCTGACTCATCCTTTCTCCAAATCTCCTATATATAGAGCTCTCTCATGAGGTCTAGGGAGGCTGGAATCTTGTGAATGTAAGGAAGTGCTGTTGGTTTGAGGATAGAACTATTGGGTGATTTGCTTGAAGGAGGTGAAGAGGAGATTTCTTTCTGCTGGGAGGTGATGCTGGATTGGGCCTTTTATGGTTGTATTACTTCCTGAACTTCTTCCATTAATAAAGCATTTGAGGTTCTTCTATATACATGTGTCTCAATAGTGTATTGCTATACTTGTGTATTTGATTTATTCTAATCCTTGAATCAATTATGAATGTATGCTTCTTGTAGTTTCCCTCTCTTGCCATTTTGCAGGATCTTGGTGTAGCTGGGCCAGTGAAAGAGCAAGGAGCTGGGAGCAAGCAGCAAAGAGAGAAGATTGGATCAATCATTAGCGGAAGACAACGGTTAGTCGATCTCTTTCTCCCCTCTCTTACATCTCATAAAGAAGTAATCTCGAATAGCTTTGCTTTGATTGTTGCTGAGGTACTATCACCCTTAGAGTGGGATAGGGTCATTCCGTATTGGATACTTTTCCCAACAACAAATTGGCGACTCCACTGGGGATCGTATCTTGTTGGTTGTTTGTGTTTTTGCTATTCATTTCATAAACACAGGGAGTACCGAATCGAACTGCATTTGAATCTTTCAAATGCAAAGTAGAGGGCATCTACTCTAGCTCAGTTGCTGGGCAAGTTTATGATTTGAAGAGCTGATCCACAAGGAATCTAAATAGCTCTTAGTGATAGCTTTTCATCCTCCTTTTCATCCCTTAGTGTGTACTTGACTGATAGCTTCTGATTTGGCCAAAAGCTGTGAATTTTTTAGCAATCTGTGACCCGGAAACTGAGAAAAACGAAAGTTTGTCTCTTCAGTGCAGGTGCTGTGAAGGCAGTCTGCATTTCAGCGCAGTTCCCGAAGGGGCTACCTGCGCTGAAGGTCAAACTGCCAGTGTACTACCTACGCTGGACCAGTTTTGCCTAGTGTTACTGGGGTTCCCTCCTGTTTATTGCCCTGTTTTCACTCTTGTTTTTGTAGCCTGTTACCAGTCAATGTACCTATCTGAAACCAACTTTCCTTGCCACTATTCCGCCTCGGTTGTATAAAGAAACTGTGATTGTTCTTTGTGTATTTCTTATATCATTTGCAGTTTCCCATAACGAAAAGTGAACTAGTCTTGCTGTGGCCTCTTAGATCTAGACCTGTGATAAGTGTCGTTTTGATCTTAAGAGTTAGTTTATTTGCTGTTCATAGCTGATTGAGCTTTTGCTTTCGTCATATGGTTTGAATTCATACATTTCTAGTGTCAAAACAAGTAAATCTTAAGGTGTCTTTTGATTTTGGACAAGCTTGTTTGCTTTCGCTTGAAATTGAATTCGAAATTATACAACAGCTTTCTTTTTTGTATTACACCAACATTAAGAAAGAGAAAAGAAATACCTGCATTGTGCATGTGCATTTTGACAGTTTGCATGTTGATTTAGGAAAAAGTGCATTAGTGTGTGCTCTATGATCTGTGTGAAAAGATGTTGTCTTTATTTTCCCTCAGTAGTTAAGATTTTCAAAGTTGAAAGATTGAAAAGCTTGCTTATCATCTTAGACTGCATTTAGGAGTGTTACTATACATCTCATGGTGATCCATAAAGGCAAACTGCTAAACAAGATCAACCTTAAAATAAATTGAATTTACATAACAACGCATTGAAACATAACGCAAACACTTAGAGGTCTAAGCTAGAGACGTGTTCCGGCGTCGTTAAACGTGATATCTTAGCGTTGAGTGGTTGGGTGATTCCTCCACGGTGAAGCGATAAGTATCAATACGGACTTGTGCTCCCACGTACCGTCGCGTATATATTGGGAGACCCCTATAGGAACAAAGCCTTTATCCATAGGAAACCGTGTCGGCCGCCCTACTAATCGCAATGCAGTGAACACAACATTCACGAAGATCGACCACTCGTACCGTAAAACGTATTCTGTGGTTTTGCGAAAGGTTTGGCACACCCTCTGCCTAGATCTCCTGAGCAGTTTCTTTTGGCCTTTTTCAAACTATATAACTGAAAAAGTCCATCTGAGCATTTGTCACTTCGGGCTCATTAAAACATCGAAGGAGACTAGAGTCATCTTTAGCTTTTTCTCGACTCTTAAAAAGTGAAAAAGCAAGTTGTGTCTAAAGTGTCGTTATAAAATTTATTTTAAATGGAACATAATCACCTCCTATTCCTGCGTTGATCTGTAGGTTGAGAACATGGAACGCCCCAACCAAGGAGTTCCACATGATGGAAATCCTAGTCCTTTCTCTTCTTGGGGAGAAGTTGGTGCACCCCACATGGCCACATTGTCGCTTCCAGGACTGACAATTGGCCTGCCTATTTGGCTATTCTCAACCAATGTAGTTCAGAACACCATGGTTCCTGAACAGTCGAGTCAACAGTTAGATCAGTCTAGAGCTGCCCACCAGCCTTCTACTTCCTATAACTCTTCCTCCAATCCTTCATCTTCGCAAGGTAGAGCCAGCAAAAGCCAAGCTCCCATGGAGAGGAAGGAGAAGAAGAAGAAAGAGAAGAAGAAGAAGGAGCCTAAGGCGACTGGGGGCAAGCAAAAGACCTCTGACAAAAATCCACACACAGCACAGACCGGGCCTAAATCGCCATGTGTCATATGTAGAGGAGACCACTTCCATAGAGATTGTCCCTGTATTCCCCGGATACTAAGGGACTGGTCCCCTCGGTTGCACAATTCGGGAGCATCAACCTCTGATAGCCATGTTGAATGCTTACCATCAACCAGCGAAAGTGAAGGTTCAAGACAAAGAGGGGGAGCAAGATTCCCCTGCAGACTGTGTGAAGGCGATCACGCCATCCACCGTTGTCCCTTCTTAGACGAAGCAAAGAGAGTTTTGGAAGATCGTCCGGTTTCACCGTTGAGACTTCCTCCTGGATACAAAAAACTCGTGCCAAGTCCTTCGTTGGTTGAAAATACAGCTGGCCCGCTCAAGTGGTCAGCTGAAGCGTCAGTCATTGAAAATGAACCTACTGAATCCAGACCAGACGAAAGTCCAAAGGTCAAAACGGCAGTTGACCCGGTTCTTCCTTCAGAGGTTTCATCCTCAAATGACACCGTCACTGAAGATTCATCTTCAAATGACACCCTCACTGAAGAGAATAAGGATGACACCATCCAGATTCTTTTCATCAACACAGACTCTGATGAGCGTCAGGGCAATGCGCCCATTCCTTTATCGCAGGAAGGAACTTCGTCAGGGTCATATCCGGCCGTGTATTCGGTCGCACCACCAAGCAACCTGGTTGTGTCCTTTGATTGGAATCAACTAGGCAGACCCCGGTTGCCAGCCAGTATACCATTCAGAATCATAGTCCAAATTTATAGAATGGTAATGGCCGGCACTATCATTGATGAAGGGGCATCTGTGAGTATCCTTTCCTCTATTGCTTGGAAAGCACTGGGTTCCTCGGCGCTTTTGCCTGAGATAAGAAATCTCTCAGGTTTTGATAAAGGAACCAGTCGACCATTAGGGATCCTCCCCAATGTACCTGTTACATTGAAAGGGAAGACCGTTCAAATGAACGTGATGGTTGTTCAAGGACCCTTGGATTATAACCTACTCCTTGGACGAGACTATATATATTGCATGGGAGCTATAGTCTCCTCACTCTTTAGAGTAATGTGTTTTCCACACGAAGGAAGAATGGTCAAGCTCGTAGACCAACTTTCATTTCCGGGATCACGCATCGCAAATAGTCACATACCAACCCTCAATGGTCTATTCACCCAAGAAATGTCTCCACCCCCAGTCCTCCTTCCCGATGAGTGCGAGTGATTCGGAAAGATGGGACTGGAACCCAGGGGGCA
The DNA here is from genome assembly GCA_031772625.1 of Pinus tabuliformis. Lineage (NCBI taxonomy): Eukaryota > Viridiplantae > Streptophyta > Pinopsida > Pinales > Pinaceae > Pinus > Pinus tabuliformis. Next base: position 1,395,903,566 of record CM062817.1, on the reverse strand, counting down.
TGCATCCTGGTCTGCTTCGGGCAAAGGAAACCTTGGGTATAAGGTAGAATTTCAACGAAAGAATATGACTAGTCCGTACCCCGTCCGTGGATGGAAGAGGGGTTGTTCTAGAATAGGATTCTTTTGTTAAGGTTACTTGTTTGACAAAGTTCATTCACCATTGTCTACTTCGGTAGACAGTGCCGAGGAGATGTTTTCGTTTGATGGTGTTAACAAAACAATCTTTGGGTAACCAGAAAGAGGCAAGCCTCACCCTTTAAAACAAATGTTTTATCGGATAAGTAGGGGCAGCCTTGAAATTGTACTTTATACCTGAGGGCATGCAAACCTTTTGGAGTGCAAGCTAAGAGCGATTATTTATCTGTTTTTGGGATTAGCCGTTTCCGAACTTGCATAAAGAAAGGATGAGAGGGAGCATAGCTTATGTAAGGCGCGAGCTCTATAAAAAATGGGATCTTACAGGAGACATTTCTTATCTTATGACTGGTATTTTCGAGCAGTTTTACCGCGGAATTTATGCTCGTTAAAAAATAGAAAAGCGATTGTGAGCAAAAGTTTCCTCCAGAGTTCAAGCTCATTAAAAAATGAACCTATCCCGGTAAATAACCATTGTGATCGTAAATTTATTAGCCATAAAAAGCCTTGGTCGTGTTTGCACCTGCCACCTCCATTCCATTTGGCCAATCGTTCACCTCCATATGATTGTTTACCTATTTTGAGGAACAACTGCGAAGAGTGATTTCACCTAGCCATCCTTGTGACACTGCCGTGATTGGAAAATTCCAACCTGTACCTAGAATCTGCTGCTATCCCTGTTTATCACTTGTTCCTCAAAAGACGAGTCTTCTTTGAGCTCTTTTCATCTGACTCGTAAAATATGAAAAGTTTGCCGAGTTTTGGCCTTCCAGCTCGTTAAAAGGACCGGAAGAGCTATCCCTCCTCTAGATTTTAATCTTTTTGGACCTGAGGGATTATTGCACAAAAAGGTTGAGCGCTTGTTTTATTCGGCTCGTTAAAGTTATCGAAAACTCATCCCTTCTGTATTGTTTTATACTTTTTCGGACTTAAGGGATTAGATGACGAAAAAGGAATTTTGGAGTTAACTTTCTGTACCTTTTCAGACTCTCTAAAAATGAAAAGGACCGAGTTTTCCTTGTCGTTAGACTCGTTAAAATGATTAAATAGCGACAAACTTGTCTTTAGACGAGAACGAGTTTCCCTATCGCTAGGCTCGTTAAACATAGCGATGGGCTTGCCCGAAGGGCAGGTTATAGAACAAGCATATGTTATCCTCCTCAAGCTTGACAAAAATAAAGAGGTACTGGTCAGAAATGACTGGGGAAAAATTGGGAGAACCTCAAAGCTTTAATGGTAGCAAGTCGCTCTTGAACATGACACTTTTCCTCCGTATCACATCGGGTTGGGTTGTTTCATTCACCGGTCTCGTCACCATGGTCTTCGCCAAACCATTCACATTTGGGGTAATGCTACCGATCCATCGCATCGGTGTCGTTATATGTTCAAGAGATGTTGTTCAGAAAGATTCAACCATGTCCCATCCACTGCCATACATTATCCTTCATCCACCCATGATCGCCACCCTGAATCATATTTCACAGATTGTTTTCACCTCCACTAAAATCATTAGCTCCGTTCCGTGTCACTAATGTGGGATTCATTAAGGCCCTCCTTTGACAGATCGCTTCTTGTCGACTTCAGCTCATTATCCAAGAAGTTGATCTAGGAACAACCCCTTCAATACTTTGAAGCTTGCATGCCTCAATGGCAAGTTTCTCACTTCCGGCGACAGGTATACATCAATGACCTTCGACCAGAAGATTTTGCGTGGTGTTCGACACCAAGTCCTTTATTCACACCACGTGAATTGTACTGTAGTACCTTGAGGGTCATTATCATTATCGGTGATTCCTCTCGCGCTTGTTAACGGTTTACATTATTGACCGATAATCAAGCGATGTCTTTCCATGTTCGACTTCAGCGCAATTCTCACTTGGATCGACTTGTACTTAGAGTGAAGATCGAACGAGTTTGAAGACCCCGGATCTAGTTTCATCCATCCGGGCTGCGATATACATTCAGGAAATATAAAGACATTTGATATGTACATCATTGCAGCAGATGATCATCCTACTCAAAGGATGATAATTTCAGCAGAGAATTATCAGTCTATCATCAGACGATCGTCTGTTATATGTACCAAAATGAATTTATAAAGCTGAGCATGGGAATGCCCGCCTCAGCTAGATCATGAAAGCAGAATGAAAAATAATGTATTGTATTGTATTTTATTACAGGTCACCTCTCAGCGATTGAAGGAACTTCAGATCCTCCTGATAAAGCATTTCACCCGATAAATGACCTCATACTTTAGGGGGCAACTGTTATAGACATTTTTGTGCCTTACAGCATGAAGCATGAAATGTCGATAATCTAAGGGATCCAAAGTCCCTAAACATGTTGTTCCTACCCCTAGAGGAACAAGGTCAGCAAACCACAGCACTAAATATCAGTTCTCCACCTGAAAACACTCAAAAACAAGCTAATTCTGGATCATGTCAACTGGTCCACTAGGCATCTGCGCTGAAAGTCAACTGCTCCACTGTGTACCTGTGCTGAATGTCAACTGCAAAGAAGGCTACCTGCGCTGGGCGAGTTTGGCCAAGTGGCACAGTCATTCCTCAAGGTGTCAATGCCCAGGAAGCTTCCAAAATGACACTTGGATCAGGGAATTCGACTTGTGATGAGTAAGAGGGTCTAGATCTCCAAGTGGAAGAAAGAACCTCCAAGTGGACTCAAGAACTGAAGAATAACTGAAGTGGGAGAGGACACTAGTCAGCTTCATGCCAGCTACAAGCTGACTCATCCTTTCTCCAAATCTCCTATATATAGAGCTCTCTCATGAGGTCTAGGGAGGCTGGAATCTTGTGAATGTAAGGAAGTGCTATTGGTTTGAGGATAGAACTATTGGGTGATTTGCTTGAAGGAGGTGAAGAGGAGATTTCTTTCTGCTGGGAGGTGATGCTGGATTGGGCCTTTTATGGTTGTATTACTTCCTGAACTTTACTTCTTCCATTAATAAAGCATTTGAGGTTCTTCTATATACATGTGTCTCAATAGTGTATTGCTATACTTGTGTATTTGATTTATTCTAATCCTTGAATCAATTATGAATGTATGCTTCTTGTAGTTTCCCTCTCTTGCCATTTTGCAGGATCTTGGTGTAGCTGGGCCAGTGAAAGAGCAAGGAGCTGGGAGCAAGCAGCAAAGAGAGAAGATTGGATCAATCATTAGCGGAAGACAACAGTTAGTGGATCTCTTTCTCCCCTCTCTTACATCTCATAAAGAAGTAATCTCGAATAGCTTTTCTTTGATTGTTGCTGAGGTACTATCACCCTTAGAGTGGGATAGGGTCATTCCGTATTGGATACTTTTCCCAACAACACACACAACCTAATTCAATTCTCCATATACCCACATTTTTGGAGGTCTTATTCAATTTTCAATTATTGAATTTCAGTCTCATAGGGTGTTTGAGATTCCCTTCTCTGTTAGTTGATATATTCTTATATGTTCATGTGGAGAAATTCATGAATCTGGATTTAAATATAATGGACCACCACAAGAAGAAACAATCAATGGTAAATTGGACTGAAACTGTAAGAAGTTATCCTAGTGATGAAGGGTTTTCATATTTATTTCCTCTTTCATGTTGGTGGTCTACACCATCATTAACAACTATATTCCACCAAGTATTTTCCCCAAAGCTCAATCATTTTTACAGTTGACTAGGGATGTGAAAGTGGGAGATTGGTTTTCTTTTTAAGATTAAACAGAAATTAGGTTGTATGGAGCAGAGGTTGCCTCATATAGGCTTCCATATTTTGTACCTATGAGATTGTTTGCATTAGAGTTTATTAGACAAAATTGAAATATATATCAAGTAAATTTTGTGCCAGCCAGGAAAGGATACTTGTTCAAGTTACCCAATACTATTGGGAATTTTATTGTCAATAACAGGTAGGCTACAGAAGAGGTAGAGAAAATACTACAAGAGATGCAGTTTCAACAAGGGGATAAGTGGTCCTATGACCCTTATCAGATTATTTCAAAGAGAAGGGTGGAAAATTCTTATGCACCATATGTTCATGAACCAAGGCTTGAAATTGAAAGGCTTGCAAGTGGTGGCCTATTTCAGTCACAGAAAGGAATGGAGGTTGAGACTCCTCACCCTACTAAAAAGGGATTGAAAAGAGGAGTTGAGGATATTATTGATTTGGATGATGAAACTTCCCAGATTTCAAAGAGACCAAAAATACATAGAGAGGAAACTAAACTTGAGCCTTTGGTGGAAAGGCCTTCTGTTGAAGTTAGTTTCCAATTGTAACTGGGAGAAGTAAGATGTGCACCTTCATCTCATATTCATGAAGAAGGTGATAAAAATTCATTTACTGCTTTGAAGGAGTCTTATAAATAGATTGAGGAAATAAATAAGAAGTTCAGAGAAAAAGTGGTTACTCAATTGGAAACTCAATCAATTCCTAAATATCAAACCAGCTTGTTGTGATTTATGGATTTGGAGAGGAATTAGTTGAGAATTTCTTTCACACATCCTTTTGCATTATCAATTTATTCTATAGTTGGATTTGAGACTGTAAATTTTACTGTCAATGCAAAGCAATTTCATTTCCTGATAAAATAAATCTACATAGTGATACTGGACAACTCATTTACAATGATTTTAGTAAAAGCTCACTAGTAAAAAATAAGCAGAGGCCTTATGGGGAAAGTTATTAATCAATTGAAGTTAGAGAAGGATAAATCATGAGATTTACATATCCAGAATGAAGAATTGAAGAAATTAATCATCAAGCTCAGGGTAAATCCTGAAGACAAGACAATTGTCTAGAAGGTTTTACAGGGAGCATAATTTGAAATTCAAGCATTGAGAAGAAAGTTGAATTTGTGTGCAACTGAGCATGTCATGGTTCCAGAGGTACGTCAAATTGAGAAGGAAAACTAACTTATAACCCATGAGCTTCTAGAAAGGTATAAAGAGGTGGAAACTCTAAAAGAGTTAAATGCGGGCTTATGATAAAATATAGATGCACATGTTTGCACAAATGTGGTGCAACTAGACTCTGAAGACCCTACTGACAAGCTCACCAGAGTCATGACTGAGCTGAATATTTTAGAGGATGAAATAAGAAAAATATAGAAAAATTTGGATGATACAAAGGAGCAATTAAAGTTTAAAGAGAGGAATCTAAACATGGCTAAAGAAAGTGCATCACAAGACCATAAAAAATATCAAACAGCCTGTGATGAAATCAAAGAGTTAAAGGAGAAATTAAAAGGTCACATGTATCTCATACAAGAAAGATAAATCACTTGGAATGATATCATCCAATAGGTAAAAATAGTTAGGAACCACATGTTCATCATGGTAGAGGAGGAAATAATTGTAAGGGATTTAGAAATGGCTATTGCCTCTAATAAAGATAAATCACAATGTAGCACATAGTTAGCTAAAAGAATGATTGATTTTCTGGATGCTAAATATTCTCAGGAGTTGAGGGAAATGGAGATCGAAGATAAAACTTCTGTTTTTTTGGAAATAAATAAAATGGCGCAAAAGAACATTTACAAACAAATTCAGAAACCAAACTGGTGAAAATCAAAGAACATGTGTTGGCCTTTAATCAAATTTTGATAAAATAATCATAGAATGATTTCTGTCATGTTGGGTTCAGCACAATGATCTTCTTCCATGGGAGACATATGAAACCTTATTAGTTTAAGAAAAGAGTAAAATTAATGCTTCCCAGGAAAAGACAATAATTCTGAAAGGTTCAACCATTGTGAATCATTTGTAGAGGGAATTTTAGTTATTATGGTTAGTCAGGACTCTATTCACTGAAAATCCAACTTACAGTAGAATAAAAAAAATTTAGGATGATTTATGACAAGTTGGTCAAGTTCCCAAATTTTGATTTGGCAGTGTGGAAGAAATGTCAAGAATTGCTATCACCAACCAAAGCAGTGGAACCTGGAGCTTCTTCATGCGAGCCTACACAAGGATCCCAAGTGATCGTAGGTGGGCACTTGAATCATTTTTCAACTTGTTCCATAAAAAATATACCACCAAAATCAAGCACCATACTTCTATTCATAATTTTTAATCTGCCCATTTCATTCTATCAACTCACTGCAACTTTAAAATAATCTTTACAAACAATATGGAAATATATATTTAATCCAAGGAGTTGTCTTTGCATTACCTGTATAACATATCTCTAAGTAATCATGTATGGAAAAACAAACAAATATTTATAATTTTGTGCATATATCCTAGGCACCGATCTCTTTTCAGCTAGAGGTTGTCACTAGGGTTACAACATAGGGTATGAAAAATATCCGTGAAGTCTAACACATCTTCCTTTTCTTTCCATAGTGTGGTTAATTTTATGTACTTATCATCATAGCTTCCCAGAAGTAATTTTTTTCCTTAATGAAATCTCGTAAAGAATTCCAGGAGGGTGCAACTAAAAGTAGTGATGGTTCATCCTTGTCCCTTTTCTCAGAGTAAGTTTCCCACTAGTCCTTGACACAGGGGGTGGCTTTGAGGAGTGGAAACATAATATTTTCACTATCATAAAAATTATGGATAAAAAAATATCCCTCTAGCATATTTAACTATTTATCTAGAGCATATTCTTCTATCTGGCCTTCAAATGTAGCAGTGTGAAAGTTTACCTTTACCTTAAAGGGGGAGGTGCCTCCAAAGTGACTATTCGATGAATATGCTTCACCTGTTAATACTCATTGAAGGATCTCGGGAAAATTATCCACCATCTCATTCCTTTGTCACTCAAGGACCTCTTTGAGAAATAATTTGAGAGGATATCCTACTCACTCATCTTTCTTTCCTTCCTCCATGGGAGGTTTTCAGGGTCAGTGAGGTCAGTCTTGCAAGGGTTCAATCAGTTCAAGTCCCAACTCATTATACCCCCACATCGTTGGGGACATGCATAGAAAAAAAGAGAGAGAACACCACTCTAATACGACTGATACATATTTATGAAGGAATGAAATGGAATACATATTTAAAAAAAGACGCGGAGATTCAAAAAAATAGAACTTCAATTAAGAAATAACAATTGTTGAAAACTATTTACATGCAATAAGGAAATAAATTAGCTCGCGTGATGGTAGCTTATCTTTGAGAAGAGATGTGATGGCTACATACCTTATGAATTGAGTTACAATGATTCTCTCAGGCCTTTTTATCATCAGGAAATAATGGAAAACCCTAAACATGTAACCCTAGGAGACGAAGTGCCAAAAGATTGTGGACCTTGTTGGGGTTAGTTGGAACATCAACTCCCTGTGGTCATACTTTAGCATATGATCTATGTTTGGTGTGCATGATAGTCTGTTAGAAAGATTTATCCAAGGAGTACAACTTTTGACTGCAAACCTTTCTGTATCCTATAACTTTGCCCATTTTCCCAAAAAGCACTGTTTCATGTCTCAAAACTCCTTCGAAAGTTTAGGACCTAAAAATTTACAAAAAATAAAAAACTATCAAAATAGGAAATTGTGCTACAATTTAGGAAACTAAAAGGAAATAATTTTGCGGTCCAATTGGAATAGGTGAGTGGCCACAAATATCCACCTGGGTCAGTCCTTCCCCCATAGGAATCTATGGTCCTCATTGTGTTGAGTGCCTCCATAAGATGGGAAAACTTCTCCTGAATTGTGTCCCTAGTGAGCCACTTGCTTTAGTGTAGGAGTTGGCTAATATTAACAACACAACACAACTGCATCCTCTATTAGTGAGTGTTTTTAACTTATGTATCAATGATCTAATCAGTTGTGGCATGTTCGATGCAATCTATATTGAGCTCTATTGGTGTCCTTTTCTTAGCAATTTTTGATGTGTCCAACAATGATGGGAAGTATGGTTGAAGGTAGTCCACATTGAATATGGGGTGCAGGCCAAGGAATGGAGGGATACTTGTTGGGTCTTGAAATTGTCATTCATTTCCATTATACTTTCACTATTATTTCCATTATATCACCTCCATTTCACCTTCATTTCACTACCATGTCACTACATTCATCTCACTTTCATTATCATTGGGTCACATTCATGTTTTTCCAAACTTTATTAATTCTTAGCCTTTTTAAGTGAATTTGTGGTTAAAAAATATAAAATAATGTGCATATGCTTATACCTAACAAGTGGGTTGAGATTGTTGACATGTGTAGGTCAAAAGGAGGCTTCTAGAAGACCTTTATGTGGCACCCTAAGGCCAAATTCGAATTTGAGTGGAGAGGATCATGGGATCATGAGGATATGTGTCACATTTCCTATTTGTATTGAAACTCTAAGAAGACATGTGTCTTATCATTTCCTATTTTGATTAGAACTCTAGAGGTATAGGGAGAGATTCATGGACTCTCATTAATGAGATGACTTCTCATCTTTTTGTATAAATAGGAGATCTCTCTCCTTCATTTGGTAGCTTTTTAGTTTTGGAAAGTTTTTGGAAAGCTTTGGAGAGCTTTGTAAACTTTTGTAATTTTGAAGAATTTGAATAAAGCTTTGATGTTCTCAACATGGAAGGAGATGTGAAGTAGATGTCATGGAGAATATTAGAATATAAGGTAGAATAGATTGTATTTTGTAGTTTTGCTTTGATTTCATTCAAGTATGTCATTTTATTGTTTTCAAGTTTAATAGTTTAGATTTTCTATTCATGCAAGTTTAATTCATGCAAGTGTGTTCAACCGGTTGATTGTAGATTTATCTAACTGTGTAATCTATGCTTAGAAAAAGAGTTCAAGAAAGTATTTTCCAATTGGTGCCTGGAGCATTACAGCACAGATTATATTAGTTTTCCTTTACATGTTTTGTATTTGCTTAAATCCATAGTTTAATAACTCTTATTGTAAGTGAATATTTTTGAAAGTCCTTGGTTAACTAAGTGGTGAAGCATTTCATTTGTGAATGAGTCTTTCTCTGCATTTTTATGTTTACTTTTTCATAGAACAATGAAGTATTGGATCCATCCAAAATGCTATCACAAGGAGGTAGTTCTCCCAAAATTGTGTAGCAAAATGATAAACACTTCATTTAGCTGTTATAGTAGATTAGTTGCAATTTCATTTTCAGTCTTAGTCTTTCATTTAAGTTAATTGCAATTTCATTTTCAGTTTTATAAAAATGGAGTATTGGATCCTTCCAAATGCCATAACAAGGAGGTAGTTCTCCCAAAATTGTATAGTGGAATGATAGAACACTTCATTTAGCTGTTATCATTTTTGCTTTCATTTTATAGACATTTTGCCAACTTAGATTAATCTAACTGTTCAAAGTTTTGATTTATTTTTATCTAATGTTCATTTCCTTTTCTCCCTTCTTTAGAAATTAGAATTTAACATTAAAGTCATTAGATTTAATTGTCCATTAACATTTAGAGATTTCATTTAGAAGAATAACTTTTCTTTCTTAGATTAATTTCCTTAAGCATAAGAAACAAAACCCCCAAAAACAACATAAACTATAAAACAACGAAGTAAGAGAAATGTTAACTAAGCACATATAGTGCACCACACTTCATTAGTTTACAGTACCCAGATTGATAATTTATGTAGAGAAATTTAGGACACTGAATTGACTAGACAATACTTAGCTCGAAAGATATGTTAATGATGGCCTTAGTGATGATGTAAGGCATGTATTGAAGTAGTTGAATCTTCTTATGGGCTTTGATAAGGTGTTCCTTATATAAATGAAACCACACCTTATCACCCACTTGAAACTTATGTGGCACCCGATGCTGCTCATGACGTTGTTTATACTTTGCATTGAATTTATCTAGGATATGAAGAACCTATTCGCAGATGTGCTTGATGTATTCAATAAACCTGGTGCCTTTATTAGCTTTGGATTGTACATGTGTAGATTCTACATGTGTAGTCGCAAGTGGTCTGGAAATATCAATATGGAAGAATGGTTGAAATCCCAAGCCCACTTGAAAGGGGATGTGGCTAGTCGAGATATGGAGAGATTTATTATAACATTGTTTCACATAAGGAAGACTCACATCCCATGTACATGGATACTTGAAGTTGTACATGCGTAGTATGTGCGCTATCATCTAATTGACGACCTCCATATGGCCATTAGTTTTGGGGTGGAATGTCATCAATTTGGTGATCTTGGTGTCCAACAATGACCAGATGCTTGACCAAAATGTGCTTAGGAACCTACTATCCCAATTTGATATAATGGTCTACAGAAGCCCAAAATGCACCCACTCTCATTTAAGGAAGAGTTTTGTGGTGTCTTCTGCTGTGATATTATTCTTGCAAGTATCCAATAAATCCATCTTAGAAAATCTATCAACAGCCACAAATACATAATCATTACCATGCTTGGTAGAAGGAAGGCTAGGCATATATTCCATGGACATGGATTCCCAAGGATATCTAAGAGTAAGCAGAGGAGTGTACATGCATTGTTTCTTACTAGTTCACTTGGTGAGGGCATAAGCATTATAGGATCTAATATATTTTCCAACAATTTATCAAAATTTTTGCCAATAAAAATATTTTTCCAGTACTCCCACTATTTTGTCTTGATCAGGAGCTCAGGACCAAGTGTCGTAAAATGGTCAAAAATGAAAGTGATTAGAACTAGTTTGAACCTAAATGACTGGATAGAGCTCGTCTTCCTGATTCTGGCACCACAAACAGTTCGGAAAACGGTCGCCGTATGAGAAAGTTATGCCAAAAAAAAGAATTGCCCAATAACATTGAAATTTTGAATTTTTTCAAAAAAAAATTAAAATAGAATATTCCTGGAATATTCTGGGGAATATTCTTTTTGAGCAGCGTGGTGGTAAGACGTTGGGTTAATATGAACGAGGTCATAGGTTCAAACCTCTCCGCCACCAGACAAATTTTAGTATGCACCCAACATACCTTTGCTGATGTCACCCAGGCCACGTGGCTGCCTCTGGGCTTTCTATTTTAATTTTTTTTTGAGCAGCAAATGGAACACTGCCATGTGGCAAGCTCGGAGGCAGCCACGTGGCCTGGGTGACGTCAGCAAAGGTATGTTGGGCGCATACTAAAATTTTTCTGGTGGCAGAGAGGTTTGAACTTGCGACCTCGTTCATATTAACCCAATGTCTTACCACCATGCTGCTGAAAAAGAATATTCCTTGGAGTATTCCAGGAATATTCTATTTTAATTTTTTTTTGAAAAAAATCAAAATTTCAATGTTATTGGGCAATTCTTCTTTTTGGCATAACTTTCTCATACGGCGATCGTTTCCCAAACTGTTTATGGTGCTGGAATCAGGAAGACGAGCTCTATCGAGTCGTTTAGGTTTAAACCAGTTCTGAGCACTTGCATTTTTGACCATTTTATGACACTTGGTCCTGAGCTCCCAATCACAATGTAATATTGACTTGGAAAAAGTTAATTTGATCTCCAAGATTGTAAAGAGGAGAAATTATGAAGTGTTTCATCTTTGTAAAAGCCTTCTCATTTGGGAGGTAGCTCTTCTTTTGGAGTGGAGGTGCCATGGATGGGCATCGTGACAGCTGACAAGCCCACATGTTCAGGGGAATATTTCAGCTCAAATATCAGCAAGTTTCACTGCTGGTTCCTGCAATTTCAGATTTGTCTGGCGAAAGAACTTGGTCGGGATTCGACAAGTACTTGGCTTATGCAGCAGAAAGTTACCATGACGACAGTTGGCAAGGCAGGACATTTTGGCATCAGTATGCTCTTTTGGCTGAACGAAAGAGGATATTTCTATTCTTTAAGTGCTGTACAGTTTAGTTCAGAGATTCAGTAAGCTTTTGGGGACCAAAAGTCCTCTCATTTGGGAGGTGATGGTATCCTTGAGGAATGCAATAGTTTGAAACATACCTTGCAAGAAGAAGGTGTGCATAAGAATGCACTTGAACAAGAGAATTGTGAAAGCTCTAAAACCATCGAAGGGATTGATGGTGTTCCAAAAGGAGCTTCTTCTTCATTTGATTCACCTCCTCATGAAGGTAATGAAGGTGAAAGAGAAATGTGTAAATCTGATTTCAATCATATTTCCTTTGATCATGTAAAGCATGGTAACTTTCCACATAAGCATTGGAAAAGAATTGCATGTTCTTTTTGTGGTTTGGTTAACCATAGTGTTTCTAGATGTTGGAAAAGAATGGCAACATACAAGAAACTTTTGAAGGAAAGGAGGCAAGAAGCCAAAGTTCCATTGAACAATGTAAATCATACTGTCAAGAAGATGAACATGTGCTGCACTTATTTCCATAAGCATGGACATACTGCTGAAAGGTGTTGGAATCTGAATCCAACAATGCTTCCACGAAAGTTGAAGAAATTGGAGAAAGAGTATGGAAAGAATGGGAAGGAAGTTTCCATCATTGATATGTGTCAGGATGATACCCATGTTGATATCGATGTGCAGTTAAAGGAAGTGCCTTTGAAATGGATTGGTAAGAAATGGTTAGAATTCTTATCCAATTAAAGTTGCATGTCTTTTGATTGAATGCATTTCTTTGTTAAGGGATTGCAAGTTGCAAGATGGAAAAAGCTGAGTATGAGACTCACTCTATTTCAGCTCTTGTCACCCACATGTGTTTTTATTGGGTTGATTTACCTGTTGGTATTGCAAAAGAAGGTGTGAATAAGAATTCACTTGAACAAGAGAATTGCGAAAGCTCTAAAACCATTGAAGGGACTGATGGTGTTCCAAAAGGAGCTTCTTCTTCATTTGATTCATCTCCTCATGAAGGTAATGAAGGTGAAAGAGAAAGGTATAAATCTGATTTCAATCATATTTCCTTTGATCATGTAAAGCATGGAAAATTTCCACATAAGCATTGGAAAAGAATTGCATGTTCTTTTTGTGGTTTGGTTAACCATAATGTTTCTTGATGTTGGAAAAGAATGGCGACATACAAGAAACTTTTGAAGGAAAGGAGGCAAGAAGCCAAAGTTCCATTGAACAATGCAAATCATGCTGTCAAGAAGATGAACATGTGTTGCACTTATTGCCATAACCAAGGAAATACTGCTGAAAGGTGTTGGACTCTGAATCCAACAATGCTTCCACGAAAGTTGAAGAAATTGGAGGAAATCTTGAATGAGCCATAACTTTGGCTAGGAAAGTCCTTTTTGGACGAATTTTTTATTTTATTTTGGGTATCTTTGACCTTCTGAAGCCATTGGCGTAGGCTTCACAACCATCTGAGGTCGTTTGCAGGTGATTTTGCTTCATCGAAGTTCCAGGAGCCACTAGAGCCAAATCAGTTTGGGAGCTACATTGGGAATTGTGAAGCCAGTGAATGTGGAACGAAGGTCATTATTGAAGGTTTTTAGCATTCTAAATCCATTTCTACAGCTCATTTTTCCTGTTGAGGCATTCTTCTCACTGTTTAGCTTCAGGGAAGCTTTCAGGGCCATAAGGGCCATTTCAGTGCTTGACCTGTTTGGGGGCTATGTTCATCCATTTTTGGTGATTCAAAAGCCTATGTCTGCTATTTTCGACCTTCTGAGTGTAATGGCAGAGGTTTTAGAACCAATTGAGGTCATCTTCACCTCGAAATTCTCCATGCAAGTTTAAAGGGCCACCAGGGCCAATTGGGGAAAGTACTGTATAAGGTACAATTTCACTATTTAGTGTTTGGGAAAGCGCATGTTTAGCTAATTCCTATCTTCTGATTTTGTATTTACAGTCAGATCTATCTTTCAAGACACTCATATTCTTGTATTAGCCTTTGTAGTATTTTTAATAGAAGAGGACAAGCCTAGTTTGAGAGGCTTGGTCCAGCAGATGTAGCCCAAAAGGGGTGAACTGCTTTATCATTTTGATGTCTTTACTTGCTGAAGATGATATGCTAAACAAAACTAATATAAAGTATTAAATAGCAAATATACATAACTTGCATACACACATAATCACCTATTCTGCTGTAGAAAGTTATTTGTCTTATTCCGCAAGACATCAAACTTCATGTATGTGTATGTCAAAGATTTCTAAGTGTTTACTTCGTTATTTCTTTAGGCAAAGCCTGTAGAGGACCAGGTAGCCTCTAGAACTCATCCTCTCTTTAGAGGTGACATGTCCGGTGAATGCCCCTACAGTCTATCTCTGTATAAGAAATAAGAAGTTTTCACATTTTCATAGGTCACTTGGAGTATATAGCTCACATTTGAAATTATGGGAAATGGATACCTTGCACCCTTAAACAAGTACATTCCATTTTCAAATCAAGCTGCTCAAAAGAATATTCCCCGAAATATTCCAGGAATATTCTATTTTAATTTTTTTTTGAAAAAATTCAAAATTTCAATGTTATTGGGCAATTCTTCTTTTTGGCATAACTTTCTCATACGGCGACCATTTTCCGAACCATTTGCGGTGCCAGAGTCAGGAAGACAAGCTCTATCCAGTCATTCAGGTTCAAACCAGTTTTGAGCACTTTCATTTTTGACCATTTTACGACACTTGGTCCTGAGCTCCTGATCATGTCTAGACAAAAATGTTGTTAGAAATTAAATAACAGAGCAATGGAACCCATAAAATATTGCAGAAACAAAAATGCATAAAATCATAAAACAAGAGAGACAAAATTATATGTGGTTCACCCAATATGGGTTGCATCCATCGAAAAACAACCATGTCTATCTTTTTTTATTGTCCAGCAAAATGAAGAGATATGATCTACAACAAATCCATTGTAATTCCATCTTTTCTCTCACACAATCTCCTCTCTCTTTGTCACACAAAATAATCATACACAACCACAATACAATTCCATCATATAAATCAAGGGTTGCCTTCTAGGGGAAAAAACCCTAAATTAAAATAACTTCTACTATCAAATATTTTGTCTAATGAACAACCTAGATTGACTTTGAAATTACAATATTTGACAAGTTAAATTTTCCACTACTTTTGCTTTGGGGGCATTACCCCTAAACCCTGGCTAGGGGGCTTTAAAGAATTGTATGTGACCCCCTTAGCAGTAATAGTGGGGGGGAAATCCCCCCCACACCCCCCCCCCCATCAGGTATTGGGATCCAACCACAGTTGAAATAAAAAGCCTCTGAAAGACAAGGAACATGCAACACACCCAAAAAATTTATTGCTACTCGATTGTAGTGTGCCTCCCAAATCAGGTTGGCACACTTGCTTGAAGGAACGGAGAGGTGCCCCATGTAGCATAACAATGCATACTTGAGGTGGAATTCTGGTGCTTTCTTAACAACCATCAACATTTGGTATGTCACAGTGAAATCTAGATAATTTTTGGATAGTTGCAACAATCCAAAAGTCTCATTCCCATAATAGTTGAGAACAATGGCCAGTGCCACAATCAGAGGCCGGTTGAGGGAATATGCAATATTATTGGTGCTTCTTTTCTTGTATTTAATGTTCAAATTATTTTTTTGTAGATATATCAACCATTTCCAATGATGATCGTTCTACAACTTCCCTTATGTCAGTATAAACTGAAGAGATCGGTGATATGTGTGGATGATTGTCTCCTTCACCAGAATGTAATGTTTCCATCATCGGTAATCCTTCATGATGAAACACATCTCCTTATCATAGGTTGGGTCTTTCTAAATTTATCGAAGACAGACTCACTATGATATGCCACCGGATGCCCTTCTTGGGTTAGAACTATACCTATAGCATAGTCAAAGGGATTTATCTCAAGTTCAAATGGTTGTTACAAGTCTAGAAATATTAGTATTGGTGCAAAGAAAAGGTGGTTGTTTAGCTCACTGAATGCCTTATGTTGGGACTCATACCAAACAAGCTTTTCTTTTGCTCCTCCCTTGTTAACTTGACTCAAAGGCCAATAAATATGAGATAATGCCAACACGATCCTTCGAGAGAATTAGCAAGGCACAAAAATATTTGAAGCTTTTTCAGAGTTTCCAGGCTTCACTAATCCTTATTGACTTAGACCTTAGCTGGATCCACATGCATGCCTTGCTCATTAATGATGTAGCCTAGATATTAGACCTAGTTCGTGAAAAAGGAGCATTTCTCCTAGTTGGCACATAGTTTGTGCTGCCTTAGAGTTTGAAGGACTTGTTGAATATGTTGCAAGTGAAATTCCCAACTCTTGGTGAATATGAAGATGTCATCTAGATATAATATAGTGAACGAGGTTGTGAAAGGCTACAAGGTGTCATCCGTCATCCTCATAAAAGTTGCAAGGGAATTTTTCAACCCGAAGGGCATGACCAACCACTCAAAAAGTCCCTCCTTGGATTTGAAGGCAGTATTCCATAACTGTTTTGATTCTATTGAAACTTTGTGATAGTCAAAATTCAAATCAACCTTGCTAAATTACTTTCCCCCCTTGAGCTAGTCAAGAAAATCATCAATCTGTGGGATTGGAAACTTGTTCCTTATAATTATTTTAATAAGTTCCTGATAATCAATCTAGAGTCTCTAGGTCCCATGCTTCTTTTATATGAGTACAATTGAGCTCCCATAAGGTGAGGAAGTTGGTCTGATGTGCCTTTTTTGTAGAAACTTCTATATTTGTCATTTGATTTTGTCATTTTCTAGAAGAGAGTGGTAGCATTCCATTGGGTAGAGGTGCTCCAAGAGTCAGATTGATTAAATGCTTGAACTAAGAGTGAAAAGGTAACCTGGTGGGTGAGGAGAAGATGTCCCTATACACTTTCATGGCCTTATCAACTTTATTCTATTTCATGGAGGAACCCTCACTGGGGGCCATGGGTGTGGCCACAATCCTCCCGTTACTTTGAGAGTGGATCAAAAAGAAATAAAATTTCACAATCTAGGAGATGGTCTTAGTGCATTACTTAGTAGAGATCAAAGAAATGGTAGTAGGTGGGGCTACCTCTAGTATCATGTATAACCTTCTGACCAAAGTAATAATATGAATGTGAGGTCTAGACTCATGTTGAGCTTTGTATCTTAGGAGGTACTCCAAGCCTTAGGGTTTTGGGTTAGGAGGAATGGGGTCCACAAAAGTTCTTTGTGGGCTTAGAACCCAAGGTTTTGGTTTTATACCCAAAGATGTGAGGAAAAACCATGAGGGATATTATTGATTTTACCTATGGAGATTATAGAGGACCTTAAAAGGAACTAGGGACCATGAAAATCTTCAAAACATGAGCTTTACAAAGAGATTTATGAATTTATTTATGTGTTGGTGTGTTTTTTGAAGAAAAGGAGAGGTCAGCTAGTGTAAAGAGCTTCCCTCAAGACAATTCATTGGAGCCACATGAGAAGCATATAAATGTAGATGAAGTTGAAGGATATTCCACAAATCCAAACTACAACATTCATAGTAGCACATCATATGAAATAGGTTGCAAAATTGGAGTGTCAGCGAAGAGGAAAGAGGAGACGTTTTGGGCTTCTTTTCTTGACTATTGGAAATATGCAAGGAGGACACAAAAGGCTGAGAATTTTGGGAGTATTTTGGGCTGGTGTGAGTGATATTTTGGTGTGTTTACATATCAAAATTGTAGGCCGTAGATCCATGTATCATTGTAGAGAGGGCCAAAGATTTTAGTGATTATTTCGAGGCTTTGAAAGGACTAAAACCAACACAAAATTGTCTCCAAGGGGCTACGAATGGGAGCAACTTACAAAGTGAAGATAATTATTGCAACTATAGAGAAGTTTTTTAGGCAAGGAACTAGGATTGATGTGGACTGATATTAGCCCTAACTAGATTGCAGACTTTGTAGCAAAGGTACATCAACTCATGAGGTATGTTGATATGTTTAAATTGAATTATTGCTAGCTAGATGGTGGTCTAGGTTGGACATATTTGAGAAGGACACTTGTGGATTGTTGGAGGGTAGCGAGAAAGTGATTCTTATGGGCCCAAAGTGCATAACTAGGAAGGAAACTAGGTCTGCTAGGGGTGGCAGACTTGTTGATCGCATTGGCCGATATTTGAAGGGATAAAGTTTTGGAAAATAAAAAAGGTAGTAAATATTTTCTCGATCTTGATAATTACTTGTGATTTTACTTGTTACTATGATTCTTTATATCTTCTTTCTTTATATCATCAATTAATTACACAAAGAAACAACACATAAAATAATGAAGGCAAGATGTAGGCACATGCTAGGGAAAAAATCCCCCTTGAGGGGAAAACCCAGTCAAAGTAATTCTTATTTTCAATAGTATTCTTTAAGACTCTTCACCCTAGAGCTTGACTAGACCTTCCCTCCACACCAAGTCATCCTCTAGAAGATTGATCTCTTTCCAGAAACTTCGACTATGCAGCAACTTGCGGCATCTCATGACATTCGACAACAATCCAACTTGGGAGACTTTGTTCTCCCAATCTAGATCACAAAACAAAGAGATACCACCACCAAAATTTTGATTTTCCTTGACTCCTTAGACTCCCCCAAACTCGCATTCACTTCAGCTTCCCGACATTAGACTTTCCCAGCTTCCTACTTCACACTTCTACCCGACAAATAGATTTTTGCACTTCTACCCAAAAGAGAGAGAATGAGAAGTGATGCTCCAAATGAATTCGTAGTCCTTCATTTTATAGGCTTCTTGTGGGGTGGAATGGGTCCTTAGGCCGACTTGATCTTCCCTTCGGCCTACATGGTGTAGAGGTTCCATAATTCATATTTGAATTAATACTAAACCAATTTACATGATTCAAAAGCCCAATAAGGGTCTCTTTAAGTGTACAATAATTCCATGGACTGAGAATAAATTCTAGAAGTCCTCAATGGGGACTTTGACCTAAAACATGGTGACCCAAGCATGAAAACCATGCTTTAATAAGTCACAATAATAATAATAATAATTCTTTTCTTTATTCTTTTGACAAGTACATTACATAATGACTCAAGTACATTATTTAAGACCAAACATAGTTACTTTTTCTAACACTCCCTCTTAACTAGCGAGGTACTCATAATGTACATATACAGAGTAAGATATCAAACTATATGAACCTTGAAGAACTTTAGGCACCGTAATGCCATGGACTAGATTTCTGACCACATAAATATATCCAACTAGTCTCTCAACAATTTAGGCACCATAATGCCATGGACTAGATTCATTACCAGGGAAATGTATCCAACAAGTCACTCAACAATTTAGGAACCAAAATGCCATGGACTAGATTACTGACTAGGGCAATCTATCCAACTAGTCACTCAACAATTTAGGCACAGCAATGCCATGGACTAGATTCCCGACCAGGGCAATCTATCCAACCATACACTTAAAAATTTATGTAGGTTCTAACCTCATACAGAATTACCTGCACACGAATTCTAAAAATGTAAAATAAACAATAGCGAGAGCATAACACATAAAACAAATATACACATAGATTTTCCCCTAGATCCCAAAACCGGGACTACCAAATGGATTTTTCATTATGTTCCTTTCAATGTTACAATACATATATATAAATGTCGAATCATCCAATACCATGGACTGAAAACCATCGTGCCCAAAACCATACAAAAAACCATGGGCAAAAGCATGGGTCCAAAAAAACTACTAGGGCTAGTCGTGGAAAGAATATAACATGACCCAACATTCTCCTACTTTTTCTTTCCTTTCCATAGGGGGCCATAGGAGAGCATAGTCATTTATCTATCCCTGCAATGCCCATTGTTTCTCTACACCAAGAGAACTTCTCAGAGCTCACAGATTTTGTCAATGCATCTACGGTATTCTTCAAAATGTACACCTTTACTAGCAACACCTTTTTGTCTTCTATCATATCTCTCACAAAGTGATATTGAACATCAATGTGCTTTGTCTTTGAATGGTAAGGAGGGTTCTTTGCCAAGAAAATTGCACTTTGTCTATCACAGTCTATCCTTATAGCTCCCTGTACTAACCCCATACTTGAACACAATATCTACAACCAAATTTCTTCCTTGCTTGCCTGAATGGTTGCCATGTATTTTGCCTCTATAGTTGATAGTGCCACAACAAATTGTTTCTTACTCATCCAACTGACTACACCTCCAAATAGGTTAAACACATACCCACTTGTAGATATTCTCCGAACCAGATCTCTGACCCATTCTACATCAACAAAGCCATGAATATCCAAAACTCTGTCCAATCTTGGTCTTCCTTGGTACCACAAACCATAATCACTAGTGCCACGTAAATACTTGAAAACCCGCTTCACTGCTATCCAATGCTCCTTCCCTGGTTTTGACCTAAACCTACTCAATACTCCCACTGCATGTGCAATGTCTGGTCTAGTACAGACCATCACATTCATCAAGCTACCGACTACACTTGCACATGGAACACGGGATGTCCTCTTCCTCTTCTTATGTCTTGGGACATTGTTCAATAGATAACTTTACACCTACAGGAATAGGTACCTTCACTGGTTTACTATCTTGCATATTAAACCGCTACAGTATTGTCTCAATATACTTCCTCTAGTCTCACCAGAGCTTCCTCTTTGCCTGATGTCTTTTAATTTCCATGCCCAAAATATAGTTTGCATCACCAAGATATTTCATGTCGAATTTGGAGGACATTTGGGTCTTCAAATCCTGGATAATTTCTTTGTCATTACCAACCAACAACATATCATCCACATACAAGACCAGATAAATAACATGGTCACCAATTAGTTTAAAATACACACAGTGATCTACTTTTCTTCTGGTGAAGCCAAGTCCTCATATAAATGTATCAAGTTTCTGATGCCACATCCCTGGCGACTATTTTAACCCATACAAAGACTTTTTTAACTTGCATACCGGTTCTTTCTTACCCTTCACCGTAAAGCCTTCAGGTTGCTTCATGTAGATCTCTTCTTCCAGATCCCCATGAATAAATTTTGTCTTCACATCCATCTATTCTACCTCAAAATCAAAAGCAACAGAAATATATAAAAGTAATCTAATAGAAGCTACCTTGGCAATAGGAGAAAATATCACCAAAATAAATTCCTGACACCTTGGAATAACATTTTTCTACCAACCGAACTTTGTATTTCTCCACCTTTCCTTCTGCATTTGTCCTCTTCTTGAACACCCATTTGCTGCCAATGGGTTTACTTCAACTAGAAATTCCACCAAATCCCAAGCCTCATTTTTGTGCAAAGATTCCATTTCATCAACCATGGCCTCTTTCCAGAATTTTCCATCCTCTAAATCTACTGCTTCCTTCATAGTTCTAGGATCATCATCAATAATAGATAAAGAAAAATTTAAAAAGAAAGTAGATGGACTATACCTTTCTAGTTTCATTCTTTCTCAAACTGATCTTCTCACACCCAAAGTTTGTGGCTCTTCATTTTCTGATTCCTCTTTTGTTGTAGAGTCTGATTCTTCCTCCTTTAGCTCAAACTCCATCTTTTCAGGTTCCTTTGATGGGACTTCATGTTTAAAAACATCTTTCACCTCTCTGAACACAACATCTCAGTTCTACACAACCTTCCTTGTTACTGGGTTCCAAAGCTTATAACCCTTTAAACCATCCTCATACCCAGTAAAGATGCACTTTTCAGATTTACTATCCAACCTTTTTCTTTTCTCCTTTGGAACATGTACATATCCATAAAATCCAAATACCCTCATATGTGAAAGAGAGGGGTTCTTACGAGTCCATACTTCTTGTGGACTCTTATCCTCCAACGCTAATGAAGGTAATTTGTTGACCAGGTAACATGTTGTCCTCACTGCCTCTGCCTAGAATTCTTGTCCTAACCCCGCACCACTGAGCATGCTTCTTGACCTTTCCATCAACGTCTTGTTCATTCTTTTTGCAACTTGATTTTTCTCAGGTGTGTATGGAATAGTCTTTTTCGTGCCATACCACACTTCTTACATAATTCTTCAAATTTCTTCTTGCAAAACTCTCCATCACTATCTGTCCTCAACACCTTTATCTTCTTCTTTGTCTGGTTTTCCACTAGAGCCTTGAATTCTCTAAACCTGTCAAAGACTTTAGATTTCTTCTTAAGGAAATATATCCATATATTCCTTGATAAGTCATCTATAAATTATACATAGTACACAAAATTACCCAACGATGTAACCTTCACAGGTCCAAACACATCACTGTGCACAAGCTCTAATATATGTTTTTCCCTCTTACCACCAGAGGGAAAACTCACCCAATTCTACTTCCCATATACACAATTCAATAAAAATCTAGAGCACTATTAGTCATACCTTCTAACATACCTTTACCATGAAGTATTCGAAGGCCCTTCTCTCCAATATGTCCAAGCCTTTGATGCCATAGCATGGTATTTTCTCCAGGGACCACTAGATTTTCTGGTTCATTTTCAGGAACCAAAGAACTATTGCACCCATAAGTAATAGTGCTACCTTGAATCTTGTAAAGAGTTCCAATCCGAACTCCTCGCATCAATACCAATGCTCCCCAAACCATCTTGCAGGTATCTTTCTCAAACACTATTTTTACACTTGCATCATCCAACTTGCTTACAGAAATCAGATTCCTGGTCAATGCAGGAATATGCAGAACACCCAAAAGTGTTCTAATCCTTACACCTTACAACTTCAACTTGAATTTTCCATGACCAATGATTCTAGCCTTCCTGTCATCCCGTAAAAGGACGTCACCACCATCATATTTCTCATACTCACAGAACCACTCTCTGTGGGGAGTGAAGTGAAAGGATGCACCTGAGTCAATCAACCATGCGTCATGAACTACATGTGTATTTGAAGAAGCCAATTACACATCCCCACCTTCATCTGAGGTGGTTTTCACCTCTGCAGGAGGAGAATCATTAGATCAATGTCCTTTGTCATGAGCTTTAGATTTATAGTCCCTTTTGTAGTGCCCTTCCTTTCTGCATTTCCAGCATACCTTTACAAGTTTTCCTGGAGATTTAGATCTCCCTCTAGATTTAAATCTCCCACTCGATGACTTAATTTTGTTTATGTTCTGGGACTGTCCTCATATAGACAAGGTATCACCATTCTGGATCTCCATATTTTTCCTTCTCATCTCCTCCATTAATAAGAATGAGACTATTTCATCAAACTGCAAGGCAATTGCATTGCTACCTATTTCAATAACTAGACTATCCCACGAATCTGGTAGAGAACACAACAAACTAATGCACTTATCTTCATCTGAAATTTTAATATCAACAGATAATAATTGGCTTACCACAATATTAAATGCGTTCAAATTCTCTATCACCAAGTCTTCATCTTTCATGCTCGGGTTATACAACTTTTTCTACAGGAACAGTTTATTCACTAGAGACTTATATTTGTACAAAGTCCCTAACTTGTCCCACAAATCCTTTGCCATAGCTTACCCTGATACATTTAGCAATAGTGAATCTGAGACACATAATCATATTGTGCTATTTTCCTTTCGATCCAACTTCTTCCATTCTTCATCGGGACACTCCCATTGGTTTAGTACCTAGATCTACTATGATCCATTGATCTTTGTCCACCATCAGATCCTCCATCTTGATTTTCCACAACTCAAAACTCTGACCATTAAATTTCTCGATCTCTATCTTTCCATTGCTCGCCATCTTCTTTCACCACCAGAATCAATCCTGCAGATCTCCCACTAAACAGGATCTACCATAGGCTCGAGTGAAACACCTCAGCAACAAGGGTGTTAACACCAAAGGCATCCCACTGATACCAAATGTAGTTTTTAACCCTGTACATAAATTACATTCATATGACTTCTAAAAACAGAAAATAAACAATAGCGAGAGCATAACACATAAAACAAATATACATAAATATTTCCCCTACATCCCAAAACCAGGACTACCAGATTGATTTTTCATTATGTTCCTTTCAATGTTATAATACATATATATACATGCCGAAGAATCTAATACCATGGACCAGAAACCATCGTTCCCAAAACCATGCACAAAACCATGGGTCCAAAAAAAGATTTCATGGAAAGAATATAACACAACCCAACAATTTAGGCACTACAAGGCCATGGACTTGATTCTTGACCTGGGAAATCTATCCAAGTGGGATTAAGGTGGACTGAAGCTCTCAGGCCCTCTATGTACCATTAGGCTTCCTTGCTAACCACCAACCCAAAATCTAGGTGTGTGTTAAATCTCAATGACCAATGCCACCTTTCTAACTTCGGGGACTCAGACATCAACACAAAGTGTGAGGCAAATGTCTCCCCAGGCAATGCTTCACTTGCAAAGCCTCAACACCCATTGATCCAGTAGATCAAGAATAACCAATCTCTAACAATCAAATTGATTGGTAACCATCATGATTTCCTTTGAGAGATTTAGATGTATGAACACAACCCCAATGAATAACATACTTTCAAATGTACATAATGAAATACAAACCTCCAGGGTCTTCCAAGCAACAAATGTTGCTTCTTAATTTTCCATAGTAGGATTATCAACCAAATATTTAATAGAATATTCCTTAATCATATTTCCTCCAAAATTCATTCTTCAATTGATACCAAACTATGCCCTCCCTCTCAATCATGAAGCACCTCTTTATCCGAACTCCCTCTTAATTTTAGGTAGATCTCTTCTATTCTTGCTTCCTTCAGGAGATCAAATTACTCTTTTATACATTGAAGAATCTATCATGGCTTCCAATCATTTCATCAGAGTTATCATCATTCCCATAATTCTCATCACATCTTCACTAGGTTGAAGATTGTGTACTAGCACAACTTGCTTGTTACATCGAGCATCTTCACCAAGTTTAAGATTGTGTACCTACACAACTTGGTTGTTACATTGAGCATCTTCACCAAGTTGAAGATTTTGTACCTTCATAGCTTAAATATAAAGTACAACCAAAACTATAGAAACATGATGTTAGCCATATCAGAATCATGAAAGAATTTCAACTTTATTCATATCAAATGCCCAGACTTAATTATAAACAAGAGACATATGCTCTTCAACATATTGCAAGGGACTTTCTACACCCAAGACTCCTTTATAATATCACTCACTCCATCTAGGGTTTCCATGTATCTTCAAAGGGTATAACATACCTTACTACAACATATAGAAAACCATAGAAATAACTCAAAACAAATATAGATCTTTAAAGCATCTAACAACCTTTCAAAATAGATATGTTAGATTTCTCACTAGGGATTCATATAAATCTTATATTTCATACAAACAAATCAATCAAAGTCAATCATAACTTAGTCGTTAACTTGACTAGCTTCCACTAGGGTTAGTTCCAAACCCTTAGATTTTCAATCAACCATCAATCAATCACTAACATGACCAACTACTACTAAGGTTACTTGCAAACCCTAGATTTCCAATTTCACAAATTCAAAAATCTTATACAAATATCAAATCATCATATTCCATAGATTTTACTTTGACTAAGTTTTAATTCCAAAACTTTAGTTTTCCAATCTCGACAATCAATTCATGCATAAACCTCAGATTGTTATATTTCACACTAGACAATGTCACTACTAGTGTTTAACTGCCAAACCCTAGATTTTCATTTTTCAACAATCATCTAATAGATTTCAGATTGTTATATCACACATACTAAACAAATTTTAACTTCACTAGGGTTTAGCTATAACACCCTAGATTTCCAAACATCAACATCCTAGAATCTCAACCAAGGACTTCATTAAATTATAAAACTCATGACCAACAAGGACTAGGTCAACACACATATCTAGGAATTCATAACCATACATAAGCATATCATATGTCCAATAACATTAATACATATGACCTAGACCAAGATATGGATTCAACCAAAAGGACATATCTCTATATTCCTAGATTTCATCATTGTTCAAATACATTTCATATCATGAGATAGTAAAACCCAACTTCACATATATCAATAAGAAAGAGTTAGACACACAAACACATTGATTATACTAGGGTTTGATCACTCATACCAAGTAAATCAATTCTAAGACAATATAAGGCTCCTGCTCGCACATTCCACCAAACCCCAATGAGATATGGTTCCAATGTGGAAACATATCAAACCCAACATTACCAAAACTTCAAAGGTTCTGAGATTTTATACCTTATCACTCAATCCTAACTAGTTAAGATATCGAGATCACACCAAAATCCCAAACATGACTTCATCAATAAGAATTCAACTATAATTTCACAATATCCCTAATTAGTTTAGGGTTTCATACATTTACAACAACATACCCTTCGGTTAGGGTTTTTCAGAACCTGTCTAGGGTTCTACCAAATCAGATAAGAGTGGGGTGGGTAGATTTATCAAGAGATGAATCACCCAAACAAGAATCACTAGGATTCAATACTACTAGTCATAACAAGGTTAGTAATAGATCATCAAATGAATAATATTTTCAATCAACAAATTCAAGGCATACCTTTGTTTCTCAAATAACCTTGTCCTGAGAGATCCTTATTCTTGCAGATGTTTTTCCTAATCAAGACAATAGAGGGAGAATGGTGATTAGTATTTAACATAATCAAAACTAAACGAATGCATGAGACCAAAACTAAAAAGACATGAAATACTTATCTTTTCCCAGAACAATCTCATTAATGGCCAAGAGATCATCCCTGAGTCTAGCTATCTTCACAAGGAAGGTTTCCACAGTATCTTCTTCAGTAATCTTTGTAGTCCTCAACTCATTCTTCAAACTTACTACTTGACCAATGTTCTAATAGTGAAGAACTTCGACAAGACTTCATACATCTCCTGAGCATGATCGATGTTACTTATGAATGGTAGAATATTGTATTTTATCCCTTCTACAATTAGAGTCATAGCCACAAATTATAGATCCCTGAATTTCGCTTTATCAACATCACTGGCTTCTTCAGTAGGCTTATTTACATTTCCTTTTACCAGATCTAATACCTTATTATTCTCGATGACGAGGTCAATCTCCTTCTTCCATGATCTAAAGTTAACTGCTCCTTCAATCTTGTTATCACCCTTGATAGAATTATACATCTTCCTTGAATATGATAGATTCCTTCCCTGAGATAGTGCCTCTGAATGGATCTACCTTTTTCTTCTTCCTTCACCAAAGCTCTGATACCTGTTAGAAAATCATAAAGGTAGTAAATATTTTCTCGAACTTGATAATTATTTGTGATGTTACTTGTTATTATAATTCTTTATATCTTATTTCTTTAGTTCATCAATAAATTACACAAAGAAACAACACATAAAACAATGAACACAAGATGTAGGCACATGCCAGGGAAAAATGCCCCTTAAGGGGAAAACACAGTCAAAGTAATTATTCTCTTCAGTAGTATTCTTTGAGACTCTTCACCCTATACCTTGGCTAGACCTTCCCTCCACACCAAGTTAGCCTCTATAAGATTGATCTCTTTCTAGCAACTTCGACTATGCAACAACCCGCAACAGCGCATGGCTTCCAGCAGTAGTCCAACTTGGGCAACTTCATTCTCCTAATCTAGAGCATGAAGCAGAGAGGGAGCACCACAAAAATTTCGATTTTCCTTGAATCCTTAGACTCCCCAAACTCGCATTGACTTCGGCTTCCTGGAAATAGACTTTCCCAGCTTCCTACTTCGCACTTTTGCCTAGAAAACATATTTTTTCACTTCTACCCAGAAGAAAGAGAATGAGAAGTGGTTCTCCAAATGAATTTTGTAGTCCTTCCTTTTATAAGATTACTGTGGGGTAGAATGGGTCCCTAAGCCAACTTGATCTTCTCTTAGGATGACATGGTGTGGAGGTTCCATAATTCATATTTGACTCAATACTAAACCGATTTACATGATTCAAAAGCCCAAGAAGGGTCTCTTTAAATGTACAATAATTCTATAGACTAAGAATAAATCCTAGAAGTCCTCAATGGGGACTTTGACCTAAAACATGGTGACCCAAGTGTGAAACCCATGCTTTAATAAGTCACAATAATAATAATAAAAATTATTTTCTTTATTCTTTTGACAAGTACATTACATAATGACTCAAGTACATTACTGAAGACCGAACATATTTACTTTTTCCAACATAAATAAGGAGGTCATAGAGGAGCAGTTTGTAGCCCAAATTTATTTTAGAGAAGGGATTCTAGTAGTGATACGGGGAAGCCCTCCTGTCCTAATTTTTCCTCCATTGGAGCAAGGCAGGAAGACAATAGTGGGAAAAAGTCCCCAAGTAGTTGAGGAGAAGTAGTGGGCAAGAAGTATCAAAGGGTTGTGTCATTAAAGGATTAAGGATCAAGTAGTGAGTGTGGATACCCTATGTATTGGTTATAGATGGACTTATGATCATCCAAAATGAATATTGAAGAGCCTAGTTCAGTGACCTAAATGACCAGGACCATTGATAGAGGAAGTGTTACAGAATGGGAGTGAATAACCCACAATGTGTTTAGGATACAATAAGAGGAGCTATGACTGTCAACTACATCAACTAAATCATCAGAATATCTTATTATTGTATTCTTGTACTAGTGTATGTATGAGGGTCATTATCCCTCAGGTACAAAAACCCTAGATAGTTTTATTATCAGTTGATTAATGTAGCGAAGTTGGGTTATTGTAAAATTGTAAAAAGTTGCCTATACTTTGTGCACTAGTAGATTTATTTATATATATTGCTCCGCTGTGAAAAGTAGTTTGTTGTGATACTTAGATTGGTTGAGTCAATGATTATAAGATTCTAACCTAGACTCTAATATCATGGACAAACAATATGGTATCATAACTATTTTCAAGGGCTAGTGAATCAGAGTGTGCACACCAAAGTACAACTTAAGAGGGAGTTGGTCAAATTATTGTTGAAGGGCTTGTAACAATGCTACAGTTATAGGTTCATCTCTAGTAGGAGGACATGTTGGAAGAGTTTCCCAACTGTAATTTATGGAAGGAATAGATCAAGTTGGTTCTAATGGTGAACAGGTTATGGGACTTTGCTAAGAATGTAATAAAGAAACCCACTAACACTAAGAAGATCTAAGTGTATGAAGAGTTGGATACAAAGGTGAAGTTGATCATCCTAGATGGTGTCAAGGATTCCTTCATACCTCATATGTCTAGGAAGAACATTTCCCATGATATGTGGGAGGATCTTCTAGAATAATAACGAGAACCAGGTATTGGTATTACAAGATAAGTTGAACGCCACCAAGATGATACAAGGTGAAGGGGTGACTTCATGTCTAACGAGGTTGTCTCAAGTTCGAGATTATTTTGCCACCATCGATGAGACTATATCAGATTTTTTGATGGTGAGAATTTCCTTGAAGGGGTTTACTCCAAGTTGGAAGTTATTCATCAAGGGGACCATTTCGAGGCACAAGTTGCTAGACTAGAGTAGGTCATGGGATGAATTCATTTAGGAAGAGTTGTGAGACAAGGATATTCATGTAAACAAGAAGCTTTCAGATGATGATGTGGCACTTGAAGCAAGAATGAAGGGCAGAAAAAGAAGGACTTGAGTAATATCAAGTGTTTCAATTGTGGTGAAATGGTTCATTTTTAGATGAAGTGTTCAATGAAGAAGAAGGGAGATGATGAGAAGAAGAAAGGGAAGTAGGTCACAGGTGTCGCCACTTTTGTCGATATAGATGATCTCTCCAAGAGAATGGAGAAAGAGTACTTTTATTTGATCTCTCATTTATTGCAAGGTACCATCGATGAGGTTGGATGGTATGAGGAAAATCGAGCATCAAAGAATATGACAGGGTCAAAGGATGTGTTCAAGACTTTTCTTGAGTGGGAATCGCAATTGCACATGGTATTGGGTGATAAAAGTGAAAAAGATATGAGAGGATCAGGTGTCATGACATTTAGGATGGATTCAGGTTAGGTGGTTCTTGTTCAGGATGTATTGTTTGTACCAGGACTCAAATGTAATGTGATTTTTATCTTGGTGATTAACTAGAAGGGGTTTGAGGTGTTGTTCTAGGGTGGATAGGAGAAACTAAAGTCCAGAGGCTCTAATTGTAGGTGTCATGATTAGAGTTAGTGAGCATGGTCTATAAAGGATTATGGGTAAGAATATAGATCATGAGAAGAAGAAGTAGAACCTAGTACATGTTATAGAGAAACAAGTGCAGGTGTTAGAAGAGAAGGTCTAGGTTCTAGAGGTTCAAGGGGAGTTTAGTTCTAGAGGGAGTTTATAGGCTCAAAGGGAGAATGTGAAGCTCAAGAAGAGCGTCTGGTAGTGGGGAGTAAGGGGTTTTCTACATATCAAAAGAAGTAATCATGGAGAGACCTAAAAGCATTTCAGGATAATTAGAAGAAGCAAGAGAATTGCAGTGGGAGTGACACTTCCATGAAAGGTGTAGGTCATACAATAGGTTTTTTTGTAGTCATGAGCACAAGCAGTTGGGAAATTGTTGTGAGTAGTGACAATGATGTTGATGAGTTACTTCCTACTCTTGGAAGTACCTCCCTCGCTAAGAGGGATTGATGGTTTTTATAGCTTGGGAGGTACTCCAAGCCATTTGGTTTGGGGTTTAGAGGAATGGGTGCCACAAAAGTGCTTTGTGGGCTTGGAACCCAAGCTTGGGGTTTTGTACCCATATTTGGGGCCGAAACCATGAGGGTTGTTATTGATTTGCCGTATGGATATAATAGAGGACATTAAAAGGATCTAGGGAGTGAAAAAAATCATCGAAATTTGAGTTATACAAAGAGAGTTATGAATTTATTTATTTTCTAGTGGGCTTTCTCAAAAAACATAGAGGTCGAATAGGGTAAAGAGTTTTCCTCAAGACAATTTTTTGGAGCCACATGAGAAGCATATAAATATAAGTGAATTTGAAGGCTATTCCACACATCCCAAGTGCAACATTCATAGTAAAATATCCTCTGAAATAGGTTGGAAACTTGGAGCTTCAATGAAGAGGAAAAGGGAGATGGTTTGGGCTTCTTTTCTTAACTATTGGGCAGATTCAAGGAGGATGAAGAAGGATGAGAATTTTGGGAGCATTTTTGGTTTGTGTGAGTGGTATTTTGGTGTGGTTTTGTCTCAAAGTGTAGGTCATATATACCTATATAATTGTAGAGAGGGTCAAAGTTTGTAGTGACATTTTGGAGGGCTCAAAAGGCCTAAAACTAGCACAAACTTATCTCCAAGTGGCAACAAATGGGAGAAAATTACAAAGTGAAGAGAATCGTAAATATAAAGAAGGTTTTGAGGCAAGGAACTAAGGATGACATGAACTGATATTATCCCTACCATATTACAAACTTTGTAGCATAGGTACATCAACTCATGAGGTATTTGATATGTTTAAGTTGAATTCTTTCTAGATTGATGGCAGTCCTGGTTGGACATATTTGTTAAGGACAATTGTGGACAATTTGAGAGTAGTGAGAAAATGATCCTTATAGGCCCTAAGTTCAGAACTAGGAAGGACACTAGGTCTTCTAGGAGTGACAAACTTGTTGATCTCAATGACTGATATTTGAAGGGCTAAAGAAGGAGGTCATAGAGGAGCAATTTGTAGCCCAAGTTAATCGTTAGAGAAGGGATTCTAGTTTGATAGGTGGAAGCCCTCCTTCCCTAAGTTTGTGTTCATTGGAGAAGCACAAGAAGACAATAGTGGGAGGAAGACCCTCAGTAGTTGAGGAGCAACAGCGGGAAAGAGGTCTCAAAGGATTGATTCCTTAAAGGACTAATGAGTAGCCATTAAGTGTGAAGATCCTATGTGTAGGTTGTAGATGGAATTATGATTAGATAGAGGGTAGATTGAAGAGTTGATTCAATGACCTAAAGGATGAGAACCATTGATAGAAGCAATCTTGTAGAATGGGAGCAAAGGACCCATAGTGTGTTTAGGGTACGACAAGAGAAGTTGTGATCATTGACTACATCAGCTAGATCATCAAAGTATATTTCTCTTTTATTATTGTACTAGTGGATGTATGAGGGCCATCATCATTGGTATCAGATCCTTAGACAGTTGTATTATTAGTTGATTAATATAATGAACTTGGGTTATTGTAAAATTCTAAAATTTTTTCTATATCTTAGGCACTAGTAGATTTACTATTACATATTGTTTCATTGTTCAAAGTATTTTTTTGTGATACTTGGATTGGTAGTGTCAGTGATTGTAAAATTCTAACCTAGACTCCAATATTGTGGAAAAACAATAACTCATAAAAGGAATGACACTTCCACAAGTATGGTTGGCCTAATAAAACTTCACAAACTTTAAGAGGAGCAACATAAAAAAATACCTCATTCATGAAGGGTTTGATGCTATAGGGAAGTTGACACTACTGACTAACGTGGAGATATCATCCTTGGTGGAGCCACCTGAGGGTGTATGGATGTGGGTGTGGTGTGGTTGATAGTCCCAAATGCTTAAGGAACCCTTTTGAGATGAGGTTCTTCTGGCTCCCACCATTGACAATGAGATGAAGTGAAGAAACCTTCACCTACATATGTGAGTGGAACAAACACTCCCCCTCACCTAGATCTTCAGGATAGATCTTTTAGACCTTGTTGATGGCAATTGTGGCACTAGGTTTTGCATTAATAATTTTCTTCCCTTTTTTTTTCCTATTGAGATGACCCCAAGTTGTGATTTGATGATCAAGGGAATCTCCTAAACCACTCCAACCATTCCTTTTCCTCACTGCAAAACATAGTAGAATTAGCAAGTGTGAATTAGGTATATGATACATACAATTATGGTACTAGTTTGATGAATCATGCAAGATAGAATAAATTTATTTTTACACATATATTAGCCCTTTTCCTTTCATGAAATGATTAATTATCATCTACAAGTTGAGAAAATGGAACTTCACCTTTCATAGCTAGAATTAGTTTTCAATTGTACTTTCATCAACAAGCTTTCACTATAGTTCTATGGGAGGAATGGTCTCTGTGCACTTTGATCTAATGTCATGATTGAGGGTGGCATGAATAGAATCCAACCTATTGTTCATATAGCACTTTCACCTCTAAGTTTGTATGAATCTCGTGTTGATAATTTGAGTTGAGAAGCCCTTGGGAGTTGCAACATTCTTGGTGAAATACTAGGGATATTTATTTTTTCTTCTCTATGATGGTTTAGGTTTCTATGAAAGTCTCCCTATCCATGTCCACAAATTTAGTCCATAGCACAAGGATCCTCAAGTGGCTCAAAGCATCCATCACTATTGGCTTGATGAGGTGATGGTGAGCTAAATGTTGGTGCTTTCCTTCCCTCACCTTCTAATTCATCTCCATGATTAACTGTAGGAGGAAATGGGGAACACTATGTCTTAGAGGGAGATGAAATTTGGGCTTGAATATCAAATCACGGAGAATTATGAAGTGGTAGGCATAAAACAAACTCAATCTCCCTTCACAAGATATATATACTTGAGGATATGGTAAGCTACCTCATCCCAAGGGTAAGTTAGGCTTTCTCCTCTTACTCCATTCTTATCTTCTACATGATTTTCTTTTGAAATGAAGAATTTTTTTCCTAGCTGTGACACTCATTGCCTTGTATTATTTTATCCACTTAATTCCTATGGGTAAGGTGGTCACTCTTCTTATGGTTTCAGGACTTAGATAGATGGCCAACCCTATGACAATATTAGTGGCACTGTATTCCCCTTGAGAATGTAATGCCATGGAAAATTCATGAGAAAGATCACCATCATACCCCTTTAACAACTCAAAGAAACCCAACTATTGTTGTCTTCTAAAGATGTCCACTACTGGATGGTGTTAGTGAATCCTCTTGGTGTATGAGGTTTCTCTTCTATTAAATCCTTCCCCCCTTTCTTCTAATATCCCTTCATGGTGCTATTTAGGTATGGAATTGAAACAAAAATTAAACAATCATTGTGGCGAAAGAGTGTTAAATTCCTTGGTAACATTGAGGGAGAAGGGTGCTAGAATTGATATTGACCAAACTACTTTTCTCTTTTTATAACCACAACAATTTCCAAAGAGTCCTCTTACTGCCTAATTGACTGCTCCAGGCTATCAAGTTCAAGCTGAATTCTCATGTAAGTGGATGTAAAATCAAGGAAGGGGAGTGTCACTTCTTTCCAAAAAAAAATTGTGTGTGTATGATGATTTTGAGACAATTTAGAGCCATTGTGGCTCCTTCTCACCTTCCAATTTCTCCCATCACTCCTTCTCGGTCCTCTTGTAGCACTTGCAAACAGGGTTCAAAACTTCTCGGAGGGACCCTAGGTGGTATGATACAATAAATCATCCTTCATATACCTATTTTTGGAATGAGGGATGGTGCAAATGAAGGCAATCCCATTACATAATATTCTCTTTGGGATAAAAGCTTATAGTGCTATGGTGACATGGCATTAACAAGAGTTTCCTTTTTTGGACCTTTTGTCCCCACTCCTTGTAATCATTTATCCTTCCTTGTGATTATCACCCCACTCTTTGAGGACACCACCTTACTTTGAGTTGACATCTCCATGTTGCATGGGTGACTTAACACAAAATTAATTTTACTAGCAGAGGGTGGCCAAGTTCATTGGCCACCTCTAGCCTATTAAAACACCTCTCTCGACCATTGCACATTTTAGTCATTTAATGCATAGGGAAGAGGTGAGGGTTGCCATACCTAAGCCTACCTGTGGATCAAATTACTGGAGATAGTTGCATGCTAAATCTGGGCCATATAGCTTCATGACCATGGGATTTTATTGTTTTACATGTTTCCTGTACATGTATTCATAACTTGATGATACCTTGACTGATAACTTTGTTTTGTGTGTGTAGGTGCCTCTTTGATTTCCAAGTTACTGCTCCTTTTAGGATGCCTTCCTGAGGATGATGTGTCCCTTCCTGGTTGTAGACAAGGCTCCATCATGCCTTATATGGCTGGAAAGAAAATATATTAGGGATTTTTGTTGTGACTGCACAACTGCTATAGGAGGAGTTTTCTTCCTATAGCAGTATTTTGATCCTCCCTTGAAGTCTTTGGTTTGCATGATGGTGCTTAAGGATATGATGAAAAGCCGTGAGAACATAGTTAGAGTCATGAGGAAGTGCTGCATACATTGGAGAAATAGAAAACATTGACTTCTATGCTTTTTTAGAGGTAGGAAAAAGTGGGAATTTTGAGAAAGATTTGGTGAAATGGAGTGGATGGGTGGTGGATGGATGATAAGTAAATAATTGGAGGACCTCCTTAGTCATTTTCTAGAGGCATCATGGCCTTTTGGGTTGTTCTTCTCATTGGATCCCCCTCCTTTAGCTTCACAGGCTCCTCCTATAGCATTACATGGCCTCGTGTAGCAATACAGGTCCTTCCTATAACATCACAGTGAGGAGGTGAAATTCAAATTTCTTGTTGATTATATGGTGGAGAGGTTGTTATATGAGTGGAGAGTATGGAGATGAGGTGTATGTGTGGAAGTATGGATGAGAGCTTGTAGGTTATGTCCCATAGCCATAAAAATCTTCCAATTGTGTGCAATCCTGCAAAAGAAGAGAAAGGTTAGAAGGCATGGTGTAAGCTTTTTCCTTGTGTTCCTCTTTTCTCATTATTTTTTTCTTTTCTTTCCCTCTTTTTTTTTAGATAGGAAGGTTGCCTTTGTGGAGGTTTTCAACCTGCATGCCTTCCCTACATGCCTTAGAGGAGGTTTTCACCTAGGGATCTTTATTTTTTCTTCTCTCATTTTCTTTTATTACTCCAAGGTTACCCGAGAGAGGTTTTAAACCTTGAAGTTGGTCTCAGATGCCTCATAGAGGTTTTCATCCAGGCCTTTTATTATTTTTTATTTATTTTTTCAAATTTCTAGGAATGTCATGGACTAGAAGCTATGAAACTCCCAAACACATTTAATTCTCTGTTGATTGAACTGATAAATTATTCCTTGGACAAAGGTCTTATATATAGATTCAACCTATAACCATTTACAAGTAAGGTAATACCTTCCTCGTCAATGGTTCTCATCTAGACATATCCATTTTCATGATGGTTTTCTACTAGGTATGGACCCAACCATCTTGTCATTAACTTCACTTTAAAATATTTGATCCTAGAATCATATAACAGGGCCCAATATCCTTCTTGAAAATTATTTTCCTTGATATGCCTGTCATGCCAAACCTTTCTTTGTAGTTATATGACTTCAGTGTGTAGGAAAGCTTGCAACCTGAACTCATCTAAGCCATTAAGTTGGAGCAACCTTTCTTGTTGCGTAGTGGTGAAGTCTAAGTCCAACTCAATTTCCATCCTCAAAGTGTTATATTCAAACTTGATATAAATCAAAGCCTTCT
This sequence comes from Pinus tabuliformis, assembly GCA_031772625.1. Lineage (NCBI taxonomy): Eukaryota > Viridiplantae > Streptophyta > Pinopsida > Pinales > Pinaceae > Pinus > Pinus tabuliformis. The sequence goes on along the minus strand of CM062817.1, from coordinate 1,395,867,283 downwards.
TCCCATAAAACAAGTCATATGAAGTGAACCTAGTGGTGTTTTTCCAAGTGGTATTGTTGGACCAAGTAGCCTCTACTACTATTTCTTCCCAATCTTTCCTGCTGTTGGTAACAACCTTCATGAGGATTCTCTCCAACACTCTATTTGTGACCTCTACTTGCCCATTATCTTGAGGGTGATAGGAAGTGGATGTCTTGTGCTTGATATGGTGTTGTCTCATGAGATATTCAATCATATTTGATGTCAATTATACTCCTTGATCAGTGGCTACCTTGCTTGGACACCCAAACTTGTAGAAGATGTTTTCTCTTAAGAACTCATCCACTTTCTACTCAGTTGCTGCTTTGACTTCCTTTGTCTCAACCCACTTTTTTTAGTAATATGTGCACAAAATGATGTACCTCTTCTGTGTTGATGGTGGATCAATTGGCCCAATGAAATCCATGCCCCACTTGTCAAATGGATTTAAGGCCACTTAAGGTTGTAGGGGAATTTCATCCTTGGATGTGGGTTTTCCCATCCTTTGGAACTGATCACATCTAGTGGTGTATCTCCTTACATCTTGATATAAAGTAGGTCAATAGTAACCAACCTGTAAAACTTTAAAGGTTGTCTTCTTAGCTATAAAATGACCCCCACAAGGTCCATCATGACATGTTGAGAGGATGTCAAATACCTTTTCCTCTATTACACATATCCTCAAGATTTGATTTGGTCCTAGTCTAAAAATATTGCCCCCAATCCAAGTGAAACAAGAGATTTTCATTATAATCTTTCTTTTCTCTCTAGATGATAGATTGAGAGGGAACCTCCTAGCAACCAAGTATTTTTATATGTCAGTAAACCAAGGAGAAAGCACCGAGATGGAAAATAGGTGTTCATATGGAAGTTGATCATCCACCATCTCCTCACTACCTACAGGAAAGGTTAGTATGGACAAGAAATATGTAACCACATTTTCTTTCCCTGGTTTATCAATAGTAGTCAAATCAAACTATTGTAACAATAACAAACATCTAATTATCCTGGCATTAAAATCAAGCTTATTCATCAAATATCTAGTGGCCGCATGATTAGTATGAACAAAATTTTGATACCCAGTGATATAGTGCCTGAATTTGTATAAAGAATGTACTATAGCTAAGAGTTCTTTTTTAGTGATAGTGTATTTCAACTCAACTTTAGACAAATTCTTATGAATGAAATAGATAAAATAAGGCAATTTATCTTCTACTTTTCCTAAGGCATCCCCCACATGTTTAGTTGATGCATCAGTATGGATATGGAAAGGAAATTCCTAGATGGCACCCCTAAGGATGGGTGTAGTGGTCAACTTTTCTTTCAACACTTCAAGGGCATCTTGGCAATTTCTTTTCCAACAAAAATATGAATCCTTGGCAAGTAATCCAAGAAAAGGTGAAGCAACTTTGCTAAAGTCTCTGATGAATCTCCTATAATACCCAGGCAATCCCAAGAAACTCCTAACATAACTTTTCTTTTGAGGGGTAGGGACAATAGATGATGGAAATATTTTTTGGGTCAACCTATATCCCTTCCTTAGATATGGAATGACCAAGGAGAGTCCCTTAATTAATCGAGAATTCACATTTCTCAGGGCTCAATGAGAGATTCATTTCAATGCATTTATTCAATATATTGCACAAATTGGAGAGAGATGCATGGAAGTCACATAAATGAGGAGTGAAATCATCCATTTATATTTCAACAGAGTCATGAACAAGTTGAGAAAAAATACTCAAAGCTTCCCTCTAGAAAGTAGCAGGGGAATTACATAGACCGCATGAAAGAAATCTATAGGCAAAGATACCCCAAGTACATGTAAATGTGGTCTTAGTATAGTCTTTAAGGATGATCTAGATTTGGTTGTATCCACTAAACCCATCCAGGAAGGAGAAGAATTTCTTCCCTGCAAGGCCATCTACGACTTGGTCAATGAAGGGCAAAGGAAAATTGTCCTTCTTTGTATCCTTGTGAAGTTCCTAGTAATCAACACAGATTCTCCACTTCCCATTATCATTGGGAACTAAAACAAGATGTGACACCCACTCACTATCTGAAATGGGGTATATGAACCCTACATCCAATAACTTTTGTAATTTTTCTTTCAAAATGTCCTTAAGAAGTGGGTTCATCCTTCTCTGGGGTTGGCACATAGGCTTGCATTCTTCCTTGATGTAAATATGATGAGTACAAATGTGTTGGGTGTGGATTCTGATTATCTTCTGTATTCAAAGGTATCACCGAACTGGACCCCAATTCGTAATGGGGCGGCAACGCCACCCATAAAATATTTGTTGCAAAGGGGGGTCTAGCGAGGGCAGCTGCGACCTTTGGGAGCCCCCCTTGGTGGGGGGATCGGGGGCAACACCCCTGAAGCTAAAAATAGATGTAAAATTGCCTTGTAAAATGTTGTAATTTTGTAGTCAATCTAGGTTGTTCATTAGGTGGAGATCTGATGGTAGAATTTATGTTTAATTTAGGATTTTTTCCCTAGAAGGCAACCCCTATCTATAAATGAGGGAACTGTATTGTGTATATGCATATCTGTATTCTGAGTGAGGAAGAGAGAGGATATTGAAAGCGAAGAGGGAATTATAGCAGATCTGCTATAGGTTGTATCTCTTCAGTTTGCTAGATAATATAAAAAGAAGGACTGGTTGTTTCTCCGTGGACATAGCCCAAACTTGGTGAACCACACATATCTATGTCTCTCTTGTTTTATGTGTTTTCTATGTTCAAATTTGTGCAAAATTTTATGGGTTCCATTGCTCTGTAATATATAATTTTCCAATAACTAGTATCAGAGCCAAAGGTCTATTTGGCTGATAAACTTGCAGGAGAGAAGGGTTCCTGGTTTCAGTGGGAGCAATGGCAGAAGATGGTATGCTTAAGGTCAAAAAATTCAATAGCCAAAACTACCAGCTGTGGAAGATGCAAATGGAAGATTATATGTATCAGAGAGATCTGTACCAACCATTGAGCGAAAAGGAAAAGAAGCCAACGAGTATGACAGACACAGAATGGGATATTCTCAATAGAGAGGCACTTGGAACAATACGGATGTGCCTAGCAGTGTCGATAGCATTTAATATTTCAAAGGACACGACAACAGAGGCTTTAATGTCGACATTGGCCAAACTATATGAAAAACCCTCAGCCTCAAATAAGGTATTTCTTATGAAGCATTTATTTAATATGAAAATGGCAGAAGGTGGATATGTTGCTGATCATTTAAATGAATTTAATAAAGTTACCAGACAGTTAAGTTCTATAGGTGTAACTTTTGATGATGAAGTTAGGGCTATGTTATTTTTGTGCTCATTACCAGAAAGTTGGAATGGTTTAGTTATGGCCATTAGTAACTCTGTCTATGGATCTAGTACTTTAAAGTTTGATGATGTTGTCGGTGCAATCCTTAGCAAGGAAATAAGATGGAAAAGCTCTAGTGAGACATCAAGTAATGCTTTGACTACAGAGGCTAGGGGAAGAAAATGGAAAGAGGAAAGAGCCCTGGATATCACAACAAGTCACGAAAAGGTAGATCCATGTTCACATCGGGATAGCGTGCTAGAAATGCAGGAAGAAAGGACACCTGAAGAAAGACTGCAAGTCTCGGAAGGGAAAAGAAGAATACGTGCAGCAAGAAAACAATCATGAATCGAATGTGACAGGTGATGTGTTGCAAGATCCTTTGATTCTTTCTTTAGAAAATATTATTGATGCTTTGGTGGTAGATTCAAGGGCTTCATTCCATTCCACACCTGATAGGAAACATTTTCATGATTATGTTCAAGGAGATTTTGGACAGGTTCGATTGGGTGATGATAAACCCTGTAAAATCATTGCAATGGGTACAATTTTCATAAAACAACTGAAAAATCAATGGCTATTGAAGGAGGTAAGGCATGTTCCAAATCTGAAGAAAAATATTATTTCAATATGGAAGTTGGGAGGTGAAGTTTGTGTGACTACTTTTACAGATAAAATTTTGAAGGTCACTAAAGGATCCCTAGTAATAGCAAAAGGACAAAAGGTTGGTACATTGTATTTATGCAATGGTATTTCTAATTCTATTAATTATTTAACCTCTACAGGAGAAGATACAACATTGTAGCATCATAGGCTTGAGCACATGAGTGAGAAGGGGATGCAAATTCTTCACTCAAGAAATTTGTTGCCAGGTTTGAAACATGTTGATTTAAAATTATATGAGAATTGTGTTTATGGAAAACAAAAGAGAGTTAGATTCCTCGGAGTTGGGAAAGAAAAGAAGAGCGAAAAATTAAAGCTTGTGCATACAGATGTATGGGGACTTGCTCGAGTATCATCTCTTGGTGGCTCTCGTTATTATGTTACTTTTATTGATGATGCAACTAGAAAAACCTGGATTTATTGTATTCGAAATAAATCTGATGTATTTGATACTTTCAAGAAATGGAAAGCTTTGGTTGAAAATGAGATAGGAAAAAGGTTGAAGTGTCTTAGATCAGACAAAGGAGGTGAATATTGCAGCAAAGAGTTTGATAGGTATTGTTTAGAGAATGGAATTCGCAAAGAGAAGATAGTTCCAGAAACACCACAAGAGAATGGTGTGTAAGAAAGGATGAACAGGATAATCATGGAGCATGCAAGGTACATGAGATTGCATGCAGGATTCCCTTTACAATTTTGGGCAGATGCTGTAGATACTGTTATTTATCTAATAGACAGAGGGCCTTCAAGTTCCTTGGATGGTGGTATTCCAGAGGAGGCATGGATAGGTAAAAAGGTAAACTACTCTTTTTTAATGACTTTTGGTTGTGAAACCTTTGTCCACATTGATAAAGAAAATAGAATAAAGCTTGAGGCAAAATCAAAGAAATGTACCTTTATTGGATATAGTGTTAATGATTTTGGTTATCGTTCTTATGATTATGAAAAACACAAAATCATTAGGAGCAGAGATGTCATATTCAATGAAAAGGTTTTGTATAAGGATTAGCTACAGGAAAAGAAATAGGAAAAAGAAAATAGAGAATACACAGTGCTTGAAGAGATCACAAAAAAAGTGATGGTTCCTGAAAATCATAATGATCGACAGCCAGAACAACAACCACAACAGGAATAATCACCTCAAACACCTGAAAGTGGTGTTAGAATCTCTACTAGGATAAGTAAACCCCCTAAACGATACTCTCCTTCATTATATTATGTATTGTTGACTGATTTTGGTGAACCAAAATGTTATGAAGAAGTAGTGCAGGTAGAAAACAACAAGAAGTGGGAGCAAGCCATGAAAGAAGAGATGGATTCCTTAGCACATAACCATACTTGGGACTTAGTCAAGTTGGTTGCAGGTAAAACAACATTGCAGAGTAAATGGGTTTACAAGTTGAAGGAAGAAGATGGAGGTAGAAAAAGGTATAAAGCTAGATTTGTGGTGAAAGGGTTTGCACAGAAAAGGGTATAGACTTTGATGAGATATTTTCTCCTGTTGTTAAAATGACTTCAATCAGAACTATTTTAAGTCTAGTAGCAGCTAAAGATTTGCATCTTGAGCAGTTAGATGTAAAGATAGCCTTTCTCAATGGGGATTTGGAGGAAGAGATATATATGCAGCAACCACAAGGATATGAGGTAAAAGGGAAGGAGAAACTAGTGTGCAAGCTGAAGAAGAGCTTGTATGGCTTAAAATAGGCTCCAAGGTAGTGGTATCTAAAATTTGACAGGTTTATGTTTGAACAAGGTTATACTAGATGTCACTCTGATCATTGTTTTTATCTCAAAAGGAAAAATGATGGAAGCTATATTATATTGTTATTGTATGCAGATGACATGCTTGTTTCAAGTTCTAACATGCAGGAAATAAATGTGCTCGAAAGAAAATTGGCGAACTCATTTGCAATGAAGGATTTGGGTGCTGAAAAACAAATCCTTGGTATGAGAATAACTAGAGACAGGAAGAATCGCAAATTAACATTGTCTCAAAGTGAGTACATAGAAAAGGTACTGAAAAGGTTTAATATGCAGAATGAAAAACCAGTTAGTATACCTTTGGCTAGCCATTTCAAATTAAGTAAGGAGGAGTGTCCCAAGACTCAAGAAGAAACGACTCATATGTCTATAGTTCCATATACATCAGCCTTTGGAAGCTTAATGTATGCAATGGTCTACACAACGCCTGATATTGCACATGCAGTGGGAGTTGTAAGTAGGTACATGAAAAATCCAGGAAAAGAACATTGGATGGTGGTGAAGTGGATTCTTAGGTATTTGAGAGGTACCACAAATCAAGCACTATGCTTTGGTGGTTCAAGCATTGCTCTATAGGGATATGTTGATGCAGATATGGCGGGTGATAGAGATAACAGGAGGATCACAATAGGGTATGTGTTTACTGTAGGTGGAACAACTGTCAGTTGGGTCTCAAAACTGCAAAGTGTTGTTGTAGTCTCAACAACAGAAGTAGAGTATGTTGCTGCTACAGAGTCTAGTAAAGAAATTATTTGGTTACATAGGTTTTTGGATGAATTGGGTAAGAAATAGGAGTTGGGTAGGTTATACAGTGACAGCCAGAGTGCCATACATCTTGAAAAGAACTCTGCATTTCATTACAAGACTAAACATATACAGCTCAAGTACCACTTCATATGGTCAGCATTGGAACATGGACAGTTGAAGCTGGAAAAGATACACACTAGCCAGAATCCTGCAGATATGTTAACAAAAGTTGTAACCAAGGAGAAACTTAGAATCTGCTCGGTTTCAATTGGTCTTCAAGTATGATGAAAAAGATGAGAAACAACCAGGTCCAAAGTGGAGTCATTTTCTAGCAAATGAAGCAGTGCTGGAGTTGCTATAATCAGTCTCCAAGTGGAATATTGTTGGGTGTGGAGCCTGATTATCTTCTGTATTCAAAGGTATCGTCGCATTAGACCTAGTTCATAATGGGGCGGTAATGCCGCCCATAAAATATTCTTTGTAAGGGGGGAAACTGTGACCTTTGGGAGCCCCCCCCAGCCGGGGGATTGGGGGCAGCACCCCGAAGCTAAAAATAGATGTAAAATTGCCTTATAAAATGTTGTAATTTTGTAGTCAATCTGGGCCATTCATTAGGTAGAGATCTGATGGTAGAAGTTATGTTTAATTTAGGGTTTTTTTCCCTAGAAGGAAACCCCTCACTATATATGAGGGAATTGTATTGCGTCTATGCATATCTTTATTCTGAGTGAGGAAGAGAGAGGAGATTGAAATAAAAGAGGGAATTATAGTGGATATGTTGTAGGTTGTATCTCTTCGGTTTTGCTGGATAATATAAAAGGAAGGACTGGCTGTTTCTCCTTAGACGTAGCCCAAACTGGGTGAACCACGCATATCTGTATCTCTCTTGTTTAATGTGTTTTCTGTGTTTATATTTCTGCAATATTTTATGTGTTCCATTACTCTGTAATATATAATTTTTCAACAAAATGAAGGAGGCGCACCCTTAATTTCCTTATAATCCCAAGAAAAAACATCCATTTGTTGCCTCATCACATTGCATAATTGTTCTTCCTATTTGGCTAAGAGAGGGGTTGATATTTAAAGTTATGGATGTGCCAAACTCTACAATATTGACATGTATGGACTTGATTCAGCAGGGCATAAGTCATTGCAAGGACTACTCCCATATTCTTTCATCAACTCATCAATTGTATACGAGTGGGAGGTTGGTTCTGAAGGATATTGTTATGAAACCAGCTCAAGAAAAGATAGAAAAGAAAGATCAACGCCTTAGAATTCAGCCTCTTCGAGGGGGCAACCTCCTTTACATTACATAAATGAACAATTCTTGGATGATACAAATGACAAAACCTCCTTTCTATATATAGGAGTCTAAGGAGTCACAATATAATTCAGCCGACCTAACAATAATAATATAAAGCCACAAAAATAACAATAGAGGGATTCTATGGGGCACAGAAATAACAATATGGGGGTAATAGGGGCACAACAATATAAATAAGGGGTATAACTACAATAGTAATGGGGTAATCACTAGTATTATAGGGACCCAACATGCCCCTCTCCTTCAAAAAAGTGTTGTCCTCAACGCTTGAGTAGTTCTGGATACTTCTGCATAAAATTCTCATCCTCCCATGTGGAATCTTCAGCGGATAAGTTCTTCCACTTGATAAGATACTCTGAAATTGATCGATTTCGTAGCTGTCGAGTTCTTGTTTCTGTGACTGCTTCCGGTTCCAATATAATTTTTCCTTCCTCGTCAAGTTCTGGCAATATTGTTTGAACTGGGAGCTTGTCGCCTATAACCTTCTTTAAACATGAAACATGGAAAACTGGGTGCAATCGAGAAGCTGCAGGAAGCTCCAATTTGTATGCCATAGTACCAATCTTTTGCAACACCTTGTACGGACCATAATACTTTGGTGATAATTTATTATCCTTCTTAGCTTGCTTTAGGGACATTTGCTTATATGGTTGTAGCCGTAGGAATACCCAATCACCTACATCAAAACTTCTTTCACTGCGATGTTGATCTGCCTGTTGTTTCATTCTATTTTGTGCCAACACGAGGTTATCCTTTAAGAGTTGGAGGACTTGTTGTTGATGTTCGATGTGATGTTCCACTGCCTGAACCTTAGAATTTTCTCTTAAATATGATGTGATGGATGGTGGTTGATACCCATAAAGTGCCATAAATGGGGTCATTTTTGTTGCTGTATGGAAGGAAGTGTTATACCACCATTCAGCCAGAGGCAACCATTTGACCCATTGTGTCTGTTTATCAGATACAAAGCAACGAAGATATCCTTCCAAACATTTGTTTACTATCTCAGTTTGCCCATCAGATTGAGGATGATAAGATGAGCTATGAGCTAACTGAGTACCAAGACAAGAAAATAATTCTGTCCAAAAATTTCCAGTGAAAATGGGATCTCTGTCACTTACAATAATCTTTGGGTTTCCATGTAGCTTTTGAACTGTTTCCATAAATGCAGTAGAAACTGTACTGGCTTTAAATGGATGTGATAATGCACAAAAGTGTGCATACTTGGTAAGTCTGTCAACTACCACCATGATGACACTCTTTCCCTCAGACTTGGGTAAACCTGTGATAAAATCCATTGAAACCTCCTCCCAACGTTGGCTTGGAATGGATAAAGGTTGTAATAGACCCGGTGTCTTAATTGTTTCAACTTTATTTTGTTGGCAAACCAAACATTCCGCCACAAACTTTTGAATATCTGATTTAAGGCCATCCCAAAAAAATTCCTTCTTAACCCTGTGGTAAGTTTTTAAAAATCCTGAGTGCCCTCCTAAGGGAGAAGTGTGCAATTCCATAAGAATCTTTTGTTTTAGCTGGGAATTCTTACAGAGGTATAAGCGATCTTTGTACCATAACGAATCATTTTGCCAGCTAAATGTATCAGAAGTACTGGAATCTTGTTGTAGCTTTCGAATAAGTGCCCACACTTCTTCGTCATTCTTCCATTCCTCCCTTGCTTCGTTTATCCAATCTGGTTGGATAATAGAAATGGCACACAACAATGCTTCCACATCCTCATCCTTTCTTGAGAGTGCATCTGCCACCACATTTTGCTTCCCTTTTTTGTAGATGATTTCAAAGTCATAACCCAACATCTTTGTGACCCACTTTTGTTGCTCTTCAGAGGATAATCTTTGTTCTAAAAAGTATTTAAGGCTATCATGATCCGTTTTTACCTTGAAGTGTCTTCCCATTAGGTAGGGTCGCCATTTCTTAAGTGCATGGAGTATTGCCAACATTTCCTTCTCATAAATAGCTTTGCTTAAAAACTTTCCCTTGATTGGACGACTTTCAAAAGCAATGGGTCTTTCATCTTGCATTAGAACAGCACCAATTCCATTTCCTGAAGCATCACATTCCACAATAAAGGTTTTTGTGAAGTCCGGTGTAGCTAAGACCGGTGCTTGGCACATTGCCTCTTTAAGATGTTCAAAGGCCTTTGTTGCTTCCGGAGTCCATGAAAATGAATCTTTCTTCAATAATGTTGTTAGAGGTGCTGCTATTCTCCCATAATTCTTAACAAACTTGCGATAATACCCTGTCAACCCAAGAAATCCTCGCAGATGCTTTATGGATGTGGGGATTTTCCATTCCTTAATGGCTTTAATTTTGCTAGGGTCTACCTTAACTCCTTCATGAGATACAATATGACCCAAATATTCCACCTCCTGGACTCCAAAGAAACATTTGGATCTTTTTGCATATAATTGTTTCTCCTCCAATAGTTGTAGCACCTTGTCAACATGTTCAACATGATCCTTCCAAGACTTGCTGTAGATTAGTATATCATCAAAAAATACTAACACAAATTTTCTAAGGAATGGTTTGAAAATTGAATTCATCAAACCTTGAAATGTTGAAGGTGCATTGGTAAGGCCAAAAGGCATGACCAAAAATTCATAATGACCCTCATGAGTTCTAAATGCCGTTTTCGGAATGTCTTCAATCTTCATTCTGATTTGATGATATCCCGAACGAAGATCCAACTTGGTGAAGTAAATTGATCCATGCAATTCATCCAGTAATTCATCAATGACAGGAATGGGGAACTTATCTTTAATAGTGAGCTTGTTGAGCTCCCTATAATCTGGACACATGCGCCATGATCCATCCTTCTTGTGCACCAATACTACTGGAGCTGAGAAAGAACTTTGACTCGGTTGAATTATACCAGCCTCTAGCATTTCTGCAACCATACGTTCAATTTCACTTTTTGGACATAGGGATATCTGTACGGCCTGATGTTTGGAGGAACACTTCCTGGAATCAGATGAATAGCATGATCATGATCACGCATAGGTGGGAGACCTTTGGGAGTCTCAAATACCTTGGAATGATTGTCCAGGACTTTTTGGAGATCTGGAGAAATAGATGATTCCAATGTGGAAACATCTAGCGAACATAATTGTGCAATTACACCTCTTTGCTCCTTTTTTAGAAGCTTTGTCATGCCATTAGAGCTGATTATCTTTCCTGGTTTCCCTGCAATACCCCTTAATTCAACTTCCTTTCCTTCCACAGAAAATTTCATGAAAAGTTCTTGAAAATTAAAAGCTATTGTACCCAAGGATTGTAGCCATTGGACTCCTAGTACAACATCAGCACCTCCCATTGGAATGGAAAGCATTGGGCTAGTCAATACATATTCTCCCATGGATAGCTTGATATTATGGCACTTTCCAGAACAATTTATTGTTCCTCCATTTGCAATCATCACTTGACACTCTGGTGCTGGATATAGGAAGCAATTCAATTCTTTTGCTACCCTACAATGAATAAAATTGTGGGTGCTTCCTGAATCAATCAACACTATTACCTTTTTCTTCTTGATTTGTCCTTCTATCTTGATGGTTTGAGGAGTGGTAATTCCCGCCAATGCATTACAAGATATGGTCGGATTTATTTGTTCTTCATCTAGGCTTTGTTCCTGGAATATATCCTCTTCTTTTGACCTTTCTTGCTCCTTTTCTTCTTCCTCTTCACAATCTATGTAGAATAATTTCTTCTCAGCACACTTATGACCTTTTGTGTATTTGCTATCACAATTGTAACAAAGCCCTTTTGCTCTTTTTTCTTCCAATTGTTGTGGTGTCAACCTTGTAGGTTGTGGAAGACTATGGGCAACAACACTTCCGTCTTTATAGTTGTGAATGGTATGCTTCCTAGTTGCCATAATTTTGCTTTCCATTTTTCTTGCTAACCTGAATGCCTTCTCTAATGAATCAGGTTCCCAAAGGCGAACATCATGTTGGATATTATCCTTTAAAGACCCTATGAACACATCAATCCTATGCTCCTCTGGAATATCTTTTACCCTTATGTTCAATTTTTGGAACTCCTCAATGTGCTCCATTATTGAACCCTTTTGTTTGAGACTTATCAATTGGCTAAAAAAAGTGTTGCTTTTTGTATCCTCATAATGTGCTATCAATTCTTCCGTAAAAATTGCCCAAGTGATAAATTGTTTACGAGAACAAAGCCATTGATACCATACAAACTGATTTGGTTCCAAATATAAAGTTGCCATACGTACCTTTTGTGTGTTTTGCACATTATTGAGATCGAAGAATTGCTCCATCTGTAATATCCATGTGGCGGGATCCTTGCCATCAAACTTCCTCATATCGATTTTTGGAATATGGTGATTCTTCGATCCAACATTAGCATCTATGGAATCATGATTAACATTTCTTTTGTTCTCATCATGAGTTTCCTTTACTACCTTTTCACCATTAGTAAGTATTTCTTGTATAAATTTAGTCAAATCTGTCTTCAAATCTGCCATGACTGTCTTCAAATTTGTGTTCAAATCTATCTTCAAATTGTCCATCTTAGCTTCCATGCCATTCATCTTAGCTTCCACACCATTTATCTTAGCTTCCACGCCATTTATCTTAGCATCTGTTAACTTTTGTGAGCGTGACATTTGTTGCACTTGTTCTTGTAATTTTGATATATCATGTAGCATTTCTTCCTCTTCTTCATGAGTCATGCTAGAGCTTTCAGGTTCCTTACTAGGTGTTTGCATTTTCTTTCCTCGGGGCATCAGTTACCGATAATAATGCTCTACTATGCCCTTTGAATTCCTTCAAAATAAATTTTCAAACCAAGCTTAAGCAAAAATTTAAAAAAAATCTACACACCTTTTTTCACTTTGTAGGAGCTCGATATTGCCTCTGATGTATCTCTGTACTTTCCAATCATTAGTTCTGAAATTGTGACCTGTAGTAGCTCTCTGTGTCCTCTTTCCAATGCCACAAGTCTGACCCAAATTGGATTCTCCAAGGAAGAGTTATGCGAAATCTCCCACAGTGACTTGATTATAGACTAGTTCAGTAGAGCGAACTTGTACGACGTGCCACGAGTCACTGTTTTGACCTTTGGATCTGAAAAACACCCACAAGAAACTAAAGTCCGTCCTCTTTCTATACCTTCTTATTAAATTTCAATCCGATCCCCAGAGAGAAAGTTATGACGATTTTCCCCAGGTCACCTGTTTTGAATGTAATTCAGGAGTCTGCAAAAAGACCAACTTCCTCAGATCATATCTCCGCAAATATCGCGCTAAAAGCTCTGAAATTTGGACCCAAGGTTCAGCGTGATTTCTTCTCAAATGGGTTTTTTTTGCGACTTCTGAAACGTCACAGAAACAAAGTTATAGCGAAAATTCCACGATGACCTGTTTGGAGCAGCGAAACCCTAGAATCCAAAGCTCTGATACCAAATGTTATGAAACCAGCTCAAGAAAAGATAGAAAAGAAAGATCAACGCCTTAGAATTCAGCCTCTTCGAGGGGGAAACCTCCTTTACATTACATAAATGAACAATTCTTGGATGATACAAATGAAAAAACCTCCTTTCTATATATAGGAGTCTAAGGAGTCACAATATAATTCAGCCGACCTAACAATAATAATATAAAGCCACAAAAATAACAATAGAGGGATTCTATGGGGCACAGAAATAACAATATGGGGGTAATAGGGGCACAACAATATAAATAAGGGGTATAACTACAATAGTAATGGGGTAATCACTAGTATTATAGGGACCCAACAGATATGGTCAATGAGGTCATCTTCATCAGGCTCCCCCCCTCCTATAAATATATCTAGAGTGCAGATTGCGTGGGGGGTTGTGTGATACAATTAATCCTCTTCCTCATCTTCTAACCAAAAGGGTAAGTCATGTTCAATAGAAGGTTGAGTAGTAGGATACAATATTGGTTGTTTTGATAAGTTTCCATTCTTAATAGTCATGTTCCCAACCCTACAACTAATGTAGGCATTAGCAATAACCACCCAAGGTCTTCCTAGGATGAGAGGATAACCACTATAATGGGTTTTGGGTTGGAGAACTAAGAAATTGGTAGGATACTCCCAAGATCTTATGGAGAAAATAACATCTTCGATAATTCCCTTAGGATATATTGTTGATCTATTTGAAAGCTACAAAATTATGGTGGTCCTCCTCAAAGCCCCTTAGATATTTTTCTTTAGAATGGTTTCCTTATTCATCACATTGATTGTAGCCCCAAGATCAATAAGGGTATTACAGACGATAATGCCATCATTGTGCACATCCACTACTAGGCTTCCATGGACTAGATATTTCAGGGAGATCAGCCTCCCAAGCATCAGATCAGATAGTTTACTAGCAACGTTGATGGTGGGGGTTTATATTTTTCTTCTCCTGGGATCTTTTAAACATTTTTCCTTGATAAGATTATTATATATGGGAACATCTTTAGTGGCCTCGAGAATGGGTATCTTAACAAAAAAATTATTTAATTCTCCAAGAAGTTTAACCTATTATGGGGTGTGTTGGCTAGGGTGGATCAACATCTCAAGAAAGGGAGGTGGATTGACTTGAGGACCACTCTCTTCCTTCTCTTCTTCAAGATTTCTAGGTGGAGAAGGTTGGTGATTATCTGGGAGCACTCTCCCAGACCAAAGGTTGATCTCCTGGATTTCCACAGCATAAATGTGATGGGATCTCTATCCACTATAGACTTGTTGTGATTTCTTGTTGTTCAAGTTCAGTTTGGGTTGAGAAGGAATTTGAGATTGCTTAGGTGGAGTAGGATGAGTGAGTTACGGTTGAGGTTGGGGTGGAGGCAATAAAGTAGGGGGTTGGTTTACTTGAGGCCTCCACCCTTGTGATGGGTTGCTACATTAAGAATGTTCGAGTGGATATGGCTAAAAAGGATGGTTCACAAGTTGAGGAGCATATGGTGGAGCATAAGAGCCAAGAAGGAGGTGTGGACCATGATGGATGAGTGGAAGAGTACAAATGTTGCAAAGATGCATTCTAATTTTGATTATAATAAGAGTAATGTGCATATTGCATGCCCTGTTGATATGGCCGAGATCCTTGAGGGCTTCTTTGACTAATGAAGAAAATTTTCTCTGACCAACCTTCTGCCACTTGGTATACAACTTTTAGTCCTGGAAAAGAGAGTGATTTTTTTGTTGCATGATTTTCATCACAGTCTAGGCATGCTTCTATGAAATTCAATGGGCATTCATTTCTAGGATGTCTTTTAGTGCATATAGGATAGAAAATATCTAGTGCCCTCTTTGCTTCCTCCTGTTTTCTTTTGATTTGCATGGTATCCATTTGCAATGCAAAGATATGCAACATTTCACTCTTGAAATCCTCAAACATGTTCCCTTTCTCATTCTTGATGGATGTTGTGGAGGGAGAGGAACTAACCAAGCCTTGAATATCCCTATCCTTCTTCCTGACAACCCTAGAGGGATTCTTGAATATAGTTTTGATGTCATCATAGGATAATTTATAAACATCTCCTCCAGACATCATGTTG
Source organism: Pinus tabuliformis (assembly GCA_031772625.1). NCBI lineage: Eukaryota > Viridiplantae > Streptophyta > Pinopsida > Pinales > Pinaceae > Pinus > Pinus tabuliformis. Next base: position 1,395,851,909 of record CM062817.1, on the reverse strand, counting down.
AGGGTTTCCAATATATCCTCCCTGATCCCTCAGAGAAGAAATAACTTGAGTGTCTCAAGATTGAGGGTACAGTTGGCCCTCCTATAACTGAGTTGAAATCCTTCCTCATATTCCTCTAGGAATTCATTGAGTCCTAGATTCATCCTAAATATTCCTTCCTTGGTTTCTTTGGACATCCTATAGTCTCTGTACTTGGTATTGAAGGCTTGTTGCATTTGGACCTAGGTAGTGATGATACCCCCAGGAAGACCCATAAATCATCCCAAGGCTCCATCGTTAAGGGTAGAGGTGAATAACTTCAACTTCTTCTCATCAAATGAATAGTCATAGGTCCTACAAACAACAACAAATTCAAACATGAAGGTGTCAGGATCATCAGAGGTTAAGCCATGGAAGTGTGGAAGGGAAATAGGGCTTATATTCTTCATTCTAGCCTCTCCATTATTTTCGCTAATGGGGAAAACCTCAATGTGTGTTCTTCTTCTTCCACAATAAGTTCTTCAAAAATTTCTGGTTTCTCACCTAGAGGGTCTCTTAACTCCCCTGCAGTCAAAGAGGGAAGTTCAAAGTCATCGAAGAAGAGTGAAGGTTGACTTCTTGAGGTATTGGGGGTTTCTGGTAAGAATTTTCCTTTATTATCCCTACTCCTACGAGGCATGAAAGAAATACTTACTTTGATTTTTCACTTTTTCAAAAAATGAACGTAAAATAGAAAAAAATTCTTAAGCAGAAACAACATCTACTTAGACACCTCCTCAACAACGATACCAAAAAATGGTGAGCCCTCATATTGTACCAAGAATGTTGCAATTCCCAAGGGATTCTTAGCTCAAATTATCAACAAGCGGTTTGTACAAACTTAGAAGTGACAATGCTATATGCACAATAGGTTGGATTCTACTCATGCCATCCTCAGTCATGACAATAGATCAAAGTGCTCAAAGACCATTCCTCCTACTGAACTATAGTGAAAGCTTGCTGATGAAAGTACAATTGAAAACTAATTCTACCTATGAAAGTGGAAATGATATTTTCTCAACTTCTAGATGCTAATCAATCATTTCATGGAAGGACAAGGGATAATCTATTTGTAGAAAGAAAGCTGCTCTATCTTACATAATTCATCAAACTAGAAACATAATTGCATGTATCATCTACCTATTTCACACTTGATTGAAAATCAGAAACCTATCTTGCATCATACCTGTGATTGAAAAAGAAACCAATTCTACTATGTTTTGCACTGAGGAAAATGAATGGTTGGAGTGGTCTAGGATCTTCCCTTGATCATCAAATCACAACTTAGTGTCATTATTCATCTTGGCTGAGCTAAGGTTGAAGTGGGGATAAAAAATGGTGAAGAAAGGTGGTGCTATAGGCTTGCTACAAGAGGTCCTGTATTGCTATAGGAGGGCTTGTAATGCTACAGGAGGAGTTCCAAGAGGTTTTTTAGGGTGAAAAATATGCCTTGAGGGCATGAAGAGGTGGATGGAGATTATAGAGAGTGAAGGAAGGTTGGGTTGAGACCCCTATCCAAGCCTAGGACCTCTAAGAGGTCTGTCTTGCAACAGGATGAATGCTCATGGTGTCCTAAAATTGCTAGGCAAAGTGACTATGGAAATATAGTTTTGGGATAGAATTAAGGAGAAAGAGAAGAAAAAGGAGTCCAAGATGGAGGTGGAAGAGGTTCCCTCCCCTATAGATCAACACAACCCTGTAACCATCCACAAGCATACATCCAGTGATCATTAACAAATTCATATAAACTATGATGGAAAATATGAGTTGAATTTAAATAACATCTATTTTAAGCCATAAGACTACTCTAATCACTAAACTGAATTTTAAGCTACAAAAATAAAATGCTAAGAAGAACAACTAACATTCATATATTTCCAAGAAATCATAAACAAAATATTTTTGGATTCAGATTGTAAATCCTTCCTACAATTCTCGCAAAATAGAGGTGATGTAGAAGATTTTTTTACAGTTTTTTATAGCTTGACCTCTGCTGGAATGAAAGAAAACTATGAAATTCTTGAAATCAAGAACAAAACACTAGTACAAAAGAGGGACCAAAGCCTCTGGGTTGGACCCAAACCCAAGGGTCTCAACCCTCTAAAAATAACTCAGATGCAACTTAATAACCAACTTCTCATTATCAAAAATTAAATGTCTCATACATCACATCAATGTTCAAAATGACAATGTCGAGTTCTAAGCTCAATAACTATACCAAGCTTAATCAAAACTTCGAATCCCAATGATCTTTTCATCTTTTTTATTTATACAAAAGGGTAGCTAATAGTAGATATGTTGAAAATAGGAGTGGTTCCCTCTTTGATCTTGGAAATGGTGGATATGGTCCCTCCTGAGCTCCACTTGTACTAGGAGTTACTTGGCTGCCAATGAATTTGAACTGGTGAGAGAGGATTTTGTGATCCCAAGCTGAGTTAAGGACTTAAGGAGGTGGGAAAACCCCTTAGATTATCTCCTGGTTGTCTCCATCAAGTCCCTGCATAGTAATTTCCTCAAAAATTCTTTGTCTTCTTGTAATTAAGCCACATTAGGCCACATACTATGACAAACATTTTTTACTCTTCATACTAAGAATAATATAACCAAAAATGTGAATTAATGTGATAAAATGATAGTTTTAATGCTGAAGGATGACATGCTGATATTGAAAATATAGCTATTGATGGGACTATTCAATTCCACTTGTTGGGTTCTAAATCAAATTTAGAACATGCATATGAATTTGAATCTTTTAGCTCTGCCACAAATGACTGCTTGGTGTGACACTCATTTTTTTTGTGGGTGGGGCTCTTGTTGAACTCGCACCACTTTCGTGTTTCCTTCTTCATATTTGTGGTGTTATTCCTTTCTTGTGGCTTTGATGGGTTTCCCTGGGTCACTCAACCTTGGCTCTATCCTTTATTCTACGATTTGGAGGTGATATTTCCCTACTTTGGATTCGCATATCCAAAGCCTCGCTTCTTTTGTTTAAATTTCTGCTCGAGTGAGGATATGCCTAGGAAATCCATTTCTTCCTGGATTTATTTGTGCATACAACCATGATAGTTGTGTACTAGATGATGCTCGAAGTCCTTGACACCCAACTTTGTGCGTAGGGTATGAAAAATATTCATGAAATATAGAACGTCTTGGTCCTTTTCTTGCTATAGTGTGGTCCATTTTATGTACTTATATTTATAGCTTCCTGGAGGGTAATATTGTTCATTGACAACATCTCGAAAAGAATTCCAAGAGTGCGCAACCAAAATTTGTGAGGTTTTTTCCTTGTCCCTCTACTCACAGTAAGTTTCCCACCAGTCCTTGACATGAGGGGTAACTTTGAGGAGTGGAAAAGTAATCGTGTCCCTATCAAAAAAATTATGGACCGAAAAATATCCCTCCAACAAATTTAACCATTTATCTAGAGCATATGCGTCTATTTGGCCTTCAAATATAGGAATGTCAAATTTAACATGTACCTTAAAGGGGGTGGTGCCTCCAAAGTGACTGTTGGATGAAGATGCTTCTCCCATTGATACCAACCAAAGGATCTGGGAAATTTTTTCCATCATCTTGTTCCTTTTTCACTTGAGGGCCTCTTCGAGAAATGATTTGAAAGGATATCTAGCTTCGTCATCTTTATTTTCTTCCACCATGGGATGTCGTTGGGGTCAAAAAATCTGGCCTTGTAAGGGTTCAACTAGTTCAAGTCCCAACTCCTTATACCCTGACCTCATTGGGGACATGAAAAGAAAAAAAAGGAAAAAAGTAGACCGCTCTGATATCATTGATCCAAATTTATGAAGGAATGAAACAAAATGTATATTTAAACAAAGATAGAAAGATACAACAAAACATAACTTCAATTAATAAATAACAACAACTGAAAATTGTTTACACCCAAGAAGGAAATAAACTAACTTGGATGATGGTAGCTTATCTCTGACAAGAGATGTGAATTCTACATACTTTTTGAATATAGTTACAATGAGGCTCTTAGGTCTTTTTATCATCTAGAAACAATGAAAATCCTTAAACATCCAAATAGCTAGCCGTCAGAGATGAAGCACCAAAATCTTGTGGGCCTCATTGGGGTTAGTTGGAATGTAAAATTCTTAGGGACATAAATTTGGCATATGATATCCATTTGGCTTGCAGGATAGCCTGTTATAAAGGTTTATTTGAGGACAACAAATTTCAGCTACTAACCTTTCCGTGGGCTATAGGTTTACCACTTTCCCCCAAAAAAGTCACTTAGGACCTCAAAACTGTAGAAAATCCATTTAATTCTTCAACTAATATGAACAATATGAAATTAATTTATTTTAATATAGACATAATTTCTCTACTTATTTTGGAGTAGAATAGGAACAAAAATAAATACACAATCACACAATTCAACAACACAATTTTTCTAGGGAACCTAACTAGGAAAACCTTCTACTTTCTTGAGAATTTTATTGATAGAATAATGAGATGTATATCTCTTATAAAAGAACTTTGTTTCAATATAGAATACAATTATCTCCTTTATTCAAGAAATTTTCAAGAAACCTGATCTGCTTGCCTTCTTACCTTGCTTGGATGAGCTCTTAAATCCTTGTAAAATTCCTAGAAAGAGCATATTATTTCCTAGCACATGAGGAGCTCCTATTTCTTAGTAAATTTGTCCTATTTCCTAGCACATTCCAAAGGAAAATTCTCATTCTATCAATTCATACAAGTCTCCTTATTAGCTCACTCTCTCACAAGCTCACACACAAAACTATTGTATACAATAATGAATACAGTTGCAACTTCCTTCCTCCTTATAAGAAATTCAAATGGCTAAATCTATAAAATTATATTTTAGGAAATTTATTTTTTGATTGATGAGTTAACTAAGTTAAACTATCTCATGCAACTTGTCTCATATCAATTCTAGAACTTGAGACTCAGTCACTTGTCCTTTCCCAAGTTAACTCGCACTAGAAGACGTTAAACTTGACCTTCCACGTTTGGAAATTATTTAACTTCTTCATCACTCATCCTAATTTGTAGGGACTCATCCTAAATCATAGAAATTCATCCTAACTTACAGGTATCTTTAGCATGCTAGGGATAAACTCATTGTGGTCCCTTTGATTAAGGCACAAATCAAGGAACCCTTCTTCACTACTATTTTCAACACTCCCTCTTAGCGAGGAATGGATTTTGTAAAACTCCCAAATTATCTCTAAAATGAAAAAAATTACTTTTTGCCAATGCCTTGATCAAGATATTTGCTATATGCTCCCCTATTGGAATGTACGGTAACTTCACTACCCTTTCTACACACAATCTTTGAGATGGTGATACCTCATCTTGATATGCTTTGAACAATCATGACACATTGAGTTCTCAAAAAGATTGATGCAACTTTGATTATGATAGTGTATCAGAGTAGGTTCCATCCTCTATTTGGAAATTCTCACAAGAAACTTTCTCATCCCAATTGTTATCAACCTATTTTTTTCCCTAAAGTCAATACTTATGAGTGCTTCTACTACTTTACCTTTTTTTTTATCTTTGACTCCCTTTTTGACCTTTTTTATCTTCAACCTTTTAGGCCATCATCGCTAGGACCTAGTGCCTAACAGAGCAGCTCAATACTTCATCTAATGGAATAAGCCTTCTTCCTAGCAGCTAGAGCCAAGATTTCTCAGTTCAATCCCTACGAGCTTAGACTGTTTCTTAGAGACTTTACTTCCATAGGATATCAATTCAAATCCAATCTTATCTCATCTATTCAAGTTGGATTAGATGAATTATTGGAGAATATTCCTAACTTCTCTTCACCCTATGTGTCCACATTCATCCTCCTTTCATATATCTTTGAATCTTTATATACTTTTCCATCCTTGAATGTTAGGCTAGAGAAAGACAAAGAGCTATAGAAGATTATAGAGTCATCTTGATTCTGATTCAGAGATTGTGAGCTATCTTTTCTTGAGGTCATATTGCTTGGATAGGGGGAGACTTTTCTAGAATCTAGAGAGGATTTCCTATGCATGAAGGTATACATGTATCATTTATTGTTATGATCAATGAAAGTGAATGTTCCCTTCCTAGAAATTTGAATTTATTGTCAATTATTCATGTTTATGTTGGTTTATTTACACTAACGATCCTCAGTGAAATACCATTTGCACTCTTTGTTTGGTGGTGCTTGTGTGCATATTCCTGAATTTTTGTAGAGGATGAGATCTCCTAGTTGGAGCAAGGAATCTCTACATCAAACCCAAAATCCATCACTGATTTGTGAGGAACACATCTTTCAAATCAAACTCTTGCTAGGATGCCTCATGCATGAATTATTCGATTGGATCATATAGTTTTGGATCTATTTGCTTGATTTATTTTGGTATTTACTCCTTGATCTGGTAGTCTTGTTAGGGCCATATGACTATGGGGAAATAGCTCCTAGTGGCTATGTGTAATTTGTCATAACATAAATAACCTCACGCGCTACCAAACTAGCAACCATGTACTCGACCTTTGTTGAACTGAGTGCAACTTATCTCTACCTCATATTGTACCAGGAAACAATTTATGACCCAATGTTGAAGATGCCACCTGAAGTACTCTTCCCGCCTATAGATAATCCTTCCAAATATGCATCTATAAATCCCTCAAGCCTCACTCCATATTTTTTGTACCATAATCCATAATCTAATGGGCCTTTAAGATATCTCAACACATGATTCGCAGCAACCCAATGAACTCTGGTCAGTTCCAACATTAACTGACTCAGATGGTTGATTGAAAAGCAAATATCAGGTCATGTGTTGACCACGTACATCAACAACCCTATGAGCTTCATGTATACTATATCTTCCACACGGTCTACTCTATTAGTTCCACCTTCCTCCAATTTGTGACTAGAGGTGTGGCCATGGGCTTGCAATCCTGGATATGAAATCTCTAGAGAATCTCTACAATGTACTTACCTTGTCCCATGAGGATCTCACCATCACTCTTCCTAACCTCCATGCTAAGGAAATAGTGCATAAACCACATATCCTTCATCTCAAACTCGCTTGTAAGGTCCCCCTTGAAATATTGGCTTGATATATATGGAGACACTTGTGGATGATTCTACCTCTCCTATTATTCCACCTTTGACTTACCTATCAGGAACAAATTTATTGTGATTGAGCCCTGTTATTTCTACACCTACCTACACATATGTTCATTTTATTTCACTACTAATAGAGGAGGTTAGTTCTTCTTTACCCTCTACATCTGTAGTTTTTGCTACTATGACATCATTTCCATGACTAAATATGGTAGTACCTACACCTGCCTATACACGACTCACATCCTCTTGGCTCATACCAATTTTCTCTTCTACGACTCCCAAAAATTTCCCTTATGTCTTTGTTCCCATTCCTTCCTCTATTTCATCCATGGGTATCAACCTTAGCCAACCTATAGTATCAGGAATCTTCACTCCTAGTTTTCTCAACCTTATGTCCCTGTTCCTAACATGGGTATTATTACCCACCATTTTATGGGTGATATCCCGAGGAGAAAAAAATTTCCAAGATGGTCCTCAACCGGCAACCAACATCCCCTTGTCATGATTGTATGTTTGAAGGTGGGCCTTCTAAACCTAAAGGTACGCCTTGTCATTTAGTAATTTAGTATTATAGTTTTCTTATCACGGATACTTATAGGCATGGATTGATGGGGGGATTCAGTGGAAAGAGTGGGCTATGTCTATGCTCTTTCCCCCTAGACCTTGTTTGGATGTTAAACTTGGACCCTAATCCCATGGGTTCTATTTTAATGACCTTTGGGCTTTAGGGATGGCACTACATGGGAAACCTTAATTTTGGTTGTGTGGCCCCACTCCCTCATCCACATATATCACTCACTTCCATTCATTATAATCCCATTTCATCATTCTTCCCATCTAGGTCCACATTCCTTCACTAGGTCCACATAGGATTAGCCTGCTCTTCCCCTTACCCACACCTTGGGTTAGGCATGGTGTTAAATTTTCAAATTGTTCAATGTTGTATCCATTACTTTAGCCCAATTTATATTTTCATTAATAATGCATCCAATTATTAGCAGCAAAATCAATCACAAATGTAATTGAAGAGACAACAATAGATTGGTCAAAGACTAGGGGAAAACCCCACTAGGGGGAAACCCTTTGAAATCTTCTTCTATAATAGATCACAATAAAAATATTTTAGCAGAGAGTACAAAGAGCCCAATATCACTAATGTCAAGATGTCAAAACCCTAGATCTAAACTGGGTTGCCTTCATGAACACTATCTATGAGCGAATTAAGCTTCTGGGTCAACCTCATGAATATAGTGTGTGAGTGACTGTTGAGCCTCAAAATTACTCTTTCCCAAACAACTCTTCTCATTCCTTTTCTTTGGTTTTCCATAAGAAAGATGCATTCTCATCACCAATGACTGGTATATACTGTCTTGAGGAGGAAATTTAGTGATTTACATGTTAAGTTTTTATGTTTTACTGTTTGAATAAATTTTTGTATATTAGCTACGGAATGCAACCTATTCTATAGCTAATCAGCTGTTCCACAGCTACCTTCATGCTCTAACAGGTTTCAAGTGTCAAAGGGAGAAACTAGCTACATGGGTAGCTTGGAAATCATCGTGGTGTGGACCCTGTCTTATTCACTTAGCCCAGGTCGACAAAGAAGATGGAATAAGACTACGGTCAATGGATAAGTAAAACGCAAAGACCGAAGGTAACAAGACTCTATTTCCTGGTTAACTAACACGTTTCACAGTGATGGGAAGCGTTATCCAAAACAACTACTTGTACCTTGTCAGGTGGAAAGAGTCGATTGTGCGGACACAACCAACCTCCCTAGGAGCCTAAGACTCTCTAGTGACAAACAAGACAAACAAGAGCAATCCTTCTCTAAACATGCATTTACTATATGGGAAATCAAGTGTTTAGATCCTACCTGTAATCCAACGCTGTTGTAGCAGTCCAGCTCCGCTGATCCGGATGAGCTCCTCCTTCACTTTGAAACCTGCATACACTAACAATCAAACGATTAAATAGCACTTGATAATCTCATAGAATAAAACATATTTAACACATAGACCAAGGAGTACATGAAACAACTCATAAATAACAAGTTATTGAGAAGAATGGACTCATTTGCATTAATAGGTAACAAAAGGAACAAATATAACCTGAGCCTTGGTGTTGTGCAAGTCCCTCCCAGGGTCCATCAAGAGTTCTCCTTTACTTTGACAAAGCTCACCCACTTCCAAATAGAACAAGCAAAGATGGCAATCTCTCCTCACAAGCTTCTAAATGGGAGTCCTAATTCCTGCAGCATTTACCCTTAGAAATGTATAGCTTCCAACCTCTCTTCCTTCTGGCCCAATGCCTGTATTTATAGTACTCAAGAGGAAGTTAAGCAGGTCCACCATCAATGGGATAATCCCCTCTTTGGATGGGATAGCTCCCTTATTGATGGGATAAGTTCCTCTTTGGTAGGGGTGCATGAACCATCTGGAGGCGCTCAATACACGTCGAAAAACCTTCTAGAATGCTCTAGAAATGACCACAAGTAACTTTTTAAAGATGAAACTTGCGCATTTTAACCTTTACAGGAGGACGCACCTGCCCCTTTACATACAGAGCGTCCAAAGACGCAGCTTTTGTGAACATTGGGTGCGTCCCCGCAGGTAAGGTTGAGAGAACCTGCGTACCCAGAGATAAATACATTTATAAAGACTTTCTCTCTTTTTTGGAGTTTGACATGGAAAGCAGAGGCATAAGACTTGCCTAAGAGGGTAGCATGACTGTTGATAGAGTCATCCTAACTGTAAATGGTCATGGTGACATTTTTTAGTGTAACAGATTGCCCCCTAAAGTGCGAAGCCTGAAATAGATTAGGGTTTTGTATTATCTAGGAAGGGTGAAGCGCTTTATCATTTCAAGGATTATCTCGTGGAGAGCCTGGTCAGAACCTGCAGTTTTCAACACAAAATACATGTATAAGATTATATCATCACTGAGGTAGGCATTCCCATACTCAGATTAAAACTTTAACTAACAGACTAACTACTCTGATACAGGAATGATCTTGCAGTACATCATAATCATAGACTTTTGTAGACACAGTATGGGCACAACCATCTGTTTGTGATTAGTCTACTTAGATAATGAATACAAAACTCCTCGCAGCCTGGATGGTAGAAACTAGATCCAGGGTCTTCATTTCTACTTCTCGAATTGGTACGATTCTAGCCATGCGAATAAATGAGTTGATGTCGAACATGGTAGAAACCACTTGATTACCAGTCGATGATGTAAACTGTTAACAAGCATGAGAGAGACCACCAGTAATGTCAATGGTTCTCAAAGTACCCAGTACAATCCATGAGATGTGAATGAATGAGTTGATGTCGAACATTTCACGGAATCCTTTGATCGAAAGTCAATGATGTAAACTGACATCAAAGGCGAGAAACCTGCCATTGATGCATGCAGACTTCAAGGTATTGACGATCTCTAAGTCATCTCTCTAGATAATGTGCTGATGTCGATAGAAAGTGACTCGTTGCAGGCAAGCCTGCAACACGAAATCATTGTTCAAGTTGAAGAAATGTTGCTGTAAGGACTGACTCAGGGATGGTCAAACGGATGACAAGTATTTTGCAGATGAAAGTTTTGCTTGCAGACCTATTGAACACATAACGACACGACAGATGGCTTGGTGATGAATAATTCAAAGTTAATCCCTGGAACCTGGCTGAAGACTTTCAATGTGGTTTGATCAACTGTGAGGTAAAGGATTTCCCAACCCAGGTGAATGAAAAGTGTCGTGTTCAAGAGCGGTGATAAGGTTTCTTCTGAGACAAAAGATAACAAATAGGTTCATTCTTCTCTCTTTTCCCCCACCATTTCTGGCAAGTACCTCTTTATTTTTAACAAGCTTGAGGAGGATAACATATGCTTGATTATAAGCTCATCCTTCGGATGAGTCCAACCTAGTTTTGATTCGAACCCTAGGAAGGAGTGGTTCGTTCCTGTTTGTAATTGAATAGGTCCTTTACTGTGAAATGTTTAACGAGCCCAGTATAGGAGAAACTCGGTGTTTTTCAATTTTAGAGAGTCTGAAAAACTTAAGAAGACTCCAAGCTGAACTTTTTCGTAGATTTGTGTCCCTCAAGCCCGAAAAAGTATAAAATAATACCTGGGGGAACCGCTTGATCTTGCGACCAAGGAGTACTTTCATAATTAGTGCCACTGATATGAAAAGTAAAAAGCGATCAAGGACACGTCGCTTTATTTCCAGTATCGAGTTTGAAACGACAAAAACCCGGCAACCTTTTCCTGTTTTTACGGTCAGAAAAGGGCTATAAGGGGACCGTCTTTTAATTCCGTTTTAACGAGTGTAAAAGAAACGCTCGGCAATCTTTTCATATTTTAGGAGTCAGAAAAGGGCTTAAAAGATGACTCTGAGGTGTCACTTTTTCGTAAGTTTTAACGAGTTCGAAAAAAAGATAAAAACGTACTCATGGTTTTCACTTTTTCGTAAGTTTTAATGAGTTCGAAAAAATGATAAAAATGTACTCATATGGCCGACTTTCAATTTAATTTACGAGCAGGAAAAGACGGAAAGAACTCGGCATTTTCATTTGTTTTACGAGAATGAAAGATAGCAAAATAATCTCGGGATTTTCATGAGTTTATCGAGTCTTGAAAATAACTGAAATTGACTCGAAATAGGTTTCATTTTTACAAAAGCTTGAAACAGATAAAAACTATGCTTCAAAGTAGTTTCATTTTTACACAAGCTTGAAACAGAGATAAAACTATGCTTGATGCCCCCTAAGCATAACTGCTAGAGCGCATGCCCCCCCAGCTTCATTTCATTCAACCAGTAGGATGAAATGAAGGTTCATGAACGAGATCGTTTGAAAGACTCGACCTAAAACTGTAAGAAAATTATGCAAAATACTGAAATAACTTACCTAAATATACAACTTAACATTTACGAGATCTAATCAAACTCTCGATTCAAGTAGAGGAGGATTTGTTTCATTTTTTAACGAGCTTGACACAGGAAAAGAACTATGCTCGGATTCAGTTTCATGTTTACGCAAGCTTGAAATGAAAAACTATGCTTGTTATAAGTTCGCATGCCCCCAGCATAATGATCAAGTGCTTGGTTGGTCTATGTGTTAAATATGTTTTATTCTATGAGATTATCAAGTGCTATTTAATCGTTTGATTGTTAGTGTATGCAGGTTTCAAAGTGAAGGAGGAGCTCATCCGGATCAGCGGAGCTGGACTGCTACAACAGCGTTGGATTACAGGTAGGATCTAAACACTTGATTTCCCATATAGTAAATGCATGTTTAGAGAAGGATTGCTCTTGTTTGTCTTGTTTGTCACTAGAGAGTCTTAGGCTCCTAGGGAGGTTGGTTGTGTCCGCACAATCGACTCTTTCCGCCTGACAAATTGGCGACTCCACTGGGGAATCCATTGATGTGAAAGTCTTTTCCTTTGTATGAACTTTACTCTGAGAAAATTGGTTTATTTTTCTGGTTTTTGGCTCTGTGACTTTGTTTTTGGGTGGGTTAGCTTAGGGTTAGATTGAATTTAGTTTTTCTTGAATTTTCCAGTAGGACGCACCCTCTGAGTATTGCACAGTGCGTCCCTGGACGCACTGTCACTGTGGGCACAGAGCGGGCCCGCACCTGTGTTAACGGGTTTCCTGCGTCCCCTACTAAAAATTTGAGAAAATTCCATTTTTGGCATTTTTGCTCTTAGATTTTGCTTTTTCTTAGTTTTTACTGCCCAGATCCATTAGTCTCCTGTCAAAGATCTTCACCTAAGCTTGTTTCATTGGCATTCCTGCTTTAAGCTTTCATCAATTGGGTGTTTTGAGTCTCTTATTTGAGAAATTCTTAATTTGATTTCCTTTGGTCATTACTTCGAGGTTTGTCTCAGTCTTTTCACAATTTTGCATCTTTTTGCTTTTGTTTTTGCAAAAAAATTTCCCCCTCATTCGCCGGGGGGGGCTAAATTGTGTATGAGTGTTAATCGCCTTTGAGTGTTTTTATTTTTTGATCTTTGGAACTCTCACCCAATTTTCTCGACTTGCACTTGATTGGTTCTTAGATCACATTAGAATCGTCTTGTGATTGAGAATTCTCTTGCATAGATCACATTTGCATAATTCGAATTCTCATTTTCGGAATATGAATGAAAAATGTGCATAGATTACATTTGCATACTTTTCAAGTGAATTGTGCATAGATTACAATTGCATAGTTTACATTCTGAAAAATCAATCGTAGATTTAGATCAGCTTTCTTTGATTTGAATTTACACAAAAAATAAAAATAAAAAAATGGTTTGGAATTGATTTGCATTAGTTTTTCTTGATAAAATTAGTGCATTAGAGAATTTGTCATATTTTCTCTTAGTGATCAATTTTTTGCATTGTTGGAAGTGAATGGAAACTCTCTCCTTACTTTAATTAGGATTCATCGAATTGAAAAGATCACATTATCATATTCGATTGCATTCAGTTGAGTCGGGTCATAACACTATTGGTTTCATATCCATTTACCCATTTGAGTAATAACAGCCTTAATAACACAACGCTTAATTAAAATTCATCGAGTAATTTTTACATTTCTAGGGCTCTCAAACACCAATATAGATCAGGCTAGTGTCTTGGAGTAGGAGAGTAATTAACTCTCCAAGACAGTAAAACCAAACAAGTAGCTCATCTTGTGGTAGGATAAATCCAACTGTTTCATTTGTACTCTGGGAAAGCTCCTCTTAAAGGAGAAGCACGAGCTCATGTCCGAACCAGTGAGGGGATCAATCCTCCCTCGTTGGGAACGACGCCAGACACGCACGTATTACAAACGGTAAACCTCGGATTAACCATTGTCGAGGAGCCAGGGGTCACTTGTCGGTAAACCTTGGATTATTGTCAAGGAGCCGGCAAGGGGATTGAGCTTGATACTCTGCCCTTGCGTGCTGTCGGAGTGTAGACTATTCCCCCAGGTGCATTTGTTGCTGTTGGTAACCTTAGTGACCATTATCTTTAGGATTCTACCCGAGGTGACGGTGGAGGGAAGATCCCACTGTACCTGGAGCAGACGTCGGCTAGACTCACTTGGATTTTCTGGGGGGTTCACTTCACTCGAGACGGTTAAAGTGGAGGAACTTGGTCCAGTCTATTCATTAAGCAGGTTGCCGGGGTAACTGTTCCACCCACCACTTCTGTACTGAATTCGACGATGTTGGGCTTCATCACCAACTAGTGTTTTCGGTCCGGAAGGCTACTGTTTGTGTGTGGTTTGACTCCTAGATTTGATAGCGCGTGTTAATTTGTTTGTTTTTACTTTTAGAGACCATAGGTGTGAATTGTGAATTTTAATTGTTAGGTGTGAATTGTGCATTGTTAATTTTAGTTTTAAATTTTTAATAAAATTCACTGAAGTTGAATATAATGGCAAATGTTCCGGAATTTATCAACCTAGGAACCCCTCCTAATGAGAATCCTAGTACTTTTCCTTACTTTGGAAATGTTGGTCCTCCTTATATGGCTACTTTGTCATTACCTGGATTTACAATAGGTTTACCGATATGGTTATTTTCAACTTCGTTGGCCCAAAATACTCCAATTGTTCCATCTCAACCGGATGCTTCAGCTCAACAGAGTTCACCATCTCAACATCACCAACCTTCTGTTGACCCTTTACCTTCTTCGCCTAATTTTTCTTCCTCCATTTCTTCCTCTTCGCCTGGTAAAAGCCTTGATGCTAGTAACCAGGAGGCTAAGAAGAAGAAGAAAGGGAAGAAGAAGAAGAAGAAGAAGAAGCAAGATAAGAAAGAAGTCAACCAACCAACCATGGCTGTAAGTGTTAGTTGTGTTGAGGAAAATTCCGACATGCACCGTAAACCCAAATACCCTTGCAGGCTTTGTAAGGGTGACCACTTCCTTGTCAATTGTCCTGGTATACCAAAGGTCTTGGAAGTATGGTCAGAAAAATCTTATCAACTTTCCGTTGATCCATCAACCAGTGATAGTCAGGTTCCTGGGAAAAAGGGTAAAGTTAGGTTTCCCTGTAAGTTATGCAAAGGGAGTCATCAAACTCACATTTGCCCTCACATGGATGAAGCCTCAACATTGTTGGAAAAACTTACTGTTCCACAGCAAGAATTTCCAACTGGTTACCGTAAACTTTCTCCCAACCTGCCGTCAACTGACGGAGTGATTGATTTAAATTCAAGTATATTCGATCACACTCTCCCATTGGAGAGTGAAACTCATGTCACTCAGGTTGATGATCCATTAGTTGATCAAGTGGTCGATTCAATTTCACATTCGGTCGATCCCACTTTCCCTTTGGAGAGTGAACTTCATACCGCTCAGGTTCTTCTTGTTACATCAGATTCTTCTATGCCGGGGGGCATTTCACCTGCTTCTACAGAACCCCCTCCAAGCACTGAGGTCTTTTCCTTTGATTGGAATAGACTGACAGAACCTCGTCTTCCTTCCTCCATCCCTTTCCAAATCATTGTTAAGGCTGGTAGTAGGGACATACATCGTACTCAGGTAGATGAAGGTGCTTCTATTAGCATTTTATCCTCAACTGTTTGGAAAGCTTTGGGTTCCCCTCAGCTTGCGCCTATTACGCAGAATCTGAAAGCTTTTGACAGAACCATTAGTGAACCTTTAGGGATCCTTCCTAAGTTTTCTATTACCTTGGAAGGTAAAACTGTCTGTATTGATCTTATGGTAGTTCGAGGTCCCTTGGATTTCAATTTACTCCTTGGGCGAGACTATGTTTATGCAATGAAAGCTGTCGTATCGACACTCTTTCACGTGATGTCTTTCCCTCACAATGGCAGTATTGTGACTGTAGACCAACTTTCGTTCCCTAGTCTTGTTTCAACTACCAATAATATGACAACCCTAAATGTTCCTGATTCTAAAGTGGTATCTACCCTGCCACGGGTTAATTATGTGGCAACTGGTCCCATGTTTTCAGTTACCGATGTAAGTGAGCCTCTCACTGTTTGCTCATCTTCCTTTGATTTAGATCCGGTAACTGACATGGAAAACTCTATGGGATTACTTGAACACGATGTTCTTATCCCTTTTGAGTCCCTTGACATGTGTTCCTTCCATAGAAGTATTCTTCCTTCTGATGAAGACCTCTTGGAAGCCATGATCAAGGTGTGTCCATTGACATGTCTTTCTTCCAATTGGAAGTCATGATCAGTGTACGAGGACAGTTCCTTTTCCTGTGCCAACCTCGTTAAAAAATGAAACAGGTGTCCGTGAGGATAGTTTGTTCCCGTCTCAACCTCATTAAAAAATGAAACTGGATGTAGTGAGGAAAGTTCCTTTTACTGTTTCAACCTCGTTAAACAATGAATCAGTGTGTACGAGGATAGTTTGTTCCTCTCTCAACCTCGTTAAAAAATGAAATTGGATGGTACGAGGAAAGTTCCTTTTACTGTGTTGACCTCGTTAAAAAATGAATCAGTGAGTGTGAGGAAAGTTCCTTCTACTGTGTCAACCTCGTTAAAAAATGAATCAGTGCGAACGAGGAAAGTTCCTTTTACTGTGTCAACCTCATTAAAAAATGAATCAGTGAGTACGAGGATAGTTTGTTCCTCTCTCAACCTCGTTAAAAAATGAAATTGGATGGTACGAGGAAAGTTCCTTTTACTTTGTCGACCTCGTTAAAAAATGAATCAGTGAGTGTGAGGAAAGTTCCTTCTACTGTGTCAACCTCGTTAAAAAATGAATCAGTGTGAACGAGGAAAGTTCCTTTTACTGTGTCAACCTCGTTCAAAAATGAATCAGTGAGTACGAGGATAGTTTGTTCCTCTCTCAACCTCGTTAAAAAATGAAATTGGATGGTACGAGGAAAGTTCCTTTTACTGTGTCAACCTCGTTAAAAAATGAATCAGTGAGTACGAGGATAGTTTGTTCCTCTCTCAACCTCGTTAAAAAATGAAATTGGATGGTACGAGGAAAGTTCCTTTTACTGTGTCGACCTCGTTAAAAAATGAATCAGTTGGTCAGAGGATAGTTCTTTTACTGAGTCAACCTCGTTAAAAAATGAATCAGTGAGTACGAGGATAGTTTTTTCCTGTATCAACCTCGTTAAAAAATGAAACAGGCTAAAATGAGGATAGTTCTTTTACTGAGTCAACCTCATTAAAAAATGAATCAGGTAGATTTTAGGATATGTAGGTAGATTGTGGAAAGTAGGATTTTGAGGATAGTTCCTGTTACTGAGTCAACCTCGTTAAAAAATGAATCAGGTATGAGGATAGTTCCTGTTACTGAATCAACCTCGTTAAAAAATGAATCAGGTATGAGGATAGTTCTTTTCTTGTGTCAAACTCCTAGCCTAAGACTCTCTAGTGACAAACAAGACAAACAAGAGCAATCCTTCTCTAAACATGCATTTACTATATGGGAAATCAAGTGTTTAGATCCTACCTGTAATCCAACGCTGTTGTAGCAGTCGAGCTCCGCTGATCCGGATGAGCTCCTCCTTCACTTTGAAACCTGCATACACTAACAATCAAACGATTAAATAGCACTTGATAATCTCATAGAATAAAACATATTTAACACATAGACCAAGGAGTACATGAAACAACTCATAAATAACAAGTTATTGAGAAGAATGGACTCATTTGCATTAATAGGTAACAAAAGGAACAAATACAACCTGAGCCTTGGTGTTGTGCAAGTCCCTCCCAGGGTCCATCAAGAGTTCTCCTTTACTTTGACAAATCTCACCCACTTCCAAATAGAACAAGCAAAGATGGCAATCTCTCCTCACAAGCTTCTAAATGGGAGTCCTAATTCCTGCAGCATTTACCCTTAGAAATGTATAGCTTCCAACCTCTCTTCCTTCTGGCCCAATGCCTGTATTTATAGTACTCAAGAGGAAGTTAAGCAGGTCCACCATCAATGGGATAATCCCCTCTTTGGATGGGATAGCTCCCTTATTGATGGGATAAGTTCCTCTTTGGTAGGGGTGCATGAACCATCTGGAGGCGCTCAATACACGTCGAACAACCTTCTAGAATGCTCTAGAAATGACCACAAGTAACTTTTTAAAGATGAAACTTGCGCATTTTAACCTTTACAGGAGGACGCACCTGCCCCTTTACATACAGAGCGTCCAAAGACGCAGCTTTTGTGAACATTGGGTGCGTCCCCGCAGGTAAGGTTGAGAGAACCTGCGTACCCAGAGATAAATACATTTATAAAGGCTTTCTCTCTTTTTTGGAGTTTGACATGGAAAGCAGAGGCATAAGACTTGCCTAAGAGGGTAGCATGACTGTTGATAGAGTCATCCTCACTGTAAATGGTCATGGTGACATTTTTTAGTGTAACATACCTACAGACTCCAATAGCCACCTATACAACTGAATCCAATAGCCACCATTTCTTGGATTTATCTCTCCAACAACCGAGGAAGAAATTCTGTATATCTGTATTCTACCTGTTTGGCTGTAGCATGTTTTTCTCCACAAACAATTATATAATTTTTATTGTGAAACAAAAGTTCTAGACTCTGTAATTTCTGGGCATTTTGTGTCCCTTTTTTCAATATGAAGACCGCATGTTTTATGAATATCTGAAGGAGTTTTCTTGGAGTTGATTGAGCAAGCATAGCCTAATCAGTTGCAGAGGGCCCTCGCACTGAAGAAGGTTTCCTTTCATTTTATTTTTCTTCTTCTTGTTAACTATAAATTCATCATCTTCTTTCACAATGTTTATAATCATTTTCTTACTAACAACGTTTATAATGCAATTTCCATCATTTTCTTATTAATAGTGTTCACAATTTAGAGTAGCTTCCATTTGCTTGAAATCTTTTTAGTTTTTATTAGTAGTTTAGAAGATAGAACTCAATGGTGTAATCTTGTTTCTTTAATCAAAAACTAAATTTGTTTCAGGATGAAAGTAGGATTAAAGAATGATAAGGATAAATTGTTGAATAGATACTTCATTCACTGTTTTGCTAGTTTAAATTCTCAATTAAACTGATCAGTGTCATTTATTGTCTTTAACATTTCATCTTTAGTTTACTAACTCATGGTGTTAATGAATGTTTATGGAAAACCCAAGTTTATAATTCATCCTTAACTAAGTGGTTGAACATTTCTTTTATGCAATGAGTTATTTCTGCATCTCTATAATTGTTTTCTCTTAGATTAATGAAGAACAAAATTCCTCAAATGTCATCCTAAGGAGACTTTCTCCCAAAATTTAGAGACAAAGTAATTAGGTATTTCATTTAGTTTTATTTCTGTAATTAGTTAGACATTGGTTGCAAAAATCAATTTCAGTTTTAAATTCATGATTTGTAAATAATGGTAAAACAACAATAGAAACTGTTGGGTCCCTATAATACTAGTAATTACCCCATTAATATTGTAGTTGCATCCCTTATTAATATTGTTGTGCCCCTATTATCCCCATATTGTTATTATTGTGCCCAATATAATCCCTCTATTGTTATTTTGTGGCTTTATATTATTATTGTTAGGTCGGCTGGGTTATATTGTGACTCCTTAGACTCCTATATATAGAAAGGAGGTTTTTTCATTTGAATCATCCAAGAATTGTTCATTTATGTAATGTAAAGGAGGTTCCCCCTCGAAGAGGCTAAATTCTAAGGCGTTGATCTATCTTTTCTATCTTTTCTTGAGCTGGTTTCATAACATTTGGTATCAGAGCTTTGGATTCTAGGGTTTTGCTGCTCCAAACAGGTCATCGTGGAATTTTCGCTATAAATATTTTTATGCGACGTTTTAGAAGTTGCAAAAAAAACCCATTTGAAAATAAATCGCGCTGAACCTCAGGTCCAAATTTCAGAGCTTTCCGTGCTACATTTGTGGATATATGATTTGAGGAAGTTGGTGTTTTTGCAAACTCTTGAATTACATTCCAAACAAGTGACCTGGGGAAAATAGTCATAAATTTCTCTCTGGGGATTGGATTGAAATTTCATAAGAAGGCACAGAAATAGGACGGAATGTAGTTTCTTTTATGCATTTTTCAGATCCAAAGGTCGAAACAGTGACTCGTGGCACGTCGTCCAAGTTCACTCTACTGAACTAGTCTATAATCAAGTCACTGTGGGAGATTTCGCATAACTCTTCCTTGGAGAATCCAAATTGGGTCAGACTTGTGGTATTTGAAAGAGCACACAGAGGGCTACTATAAGTCACAAACTCAAAACTAGATGATTGGAAAGTACAGAGATACATCAGAGGCAATATCGAGCTCCTACAAAGTGAAAAAAGGTGTGTAGATTTTCTTAAATTTTTGCTTAAGCTTGGTTTGAAAATGCATTTTGAAGTAATTCGAAGGGAATAGTAGATAATTATTATCTGTAACTGATGCCCCGAGGAAAGAAAATTCAAACACCTAGTAATGAACCTAAAAGCTCTAGCATGACTCATGAAGAAGAGGAAGAAATGCTACATGATATATCAAAATTACAAGAACAAGTGCAACAAATGTCACTGTCACAAAAGCTAACAGAAGCTAAGATAAATGGCGTGGAAGCTAAGATGAATGGTGGGGAAGCTAAAATGAATGGCATGGAAACTAAGATGGACAACTTGAAGATATATTTGAACACAAATTTGAAGACAGGCATGGCAGATTTGAAGACAGATTTGACACATTTTCTACAAGAAATACTTACCAATGGTGAAAAGGTAGTAAAGGAAACTCATGATGCGAACAAAAGAAATGTTAATCATGATTTCTTAGACTCTAATGTGGGATATAAAACCCACCATATTCCAAAATTTGATATGAGAAAGTTTGATGGCAAGGATCCCGCAACATGGATATTACAAATGGAGCAATTTTTCGATCTCAGTAATGTGAAAAACACACAAAAGGTACGTATGGCAACTTTGTATTTGGAACCAAATCAGTTTGTATGGTATCAATGACTTGCTCTCGTAAACAATTTATCACTTAGGCAATTTTTATGGAAGAATTGATAGCACATTATGAGGATACAAAAAGCAACACTTTTTTTTAGCCAATTGATAAGTCTCAAACAAAAGGGTTCAATAATGGAGCACATTGAGGAGTTCCAAAAATTGAACATGAGGGTAAAAGATATTCCAGAGGAGCATAGGATTGATGTGTTCATAGGGTCTTTAAAGGATAATATCCAACATGATTTCACCTTTGGGAACCTGATTCATTAGAGAAGGCATTCAGGTTAGCAAGAAAAATGGAATGCAAAATTATGGCAACCAAGAAGCATACCAATCTCAACTATAAAGATGGAAGTATGGTTGCTCCTAGTCTTCCACAACCTATAAGGTTGACAACAAAACAATTGGAAGAAAAAAGAGAGAAAGGGATTTGTTACAATTGTGATAGCAAATACACTAAAGGTCATAAGTGTGCTGAGAAGAAATTATTCTACATAGATTGTGAAGAGGAAGAAGAAACAGAGCAAGAAAGGTCAAAAGAAGAGGATATACTCCAGGAACAAAGCCTAGATAAAGAAGAAATGAATCTGACCATATCTTGTAATGCATTGGCGGGAATTACCACTCCTCAAACCATCAAGATAGAAGGACAAATCAAGAAGAAAAAGGTACTAGTGTTGATTGATTCAGGAAGTACCACAATTTTATTCATTGTAAGGTAGCAAAAGAATTGAACTGCTTCTTATACCTAGCACCAGAGTGTCAAGTGATGGTTGCAAATGGAGGAACAATAAATTGCTCTGGAAATTTCCATAATATCAAGCTATCGATGGGAGAATATGTATTGACTAGCCCAATGCTTTCCAATCAAATGGGAGGTGCTAATGTTGTACTAGGAGTACAATGGCTACAATCCTTGGGTACAATAGCTTTCAATTTTCAAGAACTTTTCATGAAATTTTCCGTGGAAGGAAAGGAAGTTGAATTAAGGGGTATTGCAGGGAAGCCGGTAAAGATAATTATCTCTAATGGTATGACAAAGCTTCTAAAAAAGGAACAAAGGGGTGTAATTGCACAATTATGTTCACTAAATGTTTCCACATTGCAATCATCTATTTCTCTAGATCTCCAAAAAGTCTTGGACAATCATTCCAAGGTATTTGAGACTCCCAAATGTCTCCCACCTCTTCGTGATCATGATCATGCTATTCATTTTATTCTAGGAAGTGTTCCTCCAAACATCAGGCCGTACAGATATCCCTATGCCCAAAAGAGTGAAATTGAACGTATGGTTGCAGAAATGCTAGAGGCTAGTATAATTCAACCGAGTCAAAGTTCTTTCTCTGCTCCAGTAGTATTAGTGCACCAGAAGGATGGATCATGGCACATGTGTCGAGATTATAGGGAGCTCAACAAGCTCACTATTAAAGATAAGTTTCCCATTCCCGTCATTGATGAATTACTGGATGAATTGCATGGATCAATTTACTTCACCAAGTTGGATCTCCATTCAGGATATCATCAAATCAAAATGAAGACTGAAGACATTCTGAAAACAGCATTTAGAACTCATGATCGTCATTATGAATTTTTGGTCATGCCTTTCGGCCTTACTAATGCACCTTCAACATTTCAAGGTTTGATGAATTCCATTTTCAAACCATTCCTTAGAAAATTTGGGTTAGTATTTTTTGATGATATACTAATCTACAACAAGTCTTGGAAGGATCATGTTGGACATGTTGACAGGGTGCTACAACTATTGGAGGAGAAACAATTATATGCAAAAAGATCCAAATGTTTCTTTGGAGTACAAGAGGTGGAATATTTGGGTCATATTGTATCTCATGAAGGAGTTAAGGTAGACCCTAGAAAAATTAAAGCCACTAAGGAATGTAAAATCCCCACATCCATAAAGCATCTGCGAGGATTTCTCAGTTTGACAGGGTACTACCGCAAGTTTGTTAAGAATTATGGGAGAATAGCAGCACCTCTAACAACATTATTGAATAAAGATGCATTTTCATGGACTCCAGAAGCAACAAAGTCCTTCGAACATCTTAAAGAGGCAATGTGCCAAGCACCGGTCTTAGCTACACCGGACTTCACAAAAACCTTTATTGTGGAATGCAATGCTTCAGGAAATGGAATTGGTGTTGTTTTAATGCAAGATGAAAGACCCATTGCTTTTGAAAGTCATCCAATCAAGGGAAAGTTTTTACACAAAGCTATTTAGGAGAAGGAAATGTTGGCAATACTCCATGCACTTAAGAAATGGCAACCCTACCTAATGGGAAGACACTTCAAGGTAAAAACATATCATGATAGCCTTAAATACTTTTTAGAACAGAGATTATCCTCTGAAGAGCAACAAAAGTGGGTCACAAAGATGTTGGGTTATGACTTTGAAATCATCTACAAAAAAGGAAAGCAAAATGTGGTGGCAGATGCACTCTCAAGAAATAATTAGGATGTGGAAGCATTGTTGTGCGCCATTTCTATTATCCAACCCGATTGGATAAACGAAGCAAGGGAGGAATGGAAGAATGACGAAGAAGTATGGGCACTTATTCAAAAGTTACAACAAGATTCCAGTACGTCTGATACATTTAGCTGGAAAAATGATTCTTTATGGTACAAATATTGCTTATACCTCTGCAAGAATTCCCAACTAAAACAAAAGATTCTTATGGAATTGCACACTTCTCCCTTAGGAGGGCACTCAGGATTTTTAAAAACTTACCACAGGGTTAAGAAGGAATTTTTTTGGGAGGGCCTTAATTCAGATATTCAAAAATTTGTGGCGGAATGTTTGGTTTGCCAACAAAATAAAGTTGAAACAAGTCTATTACAACCTTTATCCATTCCAAGCCAACGTTGGGAGGAGGTTTCAATGGATTTTATCACAGGTTTACCCAAGTCTGAGGGAAAGAGTGTCATCATGGTGGTAGTTGATAGACTTACCAAGTATGCACACTTTTGTGCATTATCACATCCATTTAAAGCCAGTACAGTTTCTACTACATTTATGGAAACAACTCAAAAGATACATGGAAACCCAAAGATTATTGTAAGTGACAAAGATCCCATTTTCACTGGACATTTTTGGACATAATTATTTTCTTGTCTTGGTACTCAGTTAGCTCATAGTTCATCTTATCATCCTCAATCTGATGGGCAAACTGAGATAGTAAATAAATGTTTGGAAGGATATCTTTGTTGCTTTGTATCTAATAAACAGACACAATGGGTCAAATGGTTGCCTCTGGCTGAATGGTGGTATAACACTTCCTTCCATACAACAACAAAAATGACCCCATTTATGGCACTTTATGGATATCAGCCACCATCCATCACATCATATTTAGGAGAAAATCCTAAGGTTCAAGCAGTGGAACATCACATCGAACATCAACAACAAGTCTTCCAACTCTTAAAGGATAACCTCGTGTTGGCAAAAAATAGAATGAAACAAGAGGCATATCAACATCACAGTGAAAGACGTTTTGATGTAGGTGATTGGGTATTCCTACGGCCACAACCATATAAGCAAATGTCCCTCAAGAAAGCTAATAAGGATAATAAGTTATCACCAAAGTATTATGGTCCGTACAAGGTGTTGCAAAAGATTGGTACTATGGCATACAAATTGGAGCTTCCAGCAGCTTCTCGATTGCAGCCAGTTTTCCATGTTTCATGTTTAAAGAAGGTTATAGGCGACGAGCTCCCAGTTCAAACAATATTGCCAGAACTTGACGAGGAAGGAAAAATTATATTGGACCCGGAAGTAGTCACAGAAACAAGAACTCGACAGCTACGAAATCGATCAATTTCAGAGTATCTTATCAAGCGTAAGAACTTATCCGCTGAATATTCCACATGGGAGGATGAGAATTTTATACAGAAGCATCCAGAACTACTCAAGTGTTGAGGACAACACTTTTTTTGAAGGAGAGGGGCATGTTGGGTCCCTATAATACTAGTAATTACCCCATTACTATTGTAGTTGCATCCCTTATTAATATCGTTGTGCCCCTATTATCCCCATATTGTTATTACTATACCCCATAGAATCCCTCTATTGTTATTTTTGTGGCTTTATATTATTATTGTTAGGCCGGCTGGGTTATATTGTCACTCCTTAGACTCCTATATATAGAAAGGAGGTTTTTTCATTTGAATCATCCAAGAATTGTTCATTTATGTAATGTAAAGGAGGTTTCCCCCTCAAAGAGGCTGAATTCTAAGGTGTTGATCTATCTTTTCTATATTTTCTTGAGCTGGTTTCATAATAGAAACTTTGTTTTCATTTGCTTCTTAGCTTTGCTTCCAAGTCTTTCTAAGCTCTGTTTTCATTTTTAGATTTTGAGCAGTCTTTACGAAAGTTAGATTTAAGTTCTGATAATTACATTGTAAATCATTAGGAATTAAAAGACCGAAAACCCCCCAAAACAACATAAAACACAAAAACAATTAAGTAAGAAGGGTTAGCTAGCACAAACAGTGCACTACACTTCATCAATTTATGATACCCAGAATGATAATTTATGTAGAGCAATTTAGGACACTAAATTAACCAAACAGTGACCGTAACTACATAATCATAACTAGGAGGTCTCTATGCATACGACTTTGGCACCGAACTATAGAGGGCCAAAGTCGATCCCTTATCAAGCTATGCGAGCGACTAGAGAGTGAAAGTCGCACCCTGGCTAAGTTGTGTGAGCGACTATGATGACAAGGTCACTCTCACGGCTACCTGGTGCAAGCGACTGGGGACCAGATGCTTCTGATATACCTCTAAACCTAGAGTCACTCTCTTTGAACTATCTCCAAGTGGAGAGCCAAAGTTTCTCTCTTGCCTACTTTGTGCCTACGACTGTGGTGTATGTAAATTCTTAGTGCAGACATAAACAATTCCTCTAGCCTGAGATAATGGGTCTAGCCACAAACAAAAAATCTATGGAAAATCTCCTTAAGCTAGAACCAATTAAGAGGGCCTACCTCTTAGAATGATATTCCGCTTGGTGATGATCCTGCTTCCTCACTCTAGCCATCTTCCATTTCCTTCCTTTGAATACCTGAAACAAGCAAACAACAACAACAAAAAATGTGACAGCATGCAATATTGTATTCAACCTACTTAATAGGTCAAGGATCATTAAGCCATAAAGATGTGAAATGACACGTCATGTAGGAAATCAATCGATAGTTGCATTAATATAAATCAGAAAGAGATTACAACTAGTGCCTTGATGTCACTGGTCTCCTCTGATGTATCCGAATTCCCACACTTCTGCTAGCACTTCATGGATAGCCCCAACAAATGGAATTTTAAGGCCTCTTTCCCTCCAGTCTCAAACCTAATCAAAATCACACTATTCTCCCTCAAACACACACCAGAAATCTATAAGCTATAAATGACTTTTTGGTTATTCACACTTGCTCGAAAACTCCAACTAGCTTTTGCTTGGGAAAAAGAGAGGCTTATATAGCTTGGATGGATGGGAGATGGTTCCTTGCTGTTAGCCTCACTCTCGCATTGAAAAAAATTCTAAAGTACAAATAATTAAATTAATTAAAATCATGAAAGTTAGGATTTAATCCTACCTTTCTGGATTGAGTTTGTTCCTCATGGTTAGGAATCAGTTTAGGCTTAGTTGGTTGAGAGATTCTCTCCAACTAGTTAGGCTCCTAGATTAGTGTGTTGTTGAGATATTTTTTCAACCATACTGTCCAAGATAGACGCACTATCTTGAGACCAACTTCCTCATGTATTTATTTGTACTATTATCATTCTTTGTACATTGGATTGATTAATAATGAGAATGTGAGGAATGTTGTAAGGTTGAGGCCTTTTCCGCCATGTCTGGTTTTTCTATATGTCTGATATTTATTTTATTAATGTGAGTTTATTATTGGTTTAGTTTTCTTCATGTGGTATCAGAGCTCAAGTTTCAAGCCTTAGTGCTCACTTCGCATTATAAAGTCCATGGCTTTTACCATTTGGTAGTCGTTGAGAGCTTGGCTAGAGATTTGTCTAATCTCAATCGTTTATATGATTTGAGTGCCTGGAGGTGAAAGTGCATTAGTTTTGGGTTGTCAAGCCCTCGAGGTGCTTTAGAGATTGGAAGTAGTGTTGAAAGAGTGGAGTTGAACGTAGCACCTGCTTTCTCGTGCTGAGAATGAATTCGCAGGAATCAGTTCCTATAGGAAGAAATTATGGTTCATGTTGATTGCCTGCGGTGCCAAAAGAGCATTCAATGTTTAGTCACACTCACAGGACTCAGAGTTTGGTCATACACAGAACTAGGAGCTTATCATAGAAGCGCAGACCTGGAACGAGGTTCCACAGAGCAAATACCCTGATGGAAGCCACAAATTTGATGCCTGCAAGAGCATAGTCCGATCATGTTTCTAGTTTGTTGTGAATCGCTTAACTGCGCCAATTTGTGGATTGTGTTAGGTTCTGATTTAAAACCAAACCAAACTCGTTTGCAACATACAGAGATCCATATCATAGATTATGAGGTGTAGATTCATGAGCGTATGAGAATTGGGATGTTCTTCCTATCACCTACATTGACAGATCTGCTTTCCAGCCGTGTTGAAAAGAAGGTGCGTGAGAAATTTCTAAGGATTCTGGACGTGTTGTCCACCACAGTAGAAGGCCAAGTCACCATTAACAACCATTGTAGCACATATGCACTTCCACATGCAAAGGAACTTGAAATATTTCCTTTCTCTTCATATGTATCTCCTTTGGCCCTAAGCAGGACAAGAGCGCTTTGCTTGTCCATTGAGCTACACTTCACATCACTGAACCCATTCCTCTATAGTGTCTTTTTCATCCCCACTGTTTTTGAAGCTGAAGAAATAGCTCCGTCTTTTCCTGTCGTTTTCCAGTAACCATCTTTTTTTGATCGATTTGTCTGTGAACCATTGGGATATTTTCTATCCTTGGGATTGAAAAAATACCATTCCAAGTCTCTGCTCTTTAGGCAAGATTTTCCTGGTAAATCCCAAGGCTCAAGCTTATATAGATCAATCTCGGAAATTGCATTGAAACTAAAACGTTGTCCACGAACTTTTGTCTTCAAGTAGTAACTGACTAGCTCTTCGTCAGTGGGATGGAAACGGAATCCAGGTTGCAGAGAAACTTGATCCATTGAAATCTCTATTTGAATAATTTAATCCAAATTTCTACTTCTCCACTAGCTTGTTAGCCATATCCCATGGATCAAATCTCTAAACCCATAGAGTAGTCAAGCCTGGCCCTTGATAGCCAGCCTTGCTTTCCTTCACATGAGAAACAATGATTTCCAGCGATCATGGACCCCTTTGTCATCCTCTTCGCACCAAAACTTCTCCCATCATACATAAGCCCATCATAACAAACCAAACATAATGGGACCCCTCTAGTGAAATTTCATGAATTAATCTTCTCAGACCACCATCGTTCTAATTGAGGAGAGGAAGCTACGCAGGGTTCGTTCCATCCAAAAGAAATCCCTTTCTTTGTGCAACAATAATGAGCAAGCGCGGAGAATTATAATTGATTAATGCAGTGTTAGAAATCAGTGTTTCAGCAACAAAAAGTTCAAGAAGTTGGGCTCCATGCTGCCAAATCCACACTTGTATCAATTGCACATTTTTCCTTTGAATGGATATCATGCAAGGCTCAGTCCATCTAAGGCTATGTCCAGTAGCACCCAACACATCCACTGCAGGATATAGAGTTCTTCCCGAGACATATATTTTGGCTGAAAATAGATGAGAAGAGCCTCTTCTGTTGCTGTTGTTGTAGCTGCAGCACAGGCCTATAAAGGCAGGAAATTGCATGTTGCTAAGGTAAGGTGTATTTTTTAATTTTGAGTGATTTTTGGAGTGGATCAAATATTTTTATTTGGGAGTTATAAGGGTGAAGATTGGGATTAATTTTAAATAAGGTTGATGATTTGTGGAATGATAAGGTGAAAGTATTTTGAAATTTGGAGAGATAAGGAGTATATTTTGTAATTTTGAAATCGTAAGTGAATTTTTGTATTTGGAGTGATAAGTGAAAGTAATTATTGTAATTCAAAGTAATATTTTACTTTGAGAGCGATTGAGTCAATGCAGTCAGTTTTTTGAAAACAATTTTCTTCCAAAGTTTGTTAGTGTGACATTCTCATTAAGAAGTTTCCACGACAATGTTGTGACATTGAAGAATGATGTACTCCAGTAATTAATAAAATCATAATTTTTGTAGTGCTTGTGTCCTAGATCCGCCTGAAATTGAATAAGGGGATCTTAGGTACACCGTGTGTAATGAATACATGTGCATGACTTGTGTTCAAATTATCTCTTTGTATTATCCTTAAACAACTACATGCACATAAGCAAGCTTAAGTATAAGAACACTTAATCAAGCTCCTGTAATCAAGATTAAGTACACAAGCATAAAGCATCACATCATCAACTTGATAAGATGATCTTCCAAGCAAGCACATTTCACATCATGAAATCAAAGAAATCAAGTTAAGGATGCTACAAAATCAAGCATTTCAAGTCAAGATGACATCAACATCATCAACACTTTTTGTATCACTTGCAGATACACATTTTTTAACTGAATTGTACAGGTGCATTCTTGGTTGTAACCGCCACCCTAATTTGAATTGTAAAAGTGAATACATTAAGTCAAGTAAGTCTTCAGCTGAGTCATCAAGACTGAACTTGTCATATTTCTCTTGAGTGCATTTTCAACAGTGTTCGACACCCTTCATTTTTTAAAATCAGCACATTTAGTGAGTACATTCAAGAAAGCACCAAGTGTCAGTAATCAATCAAGAAAGCTCAAGCAAGCCATCTAGCAAGCAATCATCATCAAAAAAGTGTATTCTATTACTCATGTGAGGAATAAGCAATAAATCAAGTGAGCATGTCATTCAAACAATCAAAGCAAGTGAGCGTGTCATTCAAACAACTAAGCAAGAAAGCGTGTCATTCAAACAACCAAGCAAGCGAGCGTGTCATTTAAAAAACAAAGAAATCGAGCGTGTCAAAATCAAGTGTGAAAGTTCACATCATGACATCTACAACAAACGAGCCCGTGTGAAGTTGATTGAAGCATTCACAAAGTGTGAGTGAAGCATTCAAGCAAAGCGATCGTCATTAAGCGAGCGTGAAATCAATAGTTCAAGCAACCATGTTATAAAACTCTAGCAAGTGTTAAAAGCATCAGTAATAAGCAACAGTACAAGTGATACTAAATTCAAAGTGAGAAAGCTAACACGGAGAAACACATTTAACTGTCACAAATTCTTAACAATTTTATTTTATCATCAGCTAGCGACATGGTGAACATCAGTAAAACAACTCTTGCTGATATTCAAGTGCATCTTCAACATGCACATGAAATGATTTAGCTCCTTCAACTAGAGTCGCAACTTCAAATAAATGAGTTGCAATAGAAGAGTGATGTTTCCAAGTCTTTCATCTGTACAGATGAAGATAAATATTTTGATTCCAAGTCACTTATCCAACCAACTTCAAGGGTTGAAGTGGTCCCTGATCTAGTTCCACTTTCTTCCAAACCAATGATCAAGCCATGGGAAGAACTTCAAAGTAACAAAAATCGATGAGGATTAGGATATGACAAAGATGAAAACAACTTTCATATCCCCGATTACTCTAAGCCGATCAAGTTCATCAGTGCAGGATTTCTTGATCCAATAACATCAACAAGATATGAGACAGTTGTATACAAATAGAAATACACGCAAACTAAAGTTGCAGTCGAACCAATATGCCTTCATTGTCAAAGAACCGGTCATCCAGAAGATCAGTGTTTTGATCTCTATCCTTGTCACCATTGTGGCAAGTCAAATCATTCATCAACACAATGTAGCAAACAACAACAATCAACCCGATTGAAGATCAATTATTCATGGATTGATCCCTCAGAATGGTCATCCACAGTCAGAATATTGTATAATTTTTACAATCGAATTCACTCACACATATTGCAACCAAAATGAAGATGGTACTCTCGTGTAGTTGAACGGGGGAGTACACCAGAGAAACACTCCTACACCTAAAGTGGGGGAGTTCAGAAATAATTTGAAGAAGATTGTCTCTCCTTTCAGCTGATAAAGGGGGGGAAATGTCAATGAAATTGACAGTGGTTATTAGATTTAAAGTCTCGACAACATCAGCGAATCAGCCAGTGGGCATTTTTTATCAGTGAGTGAGCATCCATAAATTCGTTAGTGGGCGATCGACAACAAAAGCAACAGTGAGTTGTTTTTCAGCCAGTGGGTATTCTCTATATTTTGTCAGTGGACAAAAGATGATAATTACAAGAAAAGGACAAATGGATCCTTTTTCATCTTGGCATGTGATGGAGTTGTCAAGCAACATCTAGAGATGAATCAGACATGCAGTTGATTCATGTTCTCTTCAAATTTCAGTTTTTTCAGCATCCAGCTTTAGCGATTTTTCAGGCAAATGTTTTTTGAGGATCAACAGTTTTAGCATGAGAAATAGGAAGATGGTTCCTGGTTCTTAATTTGGACTTATCATTGAGGGGGGGAATTTTAGCTTCACTCTCACATTAAAAACAATTCTAAGTCCAAATAATTAAATTAATTAAAATCATGAAAGTTAGGATTTAATCATACCTTTCTAAATTGAGTTTGTTCCTCATTTTTAGGAGTCAGTTTAGGCTTAGTTGGTTGAGAGATTCTCTCCAACTAGTTAGGCTCCTCGATTAGTGTGTTGTTGAGATATTTTCTCAACCAGTGTCCAAGATAGACGTACTATCATGAGACCAACTTCCTCATGTATTTATTTGTACTATTATCATTCTTTGTACATTGGATTGATTAATAATGAGAATGTGAGGAATGTTGTAAGGCTAAGGACTTTTCCGCCATGTCTGGTTTTTCTGTATGTTTGATATTTATTTTATGAATGTGAGTTTATTATTGGTTTAGTTTTCTTCACTCGCATCATGGGAGAAGGTCTTATCTCTTGAGTTTGTTCCATCCTGATAGGGGAAAGGAGCCCAAACTGGTTTCCTCAACTCTATCTGGCCCAACCATCTTCTAGACTTCTGTTACGAAGCTTCTAGACATGGAAGCTTCAACTCCTTATTTAAAAAAATTCCAAAAGAGGATCGGAGCGACTTTTAAAGGGCTCAGTTGATCTAATTAGCACTAGGGATAGTTGTAATCCATACATATCAGTGCGAGGAGGACACGGGTCATAAGCGTCGGTCTTGTAACTGGGATAAACATAAGATTTTTGGGAAATGATGGAAAAGGGAATTGTTTTGCTCATGAAGAGGGACACAATGGGAGTTTCTTCATGATAGGAAAGCATGTCGAGTACACAGTAGAGGTCCTCCAGGATTGTAGACGGGGAGTACAAGGATAGTGACAAAATGTTGTGTAACATATGCCCCCTAAAGTGTGAACGCTGAACTAGAGTGAGGGGTAAAATGCTTTATAAGTGGAAGTAGAAAACTTGAATTCGTCATCAAAAAACCCGAAAGCAAGCATAGATACATATATATCACTCACAACTCTAAATAGTAATACATGAATCGTGGTATGGATGCAGCCATCTAGAGAATGATCATGTAAATGGATCCAAGTTATGGGCGCAACCATCCAGCAGCAAGGATCATAATGAAACCAAGGTATGGTAGCAGCCACCCAATAATGAGAAGGATCACATATAACAACTCATGGTATGGTCGCAGCCATCCATTTGAAAGAGACATGTATATCAACACGACCATGTCACATCGCCTCACAACCTGGACTCGTGTAATCTTAGCCCAGGATCTTGTGCTCCAAAAAGACCCAATCAAAGTACAAATCCTAACATGTGAATGAATGTGCTAAAGTTGAACATGCTAGGAAGTCACTTGATTATTGGTCAATGATGTGAACCATTAACAAGTGCGAGAGAAACCACCCATAATGACAATGGCTCTCAAGGTACTGGCAGCATAGTTCATGGAATGTGAATAAAGGAACT
Organism: Pinus tabuliformis; assembly: GCA_031772625.1. Taxonomy (NCBI): domain Eukaryota; kingdom Viridiplantae; phylum Streptophyta; class Pinopsida; order Pinales; family Pinaceae; genus Pinus; species Pinus tabuliformis. The sequence continues at coordinate 1,395,818,854 of CM062817.1, read as the reverse complement.
GATGTTGAACACCCGTGAAATAACACGATCAAAAGCCAATGATGTGAACTTGTTGTCGAGTGTGAAGCACTTGCCATTAGGGCATGCAAGCTCTAAGGTACTAGAAGGGAGTCTCTCAACCAAATTCCTAGATAATGAGCTGAAGTTGATAGGAAACGGCCATGTCGAAGGAGGGCTATGATGTATCCCACATCATCGACACATGACAAAGGGATGAAAATGATTTCAAATGATACAGAGAATCAGGAGTAAGTGTAAAGGCAGAAGGATTGACTCTTGAACATATCGGCGACACGATTCTAGAGTTTAGTAGCTGTTGGGTCCATAGGATCGGTTGTCATGCGGACGTGGCAGAGATCAAACGGAAGGCATGAATGAGTGGCCCAACCTAGGAAGGTCAAATGAAAAGGAGGATATCCTATCCCAACACGAAGCAGAAAGTATCATGTTCAAGAGTGAGTTGCTAACAAAATTGTTTGAATTTCCAAATTTTGCCCCACCATTTTTGGCAGGCACCCCAATTATGTTTTATCACAAGCTTGAAGGAGATAGCATATGCTTGCACTATAAGTTCATCCTTCGGATAAATCCGACCTAGTAAGTTTAATTAGCCCTAGGATGGAGAAGCTCATGTTCGTCATGGTGACTAATCCGATTGTCGTTTAATATTTTATTGAGTCTGAAAATGTGGAACTTAGTATCCTTTTCATGTTTAGAGAGTTTGAATAAGACACAGAAAATAAAAATCCACATGGTTCATTTTCATACATTTGTGTCTCTCAAGCCCGAAAAGGTAGAAAATAATACTCGAGAGAACTGTTTGATCATTTCATTCAAGGAGTACCTTTTTCATAAATAGTTCATCCTAGCCTGAAAAAGGGGTAAACATTTACTGGGTAAATGAAGTTTCACATCCTTTAACGAGTCCAAAATGAAAAGGGCTCAACAATCTTTTCATGCTTAAAGTGTTGGAAAAGAGCTTGAAAGAATACCCCCATTTTATTCTCTTTTACGAGTCAAAAAGGGAAAAAATACTAGGCAATATTTTCATCTTTTACGAGTCAGAAAAGAGCTTAAAGGTGACTCGTCTTGGAGGACGAGTGGTATAAAGGGTAGCAACTGGTTCCGACATTGGTGGAACTACTCAAAACATGTAATGGCCAAGGGGTTGCTAATAAAACCACTCATCATTGCGGTCCCTCGGGAAATCATATGATTGACCAAAGAGGTGGTGACGATGGAATGAAACAAACAAGGCTCATATAACAGAAATTATCTCATAAAAACGGCAATCACTAGATGTAAATTGGGCATGGGTTCATATTTACACAAGCTTGAAAAGAAAAACTATGCTTCAAATAAGTTTGCATGCTTCCAACATAATGAATCAATTCGAGATACATGCCCCCCAAGCTTCATTTCATTCAACTAGGTGGATGGAATGAAGGTTCACTTTCGAGATCCATGAAAGACTAAACTGGGATTTTACGAGATCTAATCAAAGACTCGATTTGGAAAATGGAGTTTCTTTTTTTTTAATGAGTTTGACACAGTAAAAGAACTATCCTCAAAATTGGTTTCATTTTTTATCGAGGTTGATAGAGAAAAGAGCTATCCTCATACTCCTTGATTCATTTTTTAACGAGCTTGACACAAGACCAGGAACTATGCTCCTACTCCTTGTTTCATTTTTTAGCGAGGTCGACATAAGACCAGGAACTATCCTCACCATTTATGTTCATGACCCATAAGAGAACATAGCTCCCAAGACGTCTTCACTAGACGGAAGAACCATGCTCTGGGAGGAATACATATCATTTGGTACCAAAGACAGATTGGGTTCCAATGCCCCCAATACATAATGTACACTACCATCTATGTGATCATCAGAAGATGCAAAGATGGAACAGGTAGCCACATAATTGACCTGTGGCAGGGAAGGTACTTCTTGTAAACAAGAGCCGATAGGGGATGATGGTTGTAAAAAATGTGCCTAGGGACCAATGACTAAGAGTTGATCAATGGTCACAATTCTCCCTTCTTGCGGAAAACAAACCACATGGAAAAGTGAAGAACAAGAGTTCCCATGACATAAACATAGTCACGTCCAAGGAGAATATTGAAATCTAAGGGACCTTGGACTACCATCATGTCTATATAGAAGATCTTTCCTCCCAAAGTAATAGGGAACTTTAGAAGGATCCCTAAGGGTTGACTGGTTCCTCTGTTGAAAGCCAATAGATTCTAGGTGACAGGCACAAGCTATGGGGAACCCAAAGCTTTCCATGTAGTAGAAGACATGATGTTAAGAGACACATTTTCATCTAATATAGTGCCATGTACCACCATATTATAGGCTTGTACTGTGATCTGGAAAGGCACATAAGATGGGAGGTGGAAAGTAGTCAGTTGACTCCAATCAAAAGAGACAACATAACTACTTGGTGGGGGTATCATATGATTTCCCCCATGTTCTACAGGAATAGAAGAAAGACTATCCTGAAAAACTGGGAGGAGAGGGTCACTCTTTGGTTCATGAAAATTTGAGGAGACGAGAATAACATGAGAAATATGACCATTACTACTCTCTTCAGGAACAGAGTGAACAACTAAAGGCAGAGCCAAGTCAACAATCTTTTCAACCAATGGTTGGTTAGGAAAAAACACAAGAGAGTCTCGCTCAAGAAGAGTAGGATGGGCAAGATATGAATCCAAGTCAATCTTGTTACCAACCGAGAGAGCGTCAGAAGAGAGCCTCTGATAACCAACAGGAAGTTGGGGTTGAGGAGCTGTAAGGTTTTCCAAAACTTTGGAAGCTTTATCCATAAGAGGGCAAAGGTGAAGAATATTTTTTCCTTCACATAACCTACAGGGGAATATAATCTTCCCTTTATTCTTACCATCGTTAACCGAGGGTGCAACATCGACATGATCTCCAGAGGTTGATGGGGATAGTTGATCCAGATTTTGAGACCATACCTCTAAGACTTTGGGGAGCCACGACTGTCTCAAAGGAGATGGTCACCCTTACACAACTTGCAAGGGAATCTAACCTTCTGTGGATGATCAGAAGGTTTTTCGACAAGAAGTGCATTTAGAGAAATAGCTTCATGGTTGGCTTCTCACTTATCTGACTTCTTCTTCCTGGTCTTCTTCTTTTTCTTCTTAGCCTTTTGTTTACTAGATTTGAAACTTTCACGAGGTGAAGTAGAAGAGGAGGATGAAGAAATAGGAGAAGAAGGCGAGCGGTCAACCTTAGAATCATCGTGACATGATTCGAATGAAGGAGATGATTAGATAGGAGTCAAGACACTTAGGACCATCGAGGTCAAAAACAACCAGATTGGTAAACCAATGGTCAACCCAAGAAGGGACAAAGTCACCATATAAGGAGCACCAACATTTCCAAAAGAGGAAAAAGAACCAGGATTCCCATCTGAGGGGAATCCTTGATCGTTGGACTCTGGAAATGTTTCCATTGGAATTGACCCTAAAGAAATACTAAGGAAGATAATTTTAACCAGGAATGTTTCATGGGTAGTTAATTTTAAGGCACTAAAACAAAACTTTTCCTTTTCATGTTTTAAGAGCCGAGAAAAGGATGAAAGGTGACTCTAGTCACTTTCAGATTTAACAAGCTCAAAAGGACAAGTGCTCGATGATCTTTTAAATTTAAAGAGTCAAAAATACCAAAATGATTGTTATGGATGATCTAGGAAAAACGATTACCAGGTAACTGTGAACTACAGAATACGTCCCAGTGAACCGAGAAGTATAGGTAGACAATCTCCTCGAATGTTGTGTTTAGTGTATCATGTTTACAAGGTGATAGACTCTGCTTACTATGGATAAAGGATTGCAGACCTAGTGGGGTCTCCCTTTATATGCATAATGGTACAGGGAGCACAAGTCTGTACTAGCGCTGTCTAGTATCGAAGCAAACGATAATTTCTAGGTTTAAAGACACTGGAACACATCTCTAGTCTAGACCACTAAATGTGAGTTTTAAGTTTCAATGCTTCCTTAGGTCAATTCAATAAATTTTAACGGTTGATCTTGAATTAGGTTTCAATTACAAGGCCCTACCGATGTCATCTGAAAAAACTCCTACATGCAACTATATGAGAAAAGAGATCTTTGTCTTCGATGAAAGTTAACACTAATTGAGATACAGGGAACACAAAATGAATGCAACAATCAAATAATGAAATGTTTCACTAATATATGTAGTGAATGCACTTAATCTTCCCTTATCAACAAAATAAGTCCCATTTCATTTCCATGCCTATGATGATGCAATTCTAGCTTCTCAATAATGCTACTAATGCAATATTTTCGCTTAAGTAAACTAGAATGATGTTCTTTTTTTCATAAAATGAAATGAATCTTTCACATAAAGCACTTTAATGAAAATTTTCACAATTCTAAACAAACATGTATCGATCAAATCCAAAGCATGATAAATGAAACTAAAAGCAACTTTTTCCTTGAATCTAACAAACCAAACACATAAACGCTTCAATCGACAAACTGAGCAATGTAATCTATGCTTGGAACGAGAAAAGAGACACTCAAAATAAGAGAACAAATGAGACTCTTTCACTCATTCAATTGAAAGTGAAGCAATGAAGATGTTACGACTAAAAGATGGATTAAATGAAGCAGCAAATCAGAAACTTGACACAATGAGTAAACAAACAAATGAATGGTATTTGACCTAGATTCCCTAGGGTCATAGAAACCATCCAAAAACTCAAAAAATCAAGCAATGAAACTTCAGGCCAATCAATCAATCAAAAGCAGCAAACAAAACATTCTAGTCACTTCTGGACAGAAGAAGAGAGTCTGAGGGTCAAGACACATTGGCACTAGAATGGGGGAAACTCTATTTTTTTCTTAACTCAGAGACTAGCACTACTGCCTAACTGACAACTAGCGCCGATCGACATGACCCACACGACTCGCCAGACTACAACTAGCACTAATGGATTGATTGATGGAACTGGGTAGGCTACAAGTAGCATTGATCGAGTGATTCAAAGAAAAAATAAAAAATAAATTCACACAGGGCTAGACTTAATACATCAGAGGGTGGGCTAAACCAAACAAGCACATAAACCAAGCTAATGAAGCTTTCTAGTCAGGGAGAACATAGGAAAAATGAGTTAAAAGGTAGAAATTAAGAGGGAAAAACAAACTGGTTATGATATAGGGCAAACCTTGATCTTCACCTATAGGAATTGGTGCACTGCCTAATTGACAACATGCACCAAAAGGGGGTCGACACAACTATTTTTTAGAAACTCGTGCTGATCAGTGCAACTGTCAGAAAAATAAATGTGCTGACCAAGGATTCGAGGAAAAAAATAAAAATTTTCAAGGGCTAAGACCAGACTTGCCACTGTAAATTTTAGGCTCAAAGCAGTAAACCAGGAAAAGCAGAGAACACTAAATGGAAATGGTTATACTATAAAAGTTCACACAAAACCATAAAATGACAATCAATCAAATAGAAGGATTAGATCCCCAACGGAGTCACCAATTTGTGGTGCAGGTAAATTCTCAGTGCAGACACAAACAATTCCTCTAACCTTAGAAAGCAATTCTAGCCACAAAAAAACAATCTATGGAAAATATCCTTAAGCTAGAATCAATTAGGAGGGCATACCTCTTAGAACGATATTCCTCTTGGTGATGATCTTGCTTCCTCACTCCAACTATATTCTGTTTCCTTCCTTCGAATACCTAAAACAAGCAAACAACAACAACAAAAAACATGACAACATTCAATATTGTATTCAGCCTACTTAATAGGTCAAAGAACATTAATCCATAAAGATGTAAAATGACACTTCATGTAGGAAATCAATCGATTGTTGCATTAATATAAGTTAGAAGGAGATTACAACCAGTGCCTTGATGTTGCTGGTCTCCTCTGACATATCTGGGTTCCCACACTTCTACTAGCACTTCATGGATAGCCACAACAAATGGAAGTTTAATGCCTCTTTCCCTTTAGTCTCAAACCAAACCAAAATCACACTATTCTCCCTCAAACACACACTAAAAAGTTGTAAACTATAGATGACTTGTTGGTTATTCACACTTGCTCCAAAACTCCAACTAGCTTTTGCTTGGGAAAAAGAGAGGCATATATAGCTCGGTTGGATGGGAGATCATTCCTCTCATCATGGGAGAAGGTCATATCTCTTGAGGTTTTTCCATGCTAATAGGGGAAAGGAGCCCAAACTGATTTCCTCAGATCTATCTAGCCCAACCATCTACCAAACTTTCGTTACGAAGCTTCTACACATGGAAGCTTCGGCTCCTTATTTAAAAAACTTTCCAAAAGAGGATCGATGCAACTGAGAAAGGGCTTAGTCGATCCGATTAGCACTATGGACAATTGTAATCCTTGCATATCGGCATGAGGAGGACATGGGTCATTAGCATCAATCTTGTAAATTGGGATAAACATAAGATTTTTGGGAAATAATGCAAAAGGGAATTGTTATGCTCATGAAGAGGGACACAATGAGAGTTTCTTCATGATAGGAAAGCATGTCAGGTACACTATAGAGGTCCTCTAAGATTGTAGATGGGGGGAGTATAGGGATAGGGAAAAAATGCTATGTAACTGTGACCAAGGATAAAAAACTTTAGTTTTGTGCCAGTGACCAAGATCCAGAAAACCCTAACCTAGAGAAAACCCTTTTCCTGTAATTTCAGACCCTGTGCAAACTCGTTCTGACATACCTGTGTGAAACAAGACAAAATAGAAGAATATAAAGATGACGATAATGTGTTCAAATGAACTTGAGGTCGCTTCCTTTTATAGTTTTCCCTGAGGGTTAACTTGGGGTTAAGATTGACCCAAGAAGTTACTCATGTTGTTAAGGCCGACCCATTCCATAATGTATGCATGAATAAAATAATTCAAAACTTAATTTCTATTTAACTGAATTAGGTTACCTTTAGGTCATTTTGGGTCCTCTTCAAAAGAGGGAATCTAATGTACATATTATCTTGATCATGTGAGTTATCCAATGTGGAATTTGACCCTAGTTGAAAGAATTAACACTCCCTCTCAACTAGGAAGAATTCCACCTTTCAATATATGTCAGTTGATCAACCTATCAAGACTGTCTCTGCTCAACTCTATTTGTTGAAACTTTCTTGGATCTAGAAGAAGAATCAGGGAGAAATAGCTTCCACCCTTATCTAGCAATAGGATAACTCATCATACAGGGGAGTGAACCCTCAATCCTTGAATCATATTGGATTATCTCAACCCATCCTATTTCCTACTAATCTTCCCATCAATGACCCTGAAGAGACATGTGGTAGAACACCTACATCATAATATATTTGGGTTATACACCCCCAAGTACACTCTCACTAGTTTTCTAGACAAGGAGTAGTAATCCCAACAAGCCTGGCTTGTGGGTATGATGGCAACTAGCGTATACTCTACAAATACCAAGATAGGATGAGCTCCAACTCCAACCCTATGGGTAAGATATAGGGATGACAACCTATTTTCCAAAGTTCCCTCAACCCTAAGATCCCTCCATCTTGATTCCTGACCCTAGGAGCTCAAATAGGGTAGGAAGAGATGAATCAGTGTTCTCAATCAACGCTGACCCTCATCTAAAGGGGACACATTCATCAGTCCAAGCTGCTCTCTAAAGACCATGATCTTCCTCTTAGCTAACGCATTTGTAAGAATATCTGCAATCTATTCATCTCTCGATATGTGATGGATCTTGAAAAATTTTCTCTACGTGATGTCTCGAATGAAGTGATATCAGATCTTAATATGCTTGGACTTATCATGTAACAAAAGATTTTATGCCAAACAAATTCCACTCTTGTTTTCACAGTATATCACTGTATTATCTAGGACCTACTCAAAATTAGATCGTCAACATATAAAACCAAAATCAATGGCATACCCTAGACTACCTTGAAGTAGAGTTTTATGTCAACATTTCTTCTTGTGAATCCTAGCTTCACTAAGTAACTATCAATGTGTGCATACCAAACTCTAGATGCTTGCTTCAAACCATGCAATGCATTCTTCAACATGAAAACATGTTTTCTTTGATCTTCTATTTTGAATGCTTGAGGTTGTTCCACATATACCTCTTCCTATAACATGCCATGAAGAAATGTGATCTGTACATCCATCTGATGAAGAGTCCATCCCTGACTTGCAGTAAGAGAAACTATAGAACGGATGGTTGTATATCAAGCTACATGAGAAAATATGTCATCATAATCTTCTCCCTCTTTCTAAGGGAAGCCTCGACCCACGAACATTGATTTATATTTCTCAATGATACCATCAGTTCCATGTTTGATTTTAAATAGCCATTTTGAAGTCAAAAAGGACTTCCCTTTCCGTCTAGGTACAACATCCCATACATCATTTTTCATAATTGATTCATATTCTTTAACCATATCATCCTTCCAAACTTGATCTTTTACAACTTCTTCGAATGAGGACGGTTCAACTTAAATCATAATACTCATAGAAACAACATATCCCCAATACCAGCATGGTTGATTCCTTTCGCTGAATGATCTACGAATGGGGACATTTCTTTCAGTATCTATATAGGGTGATTTCATTGTATGCTAAATCCCTGTCATTTAATTTGTCAACCCGGGGAAATGAATATTACAAATCTAAACTCTGTTGAAAATAAAAGATTCAGATCTATTGTATGAAAGCATATAAATGATTGGTCAATGACATTATTTTATTTAGAAGACAGAGAAGAGGAACTTGTTCAAGAGTCCTAGATGTCTTTCCACATTCCTTCTATAATAACATTCCCAAATGTCTAAGAAAGCATGATGAAATGTAACTTTGAAAGCATATAAATTTAGTCTAGGAAAACATATAAGAAAGTGAATTTTGATTCTGTCCAGTCCTAGTTCATGGAGAAGAGGCTCTTTTCTAAGAGTCCTGGTTGTCCTTCCACATCCAAACTAATTATTGAAAGGAGATCAATCTTCACACAACAAAAATTGGCCATAACATTAATTCATATTGATATTATCTACAAGTATTTAGAACAAAGAAATAAGATGAACATCTAGAATTAAAACTAGTATATTCACAAATATGAACATTACTCTACAACAAACTGTACTTAGCTTGGTATGGGGATCCTTCCATTCCTCAATGAGCACACATGAATAACTATCACACCTTAAGAATCAAACAACACTCATAACTCATAATTTTTGAGAAAATGATATTATTCATGGTGAATGAACAATCATAAATCTAATGCTAATGAATAACTGATAATTGTTGGATTCCATTAAAGGATGCTCATCTTCTTTATACATAAATTAGGGATATCTTCTCAATAAATGTAAATCCCTTAAATATCTATTAAATCCATACTTGTCTCAACTTATCCCTAAATACTAGATACAAATCCTATGACACATCAAGATCTCCATGATCTTTCTCCTTGGAATATGGTCCACCTCTTGGGTTGAAATTCGAATTTGATTTTGGGAGGCCACATAAGGGTGCCTTGGAATCTTCCAAATTATCTACACATGTGATCAAACTCAAGCCATTTTTAGGTATCAACAAATACATGTTATTTTTGTAACTTTTAGTCATAAATTCACTCTAAATACATGAAATTAATAACTTTGGAAAATGTAAATGTGAAATCATGTAGTAATGATAATGTAGATTTATGTAATGATAATTTGATGGAATGAGATGACAAAATGAGGATAAAGGCGAAAAATAACGTGAAACTGAATGTTAATTTTGGTGGCCCAACATACCCCCCAACTTAAGTTATTGCATGTCCTCATGCAATCTATTGCATTTATTCACTTAATCATGATTTAATCTTTTTGAATTGTCTTGCTTTTATATGAGCTTTGGTTGATATAGATTTTTTAACTTCTCATAATTTTTTTGACAACTTTGTTCTTTTTGCAAATTGTTCTTTCTGAAAAACATTCGATTGCAACATATTATTTTGGTTGGTTATTGTGTGAAAACAAAAATTTCATTAGTATTGGTTCTTGTGTAACAATACTTTTTTTGTTTTTGTGTTGCATCAGAATACTTTGAAAACATTTAATCAACCATTCATTTTTCGATCATTATTTGCAAAACATGTAATGTTTGAATCATAATGCAATAGAAGTTGTTTGGGAAAGTATGTTGGTTAGGATGACATGTGCATAAAGGACATATATGACATATGAAAGGTGATAATGGAATATGAATGCAATATATATCACGAAACATGAATATGAGGTATGACCATGAATCTCCCCCACCACACCACCCCCCCAAACTAAAGGTATTTTCAGTTTTTATTTTATGAAATGAGAAAGGGAATATGGTGAATAATTTTCTAAAAATTATAATTTCAGTATTAAAGGAATTATATGATAACAAGTTAGAAAAGAACATATCTTTACTTACCTAAGTGGACAAACTGTGTATATGTAGAAAAATGTAGCTCCTGTTGCTGAATTATAGAATGAAGAATACAAGAATGTGATCTGCATCTTGGTTGCATATATGATGGATGAAGTCGTGAATGTGGATCCTTTATTATTGCTAAAGAAACTGTTCCAAAGTAAAAAATACTATTGAATATGCTACTGAATCATATGGTCCCATATCATGGCACAATACATTCCATGTGAATAAATGTGTTGATATTGAACATGGAAAGAAGTCATTGGATTACCGTCCATTGATGGATGTTGTTAACCAATGTGAGGAAAACTCACCATTAATGTCAATGAGTGCCAAGGTACCTAAGTGCATCTTTTGAAGTGCGAATAAATGAGCTGACATCGAGCCACTTGCAAGATCCAAGGATCAAGGGACATTGATGTATTCCCATGATTATTGATGATAGAACTTGTCATTGATGCATACAAGCCTCAAGGTACTAATAATGAATCTATCCCTGAACCTAGATAATGTGTTCATGTCGATAGGTCAAGACTTGTTAGAAGGGAGCCATTATGAATCCCCCATCATCTAACACGAGTATGAAATGATGATTTTGGAAGGACTATAGATGAAAATTTGCATCAAGCTGGATTTATTTAACGGAAATGAAAATGACAAGAGGGTAAATAAGTGAATGGAAATCAAAAGGACAAATCAACATGTAAGTGATTTGGATGTCTCTATTAATGGGTTAATAAATGGAAATTATGGAAAATGTGAATGGAAAATGTAAGTGGAAAACATGCGCCACTTGCAAGGAAAATGGTGATGACGATGTTTAGCAAAAATTCTTGAATAGATTGTGAGTTTGGAGAGGCAAAATGATGGCATTTATGGATGATAGAAATGGATTCAATTAGTTCATGTTTCTTGAAATTAGTTGTAGAAAACCAATCGTGCACAAATTGACCTCCTACAATTCTTCCATTGTCATAGAACCTGAAAACAAACATGGCACTAATAAGGCAATAACATGTAAGTGTGTTTAAAGAGAAGTGATCAATTTCTCTAGGTAAATACGAAAAAATTTCATAATTAACAGGTTCATGATGTGTCTTCATTTCAAATGGTTAATCCAATTTCACAATTATGATAATAAATCCAATTTCTAAAAAAATGACGATATGCACAGGTAAACAATTTCCTCCATTTATGTTTAAATCATAGCATTTCATAAAGATAAAGAAATATTATTTGTGAATGCTTAATGATTCCTGCAAAACAATCTTCAATAAAAAATTCATCAATCGATCCTGCAGATAAAGCGCCTTTATAGTTCTTCTTCTTTCCTGCATCATGCTTGAAAACATAACATTAGATAAAACCAATAACAAATTTTTAAGCATGATTTTGACAATGTAAAAACTCAATCTTAACAAAATTAGATTTGCAATTAAGTTTAGTTAAGGTGAGCTATTGCGCTTTTATTCAATTGTTTTTGTCTCGTGTTTTCTGATTCTTTCCTTTGTTTCTTCGATGGGTGTGTTTAAGTGGATCATCACAACAACTCTTTTTCTCACTTTGCTTCAATCATGAAATGAATTTTCACATCAAAATTTTTATGACAATTTTCTTTTTAAAAAATAAAAAATAAAAAAATAAAACTAATGAAATATTTACAAAATTTAAAAAGTGAAATATAAAAACAAAACATTAAACATACTAATCACAAAACATAACATATATATATGTGTGTGTGTGTGTGTGTATATATATATGTATATATATATATATATATATATATATATATATATATATATATATATATATATATATATATATATATATATATATATATATGTATGTATGTATATATGTGTATGTATGTATATATATCTATATATATATATATATATATATATGTATGTATATATATATCTATCTATCTATATATATATATATATATATATCTATATATATATATATATATATATAGATATATATACATACATACACATATATACATACATACATATATATATATATATATATATATATATATATGTATGTATGTATGTATGTATGTATGTATGTATGTATGTATGTATGTATGTATGTATGTATGTATGTATACATACATACATACATACATATATATATATAAAGTAATAAAAACATATATACAAACATTATATTCCATTAATACAAAATATAACAAACATAACAAAAAAAAACAACGTAATAAAAATGAAATTTTCCATGTATAAAACCTTTTCTGTGTATTGGGTAGGAGTGAGATATGAAATGTCCTAAGATATTATTGTCGTGAAGAATGGCAGTGCAACATATGAAAGTCAAAACTTTATTAAGAAAATTTACACTATGTTCTCTATTTTGGTGATCAAGGATTTTATTCAAAGTCTTCTAGCACACAAGTTTTTTGAGATGCTATGTCGAGACTCTCCACCTAACATGCACAATCGTATGTATGATCTCTGTGGCGGATCTACCTCCTGTAGATCAAGAAAATGAAATCCATTGCATGGCGGCAACTGAAACCTGTACATTTAATTGAAAATTGGTTTTCTTACGCAATCTCGCAAATGAGGCTCTAGAGAACCTCACAAATATCTCAAACAGTTATGAATTTTGAGGAAAACACCCATGTTAAACATAATTCACCCTGTTTTGAGAAAAATGCATCTTTTATTTTTCTGAGATTCGCTTCCGATTGGCCAGAAAACATGTTTTAAAATGACATATCGAAAACTGCTACGTTTCTAATGCTCTTCTGGGCATGATTTGATCTGCAACTCCACTATTATTATTTATTTCATTTTCTACAAATAAATTAGATTTGTTTTCTTTCGTATCAAATTTAAAAACCCCAAATTCCATTCTCAAATACCTTTTGTCAGTTATTTCAGGCGTAAAGGTCCTTTAGAAAGACGCAACAGATACAACTGGGACACATCTATTGGCTACTCAGTAGATTCATCACATAGGTAAGAAATAAAGTTTGACTGTCCAAATCTGCAAGCCATCAAACACATGTTTTTTTCAAGGTTTGTTTCAGCACTTTGAAGTTATCACTATGAATCAAATAAGCTCTGAACTACAACCAACTATTCCAACTCAATCTGCTGCTCACTCTACCTATGTATCTTCTGTCTTTATAGCGGTTGGTCAATATCCTTTCCTTATGGAAAATTGGACTCAAACCTAGTTTTCTCCATAAAAACTCCCAGTGTGGTCAATCCTCTACTCAGTGGATGTGGCTGGGATGTTAACTCCTTTTCACATCCAACTAAGCAACAAAAGCATTCTTTTCTCCACTACAGCTTAAACCAATCCCAATTCGTATGATTTTTTCATTACAAACATCAGAATTTCTCAATGTTTCTGCGCAACTAACCCCTAGTGTGTACCTTTCTAATGGCCACTAGTAACCTTCTCAATAAATAGCATCAGAGACATTATCAAGAAAATACCAACAACAAATCTTAGCAACGGAGCAATAAGGGGCATTGTTATCTACCGCCATATCAATGCAAGCTGTTTGGTCATGTCATTGCTTGGAAATGACTCTGGAAGGAGATTTGTAGAAGATAACCGATCCATATTTAGTCAGAAAACCAAGCTATCATACAACTAAGCTTCGTGATAAATAGTAAAAGTGTAGAATAGGGAAACCTTGTGGATGGATCCAACAATTTAATTGTGGAATGGTTACACAACACACATAGAACCATAAATTATCAACCGAGACATTTTCTTTTAGTTTGAACTCATCCTATTACCCCGAAATATGGATATGACCGATGAATTCGATAGGCACTTTCTATAAATTACAGTTTGAACAATACTCAATGGAAATTGGTTTAACATTTTATTTGCAAGTTGTTTCAGGTTCGACGGCAATGCAATGACGGAAATTGGTTAACATTTTATTTGCAAGTTGTTTCAAGTTCGACAACAATGCAACCTGTAGAAGTGTGCTATGATGTTGTTTCCACAACACTTCAATTTTTATGCATTGTGTCATGGGTTTCAACTTTGTATACAATGGGTTTATATACATCATTGCCACTGATACTTTATGAGGGCATCATACTCCTTTTGCATTGCTTCTTTCCATTCATCATGAGAAGCAGCTTCTTTGAAGGAAGTTGGTTCAAAATCTATAGACAAGTTCAATCCATAATCATAAGAAGCATCCATATCAACAGGTGAATTAGAGTCATCCACATCACCTCCATTTTACCAGTTTGAATTTCTAGTTCCTGTCTTTCCAACCTCATCAAGATGAACACTTTCAAGTGTCTTTGTCAGCCACTTTGGGGGACCTTTCTCAGATGGTCCAGGCTAATCCGTTGATTGAGTTGGGACTGAATCAAGATTGAGTCTCCCAATTCTATCAATCACATCACTTAAAGCATCATCTGTTGTTGGAGTTTCATACGAGGGAGAGTGTTCTTCAGAAGAAGATTCCACATGTTGATCTAGTATAGGAATCCCCCCTTCAAGATGTGGAATCTTATTATCAAATTCTTGAAATGATTTTGCTTTTGCGAATCTATCCAAGTGATCAAGTTGCTGCTCAACAACATTGTCAGTTTTGGATGATTCAAGAAAAATTACATCTCTAGATACAACAAACTTTTTATTTACTTCATCATAGAGACAGTATGCTTTGGAGGTGTTTGAATACCCCAGGAAGATACACTTACAACTTATAACACCAAGTTTGTTTCTATGTACCTTTGGTATCAAGGCATAACAAGTGGAACCAAAGACCCTAAGATGCTTTACCGAAGGAACATGTCCATACCACATTTCATATGGAATCTTGTTTCTAATAGAATTAGATGGACATCTATTCTTTATATATGCAGCACATAGAAAAGCATCAACCCAAAACATTATCTTTACATTTTTGAAGAAGAGCATGGATCGTACCATATTTAAGATTGTCCTATTCATTCTTTCAGCTACACCAATTTGTTGGGGATTATAAGGCATAGTTGTTTGATGTTTGATCCCATGTTGGTGAAGATAGTTTTGAAATTCATTTGATATGTATCCTTTTCCATTATCAGTGCAAATAGACCCAATATGAGGTTGTGCATCATTTTCAATCCATTTATGAAAATTCTTGAATGTTTGAAAAGCATCAGATTTGTTCTTCAATAAATTAACCCAACACATTCTAGTGTAGTCATCAATAAATGTCATCATATATTTATTTCCATTTATAGAAGGAACATGCATTGGACCACATAAATCTGAATGAATGAGTTCAAGTTTTCTACGTGCTCTTGAATGTGAATCATGAAAAGACTGTTTGCTATGCTTTCCTAGAATGCAAGCATCATATTGCTTCAGTTTCCTAGGAATTGTAGGCAAACCAGCAACACCATTTTTCTTCAACAAGCAGAGGCTACCATAGTTCAAATGTCCAAATCTAGCATGCCATAATAAACTTGATGGAAGTGTACCTTCTTCATGATGAGAATTGTATGAGAAATGTTATGCACGAGTAGAGGTTCCTTGCAGCTTGAGAAGCCTTTCTTCTTCTATTCCCCTCATGACAAGTGAGTGGTCAAATTCTTTTCTGACCTCAAGCTTGCCATCAAACATATGAAGGAAGTGACCTTGTCGGTAGATGTGGACCAAGGAAAACAAGTTTCTCTTGAGCTATGGGAGATATAGAACATGATGCAAAAGAAAGTCTGGAAGACCAGGCAGTTTAAGCCTGATTGTGCCAAGCCCTGATGGCTTGATTTTTGATTGGTCTGCAAAGTATACTGCTCCATCAACATTTTCAGTAAATTCTTCAAAAAAATATTTTCTGAGTCATGTGGTAGGTTGTTCTTGAATCAAGCAACCAATCATTTTTCCAAGAAGCAAGTGAAGCATTAAATAAATCTTCATTTACTCCAATATTACATTGTGCCACAACATAGTGAGCAGATTCAAGTGCTTTACCTTTGTCTGTATCTCAGTTTTACCTTTCCGTTGGTTTTTTTTCTACTCAATTTTGTCCCATGGTAGCTTGCATGTAGAGGAATCATGTGATCCATTTCTTTTGCAGCAAATGCAATGCAAATCTGCCTTTTCTCCTTGAGAATGTCTGCCCCCCTGCTTCTGAAATATCTTCCTCTTCCTCTTTGACCACCTCTTCCTCTTGAAGAATCTTGAGTAGGATGATTTTCTTTATGAGCAAGGCACACAGCCTCTTTAAAAGATTTATGGGCTGTCTTCTTTCCAAAAATTTTCGCTCTTTCAACAAACTTTTTCACAAGAGAGTCAAAGGTGATATCTTTGAGATTTCCATTTGCTTGCAATGACTCAAGATAATTGTGGTAAGTAGGATAAAGTTCCTTGAGAAAAGTGATAAGAGGAATATCCAATTCAACCTTAGTGGATTTGATATCATGCATTATAAAATTTACTTTAGATGCAAGAGAAAGAGGATCATTATTTTGCGGTTCAAGAGTGAAGAGTTTAATCATGAGTTGAACAACTTCAAGTGCAGAATGTGAGACATAGAGTTCTTTCAGCTTTTTTAAGGATTCAAAAGCAGTTGAATATGATGAAATATGGTGACTCACCTCTTCATTTATAGATGTTGCAATTAATGCATAAGCTTTGTTGTTCTTGTTTTCCCAAATGACAAGCTCTTTGTCTGAGGTAGGCTGTACTGGTTCATTGTCTCCATCTCCGACACACACTCCTTTCCACAACTCATTGAAAATGAGGGTGTGTTTTATCATCCAGGACCATTCAGGATAGTTCTCCTTGCCAGTGAGAACTATTCCCAACGTGGATATGATTGAATGCATTCTGTAAAAACTGTGTACAGTGGAAAAAAATCGCTCTTCTAGTGATAAAACAATTTGCAATTTCTATGTAAAAGGAAAAAATGCATTGTATTTTTAAAAACACTTTACTATGGTGGAGTCTTCAAAAACACTTTAAATGAAAATTGATTTATAAAACATTTCCAGAGAAATATTCATATCAGCAATGCACTGTCAAAAATTCTCTTTCAAATCAGCACCAAAACAAGTTCTCCACGTTGTACATGACCATATAATTGGACAACCAAACGAGCCATTACATTAGAATGTGCAAAGTCATACAGCCAGATTGCAACTACAAAGGGTTCTTCACCGGTAAACTAGAAAAGATCGCAGAGCCATTTTATACCATTGAAAGGATCATTTCGCGCACAGTCTTCAAGATATCAATGCATATGTGAACAACACCAAGATTAACATAAGGTAACAAAGAGCTAATGCACGAACTTCAATCAACCACAGAGATGAACACATTGTTCAACGTAGGTATGGATGCACAAAGATGAACGCATCGTTCAATGTAGGTCTGAACACACCATTCAATGCAAGCACAAAGACTATGTATTAGCTATACTACAACGAGAAGAGACTACACAAATAGCAATTGGGACAGACATTAGATAGGGGAAATGGCAGAAAATAAGAGTTATCGGTCAGTAGGCCGATGCACAGCTTGTTTATCAGTTGTGCACGCAGACTAGAAGAACAAGGAAAAATTTATGGTGGTCAATGACGATAAAAACTTTAGGGGTCCTGTCAAAGAAATGGATAATGGCGGAGAGGTCGCATTTTATTTTTTTTATGGAACACTAAGGGTTCAGGCCTGTCATGCCAGGGATGTGTTACCAATGCTATTATAACGACGACTGAAAGGCTTATACAAATTGAATGGTATATGGAGCAGATGGAGAGGCCGAGGTGTTTGATAGAGATGTCAGCCTACAGAATATGGGCATAATATAGGCAGAATATGCAGAAGGGAGTTACAAAGCAGAGGGAAGCTAAAAAAATGGTGTTGGCTCTGATACCATGTTAGGCCAGGCAGTAACTCCTCAACCAAAATTTGATTCGTGCTTATTCCTTCAGGTAGGTCTTCATTAAATACACGAGGGAGAGATTGTTCAGTTCATCTCCTGATGACTGTTCATATTATTTATTTATCTATTTACATTATATTCACCCAATCATGAGGATTAGGTGTCAACACTCTGCCATACCATTTTTATTTATTGGACTTTTAACGAAGGTGTATTGTTATTTTTATTTTTTATGTCTTTTCTATAATGGTTTTTCACGTGTATGGCTTTTGATTATTAAGTTTTTTGGTTTTTGTTTTTGTTTTTTTAATTATTATATTTTGTTTTTCTATTTTTTTATGTTTTATTTGAGTGGTTTGGTTTTTATGTTTTATTAACCTATGTCTGTTGTTTTTTTTAATGAATGGTTTTTAGGGTTTCGCTTTTTAAGTTTTGTTTTATTTTTTATTGTTTTGATTTTATGATTATGTGTTTATTTTTTGAGTGTTTTATTCTATTTTATGTTTTTTAATTACTTTTGTATTTTTTAAAATGATTTGCTTTTATGTTTTATAAAATGAGAAAACTAGTTTAGAATTTTTATATTTTTATGAGAAAAGTTTAAATAGGTGTTTTTTCTTAATAAAGAAAAATCATTTATTTAACAAAATTTGGGACAAAAATAAGTTGGAGATCAATTTTTTTTTTACAATCAATACCAAATCTAGATTTCTTAGTCATTCTTTTTTAAATCTATGATTTTTATTGCAAAATTTCAAAACTAACTTATATAATTTTCCCTTCTGATCTTCTAGGTCGCAACAAGGTGCAAGAAGAGAGCATACTCAAGATTATTGTGTTTTTTTTATTCATTTGAAATTTGGAATTAAGTAATAAGAATTGATCATTGAAACCTCAAATTTTAGCTCTCTATACTCCACTTGCTTTCCTTCTTCACAAATATCTCTTTGATTGTAGATATTCTTGCCAATGGTTAGTGAATGAGGTGGCTCTTACTACACCACCAAATTGATAATTTATCCTAGAGATCATAAAAAAAATGTTTTTATTTATTAGCTGTATTCCATTGAAAAAGAAATAAAACATTCCCTTAAGTATAAGAGAATTTCCAATGCATCCATCTGAGTAACAAGATCATGAGTAAACTCATATCCAAGTTTGAAAAATAAACCCTAGTGAACTTTTGGACATGATCATGAAGATTTGATGTTAAAAAATGTAGCTTCTTAACTAGTTGAGACCAAATTTGAATGTGATCTTTAGGTTTTTGACCTTCTTCAACTGTCATAACACAAATCTCTTCAAATCTTGTTTTTGCAATTGGATTTTTATTGTGTTTTTTTTAATGAATGGGGGTTTTTGATTTTTGGATGTTTTCTATACGAAAATGAAAATAAACTTAAATAAAAATGTCTAAATGTAGTTAACCCTAAATGAAAATGAGCCTAAATGAAAAATTCTTCCTAAACAATCCTTCTAACTAGCTTACATCTAAGTTTTCTTCCCCGACAATGATGCCAAAATGTAGGGTGATTTAATTGTATGCTAAATCCCTGTCATTTAATTTTTCAACCTGGGGGTTTCGTAAACTTAGAAGCAAACACAAATATATGGGATATCAGATGAAACAGTTGTAGGGATTTTGTTTAGAATGGAAATGCATATTACAAATCTAAACTATTTTGAAAAGAAAATATTTAGATCTATTGTATGAAAGCATATAAATGATTGGTCAATAGGATTAGTCTATTTTAAAAGACAAAGAAGAGGCTCTTGTTCAAGAGTCTTGCTTTTCCTTCCACATTCCTTCTATAATAACATTACCAAACCTCTAAGAAAGCATGATGAAATGTAACTATCAAAGCATATAAATGTAGTCTAGGAAAGCATATAAGAAAGTGAATCTTGATTCTGTCCAGTCCTAGCTCACGGAGAAGAGGCTCTTTTCTAAGAGTCCCAGTTTTCCTTCCACATCCAAACTAATTACTAAAAGGAGATCAATCTTCACACGTGAAACATGGTCATAACATGAATTCATACTAAAATTATCTACAACTATTTACAACAAAGAAATAAGATGAACATCTAGAATTGAAACTAATATATTCACAACTATGAACATTACTCTACAACAAAGTGTACTTAGCTTGGTATGGGGATCCTTCCATTCCTCAATGAGCACACATGAAAAGCTATCACACCTTAAGAATCAAACAACACTCATAACTCATAATTTTGGAGAAAATTATATTATTCATGCTGAATGAACAATCATAAATCTGATGCTAATGAATAGCTAATAATTGTTGGCTTCCTTTGAAGGATGCTCCTCGTAGTTATACATGAATTAGGGATATCTTCTCAATAAATTTAAATCCCTTAAATGTATACTAGATCCATACTTGTCTCAACTTATCCCTAATTACTATATACAAATCCTATGACACATCAATATCTCCATGATCTTTCTCCTTGGAATATGGTCCACCTCTTGGGTTGAAATTCGAATTTGATCTTGGGAGGCCACATAAGGGTGCCTTGGAAGCTTCCAAATGATCTACACATGTCATCAAACTCAAGCCATTTTTAGGTATAAGAAAATACATGTTATTTTTCTAACTTTTAATCATAAATTCACTCTAAATACATGAAATTAATAACTTTGGAAAATGTAAATGTGAACTCATGTAGTAATGATAATGTAGGTTTATCTAATGATAATGTGATGGAATGAGGTGACAAAATGAGGATAAAGTTGAAAAATAAAGTGAAAGTGAATGTTAATTTTGGTGGCCCAACAATATTATAACGTATCATGAAGCCAAAGTGGTGTCTTCTTGAAGGGAGGATCACTTGGAGGAGGATCTAACAGATCCAAGGCTCTATGGGATCATCAACTATATCAGACTCATGTGGAGACAAACCATCCAGAATATCACAGTCGTCATTCTCTTCCTTGGGAGGAGGAGGTGGAGGAAGACCCCTTGCTTTACCAAGAGCTGCATCTTCATCAAATGTTACATCCCTACTAATTTCAACCTTCCTCTGACCAAGAATATAAATTCTATATGCTTTAGAATTTTCACAATAACCCACAAATGTACCTTTTCTTCTAGTAGCTTCCAGTTTGTTCCTTTTGTCTTTTAGCACATGAAAATATACTGGGCATCCAAATACATGAAGATGGCTGATATCAAGGTTAGTGCCTATGAATATTTCCTTAGTAGTCTTTTTATCTAATGGTTGATGAGGCATCATGTTCTGAACATATACAGTAGTATATGTCACTTTAGCCCAAAGGAACTTTGACACATTTTGATCATGTAGTATATCATGGGCAGCTTCTAACATAGTTCTGTTATTTTTTTCGGCTAGACCATTCTGTTCAAGAGTATATGGCACAATTGTTTCCTTCTTGATTCCATCTTTCTTGAAAAATTCTATGAATTATTGAAATTTATTCTCCTCCATTATCAGGCGTAAACACTTTGATTCTCTTTCCTAAGTGATTTTCTATCAAGACTTTGAATTCCTTAAATGTTTCAAAGGCTTCATCCTTGTGTTTAAGATAATATATCCATTTCTTTCTTGAGAAGTTGTTGATAAAGGAAATGTAGTAAATATGACCACCAAAAGAATGTATAGGCATCAAACCACATATATTAGAATGAATGAGATGAAGGATGTCATGAGTTTTGTTCTTACTAGAGGGAAATTGTCCCCTTGCTTTCTTTCTAGTTACACAACCTAAGGAAACTCCATCATGATGAGCCTGAACATCAGGAATACTGGAGACCAATTTCTTTAGTTTCGAAAGTGCATCATAATGAAGATGAGCTAGTATGTGGTGGTATAATTCGTTCAAATGATTGGTATTATGAACCAATGCAAAGAGAGGTCTTCTGGCATGGGGGCTTCACTGGGGAGAAATACCATACCATGTGCATTCATATTGTGGGATATATATTAAGGAACAAATGACATAGTATATTAATCATATAATAGGGGGTAAAGGGTTTTTATATTCACAGGTATAAAGAATGGAGCTCAAAGTTAATGAAAAGATATAAAGGGGTATGATGCAGGAGCATCAAGACCTTTTTCTCCATTTGTAAATATGGGGTGTGATAATATTAATTTGTAAATATGGGGTGTGATGATTTTTTAATATTTTATTAATTAATTTGAATTAAATAGGAGAAGGTGAGGATTTATGTAAATATCTTTTTATTAATAAAAGGATATGAGGAAATTTAATTAGTTGAAGGATTTTAGGGATAAAGATCTATCCTTTAGGGATGTTCAGAGATTTAGGGGTTTGTTGAGGAATTGAAGGGATTGAGCATTTAATTAAATGATTTTTTTAAAATTGTATAATTAGGAGGGCTTTTTGAGGAAAAATACAGGAGAGATTGTGAGAGAGGTTGATTGAGAACAGGCTTGATCAGCAAGGCTGTAAGCCTTCAGCTTGTAAAAGGGCCATAGATTGTTTCTCTGGCCATGAATGTATAACTGTGTGACTGTTTGTTTTATGTAAATATAAGTATGTTGAATTCGATTGTATGGACATGGTTGTGTTTAAGAAAATTCTGAGATATGGTTTGGTTGAAGTTGCCTTTCTTTCAATGCGCAATTCCTGTGAGAGCTTGATTGCGCTCTGCGTTCTATTATTAATAGGCCTCTGTAATACGCATGCGCGGTGCGGTATATTTACCCACCGAAATCATTCCATAATAGCTGATTCTTCATTGAAGACCGTGCCCTTTTATATGGTAAAGTCCTTGATTATCAACGAAGGTTATACATGTGACTGTTTTGTATATCCAGCCCGGTTGCTCAAGAGGGCGAAGCGTGGAATTATCGGAAGGAGCGCTGCTGATGGTTTAATTTGATGATAAAATAGCTGGGTATTAATACATGGTCGATTTTTCCATTTAGCAATCGGTCTCAGGATTGACTGTTAAGGCGTGGGTATTTACGCCTCTGCTCATATCTTGTGAGCCGTTATATATATATGCTGATATCTTGTGAGCCATTATATATAGTGAAGTTTGACTGCGGCGTAAGTGGATATTAATATTGTCTGCATATTATATGCTGTGTTAATTTGCACCAGGTCCACGGCATAAACAAGTTCTATAATTGGGAGCGATATGATATAAATTACAATCGTATAAGATGGACCGTTGAACAGCAGTTTCTATTTGTATGGGTTCTGTTCTATCTGCGTTATATATTGAGCAGTGCCGAGTTATATCTGCGTGGATTGGAGCTGATATAGCGCAGACACATATGTCTATTGTGTAATCCGCCAGAGCTAACGATCTATCCAGAGGAGTTTTATATATGATAACATGTTGTGCGTATATACCATGAAGGCACATGTATATTGTGTACGTCAGTCCAAAATTCGGATGGTTCTGTAAAAAGGATTTAAACAGAGGCCAGTGCGTTAAACAAGCCAGCACATAATCACTGGGTGGAACAGGAGATAAGGAAATTTCATTGCGGTATGATTACAATTATAATGTTGTGTCATTGGTATTTTAAATCTGAGGTAAGGCACATTCTTTAGTTGTGCTCAATCAAGATATTTTGAGATTGATTATGGGATATATAGCCGTAAGCTGGGTGTATGGTAAATTCGATTCTTTGTTAAATAAAGCGAGCTATATAACTAGCGCAATATCAATTGAATGGAGAACGTATGGGAAAGCTGTATGTCCATGCGATGATATGCGTATGTGAATGCTGCATGCTGTATGGCAGAACAGAGGCCGAGGCGAATCTATAACCGGTGGAAATTATATACAGATAATTCTGTTAATTGTTTGGGACTGCGGTTTATGCGGCTTGTATGCGTTGACGGTAGTGTGTGGAATTCGCCAGGCAGAGATTTTTGATTGGGCAAACGCTGAGATTTCATTTTTATATGCATGGAGTCAGAGATTCTGGGTTGGCGGGATTTGTCCGCCATCATTTTTTGGTATCAGAGCTTGGCTCTGTTGAAATGATTGGTTTGTTTAATTTTGAATTGGGTTTTAATGACAAGAAACAGATTGAGGATTGATGGTTGCAGCGTCCGAGGAGGTGAATAGAATGGCAGATCGTTGCAAATGGTACAGCGCTAGAATGAAGTTCATTCCTGGTCAAAAAAAGCAGATATAAAGGTATGAAAACTGGATTCATTATGTGGTTCTGAACCTAGAGTAAGACGCTTATATAGATGGAAATTTTAAGTCCAAAGAATGTTGTTAAATTGCAATGAAATTTGTAAACATGGAAAAATTGTAATGCATTGGGTTAATGGAGTTCCATTATGATAATGATGAAGACTGTGGCAAATTGAAGGGCGCAATTTAGTTGGTTGACTTCCAAATTGGGATTTGAATAACTTTGTTAAGTTGTTAAGATAACTCAAGGGTGCATTTAACTGAATTTAACACATGGGAAAGAATTTGTGATGGTATGTTGGTGATGAAATGAATGAGGGACTTAAGGCATAGTTCTGGTGTTATGAAGCATCTAAAATCTGATTGATAAATAATTTGATGTTTGAGAAATGATTATTGTGAAAAGGTTTCATAACCATAAATATGAAAGAAAGCTTCTGCATGTTGAAATGGGAGAAAGATTAATTTGCCAGTGATTGATATTTGAAGTTTGGGAATTTGCTGAGTATGGTAATTTGAAGATCCTGGTATTGCAGGCTAGGCTCTAGGCTTGCGTCAATTTTTGGTAAGATGATATGTTTTTGAAGAATAGAATATTGTAGTCTTTGCATTGAAATATTATTGCAACTAACAGATAAAGGAAGCTGGTGAAAGTTTCTAGGTGAAACATAGAGGTGGCAGAACCTTGAGGAAATCCAATAGAGATTGGATAAGGAAGACAGTTGTAAACAGGGAGATGAGTTGAAGCCAGGAAGAGCAAAGAGAAGTGCTCAAAGGAGGTTCCGGAGATAGAACCAATTGCTTGCCAAAAGATCGAGTAAGGAGGGCTTGGTGAGGTAAGTGGCGGCAGGACAGGACTTGCTGCGAAAGAGGCTTTAGTGCAACTCATAGTAAAGTGAGTAAGGAACTCATAGAGATGGAAATGATGATGACTAGTGACAGTCATAACAAAGGTTCTGAAATAAACCACAGCAGAGGACAAAAGGAGAAGGATGCCAACGCAGTTGGCATACAGAGACAGTTAAGCAAAGAGGAATATGAGAGGGAGAAGGCTGAGATAGCAGTTCAACTTGAGGTGTTAATGGAGATGTTGCAAAGAAATGAGGAAAACCAGAAGTATGGTTATGTCATGAGAAAGAAGTTGAGATGGCAGAGACTACAAGAGAAGTGGAATCATCAGGTAAATTTGCGGTTGATAAAGGAACTAAGGGAACTTGAACAGGCTATAGATGCCAGACAGAGGATAGAGAAGCTCAAAACAGTTGAGCTACAGCAAAAGGAAGATGTTGAATTTTCGTTATGTTACCCAGAGAGTGGACCATTACTTTTTGAAAGTGATGAAGAGCTAGAGGATTTGAATCATATGAATGATTCGAAGCAGTCGAAAGATTTGATGACTGAAGCCTTAAAAAAGACCGTAAGGTCTTGTGATTTTAAAACTAATGATTTGTGTGTGATTGCAGGTTTGGAAGAAGAAGAAGAACATCTACTGAAGGATGTTAAGGAAGATTTAGCAGAAGAAAGACCATGTGAGGAAATAGAAGATCGTGTAAAATTTCCAAAGTCCACTCCAAGTAAAATCATTGAGTTATATAGAGAAATGGACTTTCAAAGGAGGAAATTGGAAGAACAGAGGATGAATGTCCAGGATAGATTGCTGATGAAGGATGACAAAGCAGTTGTCATAAATGATAATCAAGATGAAATTGCAGGTGACGAGCAAAGGAATGTTGCAAAGGGAAAGGAAGATTGGGAGGCCGCAACATTCATATTGACAGCTAGAGCAACATGTGAGGCGACATTTATAGTAGCAGTAGCAGAAAAGGTGATCAAAACAAGTGAAGAGCAAGCAAGAATGAGAATTCAGCAATCAAGGGATGGAAACAATCAGCAAACAGAGGACATACTGGACAAAGAAATTGAGATGATAAGGAGATTAATGATAAAGACATCCCAGAGAAAGACAGCCGAAAGAAAGAAAAGGAGCGACAACAAGAGAATGACAATGAAAGATTGCAAGAGCAGAGCAAGTGGAGCACTACAGCACAAAATATGGAAACCTGGAAGACAACAACAGATGACAACAGCAGTGAAGCAATCGACAAGCACGGAAGGATTACAAAATAAAATTTGGGATCCAGGAGGAGATATCCAGACTTATGACCAGGTGGTCATGAATTTTCTTACATGGGGAGTCTGATGCAGGAGCATCAAGACCTTTTTCTCCATTTGTAAATATGGGGTGTGATAATATTAATTTGTAAATATGGGGTGTGATGATTTTTTAATATTTTATTAATTAATTTGAATTAAATAGGAGAAGGTGAGGATTTATGTAAATATCTTTTTATTAATAAAAGGATATGAGGAAATTGAATTAGTTGAAGGATTTTAGGGATAAAGATCTATCCTTTAGGGATGTTGAGAGATTTAGGGGTTTGTTGAGGAATTGAATGGATTGAGCATTTAATTAAATGATTTTTTTTTTATTGTATAATTAGGAGGGCTTTTTGAGGAAAAATACAGGAGAGATTGTGAGAGAGGTTGATTGAGAACAGGCTTGATCAGCAAGGCTATAAGCCTTCAGCTTGTAAAAGGGCCATAGATTGTTTCTCTGGCCATGAACGTAAAACTGTGTGACTGTTTGTTTTATGTAAATATAAGTATGTTGAATTCGATTGTATGGACATGGTTGTGTTTAAGAAAATTCTGAAATATGGTTTGGTTGAAGTTGCCTTTCTTTCAATGCGCAATTCCTGTGAGAGCTTGATTGCGCTCTGTGTTCTATTATTAATAGGCCTCTGTAATACGCATGCGCAGTGCGGTATATTTATCCCCCGAAATCATTCCATAATAGCTGATTCTTCATTGAAGACCGTGCCCTTTTATATGGTAAAGTCCTTGATTATCAACGAAGGTTATACATGTGACTGTTTTGTATATCCAGCCCGGTTTCTCAAGAGGGCGAAGCGTGGAATTATCGGAAGGAGCGCTGCTGATGGTTTAATTTGATGATAAAATAGCTGGGTATTAATACATGGTCGATTTTTCCATTTGGCAATCGGTCTCAGGATTGACTGTTAAGGCGTGAGTATTTACGCCTCTGCTGATATCTTGTGAGTCATTATATGTATATGTTGATATCTTGTGAGCCATTATATATAGTGAAGTTTGACTGCGGCGTAAGTGGATATTAATATTGTCTGCATATTATATGCTGTGTTAATTTGCACCAGGTCCACGGCATAAACAAGTTCTATAATTGGGAGCGATATGATATAAATTACAATCGTATAAGATGGACCGTTGAACAACATATTCTATTTGTATGGGTTCTGTTCTATCTGCGTTATATATTGAGCAGTGCCGAGTTATATCTGCGTGGATTGGAGCTGATATAGCGCAGACACACATATCTATTGTGTAATCCGCCAGAGCTAACGATATATCCAGAGGAGTTTTATATATGATAACATGTTGTGTATATACCATGAAGGCACATGTATATTGTGTACGTCAGTCCAAAATTCAGATGGTTCTGTAAAAAGGATTTAAACAGAGGCCAGTGCGTTAAACAAGCCAGCACATAATCACCGGGTGGAACAGGAGATAAGGAAATTCCGTTGCGGTATGATTACAATTATAATGCTGTGTCATTGGTATTTTAAATCTGAGGTAAGGCGCATTCTTTAGTTGTGCTCAGTCAAGATATTTTGAGATTGATTATGGGATATATAGCCGTAAGCTGGGTGTATGGTAAATTCGATTCTTTGTTAAATAAAGCCAGCTATATAACCAGCGCAATATCAATTGAATGGAGAACGTATGGGAAAGCTGTATGTCCATGCGATGATATGCGCATGTGAATGCTGCATGCTGTATGGCAGAACAGAGGCCGAGGCGAATCTATAACCGGTGGAAATTATATACAGATAATTCTGTTAATTGTTTGGGACTGCGGTTTATGCGGCTTGTATGCGTTGACGGTAGTGTGTGGAATTCGCCAGGCAGAGATTTTTGATTGGGAAAACGCTGAGATTTCATTTTTATATGCATGGAGTCAGAGATTCTGGGTTGGCGGGATTTGTCCGCCATCATTGTATAAAAAATATTAATGAAAAAATGCATACCTACAATGTCTAGTGAAAGTGGGGGTTTTTTTAATTGGGAAGATGTATTGGTTTCGTATTGGTAGGAGGTTAAATAATGTTATTTTTAGAGGTATTTTCCAATATTCATTCAAATTAAGGGTATTGTTTAGTATGCCACGAACACACGTGCTATGTTAGAGTTTCATTGAGTAAATCCCCTATGTCTTCCAATGACCCTATAGATTCCTTGAAATCTCAATCTTAGTGTGAAGGAATCTCGCATAGGTGAATGAGCAGGACAAGTTAGAACTTTACCTTTGATGGAGGAAAACCTCATCCCTTTGTCTTATAATGAAGATATAGCTACAAAATTCTTTATTAATCTTGGTACATACATGGCATCATGCAAAAAAACCGATTCCCCTGAATTTATCTGAAATTTGACAGACCCAAAACCTTTCACGGGATGAATATAGTTGTCTCCAAGAATGATATTTAGCTTAGTCTCCCTCTCTACTAGATTATAGAAGACTTATTTATAACCATAGAAATGATGAGTGGCCCCAATATAAACCAACAACTTGTTCCACGAATCTGGTGGAGAAGAACTAGTAAACGCATAAATGAGAATGTATTCATATTTATTTACAACATTACTTTCATACCTAGGAGCCTTTGAATTCTTTTTAGAAGGGCTATGCTCTACATGATAAATTGAGGAGTCTATTCTTATTCTTTTGAATCTTCTATCATAGTTCTTCATTTGATAGTATTTTCTTCTTTTGTCGTTATAGTTGCTTCTAGTGTTGTAGTGATTCCTTTTGCTCTTCTGAGGATAGTCACAAGAAAAGTGACTTTTCTTATGACAATAGAAACATTCAACTTGAGATAATGATTTTCCATTTCTTATTTCTAAGTTTTGATAAGGAGAATTTCATGAAGGACCTCCTTTTTTCTTCTTCTTATTTTCATGAGTGATATATGAAGCAGGCTCTCCCTCTTCATGATTTTGAATCCTTCCTCTTGATATCATCCTAGATTCTTCTTGTATGAGCTTCCCAACAATTTCATCAAATGTCAGAAGGACATTATTGTTACTGATTGTAGTAATGAAGGTTTCCCAAATGGGAGGGAGACCTCTAAGAGTCACAACTACAATCTCCCTTCACATTTTCTCCAACTCTCTGCAATTGATCTCTAAGGTGGGAGATCTAAATAATGTAGGATTGAAACATTTCACCTTTTTTCATCTTAGTTTCCTTGAGTTGATATTTCAGGGTGATGATTTCATTCAACTTGTTAACTTCATACATGTTGGCTATCTTGTCATACATATCTTTAGAATTTCTTAAATTCCCAACATAAGCAAGTAAATGATATTGTAAAACATTAGATATAATTTTCTTTGCATTAGACTCACTTTCTTGTACCTATTCTTGAGAGAAGCAGATGCATTTTCTGGAGGCTCGGGAATCCTTCCTTGAATGTATTTTAGCACATCATTGTTGTGAGCTATGATCTCCAACCTGAATTTCCATGCAGCAAAGTTTGATGCATCACCCCACTTTTCATGCTCCTTGAAGGTAGAGGATGACATCTTGACCTTGAATAGGAAATCTTCTTTCTAAAGGAGAGGGCTTCAAATATTATCTTCTCTCGGGCTTGACTTTCACCTTAGCTTTGAAACCATGTTAAATTTTCAAATTGTTCAATTCTGTATCAGTTACTTTAGCCCAATTTATCTTTTCATTAACAATGCATCCAGTTATTAGCAATATAATCAATCACAAACGTAACTAAAGAAAGAACAATATATGTTGTGATAGAGAAGACAACAACATAACCATAAGAGATAGTAGATTGGTCCAAGACCAGGAAAAAAACCCAGTAGGGGGAAACCCTTTAAAATATTCTTCTATATATTAGAAAATTATATATTAGAGAGAAATGGAACATATAGAATGTTGCATAAATATAAACACAGAAAATGCATAAAACCAGAGAGACACAGATATACGTGGTTCACCCAGTTTGGGCTACGTCCACCCTGAACAGCCAACCTTTCTATTATCCAACAAAATCAAGAGACACAACCTACAACCGATCTGCTATAATATCCTTTATTTTATCTCACAGTCTCACCTCTCTATTTCTCGCTCAGAGAATACACATCTATTACACAACCTCAATACAATACCCTCATATGAAGAGAGGGGTTTCCTTCTAGGGAAAAAAACCCTAAACTAAACATAAGTTCTACAGTCAGATCATTCGCCTAATGAATGGCCCAGATTGACTAGAAATTACTTTACTTTTACAAGGAAATTTTACATCTAGTAGAGTTTAGGCTTCTGTGATCCATATCAAGTTTACAAAAAATATTTTTCGGCGAAGATCACATGAGACATCATTTGTCGACGCGTTTCGACGATGAACCACACTAGTTGGTTCGAAACGCGTCGACAAATGATGTCTCATCTGATCTTCGCCGAATTTTTTTTTTTGTAAATTTTACATCTATTTTTAGCTTTGGGGGCGCTGCCCCCGAAGCCCCCACTAGGGGACCACTTGAGCCAAATCCCCTAGCTGGGGGGGATTAGTCCCCCCGAACCCCCGTGAGGGGGACAAGTCCCCCCTGCACCCCCCCCGAAGCCCCCACTGGGAGACCGCTGGACCCAGACCCCCCAACTGGGGGGGATCAGACCCCCCCACCCGAAACCCCGTGAGGGGGACATCCCCCCACGTGGATGGGTGTAAAAACTTCCTGGGGTATACATTTGGCTGAAATAAAGACCTCTAAATAATCATGCTCCACACCCAATAATCTCCCACTTGGAGAATGATTGTAGCAACTCCACCACTGCTTCATTTGCTGGACAACGAATCCTCTTTGGACCTGGTTGTTTCTCATCTTCATCGTCATCCTTGAAGACCAATTGAAACTGAGCATATTCTCAGTTTCTCCCTAGTTACAACTTTTGTTAGCATATCTGCAAGATTCTGGCTAGTGTGTATCATTTCCAGCTTCAACTCTCCATCTTCCAACACTTATCATATGAAATGGTACTTGAGCTATATTTGTTTAGTCCTGGAATGAAATGCTAAGTTCTTTACAAGATGAATGGCACTTTGGCTATCACTGTATAACATGCCCATATCATGCTTCTTACCCAATTCACCCATAAACCTTTGTAGCCAAATCATTTCTTTACTAGCCTTTGTAGCAGCAACATACTCTGCTTCTGTTGTTGAAAGTGCAACAACACTTTGGATTTTTGAAACCCAACTGACAGCTATTCCACCTACAATAAATACATATCCTGTAGTGTTCCTCCTGTTATCTCTGTCACCTGCCATATCTGCATCAACATATCCCTGTAGAGAAATGTTTGAACCACCAAAGCATAATGCTTGATTTGTGGTACCTTTCAAATATCTGAGAATCCATTTCACTGTCGTCCAATGTTCCTTTCCTGGATTGTTCATGTACCTGCTTACAACTCCCACTGTATGTGCAATATCAGGCCTTGTGCAGACCATTGTATACATTAAGCTTCCAACTGTTGATGCATATGGAACATTAGACATATAATCCATGTCTTCTTGGGTCTTTGGGCACATTTCCTTACTAAGTTTGAAATGGATAACAAAATGTGTACTAACTGGTTTTGCATTGTGCATGTTAAATCTTTTCAACACCTCCTGTATGTACTCATTCTGAGACAATGTTAATTTGCGATTTTTCCTGTTTCTAGTTATTCTCATACTAAGGATTTGTTTTGCAGCTCCCAAATCCTTCATTGCAAATGAATTTGCCAATTTTATTTTGAGCACATTTATTTCCTGCATGTTAGACCCTGCAACAAGCATGTCATCCACATACAATAACAATATAATATATCTACCATCATTTTACTTTTTCAAATAAACACAATGATCAGAGTGACATCTAGTATAACCTTATTCAAACATAAACTTGTCAAATTTTAAATACCATTGCCTTGGAGCCTGTTTTAAGCCATACAAGCTCTTCTTCAACCTGCACACTAGTTTCTCCTTCCCTTTCACCTCATATCCTTGTGGTTGTTGCATATATATCTCTTCTTCCAAATCCCCATGGAGAAAGGTTGTCTTTACATCTAACTGCTCAAGATGCAAATCTTCAACTGCTACTAGACTTGAAATAGTTCTAATTGAAGTCATTTTAACAACAGGAGAAAATATTTCATCAAAATCAATACCTTTCCTTTGTGCAAACCCCTTCACCACAAGTCTAGCTTTGTACCTCTGTTTTCCTCCATCTTCTTCCTTCAGCCTATAAACCCATTTATTCTGCAATTTAGTTTTACCTGCAGGCAACCTGACTAATTCCCAAGTCTAGTTATGTATTAAGGAGTCCATCTCTTCTTCCATGGCTACCTCCCACTTCTTCTTGCTTTCAACCTGCATTTCTTCTTCATAACATTCGAGTTCACTAGAATCAGTCAACAATAAATAATATAATTAAGGAGAGTATCATTCAGGGGGTATACTTATCCTAGTAGATCTTCTAACACCACTTTCAAGTGTTTGGGGTGCTTGTTGCTATTGTGGTGGTTGTTGTTGTTGTGGTTGTTGATTATTATTATTTTCAGGCACCTTTACTTTTTCAGTGATCTCATCAAGAACTGTGTATTCCTTGTTTTCTTTTTCCTGTTTCTTTTCTTGCAACTTATTCTTATACAAGACCTTTTCATTGGATATTACATCTCTACTCATAATGATTTTGTGATTTTCATAATCATATAAGCGATAACCAAAATCATTAACACCATATCCAATAAAGGTAAATTTCTTTGATTTTGCCCAAGCTTTGTTCTATTTTCTTTATTAATATGGAAAAAGGCCTCACAATCAAAAGGCTTTAAAAAAGAGTAGTTACCTTTTTACCTCTCCATGCTTCCTCTCGAACACCACCATCCAAAGAACTTGAATGCCCTCTGTTTATTAGATAAATAGAAATATCTACAACATCTGCCCAAAATTGTAAAGGCAATCCTGCATGCAATCTCATGCACCTTGCAGCTCCATGATTGTTCTGTTCATCCTTTCTGACACACCATTTTCTTGTGGTGTTCTTGGAACTGTCTTCTCTCTGCGAATTCCATGCTCTGAACAGTACCTATCAAACTCTTTGCTGCAATATTCACCTCCATTGTCTGATCTGAGACACTTCAATTTCTTTCCTGTCTCAATCTCGACCAAAGCTTTCCATTTCTTGAAAGTATCAAATACATCAGATTTATTCATAATACAATAAATCCAAGATTTTCTAGTTGCATCGTCAATAAAAGTAACATAATAATTAGAGCCACCAAGAGATGATACCTGAGTAGTTCCCCATACATCTATATGCACAAGCTCTAATTTTTCGCTCTTCTTTTCTTTCCCAACTCTGAGAAATCCGACTCTCTTCTGTCTTCCATAAATGCAATTCTCACAGAAGTCCAAATCAACATTCTTTAAACCCCGCAAAAAATTCCTTGAGTGAAGAATCTTCATCCCCTTCTCACTCATGTGTTCGAGCCTATGAAGCCATAATGCTACATCTGCTCCTTTGGAAGTTAAAGCATTAAAAAAGTTAGAAATACAATTTCATAAATACAATGTACCAACCTTTTTGCCTTTTTCTATCACTTGGGCTCCTTTGGTGACCTTCCAAGCTTTATCTGTGAAAGTTGTCACACAACTTTCACCGCCTAACTGCCCTATTGAAATCAGATTTTTCTTCAAATCTGGAACATGCCTTACCTCCTTTAGTAGCCATTGGTTTCCATTCTGTTGTTTTACAAGAACCTTACCCATTCCAACAATTTTACAGGGTTTATCATCACCCAAATGGACTTGTCCAAAATATCCTTGAACATAGTCATGAAAATATTTCTTATCAGGTGTGGCATGGAATGAGGCCCCTGTATCTACCACCCAGGAATCAGTAATATTTTCAAAAGAAAGAATCAAAGAATCTTGTAACACCTCACCTGTCACATTTACTTCATGATTGTTTTCTTGTTGTGCATCTCCTTCTTCTCCCTTCCAAGATCTACAATCTTTCTTTAGGTGCGCTTTCTTTCCGCATTTCCAGCACACTATTCCCGATCTAGACTTGGATCTACCTTTCCTTGATTTACTACGATATCCTGAGCTCTTTCCTCTTTCCATTTTTCTTCCCCTAGACTCTGCACTCAAAGCATTACCCAATGTCTCACTGGAGATTTTCCGTCGCATTTCCTCGCTAAGGATAGCACTGACAACATCATCAAACTTTAAAGTACGAGATCCAGAAAGAGAGTTACTAATGGCCATTTCTAAACCATTCCAACTTTCTGGCAATGAGCACAAGAATAACAGAGCTCTAACTTCATCATCAAAGTTTACCCCTACAGAAATTAACTAACTTGTAACAATATTAAAATCATTTAAATGGTCTGCAACAAATCCACCTTCCGACATCTTATATTAAATAACCATTTCATAACAAATACCTTGTTTGAGGTCGAGGGTTTTTCATATAGTTTCGCCAATGCCTTAATCAAACCCTCTTTCATTGTTTCCTTCGAAATGTTGAAGGCGAACGATGCTCCGAGGCACAACCATACTATTCCGAGTGCCTTTCTATCGAGAAGGTTCCATTCTTCATCTGTCATACCCATCGGCATCTTTGTTTTTCTGCCCAATCGTAGCTACAGATCTTTCTGATACAGATAATCTTCCATGTGCATTTTCCATAGAGAGAAGTTTTGACCGTTAAATTTCTTGACCCTAAACTTACCATCTTCCACCATTTCTCCCACTTGAACCAGGAACCCTTCTCTCCTGTGAGTTTATCATCCAAATAAACCTTCGGCTCTGATACCAGTTGTTAGAAAATTATATATTACAGAGAAATGGAACACATAGAATATTGCATAAATATAAACACAGACAACGCATAAAACCAGAGAGACACAGATATATGTGGTTCACCCAGTTTGGGCCACGTCCACCCCGAATAGCAAGTCCTTCCTTTCTATTATCCAACAAAATGAAGAGACACAACCTATAGCAGATCCGCTGTGATATCCTCTGTTTTCTCTCATAGTCTCACCTCTCTATTTCCCTCTCAGAGAATACACATCTATTACACAGCCTCAATACAATACCCTCATATGAAGAGAGGGGTTTCCTTCTAGGGCAAAAAACCCTAAACTAAACATAAGTTCTACCATCAGATCATCCACCTAATGAATGGCCTAGATTGACTATAAATTACTATACTTTTACAAGGCAATTTTACATTTGTTTTTAGCTTTGGGGGTGCTACCCCTGAAACCCATGCTGAGGGACCATTGGCCCCCAGACCCCCCAGCTGGGGGGAATAGGCCCCCCCAAACCCCAATGGGGGGGGTCAAGTCCCCCCCGCACCCCCCCCGCATGGAGGGGTGTACAAACTTCTTGGGGTATACATCTAACTAAAACAAAGACCTCTAAATAATCATGCTCCACACCCAACACTATAGTAGATCATCATAAAATGATTTTAGTAGAGAGTACAATGAGCACAATACATATAATTTGCAGCCGATAACAATACATCAAATCTGCATATCTACAGATTTGTTATAACAACAGAGAAAACTAGATCTACCATATCACTGAAGCCAATTGATGTCAAGATTTCAAAACCCTAGATCTAGACTAGGCCTCCCTCATCAATGCTATCTATGAGTGACTAAAGCTTTTGGGTAACCATCACGAATATAGTGTGCGAGTGAGTGTAACTACAGAGTTGTAACCAGGAGGTCTCTATGTGTGTGAATCTGGAACCTAACTGCAAAGACCAAAAGTTCCTACCTTATTGAGCTATGTGAGTGATAAGAGATCCAAATTTGTACCTTGGCTGAGCTGTGCGAGTGACTATGATGACAGAGTCACTCTTAGGGCTACCTAGTGCGAGCGACTAGGGACAGGTCCTTCTGATCCGCCTCTAAACCCAGAGTCACTCTCTCTAAACTATCTCTAAGCAATCAAAGAGACAAAGTTTCTCTCTTGCCTACTATGTGCTTGCAACCAAGGATGAAAAAATTTAGTTCTCTACCGGTGACCGAGATCCAGAAAACCATAACCAAGAGCGAACATTTCACATGTAATTTTAGACCTTGTGTGAACTCCTTCTGAGATACCTATGCGAACCAAGACAAAATAGAAGAATAGAAATATGATGATAACGTGTTCAAATGAACTTGAGGTCGCTTCATTTTATAGGTTTTCCTGAGGGTTAACTTGGGGTTAAGATTGACCCAAGAAATTACTCATGTGGTTAGGGTTGACCCATTCCATAATGTATGCATGAATAAAATAATTCAAAACTTAATTTCTCTTTAACCAAATGATCCAATACCTTTTACTTATAAATGTATTAAATAATTACATGCATAAATTGTAGCTTAAACATAGAAATTTAATGTGCACATGAGAGAAGAGGAGAAACACATAAAGCATGAAAGAAGACAAGAAACTTGATAATGGAGTTCATCTGACTTGGACTATGTCTCTGAGCCCTACTCGATCAATGGGGAGGCCTTCATTCATTAAGTGGCATGAGAAAGAAGAGTACAAGGATCAGTTACAAAAAAGAGTTTTATACCTCCATATTGAAAAACGGCCGAAAAATGGAGAACTCTGTTGGAGAAATGGATAGCACCATTGTGTTTATGGCGTCGAGAAATGCTAAAACCATATAAAATTTGTCAAAATATGACAAAGTGAAAATATGGCCCACCTGCAAAATAGCCTATCCCAAACTACGTGTGCTCTCCTCCTCTGCCTGGGTGCACTGACAAACTGAGTTTAAATAAAAAAATGGTGGGCGGAGTTCACAAAGACTCCGTTGGTAGGTTGGTTTAAGATCCAAGTATTATGGAGGAGGTCGAGCGGTCAAAGCCCACCTCCTCCCTTTTTAATATAACTAAATATTTAAATGGGAAGGGAGGTAGGGTTGGACCCGCCTTGGGCATCCTGCCCACCTCACCTGTCCCTTCTCCTTACTACATAGTAGCCTTGTAATGGTGGTGGTTGTAGGTTGGGTCCGTGCCCCAAGGGCCGACCCACCTTTATTGGTAACGGCCCATACTAAAACTCATGGTGGTTGCAAGGCATGGGGGGAGGGCCCGAGGGTAGTGGCTCGCCCCTTCATTAATACATTGTTGATAAGGTTTGGGGTGGCAGGGTTGGTGGCCTGCCACCCTTTTTTTTAATATTTTCTCTATTATTAAAACAATATGAGCATTTTTGAAAATCCCGATTTTAGGCTGAAGGAGACATTTTAACAAGGCAACAATTTTGCTCGAAATCCGGTCAGAGTTGGTCAGATTCCGTCTACTAGAAAAAGTCCAAATTGTGTCTCCATTAATCCTGCCCAGTCAACAAAAGTCATCCCAACTTTGACTGCTTCTATCTTCCTCATCCGGACTTGGATTTGAGTGTCGTTCACACTGTTGGAATCATGGTGATGAGCACTTCGATCTAATGTCAAGTTAATTGTCTTTCCACCACTTTGAATTTTCAGCCTTTTCCATGCCACTAGTGTCTAGAGATCCACCTAGATCAATCCTCCCCATTGAGGAGCTTTTGGACTATCAAAATCTTTATCAGTCAATTGGAAAGTGAGGGAATTGTTCCCTGACTCTTTCTTTTTCCAGCCATTTTGCCTTGCTACGGTGCATCCCCTTGAAACCAACTTGAAGGTATTCCACATCTCCCTATTGTGAAGTCCTGGTTCTTCTGTCAAGGATGATGTCTTCAAGTAATTCATCGAGATACTTTGGTGCAAAGTCATCAACTATAGGAATTGTGCCCACCTCCTTGGCATCCATAATCAATGGTGGCTCATACATCTTTAAGTTTCCCACATTCGCTATGGAGTACATTTGCATATATGTCAGGAAATCAAGATGAAAGGCATTGTTTCCAATATTCTCCAAGATGGTGAATGGACCATACCAGATTGGTCGCAACTTATTCCCTTCTTTGTTCATCCTGTCCTTGCTGATATGGAACCAAACTTTATCAGCCACTTAAAATTGATGGTTGACTCAGTGTTTATCATGTCAAGCCTTGTACTGAGCTTCACTTTTCTCCAACTGCTCATGCACTGCTTGGTGAATCAAATGGATTCACTGAATGAGCTGTTTCACTTTGTCCCTATCATCACGTCCGCTGGAGTCATATTCCCTTCCAAAGACCATATCAAAAGGGTCTTTTGGTAGGTAGCCAAAATATGTCTCAAATGGTGAATGATGCGTAGATGGGTGCACTACTCGGTTGTAGGAATGCTAAACATATGGAAGATTCTCATCCCACAACTTAGGATGTTTCCCACAATAGCCTCGCAACAAGTGTACCATGGTGCGGTTGAAAACCTCTGTCTATCCGTCAGTCTATGGATGAAATGTCATGCTTCTTTTCAACTTGGTGTCCATCATCTTCCACAAGCTGGCCCAAAACTCTCTGAGAAAGCAAGAGTCTCGATCTGACATAATCGATGTGGGAAACCCAAAATGGACCCAAACATGATGAAAGAAAATATAAGCAATCTACTCTGCAGTGATCTGCTTCTTACAAGGCATTAAAATACACATCTTACTAAAATGGTCAACGATGACATACAAATAGTCGTGACTTTTCCTAGACAAAGGCAAACCTCCTACAAAATCCATCAACACACTGTCCCATGGATGACTTGTAATAGGGAGTGGTGTGTAGAGCCTAAGTTTTCTATTAGAGGGATTTGACACAGAACACATCACACATCCCTTTAAATAGCGAGTCACAATGTTCTTCATATGAGGCCAAAAACAAAATCTTTGTACATGACACAAAGTTTTTTCAACACCAAAATGACTAGACACAAGGGAGGTGTGGGCCTCCTAGATTACATGTACCCTTTCTCCTGTGGGTATGCACAATTTACCAAGGTGATACAACAGTTTCGCCTGCAAGTGATAGTTGTCCACCTGTGAACCATGGGTTAGTTTTGCATAAATCTTCTTAAAGTCATCATCATTAGCATATTGTTCAGCATAACTTTCAAAAGATAACAAAGCATTATGCAAAATAACAGAATCAGAAATAGGAGGGCGAGAAAGCATATTGGCCACTGTGTTGCTAATTCCCTTCTTATACTTTATTACCAGATGAAATTACTAAAGAAAACCCATCCACCTGAAATGATGATATTCTTGCAACATGGTTTGTGACTGAAGACGCTCCAAGCGCTGATGATCCATATGGATGATGGTCTCCTTGCCGATCAGGTAGTGTTTCCACTTTTTCACACTTTGGACCAAGGCATATAACTCCTTGTCATAAGTGGGATAGTTTATCACAGCCTGAGAGAAATTCTTTGAATGGTAACATATCGGCTTCTTTTGCTGCATCAGTATAGCTCCCATGGCATATTCACTAGCATCTGTCTCAATATCGAATGGCTATTGGAGACTTGGTAAGGCCAAGACCGGTGCGGTACTGATCTTTTCTTTCAATGTTTCGAAGGACTTTTACTGCTTTTCTCGCCATTGAAATACTTTCTTTACACTTGTCAATGCGTGTAAAGGTGCTGCAATGATAGAGAAATTGGCAATAAATCTCCTCCAATACTATACTACCCCCAAAATGCTACGAACCTCAGTTACACTAGTAGGCTTAGGCCAAGTTACAATTGCTTCAACTTTAGAAGGATCAATTTTTAGCTGAACATGACCAACAATATGACCTAGGTAAACCAAAGAGGTTTTCCCAAACTCACACTTTGACAATTTTACATAGAGTTTTTCTTTTTTCAATACATCAAACACTTTCTTCACATGGCATACATGTTCATTCGAACTTTTACTAAAGATAAGAATATCATCTAGATATAGACGAAAAAATTCATCAATGAAAAGCCTAAAGATATCATTCATGACCCTCATGAAAGTGGCTGGAGCGTTGCAAAGTCCAAATGGCATCACCATCCATTCAAACAACCCCTGTTTGGTCTTGAAGGTAGTTTTCCACACATGCTTCTCTACAATTCGGACCTCGTGATAACCACTACGCAAATCGAATTTGGTGAAATATATAGCATTCTTTAACTAATCTATTAAGTCATCAATGCAGGGAAGAGGGTAATGATTTTTCACCATGATTTTGTTTAGTGCTTGATAATCCACGCACATCCTCCATGTGCCATATTTCTTCGGCACTAAGACAATCGGTGAGCCACATGGAGAAGTGCTCAGTCTGATGACCCCTTAGTTCAAAAGTTCCTGCACCTACTTTTTGATCTCCTCCATCTCAATGGTCGACATCCTGTACATTCCAATATTTGGTAAAGGAGCGTCATGCTAAAAATGGATCTCATGTTGGATTTCCCTCTTCGAAGGTAATCCCCTTGGTTCCTGAAACATCTAATCATAGTTAGAAATTAATTAAAATAATTCATTTTTATGCACATGATCACAACCCTGGAAATCATCAGATAATTCTGCATCTTTCTCCCTTACAACCATAAGCATGTAACCCTTACTGGAATTCACCATCCTCTTCATTTGTCCTGCACTTACAAGGCTGGAA
Organism: Pinus tabuliformis; assembly: GCA_031772625.1. Classification (NCBI taxonomy): domain Eukaryota; kingdom Viridiplantae; phylum Streptophyta; class Pinopsida; order Pinales; family Pinaceae; genus Pinus; species Pinus tabuliformis. The sequence continues at coordinate 1,395,777,598 of CM062817.1, read as the reverse complement.
TTGATTTTAGTTTGATGAGCCCTTACAATATATTCTACCCCATGTTTTGTGATTTGGTATTTGTTTTCATGATGGAAGAAGATTACCTTTCTATCATATTGATATGGACTTGCTAACACCATGAAACAGATATCCAATGGTCTCAAATCAAGTTTTACCTCATCCACTAACTTAGAAGTGATCACAAATTTAACCTTGCATTGCTTAGTTACATTCAATTTTGCTTTATCATGTATCCATCCAAGTGGGTAAGGTTTTGGATGTGATTGGGGTACGAAGCCTAGCTTCTTTACTAAGGACTCTGAAATTAAGTTTCCTTGGGATCCAGTATTAAATAGAGTTTCCACTTTTGTATGATTTATGATAACTCTAATATGAAATAGCTCAATTCTCTTTCATTCATTAGGAAGAGACTCATCTATTGAACTAGTACCTTCATGTGATTTAAAATTCACATGAGGTGTAAGAGTAGCTTTTGTTCCTACTGCTGTGACGAATGCTTCATCTCTGGAATTGGATCCAAGGTCTTGCTGCACAGTTGCCACTGTCTTCTGCTTGTCTTTTCCTCCATACTTCTTTGGTCTCTTTTCCAAGTACAGTTTCAAACAATCATCATCGTCATGACCTTCCCTTTTGCAGTGAGTGCAATAAGGCCTTTCTCCTTCATCTTTCTTGGTTGATACCATCCTCTTCTCCTTTCCTTTTCCTTTCACTTTGGGTTTTCCATTTGGAGGTTTGAAAGGTGGTTTCCTAAAATGATCATCTCTTTCATTTTTTTCCTTGTTCTCAAGATCGATGGCCTTCACACTGGCCGAGTCAATAGTAGTTGGTTCAAACAATAATAATGAATGTCTACGGTAACTATGTAATGATCCAATATACTTAGTTACTACTTCAGGTGAGTCAAGTGCAATGCCCAAATTAAGTGCTTGTTTTCTAAATTCCTCTATAAAGCTTTGAACATCCTAACCTTTGCCTTGCCTTAAGTATTGCCAATCCATTAAGGATTTTTGTTTATAACCCAAGGGATAAAATTTTTCCTTTAATGCAGAAATGAAACTAGGCCATGAGGAAAGAATATTACCCACACTCTTACTACTTCACAATTTTCTCTTCGACTAGATGAGAGCGGTGCTACTCAGCCAAAGAGAGTTCAGCTGAATCTTTGCCTCATCCTCTTCAATCTATTGAATCCTACAATAGATTTCAATCTGCTTAATCCAGTTATTAAGCTTTTATGAATTACTTTCACTGCTAAACATAAGAAGATCAAATTTGACATCTAATTTAAAGAAAGGTGTCTTAGATGCATCCCTTGAATTTATATGATTACGATGATGAGAGGAATAAGAACTTTCACTCGTGGAAGGAGGAGGAGGGGATTCTTATCCACCATTTCCATGCACTGAACCTTGTTCTTCTATATTTCTCTCTTCTGCTTTCTCCAGCCTTGAAAGAAACTGACTGACATTTTCTACCATTGTATAGAAGGTTTTGCAAAAATTGTGCTCCTCTTCATGAAGAGCCTCTTCATCTGCCAAGTTTCTCCTTTGATGTGCACACCCTGCTTCGGGATCGAAAGAATTTAGTTTCCCTCCCCCTCTTCGGAGCCTATTTTTTGTTAGCATATAAACATGCAATTCACATCTACAAAGACTAGCTCTAATACCACTTGATCCAAGATCTTTTTCTTATAGATGTATTAAATAATTACATGCATAAATTGTAGCTTAAACATAGAAATTTAATGTGCACATGAGAGAAGAGGAGAAACACATAAAGCATGAAAGAAGACAAGAAACTTGATAACAGAGCTTTTCCGACATGGACTACGTCTCCAGGCCCCACTCAATCAATCTGGAAGCCTTCATTCATTAAGTGGCATGAGAAAGAAGAGTACAAGCATCAGTTACAAAAAGGAGTTTTATACCTCCATACTGAAAAATGGCCGAAAAATGCAAAACTCTATTGGATAAATGGACAACACCATTGTGTTCGTGGCATCGAGAAATGTTGAAACCATATAAAATTTTTCAAAATATGACAAAGTGAAAATCTAGCCCACCTGCAAAATAACCTGGCTCGAACTACATGTGCTCTCCTCCTCTGCTTGGGTGCATTGATGAATTGAGTTTAAATAAAGAAATGGCGGGCGAAGTTCACAAAAACTCCATTGGTGGGTTGGTTTAAGATCCATGTATTGTGGAGGAGGTCGGTCAGTCAAACCCCGCCTCCTTCCTTTTTTACATAACTAAATATTTAAATAGGAAGGGAGGTTGGGATGGACCCACCTTGGATGGCCCGCTCACCTCATCTGTCCCTTCTCCTTACTGCATCGTAGCCTTGTAATGGTGGTGGTTGGAGGTTGGGTTCATGCCCCAAGGGCTGGCCCACCTTTATTGGTAACAACCCCAACTAAAATGCATGGTGGTTGAAAGGTAAGTGGGGAGGGGCCGGGGGTAGTGGCTTGCCCCTCCATTGATACATTATTGATAAGGTTTGCGGTGGTGGGGTTGGTGGCCCACCACCCTTTTTTTAATATTTTTTTTTATTAAAAAAATATGAGAATTTTTGAAAATCCCAATTTTAGGTCAAAGGAGACATTTTAACAAGGTGACAATTTCACCCAGAATCTAGCTGGAGTTGGCCGGATTCTGTCCACGAGAAAAAGTCCAAATTGTGTCTCCATTAATCCTGCCCAGTCAACAAAATTCAACCCAACTTTGACTGCCACTATCTTCCTCATCAAAACTCGGATTGGAGTGTCATTCGTACCATTTGAATTAGGGTGGCGAGCACTTTGATCTGATGTCAAGTTAATCGTCTTTCTGCCAATTTGAATTTTGAGCCTTTTCCATGCCACTGGTGTCTGGAGATCCACCTGGATCACCAAATTAGGTGATCTTTAGGTATTTTTTGGTCCTCTTGAAAACAAAAATTTAATTCACATATTATCTTGATCATCTAAGTTTACCAATGTGGAATTTGAACCTAGTTTCTAAAATTAACACATGGAACACTGCCCTGACGGGTATGCAACTAAAAAGTAAAGCAACTAGGTTCCATCACCCTAGTTCCATAAACCCCATTATCATGGCCATCACCCTAGTTCCTATAGTCCTTAGATGAGACTCCTTTATCATTCAGGAACCCATGATTGTCCCAACCCATGGTGTAAGATGAACCACCCTACCTTAAAGCAAGTATCCATTGCTATACCTTACACATCATACTCTTATCCCATGAGCCCTGAGTAGTTAATCAAAGAAAAATCATGAAAGGAAAAAGGAATATAAATAAGGGTGGAAAAATGAAGGTCAGGGCACCTCATGTCCCACAATTTCTCCCTCCTATAAATTATATACCCAAGTGTGGGATTCTATTTTTACTAGCTACCCTTGTACCCCAACATGTGGCCTAGAGCTACCCCTTAATTTGCTACTCCATTCTTATCTTTATCACATGCCACCACCCTTTAAAGGATGTACCTTGGACAAATATCACCTTTAAAAGTAGAAACCACCTAATAGGATACTCGATTAACCCCATTTGGAGCTTGGAGACATTAACACATGCCAAAGCCCACAATGGAAGGGCATGAGATTATGAAGTGTCGACCCGTTTTCCATGGTTTGATAAGCTCTTTAAATCAATTTCCTTTGATGACTTGTTGTACTGGAATGCTATGGAATGCATTGGATCTTATGCAGGATTATAGATGGTCTCTATTTTGGGTTTGATCTCCCTATACAGGGTCCTAACCTACCAGAGGACTCTGTTGGCACATGTAGGGTGTGTGTAGAGATCCATGGGCCTCCACAGTAGTAGGCAACACTCCATGGATCCCTATATATGTTCAGATATAGCTCGTGATTCACCTATTGGACAAGGAAGATGCACCTGGTTCACCATGCCCAGCTGGCCCCATAGTTGTACCATCAACTTGTTAGATGACCTGGGACTTGTATGATGATGTTGAATCACATACACCATCATCTGATCCCTTACAAATGTTCTATAAACATCTTCGATTTACTTGGAGACCCATGAGGTTAGCTGTGTGCTCTCACACCACATATTTATTATTTGGAGAACAAGGGGCCAACCCCTTTTCCACTACTTTTGGGAGTCCTATTCATTATTGTGGAACTTATGGAAACCATCATGCTTCTTACAAGGGCCAACAACATGTATTATTGATAATTCTACCTCTTAAGAGGCTTATTATTTTGTTTATGAGCTAGTTTGTTGGGATTTTCAACATAAGTTAGTTGTTTTGCACATTATTTTATTTTAGGGGCTAATGTAGGCCTAAATAATTAAATTGAACTCCTTAGAGGTGTATAAATACAAGTGATGAGAGTTCATTCATCATCATCACTTTGTTTGGACTTGTATCTCTTTAGATATTTTCGTTATTCCTTCCTGGTGGATGAAATTTTGGAGCATGAAATGAATTTTGATGTTTCAATTATCTATTCTTGTCTTCAAGCTTCTTGATTGACAATTTGTTGGTGGTTGGATATATTCTCTTACATGTAAGTAAAAATTTAATGTTATTCTTTCTTTTTCTTTGTCACATGCATTGATAATGGGATTTTTGCTATACTAGGGCTAATTGTTGCATGCATTATTGCAAAATTGTGCAATTATTGTTTCTAGATAGCATATATCTATGTATGGGTCATGTATGTTGAACATATTTTCTTAGGGATAATTCTATGGTTTAATTCATCTTGAAAAATGAAGTATAAATCTTGAAGGTCACTCTCTTTTGCACTAATGCTAAGCGAAGTAGTTGTTGAAGCCTCCTTGACCTAGAAATGAAGTCCATTTTCATTATTCTTCTTGAATGCAATCTCCCCAAAGGATTAGGTATTGGTATACCATAAGGTGATCACTTTAAGAACCATTTGTCTTCACCTTTCATTCTTTATTCTAGGTCTAGCCACATTCGGGGTCCTAGGGCATAATTTTCCTATCAAACTACCCATAGAAAAACTTCAATCTCTTGGGAATTTCTACGTTGGTGTGTCTCCTAGGTCTCATCCAAATTTGATGGAATTCTGATGGTGGGATTGTGAGATATCCCAATACCTAGCCTTGAGACCGATTTTTTCTCTAGGTTTCCCTAGGCTAGTACCTCATAAGGATCATTTTAGCACCTTTAATTGAATATCCTCTCTTTTATCCCCTTCTTTTCCTTGTTTAGGTCAATCTCATCATTGGTTGCTAAACTCCCTCCTCTTGACCTAACCTGGGTCCACATCATCCCATGTGGTTCCATATCTTATCAAAGTCAACTCTTCAAAAACCACTTGGGAAACCATGTTCCAAAAGGATTTCAAGGTTCAAGAATCTCCTTTACAAGTCACATTCCCTAAGCCATGACCTCAAATACCTATTCCCCTATCTTAGAGAATCTTGCACCTTTCTTAAGAAGCAAGCAAGTCCCTCTTGAGTCTCTCCTAGGAAAGGGTCATCGAGATCACTTCACATCCATATTATTTGATCTATCCTTCATAAGTGATTCTATATATACCGAGTCTCCTCCCATTGATGAAAGTTCGTAAAGAGTAGGAATATTTAGCTATGGTGACAATGGATTTTAGCTTTTTTCTTTCTCTTGACCTAGCAAGTGCCCTTCTAGGACCGCCTGCTAGTTTGAGTGATAACATTTGGCATCATTTTCAGGGACATGAAACATGTGTTTTGCTCCCCATATGAAATACTTACTTAACATTATTGATGACTCCATTGGAGGAACTAAGCCCTAGTTCTTCATTGAACTTTAAGTTCAATGCTCGTAGGGTGAAGCAAGCATTTTTCTAGGTATCTTTAAATTCACCCTGGTGACTCCTACATATTTTTCATGTATATCTCAAATAGGTTGTATTTCTTTGATATCATTCCCGCTTTGGAAATTTCTATCATCCTTGGGAACCTTAATAATGTCGCATGAAGGATGATATGTGGGGTGCGTGTGTTTGATGGTGATCCACTCTTCGTAATTGACCATGTAGAAATACTTAATGCACATGCTTCAAGAGAGGAGGTTTTTCACCAATATGTCCTTATGTTTTTGTTCATGGGATATCTCAGTGGTCATAACTCATGGCTGCATGATCATGAACCTAAGAGCATCTCATCTATTGAGGAGTTCGTTGATGGATTTCTCATACATTTTCAAGTATGCCCCACATTAAGCATCCAAGAGGAAGCCTTCATCAAGCATCATCAAGACAGTGAGAATCTAAGTAATGAGTAGGAAGGATAGTCCTCCTTGGTTCCACATGATGAAAAGGATGATTTTCAGGACACATGTGTTGGGAATAATGAGTCTATGAAAAGTGAAGTTGAGACTAACCTTACCTTTCTCAAGGATAATACTCCTGATGATTCTCCTTTTGAGAACCTTAAGGAAGGTGATCCCATTAGCCCCTTAGAAGATGACATTGGAGATAATTTCCATATTTGAAAATGGAAATGGAAAATTTTTGGTCCTCAATTTGACTGTGCTCCCATTTATGACACCGAAACGGAGGTCCTCCCTTTCTCCCGGGAGTTATTTATGAAGACATATCCATAAATACCCCTGGGAAGGAGAATTATCATTTTCCCTTGCATGTGAAGGAAAAAATGGATTTAATTGGTTCTCCTTGTTGGGAAGACCCAATATTTGATATCAATAATAATGGGATTGATAAGGCCCTTTCTCATACTTTCCTTCCTTATGATTTCAGGAGTATATTCAAATCACTTGAGCCTCTAGAGTTGGATTTTCAAGAAAAGGGTCCATTTGAAACTTCACCTTCCCCTTTGCCCTTTTCTATTGTTCATCATCTTCATCATCTTGAGTCTTCATCAAGTGATTCCCTCACCCCTTGTCATATGATCTCAAGTGACTATGAGCCCTTTCCCCCTTCTAAGTATAGTGTGGAGGAAGATCCCCTCATTGATTATACTTTACCTCCTTAGAGACACCCACAGGGTTTTGATCACTCCATGAACTCCCCTCTCCAATATAACAATCACGTTGAGGAAACTGTTTATTGCACCCCTTCCTTCCCTCACTCTTCATTCCCATCTCGTCACGACCTTATGGAATCTACAAAGCATGATATTATAAACAATGATTGTAATAGGGAATTGTTGAGAGTGATATTTTATTCCACCATTGCCTACTTAGAGTGAAAGACCTGCACTTTTATATTTCCTTATTCTCCTTCTCCTAGGGCTTCCTTTTACCTCGAATGGAGATCATATTTTCCCAGCTCCCACCTGCTTCATCCTCCATACAAATGTATCCACATTCACTTTGGGATTTTCTACATGAGTAGTGATACTGGAAGACATATGTATATTGATATAATGATTTGTTGGTTACACTGGATTTATGATTACACTTAGAATTAAGATTAGTATATGCATGGTAGGGTAGGATGCTTTTCATGTTGATTTTTTCATTAAAACTAATGACATTTGATATCTGTCATGGTAGATTAGGTGCATTTAGATTCAAAATTTGCATTTGATGAATATTTTTTTGTGGATCAATTTTATGGGTCTAATACAAGCATGTGTGATCGTGATACATCATGAAATCATGCTTCCCTGTGTTTTTCATCTATTATATGTGCACGTAATAGGTCTACATTAACCAATAGATTGTTGGAGTTCTCATGACCTCTCGTTTGAGTAGCTTCCTCCACTTTTGCGAGATATCATGCCCTAGTTGGAGCCAGATGTTACCCACCATTTCATGGGTGATATCCCTCGGAGAAAACAATTTATGATATGGTCCTCAGATGACAACCAACAACCCTTTGCAACCACCAACTAGCTCATTGTGCCACTGCTCTGCTACTTGAGCTAGCCATGTGGTCCCTCACCCATCTGTCATGATTGTATGTTTTAATGTGGGCCTCCTAAACCTAAAGACATGCCTTGGAATTTGGTACTTAAGTATTGTAGTTTTCTGATAAACGATATTTTTGGGCATGGATTAATGGGGGGATTTGGCAAAAATATTGGGCTATGTCTGTGCTCTTATCCCCTATACCTCGTTTGGATGTTAACCTTGGTCCCTAGTCCCATGGGATATCTTTTACTAAACTTTTGTCTTTAGGGATGGTACTACATGGGAAACCTTGATTTTGGTTGTGTGGTCCTGCTCCTTCATCCACATATATCACTCCCCTTCCATTCATTATAATGCCATTTCATCATTCTTCCCACCTGGGTCCACATAGGGTTAGCCTCCCGTTCCCCTTACCCACACCTTGGGTCAGGCATGGAATGATGCCCCAAAGGTTGATGCATCTAAAAATAAAAGTAAAAGCATAATCTTCCACATCCAACAGGAAATTTTATGAAAGAATGCAAAATATTGTTCTGACAAACACAATTAGCACCTGGGAAAAATCCAATACATGAGCTCTACCCCACTATCATGGCCATCACCTTGGTTCCTATAGACTTTAGATGAGTGTCTTTTATCATTCAAGAACCCACGATTGTCCCAAACCCTAGTGGGAAATGAACCACTCTACCTTACACATCATGCTCTTTTCCCATGAGCCTCAAGTAGTTAATCCAAGAAAAATCATGAAAGGAAAAATGAACATAAATAATGGTGGAAAAATCAAGGTCAGGCACCTCATGCACCATTATTACTCCCTCCTATACATTATATACCCAAGTGTGGGCTTCTCTTTTTAATAGCTACCCATGTACCCTAACATGTGGCCTAGGGATGCCACTTTCATTCCCTACTCCATTCATATCTTTATCACATGCCACCACCTTTTGAAGGATGCACCTTGGACATACTATCCCATTTAAAAGTAGAAACCACCTAACAGGATATTTAGTTAACCACATTTGGAGCTTGGAGACATTAGAACATTCCAAAGGCCACTATGGAAGGGAATGCCATTATGAAGTGACCACCTATTATTGATGTTTTGTAAGCTATTTAAATCGATTTCATTTGATGACTTATTGTACTAGAAGTCTAGGGGATACATTATATCTTATGAAGGATTGCAGATGGTCTCCATTTTGGGTTTGGTCTCCTTATACAGGGTCCTAACCCTTCAGAGGGCTAAGTTGGAAAATGTAGGGTGTGTGTAGAGATTCATGGGACTCCACAATAGTAGAAAACACTCCATGGATCAGTAGATATGTTTAGATATTGCTCAAGATTCATCTATTGGACGAGGAAGATGCACTTGGTTCACCATGCCCAACTAGCCCCACTATTGTACTACACTTGGAAGATGACCCAAGACTTGTATGCTAATTTGGAATCACTTACACCATCATATGAGCCCTTACAAATGGTATGCATGCATATTCAATCTACTTGGAGACCCATGAGTCTACTTGTGTGCCCTCACACCCATTTGGAGCACCACAAGTTTATTATTTGGAGAACAAGGGGCCAACTACTTGTCCACTACTTTTGGGAGTTCTATTCATCATTGTGGCACTTATGGACTTCATCATGCTTCTTATAAGGCCCAACGACATGTATTATTGATCATTCGACCTCTTAAGAGGCTTATTATTTGTTTAAGAGCTAGTTTGGTGGGCTTGTCATCAAAAGTTAGTTTTTTTGCACATTATTTTATTTTAGGGGCTAATGTAGGCCTAGAAAACTAAATTGAAATCCTTAGAGGTGTATAAATACAAGGGATGAGATTTCATTTATCATCATCACTTGGTTTGGACTTGTATCTCTTTATAGATTTTCACTATTCCTTGGTGGACAAAATTTTGGAGCATGGAATGAATTTTGATGTTTGGATTATCAATTATTGTCTTGGAGCTTCTTGATTAGCGATTTGTTGGTGGTTGGATATATTCTCTTACATGTAAGTACAAATTTAATTCTATTCCTTTTTTTTGTCACATGCATTGATAATGGGATTTTCGCTATACTAGGGCTAATTGCGGCATGCATTATTGCTAAATTATGGAATTATTGTTTCTATATAACATCCCTATATGTATGGGCCATGTATGTTGAACACATTTTCTTAGGGATAACTCTATGGTTGAATTCATCTTGATAATCCATCTCATCTTGACAAATGAAATATAAATCTTTAAGGTCACTCTGTTTTTCCCTAATGCCAAGTGAAGTATTCCTTGAAGCCTCCTTGATCTAGAAACAAAGTCAATTCTCATTATTATTCTTGACTCCAATCTCCCCAAAGGGTTAGGCATTGGTCTACCATAAAGTGATCACTTTTGAACCTTTTTTCTTCACCTTTCCTTCTTTATTCTAGGTCTAGCCACATTGGGGGTTCTAGGGCATGATTTTCCTGACAAAATACCCATATAAAAGCTTTTATCTCATGGGTATTTTTTCATTGGAGTGTATCCTATGTCTCCTCCAAATTTGAAGGAATTCCTACAGTGGGATTGTGAGATATCCCAAGCCCTAGCCGTGAGATTGATATTTTCTCTAGGATTCTCTAGGCTAGTACCTCATAGGGATCATTTTAGCCCCTTTAAGTGAAGATGCTTTCTTTGATCCCCTTCAATTCATTTTTTAGGTCAAGCTCATCATTGGTTGGTAAACTCCCTCTTCTCCACCTAACCTAGGTCCATTTGGTCCTGTGTGGTCCCATATCTTATCAAAATAGACTCTTCAAAAACGACTTGGGAAACCAAGTTTCACAAGGATTTCAAGGTTTAATAATCTCCTTTACAAGTCACATTCCCTAAGTCAGGCTCCCAAATCCCTATTCCCCTATCCTAGAGAATATTGCACCTTGCTTAAGAATCAACCAAGTCCCACTCTTGAGTATCTCTTAGGAAAGGGTCACTGAGATCACTTCACATCCATCTTAGTTGATCTATCATTCATAAGTGATTTTCTATATACCAAGTCTCCTCCCATTGATGAAATTTCGTAAAGAGTAGTAAGATTTAGCTATGGTGATAGTGAGCTTTAGCTTCATTTTTTCTCTTGAACTAGAAAATTCCCCTCTAGGACCCCCTGCTAATTTGATTGGTAATAGGTACAATAACCTTGGGAAATATGTTGTGGGTATCATTTGTTTCTCCCAAAAAACTTGGGTGAAACCTTGCTTTTATTATTTCTTAATAGTGGTATAGTTCATTCTTTGGAGGGACGTGGTCCTCTAGCATTTTTCCTAGAGGGGCTAGTTTACCTAGGGGCATTAAACCTATTGTTAGGACTAATATCCTTATGAGTTATCCTCCTTATGTTGGTGTTGTTGTGAAAGGAGGACATTATTTTCCTATTGGGTAAAAACCTATTAACAATCATGCTCTTGGGGGTCCTTTACGCTCTAGGGGCACTTATACTAGGGAACAAATTCCTTACACTAGTCATGTTGGACCACATCCTTTATATGTCAAGATGAACTATGATAATGGTCCACAAAATTTTATTCAAAACCAAGGTATGGGAGGACATCATGTTTAGTCGGGGGTCTATACTTCCTATGACCCATTCATTTAACTACATAATCATTTCCTATCCTCTCATGATCTTCCAGATTTATCTAAGTTGACGAATGACCTCATCTGTCAAGATTATTGGTGTCCACCCATGTCTACCAAATTATCATCTGATATCCCCAAGTTTGAAGGGAAGCCTGGAGAAAACCTATCGATACATATCACCACCTACCATATCTAGTGCTCATCGAACTCTTTGGTGGATGATTCGATCAAATTGCATCTATTCCAATGTACCCTAACATGAGATGTTGCTAAATGGTATATTGAACTTGATACAACATCTTACAGTGACATTTCTTCCTTAGGACATACATTCTTAACTCATTTTCAATTTCCTACGAGATTTAACATCGATTCTGACCTCTTGTCCAAATTTAAACAATATAAATCCACTCACATTTCTAATCATATTCGTGAGTGGTGATGATGTAAGAGGTTTGTTAGAACCAAGTTTCTTGATGAGATTCTTCAAAAATGGTTTATTCGATCATTGTTACCTCCTATAGCCAAGTATGTGTTTATGTTTAGGGTTGCTACCGAGCAATATACTATCTTAGCTGCCCAACAACTAGATCTTGTTTACTCTCACTTTGACATGCTTTATGAAGTAATTCCTAATGCTCAATGCCCTTATATAGACCCACCCAAACCTACCTCGAGACCACACTCTGATAGTGTGATTGGTTCCATATCTGATTCTATGAGCCAACTTATTTCCCAAATTAAGCAATTCATCATTACAACACAATCCCTAACAAGTGTTTCTAGCTCTGAAAAATCACCCTCTTTTGAGAAACCCATCAATGTTATCATAGTGATGAAGTCCACAACAACCAAGAATTCTCATCAACCTAGTGGTAAAAGGAATAAACAAAAGAATCAACCTACGTAGGAGACTCAACCAAACTAATCCAAGAAGGGAGGTGCCACCATTTAATAATGTCACAAGATAAAGATCCCTTGTAAGATCTGTCAAGGTGAGAATTTGACTCATATGTGCCCTCAAACGGATGAAGTCAACCATATCATTGCACCACCACCTTCTACCCAACACCATACTATCCTGACTCATCCCTTCCCTACACAACCTCAACAACAAATGATTGTCCAACCTTTTCAACCTCCAGAAGGAGGAAATGAGGGGCTTATGTCCCAAGAAAAAGTCAATGTGACCACATGAGCCAAGTCTTATGATACTCCTAAGTTAAGTTCTTCCTCTAAGGGCTCAACCACCTCGATTGCATCCACTGAACTATCATTCTAGAAAATCTTGTGCAACTAATCTATCGCCCACTTAAGGGTGTCATTCACAATTCAACACATAATCCATCCACATAGGATGGCTAACACTATAACATTGTTTGGGATTTATCCTAGGCTCCTTGTGCCATGTCTACCTTGGATTTTTCGCAAACTTTCCCTCAGCAATGCAGAGCCGTTATGACTACAATCGGTGGGGTGGATCCCTCAGAGTCTTCTCTCATCACCTTTAATGTTGAAACTCATTATAGACTTCCTCACTAGGTTGCCTTTGATATCAATGCATGAATTTTCCATAAGCATAATCATTTCAATCTAGTAGATGAAGGCTCCTCTACCTATGTCATCTCAGCATCATGCTAGAAATATCTTGACTCTAAAACCCTCACTAAGTCCACTACTACTTTACAGACATTTGATGGACATCATTTTGTACCTCAAGGGGTTCCTTCGAAGTTTTCCATTGGGTTATGGGGAAAAATCCTACGTTAATGTAGAGGTTGTTGATGTTTCTTTGGATTATAACTTTCTCCTTGGGCGTAGTTGATTTTATGCTATGATCGTTGTTGTGCCTTTGGTGTTTTGTGTTATTTACTTTCCTCATGAAGGAAATATAGTCACAGTTGACCAACGATATTATTGTGTGTCGTTGACCCAACTTACCACTATGGGGAATTTTTTCCCACTTGTTTGATATAACCATACCAATTATGAAAGTGTTAGTGCGAGCTTATTCAAAATCTCATACCTCATTGGTGTCTTTCATTTACCCTCACTCAACACTCCTTCATCTTTTGTTTCTCCCATGCATATGATATGTTCTCACACCTGTGGACCCTATATCCCTAATGATCCTTGAGTGGAACCTACTCCTTATGATTTGGATCAGTATGGTGAGAAAATGCCTCTAAGTCCAACCGAACTTGCTTATCAAACTATTTAGCTGGAATCTTCATCCGATGAGTCGAATGATGCTACTTTCATGCCACTTGATGATTACCCCACACCTACTTGATGATTTTCCACTTCCCTCAAATGAAGCTATTCATGAGCTCATGTTGGTCTCTTATCATCACTATGGGGATATTCATGATCAATCCTCTTTTCTTCCTCAGGTAGATAGCATGGATGTGTTGGATAACATCCTAGTTTCCTAAGGTAACATTAAATTTTCCTATCTCCCCACTTGGGTTTACACTCTCTCTTCTGAAGGGAACTTGGCCAAAATGTCAACCACCAATCCTATTAATATTTCCATGAAACTAGTTGTTGTGGAAAACATCTTGATTGGGGCATATTTCACTCATAAGATCAAAATTTACACAACTCTCTTCAAATACTTCCGTGAATTTTTCACTTGGCCTTACAGATAAATACTTGGCTTAGACCCTCAAATTCTTCACCATGAGATTAAGACATATATTGGAGTGTATCATGTTCAACAGAAACTTTGGCTAGTAAACCCTAGGAAGGAAGTTGCTAATAAATCTGAAGCTCAAAAAACTTTTAGATGTTGTTTCATTTAGCTGGTATCCTTGTCGAAGTGGGTTTATGATTGTTGAGCCTCAGACCTGCACTTCTTTTCACATCCTCTCAGCCTCCTTTTTCATTCATTTCCCTCATTTGTCACTCATTTCCTCCATCAAATTGCTTAAATCATTGTATTTTAGGACTTTCACATGGTTTATTAATTATGCTAATGATTGTGTTGTTGGATTAGAATTTTGGTTCAAGACCTGCACTTTCCGCAGCTCACACAGACTTTCCGCAGCTGATCCCAGTTTCCGCAGCTGTTTTCTTAAACGGCATGATCCAGGTGTCCTCCGGTCAGAAGAGCCACATGGGCAAGTGCGTGGAACCAAGGACATGGTGTGTGTCCTTCCAGCTCAGCCAAATCACTTATAAACACCCATGGTCAATGAGGGGGAAACTACGGTCAACAAAGTTCATTGGTGGTGGCACGGCTCTGCGTGTTCGGTTTTAGAGCACGTGAAGCACAGCTGGCCTCTTCCTCAACCACACAGATGATGGGGAACATGAATCCAACAGGAGATTTAATGCCCACCTCGACCGTTGCCTAAATCCGTGGACTGTGCTAGATTACGTGCTTTTACACAGCTGATAGAATAGCGTAGTTTGTGTTAAGTTCATTTTGTTTTCTCTGCTATAAATAAAGCTTATCTGAACACTGATTAGTTAGCTGCTCTTATGTAATTTTGATCCCCCACTGTACTCTTTATTTTGCTACATAATATATGAGAATACCGTTCTGTTTCTAAGTGTGTAACTGATCTTTTGAGTTGGCTGGAGTAGGCAGAGGGCCCCTGTTTACTAAGGCCTGTACAGTGCTTTTCGTTTCCTGCATTTCTTCTTATTAGTTTATGTATAATAGTTGTACAGAATGCTTTTGATTGCTATGTTTTGATCATGTACAATAGCTGTATATAACTTTGAATTCTGCTCATTTATATTTCTGCACTTTTCCATGACTGATCAGTGTGTTTTTGCAGATTTCTTAGGTGCCCGGGACAGTTTTCTTACTTCTCTTTTTATAGCTAGTGGCATTTGTGATCGTCTTATCTAGACTGCTGATCTTTATTTTTGATTTCCATTAGTATCATTGCTTTAGTTTGCACTTTATTTTCTGCTCGTAGCTTATCAAGTTGTTTATCTTTTGATGGATCTTTTTATCATAATCAACTAACTTTTAATGGAGCCAGAATATCACTTAAGTGCAGCTTGGTTTACTTTGTTTTAAGACGCACATTGCTAACTTGCTCATAACTCTTTCTTATATGATCAATCCAGCTGAAGGCGGAAAGGTTAAGGGAAAATTAAGTAGTGTGATTTGTCACTTAGATTGTACATTGCTTAAGATTTAATTGAAGAGTTAAAGTAGTTGTTCTTGTTTTTAATTGAGTTAATATAGATGTCATTTTCAATCTCATTTTTATCAGCAGTAGAGGTACTGGGCCAATGCCATTGGTCTTTTATTTGATGCTTTCATTTTCCTTCAAGAGTTAATTTCATTTCAGTTGTTATTCAAAGCTTTCTGGTAGATCACTTTTAAGTTTTAAGAAATCATTTAGTCGCCACACACACACACACACACATTCACTCACTTCATTACATCTCCATCACATTTCATTAGGAAAATACAATCAAAAACAAACTAAAAAGATAAAAACGACAAAAGATCTAGAAAAGGTTATCTAAGTACATATAGTACACCTCACTTCATCAGCTTACGAGCCCCGGGTTGACATTTAAAAGTTGCAATTTAGACATCACTAAATTGACCAAACATTTTGGCGCCGTTGCCGGGGAAGTGAAAATTAGGTAGCCAATTCTTAAAAAAAAAACAAGAAATTTCAAGGAAGGAAAATTAATAACCTCTCAAAGTATGCTCTCCTCTTGCACCTAGAGTGATCTGGAGGATCAGAAAAGAGAAAGTTATTGGTTTAATAGTTTCTTGAGTATGCTCTCTTCTTGCACCTAGAGTGACCTGGAAGATCGGAAAGAGAATTATTAGCCTGACTTGAAGAAAAAATAAAAAAAAAATGGCATGCATAGAGCTAGAGATTCTAGGGGAAGGTTTTTAGCTAGAGCCAAGAGTTCGATTTTTACAAGTCCATCTACTTCAAGGAATAGACAAGAGACACCTCCCTCATCTCCAACTGACACTCCTAGCCCTAGGATTCCTGGAATTCAAGAGGCAAGAATTGACTCTCCCACACCTTCTATTGAATTTGAATCAGAAAGAGATACTTTCCTTTCTTCTACAGAAAGACCAATTGTAATTGAAGAAGTAGAATCATCTGAAGAAGAGGGAGAAATTCCTTCTCATTCACCCTTTGTAGAAGAACCAGAAGACTCTGAAGTCTCTAGGGAAACTACTATGACAGAGGAAGGAGGTGGTAGAGGTAGAGGTAGGGGAGGAGGAGGAGGAAACAATGGAGGAGGTAGAGGTAACATTGGAGGAAATAGGGATGGAGATAACTCATTCGGGTTTCCTATAGTCGATGAGGACTCCCGAGCCACCATGAAAAACATCTCACCATCTGTCCTCCCAAACTTCCATGGGTTAAGGAATGAGGACCCTGAAACATTTCTATTTGAGTTTGAAGTCGTATGTCGAACTTATGATTATCTGGATGACTCTCAAAAACTCAAATTGTTTCCTTCAACATTGAAAGGACAAGCTTTGAAATGGTTCATGGGATTACTCACTCAATCCATTAGGTCTTGGAATGATATGAAACAAACATTTTTGGATAGGTACCTGGACTATTGTATGCCCACCAATCACAAGGATGAGGTATTCAAAATGGTACAAAAAGAAGATGAAAATTTGGAGGATTTGCTTGAAAGATTTCAATACAATTTGAAAAGAGCAAAAATGAACAACTTAGATGAGGAGACCTTGAAAGCCCTTTTGTTAAAAGCCATTAGAGATGAATGGATAGACATTTTGAACATGATGGGGAAGGGATATATATCTCAACTTTCACTCAATGAAATAGCGGAACTATGTGTCCATCTCTCAAGGGGGAAATCTAAAACTCAAAAAGGGCCTAGAGATCCTTCTCTCCTCAGAGCAAACAAATCTGCAACTGGATCGGTAAGTAGGGCTGAGATTGGCAGTATGCTTGATGAATTTAAAACTGACATCTTAGGGAGTCTTAGTGAACAACTAGACACTCTTAAGATTCACAATAAGCAGAAAGCAGAAGCTGAGGCTTTGGCCATATTTTTCCCAAAGTGCAGAAAGAAACATGCTCTAAGGGAATGTCCCTTGGAAGCAAAAGTTGTAGAGACATGTGTAATTTGCTCAGAGAATCATGAGACCAAGGATTGTCCTTCAATCCCTGGGCTCAAAGATGTCTTTCAAGAAGATCCAAGTACACTTGAATCTCTCTGTTTTGTTGCAAGGAGACCTTGGCAGGGGAAACAAAATCAAGGGTTTAACAACTCTATGAATTTTCAACCTCCACCAAATTGGAATCCTTGGCAACAACCTTGGCCCCAAGCTCAAAATCCTTTTCAAGCATGGCTACAAGGTATGCAGAATCCTTATGGTAGATTTGCTCAATTCTACCAATATCCTCCATGTTTCCAAAACAAACAAGCTCCACAACTTCCAAATCAAAATCCACAACTATGATTACCATTTCCACAACAACAACAACCTTCTCAACAGAATCAAAATTCTCACCAACAGAAGTCAAATCAACTTCCTTCTCAGCCATTGCCAAACCCCAATAATAAGAATCCTCAAAATGCTTACATGTTGGAAGGTCAACCATTTCCTACCTATATGATTGTTCCTCTCAAAGAAGTACAACTCAGATAAGGTAGAGTTCTAGATAAACTTTCTATAAATGCTCAACAACAAAGCATTTCTGAGAAAGAATCTCTTGATGCCAATAAGGGTTCTAAAGCATCTCTTCAAAACCCAAACACTCAAAAAGAAAAAGAAAAAGAATCAACTCCCACAACTCCCATAGTTGAGCAACCTACATCTCTATCCACACCTCCTTTTCCTAAAAGATTACAAATTGATAAAGGAGTGGAAAAACAAATTTGGTTGCCTAACTATAATTTCCTAGATAAATTGAAAAATGTCTGTATCAAGATTCCCTTGTTACAAGCCATTAAGTAAATTCCTATTCTAGCAAAAACAATAAAGGAGTTGAGCCTTAAAAGACCAGGAAGGAAACCAAGAGATACCAGAAGGATCCACCTGGTAGGAAAAATTGTAGACATCATGATGGGAAAGATTACTATGCAGAAATATGTAGACCCCGGTAGTCCAATTGTCAAAACACATATCAATGGGGTAGAAATACCAAATACTTTGATTGATTTAGGGGCTGCTATTAACATTTTGAGTAGACAGACTATGGAACAACTAAAACTTCCTAATCTTCTTTTTACACCCACCTCGTTGCAACTTGCAGATCGATCCATTATTAAATCAGATGGTGTATTAGAAGACATTCCTGTCTCCTTAGATTCTTGGGAATATCCAGTGGATTTCATGATTTTAACTCCCAAGAGTAATCTAGGAGGACATCCTCTTATTTTAGGAAGACCTTGGCTAGCCACAGCTGATGCTTTCATAAGTTGTAGGTCTGGGGATATGTACATTTCTGATGGTAATTAGACAAAGAAGTTCAATCTGTATCCTCCAGCAAAAGCAATCACAGAAATAGGAGATAATGAGTGGGTTGATGATGAAGATACTATACAACCTGTCTTTACCATTTCTAAGATTAGTGAAGATAGTCAAATTCTGAATACATTAGAAAATTTTGAACCATCTTCAGAATATGACTCCACACAATTTCAGTTGGATTCTGACATAGAGTGTCTATCATCTAGACAAATGTCTCTTTTCTCTATGGAAGAGTTTGGTAGTTCTGCCATTGAGATCTTTCCAGGAAAAACACTAAACATCAATAGAAACTTGGAAAAATCACAACAGGAAGAGTTAACCAAAATCTTGCAAAGACATTCTACTGCATTTGCATGGGAGTATACCGATATGAAAGGTATTAATCCTAAGACTTGCATTCATCACATCTACATTGAGGAAAACAGTAGACCAATCAGACAACCTCAAAGAAGGATGAATCCAAATCTTAGGGAGATAGTGAAAGAAGAACTCCAAAAGTTACTTAATGTAAACTTCATTTACCCTATTTCAGATAGCCGGTGGGTTTCCCCTTTGGTTATGGTACCTAAAAAGAATGGTAAATGGATGGTTTGCATTGATTACAGAGAATTGAACAAAGCAACCTTGAAGGACCACTTTCCTTTACCCTTTATTGATCAAGTATTAGATACTCTAGCAGGCAAAAAGTATTTCTCATTCTTGGATGGTTTTAGTGGTTACAATCAAATTCAGGTAGCACCTGAAGACCAGGACAAAACCACATTTACCTATCCATGGGGGACTTTTTTTTACCGAGTACTTCCTTTTGGATTATGTAATGCACCCGCAACATTTCAAAGGGCAGTATTAGGAATCTTTTCCGATCTAATTCATGATTGTGTAGAGGTCTATATGGATGATTTTACAGTTTATGGTAACTCATTTGAAGAAGCATTAGAAAATTTGGAAAAAGTCCTTATTAGATGTAAAGAAACAAATCTTTCATTAAGTCATTAAAAATGTTTCATGATGTTTACTGAAGGGATTGTTTTAGGACATCATATTTCAGGAGATGGAATTAAAGTTGACAGATCAAATGTCGAAGTCATCTCCAAGTTACTTATTCCAAATTGTCAAAAAGATGTTAGAAGTTTTCTTGGGTTTACTGGGTATTATAGAAGATTTATTGAAAACTTCACCAAGATAGCATCTCCACTCTTCAAATTACTTACCAAAGATTGTGAATTCAAGTTGGATCCTGACTGTCAATCTGCATTTGAAACTTTAAAAACTAGAATATCTGAAGCACCCATTTTGAGAGGGCCAAATTGGAAACTCCCTTTCCACATTTCTACAAATGCTTCAGACACAGCTCTAGGAGCTGTGTTGGGTCAAAAGGATTTAGTTCCTTATGCCATTTATTACACCAGTAAAAATTTGACTCCCACTGAGTTAAATTATACTGTGACTGAAAAAGAATTCTTAGCCATTGTTCATGCAATCAACAAGTTTAGACACTATATAACAGGCTATGAAACTTTTGTCCATACTGATCATTCTGCAATTAGATATCTCATGAAAAAACCTGTTACTAATGGCAGAGTTATAAGATGGCTTCTACTTCTACAAGAATTCAACATTACTGTGTTAGATAGACCAGGAAAACAAAATACAGTAGCTGATTTCTTGTCTAGAATTCAAAATACTAACGAAGATTCTCCCGTAGAGGATAAGTTTCCAGATGAATATCTGTTTGCAGTAACTACTAAAACTCCTTGGTATGCAGATATTGCTAACTATTTGGTTACAGGGAAGCTACCTCCACACTTATTTCCTAATGAGAAAAGGAAAATCATTCAAGAGAGCTCAAAGTATTCTTGGATTTCTAATGAATTGTTCAAAACAGGGCTAGATTGTGTGATCAGAAGATGTGTTCGGGAAGATGAAATGCCTGACATCCTTAAGGCATGTCATGATGAACCGTGCGGCAGACACTTTGCTGACAAGAGGACGGCCTATAAAATCCTTTCTTTAGGATATTATTGGCCCTCTCTCTTCAAATATGAAAATCTACTCCATACCATCCGCAAGCAAATGGTCAAGTGTAATCTACAAATAAAGCTCTTGAAAGCATCATCACCAAGACTGTTCATCTCCACAGAAGAGATTGGGCAGAAAGGCTTCCTGAAGCCTTATGGGCCTATAGAACTACATGGAGGAACACAACAGGACATTCTCCCTATGAACTTGTTTATGGGAAAGAAGTCTTGCTCCCCATTGAGTTTCAAATCAAGACCTTCAAGATGGCAGTTCAATTGGGGATGAATCTATCAGAAGCCCAAAAGCACAGAATGGACCAGCTAAATGAGCTAGATGAAATAAGACAAGATGCAATTCTAAGGACCGATCTAGTTCAGCACCAAAGAACTAAGTGGCATGACCGATATATCAAAGAGAAGAAGTTCCAAAAAGGAGATTGGGCGCTACTGTTTGATTCCAAGTTTAAGGACTTCAAAGGAAAATTTCAAACTCATTGGCTTGGACCATATGAGATTGATGAAGTCTTTAACAATGGAGCAGTTCGAGTAAAGACCATTGATGAGTTTCAGACTCCTCTCATTGTGAATGGCCACCGATTGAAAGTCTACCACAAGCCACTCTCAAAGGAGGAATTTGTTAAAATGTTCCAAGAAGATTCTGCAATGAGGTTGGTGGAGAAGAATTCTTCTCCTCCATCAGCCTAGTCTTTGTTTCTTTCAGTTGAAAAAAAAAAAAAAAAAAAGGTCTCTTGTATAAGCCTGAAAACCAATCTTGGATTGGCGGTCTTATGCAGAAAACATAAGGTGAAAATCAGGGGCACCTGACACTTTATATTTTCCAAATAAAAAAAATCTCTCTCTCTTTCCATCTCATTCGCCATTTCATTCCACTTCATCTCCATTCCATTTCATTTTCATTCCACTTCATTTTCCTTTCATTTCATTCATCTCACTCCATTTCATCAATAAAAGTCCCTCTCAGGACTATTTCATTCAGTTAAGTCTTCTCTAACTACTTTTTGTATAGACAGAAGGGTGTTGTTTCAGTTTCTGCAGCTCGCACCAGTTTCCGCAGCTCACACCAGATTCCGTAGCCAGCACACTCTGTCTCTACAGCAACAGTACTCTGTTTTCAAAAATCACAGTTAGAGGGCAACAAGGATGGGAGGCACCTGCAGGATCAAAAGGCAAGCATGGATCAACAACTTTAATGGTAAACCCATAAAGGTATGATCAAAATTTTTTTCCAAACAACCATTTAAATGTCATTTTGAGCATAATTATTAATCGTGGACAAAGCCACTAAATGCAATGATTAGTCAAAGATCGTCCCATTTCTCCGCCATGATAATCCTTCATCCACCTCATACCCACATAACGGTCTCATAATCACTCTTAGTTTAACCTCAAATCGAGACTGCGCTTCCATTAATAAGCCGTACGAGGAAGAAGAGACCTATCGTACTACGTCTCTTCTCCACCACGATCTCCGCAGCCAAAACCGAAACGTGTATGTAAGCCATCCGACTCCAAGGGATTTGGCCGTTATTTCATTCCCTTATTACTCCATTTCCGCACGCATTTGAACTCATTCTCGTGCTTGTCCTCCACTCCTTCACACTTACACCATTTCCACTCTCGTTTTTGCTGTAAACTCCACGGTTCTGTTTTAAACTCCACGGCTTCGTTTCAAACCCCGCAGCTCTGTTTCAAGCTCCACAGTTCTGTTTCAAACCCGTATTACCTTGCATAACACTGCGGCTATTCCATTTACAGCCGTAGTCCATCCATCTTTTCCGTGAGCATCCTCCTTGAGTATCCATACACAGTCAAAGCTTCAGCCGAAGTTGAGATGGGGAAACTGCTTAGAGCAGAACCTGAAGGATCAAAGTATCTAGAAGGATACCCACAGACAAAGGAAGCGTTAAAGAAGGCAAAATGGTTGAATTTCATTCAAAAATTCAAAGGATATGATAAGGAGGTAACGAAAACGTTTGCTCGTTCATTCAATGGACATACTGTGGAAGTAGGAGATCTGAAATTCACAGTCACAGAGAACTCCATAGCAACAGCAACTAATCTACCTACGGTGGGAGACCGATGGTTCAAGAACAGAGGGGTGGAAGATCAGGAATGGAAAAATATGCTTAAGAATCCAGGTATGGACACTTCAATATTCACCAAAGGGATTCCTGTACATGTTATTAAAGAAGAATGGACTGCATTGTTGTTATTAGTTCAAAATTTTATCACATGTGAGGGCCGCTTTGGCACTATGTATATGTACCATGCTAGAATTATGATGAACTTCATGGAGGGACATGCCATCAATTTACCCTATTTTCTGTTAAGAAGCCTAACAAAAATGAGTTCCATTGTCCAAAAGAATATAGGCCATATTGAACCACACTTGTATCATCATGGGTTCATTAAGATTCTCATAGAGGACCAATTGAAAAACAACAATGATACATGGGAAAAGTTTTTAGTCAGGAATCATTTTCAAGAGGTAACTGAAGCTTCCGCTAGCAGCTCTCCTAGAGTCCCAAAAAGAAGTAGGAGAATGAAAAAGGATATTGCAGCCCAAGATCATCCCATTTTAGAAACTCAGGAGACTACTCAAGAAGAAGAAGTGGAGAGAGATAAAACTAAAAAACAGAAAAAGGATAAAGGGAAAACAGTTGTCCAAGAATCATATTCATCCCCTGAACCTTCAATAGAAGAGGACTATCAAACCTAGGCTGATAGACTAGTACAACTCCAAGCTACTGCCCTCTCAAAGAAGAAACAAAAAGAAAAACAAAGCAGTCAGCAAAAGAGTACTAGTGTACAAGTGAGAAGAAGCAGTAGACTTATAGAAAAGAAGAGTGTGGCTAAAGAAAAACAGTCACATTTCATTGATTTGGGCACACCTAAAAAGACTCCAATCCAGCTAGATATTGAGCCAAGTCCTCCACGAGAGGAAAGTCCCTTCCAAGAAAGAGAAAACAGTCCTCAAGAATTCGAGTTTAGGCCGAGACAAACACCTGACATTGACCCTGACCAGCAGGAGGCGTACAATTATTTGGAGACCTTGGAGCAATCAGTTGCAGGTCCAAGCACTATATTGCCTCTTGAGGAACAAGTCCAATCTCTAAAACAAGAGGTGTTTGAGCTAGAAGTCCTGAACCGGAACATTACACAGGAAAATGAAGCATTGAAAGAACAAGGCAAGGTGGACAAGATTGTCCATGACAACACCATGCTTCACCTAGGACTCTAGCAAAAGAAGAACAGAAAATTGAAGAGAAAATGCAAGAAACTGAGCAGGGCCTTGATCAATTTGAAATTCAAGTGTTTAGTCAGAAAACCAAGGACAATTTTGGCAACAAGGAGAAAGAGAAGAAGGTTGGATGTTTTGGCAGAAGCATCTGAGCACATGGACTGAAAAATACTGACAAAGTTTTGGTTGCATGAGGACATGCAACATCCTCACAATGGGGGTATGTTGAGCCTCAGACCTGCACTTCTTTTCACATCCTCTCAGCCTCCTTTTTCATTCATTTCCCTCATTTGTCACTCATTTCCTCCATCAAATTGCTTAAATCATTGTATTTTAGGACTTTCACATGGTTTATTAATTATGCTAATGACTGTGTTGTTGGATTAGAATTTTGGTTCAAGACCTGCACTTTCCGCAGCTCACACAGACTTTCCGCAGCTGATCCCAGTTTCCGCAGTTGATCCCAGTTTCCGCAGCTGTTTTCTTAAACGACATGATCCAGGTGTCCTCCGGTCAGAAGAGCGACATGGGCAAGTGCGTGGAACCAAGGACATGGTGTGTGTCCTTCCAGCTCAGCCAAATCAATTATAAACACCCATGGTCAACGAGGGGGAAACTACGGTCAACAAAGGTCATTGGCGGTGGCACAGCTCTGCGTGTTCAGTTTTAGAGCACGTGAAGCACAACTGGCCTCTTCCTCAACCACGCAGATGATGGGGAACACGAATCCAACAGGAGATTTAATTCCCACCTCGACCGTTGCCTAAATCTGTGGACTGTGCTAGATTACGTGTTTTTACACAGCTGATAGAATAGCGTAGTTTGTGTTAAGTTCGTTTTGTTTTCTCTGCTATATATAAAGCGTATCTGAACGCTGATTAGTTAGCTGCTATTATGTAATTTTGATCCCCCACTGTACTCTTTATTTTTCTACATAATATATGAGAAGACCGTTCTGTTTCTAAGCGTGTAACTGATCTTTTGAGTTGGCTGGAGTAGGCAGAGGGCCCCTGTTTACTAAGGCCTGTACAGTGCTTTTCGTTTCCTGCATTTCTTCTTATTAGTTTATGTATAATAGTTGTACAGAATGCTTTTTATTGCTATGTTTTGATCATGTACAATAGCTGTATATAACTTTGAATTCTGCTCATTTATATTTCTGCACTTTTCCATGACTGATCAGTGTGTTTTTGCAGATTTCTTAGGTGCCCGGGACAGTTTTCTTACTTCTCTTTTTACAGCTAGTGGCATTTGTGATTGTCTTATCTAGACTGCTGATCTTTATTTTTGATTTCCATTAGTATCATTGCTTTAGTTTGCACTTTATTTTCTGCTCGTAGCTTATCAAGTTGTTTATCTTTTGATGGCTCTTTTTATCATAATCAACTAACTTTTAATGGAGCCAGAATATCACTTAAGTGCAGTTTGGTTTACTTTGTTTTAAGACTCACATTGCTAACTTGCTCATAACTCTTTCTTATATGATCAATCCAGCTGAAGGCAGAAAGGTTAAGGGAAAATTAAGTAGTGTGATTTGTCACTTAGATTGTACATTGCTTAAGATTTAATTGAAGAGTTAAAGTAGTTGTTCTTGTTTTTAATTGAGTTAATATAGATGTCATTTTCAATCTCATTTTTATCAGCAGTAGAGGTACTGGGCCAATGCCATTGGTCTTTTATTTGATGCTTTCATTTTCCTTCAAGAGTTAATTTCATTTCAGTTGTTATTCAAAGCTTTCTGGTAGATCACTTTTAAGTTTTAAGAAATCATTTAGTCGCCACACACACACACACACACACATTCACTCACTTCATTACATCTCCATCACATTTCATTAGGAAAATACAATAAAAAACAATCTAAAAAGATAAAAACGACAAAAGATCTAGAAAAGGTTATCTAAGTACATATAGTACACCTCACTTCATCAGCTTACGAGCCCTGGGTTGACATTTAAAAGTTGCAATTTAGACATCACTAAATTGACCAAACAATGATCCTATTCTAGTTGATAAAAAGCAAGGGATGATTGGGGTTTGTGTAGATTACTGCAACTTGAATCTGTCTTGTCCCAAGGATAATTATCCCACACCATTTATTGACCAGATCCTTGATGCACGTTTCAGGAATTCTATCTTTCCTTTATGGATGGTTTCTCTGGCAATAACAAAATCGAAATCAAACTGGAAGACTAGCACATGACTACTTTTATCCGCTCTCTGGGGATATTTTCCTATCATAAATTTTCTTTTGGAATTAAAAATGTTGGTGCCACTTTTCAGCAACCCATGTCTTGTGTGTTTCATGATATCAAACACGTAGTTTAAGTCTATCTTAATGATGTTACATCTCAATATTTAGTTCAGGAGGATCATCCTACACACCTTAGAGGTATTTCTTTGATGTCATTATTACCAAATATAGCTCAATCCTCATAAATTCATCTTTTGTGTCTAATTTTGGAGATTAATAGGTTTCATTGTATCCAAGGAAGGTATTTTTGTTTATCCCTCTAAGGTTGAGGCCATTATCAACTTTCCTCCTCAACACATAGTTCACCAATCTCAAAAACTATAAGGGAAAGCCAATTTCTTGCGTAGTTTCATTTCTAATTATTCCTAAATTAACCAAGGTTTGATGTGCTTGTTGAAAAAATTGGTGCCCTTTATTTGGGATGACCAATCCCAATGCTTTTTTTATGCTCTTAAATAGGATTTATTTTCTACACCTTTACTCAGCCCTCCTGATTTCAACCAAGACTTCCTATTATATCTTGCAGCTTTTGATTCTTCCATCAATATGGTTATTGTGTAAGAATTTGAGATGTGAAGTGAACGCCCCATTTATTATTTGATCAAAGGCCTCCTTGGTCTTGAGCTACATTATTCCCACGTCAAGAAGTTGGATTTGGCAGTCGTTGTGGTTGTCCAAATATTGAGACACTATATAATCTTGTGAAAGACCACAATAATCATTGATTCCAAACCCATGAAGCACATTCTCAGTCATCAAATCCTAGGAGGTAAATATTCTAAATGGATTGTTATCCTTCAAGAGTTTGATTTGGAATTTGTGGTCCTTAGATCCAAGAAATCCCTGGAAATCACAATGTTACTTGCTAAGTTACCCTAGATTGATGATGAAATCATGGTTGAGGACCCACTTCTTAATGAGTCCTTATTTCTCATTTGTTCTTCTAATCCTTGGTATGGGAATGTCTTGTTATATCTACAAATTCAACGATTTTGGCATGAACTTTCTCGTGATGAACATCAATGCATATTCCACCAATGTTGAGACTTTATTGTTATTGTTGATACCCTATATATCTGTGGTGTTGACGCTTTGTTACATCAAGGTCTCACCCATGATGAAGTTCAAGGAGTTCTTAATGATTTCCATGTTGGAGCATGTGGTGGTCATTTGTTTGGGCATGCCACTGCAAAGAAAATTTTGCGCGGCAGGTATTTTTGGCCTTTGATCTTTAAATATTGAATCAATGTTGTCGAAATGCACCATCCATGTTAGATATTCTCTCAAAAGATGCATGCTCACCCTAATCCTTTAAACCCTGAGATATTTTTTGGCTCTTTTTCATAGTCGGGAATTAACTCTATCCAGTGCAGCCCACCCCCCACCCGTGGTCACCACTACATCATCATTGTTGTTGAATACTTCACTAAGTGAGTTGAGGCCTTGCCTACTCATTCTAACGATCATCAAATAACTACTCTATTTCTCTTCAAGAATATTGTTTCACAGTTTCATGTGCCCAAATGAATTGTCACTGATCATGGTGCACATTTTTAAAACTACATGATGTAGGAATTAGCTTCGAATTTGGGTTTTCACCATGAACATTGAACCCCTTATTATCCCAAGCTACTAGACAAGTACAAGTCGTTAATAATGTATTGAAAACTATGTTATGCCAGATGGTAGGACAATATAAGTCAACCTAGCACCTTATGCTCTTTTTTGATCTTTGGGCATATCAAACCTTAGTCAACTTGCTACAGGTTTCACTCCTTTCCAATTTGTTTATGGAGTGTAGTTTTTTCTTCCCATTAAGTGTGAAATTCTTCAAAAAGCTCAAAAACATTTTACCTATGTCACTCAATAGCATCCCTAGGGACAGGACCATATCTGTGTCTCACTGATAGTCAACTTCATTATACGCATGATCATCTATTGCTAAGGACGATCTCTTCAACCATTTGAATTATGTTGGGGGAAAACAGTGTCCACCATCAACACCCTCCTGCCTCATCATAAGGGAACACCATCTCATCATTTGAGGCTCCATTGGTGGTGGATCCAATCCATAATATGGAATCATCAAACTCATTGTCAGTACCCTCTCCATAAAGAATAACACTATAAGACTCTCATACCCAAAATTTTTGATCCTCCCTGTTCTTCAGTTGACCTTTGACATTAGGCAACACACCCTCACACCAGTTGAGTAAGTTAGGCTCTATACATTGGACTACCAGATCCATGTGTGGTTTGGTTATTGTGTGGGATGTTTTTTTCCTTTCCACCTAGGTGATGGTGTATGCTATGGTTTGCATTGTTATGTCTTAAATGGCCTCAATCAAGATTTTCTCACTATATGTTCTTGTGCCTCCCTACAATACTCCTCTATGTAGCTTCTCGCCATTTCTCCACTCCTACTTCTCACACTACTAACATAGCTGGAGCTCCTTGCCTTGATAACCCTATGAGGAAATAAAAATCCTCCAACCCTAGAATGAATACCTCCAACCATACTACAAATTGTTGGTTATCTGCATCCCACCAATCAATGATTTTTCGCAACAAACATAGCTAGCTGGTCATATTGGGAATCTTGAAATACCTAAACAACCCAAAATCTCTCAGTGCATCTAGTGTTGGCAGATGATCTATGGCTTGCATGTCATTAGGAGCATGCTCTCTTTCCCACCACTCAATCATGGTTTCTCATACAACTAACAAATCACACATGAATTATGAGCATGGTTGCACATAAAAACATGGACTTTGTTATGCTCCTATACCAATAGGTGTCATATTTCATGATTGACTGATCAAATGCCAAATATGTTCATCCTTTCCATGTTGCAAAGGTTCCATATTTTCAAAAAATCAAAAAATTAAAAAATGAAAAGAGGGTGTGCCCTAAAAGAAAAATCAAAGGACAAAAAAATGAATTGGTCAAAAAACAAAGAAAATGAACCCCAAAGGAAAGACCAGGAAAGTGTGCTAGTCTAAAATGCCACTATTGTCCTATTTTTGCAAAAGAATCTCACTTGTGTGCAATTAGTTTACTCTTGTCACAATTGATGGATGGCCAAACAGCTTAATCTTGACCAGTCCATGTTTAAATTTCCTGTTTTAGACATAGAGAGTGAATTCTGTCCAAATAGTTCAAGCTTGGCAGATAAGTAGTTAGGTGGAGAAGCAAGGGTGCTCAACAGCTAAACCTAAGCCCCTGGAAGAAATAAGGGTAGACTTAGATAGGATTGTAGCTAAAAGAAAATAAAAGGGTAAGGGTTTGCTAATTCAAGTGCACCCAAAGAAAAGGAAGAAAAAATGTTAGGTGTATTAGGCTGGGTAGGCAGTTTTGATGTTGCTGAAGCAGGTTTGTGAGTAATCTTGTCCTCTGAAAATGATTTATCTCATGCATGTCATAAGTGCCATGTCAAGGTGGCTGCAAAACAGATGGAGCATGACTAACTTCCCTCCTCATTTCTCCAAAAACACTTACTAACCTCCTCACAAGGACATTGAGATCTGCTCAGTGTCCCTAGTTCACTTCATTTCATGGAAAAGACTAAGTGAAGCTCTGTGTTTACTTAGGATAATAAAGCCACATTTCTTGTGTAAAAACACTTTTCTTCCATCTTACTAGGTTTTCCAAATTCATAACTTGGATACCTTTCACTCCCCTAAGCCGAAGTTCTACTTTTCGACTTAGTGCTTTGTTTCAAAATATTTCTCATTTTAAAACTTTAACTCTATTATATAGTTCCTATATAACGTTTTACCCGCCCCTATTATATAAAATACATAAAAACCCTAAGAAAGCTAAATATCCCGACCCCCGGCAATTATAGCCATAAAAAAATCATTGTATTTCGGGGATTATGGGTTCTCTTGGAGACATGTAATAACCCTCCGCGCATAAAAACATTGGGTTTTATTTAACATTTGGTTAAATGAATAACCAAAACCGCCTGACCACCTAACCAAAGGTTATACCCACAAAAACATTATAAAGCATTGATTTATCAAGCGGGTCCCGCGCCATAGCCCTCCGCCCACTCCTCTCCGCGTCAACCATTGGATTTGGGCTTTCGCATCCAACGAGCCACAATGATATCGAAACCCCTCCGATGGCCGAAGATTAGCACCCAAGAAAATGGCGGTTTTGCTGCCGTACAAGAAACATGTGGCGCCCGCCCGGTGTTATCGCGACCCCTCCGCCTGAAACAACGTTTGTCCAAAAGCGGTGTGGGATAATAAAATTTACCACTGCCCACTCCTCCCCACTAACGTCATCACCCATGTCATCTGCTGTACCCTGCTACACGACAAATATTACGTCATGCTGACGTCACCCGAAAAATGCACCAAAAGCCTGCCAAGCCAAATTTTGTTAAAAAAGCCTATTAAACCGTCTGTTTCGCTCATTTCTATTTATTGTTATTACAAAGCCGTTGCGTACAAATTCACGTTCAATATAGCTGCGCAAGCCACAGTCCACCATCTGGCCTCCATAATCCGGCATCCCGCGCTGCAAATCATCGTCCAGCTTGCCAATTACTCTCGTATGCATCCCATAAACACAGGTATTTACTCAATTACCTCCAAACCCTGTGTATTTCTGGTTTTTCTCTGAATTACATCCGTAGAACCAAAAATCGCACAAATTCAGTCTATAGATCTTGAAAAATACACCCCAACCACCTGTTTTGTCCATTTTCTGCCAAAAACTCGACTTCCACAGCTAAAAACCAATGAGAAAACATGGAAACTCCTGCACCCGTTGCCCTCAATATTGTGCCCCTCAATGCACCACACAAAGAGTTGGAATGATTGCCCTTGGCTGACAGGGATTTTCAGATTAAAGACTTCATCGGTGATGTGCCCTATCTCTAAGATTTTTGTGAAATTAGGAATTCATACCACGACAATACTGATGTCTATGGAATTTGGGAGTCCCACATGCCCATATATTACCTACCCTCAGTAAATGTGCTCCCTGATATCGTCCACTTATGCTGTGCCAATTATGACCCCACTAAAAGAGAAGTTATGGCTCCATCTGGGACTATCTTATTTTACATTACCCCTGAATCCATAAATGAGATGCTACACTTTAAGCCAACTCAGCCTCTGGCCCCTCTCTCCATGGGATTCTTACTTGCCCTGTTGAAATTTGGTACCGGAGGACAGGTGGTTCCCTTAGGCTTTGATCTTTGGCCTAGGGAAAAGTGTCCAAAAGAATTTAATTTTTCTCCTAAAGTGACTTTATAATTTTATAAAGTTAAATCTAATTTAAAAGTGACTTTAAGTGATAAAGTTACTAAGTCTAATTTTAAAGTAAATGAAAAATTAGAAAGGGAAAGTGACTTTGGAAATAAATGACTAAGTGGGTCTTTATTAAAGTGGGGTGAATTAAAAAATAGAAAGTGAGATTTAAATGAGCATTTAATCTCAACCATTGATCTAAATCTATTTCAGCCATTGGATTTAGAGATCACCCAAAAGTCACTTGGATCACCCAAAAGTCACTTGGAGTTATATTAAAGGAGGAAAAAGAGGAAAAGGTCATTCATTCTTTCATGAGCAGATTGGGAGAAGGAGAGTAAGAGAGCAAGAGAGATTTCTGAGCAGGGAGGAGAAGGAGACAGCAGCTTGGCACACATTCCAAGGCAGCAGTTGAGCAGATTTGTACAGCTGATTCAGCACATAGTGAAAGGCAGATTTTTGTACAAAAATTGAGGAGCAGTTTGCTGATTTTTCTGCACACAAAACGGAGGTCGTACAGCATTTATTGTTGTCATGTTTTCTGTAATTTCCAGATTGTTGTGAGGCACGGGAAAGGAGATAAGTTGTAAATTTTCTTGCTGATTTTTTGCTGAATAATTCTCACTGTAAAAAGGCAATTTTCAGAAATAAAGAAGAGCTCTCAAACTGGTTTTCCCCAAGAGTTGTAGGGGGTTTTTCCAGGGTCAAGTTGACCAAAAATATCAGTGTTTTAATGACTGTTTTTGATTGCTGATTTTTAATTCTGCAATTTCCAGCATTCTGAAAAATTTCCAGAATTTGTGTTTTCAACAATATTTTTTTTTTTCAGTCTGTTAAATGTATGGTTATGGGAATGGGCATTTAACTACATGGGAGAAATAAGGAGAAACTGAAAACCGGGGTGGGAAAACAGAGATTTTTTCATGGTATCAGAGCTTGAGTGCTGAAGGGCAGTTTGGGACAGCAAAAGGAAAAATTACAGTTGCTGATTTTTCACTCAGAAAATTTCAGCAAGATGATTTTTTCATAAACAGCAGTTTTATCTTTACTACAGCAGTGCTATTTTTCAGTTTTAGGACAGCAAGATGTCATTGGGATTGAGGGTGGAGGATAGATTGGATGGGCATATAAATTACAACGTTTGGAAGGAGAGAATGCAGAGTATCTTTGAGGAGGCAGAAGTCTGGGATATCATGGTGCAGACCGCACAGAACCCTGTTGTTGTGCCCACTGATGTTACTCAGTTGGCTGAGTATAAAAAGAAGAACAATAAGGTTAAGAGGCTGATTCTAGCCGGAATCAAAGACCGTTGCATTCCTCATGTGAGAGGAAGGAGCAATGCCCATGAGATGTGGATAGCATTGTCCAATCTCTACCAGAGTACCAATGAGAACCGGAAGATGGTCCTGAAGGAGAAGCTGAAGAACATTAAGATGGGGAATGATAGTGCAGCTGGATATCTCACAAAGATTACCAATGTGAGAGATGAGTTGGCAGTGATTGGAGAGGCCATTCCATCCACTGAGTTGGTGCAGATTTCAGTGAATGGCCTCCCCCGTTCATGGTTGAACTTTGCTGATGGGGTTTGTGCACGTGAGACCCTTCCCACATGGGAGAGGTTTTGGGATGATTGTATCCAGACAGAGATCAGGAAAGGACAGCTTGGGGCAGCCAAGCCAGTTGAGCAGGATGAGGACGTAGCACTGGTGGGAGGAGGCAAGAAAGGCAAAGGGAAGAAGCAGGCTTCCACAAGCAGTGGTGGGGGCAAAGGCAAAGGTAAAGGTAAACAGGGGAACACACAGAAGGACTATTCCAAGGTGAAGTGTTGGAATTGTCAAAAGATGGGACACTATGCAGTTGTGTGTCCAGAGAAGAAGAAGAAGAAGGGGAAGAACCAGGACGTGGCAGCTTCAGCAGAGATTGAGGACTTTGCTGGTCGTTTTGACCGAGAGTTTGCGTTCACTACATGTGAGTCCTCTAGTGCAGGATCACCTGCCACACAGGTTCAGAGGGAGCATGCTTTTCCCTCGATTAGCGGAGCATCTACAGGTATCTGGTATGTGGACAGTGGGGCTTCACGTCACATGACAGGAGTCCGGGAGTACTTCTCAGAGCTTTCAGAGAGTGGCACTGATATTGAGGTAGTACTCGGTGATGACAGAGTTGTTAGAGCGGTCGGGGTGGGGACAGTGACATTTCAGAGGGAGTCCAAACCTCCCTTGAAGGTGTCAGAGGTTCTTTATGTGCCAGGGATGAGGAAGAACCTCATATCCGTCTCAGCTTTGGAGGACAGAGGATATGAGGTACTGTTCAGGGGAGGACAGGTGTTGATGTATCCCAGGGGCACTCCAGCTGATTCAGCTAGAGTGATAGGTGTACGCCATGCAAAGGTGTACAAGTTTGCATTCCAACCCCTTTTGGCATTGAGCAGTAGTACCGACAGCAGAGCTAGCAGTTCTGAGCTGTGTGAGATTTGGCACCGCTGGATGGGACATATGTATCATGGAGCCTTGAGGACATTGCGGGAGATCACTACAGGTGTGCCAGGTTTCAGTACTGATCACTTTGATACTTGCAGAGGTTGTGCAATGGGCAAGTTTTCCAAATCCCCTTTTCCCAGCAGTGACAGCAGAGCGACGGGGATACTTGATTTGATTCATTCCGATGTGAGCGGTCAGATGTCTCATGTTTCCTTGAGTGGATATGAGTACTATGTGTTATTCATTGATGATCACTCCAGGAGGACCTGGATTTATTTTTTAAAGACCAAGAGTGAGGTCTTCAAGCGGTTTCAGGAGTTCAGAGCTCTTGTGGAGACTCAAACAGGTCGAAAGATCAAGTCCTTGAGGTCGGACAATGGAGGAGAGTACACCCTTGGAGAGTTTGTTGACTATTGTGTAGAGGCAGGCATTAGGAGGGAGTTCACTGTTCCTTACAACCCCCAGCAGAACGGAGTTGCAGAGAGGAAGAACAGATCCATCATAGGGGCTGCCAAAGCCATGTTACATGATCAGGGGTTGCCATTGTTCTTGTGGGCAGAAGCCTGCAACACAACTATTTACTTGCAGAACAGGAGTCCGCATCGTGCCTTGGGGCACATGACTCTGGAGGAGGCTTTCTCTGGGAAGAAGCCTGATATTGGTCATGTTCATATCTTTGGATGCATAACATACTCCTATATACCCAAGGAGAAGAGGACCAAACTAGAGCCCATCGCAGAGAAGGGTATCTTTGTGGGCTACAGTGAAACCTCAAAGGCCTTTCGGATTTACATTCCTGCTCAGAGGAGTTTATTTAGGAGACCACAGACAGTCTAAGGGAAGAAAGAGTAGTCAACCAGGATACATCCCCGGTCACAGAAACATCGGCCAGTTCACACAGGCAGGAGATCGGAAGACAACATAGTGTGGAATTCTCTTCTGCCAAGCCAGAAAGCAGGCAAGGCTCTAACATTAAGAAGACATTTACTGAAATAAAGGCAAAGAATGAGCCAATAAGAATTCAACTTTATAATTACTTGCTAAAGATGGCCCCCATGAATCAACAAAGGTTAATGTCGGCATATGACATTCAAGAAGGAAAGATGATTCTTAGTCACTTTAAGCCCAAGATGCAGCAGCCACAGTCAGTTGTTGATTACATGAGGACCAATCTGGAAGTATTAGCTAAAGACATTCATCCAATGGACCAGATTGAGTTGCATAAACAAACTGGAGAAATGGTATACTCCACATTGGCAAATAAGGCATTCTTGGCCCACAAATTGCAGAATTCATTAAACAATACCTCTGCCCAATTAGAGTTGGGAAAGGCTTCCTATTTAGCCAAGGATAACAGGATAAAATACTTGGAAGAAATTATCATTGATCTGGGACATGATCCCAAAGATGCCAAAGGCATTAAAGCATTAATAAAAAAGAAGGAAGAAGACATTGCAACTCTCAGGAAACAGCTCAAGCTGCCCACTACTATGCATCCCCAAACTACAAAGCTTGTTGAGCAGAAATCACAAGAAGATATGATGGACTTGCTAATGAAAATGAATGAGAGATTGGTAGAAACAGAGCAGGCATTGAAGAAAGGACTACAGGAAAAGCAAGGAGTGTTGACCTCACAGCCATCTCAAATAGCTCCAATAGTTACAACTACTCCTCCTACAATTACAACAACAGTCCCTCCTACTGTCCTGGCATCAACAACACCAGGTACTTCAACAACAACAGCAGCAAGCAGCAACACTACCATGACCACTGAGGAATTGATAAAGGCTATGGAGGATCTAAGACTCCAAGTATCAGAATTAAAGGATGCTAAAGAGAAATTGGCCAAGTTGGAAATTAGTTATGACAAATCTAAAAT
Organism: Pinus tabuliformis; assembly: GCA_031772625.1. NCBI lineage: Eukaryota > Viridiplantae > Streptophyta > Pinopsida > Pinales > Pinaceae > Pinus > Pinus tabuliformis. The sequence continues at coordinate 1,395,741,500 of CM062817.1, read as the reverse complement.
GATTGTGGCAGAAAAAACAAGGGAGGTAAAAGCATTAGAGAATAAAGTAAAGGCATTGGAAAAGGACCTCTCTTTAGACAAGCCTCTGGGAGAAATCAGGGGCATTTTGTGGGCTAACATCAGTGAATCAATTAGTAATGAATGGAAATCAATACAGATAATTCATGAGCAGATTGATTTGGTAACAACAGCTCAAGTAGAAATTCAAAAGGCTAGGGATTTATTAGGACACATGCCCGAACAGGCCAATAGGCTAATACAGTTTTTGAACACCCACACCAAGGAAGAGCTGGCAGCACTGGATATCAAGGACAGGACAAGCACCATCCTAACAATTAAAAGAGTTCTGACCATGAGGAACTTCATAGAAAATCTGGAGAGGAAGTGCCAAGACATGCAAACGGAGATAAATGCTTTCACACAGAAGTTTACAGCTTTGGAGGAAAAGGGTCTACCCAGTTTATTAACCAATGACTATAGACTAATGACACATGCAGACTATCCACACAGGTTGAATACATATGTGGATAATCAAGTCACAGCATCATCAAGTTCTATAGGAGAGAAGGCACTCCCATCTGGACAGATCCTGTATGACAATTTAGAAAATCTGTTTTTTATTGAGCATGAAGTAAGACATCTTTTCATAGTCCAACCTACTTTCTTCAGGTACACTAATGCTGATGAAACTCTAATAAAAATGCGTAGACACCAATTACCAGATGACCAGTGGTGGAAAAGCATGTTAGAGATCCTGTAGGCATATCTCTTATTTCTTTATATCTTTGGGAAATCAAAAGTCCGTGTCACGCATCATAAAGTGAAAAACAGGAAGGGATGAGAATCAAGCCGGAGAACAACAACATATTAAAGATGGTCCAGATGCAACTAAGAGAGTCGGCACAACAACACGCAATATCAGCGGAAACTTCCACTGGCCGACTTACTGAGCAAATAGTCAAATGCACCTTACCAACTAAACGACCAGCACTACATCATTTACTTTTGCACTAATTTCTCCATGTTTTCAAGATCATTTACTCCTCCCATAGAGTAGGTGGAAAAAGTTATTGCTAGATATTATCTCATTGAGATATTTTGTAAACATTTTTTGTACAAATACCTCCCCAAGCTAAGTATTAGGCATTGGTGATACCATTCTGGAACTGCATTGTAACTTTGAGAACTCTTCTGAATAAAGGTTGTTGGAATGCTTTGTCGCTGAACTCTCTAGCTGTGGAATTGATGGCAGAAGACTATGTTGTAGAATTCTTGAATTATTTCATGGATCAATAAGTCTTTTTAACTCATGTTTTATTGTTTCTGTGTTTTATATATCATTTACATATCATATTCTAAATTACAGGGAAAAAAATAACTCAGAACTTACTTAACTGTACTCTGTGTTCAATCCCTGTTATTTTTAAATGTTTTCTTCAGAATTAGCATAAGCAGGAATTCTTAACTGCTCCTATTTCCTTGGTTCTTACACCTTGAATATAACTAAGGAATTCCAGCAGTTTATCTTCATAGACTCCATTAACCCAATGGACTGAACTTCTCATATTTTGCACTCCTGTTCTATTTGATGTCACCATCCAAAAATCAAACAAATACTTGTGCTTTATAACTAGCCTAACATACAGCAAAACAAAGCTAAATCATAAAGAGAGAGCCCTCTCTGGCTATAGATTGGCTAGAATCTGCATCTAAAATATTGGTTAGTGGATACCTCGGTCGTATTCCCTTTTTTTTACAACTTTTGGGGAACAACCTGAGTGATAACAGACTTCACTGTTAAACCCTAAGTAAAAATCACAATTTTGAGGAAAAGGAAGGAAAAATTATCATTTAAACCCTAGCCACTGAGTTAGAATGGTTGAATCTCGGTTCCAACTACACACCACGAGGCTACAACAGTGTGGTTGAGGCCTTTCAGCTGAAATTTTCTTGTTTTGTCCCAATGGCTGGGAGAATACATAAGAAAAATAAAAATTTCCCTTAAAAACTCTACGATCATGAAGAACCAACAAAAACATTTCACTATGAGGGAAATAAATCGACTTACCTTGGCTTTGGAATATTCTTTGGTACTATTTCTACTCCTTTCCCTTACACAATGCTTGAGAGCCCTTCTCTTCTCCTCTCTTCCTAAACTCATAATGAACCAAATGAGGAGATATGTGTCTCTTTTATAACATTTTTTGAGCATCTAGATAATATTCCCTTTATAATTCTATTTTGCTTGTGGGTTTTTCTATCATATTTTTCTAATCCCTTTTTGCAGGAGTATATGGATTTTTCTTTTTAATGTATCTTTCGGGGTCCCATTTCTTTCAATGGGCTTGAGGTAAGTTTCTCTTACTGGCATATATGGGTAGGTCACATATTTCCCTTTATGTTTCAATGATGTCCATCAGTGCCATTATTGTGCCTTAGGTCTGATCTTGTCAACTTGCGAAATTAGCCACTCTTATTTATTCATGTCATAGCTTGGCATCAGAGCCTACCTGATCATGGATGCCCTAGTATAACAACTTTTCTCCACCTTGGTATCTATTGTAACTCGTTTTAATTTTTTCCTATCAAGATGTCTAGAGCATATTTTTGTAAAAAAAAAAAATCAAATATCAAAGAAAAAAGAGAAAAATATAGGAGTTGAAAGCGCTTGGGGTTGTTTTATTAATGAAGTGTTTTTGAAAATAATAATCAAATTTTAGCATGCTAATCAAAATTAGTAGTCATAAAATCTTGACAGTGGGTCATAGTACCAGTGGTCAAAGGTTAAAGGACAGGCATGTATAGCAGCATAATGAATTTGTGTGATGGGGCCCACGCAATGGGGCAAACCTGACAACACAAATTTCCTGAAAGTTAATGGGAGGTGTGCCTCCACAAGGATTTTCAAACGAGCCTATTGACTTTAGATCTATGGCTCAGATTAATTGCAGAGGCACTCCTCCAAAGATGTCCTATATTGGTGATTTCCCTGGCGGTGTAATCAGGAAGTGAGAGTGATGTTGTCAACAACCGAGGCCACCTCCACTACTCATCCCACCACGTAAAATTTCCCTCTGCCACCTATCACTCATGCATGCAATTTCATTCATTTATTTCACTCTACAAAAAAATTCATATTCTAAGGAAGCATTGAATTTTTTTTCCCCCTCATGTTCTTCCATTTAACCTATAAATCCCCATTTCAAATCATTTTCATGTACTTTTTTTGCCTACTCTCACTATCACAACCTTTGAATTCACCAGTACACATCACAGTCATCATTGTCTACCACTGCCAGGTATTTACACAGACACTTTCTACTTCAATTATTCGAAAATATCAAATAAAATTGTCTTAATAGGGTCTTCTACTCACATTCCACTCATGGACATTGAAAGAGACATTTTCGACACTGTTTGCAATTTAAATCACTCAGAAAACTATCAGTATACCCTTAAAAATCAATTTGATTTTCCATTTTATGCTGCCACAATTAGGTCTGGTGTCCTTTCAACTTTCGTCTCTGAAACTCACATTTTCCCAGAATTTATCCATTATTTAGTATCAGCCATGTATCCACATAAATGTTTTGTAATGAATAAGTCAGGAGAAAACATTTTCCAGGTGTCCTCCCTTCTAATTCAGAAAGCATTGTGTTTCCCCTCTGCAAGTACATATACCCCTTTTTCGAAGGAAACCCTATTGGTTTATTTTGAAAATTTGTCATGTCAAGAGCATGCCCAAATTGTATTTTCAAGCATATTCTGAAGACCTAGTTTCAAGCCTAACTCATGTCATGACTGAGTTGAAACTTACTGAAAATGAAATGAAAAAGAATCAAAGTGATTTTGACAATGCAATGAAGGTCATCAAAGCCATTGAGCATGAGTTATTGATGTCAAATGAGACTACTGAGAAATACAAAAATGATTGCCAACTTGCCTACCAGGAAATCAAAGAACTAAAAGAAAAGGTAAAAGGAAACATGTCCCTTATTCAGGCAAGGGAAATATTGTGGAATGATATTATAAATACAATGAAAAATATTTGGACATTATTTCTTATTGTTGAAGAAGAAAATGTTATTGTCAGGGATCTAGAGGGTATAATCATGGTTGCTAAGTAGAAATTAGATCAAAGAGACCAATTGGCTAAGAAGGTGAGTGATTTTCTGAATTCCAAGTCTGCAAAAGAGTTAAAACAAGCTAGAATTGAATATAGAACTGAGTGTGTAATGGAAATTAATAAAATAATAGTGAAGAATTTATATAGGAAAATGGTTGAGAAGAAACTAAAAGAAGTAAAGGAGACTGTAATGAAATTTAATGTTTCTTTTGACAAAAGATCCAGGGCAGGTTTACCATTATGTTCGGACTTGCAAGGAAATTTGTTATCTTTGGAAACCTATGAGACAATACTAGTAGAAGCCAAAAAAAAAAATTGGCTCTCACATGAAAAGGCAACAGTACGTAAAGGGGCTACTATTGTTAATTATTTACATGAAGACTTTCATCTTCTTTGGATGATGAGGACACTGTTTGTTGAAAATCCTACGTATAGAAAAATCACTGAATTCAAAATGGCCCATGTCAAGTTTATTAACAACTCAAATGCAAAACTAGATATCTAGAAAAAGTGCAGAGAATGGATGTCACCCCAAGCAGTTGATGCAGGAGGAGGACCTTGTTTTGTTCTTGAGATACAAATCATTCAATGAAAAAGAGTTTGTAATAACAAATTTTTATAACGTTTAGCAGAAATATTCTATTTCAATGTAATTTTATTTTTTAAATGTAATATTCAAGTAGGAGGATAGTTGCACCTGAAGTAGTTTACAAGGTTGACAATCATATAGCTGTCCTGTTTGAAATTTTGTACAAAAAAGACTTTCTAAGGAATTTTGGACTTCAGAGGAAAATACAATATTGTACTTTCAATTTTCATGTGTTGATGAATAAAGTTTTCACAGTGATTCCAGAATCTGTTAAGTGATAAGTCTTTCCTATTTCATCTTGTGTTAATGTTTCTTCTTAGAAAAGAGTAATGAAGTTGTTGGGCTTTGATTTTACAGTGTTGTGAGTTTGAGTTTTTGTGAATTAAAGTTAACTAACCTTAATGATGCACTCCTTTTTTCTAAATTTCATTACATGCTAATCATATTTCTTCTAAAGTTGAAGATAAAATATTCTATGCAAGGTAGCCTATTATCTAAAACTTTCCACCATCACTTATTTTTTCTCTTTCTTCATTTGTATTCAACATCAGAAGGACACTTTAGAAAAAATATTCACATATGGAAATTTAAAGGGTTTTCATCAAATTTATGTGGTTTTATTAAATGAAGGGACAATCAATTAATCCTTTTATAGTTTAGAATAAATTTCTTGGGCATTGATCTCCTTTTAGCCACCGATTGTCTCCCAAGGTACAACAATATCCATGCAATCATTTTCATTCTCTTTTCATAATCCCTCCTTATGACCTGCCATGACCTAGAATCTAAGCCCCATGTCCTCTTCTTTGTCATATTTTTTTCCTTACCCCAAGAGGATTCCACACTTTATCCCTTGTGATTGCCACTTTTTATCAGCCTATTTCTGCAAGATGAGCCTTGGTATTCTCGTTCCATCATCATCATTTTCTTGGCCTATCATTCACTTTTATTTGGTGGTTTCCCCTTTCTTGGAGGAGCCACCATGATCAGTAGTATTATTAGCCATATTCTTGACCTTTCCATGTTTTGAGCAGTTCCACCATGACCAGAACTAGTTTCTATCCTTTATACCACTCATTCCTCCAGGAGGAGTTTCCTTTAAGCTCTTTTTAGAATCCCTAATCTAGAAAATATTGCTAAGTGAACTTGCGTCCTTCATGCTCGCTAAATTAATTGAAGAAATGTATATTCAGTACAAGTTTAACCCTTTTCTAGACTCAGTATACTAGTTATGAAAAAGGAATACTCTAGTCCTTTATGGCTAAAAGGTTTTCCCTTGTTTTTATCTCTTTTTTCGGGCTTGCGAGTCTAATTTTATGAAAAAGGAACCTATTGAGCATACTTTTCTTCTCTGTCGTGCTCATTAAACCATGAAGGAGACAAAAAAGAGAAATGAGAAGGGTACATTTGTTTTTTTTAGTCATCAAAATTGGAGCATCAGCCGCATCACCCTTGAGCATGGCACCTATCTACATTGTTAGCTTACAATTGGGTTTTATCTTGCCTAGGATATATACCATACATATGATTTTGTCTACTCCTCCAACTAGTTACTCTTCCATTCATATGGAGCATGCCTCAATGCCTCCTATATTGTTGCATGATATCATGTTGTTCTCATTCGTCATGCTACCTAGTCACTCTGGTATCATGCCATTTTTTCTTTAAGGGAAGTCTCAACCTATTCCAGCCATATCCAGCTGCCTGTTGACCTTTTTGAGCCAGGCATCCCTATGTCAGGTGTACTTAATCACCTCATGACTTCATCCATTCACTACGTCATCTTGGTCTCTTCCATCTTGATTTATGGGGGATAAATCAAGATCCTCCATTGACATATATTCTCCTTTCAACTCTAGCTCATTATCCAAGAGCTTGATCTAGGAACCAGTAGTACCTTGGAGCTTGAATACCTTAGTGGCACATTTCCTCACAATCGACAGTGGGTTTATATCATTGGATCTAGATTGGCCGAGTCTACGAGTGTTCAACATCAGCTCATCTATTCACACTTAGTGGACTGTACTAGGTACCTTGGGGTTCATTTTCATCATTGGTGGAATCCCTCACATCTGTTACTGGTATACCTCCTTGACTAGTAATTAAGTGGTTTCTTCAATGCTCAACATCAACTCATATATTTGCATGTCGTAGATTCGTATCATCAGGATTATGTCAAAGACCCTAGGTTTGGTACATCTCACTCTTATATGGAACCCTTCCCAAGATCTTTTGGAGTTATGTATCATTTATGTACTTTGAGGACTACTCTAGAACACCTGTCTATTATGTGTCCATAGTCCCACTGATGTATACTATGTCGTAGATCCACATTGTATTTGTTGGTGGTTACGATTTGGTTGATGAGTCACATGGATCCACTATGTATTATTTGTAGCCATATCCTAGCATTTAATGTTATGTATATGAAGTGTATGTTTGGTGACAATGTTCAACACCTCTTTATGACTGAGCATGGGTATGCCCACATCAGGCATGTTATTAGCACAAATGAGACCTCAACATTTGGATTCTTCTGATCCAATTTCTTAGCTTTTTATCCTTCCTACCATTTTAACCTCTGAGCTTTATTATAATGCATTTTGGCCATCATTTACTCTTCTGACCTCATCTATTAGGGAGCATCTCTTATCAATGTATTTTTCTCCCTAAAGTCAGTACTTATGTGTTCTTCTACTGTTTGACTTTTTCTGAGCTTTGAATCCATTTTTACCTAGTTTAGGCAACAATGTGTGGGACCTATGATTGATAGAGCAGCTAAAGGACTTCACCCACTAGGAGAATCCTTCTTCTTAGTGGACAAAGCCGAGATTTATCAGTTCAGTCCCTACAGCCCTAGCTTGTGTTCTGGAGACTTTCCTTCCCTAAGAGATCATTTCTAAGCCATACCTTATCTCATCTATTTGAGTTTCTTTAAGGAATTATTGGAGAAGCTTCCTAACTTTTCATCACCCTATGTGTCTACATTCATCCTCCTTGGGAGTTCTTTGAACCTTTGTATATTGTTCCATCCTTGACAGCCAAGCTAGAGAAGGAGAGAGAGATAGAGAGGATTATAGAGTCATCTTGATTTTGATTCAAATATTGTGATCTATCTTTTCTTGGGGTCATATTGCCTGGAGAGGGGCAGACTCTTCCAGAATCTAGAGAGGAGTTCCTATGCATGAAGGTACACTTATCGTATCATTTATTTTTATGCTCAATGAAACTGAATGTTCCCTTCCTATAAATCCAAATTTATGATTAGTTATTCATGTTTGTGTTGGTTTATTTATGTCAGGAATCCTCTACAGAAGCCCATTTGTGCTCTTTATTTGGTGGTGCTTATGTGCAGGTTCTATCTTTGTTGTAGAGGACGAGATGTCCTGGTTGGAGCAAGGAATCTTTGCATCAAACCTAATATTTGTCACTGATATGTGACGATCACAGGTTTTAGCTCAAACCCTAGCTAGGAAGTTACATGCATGAATGATTGGATTGGATCATATGGTTTGGGATCTATTTTCTTGATTGATTTTGGTCTATACTCCTTAATCTGGTAGTCTTTTCAGGGCCATAAGGCTATGGAACAATAACTCCTAGTGGTTTTGTGTAATTTTCCATAACATAAATAGCCTCGCAGGCTACCAAACTAGCAACCATGTACATTGATTTTGTTGATCTGACTGCAACTGATCTCTGCTTCCTATTGTACCAGGAAATAGTTTTTGACCCAATGCTAAATATGCCGCCTGAGCTACTCTTCTTGTCTATGGGGGACCCTACCCAATATGCATTTATGAATCCCTCAAGCCTCACTCCATCAACCAATTTTTACCATAATTCATAATCCACTGAGACTATGAGGTATCTCAACACATGCTTTGCAATAACCTAATGAAGTCTGGTCGATTCCAACATGAACTAACTTAGATGGTTGAACGAAAAACAAATATCAGGTCATGTGTTGACCAAGTACATCAATGACCTGATGAGATGCTTGTATACTATAGCATCCAATAACTCTTCTCTATTAGCATCCACTTTCCTCCAATTTGTGACTAGAGGTGTGGTCATGGGCATGCAATCTTGCATATGAAATCTCTAAAGAATATTTAGAGTGTACATCCCTTATCCCATGAAGATCTCACCATCACTCTACAAAACCTCCAAGCTAAGGAAAGAGTGAATAAGCCCCAAATCTTTCATCTCAAACCTCTTGCAAGGTCCTCCTTGCAATCTAAGATCAATATTTTTGCTCCTGTCAATATAAGTTTGTCAACATAGAGCACTAGAATGAGCAGAATACCTCCAATCATGATGTAGTATTGGTTGGCTTCAGCCTTATTCTTAGTGAAACCAAATCCTCAAAGGTAGTTGTCAATATGTGTGTAACATGCTTTGAGAGCCTGATGTAGCCCATAAAGAGCTCTCCTGATCCTGCACATATGTGTGTCCCTGCCAAACTACTAAAATCTCTCTGGATGCTCCATATAAATACCCCCCTCAACCACTCCATTGAGGAATGTTGTCTCCACATCCATATAGTGGATCTTCCGCCCCATATGTGATGCAAGTGTTAGAATAGTCCTGATGGATGAATACCATGCTACTGGTTAAAAGTATCATCATAATCTATGCCCTCAATCTATGAGAATCGCTTGGCCAAAAACATGGCCTTGTATTTCTCCACACTCCCATCTGTGACATGCTTCACCTTGTACACCCATCTTAATCCAACTACTGATTTACCCTCAGTTCACGGCACAATCTCCCAGAAATCATTCTTCATGATGGAGGAATATTCCTCCACCATGGCATGCTTCCAAACCTATTGAGAAGCTTCCTCCTTGTAGGAAGAAGGCTCAATGTCCACCAACTCTATCATCAGTTACATATAATGTTTGTACCTTTGTGGCTTCCTGCTCTACTTGAACATGGTGCTAGAAGCTTCAACCTAGTCTTGGGCCTCCTAAATCAACCTCTCGACCCACTTGGCCTTCTTTCTCCCTGTGGAGGAAGTCTCTAGCTAAGTAGCATCTTGCTCTCGACCTAGTTTCTCCTCCTCATCCTATTGTAGATCCTGCTCTGTGGCCCTCTCTTCGTCTGGTTTATTCTTGTTCTAAGCTCCTTGTTGTGTCTCATACTTAGGAGAAAGCAATCCCTCCTTAGGTACAATAATATTCTCATGCTCCAAGGAATCTCTCAAATCTCGATCCTCCTAGAATCTCACATCCCACTTAAGAACTGTCTTCCTACATCTTCAAAGATACCACATATTTTCTTTAGTTGTCTCACTATATCCCAAAAAAATCCCTTTTCTATTGTGCAATCCAACTTCTTCCTTCTATCCTTGGACACATGGTAGTAAACCTTTGTTCCAAAGATCCACAAGTGTGAAACATCAAGCATCTCTCTTGTGAAATACTCCTTTGGTGTAACTCATCCAAGAATCCTTTGTGGACTCTTGTTCTAAAGAAATACTATAGTGTTGCATGCCGCTTCCCACAAGAACATAGGTAGTACCTGATCATGCCACATGGCCTTTGATGCTCCAACAATATTATGTTTCCTTCTCTGAGATACACCATTATATTGAGTTTTATGAGGTGGTATCAACTCTCTCCTAATGCCTTCCTTTATACAAAACTCCTTGAAGGAATTGGAGAAATATTTTCCACCATTGTTACTTATCACTACCTTGATATTCTTCCCTGTCTAATTTTCAACTAATGCTTTAAACTCCAAGAACTTGGTTAAGGCCTCTTCTTTCTTTTTCATTAATAATAACCATGTTTTATGAAAATAATCATCAACGAAAGTAACATAATATCTATATATCATGTGTTATAAAAATATATATTGCAAAGCAATGGAACACATAAAATATTGTAGAAATAAAAACACAGAAAATGCATAAAACAAGAGAGACACAGATATACGTGGTTCACCCAATTTGGGATACGTCTATGAAGAAACAGCCAGTCCTTCCTGTTGGAGAGGTAAATCCCCTCTACCGACAGAGGCGATCCCACTAGCCCAAAATGGGTCTAGCAACAATCAATTCACGCTACCATAAAAGTTACTAGTTGCATACTAAAAGTGGATTACGAGAACCAACCTGGAGTCCAACGCTAAAGTTGAAGAAGAGTTGATACTCCCGTTCCCTTGCTCCAGCAGGTCACAATCCTTGCGATCCCCGCGTATGGATACCTGCACATGCAAAGAACGAAACAAGAACAAGCATAAAATCCACTAAAATACAACTATATTTCAGTCAGAAAGGAAATAGATCAAACATTATCATCATAAACAGTAAGATCGGAACCATAATGATAGTCGTTCATTAATGAATAATCAATAGAGAAAGATACAACCAAGGTTCTGACGTTGAACCTCTCCTCTGGCTGGGCGAGCAACTATGTATGTCTTGCAATAGACCTTCTCTCTCTCAGACTTCCGGCAGCATAACCTCCCTATGCTTCAAGACTCTTACTATCACTCAAGACAAGCATAATCACAACTAGCATTACTCAAAAACTAGCTTGTCAAATGCATGAGGATAGACTTTTATAGATGGAGAAGGGAGGAAGATACAATGCATCAGGACACCCATTGTGGATTGGCATTATCTCCAAAAGCCGCTGTAGATAGATGTCAAGGATAGATGATGACTCTTCGACATCTAGAAGATGAGCTTTATCCTCAAAAGACTTCGTGACTTGAAGGGAAAAAACATCTGGGCGCGCGTTTGTCAAAAATCATTACCAAACTTGGTTGGCGCGGGTGTTGTTCCAAGACAGAGCGCCAATGGTCGCACCCTCTTTTGAGGATCTCATTGATTGGCGCGGGTAGGACATTGTGGACCCGCGCTAATGGAAAAAGGGCAGTTTTCAGGGATATTTTGCAGGAGGTGTCTTCAGGGAACATGAAGTACATACTTAGGGGAACATAATGCAAGTTTTTTTAGGTTATGTCACTGTTCACAGGTCCCGGAATGCGTCCTCCAAAGTACGGAAACAGGGGTAACAGGGACGGTGACCAATGGTGACAAATTACTGTGTAACACTTCCTTTTATATTATCTAGCAAAATGAAGATATACAACCTACAACATATCTACTATAATTCCCTCTTTGCTCTCACACAATCTCCTCTCTTTTTCTCCTTCAAAATACACATCTACATAGCTACAATACAATGCCCTCATATATAGCTAGGGGCTTCCTTCTAGGGAAAAAAAACCCTAAAATAAGCATAACTTCTACCATCATATTTCCGCCTAATGAATGAGCCAAATTGATTAATGTGGTTCCCCCTGGGCCCCCATTGCAGTGAAAATAATGGGTGGCGTTACCACCACATTATGAAATGGGGTCCAATGTGGTGATACCTCTAAATAAAGAAGATAATCACACTGTACAACCAAAAATCTCCCACTTAGAGACTGATTATAGAAACTACACCACTGCTTCAATTGTTGGACAACGACTCCACTTTAGACCTGGCTATTCTCATCTTCATCATCATACTTGAAGACCAATTGAAACTGAGCATAATCTCAGTTGCTCCCTGGTTACAACTTTTGTTAACATATCTGCAAGATTCTGGCTAGTGTGTATCTTTTCCAACTTCAACTGTCCATCTTCCAACACTGACTATATGAAATGGTACTTTATTTGTATATGTTTAGTCTTGGAATGAGGTGAAGAGTTCTTTTCAAGATGTATGACACTCCGACTGTCACTGTATAACCTGCCCAACTCTTTCTTCTTACCCAATTAATCCATAAACCTTTGTAACCAAATCATTTCTTTACTAGCATTTGTAGCATCAACATACTCTTCTTCAGTTGTTGAGAGTGCAACAATACTTTTCAATTTTTAAACCCAACTGACAGTTGTTCCACCTACAGTAAACACATACCCCGTGGTGCTTCTCCTGTTATCTGTACAACATGCCATATCTGCATCAACATATCCCTATAGAGAAATGTTTGAACCATCAAAGCATAATTCTTGATTTGTGGTGTTAGCGCTTGAATTTGGCCTCAGGCTGAAAAGGACAAAATCCAAGGCAACATCAAACCACTTAGCCTCGTAGCTAGCCCTACGGGGCAGGAGAGGGCTCTCTCCGGGCCTATCTCGGAAAAAAGGTCTTCAAAGGGTGAAGATGACCAATAAAGAACACTGATTTTAGGCTAGTAAACTGATTAAGAAGGTTTGATTTCAGATTTTTAGGGTTTTAGTGGAAAACAGGGGGATAGCAATTTTGGGTGTGGGGATGGGACACAGCTTTTGCAGAGGTCTTTTTGGGGCAAGGTAGGAGATTGTCTTGATGCCTTTGATTTAAGTGAATGGATAGGAATGACCGGTGAGGAGCTAAAGAGAGCAAGAAACCATCGAGAGTTCTCTTTAGACAGAGGAAAACATAGATATTAAGCAAACTTAAAGGCAGAGCATATAAATTATGAATTCTACCTTAACACTTCATTTACTTAATGTGCAGAAAAGAGAAATAGGAAATTGATACACATAACAAATCTTACAAGTACATGAGAGAAGCACACCATCAACACAAATAAGCACAGGAATCCCAAATAGTGCTGCAAAACCCTGGTCTTTCCTTTGCCAAAATTGCAGAGATACAAAGTGTAATACAATAGAAGCTTATCCCTCCAGAGTCCAACCTCTCCAACCCCTGAAAATGACTACGAAAATACATAAAATAGGCAAGATAACACCTTTCCTTGCCTCTAGGGGTCGAGATCATCCTCCTAGGAGTTGTTTCAACCAATTCTAAACTGAGTACTAAAATCTAGGCAGTCAAAACCACTTGCCTCTATAAGCTAGGAAACCAATTCATTCATTAAAATTTTGACTTTTTATGAATGAATCTCCTAGAAGAGATAAATAAGTGCCATGACATCATAAAATTACATCAATTACATCAAGGAGGATGGAAAATCACCCCAAAAAGTCAAAACTAGTCAAATCTGCGTTTTGCTGAGCTGTAGGTGAAAATCTGGCAAATTTCCCTGATGCGTAGCGCCCCAATTCTCAACACGTAACGCGCCTTTGAGCCAACTTTTGAGGCACATCCCGGCATCCAAATGAGGAACAAGTAGGCTTGCTGGAAAGGTCTGGATGTCTACTTTCCAACCCAAGTAGAATTTCTCAATTTGGTGTTCATTTTCCCCTCCAAAATTGCAATCTCCCAAGACTGCTTCCTGTGTGTCCAAAAAGTGGCAGAAAGTCATTTTTTGCATGTTTTTTGACCTTCTGAGGGCTCAAAACCTGATGAAATGTCTTGGTAATTGCTGAGAAAGTGTAATTTGTCATGAAAAATCCAAAAATGCTGAGTTTTCGAGGAATGGACTTGCCCATCTTCAGGGTAGCGCGCGGCGCGCTACGCGTTGAGGGCAAAAACCTGTCTTTTGACCAAAAAATTCAAAAATGACCAAAATTACTCCAAATTCTCTGAAATTTGAGCTGAGGGTCCCCAATCAAGTACCATGCTAATTCAAAGAGGCTTTGGCCAAAATGTGGAGTGGATCGGGCCTTTTCCGTCATTTTAGTGCCTTGGCCAACCTCCTTGGATCTGGCGATTGTAATTTTGACATTTCTCTAAAAACATGACACCTGTGAAAAAAGTGAAGGAGGTTTTTCTTCTTTGGCATGTTGTGGACAAAAACCTCTCTCAGTTTTCCCAAATTCATCTTTGATTGCTCTGAAAAATCTTTTGAGTGAAACTTATCCCGATGTGTGGAACAAGGGAGTTTGCCGAAATGAAGCGAAATGAAGGGGATAAGGGGCTTCTAAATTCTTGAGGAAATTTTTGGGAGTAGGGAGGAATGTTAGGAAGCAGGGGAAAGTGGAATCTCAGAGATTGAGTGAGGGGAAGGGGTCCAAAAGGGCAAAACACAGGCCCAACCTAGAAAATTGCCAGGTTGTAGCAAGAAACTAGGGTTTGTGCGAAAATGAGGATTTTGGGGGATCTCAGTGATGAGAAGCATTTGATAAGGTACTCTAAGGATAGGGGAAGGTGTATGAACATCAGGATACAAGTTTCACTAATGATTTGACCGTCCAAGAGATATTGCCTTCAAAACCCTAGGAGAGGGAAATGACCTTGCCTAGGCACAACTGAAGCATGAACAAGGTGTAAAATGACTCATTAGACACTGACATGATAATGAAAACCCTATGAATGATGATAGACTCAGCTGAATAGTGACATAGATTGGCATTTGGGCAATTTTAGAAGGAGTGAAAGCAAACCCTAGACCTAATGCCTAGTGACCAAATTTTGCTTGAAAACTTTTTGAAATGACAAAATTTGACCTTGACACTCTGAGACCACTTTGTAAGAGCATATTTGATCACTGGAGGAAGGCTGGAAAGAATGACACTAACATTGGCTCCACTGGGGATGGTAGCTCCTTGGAGGTGCCAAGAACGGCAGATCTTTGGGAGAGCAGACCAGTGCCTTATCTATTGGGCAATGGAGTCAAAAACTCAAGCTAAAATGCATGACTAAAAACTGATGACTTGACAACACAAATTGACTCTCACTCGACTAAAAACTGACTCGATACTTAAACACAACCGACAAACTGGAAATGATGCTCAAAGGGGAGCTTATTCATCACAACCTACTCTAACAGTTTCATTCATCACCTGATCAAGTGAAATGAAACAACCAATGCAACCAAGTAAGTATTCCATCTGCTGTTCGAATTCTCCGCAAGTGCTCACTTATGAACAACAAGAGAGAACTACTCAAAGGACACTCCCATGACAACTTGGAAACAGATCCGTAGAATGATATGAATTCTCTCTCCACCTCCAAAAACACTGCATAAGGATCTTGAAATTCAAGCACACTGGAACTTAGCTCATCTAATGGATTACTTCTCGTTTCCTCATACCATGAATGCAAACTTTGATCTGAGCCTTGTGACGAGACCTCTGCTGAAAATGACAAAGAAACTGGCTGCCGGATCAAGTTCATGTCAGCACATGTTTCAAGCTCACATGTAGTTAATGGAGAATGACTTTGACTGCAAACCTCATCCAAAACATCAGCTATTGGATCATGAAAAACTTTAAAAGACTGTTGTAATGTATCCATTGAAAATGCATGACATCCTTCTAGCTGTTCATCTTTTTCTTGAGAGATTTTACGAAGATTCTGCCTTATAAACTGAAATTCTTCGAAACGAAAGGGTATAGAATCTTCCTGCATCATCAAATCATGTATTTCGTCTTCCACAACTTCATCTGTAATTTTCCCTTCAATTTCCTTTGGTGGCTGCAAATCTGATGCTACAGGCTGCTCAAGAATTTTGTTATCTGTCTCATCCTCAACATTAACACTGAGAGATTGCTGATTTGTTATAGGCTGTTCATTTGAAGATTTACTATGCAATCTACCCTTCAAAAACTGAAATGATTCGAAACAGAATGGTACGGAGTCACCTTGAATCATTAAATCATGTGTGTCCACTTCCAAGTTTTCAGCTGCAACTTGACAATCAATGACTTTCGGGGGTTGCAAATCTGAATATGAGAAGTCTTGAACAAAATTTTCATTGCTCTCAAGATGATTCAAATCAAGACTTGTTGACATTTGTTTTCTAATTGCATGGTAGTTATCTCTGATGAACTGAAACAAATCAAAACAAAAAGGCAAATATCCTTCACTTACTTCAAACTTTGCTGCACTTTCCTCGTCAATTCCATAGCTGATATGTGATGGCTGAACATTGTATTCAAGTTGCTGAAAATGAACTTTTTCCTCCTACAAACTAGCTACTTGTTTGATTGCAAGATTAGCTTCTGTTTGGAGAACATAATCATCATCATACTGATCAAACTGAGGTAAGTCATCGGCATAAAACATATCATTAAGCATGCAGGTCATATCAATAGTTCTTTCTTTGCCAAGGTGATCTACAAAACAATCATTATCAGATCTATGACAACTAGGATAAGAAACAAAATGTTTTGTATCAGCAACTTGTTCTTCTTCAATCAGCGAGCCATGAGCTTGAACATCATAATCATTTCTCGCGGTGATCCTGTCCATCATCTTTTCCACTGCACTTACCAAAATGTCAAACTTCACCTCTAGAGATGTTGATTCGGCCGGATCTATGTTTTTCATCTCTTCTTCCTTCATCCTTGCCCTTCGGATCAGCAGATGAGCCTCTACATTTACTGCACTGTTCTGCATCTCGTGAAGTGTTGCCAGGTTCCTTTCTCTTAGCTGAAACTCCATTTCCAGATCAAAGGCACCCGGATAGTGCAAGAGAGCAGATCTAGGAGTAGGCCTTATATCAATTGGGATTGAATAATAAACTTGGTTAAATCTGGCTGAAAATTGTTGTACTATATCCCCTGGAAATATTTTCAGCTGGTTATACTCTTCTACAATCAAGAAAAGGTTCTGCCCGATCATCCACCTGTCGAGAAAAACTTTGATAAACTGCTGGAAATCTGAAATGCTTGCATCAGGCAGGGCTTTGAACCAACTCTTCACTTTGGCTTGCAAAGAAAGAGCAAAAAGACTTATACTGACATCTTCTTCATCAACTTCAAAAAGGTCTAGAAAATTCTCAAAATTTTACACATGTTGCTCAGCGTTGACACTCTTACATTCACCATCAAACCTCGGCAAGTATAGATCATAGTTTTTGGGGAAAGGATGGAGAACAGAAGGTAAAATAAGAGGTTTATACCGATCTGGAATTTTACAAGGTGTAGGGGTATGTACAGCAGGTATAGAATCGGTCTTGGTCTCTTGAGGTTCATCACAAACTTTGGAAAAAGGACCTTGATCAAGCTCAAACGCATGCAAATCTTTGGTATTCACAATCTTCAAAGGGAAAGAATCAACTGCAGGCCGAGGATCTCTTCTCAAATAGAATATACTTTGCAAAGCCTTCTTGACATTCTTGGGAAAAGAGAAGAAATAATTTATGACAAAGAACAAAATGCCTTGGATGAAATTCCAGCTTGAATACCTGATCTGTCCATATTGTCCTTTCATGTTTTTGCTGGTCGGGATCATCCTCCAGTGGAGTCTTTGGATCTGATCTCGAAAATGATTTAGAGTCGCCAAGTGAATGATTTCAGCCTTTCAAGTGTCTGATCATTGTCCACCATCAACAATCAGATCTGAACTTGATACATGTACTAGGGTAATTAACAAGTTAGATGTTACGTTTACAAGCTAGACCGGAGATTGACTGAAGCAGCGTTTATCTACTTCCGCTAATGCAAAGCAAAAGCATTTCAAAGGCTACCTGGCATAACTTCAGGCTCCGTCTGTAGCTTATAAAACAAACACATCAACCCACAAACAAGTTTGTTCTCCCCAGTATGGTCGCCACTATGTTAGCGCTTGAATTTGGCCTCAGGCTGAAAAGGACAAAATCCAAGGCAACATCAAACCACTTAGCCTCGTAGCTAGCCCTACGGGGCAGGAGAGGGCTCTCTCCGGGTCTATCTCGGCAAAAAGGTCTTCAAAGGGCGAAGATGACCAATAAAGAACACTGATTTTAGGCTAGTAAACTGATTAAGAAGGTTTGATTTCAGATTTTTAGGGTTTTAGTGGAAAACAGGGGGAGAGCAATTTTGGGTGCGGGGATGGGACACAGCTTTTGCAGAGGTCTTTTTGGGGCAAGGTAGGAGATTGTCTTGATGCCTTTGATTTAAGTGAATGGATAGGAATGACTGGTGAGGAGCTAAAGAGAGCAAGAAACCATCGAGAGTTCTCTTTAGACAGAGGAAAACATAGATATTAAGCAAACTTAAAGGCAGAGCATATAAATTATGAATTCTACCTTAATACTTCATTTACTTAATGTGCAGAAAAGAGAAATAGGAAATTGATACACATAACAAATCTTACAAGTAAATGATAGAAGCACACCATCAACACAAATAACCACAGGAATCCCAAATAGTGCTGCAAAACCCTGGTCTTTCCTTTGCCAAAATTGCAGAGATACAAAGTGTAATACAATAGAAGCTTATCCCTCCAGAGTCCAACCTCTCCAACCCCTGAAAATGACTAAGAAAATACATAAAATAGGCAAGATAACACCTTTCCTTGCCTCTATGGGTCGAGCTCATCCTCCTAGGAGCTGTTTCAACCAATTCTAAACTGAGTACTAAAATATAGGCAGTCAAAACCACTTGCCTCTATAAGCTAGGAAACCAATTCATTCATTAAAATTTTGACTTTTTATGAATGAATCTTCTAGAAGAGATAAATAAGTGCCATGACATCATAAAATTACATCAATTACATCAAGGAGGATGAAATATCACCCCAAAATGTCAAAACTAGTCAAATCTTCGTTTTGCTGAGCTGTAGGTGAAAATCTGGCAAATTTCCCTGATGCGTAGCGCCCTAATTCTCAATGCGTAGCGCGCCTTTGAGCCAACTTTTGAGGCACTTCCCAGCATCCAAATGAGGCAAAAGTAGGCTTGTTGGAAAGATATAGATGTCTACCTTCCAACCCAAGTGGAATTTCTCAATTTGGTGTCCATTTTCCCCTCCAAAATTGCAATCTCCCAAGACTGCTTCCGGTGTGTCCAAAAAGTGGCAGAAAGTCATTTTTTGCATGTTGTTTGACCTTCTGAGGGCTCAAAACCTGATGAAATGTCTTGGTAATTGCTGAGAAAGTGTAATTTTTCATGAAAAATCTAAAAATTCTGAGTTTTTGAGAAATGGACTTGCCCATCTTCAGGGTAGCGCGTGGCGCGCTACGCGTTGAGGGCAAAAACCTGTCTTTTGACCAAAAAATTCAAAAATGACCAAAATTACTCCAAACTCTCTGAAATTTGAGCTGAGGGTCCCCAATCAAGTACCATGCTCAGTCAAAGAGGCTTTGGCCAAAATTTGGAGTGGATCAGGCCTTTTCCGTCGTTTTAGTGCCTTGGCCAACCTCCTTGGATCTGGCGATTGTAATTTTGACATTTCTCTAAAAACGTGACACCTGTGCAAAAAGTGAAGGAGGTTTTTCTTCTTTGGCATGTTTTGGACAAAAAACTCTCTCAGTTTTCCCAAATTTATCTTTTATTGCTCTGAAACATATTTTGAGTGAAACTTATCCCGATGTGTGGAACAAGGGATTTTGCCGAAATGAAGCGAAATGAAGGGGATAAGGGGCTTCTAAATTCTTGAGGAATTTTTTGGGAGTAGGGAGGAATGTTAGGAAGTAGGGGAAAGTGGAATCTCAGAGATTGAGTGAGGGGAAGGGGTCCAAAAGGGCAAAACACAGGCCCAACCTAGAAAATTGCCAGGTTGTAGCAAGAAACTAGGGTTTGTGCGAAAATGAGGATTTTGGGGGATCTCAGTGATGGGAAGCATTTGATAAGGTACTTTAAGGATAGGGGAAGGTGTATGAACATCAGGATACAAGTTTCGCTAATGATTTGACCATCCAAGAGATATTGCCTTCAAAACCCTAGGAGAGGGAAATGACCTTGCTTGGGCGCAACTGAAGCATGAACAAGGTGTAAAATGACTCATTAGACACTGACATGATAATGAAAACCCTATGAATCAGATGAATAGTGACATATATTGGCATTTGGGAAATTTTAGAAGGAGTGAAAGCAAACCCTAGACCTAATGCCTAGTGACCAAATTTTGCTTGAAAACTCTTTGAAATGACAAAATTTGACCTTGACACTCTGAGACCACTTTGTAAGAGCATATTTGATCATTGGAGGAAGGATGGAAAGACTGAAACTAACATGTGGTACCTCTCAAATACCTGAGAATCCACTTCACCTCCATTGAATGATCTTTTCGTAGATTATTCATTTACATGCTTACAACTCCCACTACATGTGCAATATCAAGCATTGTGCAGACCATTGCATACATTAAGCTTCTAAATACTGATGCATATGGAACTTTATACATATACGCCATCTCTTTCTGAGTCTTGGGACACATCTCCTTAGTTTGAAATGGCTAGCCAAAGGTATCCTAACTGGTTTTCATTTTGCGTATTAAATATTTTCAACACCTTTTGTATGTACTCACTCCGAGACAATGTTAATTTGCGATTCTTACTATCTCTAGTTATTCTCATACCAAGGATTTGTTTTGCAACACCTGAATCCTTCATTACAAATGATTTTGCCAATTTTCTTTTGAGCACATTTATTTCCTGCATGTTTGAACCTGCAACAAGCATGTCATCTACATACAATAAAAATATAATATAGCTTCCATCATTTCTCCTTTTGAGATAAACACAATGATCAAAGTGACATCTAGTATAACCTTGTTCAGACATAAACCTGTCAAATTTTAGATACCACTTCCTTGGAGCCTGTTTTAAGCCATACAAGCTCCTCTTCAACCTGCACACTAGTTTCTCCTTCCCTTTTATGTCATATCCTTCTGGCTACTGCATATATATCTCTTCCTCCAAATCCCCATGGAGATAGGCTGTCTTTACATCTAACTGCTCAATATACAAATATGCAGCTACTACTAGACTTAAAATCATTCTGATTGAAGTCACTTCAACAACAGGAGAAAATATATCATCAAAGTCTATACCCTTTTTCTGTGAAAACCCCTTCACCACAAGTCTAGCTATATACATTTTGCTACCTCCATCTTCTTCCTTTAACCTATAAACCCATTTATTCTGCAATTTTGTTTTACTAGCAAGAAACCTAACTAAGTCCCAAGTCTAGTTATGTACTAAGGAGTCTATCCCTTCTTTCATGGCTTGCTCCCACTTCTTCCTGGTTTCTACCTGCACTACTTTCATAACATTCTAGTTCACTAGAATCAGTCAATAATACATAATATAATGAAGGAGAGTATTGTTCAGGGGATATACTTATGTTGGTAATTCTTCTAACACCAATTTCAGGTGTTTGAGGTGCTTGCTGCTATTGTGGTTGCTATTGTTGTTCTAGTTGTTGATCATTATGATTTTCAGACACCTTCACTTTTTCTATAATCTCATCAAGCATTATGTATTCCTTGTTTTCTTTTTCGTGTTTCTTTTCCTGCTTCTGATCCTTATACAAAACATTTTCATTGAATATGACATCTCTTCTCCTAATGATTTTGTGTTTTTCATAATCATAAAAGTGATAACGAAAAGCATTAACATCATATCCAATAAAGGCACATTTCTTTGATTTTGCCTCAATATTTGTTCTATTTTCTTTATTAATGTGGACAAAGGCTTCACAACCAAAAGTCTTTAAAATGAGTAGTTTACTTTTTTACCTGTCCATGCTTCCTCTAGAGTAACCACCATCCAAGGAACTTGAAGGACCTTTCTTTATTAGATAAACAATAGTATGTACAGCATCGCCCAAAATTGCAAAGGAAATCCTGCATGCAACCTCATGCACTTTGCATGCTCCATGATTTTCCTGTTCATCCTTTCTGACACACCATTTTCTTGTGGTGTTCCTGGAACTGTCTTCTCTCAACGAATTCCATTATCTGAACAATACCCATCAAACTCTTTGCTGCAATATTCACCTCCATTTTCTGATCCAAGAAACTTCCTGTCTCATTTTCAACCAAAGCTTTCCATTTCTTCAAAGTATCAAATACATTAGTTTTATTTTGAATACAATAAATCTAGGTTTCTCTGGTTGCATCATCAATAAAAATAAAATAATAAATGTTGATTTGGGGTAGCATTAAATATTCCCTATCCATAAAATTTGGTGGAGAGACTAAAGAACATGATATCTCCAAGACCCAGAAATGGTTTGGGGAAATTCCACCCGATTAGAGAGATATTAAAATAATTAATATTTTTAATGGGTTCCTAAGTCTAAACTTAGGAAAATAAAAATATTAATGGGCATTAATATAAAATTGAGTGAGAAGGTTCTAAATGACATGGATAAATCCAAATCTAATCTTAGACGTTGATTAGAGATTTAATCTTGGCCGTTGAAGACTCAACAAAAAAAGTATAAGAGGAGGCTTGAGGGTCCGTTGGATATACACCAAGTTCATTGGT
This sequence comes from Pinus tabuliformis, assembly GCA_031772625.1. Lineage (NCBI taxonomy): Eukaryota > Viridiplantae > Streptophyta > Pinopsida > Pinales > Pinaceae > Pinus > Pinus tabuliformis. The sequence continues at coordinate 1,395,718,752 of CM062817.1, read as the reverse complement.
CAGTTAGATTTTATGGAGTGGGGTTTGCTGAGAGAAATTGAACCAGTCATCAGAGTTGCAGTGAGGGGTAGTGAGTGCATAACAGAGAGGTAGAGATGGTGTTGGGAGACCAGTGTAGAGGCAGAGAGGCAGACGCAAAACCAATAGGAGCCATGCAGATGACCAAAATGACTATGCAGAGGGCCAGAGGGCCTTTGTGGGTGATGTAGAGGGATAGAGAGCTAGCATAGAGCATCTATAGGCTAACGTAGAGGGTACTAGGCTAACACAGGCCAGGAAAGCTGATGCAAAGCCTCAGAGAGGTGTTGGAGAAGCTTGCATGGAGTAGAATTGTCAAATATCTTCTTCCTAAGAGAGATATTACTGCCAAATTGATTTCCCTGTCAGGTGAGCCAGTTTGGCACCTAGTTGTACTCAAGAAAAGTTACTTAATAATAAAACCCTCAGAACTATTGCACCATTTCCCAAGTTGGGTTTTTCCAGGGAAGATTGTCCAAAAATAACAGTGTCCCTTGTGTGTTTGTTTATTTCTTTCAGTTGATGAATTGTAGATGGTTGAGACTGCATTTGTGTTTATTTTTAGTATTTACATGGTTAAATAACTTGTTAAACAAGTAGGTGAAATAAACCAGATAGTGTAGTAAGAAATTATAATAGGTTAGACTTAGAAATTCCAACATGGTACCATAGCGTTGCAAATCATAGGAGAGCTAAAGGCACCAGCTAAATTAGAGACTTTGCAGAAGAAACAGTTGCCTCGAGAGACATAAGTTGTTCCTAAGCAGAAAGAAGTAGAGAAGGAGTGATGCAGAGGGCTTGTTTCATCATTCTGGGCTAGAGAAAGGGTCAGCGCAGAAGAAGTGAGAGGCATAAGGGGCTCATGAAGAGCCACATCATCCTACTCAGCCAGGTAGGAGTGATGCAATTGGCCGGAGGAGCTATTCAGCCACTATCAAGATTGCATAGATCCAAGAGGCTTAGTTTCTTCAGCTGTTGGGACCTAGGGAGCTGTGAGCGGATTGTGGATTGGGAAGCTAGTGGGGTGTTGTTGCTATCGAAGTAGGACAATACCTAATGGGATAGAACCAAGGTAGAGGGAGTTGCTACGTAGGAAGCTTTCTAGAGAAGAAATCTAGATCTGTGTTGCAGGAGCAAAGGGGATCAGAGAGGTGCATTTTGACTATCGGCAAAAGGATTTACAAAGGGGAAATCGAGACTCATAGTGAGTGTAGAAGAGTGTTGGACACAGATTGTCATTGATGTCAATATGGCAATATTCAAGAGGAGGAGACAGAGCATATCGGAGCCAAGAGGAGCAGACCATATCGGAGGAGCCACATATATCAGAGTAAGAGGAGCCATATCGGAGGAGTGCCAGACCGGAAACAACACAAGTTAGATGTGTTTCAACACATATGGACCCGATGGCATATATATATATATATATTTCGCCAAATCGGTGATCGGGGAATGGAGAATGGAGGATGTGATATGCGATGGACGTGATATGCAATTTAGCGCTGACCATCCGATCTGAAGGAATAATGGACGGCGGAGATCTAATCGGCAATTGGCATATATATGCGCATCGGAGGAGTGGAGCCTTTCGGAACTGCCGAAGTGAAAGCTCCAAATTAACGGAGCCGAAATATTATGAAGCAAGTATAAAGTAAATCGGGTCTGGAAAGGGCCTTCAGCAGTGCAAAGTTCCAACTTCCGGAGCCGAGTCCCTTATCAAGTGGAGTGTAAAATCATATCGGGTCCGCAGAAATCTTGTATCGCATCGGAGCAGCGGAGGTAGCGATCACCGAAATCATCCGGAGCCGAAATCATATTAGAGAGTAGCCTAAAGGGAGATCGGGTCCGCTAAACCTTCGCATTACAAATCTGCCGAAGCGAACCTGCCGATATCCCGGACCTGAATTCAATATAGAGACGGGAGTATAAGAAGGCATCGGGTCCGCGTTCCGTCGGAGGATCAGGACTATTGTTTACAGCGAGTGTCGATATACATCGGACCCGAAACCAACATAGAAGGGAGTCTAAAAGGGCATTGGGTCCACACCTCGTCGGAGGTCAGGACTTAAGATTTATTGCGACTGCCAAAATCTGGACCCGCCAATAATTGTAAAGGCGGGTGCATAATAATTGAAGTCCGACATTTGAATTAGAGCGGGGGTTTATAATGTTTTCCATGTATTATATGATACATGGCCGTGGGGTTAAGGTATATATTAAAGCGCTCGGTGATGGTTGATTAAAGCGCTCGGTGATGGTTGATTAAAGGCTCGGTTGGTGGCTTCCGATGGTTGATAAAACGCTCGGGTGGTGGCTTCCGATGGGTGATTAAAATGCTCGGGTGGTGGCTTCCGATGGTTGATTAAAATGCTTGGGTGGTGGCTTCCGATGGGTGATTAAACACCTCCGATAAAGCCTGTAAGGTATTAACCACAGGTCAAGGGCCGAGTTTTATTTAAGAAAGGGGAGTTTGGGTTTTTTCTACTCAGATTTTGGAACACTTGTATAGACAGAAGAAGCAAAGGAATGGAAGCCAAAGAGCCAGCATGTAAGAGGAAACAAATGGACAGGGGCATGGAGCATATAAAAGCAGCAAAAACAGAGAACTATTGTTGTGGTGGTGTGGACGGTATAACTTGAGCATGAGATAGTGGAAGCAGCAAAAGAAAAGGGGGCAGCAGAAGCAGTGGAAGCTGAAAAGAGCGCAACAGCACACCAGTGTTGTCACACGGAATCAGTCAAAAGTGCAGACACAAACGACCTTCCTAGAAGTCTAAGACATTCTAATGACAAACAAGACAAACTAGAACTATCCTTCTCTAAACATGCATTGTGATATGAGAAATCAAGTGTTTCGTTCTTACCTTTGTCCAAACGTTGTTGTAGAAGTCCAAGCTTTGTTGATCTGGATGAGTTCCTCCTTTTCTCCAAAACCTGCAATCACCAACAGTCAAACAATTAAATAGCACCTGATTATAACATAAAACAAAGCATATTCAACATATAGACCAAGGAGTACATGAAATAACCCATAAACAACAAGTTATTGAGAAGAATGGACCAATTTGCATTAAAGGTAATCAAAAGGAACCATTACAACCTGAGCCTTGGTGTTGTGCAAGCTCCTTCCAGGGTCCACAAGAGTCTTCCTCTACTTTGACAAAGCTCACCCACTTCCAAATAGAACAAGCAAAGATGGCAATCTCTCCTCACAAGCTTCTAAATGGGAGTCCTAATTCCTGCAGCATTTACCCTTAGAAATGTATAGCTTTCAACCCCTCTCCTTCTGGCCCAATGCCTGTATTTATAGTGCTCAAGAGGAAGTTAATCAGGTCCACCATCAATGGGATAGTCCCCTCTTTGGATGGGATCACTCCCTTATTGATGGGATAAGTTCCTCTTTGGTAGGAGTGCATGAACCATCTGGAGGTGCTCAATACACGTCAAACAACCTTCTAGAATGCTCTAGAAATGACCACAAGTAAGTTTTTGAAGATAAAACTTGCGCATTTTAACCTTTTCAGAGGGACGCACCTGCCCCTTAAGATACAGAGCGTCCTTGGACGCAGATCTTATGAACAATAGGTGCGTACCCGCAGGCAAGGTTTGAGAGAACCTGCGTACCCAGAGATAAACATATTTATAAAGACTTTCTCTCTTTCTTGGAGTTTGACATGGATAGCAGAGGCATAAGACTTGCTTAAGAGGGTAGTATGACTGTTGATAGAGCCATACCAACTGTAAATAGCCATGGTGACATTTTTTAGTGTAACAAGTGTATACCAAAGAGGTTGGAGCCTCATAATTGAAAAGGATTGAAGTCCTTGGGAGTTGGTGCTCCTAAGTCCAAGATTGGTGTCTTGGCAAAATAGAGTTGGTGCTCAGGAGGTTGGAGCCTCACCAAAGTCCAAGTTGGAGCTTGGCAACCAATTGTGACAATATATTTATTGTATTTATTTTACTCCACAGTTATATTAATAAAAGCATTTATTCCTGCTATTCATTTTGTGTTCTGAACATATATGTTTTAACTAGTAAAACAATAATGAGAAAAAGAAATACTGATTCACCCCCCTCTCAGTATTTCCAACAATTGGTATCAGGGCAAGCTTCTTCATTCTAGCCTAACAGCTTGAAGAAGGATCAGCAACCATGATGAGAAATCATGAAGCATCAGGAAAACCTCCTCTGTTTGATGGCACTAACTTTGGGTTTTGGAAGAAAAGAATGACTTACTATTTAATGTCCCTTGGACCTGAAGTTTGGCATTTTTGTCAAACTGAATACCGAGCGACTTCCACTCTTCCAACAGACCAAGACGAGAGGAAAGCCTACATTGCAAATGCAAAAGCCATGAACTCTATCACTAGTGGAATCACTGATTCCGAGTTTACAAAAATCATGCACTGTAACTCTGCCAGAGAAATGTGGGAGAAGCTAGCTAGCTTGTACGATGGAGACTCAAAAGTCAAAAAGGCAAAGCTTCAAACTCACAGAAGACAATTTGAAAGGGAAGTAGAGATTCGGAGGGAGTCGAAGAGAAGAGCAAATATGGAAATGAATGGACTGAGGGATCAGGACAAGTTGTCTGGGGCATCCAACTTTGTCTTATGGAAGGCCATGATCCTATCTGTTGTGGATAGACATCACATCAAGGCCTTCGCCTTGAGAATCGTGGCTATCACAGTCGACCCAGTTGATAAAAAAAAGTATGAGGATGCAATGTCCAAGGAAAAGTGCATAATCCTTGATGGGGTCAAGGATAATGTAATTTAGCATATTTTTGAGAATAATATGACAAAGGAGAAGTGGGATACCTTGATTACATTGTATAAGGGAAATTCCGTGCAGAGGAATATGCTACTGGAGAATTAGCTGCAGTCATATCATATGTAGAAGGGGGAGAAAATATCACTTCCACAACATGTTGCGAGAGATTCAGGACAAACTTACTTCCCTAGGGCCCACACTGATCAGAAGTTAATGGTGAGAACCACCCAAACACAGTCTCCAAGGAGTGGGAGACATTCGTCCAAAGCATTTTTGGTAGAGCGAATCTTCCAGATTGGAAATAATTGTGGGCAACTCTTCGCCAAGAAGAGATGAGGTGGTTGACCAATGTGGGAAGTAGTAGCAAAGGAGGTCAAATCAAGAAAGTGGAGGAAGAGGATGTGGCTCTGGCATCTGTAGGACAGCAAGGGAAGAGGGCAAAGAAGGACATCTCCAAGATAAAGTGCTTCGACTGTGGGGATCTAGTCCATTATCCGACCCCGCGTCCCAGGAAGAAGGATAAGGGAGAGGATTCTGACTCTAAGGCAGTGCCGACTAAGGCAGAGAAGGAAGTGGAGGATGATGACGACTGTGCCATGAGTGCTCATGTACCTCTGGAGAATAGGTCGGGTGACATCGAGTTGTAGTTAGGAGGACTACAAGAGATGTGGGGCAGGATCCTTCAGGTACCCAAACTCTTGGATCATATATGGCTATGAGAGCCCTAAGAGACAATAGCAGGATGACGGATGTCGATAGAAGAAAGATGCAGATGGATCGACAGAACAGTGCTTGAGTGCAGGGATCTGTAGTAGCGTATTGGGGGCTGTAGCAATGCAAGAGGCACAAAAGAGATTGCAGCAGTGCAGGAAGGCATAGAGGTGTTTACAGTAGTGCGAGAGGCACAATGTTATTGCAGTAGTGCAGAGGCAGCAGCACAGGATATCAATAGTGCAGAGGCAGTAGCACAGGATATCAACAAAGAGAGATTCATCATCAGGAGGGCTTCTATCTTGACAAGGATGTGAGTAGTTGGGTATGTTATCACTTGGATTGAACCTCAAGCTGAAGGAAGGCAATGCTAGGGTAACCACAAACCACGCCTAGCCAAGTAGCTAGCCCTACTAGGCTAGGAGAGGGCTCTCTCCATAAGGATCTCAGCCAAGATGACTAGATCAGAAAAAGGATTTTAGGCTAGGTATAGTAGCACAAAGTTTTGATTTGATTTTGTAGGGGTTTTGCTGGATCAGGAGGAGTTGGGTAGTTTAGGTCGGGGAAATTAGGTTAGAAATGCAGGGTGTTCTATGGGGCAAGGTAGGCATAGACTTTAGCACCCTTGGGCTTGATGGGGTGAGATTTTTTAGACTGGTGAGAAGCTAATAAGGGCATGTGACAATCATGGATCCTTCCTAAACTACAGAAAACATGAAATGGTGAATGGTTTCCCAAGGCATAGCACTGATGCAATGAATTCTGCCTATCAAACTTGAAAACATTCAACTAGAAGCAATGAAATGATTGATGGCATACATAAAACATATAAACATATAATAACAGAAGAAGAAATTGTACTAAAACTCCATACCACAGGGATCCCATAAAAATAGCTGCAATTCTTATTAATCTCCTGCCAAACTGCTTACAAAGATGTACAATCAAGGTCTGAGCATCCAACTGAGTCCAACCCCTTACAAAGAGAAAGAAGAAGAATATATAGACATTATTTCAACCTCCTCCCATCCTCAGGGGTCGAATCCCTAAGATGAGGAGCTAATCTAACTAATACTGAACAAGAAACAGGAATATAGGCATCATTAACAACTTGCCTCTAAAAGTGAAAAACTGATACATTTGAGCTCAAACTAACTTATAAAGCAACGAATCTACCCTATATCACTATTTTTCTATCATAATTACGTGCCAAGTCACCATTTACAATGTTAAAACATCCACCATGAGAAAGAATCCATGATCATAGTAAAAAACTGGAAGAATAGCAACCCTGAGCAAAACCTGCGAAAAGCACAATGCTAGTGGGCAAAAGCACAGTGCCAATTTCAGGTCCCTTTTGGAGACCTTCTTGGCATCCAAATTGAGCCCATGACAGCTCATTGGAAAGTTCTTCAAGTCTACTTGCCAGAACACCTATAATCTCAGAATTTTAGGCTCATTTGACCCCTCAAAACGTTTTTCTCCCAAGACTACCTTTGTGTGTCCAAAAAGTGGCAAAAAGGTCATTTTTAGGGTGTTTTTGACATTTTGGTAGACCATTTCTGCCCCAAAAACTTTGAAACTTTCTAGGTTGCATGTCCTAATCACTCTAAATCCAAAAATGAAAACCATTTCTTCAATGGGTGCCCCTAGGAAAGGTGAGTGCCGGTGGCGTTGCGCTTTTAGGCAGTTTTTCTGTGTAATGAAATTAAAAATTGCAAATGACAAAATTTGTTTAAAACTTGCCCAAAATTGGTGTGAAGCACCACCATAATGTGCTTTGATGAGCCAAGGAGGCTTCAGCCAACATTCTAAGTCTATCCTCCTCTTTCTTTCCTTTTAAGGCCTGCCTTAGTCTAGCTTTCATTCTCTTGACCCTCATATTGCAAATCTTGTTTCGGGTCCTATAATGATAGGCCATGTGTCTGATCATTTGATTATCTCTGTTGGCTTTCCGTAGCAGCTTCTCAAGGTGTAGGTTGACTCTTTCAAGCCAAGTCTCCCTATCATCTTCAATCTCTTGCTCAATAGGAGTTAAAGTGACTTGTTTCTCTTTGCCACTTTGCCTTTTTGCCTTGAGCATTTCCAACTCCATGAGGACTTGTTTGTCACTCAACTATTTGTTTTCTTGATCTAAGTATGTGATGACAAACTTGGCCTTTTCTAAATTGTCCATCAGAGCCTATACTTGAGCTTCCCTTTCTTGTATGATGATGTCTTTGATGGTTTCTTTGTCCTGAGCCTCCAAGTCAATGATATCAAATCCATGATCAGTATAACGCTGCTCTAGCTCATCATGCCCAGTCAAGTCAAAATCTTTTTCCTCCTCATCATCATCTGGCATCTTTTCCTTTCCTTTGTGTAGCTTCTGCACCTGTACTTGTTGTTCCGAAGAAGAAGGCAAAGCCCCTTCCACATCTTATGGAGCTAGCATTTGCCTATGGGCTGATGAAGAAGGAAAGGCCCCTTCCACATCTCGTGAAGAAAACAGTTGCCTATTTGCTGCAAATAATATTCTAGTACCCCTCTAATATGTCATGTAAATGGGCACCTCAGTAGTTCTTGTCTCCTTGGCCTCCTCATCTATTTTCACTAGTCTAGAAGGTCCTCTTGCTTCTTGAGGCACTGGTGAAGGAATTTGAGGACCTCTGAAGATCTCATGAGAAATACAGGTCTCCCAAGGGATGTTAAGGAGACTGAGATGATGAATCAAAATGACCTTGATCAGAGAGTAATGATAAAGGCTACTCATCTGTTGAGGGTAAGGCTTCCTTTGGAAAATAAAAACCATCTTCTCAATACTCCTGAACAAGTAGTAAGGGAGGTTTAACATCCTCACCCTGGTAAAATTCATGAGGAGCCTAATGTGATAAGTGTGCAACCTAGAGAACTTTCCCTCACAAGTGAAATACTTCATGATGATTTTCATCGTGGGGACATACTTGTTCTCAAGAAATCTGAAAGGAAATAGTCTCTTCACCTGATTTTTGTACTAGGATTTGATATAAGGTTCATAATAGTACTCATCTAGATCCTGGCGCTTGAACCACTTTTCCACTACATTAGGAATCCTGGTGGCATATGAAATAATGGAAGATGAAATGGTGAAAGTTACCCCAGCAAGAGTCACCCTGTTGTCCTAAATATGTGCTGCAAAGAGTCTAGTGAGCTCTGGGTGATATTGCGCTCTCTCAACCTGTTCACAGAATTCATAGCAGCCAATGTATCTGAAGCATATGATAGCCAACTCAGAGGGCTGCAATTCCCTAAGGTTTGATGGCTCTTCTCTGATAATCCTACCACCCTTGTGTGGTTTTCTCGGTTGCATGGCTCTATCAGCTGAGGTGTGACTACCTGTGTTCTCCTCCTCATAGTCTTGGTCTTCCAGGTCCATGTTTGCAAGGTTGAGGTGTATGGAAATGAGGAATGAGGGGATGGAAGATGAACTTGTGGCTAGGAAATGAATGGAGGAGTAGGGAATGAGAAGAAGGGTTTTGTGTCTTGAGATTTTCTCTTGGGGAAGAGGGACAAAGGGGAATGTGAAGGAATAGTGGTAAAGAGGAAAAATGGATAGGGTGATAGGGAAATAAGGATAGGGGAATTTTAGGACTGTAGAGCTGGGTGCTAGGATGAATAGGAAAGAGTTAGGGTTTAAGAATCATTAGGGAGATTTTATGGTTTGATATTAAACATGGCAAACAATGCTTGTGACTTAGATTAGCAAATCAAAGCCAAGGTGAAGAATGTTTACTTACTTGTGGCAATGGAGAGCAAGGGAAATTTTGAAGTTTGATTGAGGATTTAGAGGTTTTTGGGCTCTCCTACTAAAATCCCAGTGCCAATGCTTAGAAGCACAGCGCCAAGACAAAAGCACAGCACTGTGTTAATTTACACTGAGAAAATCGGGCAAAAGCACAACGCTAGGTGAAAAGCGCAGCGCAGAGCCACTTCAAGGCAACGTTTGAATACCTTCTCGATGTCCCAATTAGGCATGGGATAGCTTGTTGGAAATCTTGTCAAGTCTAATTTCCAGAACATCTTGAATTTTTCAATTTGGAGTTCATTTGCCCTGTCAAAAGCTCAATCTCCCAAGACTGGTCAAAATGTGCAGAATGAGGCTACCAAAATGCAAAGTGATGTTGCAGTCAACTTTTGAAGGTCTTCCTCAACTCCAAATTAAGGTCATGATAGCTCATTGGAAATATCTTTGTGTCTAGTTATCTTTTGACTCATCAAGAAAGTCATGTGGTCTCTCCAACTAGGAGAAATATTGATTTTACCAAAGTCACTCCAGAAGTGCAGCAACTCTCCTGAGGCAAATGATGTTTTGGACATTTCTCCCAAGCCATGAGACTTGTGTAAAAAATGAAGGAGGTTTTTCTTCTTGAGTATATTATTGAAAAAAACCTCTCTCACTTTTGTCAAAATAATCTTTTCTTGCTTAGAAACATCATTTGAATAAAACATATCCCAATGTGTGGAACATGGGATTTGTAGAAATGAAGGGAAATGAAGGGGATGAGGGGCTTCTAATTTCTGATAAAATTTTGGGAAGTAGTGAGGGATGTTAGGAAGAAAGAAAAAGTGGAATTTCAAAGATTGAGTGAGTGGAAGGTGTCCAAAAGGGAAAAACATAGGCCTAACCTAGAAAAGTGTCAAATTGTAGCAATAGGCTAGGGTTTGTGGGAAAATGATGAATTTGAGGGATATTAGTGACGGGGAATGTTTAAGAAGGTATATTAAGCATATGGGAAGGTGTATGAGTGTAATCATACAAGTTTTTGTTGATGATTTCACCATCCAAGAAAAATTACCTTCAAACTCCTAGGAGAGGGAAATGAGCCTTACCTAAGCACAACTGAAGCACAATCAAGGTGTAAAATGACCCATTGGAACTTGAAATAATGATGAAAAATCTTTGAATGATGGTAAACTAAGCTGAATGTTGACATGGACCAATATTTGGAAAACTTAGGAAGGAGTGAAAGCAATCATAAACCTAATACCTAGTAACCAAATTTTACTCAAAGACTCATTGAAATGACAAAATTTGACTTTGACACCCTAAGACCACTTTTTGCGAGCATGTTTGATCTCTAGTGGAAGGCTGCAAAGACTAACACTAACAAGGTAGATCAATTACCATGTCTCAGTAACTGAGTTGCAATGCAGCAGTAGTAGTGGTAGTGCTATGGACAGCACGATGCAGGATGATGAGAGAGGGTTGCAATGCAAATGCAGTGTTGGGAAAAAGGACCAACAACAACACAGATACAAAGGGTGTTGTAGTATAGATGTATCAGTGGAAATGGTAAAGCAATCAACAGCAGTACAGGAGGCTGTAATGCAGTGGATGTTGGGAAGAAAGGCCAAACATCATCATAGGTACCGGTGCTAGATAATCAGGGTAATGTTCAGTGGTGGAGCATTACTATAGCACATTCCTCACTAAGAGGGAGTGTTGATTTGGAGTAGCATCAGATGTGATGTAGCCATGAAAATTGGTGGAGAGGCTAAAGCACATGAACTATCCAAGACCCATAAATGGTTTGGGGAACTTCCACCCGGTTATAGAGATATTAAAATAATTAATATTTTTAGTGGGTTCCTAAGTCTAAACTAAGGAAAATAAAAATATTAATGGGTATTAATATAAAACTCGGTGAGAAGGTTCTAAATGACATGGATAAAACCAAATATAATTTTAGCCATTGATTAGAGATTTAATCTCAGTCATTGAAGACTCAACAGAAAAAAGTATAAGAGGAGGCTTGAGGGTCAGTTGGATATACACCAAGTTGATCAGTCAGTTCGATTTTCTGGAGTGGGGTTTGCTGAGAGAAATTCAAACCAGTGATCAAAGTTGCAACGAGGGGAAGCGAGTGCATAACATAGTGGCAAAGATAGTTTTTGGAGACCAACGCAGAGGCAGAGAGGCAGACATAAAACCAGTAGGAGCCATGCAAAGGGCCAAAGTGACTGCGCAGAGGGTCAGAGGACCTCCTTGGGTGATGCAGAGGGCTAGAGAGCTAGTGTAGAGTATCTGTAGGCTGACGGAAAGGCTTCTAGGCTGACACAGAGGCCAAGAGGGCTGACGCAGAGCCTCAGAGAGGCATTGGAGAAACTTTTGTGGACCAGACTCACCGAATATTTGCTTATGGAGAGAGGTATTACTACTAGATTTATTTCTCTGTTGGGTGAGCTAGCTTGGCACCCAGTTGTACTCAATAAAAGTTGCTTAATAATAAAACCCTCAGAACTGTTGCACCGGTTTTCCCAAGTTGGGTTTTTCCTGGGATGATTTTCCAAAAATAATGATGTCGCTTGTGTGTTTGTCTATTTCTTTTAGTTGATGATCTGTAGCTGGTTGAGACTGCATTTGTGTTTATTTTCAGTATTTATATGGTTAAATAACTTGTTAAAGAAGTAGGCGAAATAAATCAAATAGTGCAGGAAGAATTTCTAAGGGGTTAGAATTATAAATTTTAGCAATAAAGAGAGCCAACAAGAGATGATACTTAAGCAGGTCCCCATACATCTGTATGCACAAGCTCTAATTTTTCACTCTTCTTTTCTTTCCCAACTCTAATGAATCTGATTCTCTTATGTTTTCCATAAACACAATTCTCATAGAATTCCAAATCAACATGCTTCAAACCTAGAAAAAAATTTCTTGAGTGAAGAATCTGCATCCCCTTCTCACTCATGTTCCCGAGCCTATGAAGCCACAATGTCGTATCTGCTCCTATAGAGGTTAAATCATTAACAAAATTAGAAATACCATTGCATAAATACAATGTACCAACCTTTTCTCCTTTTTCTATTACCATGGCTCCTTTAGTGACCTTCTAGGTTTTATCTGTAAAGTAGTTACACAGCCTTCACCTCCCAACTTCCCTGTTGAAATCAGATTTTTCTTCAGATATGGAACATGCCTTACCTCCTTCAACAACCATTTCTTTCCATTCTGTTGTTTTATGAAAACTATACCCATTCCAATGACTTTACAGAGTTTATCATCACCCAATCGAACCTGTCCAAAATCTCCTTGAACATAATCATGAAATTGTTTCCTATCATGTGTGGCATGGAATGAGGCCCCTGAATCTACCACCCAAGCATAAATAATATTTTCTAGTGAAAGAATCAAAGCATATTGCAACACATCACCTATCACATTCGCTTCATGATTGTTTTCTTGATGCATGTCTCCTTCTTTTCCCTTCTGAGACCTGCAATATTTCTTTAGGTGTCCTTTCTTCCTGCATTTCTAGCACACTATCCCCGATCTAGACTTTGACATACCTTTCCTTGACTTACTGCAATATCCTAGGCTCTTTCCTCTTTCCATTTTTCTTCCCCTAGTCTCTACAGTCAAAGCATTACCTAATGTCTCATTAGAGCTTTTCCATCACATTTCCTCACTAAGGATTGCACTGACAACATCATCAAACTTTAAAGTACTAGATCAAGAGAAAAAGTTACCAATCACCATAACTAAACCATTCCAACTTTTTGGCAATGAGAACAGAAATAACAGAGCCCTAACTTCATCATCAAAAGTTACCCCTACAGAACTTAACTAACTGGTAATTGTATTAAATTCATTTAAATGATCAGAAACAGATCCACCTTATGACATCTTCATACTAAATAAACGCTTCATAATAAATACCTTATTTGAGGCTGAGGGTTTTTCATATAGTTTGGTCAATGCTGACATTAACCCCTCTATTGGCGTTTCCTTTGAAATATTAAAGGCTACCAACACTGCTAGGCACAACCATATTGTTCCAAGTGCATTTCTATCGAGAATATCCCATTCTATGTCTGTCATGCTCATTGGCTTCTTTGTCTATCCACTCAATGATAAGTACAAATCTTTCTGATTCAAATAATCTTCCATCTACATCTTCCATAACTGGTAGTTTTGGCCGTTAAATTTTTCGACCCTAAACCTACCAACTTCCGCCATTTATTCCACTCGAACCATCAACCCTTCTCTCCTACGAGTTTATCATCCAAATGGAACTTTTTCTCTAATACCCGTTGTTAGAAAATTATATATTATAGAGAAATGGAACACATAAAATATTGTAGAAATATAAACATAGAAAATGCATAAAACAAGAGAGACATAGATATACGTGGTTCACCCAATTTGTGCTACATCCACGGAGAAAAAGCTAGTCCTTCCTTTTATATTATCCGTCCTACAACCTACAATAGATCCATTGTAATTCCCTCTTCGCTCTCACATAATCTCCTCCCTTTTTCTCATTCATAATACACATCTACATAGCCACAATACGATTCCCTCATATATAGCCAGGGGTTGCCTTCTCGGGAAAAAAACCCTAAATTAAACATAACTTCTACTGTCATATGTCTACATAATGAACAAATTAGATTGACTAACGTCGCCCCCTGGACCCCCCTTGTAACACAAATAAAGGGCGGCATTGCCACCACATTATGAAATGGGGTCCAATGCGGCAATACCTTTGAATAAAGAAGATAATTAGGCTCCACACCCAACATCATGAGTAATGGAGAAAATAAGGGCCTACATGCGTCAAAATGAAACCACTCCAAAATCCCTTTGCCTCTACTATCTTTACCCTAGAAGGAAGACTTGGCATTATTGCCAAGCTTTCACTCCTTGCACAACCCGCTTTTGTAAAAAACACATGCTGGTAATCTTGTGGCAATTTCCTAAAGAATTTTTAGAACCCCATGCTGCAAGTGTCCCATGTGCCTATGCCAAATCTCTCCAACATCCTTACTCTACTCACATCTTACCTTACTACTCAAGATTGTGCAAGTCTCTACCTACAACTTGTAAAGTTTCCTCATCCTCACACCCATCTGATTCACTATCCCAAAAGCTAGATGCTTAGGGTAGTCCTTACCTCTACTTAAGATGAAATCATTTCCCTTCTCCTCAAGGGTTTCTATTGAAACCAGGTTCTTCTTCAGCCCTGGAACATAGAGAACATCTCTGAGATCAAGAGAGCTCCTAGACTTCCTATAAAAGCCAATTGTACCAAATCCCTTGGTTGCATACTTTTCATTATCTCCAAGCTTCATATGAACCTGCATATCCTTCTCCTCTAGTTGCCTAAAATATTCTCTATTTCTAGTCATGTGGAAAGAGGCATTTGTATTAATATACCATGTGTTTCTATTTACTAATGTTTCCATGCAATATATCAATGAGAAATATTTCTCAAACTATGAAGAAAGCCCATCTACCTCAGTTGATGCAGTGACATGCTCCTTATTCGACTCCTTCTTCGTCTCATTTGGACACAAGTGTGCCAAAATTTATGGCAATGGAAGCACTTGATCTTACTTAGATCCTTCTTCTTCTTATCACTCTTTTGATTGGTCTCGCCCTTCCCTTTTCCTTTCTCGCCCTTGGCTTTACCTATAAGAGAAAATTTCTCTTCTTCACTTTCAACCTTCGACTTCTTGTCGTTGATACTGGTACAACTCTTGACAAGACTGAGCCTAAGATCCACTTGAGTGAAAACATTCCACAGACATTACCAATATGATAGCTTGTCTCATCCAATTATTCTATGAACGAAAGTTTTCCATTCATTGGAAAACATGTTTATAGCTGTCCACACTAGTTCAGTGTCTTCTGGTTTCTTTCTTACAACTACAAGCTCATCTTTGACTCCCTGAATCATGGTGAGATAGGAAGTTACATTCTCACCCTTTAGCATCCTTGTGGTCCTTATCTTCTCCTTGAGAATAATTTTACGATTCTTAGATGGATCCTGGCATAGCTTCACAACGACATCCCACATGTTCTTTGTCATATTCGTATCCGAAATATGTGGAACTATATGTTCTCAAACTCCATCAAGGATCATATTATTCTCCTTTAACATATCCTTCTTGTACTAATGGAAATGGATAGGATATGTCAGCACAACTATAACAACTATCAAAAAGTCCTTTATACTAAGCTCATCCAATAGAAAGATTATATTGGCCTTCCAAACACAAAACTGAGAAGCTCCATCAAGTCTATCTTGATCTATGATATTTGTTGTGGTGATCTCAAAGAAAACTAGAAGAATCATCACGACCTCTCTTTCTGTACCGTTGGGGATGCTTAACGCCACTTCGCCAACTGGCGTTACCTGCGGTGTGGTGATCTCAAAGAAAACTAGAATTCTTCTTAACTTGTAGGGATTTCTCCCAAATCTTAGGTCTGTGTGGTGATCAATTATGTTTATAGCTCTGATAGCATGTTTAAAATCCATGAAATTTTGCCATTTCTAATATGAAAAATCTAAAAATAATTTCTTTTCTTATAGACACATAATTTCTCTACTTATTTTGTAGTGAAATAGGAACAAAAATAAATACACAATCACACAATTAAACAACAAAGTTTTTCTAGAGAACCCAAATGGGAAAACCCTCTTCTTACTTGATAATTTTATTGATATAAGAATTAGCTATAGGTCTCTTACAAAATAGTTTTTTTTTTTTCAATAAATAATACAATGATCTCCCTAGTTGAACTAATATTGAAACAATTTGCAAGACCCTTGATCTACTTTCTTTCTTACCTTGCATGGATGAGATCGAAACTTGCGCAAATCTTGGAAATAACCT
Organism: Pinus tabuliformis; assembly: GCA_031772625.1. Lineage (NCBI taxonomy): Eukaryota > Viridiplantae > Streptophyta > Pinopsida > Pinales > Pinaceae > Pinus > Pinus tabuliformis. The sequence goes on along the minus strand of CM062817.1, from coordinate 1,395,702,615 downwards.
CTTATTTCCTAGCGCATGAGGAGCTCCTCTTTCTTAGGAAATTCCTCCTATTTCCTAATGCATACCCAAAGAAAATTCTCCCTCTATCAATTTGCACAAGCCTCTTGCTTGGCTCGCTCTCTCACAAGTTCACACACAAAACTATTGCATACAATAATGAATACAATTGTGGCTTCATTCCTCCTTATTAGGAATTTGAATGGCTAAATATGGAAAATTATATTTTAAGAAATTGATTTTGTGACTGATGAGTTAATTGAGATGAACTAACTCATGAAATTTTTCTCATATCAATTCAATAATTTGAGATTCAGTCACTTGTCCTTTTCATAAATTAACTCTCATTAGAAGACAACTCGGCCTTCCACATTTGCACATTAGTTAACGGCTCCATCACCCATCCTAATTTGTAGGGACTCATCCTAAATCATATGAATTCTTCCTAACCTATAGGGAACTCAACATGCTAAGGAGAAACTCGTTTTGTTCCCTTTGATTAAGGCACAAATCAAGGAAACTTTCTTCACTACTATTTTCACAAAAAACACTTTCGAAAGTTTGGGACCTAAAAAATTGCCAAAAATAGAAAACTGTCGAAATAGGAAATTATGCTAAAAAATAGAAAAATGAAATGAAATAGTGTTGGGGGTCCAAGTGGAATAGGTAGGTGCCCACCAATATCCACCTAAACCAATCCTCCTCTCTTAGGAACAAATGGTCCCAATTGATTTCAGTGCCTCCATGAGATGGGAAACTTCTGCTAAATTTAGCCCCTCGTTAGCCACTTGCCTTGGTGTAGGAGCTAGCTAGCTTTGACAACCTGGTACAGTTGGATACTATGTTGGTGAGTGTTTTTAACCTGTGTCCATGATCTAATATATTGTGGCATGTTCGATGCAATCTTGATTGATCTCTGTTGATATCAGTTGCTCAACAATGTATGGTGTGTCCAACAATGGTAGGAAGTATGGTCAAAGATGTTGCACATTGAATATGGGGTGCAGGCCAAGGAATAAAGGGATACTTAGCTCAAAATAAGTGTTACCCACAACCTTAGTGATGGTGTGAGTCCTGTATTGAATTGGTCGAAGCTTCTGATGGGCTTTGGTAAGGCATTCCTTCTATAAATTCAACCACACCTTGTTTCCCACTTGAAACTTATGTGGCATCTGATGCTGATCATGAAATTGTTTATACTTGGCATTGAATTTATCTAGGATATCATGAACCTATTTTTGAATGTGTTGAATTCATTCAATAAACCTGATGGCTTTATCAATTTTAGACTATACAATCATATCTTGAAAACTGTTCATCCATTAGAAGCGTTGTTTCATGGGAAGATGCATATGGATGATGGTAACAAGCTCAAGAAATTTCAACAAATTCTAGTGCACACTTTTCAATAAGCCAGCTTCCATCACCTACAACCATTTGTGATTTTTTTTGTGATTCATGCATCAATTGGCCAAGTTTCTTTATGGGGAGGTGCATATGGATGATGGAAACATGCAAAAAGGGTCAATATATTCTACCATTTGAGAGATATGGATAAAACAATTCTGCTAGAGGAGGTTGTCCTGAAAAGATACAAGAGGGACCATAATTGCTACAGGAGGCAGACCCGATTAGAGAAAGACATCAAAAGGTCATGTATTATTTAGGAAATGTTGATATAGGTCCACCATATCCTCATCATTCATTTTCCACACTTTACCTCTTCTCCATTCTCATTTTCATCCCTACCCATGAAAATAACCCATTTTCACCACTTCTTCTAGCCCTTCCACCACAAAAAAGGCCTATGATCCTTGTCGACAGTTTACTCATGAATTATCAGTTTTTTAAAGGAATAACGTGAAGGAAATTGTGATCTTAGTAGGTTCTACATGATTGCTACAGGAAAACACATGGTCATGTAGCAGTCTGCACATCCCCTACTAGACCATAGCTAGAGTTCCAAATCATGAAATGAACTACCATGGAGAAATTGGAGATGATAACTCAGATCCTCAAGTAGATAAAATACCTTTTGTTAGTTTCTACAAGATTCTTTATCACTCAAAAAATAACAACACCAAATCCAAATAACATCTACATGAAGGACATACCTACATCATCAAGCATTAGTCAGCAAGAGAACATTAAAAAAATACATATCTTTCTCAATAACTTATAGAAGACATGCACAAAAACCTTACCTATGTTTAGAAATGACACATGATCAGCTACAACACTCACATCAAGAGCATCTCAGGAGTAGAGCAATAGGAGCAGTAAGAAAACCTAGAGGACCTCTAGTATAATATCACATGCAGCTTCAGAATCATCAAAAGAAGCCTCCACAACTACAACAACATCTTGCACACACGAACAAACACTCATGTAAGGCACAACTATGCAACTCTCTATCATCACCCTTCAAACCTATTCTAGCTTGAGAAAACATTAAAAGTGTTAGAAGGAAAGGTCTTTTATAACCAAATTTAATAGCAGGAAGCCTCGGTCTTATATAGCAAGTCACTTAACTTTTCTCCAAAAGACATCCACACATGTGGGAGATAAATGAGACAAAAGTGAAAAGAGACTTAATAAAGTGGGATGTTATCATGGAGTTCAAAAATTAGTTAGAGGCAAACTCAGTTAAATCAAATCACTTTGAGTTTATTTTCCATGTAATGAAAATAAGTGAAAAAAAAATGAAAAAAATCAATAAAAAATAAAAATAAAAGAATAAAAAGGTGGACCCACCACCTCTTGGCATGCAAGGAGTAGCTACTGCAGGATTTAGGTTGGTTTCTACAAGAGAAAACAAAGCTGCTACAGGAGGAATAAACTACTATAGGAAGAACAAATTTGCTATAGGAAGGAAAAATTTGCTACAGGAAGGAACAAAGCTGCTACAGGAGATAGATAGATTGCTACAGGAAGTTAACAAAGGGCTACAAGAGAAAAAATTTGCTACTAGGGTGTTGGATAATGATTAATTAATTTCTACAAGGTACAAAGAAACAAAACAATGCTACAAAGTATTTTCTATAGACAAGGTAAATTATCCAAGGGTGAAAGGTATCCAAGTCACCAGTTTGGTCATCACATCATTCCTTTCTTTTTCTTCAGTTTATTGACCATCATTTCTCCCTCTGTAAGAAGAAAGAGCTCTTTGTTAAGTGTTTTCAATTCCAAAATTTAATGAGCAAAGAGAATTTAGATTGCTAATCAAGGGTGTTCATAAGAATTTGATGGATAATATGATGTGTCATGGCCAAGAATTTGTATCAGCAGTAAGAGGCTTGGACTTCAATGAGAATTCCATTATTAATGAGGTAATGGTTGCCAAGAAACCCTTTTTTGGACAAGGAGAAGTGCTAGAGGAATACCAATAAGAAAAACCAAAAACAAGGTGTTGCCCTCACAAATAGAACCCATTATAATTGAAGAATCACCTAAGAGAAAGAAGCAACTGAAACCTACATTAGAAGTTACATGGGAAACTAATATAGGGGAAGAAATGAAAATAGAAGAGTAGAAGAGAATAAGGAGGAGAAACACATGGATCAATAAACAAAGAATGAATAGGCCATCATCCATGAAGAACAATAAGGCAAGAAGATGGATAGGTTTCTCAGAGGATGAGAAACAATTGTAGTAGGAGGGTATGATGGGCTTCTAAATTAGACACAAATTATGGCTCATCTAACCTTTCTTAGGCACCTGAAGGCTATATTAAACTTTTGCTTCTACACTTAATAAAATTTGTTTTCTTTAATATGTTCTTAGGAAGGTTAAGAGATGATTGCATATTATGTGCCTAATATTATTTATATTTTAATAATATTGTGAGAATATTGGGTAGATTATGAAGATTTGGAGGAGGATATAATATAGGTACTTTATACCTACTACAAGAAGATAAATATTTGATAATAAATCAACATGATATTATTAAATTATTACAAAAATTCTAGAGCTCGAATGATTGAGAAAATGATTCGAAATGGATACTAAATCAAGAAGAAAAGGTATTACAGACTCATCTGCAGGAATGCCTATATTATTTAGTGCAATGGATCGAAAATATTGCGAATAATATAGAAAATGAACAATTATAAAACATAATAAACACACATCCACATAGTCAAAATAATGAAGGCGTTCACCAGACCCCCTAGCTACGTCTCCTGGTCCAAGCTTTCAACGTTGACCTCTATATTATGTCTTTAAGAGCATAATATTACAAGTGTGAGCTCAAATAGAATATCAACACAATAGTGACAAGAACAACAGGGATTTACTTGAAATCCTCAAGTCTACAAGAGTACATAACCACTTCCTCTTGCTCTCTGTCTTCTGCTTTCTCTTATTCTCTCTCTATCCCCCCTTTGTTCTGCCATTGGCTGGCTTTCAAGCCTATCAGCATTGTCTGTTCACCTCCATTTCGGGCTCTCTAGCTCTCGGCCACTGTCCCTTCATCTCCTTGCTAAGCGTTAACCAATCATAATAATAACGCTCAGGACATTGAGGCCACCTGTTTACAAATGGAAAGGGCCAATGGCACAAATGAAATCTCCAAGAATACACTTCTCTGTTTACACAGAGAAATACATGGGAAATACATTAAAATAGAGGAAAATATGCCAAGACCGACTTCAAAAGATATCGAGTCCGCCCTATAATCCTCTCGAGTCTGAGTTTTATCACTATCGCAAGCCCTTTGTATTCCACACCATTGATCTGCCTTCAATCCGATGGTTCGCATCCAACCCGAAACATCAAGTAGTTTGCTCAATCTCCACCATTGATCCATGATTTCCAATCCAACGGCTAATAGCCATTTTGGGTGGCCCACTTGCACGGAGATTACTTGCCCGAAAAAGTAGTTTTCTTTCTCCAGCGACGTGCTACGTGTCGGCTAGTGTATGGAATTGTCCGGAGCCTCTCCAATGCCTCTTACTTCTTGAGGCCTACCCGAAATACTATTTACCTCGTAACTCAAATAACATAAAGCCACATTTATAAACCCTTTCGGGTCTGTGCATATCGCATAGTCTTCGGCCTGTGGTAAGTCCTCCCTTTGGCAAATCTGCGATGCGATATGTAATCTCCACCGTTGATTTGCACACTCGATCAACGGTCCACATTGTGTCGCCGATCATAGTCGCATTTCCCTTAGGGCCACCTCTGATATACTCCACTGGCCTCTCTGCCGATGTGATATCGCCGATTTGTTATGAGCCGTTGCTCTGGCTAATCCGTCAGCTCCTATACAACAATACTTCACTCTCCCCTTCACTCTGTTTTCTACCATTCCTTAGTGCTTTTCTCCTGCGATAGTGTTTTCCGATAGTTAATATATATATGAAGACTTAGACTTAGATGTTTGATACAAGATCCATTTTGGATCATGCCTTCCCACTTAAAAGGTTTTGGACCACCAAAAGTTGGTTTTTAGCATTCGAGCAAGTGAGGAAACAGCTCCTTCACTTGTCTAACTTCTATCCATCATGCTTTGCTTGGATTTGAACCTTTGAGTCCCACTCTTAGGTAGTGAACATCCCATTGACACGTAGTTCTTACCTTCCTACCCAAAACTGTGTCCTCCTATAACTCATTGAGATACTCAGGCAACAAATCCCCAATAGAAGGAAATTGACTTTGCTCTTCAGGATCTTCAATCAATGAAGGTTCATATAATCTCAATTTTTCTGCATTAATCACTGAATAGATCTACATATATGCTGGAAAATCAAGGTGAAAAGCATTTTCACCAATTTTATCAAGTATCTTGAAAGGTCCATACCTTATTGGTTTTAGCTTCTTACCTTCACCCTGCATTCTGTCTTTGCTGATGTACAGCCAAACTTGATCACCAACTTGAAAACTATGCTCAACTCAATGCTTTTCATGTATTGCCTTGTACTTGGCTTGACTTCTTTCCAACTGTTCCTGTACTGCTTGGTGAATTTCCTGGATTTGTTCAATGAACTTGGTTGATTTTTCCACATCACCATGTCCATCAACTTCTATGTCTTTACGAAAGACAAAATCCAAGGGAGATTTTGGTATTAAAACAAAACAAGTCTCAAAAGGACATCTTTGAGTAGAAGAGTGCTTGGCATAGTTGTAAGCATGCTGCACATAACACAAATTCTCATCCCAAAGCTTGGGATGCTTGGTGCAATAGGCTCTGAGGAATTAGATCACTATCCTATTGACCACTTCTGTTTGACCATCTATTTGTGGATGAAAGGTTGTGCTCTTCTTCAATCTAGTGTCCATCCACTCCCATAGATTTGACCAAAAATTCCCAACAAGTCGAGAATCTTGATTAGATACAATAGAAGTGGGTAACCCAAAATGAACCCATACATTATGAAAGAACAACTTTTCTATTTGTTCAGTTATAGCCTACTTGTTACATGGTATCAAAATACACATTTTACTGAACCTATCCACAACAACATACAAATAATCATGACCTTTCCTAGATTTTGGCAATCCCCCAACAAAATCCATGGAAATACTTTCCCAAGGACGAGAAGGAATTGGAAGTGGAGTATACAAGCCTAATTTCCTATTATTAAGCTTGCTTTAGCACATATAATACACCCTTTGATATATTTAGAAACTGTCTCATGCATTTTTGGCCAATAATAGAACCTTCGCAATTGTGCAACTATTTTACTTACACCAAAATGACCTGATATGAGAGAAGTATGTGCTTCTTGAATTATGTTAACTCTTTCAGTTTGTGGAATGCATAACTTTCCCAAATGATATAAGATTTGGTTCTTTGCATAATAATCCAATTCTTCTACTTGCTTGCCATGACTTAAAGTTGCATATATATCTTTAAAATCTACATCTTGAGCATATTGTTCAATGTAACTTTCATGCATTACTGAGTTATGCTTAAGTATAGTAGATGCATTTATGCTTGGTCTTGATAACATGTCTGCAACCTTATTGTGTATGCCCTTCTGTTGTGGCCACAACCACCACCCTATTAAAACTTTCCCTGGTAGCAATTTTGAATGAGTCCCCCTAAAGTTTAATCTTGCACCTCTCCAAATGATCCATTTTGTCCCAGAGACTTTAACTCATTTCCAAGTCAAATCTTCAATTTCTAAATGGCCAAAATCCCCTTGAATAAATCTCCGTCACATGTTTCATTTGTGACCCAGTCTTGCCTTTCATTCACATCTTTAATCGAGACTTTTCTCAATCATCATAATCATTCATGGCACATTTATAACTACACATATAATCACCCCTACCCTCATTATGGCCTTTTGCGCACTCAACATCGCAAAAACCCCATCGCATCACTGTTCTCGTTGTGGCCTTTCATAAGCGGAAACACTCAAAGCATGCATAAATCCCTTTTTTGGGGCCTATCGCAATTAACACAATGCATTCATGGCTTCCAGACTCGATAGGCTTTATTAACCCAAATGCATATATTTCGGGTCCGGAGCCCCATCACGCATCGCATATCGGCAGAGCCCGGGCCTTATGCACAATACACGTAGCGATATGGCAGACCCACTGAACCTTTCAAATGTGATATATATGCATTGTTGGGCCCAAAGCCCCATCACTTATCGCTATCGGTGAGATCTCGGGTTTTATATAAGGTGCTCCACTATCTTCCAGACCCGCCGATGATTATGAACTCGGGCATGTATTATTTCAAGTCCGGCCTTATGGCCGGACGCGGGTTTTCCCATATATCCATGTGTTTGCAATGAAACATTAAAGTCGGGGTTTTCCAAAGGGAATGGTAACATTGCAGACCCGAAGGGATTTATGAACATTAACATATATGTGTTTTTGGTTCCGCCTCCCGTATTGCATACTGCAATCGTTGGGCTCCTAGAGCTTATATATATATATGGCGCTCCCCTATACTCCAGACCCAATGGTTTACTAAACATGATATATACATGTTTCGGGTCTGGGATCTATCGCTTATCACTATCGGTGGGATCCAGTATATACATATATAGTGTACCACAATCTCCCGGACCCGCCAATGATTACAAAGCCAAGCATATAAATTTTCAAGTTTACAATTCGGATTCGGCTATGTGTTTTGTGATAGATTTTAGTGTAAGCCAAGTTTGGCTTATTAGAATTAATCTATGCATAAAGCTAAAACCAGGGGCTAATTCTTTCACTTTTGATGTGATAGATGTTCAATAGAGGAAATATTCATGTTTTAAAGCATTTTTGTTGTATTTTTATAAGCGTGACTGGTGTCTCTTATTTTTGTAGGCCAGGAGTAACGACTGCACAAACAGATCCGGAAAACCCTTATATGCAAAGGTGTTCTGTCAAAAGAGTTGGCCTTTGACATTTTCATTTGGTTTCCAGGAATTTCTTGCTTGTTCTGAAAATGAAACCACTCCAGATTGCATCATGAACAGGACACACGGTCATCTTCTCTAATCAATCACCATTCAGTGTCCAGGAAATGAAGCACCCTAATGACAAGAAACACCCTTTACGTGTCAATAGTGACACCAACTGTTTCACTTGTTTATTTTGATCGGCATGATGAAGGAAGAAGAGGGAAGGCGAAGAGGCAAGGAAGACCGAGAACGAGAAGCTTTTAGCATAAATATTACCTCCGAAGAGGGGAAATGGCTTTTGATTTTCGAGAATAACAATGTTGCTTTATTGTGAATGAGGAGGACTGTTTTTGAGGGAAGAGGGAGCCATTAGTTTCAGACTTATTGTATTGTTTTGGATTAGAGTGTTGTTACTGGCGTGAATGTAAATGTGATTTATATTTATGCATATTGATGACTTACAATCACTATTAGTCTTGTTAATTTGAATGTGATTTAGTTTCATGGTTAACTTGTGAATGATCTCTAATTTGAAACTGAATTAAACACCAGTTGTAGTTTTAATTCCATAGAAGAATATGGATTCCTATATGAGTGATCGGATTGCAATTTAGCTTTAATACAATCTTGTTCATCTGTGAATTCAATGATTAATTCATTTAGACGTGAATTTGTGCATGATGTTTAACCTTCCTTAGCACGCTCCTACTGAACATATATATGATGTTTAAACCTCTGTATCATGGTCTTGTAGGATAGATTAGAGTAGCTAGGACTAGATTAGAGTAGTTAGAAATAATATAGATAAAATTTAATAAATAAAGGTTAGCTATTTCATTTGTTGATTTAACTGAAGTCTTCCTCCCAGAAGCATTCTTTCGACATGTTCAAACAGTTTACAGGGTCCCTTAAAACCCGTCGGAGCTAGCCATTCCAAACGAAAGCAGGTCTAATTTAGGCTTGTGATCGAGTTAGTTCCCTTTGTTGGCGCCGTGCACATTTTCCATGTCAAAAAATTGGCGGTAGAAGGAGGGCCTGAACTGCCCTCTCCAGCTTTTCAAAGCTTTCATCTATAAGTGCCACGCATGGGTTCAAAAGGATTAATGTACGAATCGTAAAGGTTAGAGAGATCCTACCACACATTTGAAACATCCTCATTTTGAAGAAACAGAAACCCCTCTAAGTCCTGTTTCTGGGTCACCCATGGAAGAGAGACTGTGGGAATATCCTATCACTCAGGAACAACCTGTCAAAGCACTTACTCGGGCTTACGCTCGTTCCCTCTCTCACTTTCCCATCTTTCGCTCCTTATCTCTGAAAACTAAGAGAAATCCAAGGATATTTACCCTAAGCGAAGATCCATCAGCAACCACTTCTCTCGAAGACATTGTGCTAGAATCCTTGCAAATTATCGACACCCCTTAGGAAGAAATTCCTGAGGATTCCCCTTCTAAAGTTAACTCCTCGCTTGATTTTGAGAATCCTAATAGAGAAGCCTCCAACCAAAACTTCCCTGTCCATAGTATGGCCAACGTTCCCCCTCTAGGTTGGAATCAGCCTCCACCTCCTACTCCGGATGGGAATCAAACCCCACCTCCTCCATGAGCACTCCCTCCCTGGCTTGCACAGGATTCTGTAGTGGTACCCGGGCAACAGCACCCCTTACCCAAAAATACAGAAAGAGTGTTACCCAATTTTGACCCTGAGCGGGTCAAAATACAGCTGATAACCATATTCACCCTTTCTTCCTAACCTTTTGTAGGTTGGCGGTGGCCAATGAAGATGTGGTGTGTCACCTGTTCTCTTTTACTTTGACTGGTGCAGCCTCCACATGGTATTTCAGCTTGAGAATAGGGTCAATCACCTCTTGGGATGCTTTTCAATAGGCCTTTTTAGACAAGTTTGGTGATGACAAAACACTCGCGACTTTGGTTTTAGAATTATCCCATATGAAAATGGAAACCAAGGAGAAGGTTAAGGATTTTAACTTCTGGTTCAACACCTTGTTCAACAGAATCCTAGCCTTCGCTAGACCTACTGAGGAAGTGCTCATGGAGTTCTATGTCTCTGCTCTCCCTGTCCCTACAGTGATGTGGGTTAAAAGGAGTAATGTGCAAACCTTACAAGGGGCTATTGATGAAGCTGTAAAGGTCGAGAATGAAATGCTCAGTCTTATAGCATGCCACCCTACAATTGTAGAAAAGAAAGCCTCTTAGACATCCAAGAAGAATAATGGAAATGATAATAAAGGTGTTGAAACTAAAGAAAAGGACACCACAGATGTGGAAGGGTTGCATCGGATCATTAAGAAACTAACAAACATAGTCATTGGTATGAAAAGGAATCATGGGGAGAGTACTAGTGGCAATGGAGGAGACTATAACAATAGAAAGCCCTTCAAGCCATTCTATCATAAGAAAATAGAAGTTGGTCATAGTTAACTTGCATTACCTGCTCCACCTAATGAAGGGGCTTTAAACATAGAAGAGTTGGCTCTTATTGGATTGCTTCTTAACAAAGAAGAACCTATACCGGAGCTCGAACCAGAACAAGGAGACAAGGAGGAATACCAAGTAGAAGAACCCTCAGAAGAGGAAACCCAGATTAACGTGCTATGGGATTTCCATAGCAATGAGAAGGACGACAAGGGAGATAACCTCGCAGAAATCAACACTAATGAAATCCACATGTGAAGTAAAGGGCCGCTCCCAGGTGCGATAAAACCCATAGACCAGATCAAGCAAGATTCTCTCCCTGTGAAAACATCCGCTCCTGAAGTTTCTGTTGGAAAATATAGATCTAGTGGTGATTCCAGAAATACCCCAGTTGCAAACCATCCAGAAAAGGATAAGACATCCCACTGCAACTAAGGCGACTCAAGACAGTAAAACACCATCGAAGAATGGCAAAACATGTATGTTTCCCTTTCCTATCCTGTTTATAACATTGACTACAATATTGTAGATGATCTCAAGAAGTCAAGGGCTAATATCACGTATTTTGACTTGTTAAAATTAATGCAACAAAGAGATTTTCTGCTAAAAGCTATGAATGAGCAAAACTACAAAACCCCCACCACCTCAAGAACCCAAACCAAGAAGCCAATGTCCAAACCTATTAGTACCACTAGTGCAGCCCAAATATCGTCAGCTATGGAGGCCATGTTATCTAAAATGAATCAAAAACCCCAAGATGTCAGGGCAGCCATGATAGGGAGGAAATCAAAGTCTATGACTCCACCATTCCTCATAAGGTCTGATATTTTCAACATGAACATACATAACTGCTTGTTAGACTCTGGCACCTCATCCACTGTTATGCCTTACGTTGTTGCTAAGAGACTTCAGGCAATACCCGATAAAACTGAAACTCGAATTATGCAGTTGGACAGAATGAATGTGAGAGTTATTGGGGAGCTGAAAGATGTGTTGATTCGGATGGCTGCCAAACCTCAATACACTCAGGTCATTGATATAGTGGTAGTGGATATACTCGAGGCTTATGGGATGCTGCTTAGTAGGGACTAGTCATCAAATCTAAATGGATATTTCTCAACTAATTGGTCCCATCTTTTGTTGCCTCAGAGGGGAAAAGTGATATGCTGAGAGTGGATTGAGAGAGATACAAGAAGTACGTGGTAACGGAACCAAACAACCCCAATGAACCTGTAATGTTCTATAACTCTATCCTCGGGAATTATGGTTTCAATGTTTATACCATGGAAACCTGTTTCAGAGAGTGCCATGCAGAAACAATCAAGGAGGCTTGGACAAACACATAGTTGGAAGAAAGAATTGAGCACCCCCCCCAATCCAACTGATGAATTACCTTGTATTATAGTAATTGATAGGACTAATTTCATAGGAAGTACTTCTTTTAGTTTAACATTAGAGTTTATTTTCTGGACACTCCACTTTAATGACTCTAACCGTCTTGAAAGTGCAAGCGATGGGAACATTTTCATTGTCCCACTAGTGAACCAACGTTTGACGGCCAGTCAGTTGGAATGCACATGCACCAGTAATACAACAGAACATAAAGGCTTGCTGAAAGGCCTAAGAAGAGCCATTGAAAGGAATGTAAAAAATCTCAAAGCTTTTGATAACCCACAGATAATGGTGGACCAGGTAAAGACAAAGATACACTGCAGTTCGCCACACCTAGTGAGGTGCCAACACAAGGTATGAAGTTTAATTTACAATTTTGATTCTTTCAATGTCACATATATACCTCAAAAGTATAACCACGATGCCGATCTGATGACTTCTATGGCTGCGAAACTTTTGCCTAATATTAGATTAAATAAGAATAAACTTTATGTTGAATTGATATTCGGATCATCTGTAACTAATAACGTCTCAAATTGGCAGGTGTTTGAAGGGGATAACCAAATCCTTGAGCTCCTGCTTTGCAAAAGAACACTCAAAAACATAGCCATTAACAAAAGGGAGCATGGAAAACTTATAAACGGAAGAGGGGATGAGGTGATGTCTTTCATTGAGAAATTTATTTACTTTTCATCTCTCATGAGTGAGCCAATAGGTAAGCACACAAAATTACAACACTCATGGCTGAACCCATTCCAAGTTGTGGAAAAGGTTGGTCATGGAATTTACAAATTGAAAACCTTACAGGGAGAAACTAAAAACTCCCTATTAATGACCAGCATCTCAAGAGATACTTCTAGTAGCCACCAAATGGTGGTTACTTCTTGAGTAGGTTAGAATCCATTTTCATTTTTGTTGTTAGTTTAGTTACATTTCTTTCTTTCCCTTTCTTGTTTTTATGCGAGTTCATTTTCTTCCTGTTTTCAATTTCAACCTTTTTTCAACCATCTAATTTTTGTCCTCCAGCCTTGTTTTCACCTCTCAAGCCTCTTCATATTTCTTTCATTCCCTGCCTTCAGCTTTTACACCCCTTATTAACCTGCTCATCAGCCTGCTAATCCTAAATCCATCATTACCTTGCAATCAAACAGACTTTCAATCAGCCCATGAGAACTTGAAAATCAGCTGTAGAATTCAAACCAAGCCACTCATTGGAATCTCTCGAGAACTAGGTGAGATTCGTTGATAACCTAAATATCTGGAGCATGTAGGGGCATCTTTATAAAACAATAATGTGTAACTACAGCTGGATTGGCATGGAGGGATGCTGCATTTTGAATAAATCCCACTCAAACCTAGCATATACTTGCCTATAAGGTTTACAGTCATTCTCCATTGGTCCCATCCATCACACTAAATTGTCCAATACCTGTTACTTACAAGTAAACCTCCTTTCATGGGCTAAGCTCACTATCATATACCCTGTGGAAAATCCAATTGTGCTCCAATCCTTGTGCCTGAAACTGGAAGGACTTATCTAAAAAGAAATGAAATGACAAGTCCTTCTACCAATCTGGAAGGGGAGGTTGTTTGGGAAGCCGGTTAGAGTAAGGACTGTTGCTAGGCTTAGAGTACCAGTTGACATAGCAAGCCCAACCTTTCTTAAGCAGTTTAAAAATATGGCATGATCCATGACTGCGCCCCACTCAACCAGTGAAAATATAACACTGAAATTCTCATATAAAGTGCAAGATAAACATGTCTACATCAAGTTTGATGAGCAATAAAGAGATAAGTTACACACCTAAACAGGTATAGACTAGTGACATCCCCAAAAGGATTTTTGAAAGTGGAAAAAAGGTAAAGGAAGGTCAATAAACCCCATAAAATGACCATTGGAAAATGCCTGCCAAAACCTTATCAGTCAGTAGAAGCTATTTGTCTTTATCCCATCTGAGGCAAGTAATGTTGAAGTGGAACCCATGCCTATCCCTCTGTATAGTTTGCATTTCAAGTTTATATTAATACCCTGATTTGTTATTGATCCAAGGTTTATTTGGAAACAAAGATAACTGGTTCGCCCAGTAGTTCGTCATTTGTTGTGGCCGCAACCACCACCCTATTAAAACTTGCCCTGGTAGAAATTTTGAATGGATCCCCCTAGAAGTTTAATCTTCCACCTCTCCAAATGATCCACTTTATCCCAAATAATTTAACTCATTACCAAGTCAAATCTTCAATTTCTAAATGGCCAAAATCCCCTTGAATAAATCTTTGTCGCATGATTCATTCGTGACCCAATCTTGCCTTTCATTCACATCTTTCATCGGGATTTTTCTCAATCATCATAATCATTCATGGCACATTTATACCTGCACATATAATTACCCCTACCCTTACTATGGCCATTTGCACACTCAACATCGCAAAAACCCCCATGTTCCCATTGTGGCCTTTCATAAGCGGAAACACTCAAAGCATGCATAAATCCCTTTTTGGGGGCCTATTGAAATTAACACAATGCATTCATGGATTTTAGATCCAATAGGATTGATTAACCCAAATGCATATATTTTGGGTCTGGAGCCGCGTCGCGCATTCCGTATCGACAGAGCCTGGGCCTTATGTACAATACACACAGCGATATGGCGGACCTGTCCAACCTTTCAAATGTGATATATAGGCATTTTCGGGCCGAAAGCTCCATCGCTTATCACTATCGGTGAGATCTCGGGCTTTTATATAAGGTGCTCCACTGTCTTCTGGACCCACCGATGATTATGAACTCGGGCATGTATTATTTCAAGTCCGACCTTATGGCCAGACGTAGGTTTTCCCATATATCCATGTGTTTGTGATGAAACATTAAAGTCAGGGTTTTCCAAAGGGAATGGTAACATTATGGACCCGAAGGGATTTATGAACATTAACATATATGTGTTTTTAGGTCTGCCTCCCGTATCTCATAACGCAATCAGTGGGGTCCCGAGGCTTATATATATATATGGTGCTCCCTTATACTCCAGACACGATGGTTTACTAAACGTGGTATATACATGTTTCAGGTCCGAGATTTATCACTTATCGCTATCGACGGGATCGAATATATACATATATAGCACACCATAACCTCCTAGGCCCACCGATGATTACAAATTCGAGCATATAAATTTTCAATTCTGCAATTTAGATTTGGCTGTGTGTTTTGCGACAGTTTTCAGTGTAAACCGAGTTTGGCTTGCTAGGGTTAATTTATGCATAAATCTAAAACCAGGGGTTGATTCTTTCGCATTTGATGTGATAGATGTTCAATAGAGGCAATATTCATGTTTTAAAGCATTTTTGTTGTATTTTTATAAGCGTGAATAGTGTCTATATTTTTGCAGGCCAGGAGTAACGAATGCACAAATGGATCCAGAAAACCCTTATATATAGAGGTGTTCTGTCGAAAGAGTCAGCCTTTGAAATTTTCAGTTGGTTTCCAAGCGTTGCTTGCATGTTCTGAAAACGAAACCGCTTCAAATCGCATCATGAATAGGACACACAACCATCTTCTCTAATCAATAACCATTCAGTGCCCAGGAAATGAAGCGCCCTAATGACAAGAAACGCCCTTTACGTGTCAACAGTGACACCAACTGTTTCACCTTATTCTTCTGATCGACATGATGAACGAAGGAGAGGGAAGGTGAAGAGGCATAGAAGACCGAGAGCGAGAAGCTTTTATCATAAATATTACCTCCGAAGAGGGGAAATGGATTCTGATTTTCGAGAAGAACAGTGTTGCTTTATTGTGAATGGGGAGGATTGTTTTTGAGGGAAGAGGGAGCCATTAGTTTTAGACTCATTGTATTTTTTTGGATCAGAGTGTTGTTACTAGCATGAATGTAAATGTGATTTATATTTATGCATATTGATGTCTTACAGTCACTATTAGTCTTGTTAAATTGAATGTGATTCGGTTTCAAGGTTAACTTTTGAATGATCTCTGATTTGAAACTAAATTAAACATCAGCTGCAGTTTTAATTCCATAGAAGGATGTGGATTCCTATTGTTACACAAAAATATCGTCACCATGATTATTTGCAGTCAGTATGCATCTATCATTACTTGTACTGTCCTCCTAAGAAAGTCTCAGACCTCAGCTCTTCAAGTAAAGCTTTGAAAATGAGAGAAAGACATTGAAAATAAATGAAACACTGGTTCCACACTTTCTCTCACTATTACCTATGGTTCCACACCTTCTATTTACAAAAACTGCAGACCTGCCCGCTCTGTCCCTAAAGGTGTGGGTGCGGACCCCTGTGAAAGTCAAAAAGGCGCAAGTTTATTCTAAAAAATTAACTTTGGGTTAATTCTAGATGATTCTAGAAGGAATTTGACGTGGATTTGACACTCTTAGGTGGTTCATGCATCCCAAAAGAGAAGGAGCTAATCCCTTGATGAGAGGAGCTATCCCTTTGAAGGAGGGCTTTATCCCTTTGAAGGAGGACCTAGTAACTTCCCTCCATTGCACTATAAATTAAGGCATTGGGCTGGTTGCTAGGGAGGTTAGAAGCTGAATATTTTTTAGGGTAAATGCTGGTGAAATTAAGTCTTCCTATTTGAGCTTAAGAGGAGAGATCACATACCTTTTGGGCTTCATTTGGAAGAGAGTGAAACTTGTCAAAGTATAGGAGACTTCTTGCTGGACCCTGGGAGGAGCTTGTACAACGTCAAGGCACATGTTGTAAAGTTCTTCTTCTTTTGAATTAATACAATCAAACTCATTTTTCTCAACAAATTGTATCATGTTATTTGTTTCATGAATTCCTTGACTTTCACGTTAAATATGTTTTATGATATTGGCTTTTCAGGTGCTATTTAATTTGTTTGCTTGTTTGTGTTTGCAGATTCGCAACAAGGGAGCTCATTTGGATCGAAGGAGCGAAGGCTTCCACAAACTTGCGTTGGACCTAAGGTAGGCCCTAAAACACTTGTTTGCCTTTGTTTATAAAATCATATTTAGAGAAAGATAGTGTGTGATTGGTTTGCTTGTCATTAGGTCTTCTTTAGATTCTAGGAAGGTCTATCTTGTCCGCAAGATCGACTTATTCCGTGTGACAAAATGGCGACCATACTGGGGACTTGATTTTTTCTTTGTTTTTAATTTGACCTGAGAAACTGTGTTTTTGTTTCTGTTTTTGGCCTGTTGTGTGTGGAATTGGGTAGAGTTTGTAGATCCAGGGTTATTTTTCGTTTTTCATAACTTTGGGAGAGGACCGCACCCTAGCCTTTTGACACAATGTGTACCTATCCGCACCTTTGCTTTTAGCACAGAGCGGTACCGCACCTGTGTTAACTGTGGGCCTGCGAACCCTGTCAAAATTTTGAAAAACCTAAGATTTCCTCTATTAGTTAGCTTAGTTTTTGTTTAGAAGTTATTATCTACTGCCCAGACCTGCATATAGCCTGTCAGAAGCTTTCCTTAGGTTGATTTCATTAGTGTTAGGATTTTAGGTGAAATTCCTAAGAGTTTTGCTTGTTGGGCTTGTTCTTCATTTTGGTCTTGTAGTAGCTCTGAGCTTAGAAGCTGTAGGGACCTCAGATCAACTTGGTGTCTACCAGCCTTCTTATGAGTCTGACCATTTATGAAATCTCCCCTTGTTGAGGAATCTGCTTTGTGTTTTCTCTTTACAAGACTTCGAAAAGATTGTGTTTAAAAGTTTGGATTTTCATTTTTAAAAAGAAAACAAAATTGGTTGTTTGGACTGATTTGTGATTCCGCATAAATTGGTCCTTAGCTTACATCTAGCTAAGTAAAACATCCGTAAAAAAGACATCTTGTAGGCTTTGAATTCAAATAGGTTTTTATAATTTATAGATCTCAAAGTTAGTCATTTCCATAGTTTTGAGTGTTTTATAAAACTAAAAAATCTCTTTTGGAAAAAGTTTGTTTTTTGTAGTGGTTGAGTGCTTTGAAACGAAAAAGGGAAATTTTTGTGAAATAACTAGTTGTCTTGCTTTGCATGCATTGGAAAGGACAAAAGATCTTCCTTTAATTTGTTTGTTAAGAAGGATTTGTGTTTACAAAGTATTTGCATTCTCAAACTCTTTCTTAGCTAGAAGTTCATCGAAGAGAAAAGATTGTTTAAATCATCTTAGGTGCATTTTTAGTGATTTTGAGTCGAGTCTTCATGCCACGAGTTTCATCTCCACACCTTTTGACTTAAACAAAAACCAATAAAAAATTACGCTTAAAGTAAAATTCATCTAGCAACATTTTTATTTCTAGGGCTCTAATACACCAACTTAGCTTAGGCTAGTGTCTTGGAGTAGGAGAGTAATTAACTCTCCAAGACAGTAAAAGCAAACAAGTAGTTGTATCTTGTGGCAGGGAAGAAATCCAATTGTTGCATTTATGCTCTAGGGAAGATCCTCTTAAAGGAGAAGCACGAGATCGTGTCCGAACCATTGTGGGAATCAATCCTTCCTCATTGGGAATGACGCCAGATATTCACGTATTAAAAACGGTAAACCTCGGATTAACCATTGTCGATGAGCCTGGGGTCACTTGTTGGTAAACCTTGGATTATGTCAAGGAGCCTTCAAGGGGATTGAGCTTGCTACTCTGCCCTTACATGCATATCGGATCGTAGATTGTTCCCCCAGGTATATTTGTTTTGGTTGGTAACCTTAGTGGCCATATTCTTTAGGATTCTTCCTAAGGTGACAGTGGTTGGAAGATCCCACTGTACCTGGAGCAGACGTCGGCTAGACTCACTTGGATTTTCTGGGGGGTTCTCTTCACTCGAGATGGTTAAGTGGAGGAACTTGTGCCAGTCTATTAATTAAGCAGGTTGCCGGGGTAACTGTTCCAACTGCCATTTTTGTATTGAACTTTGCGACGTTGGATTTCATCACCAACTAGTGTTTTCAGTACGGAAAGTTACTGTTTGTGTGTGTTTGATCTCCTAGATTCTTTAGGCGTGTGATTCAAATTTGTTTGGTTCTTTAGAGGCTTTAGGTGGTTTTCATTGAGATTTTACTTTGTTTGCATGTGAAGTAGTTAAAAGTTTTTAACTGTGGCTGAATTACCGAGGAAGTCCCGTAGACTTCGGGGCCAACCTCCTGAGTTTTCACCGAGCCAACTTGAAGGCTTGAAAGTCCTCGTAACTCCTAGAGACGGTAGAGTTGGGTCACCTGAAGAAGGAGAGTCTTCTTTGGTGGTACATCCTTATTTTCAAGCGTTAGTAGCAGATTATAATCCGCAGTCAGTGTCTGTTTCCGAAGTTACTGGTAGCTTTTCATCTACTAGTGACATAGGTGAGGAACCTGAGATATCTGAACCTGAAAGTGAATTTGCTGCTACTCCGACATCGGGGTTCACTTCTCCAGCTTCTAGTGGTCCTGGTTCACCTAGGGTAGAAAGAGTAATCACCCAAGATCTTCCTTCTGGACTTATAGCTATTGAAGAACTTGCTACTCCAGAAGAAGTAGGCATCCCTATCCCTAAAAATCAACCTGTTATTGAGCTAATGGAGCGTGAATCAATTTTTTACAGTCCACCTAGGAGCAGTACTTGGTATCTTTCTTTGACTAATTTCTTAGAAAACCCAGGGTTAAGTTTTTCACCACCTCGTGTTCCTTATCACCCAACACCTAGAGGTTATTATCCTCCGTTAAATATGTCAAGACATTCGTCCATGTTTACTCAATCACCTGAATCCTTTTTGTATGGCGGTCCTTCTATTCCCTCTGGGTATAAGCCACTTTCTGGTACCTTTTCGGGAGCATCTCCTCAACCCATTGAACAAGGGTTATTAACTGGAAGCAATGGTACTAAGCCATTGAGTGTAGAAGATATTCTCATGATGTCAGGTTATATTCCCAATACTCAACCTCAAGGTGGCCAGTTACCGCCTGGGGGGAAACCTCAATTATCGCCTCGGGGGCAACCTCAAGGTACCCAATTTGCATCTGGGGGGCAACCTCAAGGAAAGTACATACCTACGGGATAGTACGTTCCTCAAGGTCAACCCCAAACTCAATATGTACCCCAAGGTCAACCCCAGTATCAATTTATACCTCAAGGTCAACCCCAGTATCAGTACGTGCCTCAAGGGTATCAACCCCAAGGTCAGTACTCGAACCAGGGTTTCCAACCACCCTTCGGTCAATCATATGTTCAAGGAACGGGAAATGTACCTTTGAATTATCAATCCTACCCTCAACCCGGTTATGGTCCTCAATATTCTCAACCTGTTATGGGTCTGTACCCCAGAATGAATATAGTGTGGGATCCATCGCAAACTCAACAGGTGTTGCAGCCAAATGTACAGTTGTCATCTCAAACTGGACAACCCTTAGTTCCTGGTACACCCCAGCAACCAGTCCAGTCTAATATTCAAACTTTTGTACCTTCGGTAGTTTCTCAGCCTAGGCCTAGTACACCTCGTACTCCGCCTCAAAGACTGCTGCAAATGCCGCAACATATGTTCAATCTGCCCCACCTACTTCTAGAGTATCGAGAGCTCTGGTTTCTACTGTTCCTGTATCTACTCCTCAGACATCTTTACCACTGTCTGGATCCACGATTCAAACTTCAGTTCAGATGCCTGTAGGACAACCTGGTTCAAGTACGGTTGTCACAAGTCAACCACAATTTACCTATCAACCGTACCAGGGACAATACCAATTCGGTCCTGCTGTGCAGCAGCCAGTCTATCAGTATCAATCGTACCCTGGGTACACTTAACAACAACCTCAGCAACCCCAGTATGGTCTGGTTAATCCTGGTTTTCTGAGAGGATACAATATCCCAAATGCAATTCCTATTCCTAGTTATCCTGGATATCCTCCTCCTGGGGCTGGTCTCATGACCCAGAGTTTTAGGGACCCTAATCGTCAGTTACCATTTATCGCAACTTTGGACTTGCCTGACTTGTCGCGCCTAACAAACGATCCCATTAATTATCTTCCATTTTGGTCGCCAATGCCGAATAAGTTGCCTAGTGACATTCCTAAGTTCAAAGGTAAATCAGGAGAGGACCCATCGAACCATGTGATGACTTATCACCTCTGGTGTGCGTCTAACTCCATTTCAGATGATTAAATCTGTCTAAGACTTTTCCAATGCACTCTAATTGGTCTTGTGGCCAAGTGGTACATTGAGTTACCACGAGGCACTTTTTATAATTTTAGTCAGTTAGCTACCTCGATTTTAACTCATTTTCAGTTGCTAGTCAGATACGACAATGGCACGGAATTGTTAACTTCATTAAAACAATCGACTTCCACTTACATTTCATATCATATTCATGAGTGGAGACATCGACGACATTTAGTGAAGGTTTTTATTTCGGATCAGATCTTGGCTGAGTGGTTTGTAAAATCTTTGTTGCGAAATATCATTGAAGATGTAGCTAAAGCCGGAGTTGTTACTGAGGAGCAAGTAATTGCTCAAGCACAGTACCTTGACTTGGTCTATACTCAGTCAAGTACGTTACATGAGAAAATCCCCGATCTTCCCAAGCAAAATCAAATCGCTGCAGCTCCTTCGGGATCTCATGCCGCCGATGGTATGATTGGTACGATTAACACTAAAAGTAAGAAGAAGTCTTCCAAGAATTCTTCTCCTATCATATCCTTGCCTAATTCCCCTACAGGAGATTCTTCTGCAGATATTTCCGCTGATATTCACATTGTAGAGTCATCTGCAGCCAAATCAAAATCCAGTGGAAAGAAGAAAGGAAAGAAGAAGAATAAAACGGACAAAAATTCAAAGGAGAAACCTGAAAAATCGAAATCCAATGATGAAAAATGCAAACCTCGCTATCCTTGTCTCATTTGTGACGATGAACATTTTACAAGAGACTGCCCTCATCGTGCAGAGGTTGCGAAGATTGTCAAAGGTTCCCAAACTCCTATTGTTTTGAAGGATCCTTTTCCAAGTCAAGACAGTAAGATGATAGGTTCTTCCTCGAGTGCCAATGAAGAACCCATACTAATGATGTCCCATGTTAGGATTGCGACTCGATCGCAAGATTATGGTAATAAAAGTCCTGTTGATGGTAAAGAATCAGAATCTTCTCATTCTAATCTATCAACCTCAGCTCCTGGTCCCGATCCACTACAGATCGAGAAACCTAATCCAGACTTGGTAATCAAACCGCCTGCCAAGGGTATACTTCGAAAGTCAGCTTTCAATCCACATGCGAGAGCAGCTCAGAACTATAACATTGTTGAGGATTTAGCTATTTCACCCTCAGCAATGTTGGCTTTGGAGGTGCTGCAATCATGTCCAGCACAGCGTAAATTACTTTTGTCGGCTATAGGAGTTGTTGACGTTCAGGACTCGAACATAATAATTTTCGATCTAGAAAATAGTACACCACGTTTGCCTCATCAAATGGCTTTCCATATTCCAATGATAGTAAAAAACAGGTCTATTCATTGGACTGTGATTGATGAGGGAGCCTCAACATGTATTATGTCGATCCAGTGTTGGAGATCGCTTGGTTCTCCTTTGCTAAATCAATCCCCGGCGATTCTAAAGGCCTTTGATGGCCATGGGTTTCATCCTTTTGGCATTCTATAGGATTTTCCTATAGGGGTCAAAGGAAAAACCGTTAATCTAGATGTGGAGGTGGTTGATGCCCCTCTAGATTACAACCTTCTCTTGGGTCGAAGTTGGTCTTACACTATGATAGCGGTTGCTTCATCGGTTTTTCGGGTTGTAAAGTTTCCTCATAATGGAAAGATCGTAACAATAGACCAGCTGGCTTACTTTTCATCTGACCCAGCCTCTTCTGAAAGTATTCAGCATGTCGGTAAAACGACTATCCCATATAAGGATGTTGGAGTAGGACTAGTTAAAGATGCCGGTTTACTGGGAACTTTTCCTTTTCCTCCGATCAACGCATCGTCTTCATTTGCAACCATTCATATGATTACGTCAGAAACCATTGTTTATGATGATCCTTGGATCGTTCCTTCTGAATCTGAGATAGACTCATTTGGTAATGTCATGCCTTTGAGTCCATATGAAATCGCGTATGAGGCTGTGCAATCGTTTACCGACCCATTTTCAACCGAAATTGACCTAATGAATGTGGTCCGTGAGGAATCACTTTTCACATCAAGCTCGGATTTAATCACGTTTTCTGAACTTGTTCGCTCTGATGAAAAAATTCGTGAAATCCTATGTGTAGATGATTTACCATGGGAATATCTCCATCACAGATCTTCATTTTTACCCGAGAATGATCATTTTGAAAATGATTTTTCATCAATCTTTACGACTGAATATGTCAAGGAACCTCAGAATCCAATGAAACATCCTGATTTAGAGTTAAATTTGGGAAACATCTCTCGAACTATTCCTATTGAAATTTCGGTTAAACTTGGAATTGTTGAGAACATTCATATAGGTGCCTCGTGTACTGATGACGAAATTCAAATATATAAGGCCCTATTTCAAGAATTTTGCAACGTGTTTGCCTGGTCCTATGAGGAAATGCCAAGAATTGATCCCGCAATTGTTGTTCATGAGATCAAGACTTACCCGGACGCTAAACCCGTCCGGCAACATTTGCGTTAGATTCACCCAAGAAAAGCTACTACAAGTAAAGCAGAAGTTGAAAAATTACTCAAAGCAGGTTTCATTTATCCGATCCCGTTAACGGATTGGGTATCGAATATTGTTCCGGTTAACAGAAAGCAAGGAAAAATAAGAATATGCATCGATTATAGGGACATTAATCAAGCCTATCCAAAGGAAAATTACCCAAATCCCTATATCAATCAAATCATTGATGATTGTGCCGGCAGCGAAATATTCTCCTTCATGGATGGTTTTTCCGGATACAATCAAATCAATATTCTACTTGCCGATCAACCAAAAACGGCTTTCATTTGTCCATGGGGAACATTTACTTATTGCAAGTTACCTTTTGGGCTCAAGATTGTTGGAGCAACTTTTCAAAGGGCCATGTATTATGCGTTTCATGACTTCAAGCACATTGTGCAACCCTATCTCGATGACTTGCCTGCTCATTCATTACATCGAGCAGATCACCTCATCCATTTACGAGCAATCTTTATGAGGTGTAGGCATTATCGGATTCGGTTGAACCCACACAAATTTTTCTTCCGTATAGAAACGGGTCGATTACTGGGGTTCGTAGTTTCGAAAGCCGTCATTTTCGTCGATCCCTCGAAGGTCGAAGCTATTGTCAAATTGCCTCCTCCTTCGAGTCTTCGCCAACTCCAAAGTTTGCAAGGGAAAGCAAACTTTTTACGACGATTCATTCCTAACTACGCCAAGGTTACAAAGGGTTTTACCCGGTTGTTGAAACAGAGTACTCCATTCTATTGGGATGAGATAGCTCAGAAATCTTTTGATGCACTCAAACACGCGTTGACCCATGCACCGTTATTGCATCCTCCCAACTACAACTAGGATTACTTCTTGTATCTCGCCTCCTCTCATTCCACCATTGGAATGGTCTTAGTTCAGGAAGATGAATTCAGAACTGAACATGTGATATATTACCTTAGTCGAACTTTAAATCCAACTGAGTTAAAATACTCACATGTGGAGAAATTGGCCTTGGCAGTTGTTCAAGCTGTCCAATGTTTTCGTCACTACATTTTACTACGTAAAACTACAGTAATTTCGGATTGCAACCCTATGATCTACATTTTGACCAAGCAATTGCTATGGGGCAAGTACTCTAAATGTATTGTTATCCTGCAGGAGTTCGACTTGGAATTTGAGAAATCTAAGTCTAAGAAATCTTTAGTTTTTGTGGAGTTAATGTGTGACTTCCCGCGTGCTGACAAGGAAACTGTGGCAGAGGAGCCCATTACGGACGAATCCTTGTTTCTAATCAGCACTTTAGATCCATGGTATTGGGATATCATCATTTATCTCCAGACCCAATCCTTTTGGCCCGAAATTTCAAGGTTAGAACATCGGAAAATACGATTCCAGTCCCAACAATTTAGGATTATTGGAGATACTCTTTATTGCCATGGGGCAGACTCTGTTTTTCGGCGTTGCTTAACTCACGAGGAAGCTGAAAGGGTTCTAAATGACTGTCACTCTGGAGCGTGTGGCGGTCATATGTCTGGGTATGCCACAGCCCAAAAGATATTGCGCGCTCGCTACTTTTGGTCGTCTTTGTTTAAAGATTGTATTACTGTGGTCCGAAAATGCCACAACTGCCAAATTTTTGATCGAAAGATGCGCACTCCACCTGCTCCTCTCCACCCTATAATTGCCGTTGGTCCTTTTGCCAAACGGGGTATCGATTTTATTACATGTAACCCTCACTCGGCTGGGGGGCATGCGTATATCATCCTTGCAGTAGATTATTTTACCAAGTGGGCCGAGGCGATGCCTACATTTGAGGTAGACGGCAAGACAGCTGCAATTTTCGTGTTCAATCATATAATTGCTAGGTTTGGTGTCCCACAAGTGATAATCACTGATCATGGGCGTCATTTTCGAAACATTATGATGACCGAACTTACAGGTCAGCTTGGTTTGTGTCATGATAGTTCAACCCCTTATTATCCACAAGCTAATGGTCTGGTTGAATCCATCAACAAAGTTTTAGTCATCATGATCCGACAAATCATTGGGATTCATCGGTTGAATTGGCATAACATGCTATTTCAGCGCTTTGGGCGTACCGAACTTCAGTGAAAACATCAACAGGGTTCACTCCTTTCCAACTAGTCTATGGTCTCGAAGCTGTGTTACCCATTGAATGCGAAATCCCGTCACTGCAAATGGCCATCGAGTTACTTCCAGCCACTTCCGAAGAGGAAAAGTGTTTGTTATACTTGGCTCAATTAGATGAGAATTGACGTGATGCTGCTGGCGATCGAGACTCACGTAAAACGTATGAAAGCTCAGTATGATCGAAATGTGACCCCTCGAAATTTTTCGGAAGGAGATCTAGTCTTAGTTTACAATCAAGCTAATGATAAATTAGGCGCTGGAAAATTCGTTCCTATGTGGCATGGTCCCTATGTTGTCAAGCGAAAGCTAGCAAAAGGGGCCTATGAATTGGTAGACTTTGATGGGGACTCTTTAGGTAAACCCAGAAATGGTCTTTACTTGAAGAGATATTATGCTTAAAGAATCGGTATGGAGATTTTTAGTTAGGATAACTTTTCTTTCTAGCTGGTGTGTTTTAGTTTAAACAGTGTGCTTAGCTTAGAGAGTGTTTTTTCGTCATTATTCCTGCTTATCTTGGTTTTACTCTTGATATTGCAGATGTCGATGCCTCTCCAAAAAGACATTGGTTTCGCTGATGGTGCTTGTCGTAATACACGGAACATTTCTTCCGCAGCTTGGGTTATCTATTCGCCCTCTGACGAGTTAGTATCTATGCATGGGGTAAGCCTCGGTCAAACAACGAACAACATTGCCGAATATAGTGCAGTGATTGAGTTATTATCTAAATCTATTTCATTTGGGATTCAGAGTTTGATAGTGAGGTTAGATTCTGAACTCATTATATTACAGCTTAATAGAGTGTATGCCATTAGAAATCCAGTGTTATTAAGATTATTTTTGAGAGTGCATCTCTTGGAAGGTGAATTTGATTATATTGAATATCAACATATTCCAAGATTTTTAAATACATTAGCAGATGAAATTGCTTCTCGAATGTTGAGTAGACATTTGCTATAATCATACTTGTAAATTTAAAACCATTCCATAACATGATTTACAAGATAAGCCGGTAATAGTGAGATATATATATATATATATATATATATATATATATATATATATATATAGATAGATAGATAGGAGTGTGTCTAAAAATACATCGTCCTCGGTCATAGGTTTAAAAACACCTTATGATCGGCAAAAATGATAAATACAAAAAACAAAAATGTCATATGTGCCCACAATAGGTGATCATCCTATCACTGGTGATGATATCGATAAGAAACCACTACACGGGCCACCTTGCAAAGGAACCTCCTAAAAGGTCCTGGGACCCCAATCACATAGTGCTGAAGTCGACGAGGAATGTCATCTATAGTGGTCTCCGGAATATCTCCTATCAAGTGCTCGAGATGACCCTCCAACTCGGCCAAAACCTCTGCTGATTCGTCCTGTGGAGCTGGCGCAGCTGCAACTGGTTGTTTCCTCTCGTAAGGCCGGAGAGCGGCTGGTCACTGTGGAACCACATCTGCATTTGAAACTTTTGCTATCAATTTTGGGACGATGGAAAAATAATAAAAAAAATTAAAATAAGGAAAATGTTGAAAATGATTTTACCTGAGTCATCCCACTGCTCTCCTGGTGGAAGAGCCATGCTTGGGTCACCACAAAAATCTACCCCAGCATAAGGGAATTCCTGAATAGAAAAAACCTAGTTTTACAACCATTGGAAATACTCAGGTTTGAATCGAGCAACCTCTGTCCTCTCGTCCGGATGACGGGCCATAACTACGACCCATCGCATCAGTTTGGGCTCTCGAGGAAGCCCAACTCCAACAATAAGGTGCTGCGGGATCAACATGGGAACCCTCTCCAGACCAAAACTCACAACCAAAGCCCCATAACCAAAGGTCTTTAGTTGTCCATTCTTGGCCCTGGTCAGTTGGCATTTCACATTGGCCAACACAGCATCGCACCAGTTGAAGATGGTGCCTCGAAAACAATCAACTGCCATACGCATCTGGGATCCGGTGGCAATATGTAATGTGACACTCCCGCAAAGTCTGGTGACAATAAATGCGATCACCATGAGTTCAGGAAGGGATATGGTTTTTATGTCTATCCCTTTGTCTCTAGCCTGGCTGTTTCAGAACTCTAGCTGGAGGCTATCGACAGACTGGCCACCTGGCCTAGCCCTGAATAGAGTCAAGTCTTCGCCTCTCTTAGGCAAACTAGTCAAGAAATATCTGTCTGCCGGCTTGATTTTGAGCTGGTGGCCACCAATGAAGAAGCACTAGTCTTGTATGCTCCATCTGTCAACTAGCCACTGTAAGAAATCTACCTGAGCCCTCATGCCAAGAATGGCCCAGAATTTGTACAAGCCGCACGCCTTCAAAGCATCCACGTCCTCATGCTCTCGTTCACGCCAATCTAGCATGATGTACTCTCTGCATCAAGTAAAAAGATAAATTAGAATGTTAGAAATTTTTTTGTTTGGGCTAATTTTGAGAA
Organism: Pinus tabuliformis; assembly: GCA_031772625.1. NCBI lineage: Eukaryota > Viridiplantae > Streptophyta > Pinopsida > Pinales > Pinaceae > Pinus > Pinus tabuliformis. Next base: position 1,395,674,250 of record CM062817.1, on the reverse strand, counting down.
ATTTTGGTTTAAAAACCCTTGTGGCAGGGACCGCACCCTCCTAGTTAGACACAGTGCGTGGGTCTGCACCTTGTCTACATGGAAGGTTCCACGGGCAAGCAGTGGTACACCTACGGGCCCCTGCGCGCGGGTTTTAAGCCTAAAAACCCTCCAAAAAAATGAAATGAAAGCCTAAAACAAGAAATGAAACGGTTAAAAATGAAGAGTAGGATGATGTGGATTACCTGGAGAAGACGAAGTTCGATTCCGATGGTTGGATTTTCCGCAATCTTCACGGGAAGTTTTCTGAACAAAAGCTCTATTTTCTCACCCAAAACTCAAATGGTAAAAATGAATTGACGAAGGCCCTTTTTATAAGTTTTTTGAGTAAATAAATTGCAAATTTGTTTATGCTTCACTTTGGGAAGGTATTTTTGCAACATTTTTATCCATTTCAAACAGGTATGAGTAATGTTTGCGTTTTTGTTCAGGATAACGGATTATTCAGGCGAAATCTATCATTTTCGACGAAAAAAAAACATTTAGAGTCACCTTTAAGCTCTTTTCTGACTCCAAAAACATGAAAAGATCGCCGAGTTTTTCTTTTAGACTCGTTAAAATGGAATTAAAAGATGGTCCACTTACAGCTCTTTTCTGACCGTAAAAACATGAAAATATTGCTGGATTTTTGTCGTTTCAAATTCGATATTGGTTATAAAACGATGTGTCATTGATCGCTTTTTTTACTTTTTCAGATTAGGGACACTAATTACGAAAAGTACTCCTTGGTCGTAAAGATCAAGCGGTTCTCTCAAGTATTATTTTATACTTTTTCGGGTTTGGGAGACACAAATTTACGAAAAAGGTCAACCCTGGAGTCTTCTTAAGTTTTTTCAGACTCTCTAAAATTGAAAAACGTCGAGTTTCTCCTATACTGGACTCGTTAAAATTTCACAGTAAAGGACCTGTTCAATTACAAACAGGAACGAACCACTCCTTCTTAGGGTTCGAATTTAAACTAAGTTGGACTCATCTGAAGGATGAGCTTATAATCAAGAAAATGTTATCCTCCTCAAGCTTGTCAAAAATAAAGAGGTACTTGCCAGAAATGGTGGGGGAAAAGAGAGAAAAATGAGCCTGTTTATCATACTTTGTAACCACTCTTGAGCACGACACTTTTATTCACCTGGGTTGGGAAATCCTTTGCCTAACAGTTGATCAAACCACATTGAAAGTCTTCAGCCGGTTTCTGGGTATTAACTTTGGGTCAATTTTCATCAAACCATCTGTCGTGTTGTTATGTGTTCAAGAAGTCACTGCCAATAATCCATTCATCTGCAAAATATCTGTCATCCATCTTGACCATCCCTGAGTCAGTCCTTGCAACTAAATTGCTTCAACCTGATCTATGATTTCGTGTTGTGGGCTTGCCTGCAACAGATCGCTTTCTATCGACTTCAGCTGATTATCTAGAAAGATGATCTAGAAATCGTCAGTACCTTGGGATATGCATGCCTCAATGGCAGGTTTCTCGCCTTTGACGACATGTTCGACATCAACACATTCATTTACATGGATAGAATCGTACTGTTTCGGGAAGTAGAAATGAAAACCCTGGATCTAGTTTCCACAATCCAGGCTGCAAGGAATTTTGTATTCATTTTATAATGGACTATTCATAAATAGGTGGCTGCGTCCATACTGTGTCCACATGAGTCTATACTTGTGATGTATTACAAGATCATTCATGTATCAGAGTAGTAGTTAGTTTTCTAAGTCAGTTTTGATCTGAGTATGGGAATGCCTACCTCAGGGATGATATGATCTCATATATATATCTTGCATTGAATGTTTTTACAGGTTCCAACCGGGCTCTACACAAGATGATCATCGAAATGATAAAGTAATTCACTCTTCCTAAATGATAAACGAAATCCTCATCTACTACAGACTTCGCACTTTAGGGGGCAATCTGTTACACAAAAATATCGTCACCATGCTTATTTGCGGTCAGTATGGGTCTATCATTACTTGTACTGTCCTCCTAAGCAAGTCTCAGACCTCAGCTCTTCAAGTCAAGCTTTGAAAATGAAAGAAAGACATTGAAAATCAATGAAACTCCGGTTCTGCACTTTCTCTCACTGTTACCTGCGGTCTCGCACCTTCTGTTTACAAAAACTGTGGACTTGCCCGCTCTGTCCCTAAAGGTGTGGGTGTGGACCCCTGTGAAAGTCAAAAAGGCGCAAGTTTATTCTAAAAAACTCACGTTGGGTTAATTCTAGATGCTTCTAGAAGGAATTTTGACATGGATTTGACGCTCTTAGGTGGTTCATGCATCCCAAAAGAGAAGGAGCTAATCCCTTGATGAGAAGAGCTATCCCTTTGAAGGAGGGCTTTATCCCTTTGAAGGAGGACCTAGTAACTTCCCTCCATTGCACTATAAATTAAGGCATTGGGCTGGTTGCTAGGGAGGTTAGAAGATGAATATTTTTGAGGGTAAATGCTGGTGAAATTAAGTCTTCCTATTTGAGCTTAAGAGGAGAGATCACATACCTTTTTGGCTTCATTGGGAAGAGAGTGAAACTTGTCAAAGTAGAGGAGACTTCTTGTTGGACCCTGGGAGAAGCTTGTACAGCTTCAAGGCACAGGTTGTAAAGTTCTTCTTCTTTTGAATTAAAACAATCAAACTCATTTTTCTCAACAAATTGTCTCATGTTATTTGTTTCATGAATTCCTTGACTTTCATGTTAAATATGTTTTATGATATTGGCTTTTCAGGTGCTATTTAATTTGTTTGCTTGTTTGTGTTTGTAGATTCGCAACAAGGGAGCTCATTTGGATCAAAGGAGCGAAGGCTTCCACAAACTTGTGTTGGACCTAAGGTAGGCCCTAAAACACTTGTTTGCCTTTGTTTATAAAAGCATATTTAGAGAAAGATAGTGTGTGATTGGTTTGCTTGTCATTAGGTCTTCTTTAGATTCTAGGAAGGTCTATCTTGTCCGCAAGATCGACTTATTCCGTGTGACACCTATATGAGTGAATGGATTACAATTTAGCTTTAATACAATCTTGTCCAGCTGTGAATTCAGTGATTGATTCATTTGGACTTGAATCTATGCATGATGCTTAACCTTCTTTATCACGCTCCTGCTAAACATATATATGATGTTTAAACCTCTGTATCATGCTCTTGTAGGATATATTAGAGTAGCTAGGACTAGCTTAGAGTATTTAGAAGTAGTATAGATAGGATTTAATACATAAAGGTTAGCTGTTTCATTTTGTTGATTTAACTGAAGTCTTCCTCCCAGAAGCAATCTTTCGACATGTTCAAATAGTTTACGGGGTCCCTTAAAACCCGTCGGAGCTAGCCATTCCAAATGAAAGCATGTCTAATTGGGGCTTGTGATTGGGTTAGTTCCCTTTGTTGGCATAGTGCACCTTTTCCATGTCAACACCTTCTTATATCTAATGACAAGATGAAATTGTTGTAGAAAACCCATCCACCTATAATGTCTTGATTGTTGCAATTTAGTTTGTGAGTGCAAATATTGAAGTGGTTCATGATTTGTATGTATGATTGTTTCTTTACCCATTATGTAATGTTTCCACTTTTTCACACTTTGTACTAATGGATACAATTCTTTATCATATGTGGGATAATTAACTACTGCAGAAGTAAATGTCTCAGAATGATAACATATGGGTTTTCCGTGTTGCATAAACACTGCTCTCATGGCATAGTCACTGGCATCTATCTCAATCTCAAATGGATGTTGAATATCTGGCAGCGCTAGTACTAGTGATGTACTAATTTTCTCTTTTAAGTTGTCAAAGACTTTCTAATGTTTGCCTCCCCACTTAAACACCTGTTTCAATCCTGTTGAAGCATGTAATGGAGCTGTAATAAATGAGAAGTTAGCAATAAACTTTCTCTAATATTGTGCTACCCCTGGGAAACTCCTAACCTCTGTAGCTGATATGGGTTTAGGCCAGTTCAAATGACTCCAACCTTAGAGGGATCTATCTTCAATTCACCACCCCCTACAATATAACCCAAATAATTTAAAGATGTTCTGCCAAATTCACATTTTGGCAGTTTTTCATAGAGATTTTCTCTTTTTAAAACATCTAAAGTCTGCTTCACATGCTTTACATGGTCTTCCCATGTCTTACTAAAAACAAGAATGTCATCTAAATAAACAACTACAAAATCATCAACAAATGGTCTGAGTACATCATTCATGACTCTCATAAATGTAGTAGGAGCATTAGTTGAGCCAAAAGGCATAACCAACCATTGATACAGTCCTCGCTTTGTCTTGAAAGTAGTCTTCCATGCATCTTGTTCTGCAACTTTGACCCGATAATGACCACCTCGCAAGTCTAACATAGAAAAGTAAACTGCTTCTTTTAATTGATCTAATAAATCATCAATACGAGGAAGAGGATAATGATTCTTGATTGTTATTTTATTTAATGCTCTATAATAAATGCACATTCTCCACGAACCATCTTTCTTTCTCACCAACAAGATTGGAGATCCACATGGTGATGTGCTTGGTCATATAAACCCTTTATCGAGCAACTCTTGTACTTACTTCTTTATCTCTGCATTCTTTAAAGCTGACAACCTATACATTCCAATGTTAGGCAATGGAGCATCTTGCTGCAAATAAATATCATGTACTATTTCTTGCTTGGGTGGCAAACCTTTTGGTTCTTGAAATAGAACATCATACTCTGAAACAACTTTAACTAAATCAACTTTCTATTTAGAATCACAACCTTCAAATGCATTGGGTTTTTCAGGGTCCTTTGCCTTTACAACCATTAGTAAAAACTGCGTACTTGAATTCACAATTCTTTTCTTCTGTCCCGAGTTTATGAGAGAATAGTTACCTTTGATTTTATGAGCTCTTACAATATATTCTATTCCATCTTTAGTGAGTTGATACTTATTCTCAGCTCTATAGAAAATAGATTTTCTATCGTACAAGTATGGACTTCCCAAAACAATACCACATATATCCAATGGAACTATATCTAATTCAAACTCATATACAAATGTTGATCCAATAGCAAACCTAACTTTACATTGTCTCATTACCTATAGCTTTGTTTTATCACACACCCAACCTAATGGATATGGCTTCTCATGAGGTTTTGTTTGTAATCCCAACTTCTTTACAATTTTTTCAGAAATCAAACTTACTTGTGATCCACTATCAAATAAAGTATCAATCTTATTGTGCTTAGAAATCACTCTAATACGAAAAAGCTCATTTCTTTCCCTCTGATTATTTTCATTATCAACAGATTGTGTAGAATTACTTGTGGATGCTTCAGAATATTTACCTTTAATACTTGTGGCTGTAACTGTTGTTTCATCGCCTAAATCTGATCCCAAGTCTTGCTAAATAGAAGCAACATTCTTCTTCTCCTTTCCACCGAACTTGTTAGGTTTCAGTTCTGGATGCAAAAACTAGCAGTTTTCCTCATCGTGTCCTTCTTTCTTGCAATGAGTGAATGAAGGTTTATCCTTCTTTACAGTGTTTGCTTTCCTCTCCTTCCATTTCAATTTCTTCTTTTCCTTGCTCTTTCTTACAGAATATTTAGATGATCCCCCAAACCTTGGGTTTACATTCTTACCTCTAGCTTCTAGATGTGTGGCTTGAACTAATACATCATCTAAGCTAGTGGGATTAAACATGAGAATAGTATGCTTTAAATAGCTATTAAGACCACCTATATACTTCAATAAAGTCTCAGGTGAGTCTAATGATATACCTAGAGTTAAAGGTCTCTTTCTGAATTCTTGAGTATAACTTTGTACACTTTGACCCTTCAACTCACGAAGAGTTTGCCAACTCATCATTTCTTGTTGCATGTAAGCTAAAGGATAGAATTGATTTTTGATAGCAGAAAAAAATTCATTCCAAGTAGAAATGATTTTACCATGTTTTTGCAGATCAGCTTGTGTCTTGCCTTCCCACCATACTAGTGTAGTTCCTCCAAGTCGAAGGCTAGCCAATTGAATCTTCTTCCTTTCTGAATCAATGTTCTATACCCTACAATATACATCAATGTGTCTTATCCAATTATCTAGCTTTTTTGCATTGAGTTCTCAATCATAAATTGGTAAATCAAACTTCACATCTAATTTGATTAAGGAAGTTTTCTTCTTCTTCTTAGAAGAGCTAGAAGATGATGATGACGAGGATGATGATGGAGGAGATGGTGGAGGAGTCATTCCCCCTTTTCCTTTGCCTTCTGGAGGGGCAACTAGAAAAGGTTCCCTCTGCTCCTTTGTCCGGTTTAGGTGTTGAAGTGATTTCACCTCGACCCTTCTTAAATTCCATATGCATCTCTTCCACCATGGCTTGGAGTGTCTTAAAACTTTCTATAAATTGATATTCTGATCCCAATGGAGCTTTTTCTACCATTTTCCTTTGAGAATAGACTCTTCCAATCTCTGGATTAGCCTCAACAAGTTCTCCTTCTCCTAGTCTGAGTTTTAATCTAGTTAGCATTCAAAATCTAGCACAAGCTTGTCTAACCTTAATAAAACCAAAACCAAGTGATCTGATACCACTTGATTCAAAATGGATACTAAATCAAGAAGAAAAGGTATTACAGACTCATGTGCAGGAATTCCTATATTATTTAGTGCAACAAATCAAAAATATTGCGAATAATATAGACAATGAACAATTATAAAACATAATAAACACACATCGACACAGTCAAAATAATGAAGGAGTTCACCGGACCCCCTGGCTACGTCTCCTAGTCCAAGCTTTTAGTGTCAACCTCTATATTATGTCTTTAAGATCAAAATATTACAAGTGTGAGCTCAAACAGAGTCTCAACACAATAGTGACAAGAACAATAAGGATTTACTTGTTGGGTGTGGAGCTTGATTATCTTCTATATTCAAAGGTATCGCCACATAGGACCCCAGTTCGAAATGGGGGCGGCAACGCCGCCCGTAAAATATTCGCTGCAGGGGGGGTCCAGGGGGGGGCGGCTACAACCTTTGGGAGCCCCCCCTGGCAGGGGGTTTCGGGGGCAGCACCCCCGAAGCTAAAAACAGCTATAAAATTGCCTTGTAAAAGTATAGTAATTTCTAGTCAATATGGGCCATTCATTAGGCGGATGATCTGACGGTAGAACTTATGTTTAGTTTAGGGTTTTTTTCCCTAGAAGGCAAACCCTCTCTTTGTATGAGGGTATTGTATTTGAGGCTGTGTAATAGATGTGTATTCTGTGAGCGAGAAATAGAGAGGTGAGACTGTGAGAGAAAACAGAGGATATTACAGCGGATTTGCTGTAGGTTGTGTCTCTTCATTTTGCTGGATAATAAAAAGGAAGGACTGGCTGTTCAGGGTGGACGTAGCCCAAACTGGGTGAACCACATATATCTGTGTCTCTCTTGTTTTGTGCATTTTCTTTGTTTATATTTCTGCAATATTTTATGTGTTCCATTGCTCCGTAATATATAATTTTCTAACAACTGGTATCAGAGCCGAAGGTCTATTTGGTTGATAAACTCGCAGGAAAGAAGGGTTCCTAGTTCGAGTGGGAGCAATGGCGGAAGATGGTAAGTTTAGGGTCGAGAAATTTAACGGCCAAAACTTCTCGCTATGGAAGATGCAGATGGAAGATTACCTGTATCAGAGAGATCTATACCTACCATTGGGCGGAAAAACAAAGATGCCGACGGGTATGAAAGACAAAGAATGGAACCTTCTCGATAGAAAGGCACTCGGAACAATACAGTTGTGCCTTGCTGCGTCAGTCGCCTTCAACATTTCGAAGGAAACCACGACAGAGGGTTTGATGCAGACATTGTCGAAACTATATGAAAAACCCTCGGCCTCAAATAAGGTATTTCTTATGAAACGGTTATTTAATATGAATATGTCGGAAGGTGGATCTGTTGCAAAGCATTTAAATGATTTTAATACAGTTACAAGTCAGTTAAGTTCTGTAGGGGTAAACTTTGATGATGAAGTTAGAGCTCTGTTATTCTTGTGCTCATTACCAAAAAGTTGGAATGGTTTGGTAATGGCCATTAGTAACTCCGTTTCTGGATCTAGTACTTTAAAGTTTGATGATGTTGTCGGTGCTATCCTTAGCGAGGAAATGTGACGGAAAAGCTCCGGTGAGACATCGGGAAATGCTTTGAGTGCAGAGTCTAGAGGAAGAAAAATGGAAAGAGGAAAGAGCTCAGGATATCGCAGTAAATCAAGGAAAGGCAGATCCAAGTCCAGATTGGGGATAGTGTGCTGGAAATGTGGAAAGAAAGGACACCTAAAGAAAGACTATAGATCTCGGAAAGGAAAAGAAGGAGATGCACAGCAAGAAAACAATCATGAAGCAAATGTGATAGGTGAGGTGTTACAAGATGCTTTGATTCTTTCTTTCGAAAATATTACTGATTCCTGTGTGGTAGATTCAGGGGCCTCATTCCATGCCACACCTGATAAGAAATGTTGTCATGACTATGTTCAAGGAGATTTTGGACAAGTTCGTCTGGGTGATGATAAACCCTGTAAAATCGTTGGAATGGGTAAGGTTCTTGTAAGACAACAGAATGGAAACCAATGGCTATTAAAGGAGGTAAGGCATGTTCTAGATCTAAAGAAAAATCTGATTTCAATAGGGAAGTTAGGCGGTGAAGGTTGTGTGACAACTTTCACAGATAAAGCTTGGAAGGTCACCAAAGGAGCCCTGGTAATAGAAAAAGGCGAAAAGGTTGGTACATTGTATTTATGCAATGGTATTTCTAACTCTCTTAATTCTTTAACTTCCAAAGGAGCAGATGCAGCATTATGGCATCATAGCTCGAACACATGAGTGAAAATGGGATGAAGATTCTTCACTCAAGGAATTTGTTGCCGGGTTTGAAGAATGTTGATTTGGACTTCTGTGAGAATTGCATTTATGGAAAAGAGAAGAGAGTTAGATTTCTCAGAGTTGGGAAAGAAAAGAAGAATGAAAAATTAAAGCTTGTGCATACAGATGTATGGGGACCTGCTCAGGTATCATCTCTCGGTGGCTCTCGTTATTATGTTACTTTTGTTGATGGTGCAACTAGAAAAACTTGGATTTATTGTATTAAGAATAAATCTGATGTATTTGATACTTTCAAGAAATGGAAAGCTTTGGTTGAGATTGATGCAGGAAAGAAATTGAAGTGTCTTAGATCAGACAATGGAGGTGAATATTGCAGCAAAGATTTTGATAGGTACTGTTCAGAGCATGGAATTCACAGAGAGAAGACAGTTCCAAGAACACCACAAGAAAATGTTGTGTCAAAAAGGATGAACAGAACAATCATGGAGCGTGCAAGGTGCATGAGATTGCATGCAGGATTGCCTTTACAGTTTTGGGTAGATGCTGTAGATACTACTGTTTATCTAATAAACAGAGGGCCTTCAAGTTCCTTGGATGGTGGTGTTCCAGAGGAAGCATGGACAGGTAAAAAGGTAAACTACTCTATTTTAAAGCCTTTTGGTTGTGAGGCCTTTGTCCATATTGATAAAGAAAATAGAACAAAGCTTGAGGCAAAGTCAAAGAAATGTACCTTTATTGGATATGGTGTTAATGATTTTGGTTATCGCTTATATGATTACAAAAATCACAAAATTATTAGGAGCAGAGATGTAATATTCAATCAAAAGGTCTTGTATAAGAATCAGTTGCAGGAAAAGAAACAAAAAAAAGAAAACAAGGAATACGCAGTTCTTGATGAAATCACTGAAAAGGTAAAGGTGCTTGAAAATAATAATAATCAACAACAACAACCACCACAACAGCAACAGGCACCCCAAACACCTGAAAGTGGTGTTAGAATATCTACCAGGATAAGTAGACCCCCTGAACGATACTCTCCTTCATTATATTATTTATTGTTGACTGATTCTGGTGAACCCGAATGTTATGAAGAAGCGATGCAGGTTGAAAGCAGGAAGAAGTGGGAGGTAGCCATGGAAGAAGAGATGGACTCCTTAATGGATAACTAGACTTGGGATTTAGTCAGGTTGCCTGCAGGAAAAACTACATTGAAGAATAAATGGGTTTACAGGCTGAAGGAAGAAGATGGAGGAAAACAGAGGTATAAAGCTAGACTTGTGGTAAAGGGGTTTGCACAGAAGAAAGGTATTGATTTTGATGAAATATTTTCTCCTGTTGTTAAAATGAATTCAATAAGAACTATTTTAAGTCTTGTAGTAGCTGAAGATTTGCATCTTGAGCAGTTAGATGTAAAGACAACCTTTCTCCATGGGGATTTGGAGGAAGAGATATATATGCAGCAGCCACAAGGATATGAGGGGAAACGGAAGGAGAAACTAGTGTGCAGGTTGAAGAAGAGCTTGTATGGATTAAAACAGGCTCCAAGGCAGTGGTATCTAAAGTTTGATAAGTTTATGTCTGAACAAGGTTATACTAGATGTCACTCTGATCATTGTGTTTATCTGAAAAAGAAAAATGATGGAAGCTATATTATATTTTTATTGTATGTGTATGACATGCTTGTTGCAGGATCTAACATGCAGTAAATAAATGTACTCAAAATAAAATTGGCAAATTCATTTGTAATGAAGGATTTGGGAGCTACAAAACAAATCCTTGGTATGAGAATCACTAGAGACAGGAAAAATCTCAAATTAACATTGTCTCAGATTGAGTACATACAAAAGGTGTTGAAAAGATTTAATATGCACAATGCAAAACCAGTTAGTACACCTTTTGCTAGCCATTTCAAACTTAGTAAGGAAATGTGCCCAAAGACCCAAGAAGACATGGATTATATGTCTAAAGTTCCATATGCATCAGCAGTTGGAAGCTTAATGTATGCAATGGTCTGCACAAGGCCTGATATTGCACATGCAGTGGGAGTTGTAAGCAGGTACATGAACAATCCAGGAAAGGAACATTGGATGGCAGTGAAATGGATTCTCAGATATTTGAAAGGTACCACAAATCAAGCATTATGCTTTGGTGGTGCAAACATTTCTCTACAGGAATATGTTGATGCAGATATGGTAGGTGACAGCGATAACAGGAGGAGCACTACAAGATATGTATTTACTGTTGGTGGAACAGCTGTCAGTTGGATTTCAAAAATCCAAAGTGTTGTTGCACTTTCAACAACGGAAGCAGAGTATGTTGCTGCTACAAAGGCTAGTAAAGGAATGATTTGGTTACAAAGGTTTATGGGTGGATTGGGTAAGGAGCATGATATGGGCACATTATACAGTGATAGCCAAAGTGCCATTCATCTTGCAAAGAACTCAGCATTTCATACTAGGACTAAACACATACAGCTCAAGTACCATTTCATACGATCAGTGTTGGAAGATGGAGAGTTGAAGCTGGAAAAGATACACACTAGCCAGAATCCTATAGATATGCTAACAAAAGTTGTAACCAGGGAGAAACTGAGAATATGCTCAGTTTCAGTTGGTCTTCAAGGATGACGATGAAGATGAGAAACAACCAGGTCCAAAGAGGATTCATTGTCAAGCAAATGGAGCAGCGGTGGAGTTGCTACAATCAGTCTCCAAGTGGGAGATTGTTGGGTGTGGAGCCTGATTATTTTCTATATTCAAAGGTATCGCCACATAGGACCCCAGTTCGAAATGCGGGCGGCAATGCCGCTCGTAAAATATTCAATGCAGGGGGTGTTTCGGGGGCAGCGCCCTCGAAGCTAAAAATAGCTGTAAAATTGCCTTGTAAAAGTATAGTAATTTCTAGTCAATATGGGCCGTTCATTAGGCGGATGATCTGACGGTAGAACTTATGTTTAGTTTAGGGTTTTTTTCCCTAGAAGGCAACCCCTCTCTTTTTATGAGGGTATTGTATTTGAGGCTGTGTAATAGATGTGTATTCTGTGAGCGAGAAACAGAGAGGTGAGACTGTGAGAGAAAACAGAGGATATTACAGCGGATTTGCTGTAGGTTGTGTCTCTTCATTTTGCTAGATAATAAAAAGGAAGGACTGGCTGTTCGGGGTGGACGTAGCCCAAACTGGGTGAACCACATATATCTGTTTCTCTCTTGTTTTGTTCGTTTTCTGTGTTTATATTTATGCAATATTTTATGTGTTCCATTGCTCCGTAATATATAATTTTCTGACATTACTCAAAATCCTCAAGTCTACAAGAGTACACAACCACTTCATCTTGCTCTTTGTCTTCTACTTTCTCTTGCTGTCTCTCTGTCCCCCCTCTATTCTACCATTGGATGGCTTTTAAGCCTATTGACGCTATTTTTTCACCTCCATTTTAGGCTCTCTGGCTCCCAACCACTGTCCATTCATCTCACTGTCGAGCGTTAAACAATCATAATAATAAAGCTCAAGGCATTAAGGCCATATGTTTACAAACATAAAGGGCCACTGGCACGGGTGAAATCCCTAGGAATACACTTCTCTGTTTACACAGAGAAATACATGGGAAAACATTAAAATATAGGAAAATCCACTAAGCTGGACTTCAAAAGATATCAAGTCTGCCCTATAATCCTCTTGAGTCTGTGTTTTATCGCTGTCGCAAGCCATTTGTATTCCACACCGTTGATCTACCTTCAATCTGACGGTTCACATCCAACTTCAAACATCAAATAGTCTGCTCAATCTCCACCATTGATCCATGATCTCCAATCCAATGGCTGACAGCCATTTTGGGTGGCCCACTTGCACGAAGATTACCAGCCCGAGAAAGTGGTTTTCTCTCTCCTGCGGCATGCTACATGTCGGCCAGTGTATGGAATCAGGTAGAGCCTCTCCAATACTTCTTACCGCTTGAAGCCTACTCAAAATATCATTTACCTTGAAACTCAAATAACATAAAGCCACATTTATAAACCCTTTCGGGTCTGCGCATATTGGTGGGCTCCAGTATTGTAGCAATAATGCTACAACTCCTGGAGCTTCCTATCTCTAATTTTATCAACCCGGTAGTTCGTACAAACTTGGAAGCGACGGTGCTGTATGCACAAGTACTAGCTCTTGTCGCAGCTATCACTTGGTCAGCTGGCACAAGTCCGCTAGGGCTCAAGCCAACTTCTATAGGCTCACAGAAGAAGCTTTATGAATGATGGACGAAAGCTAACTCAAAGGAGGCTAGTCTAACTGCAGAAAGAAACTGAAAGCCAATAAAGCATGAAAACCCTAGTAAACCCTAATTTGACTAGCTAGACCCTTACAATGCAAAACTGTGAATGAAACTACTACCACTAATGCCATTACTTGAAGTGAACTGAAATACATGCATCTAAGCTACTTGCATCTGAAAAGTCATGTTTTTGTACTTTTTCATTAAGTGGTTGGATTTATTGTGATGATGCTTTTGATTAGGGTTTGGTTGTGCAGGATCGGTTGGAATGGAAGGAAAGCATGGGCAAGGTCAGGATGGCTAAGGGAGGTCCCAGAGGGTCTCCAGCATCAGTCCACAGAAGCCTACCACGTTCGGATGCTCAGCAACCGAGTTTGCAGGTTTCTACAGGAAGTCTGCAGGGGATCCTACAGGAAACTCAGGGGTTTCTACAGGAAGTCTGTGCAATTCTACAGGATGTTTGGCCGTGGAAGTTTTGGGAGATGGTGGAGTGTTGGAGTGGTGTGGAAGGATAGGTGAGATGGAGATGGAGCTGGTGATGGCTCAAGAGCAGAGAAATCAGATGGAGGAAGAGTGCATGCAGTGGTTTGATGGTTGGAAGGATGGGATCAACGAAAGTTTGAGTAAATGGAGCTAAGTGATTAATGGATGAGTTGGAGGGTAAATGGGTTGGACAGAGGCTGAGTAGGTGGATTGAGGAGAGATCAAGAAGAAGAAGAAGAAGGTGGAATGATAAGGAGCAGCGTAAATGAAACAAATGACTTATGCACCAAAAACGAGAAATTCATTAACCTATGATAACTGTGCCATGAAACCTATGAGCAGCAATGGAAAACCAAGAAATGAAACTTGTGCATGGAAGTGAAATGTAGAAGTATGGTTCAATGTCAAAAGTGCATGGATGGATCTTCAACGAAAATGTCTATGTTGCAGCTTGCATGGAAATGAGAAGAACTGCGTTTCTTTTTGGTGGTTGGTTATGGACTGCACCCCAATCCCTAAGAGAGATGGCAGTGAGCCTTAACAACCTTTTGCTGGAGCTCCAATAATTTATAACTATCCTCCTATTGAATCTACGCAACTGAAACAAATTCACCATAAACTAATCCTATCTAAGCTCATGAAAAAGACTAAATTAACAAACTGTAAATTCGAATTGCATGTGAAAGTAAAAACTCAAAGTGCTGGAACGAAATGCAACAACATTACAACACCGAGGAGATCTATTGCTCTTAGGTTGGGCCCTAACCTGAGAGCTATAGCTCCCTTAGAAACTCAGAATGAGATCAAAATATGCCTGCCTTTATTCATAAACGAAATTCTGATGACATGCCAAAATTGGCTTACAAGAGGAACAAAAACCGAGCTGTAGCTCGTACTTCCAAATTACAAGAGTAATACAAAAGTTCAAAAAAGCTTCTATCCAAGGCTACGGCCTCAGTATTTATGCAAAATGATCATCCAACAGGTGTCCTTGATTTGAGGAGCTCGGCTGTCCAACTGAAGTTTAAACTGCTGATCCTGTAGGACAGTCATAACTGCTGTTCCTGTAGAACAGTTATAACTGCTGTTCCTGTAGAACAGTTGGCTGCCTCTAAGCTCGGTGGGGAGATGGATTGGAGCTCAGAGCTATGGTGGGAATCACGAGGAAGGTCCCCAAGACTGTGGACATCCTCTCCTAAAAACCAGCAGTGCCACCTCATTGTCTCCTTGTCTCCTTTTTCGTGATCTTTGCTCCCTTTTAATGCCAAAACCTGAAATCATCATGTATTAGTCACGTGGATAGAATGCCTACCCTTCTTCCTACAAACAACACGAATAAACCAAGAAATGAATGCATAAGCAATAAAAAAATGAATGGTTTGAGCAGAGCAAGTAGGCCAAATGAGCCCAAATTGTACCAAAAATTGGGGCTCATCACATATCGCATAGTCTTCGGCCTGCGATAAGTCCTCCCTTTGGCAAATCTGTGATGCGATATGTAATATCTGTCGTTGATCTACGCGCTCGATCAATGGTCCACATTTTTTCACCGATTATAGTCAC
This sequence comes from Pinus tabuliformis, assembly GCA_031772625.1. Classification (NCBI taxonomy): domain Eukaryota; kingdom Viridiplantae; phylum Streptophyta; class Pinopsida; order Pinales; family Pinaceae; genus Pinus; species Pinus tabuliformis. The sequence goes on along the minus strand of CM062817.1, from coordinate 1,395,659,099 downwards.
ATTTCCCTTAAGGATGCCTCTGATATACTCAGTTAGCCTCTCCAGCAATGCAATATCGCCAATTTGATCTGAGCCATTCATCTAACCGATCTGACGGCTCCTGTGCAGCAAAACTTCACTCTCCGCTTCACTCTATTTTCTACTATTCCTTAGTTTTTTTCTCCTACGATAGTTATTTTTGATAGTTAATATATATATGAAGACTTGGATTAGAGGTTTGATACAAGATCCATTTTGGATCAGAAAATCTAGGAATGTGTTCCATGTCATTTAATGCAGATTCCTAGTGTTGCGAACCAACTCTACTATCTGAGAGATTTTGGATGGGTAAGGCTTTCTACATTCAAGGATAATTATTCCTCATTATTTTTTATAAGTACCAATTCAAATTCGCCTCTAGGGGCATGCATTTCTTAGTTTTCTTGTGAAGAAAACTTGTATTTTTGCAGCGCCACTTTCATTTCTAGTAGGGATGTACTTGGATTGCTTCAAATAATGATGTTTGGTGTCATTTTTAGCTTTTAAAGCTTTTTCCCATTCATAGGACTCTAAGTATCCTTTGGCTTGGCCATCCCAAGAGCCTCAGAGCCCTTTTTTATTAAAAAAATTTCTTCTTTTCACTACTTCTTCACAGGCTTCTCTTATTCTTGTTTTTCCTATTTATACATTAAATATTAATGCTTATTTTTTTGTAGGATTGGGTTAAATGATTGAAGTAATTTATATTTCAAGTTATTCATAGATTCAATATCATGATTCATCCTTAGAATATCTCTCAAAAATCATCTTCATCATTGAGCTACTTGGATTGGGTTACTTGTTCATGAATTTAGAATTTATGGATGTCTTTGTAGCAAAATAGTAGTAATTTTATTCTATTTTTAATGTGCTTCATTTGAGTTTATTCCACTTGCATTGGATCATAAATTCATTCAATTTAATAAAAGAAATTACTCCATATAATTTTCACTTGATTAGGTTAGTCATTTAGTAGGTTAACTAGCTCACTAGTTCTTGCATTTCTAGTTTTTAGAGTAGTAATTTTCTGCAATTTTTTAGCACAATTTAACAAGAATATTTTGGAGTGATTCCACTTGGAATGGAGTCCCAAGACATCCTACTTAATAAAAAGAATCCCATCCCATTTTCATTTGATTTACTTGGTCGTTCGGTGATTTATCTCCTCTTGTAGGAATTATGTTTCCCTCGTAGCAACCTCCTACAACACTCCTATAACACGTGTAAACTTGACCAGATTTTCTCCAAAAGCTTGTTTTTTGTCTCTTAGGCTTGAACCATGACCCCTAGCATCTAAATCCATGATTGAGGAAGAATAAAAAATAATTAGGACATGCCTTTTTACAAAGTAGATTAGGCCTATTTATTTGAATTCATGCTCTTAGGATTTCAATTACAAATTGTTGGTCTTGGCTAGGATTAATTTATTTTCAAAGTAATATTTCCATTTATGCAATTAGTTTAGTATTTGATTTCATGACATTCACTCCATTACATCATACCAATGAAATAAGGACACATTGTATGTTGCACATATAATTTTGACACCTCTTAACTTTGCACGAACCCCAGGCTGATAATTTAAGTTGGTAGTCTTGGGAGTTGTAGCATTCTAGTTGCAATACTAGGGCTCATTAGAAAGTATGTACGAAGGTGGTCCATATTGAATATAGGGTGAAAGCCTAGTAATGAACGGATACTTAGCACCAAATCATTGTTACCCATGGCGTTAGTGATGTTGTAGGCCCTGTATCCAAGTGGTTGAAGCTTCTGATGGGCTCTGGTAAGGGATTCCTTTTGTAGATTCAACCATACCTTGTTTCCCACTTGAAACTTATGTGCCATCCGATGCTGATCATGATGTTGTTTATAGTTAGTATTAGATTTATCCAGGATACAATGAATCTATTATAGGATGTGATGGATGTGTTCAACAAGCCTGCTGACTTTATCAGCTTCATATTGTACATGTGCAAATTCTACCTATGTAGTCACAAGAGGCATGGCAACATTAATTGGGCATGATGGTTGAAATCCCAAGCCCACTTGAAAGTGGCTATGGATAGTCGAACAAAGGAGATCTCTATTATATTTGTGTTGCACATAGGGTATAACCATCATCAAAAGTGATCATGTCTAAGGCTAGTGCATTAACATCCCAAGTATTCATATTTTGAAAGTAATTAGAAAATTCCAACAACTAGACATGGCCAAAATTGGGATGTGCATGACCAAAGTGTTGGAAATGCATATCCTATGCCCTAATTATCACATGTTTCTCATGAGTGTTTGACACTTAGTTCATGATTATATTGAATTTCTACATGTCTAATACACACGGGACATGTGGCCTAAAAGGAGAGTGCCGTGCGACTTAGGGCATCACTAATGATCATTGGAAGTGCTTTATAAAAGGTGTGATTGAGTTAGAAAATAATATCACACTTGATGCAATGACAATGTACATTCAATTTCACTTCCACCAAATTATGAATACTTATAGGAATAAGAAGAGTTTGAGGTGAAATTTTGAAAAATCATTGATCGATTGCCAGATAAATGAATGAAAGTGTTGGGAAAATAGAAATCCCACAAATTCAAAACATTGTTAGAAATTGGAACATCCCTTGTTGAAAATCCATGTAAATATAAAAATACAAGACCACTAACATGGGACACATATTCCAAGCTAAATGGTGAGCAAAAAAATCATAGTGAGGTATCAGTTCAATTTATTATGGCTAAGGAAATTGGCAAAGGCAATGGAAAACGCTTTGGAAATGCATGACACATTTATTGGCATTTTATTTATGAAAATAAAGGAAATAAGGAGAAAAGTAAGGTGAAAGGTCACAAGTTTCATGTGAGGAGGAAATTGAATGAAAATAATGGAAAATGAAAAATATAGAGGCCTCGTTGATAAAAAGGATTATGAGGATTAGTTGGCAAGCTTTTGTGCAGCTTTGGTTAGTGTACCTTTTTTCAGTTCAGCTTTGAAGCTCTTATTCTATTCTCTCTCATACTCTTGGAAACATAGATTTTTCTTGGAGCACTCTTAGAGAGTGGCATACTTGGTTTGTTAGAGAAAGAAGGAAAAGGAAGAGTAGGAAAGCAAAAGAGGACATTAAGATCAACAGCTACAACGGGTTTTTCTTACAAGTCCCAAGTTACATGTACGTTTTCCTCACTAGTTTTGGCATTCATGGAATATGCATGTGGTTTATTGGTCATGATATGTCATTGGCATGGAGGATTGCCTAGATTGACAGTGGATTCACCTATCCTTGCCATTTTCGAGATAGCCATGGTTTCATGGGTTCATTTCTTTGTTTTTCTGATTGGTTCTCATATTTCCTTTAGGTTGAGTTGAGTTATTAGTTCTTGGAGCCTTGGTTGGACAAACACTCTGGAAGCCCTATAACGGATTGGGTTGAGTTACTAGTCCTGGAGCCTTGGTTGGAAAAATGCTTTGGAAGCCCTGTAATAGCTTGGGTTGAGTTGCTAGTCTTGCAACCCTGGCTGGGAAAACACTCTAGATCCCTTGGTGGATTGATTTACTAGTCCTAGATACTTGGTTCGACAAATTCTATGGAGCATGATAGTAGTTGTGGGTTGATTTACTAGACTTGGAGCCTTGGCTAGACAAATGCTCTGGAGCTTGGAAACAACTGTGGATTGAGTTACTAGTCCTGGAAGCCCTGGTTGGAACAAATGCTCTAGAGCCCTAGAAGGCTTGGGTAGAGACCAATTTGGTGATTGTTTGTGATTTTCGACTGTGAGGTGGAATCCCTATTTGATGGGTTGAGGTGGTTTAGCCTATAGAAGCCCTAGTTCGGTTTTGATGGATTGTTCCATGAGATCCCACATTCATGCTTGGAATATGGCATGGGGCTAATTGGATGAAAGAAATATTTGGTTCAACTGATCTATGGTTGGGTGGTTCATGGAAGACCCAAACCCTGGTTGGCCTTTGCATCATTAATATGAGATTATTTATCCTTGTTAATTCATGAGTATTATATTGGTTTATATGTGGATTATATGGATGTTGTTTCCTTGCTATTTCTGTTGTTATTATGCTAGTTATGAACATGTATTATGACAGTGGCTATGTATGGATCTCATCATATTTTTACTTCTAAATGAATGAACAATGTATCAATGGCCTAATAGATGAAATCGCAGCTAATATGTTGAGGCATCAATGTTTCTTAGCAATTCTTAGATAAGTATGAGACCCCTATGATCAATTTTGTTGTTAATACCTGTATATTTCATGTTTGTGAAATGTTTGATGAAATGCTTGGCATGACTAGTAGGGATATAGTCTAGTCCTTGTTGATGTTTTTGCAAATGTATCATTGTTATATTGTGTAAATTCATTTTTGAAGGTGTCATGGAGTCCTAGGAAGTGGCTTGGGCTCTGGGCCTGAAAAAGTGGCACAAATCCTGGAGTTGCAGGCACAACACTAGGGAAAAAGGTCCTCGAAAGTTCCCTTAACCTTGTTGTGGGAGCTTCTAGAGCCTCCCAGATGTACCCTTGTGCATAAGTAGGCAGCATCCAGGGGTTTGATGCACTAAAACTTCAGTTGGTCTCAGGGGTTGGTTACTTGAGTGGCTGGGATGGCTCCTGGGATTTTTGTTACTGATGTGGAAGGTATGTGTGATGTGTTCTGTTGGTTCCACTTCCTTAACTGACACATAGGGATTTGAATCATATTATAGTAAATCCTCATCACAAGTTTAGCCTAGTTGGCCTATTACTTAGGTAGATGTGGGAGGGGGGTGTTATAGAGTGGTATGAGAGAAGATTGCACTCTCTTTGGGTAATAGAGTGGTATCAAAGTGGGTTTTCCTTTCTTTGGGTCATATATGATACTACAGAGTGGTATTAGAGAGGGTTCTATTCTCTTTGGGGAATGTATGATTTCTGTTATTTTTGGGTGATATTTGATACCGAAGAGTGGTATCAGAGAATGTTTCGACACTTGGACTAGATGAGCAGTGTGTTGGTCATGCATTCATGTTGATTTCATGTGTTACATATGCTTGTAGTCCATGTGCTTGTTACATTTGCATGGTGTTGATCATGGTTGTAGTGATGTCACTGTGTGAAGTTTGATGGTCTTGTTGTGGGATGTGTTAGTCATTAATGGATGTCACTTGTATATGCATTTTTTATGCATGCCGGTGTGTATATGTTGTTATGAATGTATTGTCATGGTTATGGTTTTGCATGTATAATAGGTCAGAGATGCATTGTGATAGTCATCATTGTGGTATTGTGTCATCATGATGTTATTGATTGTTATGATGCTAATGTATTGGCTAAGATAGAATAGCAGATGCAGATCATTAAGGTAAAGTTTCAACAATGGACTTCAGGGTAAGAGTAGATCATCATACATGTTTTTATGGTGGGTATGCAAGTATGTTGGTTAATGTTTGTTATAAGCATTAGGGTTACAGATATGCTTGTCATTCTATTATTATTATGGTTACATGTATGATAAATGCTAGTCGATTAGTGTAGTCATATGCGCATGTATTGTATAGTCATGAAAGGTAGTAACCTGTGGTTGTATGCATTGCTATTTTTGTTTTATGATAGTTAACTTGATGATTATGTTATATGTTTTTGATGAGCATGTTATATGTTAACTTGTTGTTTTTATATACTAGTTAATAATTAGGGTTATTGCATTAAGATTTTGATGTTATATGTATCATGCTAAATTGGATTGGCCTATGCAGATGGTTCGGGTTATGAAATTAAGGTATGAGTTTGACTTTGTCATCTATTCGATATTTGAGTGTTTGATTATGTCATATAGTTGATTTATTTAACATGGTATGTTTGCAAGTTGGTTGAATTTTGATGAATTTCATAATATGACTATGTGTATGTAATATTTCTCGAAGTAATGATCTTTTTTTAAGATGGTTTTGCTCACACATATGTGCTGAGAGAGCTGAGATGTACTTGAGTGTAAGTATGTGACAGTTGTAGCATTATGTCTAATGACTACAAGTTGAACATGGATTAAGAAATGATTGTTAGTCTTGGTAAAGGTTGATTTAAAATTAGTAGATATGTTGTCTTGATATTTGGAACATGTGGCTGACATGTGTGTTCAATTACAAGGAAATGTGTTTGGCACAAAAAGGTAAGATAATTGGTGTATTGTCACATTTATTTATGCATTGAAATTTATATGTTATGGCAGTATGATACAAAGGATTTCATGGCAAAGAAATTACCATGAAATCTAGAAGAAGGCTCAGGTTGAGCTTTCCCTTGGAGGCATTGGGAACCCATGGAAATTGAGTCACGTTATCTGTTGAGAGTCTTCTATTTTTGGTCTTTTGTGATTTATTGAGCTTGATTTGCGGTTTTGTTTATGTCTAGTGCATGATCAGGCAACTTTGGTTGTGGTGTCGTATTGTTATTGGTTTTCATGATTTTATTCTTGTTTATTTCTTGTTCTTCCCTTTTATTTTTTCAGGGTCTTGGCAATTGGTTGGGAAAGAAAAAAGTTGATGGAACCCTGGGAGTGTTGTGTGGAACCCAACAATTAATGAAAGACTCAGATGAATCTAGCGCATGTGTAAGGGAAATTAAAGGTAAGAGTAAGATAGTCAGCCAAGCTAGTTGGGTCCATTAGTGTAAATGGATGGTGGTAGGAAAATCACGAGAAAACTAACAAGAAAGGTAAAGTGAATGGATGTGAGGCATTTGATTCCTTGGCTATGTTGGGAACAATTGTTATCAATGTTGTGTGTGTGTGCATGAATAAAGGAAGTTTTGTTAACCTCGGCCTTATGATATCTAGTAATTATGTTGTGATCATGATTGTGTTATGCTAATGTTTATATATATGTATGTATGTATGTATGCATCCCATTGTTTGACAGGGTCATTAGGAATTGTTCTTGTGGAGGAATGATTTCTTAGGTAGGTAAATGGCATGAAGAGATTTCTGGTTCATGAGGAATCAAGTGGGAAGAGTAGTTTGACAGATCTCTAAGGTCAGTATCATGTGCATATGAATTGATATTATGTGATTATACTATGTCTATGTCTATCTTATGGACAGGCTAATGCTGAGAGATACATTAGCAGAATGAAAAAAGAGCGATTTGTGGCATACTAGGATAAGAATGGATGGCAGAGAGACACTAGAAGCAAGGTTGTTTGGTAGAGATAGTGTGGTTTTGGATGTGCAGTGCTATTATGGCAGGGAAAATTTTAAGAACCCCCCCAAATTTATATGTATAATAAATGGGCGAATCTCCATGGTATATAGGAAAAATGGAAGGCGATTTTATCAATAATATAATATGTATATATAATTTTTTGGCGAATCTCTCACCAGGCATGGTGAATATTTTACTCAATTATAAAATCTTGTAAGATCTTGGTGAGTCTTTCACTAAATAATAAAACTTTGTAAGGTCCTAGTGAATCTTAGCATTGTGAACTCTTAGAGAATTTTTTGAAAAAGTATAAAACCATATATGACAAGAGCCACATGGTGGCAATATCACTGTTTTTTTCACATTTCCACGAAATGGAACTTGTTTATAAAATTATAAAAAAGCCAACCAAGTCCCTTATAATATGCAAGTAAGCTTATAACAGAGTCTGATACATCTACTATGCTTGTCTTCATTCAAGTGTCATAGCTGCTATACTTAACACTGTGAATCACAACTCTCTCAGAACTCAACTCTATAGTGTAATTAAAACCTTTGGAAATTGAATCTGACAACTCTATAAAAAGGATTAGTGAAATAGAAGCTTTTGTGAATGAGCCCACTAATTATCACTACTAAACAATCAATCCAGACTATGAAGTCTTCCATCTTGATCACAATCGTGCTCATGATCAAGGGAGTGCGACCACCTAGCCTGACATAATGGTCATCATAGCTCCCAATAATCAACAACCACCTTGCAAGGACATCCTAGCTCATGTCTCATGAATTTTATTCATCAATCTTAACTAATATAAATCTTATAAAGATAATATTAGAATCCTCTCTGGTTTCACTGTTAATACAAGTGTAAAAGAAATTTTCTAGCTCAAGGCACTAGCCAATACCAACTTTGGTATTTGTGACCCCTTTGTGGGGATGCACCTACCCTGCCCCGTTGGGTTTCTACCTTGTAATATAGTTCAAGGATCACAAGACATTCCAATCTTCCTACTCCGTTAGACACACTTTATATGTTATACATAGTGAATAGAAAAGAAGCATTATAGAACACAATTTCATAGAAGGAAGAAAAATCTTAGCCAGTTCAATATCAAAATCTTAACCACTAGTTAATAAAGAATAACAAGTAGTGTAATGAATTGTTCCGAGTTATTTATTTACAAGTTGTAAAGAATGTAGTGGAATGGAAAATATTACTTAGGCAACCCTTCAATATTTTCTACTAATATGTCTGTGCATGTACATATGAAATTAAGAGCATTGTTGAATACAAAGTTTCCTTTTCTCTTGCCTCCATTTTGACAAATCGGTGTCAAATCAGTGTCACTTTGAATCTCCTTTCCTGTGTATATGTTTTGACAAATCAATGTGAAATCAAAGTCACTTTGAATTTCCTTTCCTGCGAGGGATCACATCCACAGTTGATTAGTAAAATATAATCTACTATATATTATGTTCAAGAAACTGACTGCAATCTACAGTGGAAACGAGACATCAATTCTTATTCTAAATTTGAATATCTCAGGACAAAATAAGAGATAAAAATGCATATGGCCTTAGTAGCTAGAAAACAATCACTCCATCATTACAAGACCACCTAGATTTCGGCACTTAATCTAAATAATGGCACTAGTTGTAGTGCTTATTTGCATTAACACCATGGAAAAGCAACAACAATGTTTCAAAGTACACTTACTAGAAAAGTTGTAACGTTATGAGAATATTTAATGATAGCATCTGAACCTCATAGCTATGGTGGGGAAACTAGGGAACCCAAATATTGGAAGATATCTCATATCAAATCTGAGAAAAAAATAAAAAAGGGAAAAAAACAAAATCTATAAATCAAGCAATGAATTGTTTACAAATCAAATACAATTCCTTTAACTAACAGTTAAATTGTGGTGATATATTTAAATATTTAGTAAGAGGGTAACTTCAAACCATGGAATATTACCTTTGTCATTACTGTCATCCCTTAGTGACTGAGATTACAAATCAATACTTATGGAAATATTGTAAGAAATTCTGTGAAATAGTAAAGGGTAACCTCTATTTTCAAGCAACAAAATCAAGACATTGTTACATCAAGAGCCATATTGATACATAATCAATGAATCAAGTCCTTGTATGGCACAAGCTTGTTTCACAACCTCTATTTTCTCAATAACACAATCAAGACATTGTATGTGGTTATTGCCAAAAGGAAACTGTGTTCCAATTTGGAAGAGGATCTTATCAAAAGACATGGATTTATTCAAAGCTACAAAGCCTAATGGGTTACTGAAAAATAAGTTGGAATATGGGATCATGATACTTAAATTGAAAAAATATGCTTTCCTTTTAGAAACATTACAGTTATACAATGTTTTTTGAAAGCATTAGAATTTGAAATTGGGCCTTTCTATCAAGACAAATTTTCATTAACAAAATATACTTTCCTACCTAAAACGTTGTAGATATCCAAGAAAAACTTGAAAAGCATAAGAGAACTTAGCATAATGTACTTTCTTTCCTTCCTTAACATTCTTAAAGAGTTGAGGTTCCCCAAGTAATGATGTAACTTTTGAAGGAAATGACAGTTAGTAATAGTCCAATTCACAACTGAAGATGTGTCACAAATATGAGGGGGCATCTCCTCCAAATCACAAAAGTGCTCTAGGTTAAAATCTAGCATTATTGGAAGCTTAATGCTCGACTCATTGTTATTGAACCTATACATTTTTCCATTCTTCACTAAAAGATTAAAGATAGCTTCTCTAAGTTCTACATGACTTTACTATGCTCTTGAAGTGGGGGCACATGCAGGCTCTCCAAGTGAATAGTCTTAAACTAAGTGAAGATAAGGCTGATAGATCATTCAGTGTGGATCTATTTAACCCATAATTGAATACTGTGTCTCTCTTGAACCCATAATTGAATACTATTAGGACTTTCAAATTTTTCATGGAACTCAAAAATGTTGGAAGAAAGTATTTTCTTCCAAAAAGAGTAAAACTAAAGCCTCTGCTTGAGGACAATTGATGTCACACCACTAACACTTCTCCATGGAATCTATATAGGTAAACCACAAATGCAGAATTCCATTAGAATATTGTGTTTATTGAATACACAAATGAAACCATTGCATTTCTTTAAAATATCTTTTGAAATCAAAATTACTGAAATTACATATCGATAACCTAGTGGGTGTAGGATAAAATTCACCCGTGTCATTCACAGAAAGCATGATAAAAAACCTAATACTATATACAAAACCAAGAAAAATTCAAATTCATCACTTCTAGGGACCTCGTAACCACCCTGCCAATAAACAAGTATGTTCCTGTTTTCAGTTACAAAATTACGCAAATTACAATCTATTTACTCCAGCATATGTTGGAAAGTTATAGAAGGATGACTAGTACAATCAATCCATTCCTTTTAAACCTAGATTTGTTTCAGTTTAAAACAGAAGTATACAAATATACTTGTCCAATGTCTATGCTTTAGCCATTCATCTTAAGATGTTTTTACAATATAATTTCCTAAGTCTATTTAATATCTTCATTATCATAAAAACCAACCTATATCCATCTTAACTCCACATCTACCACTCTTAGGGGGATCAAATCTATTTATCCCTCTGAGCACTTGGTAGACCTAGAATTAAGATGGATCTAAGATGATAGAATTTCCCCTTTAAATAGTCTATGCTCACATGAATACCATGGTATTACCATGGGTCAATACCATGGGTTATCATAAACCTGGAGCTTAAAAATTACTATTAGTAATTTATAAAAATTAATAAAATTAATAGTTGAATTTTATTTTATTTTTTATTTTAACCAAGCTAAAATGTTTAACATACATTAAATTACAACATCCATTTTTACTCTTGATCCACCAAGCCTTGAGAGGGATCAAATATTTTTTCACTCTATTCTAGTTTGCATATCACAATATTTGATACCTCTCGAGGGTTAGTAGATCCAGAGTAAAGATGGATCTATGCTTGTTTAATTCCCCCATTTAAATAGGGATCAAATATTTTTTCACTCTATGCTAGTTTGCATATCACGATATTTGATACCTCTCAAGGGTTAGTAGATCCAGAGTAAAGATGGATCTATGCTTGTTTAATTCCCCCATTAAAATAGGTTACATTCCAGGTGAATACCATGGGTCAATATCATGTGCCATTTTGGTGAATACCATGTGCCATTTTTATTTTTATTAATACTAATATTAGGGTTAATAATGTTTTTTTGCATGGTATTAATAACAATCTAGTCCATGGTATTTGTCCCATAGTATTTTTCCCATTGGTTTCACCTAAATATAACACATTTTTTTAGTGTTCGTAAATATAAGGTGACTTATGGAGTAAATATAAAAAAAATGTTTTATTTGTTTACTATACCTCTCGTTTATTTATATTTTTATTAATTTACCATACCTCTTTTACAAATATGGTATTTGGCCCATAGGATTCACTTAAATAAAACCTCTTTCTTGAGCTTTCATAAATATAAAGAGGGTTATGGACTAAATATAAAAGGAGGTTTTATTTATTTACCATACGTCCAATTTATTTATATTTTTATTTGTTTACCATACCTTTTGAATAAGTATAAAAAGACGTTTTATTTATTTACCATACCTCCACTTTACTTATATTTTTATTTGTTTACACCCTTGCATGTATATAAGGTGATTTATGGAGTAAATATAAAAAATATTTTATTTATTTACCATACCTCTCATTTATTTATATTTTTATTAATTTACTTTACCTCTTTTATAAATATGGTATTTGGCCCATAGGATTCACTTAAATAAAACCTATTTTTGAAAATGGGTGAATGGAAGGTTGTAACTCCTAGTTTCAAGGGCTAAATTTACCCTTTTTACCCTATCCCTTAAAATAAGGTGGGCTATTTGAGGTGATTTGTAAAAATGTGCTATGATACAAAATATTCACCCACTAAAAATTTAAAACCCCTTAATTTCGCCAAAGGGCGAACGTTCGCCCCTAAAATTTTCTATGTATTGTGGTGTATATGTTGTGCATATTTTATATTCATTGATTGTACCTATGGTGTTATGTGCATATTGCATATGCCGGGTATAGATGGTGTTATGTACATGTTGGATATGCGGTGTTTTGTAAATATCGTAATGTATGCATGATGGATATCCGACATTGTGTGCATATGGTGTTGTGCGCATGTTGGATATGCAGTGCTATGTACATATGATTCTATGTACATGCTATATATGCAGTGTTATGTATATATGGTGTTGTGTTCATGTTGTACAAGTGGTACTATGTGCATATGGTGTGTGCATGATTGTATATGTGGTGTTGGGTACATGTTGTACATGTGGTGTTGTGTGCAGGTGGTGTTGTGTACATGTCGTGCATGTGATGTTGTGTATATGTCGTTCATGTGGTACTATGTACATGTGGTATTGTGTACACATTCTACACATGGTGGGGTGTACATGTGACGTTGTGTATGCATTGTGTAGGTCATTCCATGTACATGTGATGTTGTGTACATGTTGTGCAGGTGGTGCGGTGTATAGGTGGTACTATGTACATGTTGTACATATGGTACTAGTCTACATGTGGTTTTGTTTCCATGTCATATATGTTATGTTGTGGGAATGTAGTACTATGTATGTGCATTGTGTAGTCCTAGTATCATGACGTGCATTCGTTGTGTTGTACTCTGTGTACGTATTTGTCTTGTGTTGTACACTGGGTGTAGGTGTATGTATTGTGTTGTGTTGTACACTAGGTGTATGTGTATGTGTGGTATGTCAGGTGTAGGTGCATGTATTGAATGGTGTTGTATGTCGTGTGTGGTTGTATGTGTGTGATTTACACCATGTGTATGTGCACATGGTTGAGGAGAAGGCACTGGGTGTTTTTTGGGTGTGGCAACCAATCGAGAGTGCATATAGAATAAGGACAAAGGTAGAAGCTATAGATTGATTAAAGGATAAGTATCAATATTTTATTTCAGTTTTATTATACATGTGATTTATGATTTTTGTCTATGATGTTTACATGTGATCTATGATTTTGGTTTATGATGATTACATGTGATCCATGAGTCTAGTTTATGATGGTTACATGTGATTTGATTTTGATCTATGATGGTTGTGCTTTGAGCTAGCCTGATGTGATATGTTTATACATGATGATTTGGTCAAAGATGCTAGTTTGACTTGTTGTGACAGGAAGCGAACACAATCGCAATTGTGCCTTCTTGACGGGCCACCAATGAGGTATGATTTGAAGTTATTTTAATTAATTTTGAATCTAATGGAAATTATGTGCTTGGTACAAGAAAGCATGAAATGCCTAGTTGGGTGGTCGAAATTGATGGCAAGAATTAGCAGCAATAGAAAAAGGAATTGGAACAGTCATTAATATGTTTGTAAAGAATTTAGGAGCAGGGCCATTGTGGGACACTAGTACCTAATAGTGTCCATTTATTTCCATGAGCATGTTATGACTGGTATGATGGTTTTAAGGCAGGGATATGCCTTGGTTTTTGGACCTTCTAATGCAAGGAAATCTCGCCGAGGGATGGAATACCCCGGATGTGGGTGTCAATGGAACTTGGAAGGTCTGTGACTAGGGGTGACCAGATTTCCTGAGGGACTGTGTAGCAGCGAATGGAAGGTTGGGGATATATCTGTTTTAGTCATTAGCATTTCCAAATGGAATCAAATGCACATTGGGAGTGTGCCCTAGAACAATAAGTCAGTAATTGTTCACTGAGAGCATAAGTGGTGTAGGATTGTAGCATTTGACATTGGATGTAGTTTGACTTTGGCAGTAGATTCTAGACTTCCTGGGAAGGAGGTGAATCCTAGTATTAATTTGAGGGTGGAGGTGTGAGCCTCTAGATTCCCTTGTTGTAGATGCAGATAACATGTCCTTTAATTTGTTGGTTGAGAAAATATACATATGTGTATATGTGTATATCATTGTAAATGATGTATCGAGATGGATTTATAAAGAACCAAAGACAATATGGTTATTTGTTGGTTGTAGCAATTGTGCATGAGTATATGTGGTTATTATTGTAGATACCATAATGAGTTATGTTATAAACCTTCAATAAATAGTATGTTTGTCATGTTTCAACGATGGTCATTAGAAATACTACACTGAGTTGTGTTATAAATCTCCATGGGCAGTATGTTTTGTTTTTAGTGATCTTGCTAGTTATAAGTGTCACTGAACACAGAGTATGGTGTTCCCCCAAGGGGAGGGTTCTGTAACAACCCTAGTTAAAAATCCATGTAAATATAAAAATATAAGACCATGTTCATGGGATATGTATTCCAAGATGAATGGTGGGAAAAAAAATCCTAGTGGGGTGTCACTTTGGTTTATTATGGCTAAGGAAATTAGCAAAGGCAATGGCAAAGGCCACAATGTCTTGGGATGTTGATCTTGGTTTTGAGCTTTGGAATTGCCAGATGGATTTCGCAATCCAGGGTGGAGGTGGTCTAAAGGTTCATTCCCAAAGGCCTAGGAATCCCTTTTCTAGTTTTGGCAGGATACACAGTAAATCCAATTTTGGTTCGCTTTTGTGACTGGAGCATCGATTTCATTGTGATCATAGATTGGGGAGGGTGGAGGTGACTTAACATCTAGATTCTCTTGGTTTTTTTTGGATTGGTTTATCCATGAGATCCCACATTCATGCTTGGGATATGGCACAAGGGTGATTGGCTGAAAGAAATATTTGGTTCAGCTATGTCTACGGTCGAGTTTGCCTATGTTTAATAAAAGCTAACTTCTCTTGCTTTTGTACTTGTTTATATGTGTATTTAATGGTTGTTATCTCACTGTAATTTCCATGGTTTTATGTTGGTTATAAGCATGGTTAATTAACTGGTTGATGTCATAGTTATTTCATGTAATTACTTGCAATTGTTAAAATTACTGATGAAAGACCTAATTGATGTCATAACAGTTCAAAGGAGAAAGTGGTGATCCTTCTTGTCATGTTTCATAAGAGTTTTTAGTGATTCATGCTTTATCATGTATCCTGTACCTATAGATTGCATTGATGCCAAGCATTTGACATAATGTTAGTCCCGGTTGGGGATCTTTAGACCTAGTCCAGGAGTTAGTTTTTGGTTTATTAGTCTTGTCATCATGTGTTTATTGGATCCTAGAAGTCACAACAAGTTCCGAGTAGTGGCTAGAATTTTGGGCTTGAAAAGTGCCTTAAATGTCATAGACTCTCACACACGTCTGTTGGAAATAGTCCCTCGACACGGGAATAGAGGCTTGTGGTAGTATCCAAAGCTCTCTAGATGTTGGTATGCCCATAACATGGGAGAGTTCAAAGGTTTAATAGCTTAAAAACTCAGTGGGACCTAGGGGCATGGTACTTGTGTGGCTGGGAAGGCTCCTGACAGTGTTGTTGCTAGTATGGAAGGTATGTTTGATGGGTTTCCATCGATTCAACTTCCTTAAGGATGCCTAGGATGTTGAATCATAACATAGTAGCATCTCATCACATGTTTACCCCTTTTGGTCAGTTACTTGGATATAGATGGGAGTAGGGTTTTACAGAGTGTTATCAAAGCTGGTTGTGCTCTCTTTGGGTCATATCTGATACCACAAAGTGGATTCAGAACATGGTTCACCACTCAGACTTGATGGGCGATGTGTTGGTCATGCATTCATGTCAGTTGCATATGTGTTTCTTATGTTTTTATTCCATGTGCGTGTTTCATTTACATCGTATTGATCATGGCTGTAGTGATGTCACAAGGTGAAGTTTGAGGGCGTTGTTGTGGGATGTGTTATCATGAGTGTATGGCTTTATATGCGTTTTTTATGCATGCATGGTAGGTCAGACATGCATTGTGAGGTCATTGTATGCAATTGGGTCATCATGATGTTGTTGGTTGGTATGATGTTGATGTGTTGGCTGAGATAGAGCAGGAGATGTAGATCAATAAAGTGAAGTTGCAGCATTGGACCTCGAGTAAAAATCATATTTTCATACATTTTTAGGTGTTGGGCATGCAGGTATGTTAGTTAATGGATTGTTATATGAATTAGGGTTATATACATTAGGTTTATATACATGTCTATTGATGTTATGGTTACATATATGATAGATGCTAGTTGATTAGTGTAGTCATGTTCACATGTGTCAGATAGTCACGAGTGGTAGTAACCTTTGGTTGTATTCATTGCTCTTATTGTTTTATGTTAGATAACTTGATGATTAACATTACTACATTAAGATCTTGATGTTATATGTATCATGCTAAATTGGATTGGCCTATGAAAATGGTTAGGTTATGACATTTAGGTATGAGTCAAATTATTTATGACTATGTGTTGTACTAATCTAGGCTGATTGTACATATGTGATTGCTATGCATAAATGACAAATGTTTATGACTTTATGATGTGAACATGTTAGGTAGTGACTGTTATGGATAGCATGAACTTATTTATTTTTGAGTTGATGTATTGTGAAGTTAAATCGTGCTAATCTAACTTGATTGTGTAGACAAGATATCCACCCCTGAGATACATTAAGGTATGAGCTTGCTTATGTTGTCTACCTTGTGCTTGAATGTTTGATTATGTCATAAATTTGGTGTTTGAGTGTTGGTGTCTATTATGTCATCTATCTGTTGTTGAATGTTTGATTAATCACATGATATGAGTATGTGTTCAATTGATATTGTTTTAATATTATTGTACTAACACATATGTGTTGAGATAGCTGACATGTGCTTGAGTGTAGTAGGTGAGTTGTAGCATTATGTATAATGAATATGAGTTGACTATGAATTATGACATGATTGCTAGTCTTGGTAAAGGTTGATTTCAAATTGATAGATATGATTGTATTGATATTTGGAACATGTATTTGGCATGTGTAAATAGTGCAGGTAACATGCTTGGTATTAGCATGACAAGGTAATAATTGATGTGTTTATATAACTAAAAGTTGGGTGATGTGACAGTGCATAGTAACAATCAATTGCAACAACGAAAAGGTCAAAGAAAGGAATTGGGCAAGAATTATTTTGGCTATTTTTGGAAACCCTAATTTCAAATGAATGAGTGCTTTACACATAGGAAGTCTTCTTAACCTTAATCTTGTTTGACATTAGGTGGATATGTGCTAGATTCATGAACTTGTATTTGATGGGTATATTAGCTAGTCTCTAGTTATAGGTGGATTTGTCAAGGGAATTGGAGTCCCTTGAGAGATGGTGTGGACGTGTTTAGTTGTAAGTAACGTGCTTGGCACAAAAAGGTAAGGTAACCAGTGTATTTTTATGTTTATTTAAGAACTGACAGTTATGTGTTGATGGCAGTATGATGCAAGGGATTGCATGGAAAAGAAAATTCCATGGAATCTTGAAGAAGGCTTAGCTTGAACTTTCCATTGGAAGCATTAGGAACCATGGGGATTGAGTCATGTTGTCTATTGTTAGTCTTGTGATTTTGGTATTTTGGTGATTTTTTGTGCGTTATTGTAGTTTTGTTTGTGTCTTGTGCATGGCCATACCACTTTGGTTGTGGTGTCATATTGTTGTTGGTTTGCCATGCTTTTCTTCTTGTTTGTTTCTTGTCTTTCCTTTTATATTTGGGGTTTGGGGAATTGGTTGGGAAAGAGGAAAGTTAATGGAGTCCAGGGAGAGTTGTGCAGTACCCAATAGGTGATGTAAGGCCTGGTTGAAGCTCAATGCATGTATAAGGGTAGCTAAAGGAAAGTGTATAACAACTAGTTGAATTGGTTGGGTCCATTGGTGTAAATGGATGATTGTGGGATAGTCATGAGAAAAGTACTCAGGAAAGGTAAAGTAAATATATTTGAGGTGCCAAATGCCTTAGCTACATTGGGAATTGTTGTTCTCGATGTTATACATGCATTACACAGATAATGGAAGTTCTCTTAACCTTGACCTTATGATACTTGGTAATTATGTTGTGATCATGATTGTGTCGATGTATATATATGTATACATGTATGTCTGTAAGTATGTCATTTTCTGATGAGATCATGATTGTTTTGTGATAATGTTAGATATCTATATGTATGTATGTATGCATTGTATGTATCTATGTCACTATTTGATAGGGTCATCAGGAATCGTTCTTGCGGAGGAATGTTTTCTTATGAAGGTGAATGACATGAAGATATTCCTAGTTCATGAGGAATCAAGTGGGAAGAGTAGCCTGAAAGATCTCTGGGGTTACTATCATGTGGATATGAATTCATATTATGTGATTATACTATGTATATGTTTATGTTATGGACAGGCTAACGTTGAGAGATACATCAATGAAATGAAAAAATCGTGATGCGTAGCTTGCTAGGATAAGCATGGATGACAGAGAGACACTAGAAGCAAGGTTGCTTGGTAGAGACAGTGTGGTTTTGGATGTGTGTTCCTATTGTTGTGCGTATATTTTATATGTTTTACATGTTGCATCTGTGATATTGTGCACATCTGGTGTTTTGTATATGTATTGTGTGTGCATGTTGTTATGCAATGTTATGTACAGGGTGGTACAAATAGTGTTGTCTAAATATTGGATATGCAATGTTCGGCATAGATGGTTCTATGTACATGTTGGATATGAAATGTTGTGTGCATGTTGGATATGTAGTGTTGTGTACAGAGGATTCTATGTACATGTTGGATATGCCGTTCTATGTACATGTGGTGTTGCATGCATGTTGTACATATGGTGTTGTGTGCATGATTATACAAGTGGCACTGTGAGCATGTGGTGTTGTGTACATGTTGTACACATGGTTTTGTGTGCATGATTGTACAAGTGGCACTATGATCATGTGGTGATGTGTAGATGTTGTAGATATGGTGTTGTGTGTAGGT
The DNA here is from genome assembly GCA_031772625.1 of Pinus tabuliformis. Classification (NCBI taxonomy): domain Eukaryota; kingdom Viridiplantae; phylum Streptophyta; class Pinopsida; order Pinales; family Pinaceae; genus Pinus; species Pinus tabuliformis. The sequence goes on along the minus strand of CM062817.1, from coordinate 1,395,639,959 downwards.
AGCGTCATGTACATGTCGTGCATATGGTACTGTGTACATGTGATGTCGTGTACATGTCGTGAATGTGGTGTTTTATATGTCTAGCGCTGTGTACACATTGTACATGTGGCATTGTGTACATGTTTTATAGGTGGTGTCGGGTACATGTGATGTTGTATACACATCATTTAATTGGTGCTGTGAATAGGTGGTATTGTGTACATGTTGTACATATGGTACTAGTGTACATGCAGTATTATGTACATGTCGTACATGTTGTGTTGTGTACATGTGGTATTATGTATGTGCATGGTGTATTCGTGGTATCATGACATGTGTATTCATTGCATTATACTATGTGTCATTATATGTATACTAATGTATATCGGGTGTAGGTGTATGTATTGTGTTGTTGTGTACACCAAATGTTGGTGTATGTATTGTGTTGTGTTGTACACTGGTTGTAGGTGTATGCATTGTATGTCAAGCATACGTGCATGGAGTTGTATGTCATGTGTGGTTATATATGTGTGATGCACACTATGTGTATGTGTACATGGTTGAGGAGAAGGCACTAGTTGTTTGTTGGGTGTGGCAATCGATGTGGAGTGTGTACGGAATAAGGACAAAGGTAGAAGCTAAGGACTGATTGAGGGATAAGTAGCAGTGTGTCATTCAGTTTTATTATGCATGTGATCTATGATTCTGGTTTATGATGGTTACGTTTGATCTATGATTTGGTTTATGATAGTTATATGTGATTTATGATTTTGATCTACGATGATTGTGTTTTTAGCTAACTTGATGTGATATGTTTATACATGATAATTTGGTCAAAGATGCTAGTTTGACTTGTTGTGACAGGAAGTGAGAAAATTTGCAAGTGTACCTTGTTGACGAGCTACCAATGAGGTTTAATTTGAATTTATTTGAATTTATTTTAAATCTAATGGAAGTTATGTGCTTGGTGCAAGAAGAATGTAAATGCTGAGTTGGGTGCTTGAAATCGACTACAAGCATTAGCAGCAATTATAAAAGGAATTGGAACATGCAACAGTATGTTGGTAAAGCACTTCAAGAGTAGGGCCATTGTGGGACACTGGTACCCAATAGTGTCCATTGATTTCCATGAGCATGCTATGACTGGTATGATGGTTTGAGGTAGGTATATGCCTTGGTTGTTTGACTTTCCAATGTGAGGAAGCCTTGCCAAGGGATGGATCACCCAAGATACGGGATGCCAGGGAACTTGGACAGTGAGTGACTGCATGGAAGGGGTTATTGGATTGCCCGAGGGACAGTTGTAAGAAATAAAGGAAGTCCAAGGATATATTTGTTTTGGTCATTAGCATTGCTAGATGGAATCAAATTCACATTGGGAATGCACCCTAGAACAATGAGACAGTAACTGTTCACTGAAAGGACAAGTGGCGTAGGATTATAGCATTGGACATTGGATGTAGTTTGATTGTGGCAGTGGATTCTGGACTTCCTAGGAAGGAGGTAAATCATGGTATTAATTTGAGGGTGGCAGTGTGAGCCTCTGGATTCCCTTGTTGCAGATGTAGGCATCATATCCTTTTATTTGCTGCTTTAGCAAATGTGCATATGTATATATGTGGTTATTGTAAATATCGTAATGAGGTATGTTATAAAGCTCCAGTAAGTAGTATGGTTGTTATTAGTCATGTTTTCATGATTTTTTTTCTTTTGAGTAGGTCTTTCATTATAAATATTGCAATGAGCTAAGTTATAAAGCTCCATGGGAAATGTTTTTTATTTTAAGTGGTTTTTCTGAGGTATATGTGTGGTTGAACACTAAGGATGGTGTGCCCCAAGGGGGAGGGTTCTGTAATAGCTCTGGTGAAAATTCCATGTAATAAAAGTCAATAAAGGAAAAATAAGACCACGGTTAAAGGAAACTTATTCCAAGCTGAATGATTGGGCATAGATATCCTAGTGGGCATCGCTGGATGTGTTTATGGCTGAAGGAAATTGGCAAAGGAAAAGGAAAAGGCATTTTTGGCACACTTATTTATGAAAATAAAAGAAAATAGGAGAAAAAGGAGGTGAAAGGTCAGAGGTTGTAGGTGAGGAGGAAAATGAAGCAAAATGATGGAAATTGAAGAAAATAGGGGCCTCATTGATAAAATGTATTATGAGGATCAGTTCGCAAGCTTGGTCAGTGCAATCTTGGTCAGTTTAGTTTTGGAGCTCTCTCATCATTCTCTCTCTCTCACTCTTCGAAACTTAGAGTTTTCTTGGAGCACTCTAGCTTTGGAGAAAGGAAGGAAAAGAAAGAAAAGGAAGGAGAAGGAATGGAAAGGAAAGTAAGGATCAAGAAAGGAAGAGCAAGATCAAGCGGTTTCAGAAGGAATACATGTAGGTAACATATTGCATGTCTAATTTCCTAGCTAGTTTTGACATGCATGGATTTGCATGTTAGTGTATGGTTCTCTTGTTGTCAGTGGCATGGTTTTGCCTGGTTAAGAAAATGGTTTTTAGCCTAGCATTACCTTTTTCCAAATTCCATGGTGTGTTGGGATGTTCATATCAATTTTAATCTTTGGAATTTCTGGATGGATTTCAGAATCAGGGGTGGAGTTGGTCTCAAGGTCCATTTCCAAAGGCCTAGGAATCCCTTGACTGATTTTAGTGGGATACATGGTAAAGCCTAAGGGATGTGTCTCAATTTAGGACCTAGTGATTTGGGATTGGATTGTGGTAAAGCCTGAGAGACAAGGGGATGCAAATTTCCTCAAGAACAATGATGGATTCTAGATTGCATTCCAAATTCGATTCAGTTTTGTGATCAGAGCAACATTTTTGGTGTGATCACGGATTGGTGAGGGTGGAGGTGGTTTAACCTCTGTATTCCATTACTTGCTTTTAGAATGGTTTATCCATGAGATTCCACATTCATGCTTGGAATATGGCACGAGGGTGACTGGCTGAAAGAAAGATTTGTTTCATCCATGTCTATGGTTGGGTGGTATGTGGAAGTCACGAACCTAGTCAAATTTTCCTATTTTAAATAAAATATAAGTTCTCTTAATTTTTCACATGTTTATATGTGGATTTAATGATTTTTATCTCACTGTTATTCCAATGGTTTTATGTTGGTTATAAGCATGGTTAATTGACTGGTTCATGTCATGGTTATTTCATGTAATTATTAAAATGATGGATGCAAGACCAATTGATGTCATAATAGTTCAAACGAGAAGGTGGTTGATGAGCCCCAGTGTTGCAGCAAGGATGCTGCAACTCCTAGGGTGAAAAAATTTACATTATCAACCCAGGGTTCGTACAAACTTGGAGGTGACAGTGTTATATGCACAACAAATGCAACCTTCCACTCTGGTCACTTGTCAATTGCGGTGATAGACCACTAGGATTTTTCAAACCAGTCTCTTATTGACTAGAAGGAGATTGACTACTGATAGTGAATGTAAAGCTATCTTTGATGTAGAAATTAAATGCTTGCCTATTTTGAGGAAATGGAAGTGTTGAATCGAAAATGCTATGGAATGACATGAAATTACCTAGCTAAGAATTAACACATTACTTTGCAAAAGAGACCAAATTTAACCTTGCATTCTATCATCTATCTATCTAGACTAAGTAAACATGGAAATTATCCTAACATTTCTATTATTGATGTATGCATGCACTAGCTAAATATTGCAGAAAAAAGTCTTTTGTTTTTCAATTTAAAAATGTAAATGCTAAGCTAAACAATCTGATCTTTTTTAGGGGAGGAAGGTATGGGAAAACTAGTCCAAAATGGAATTGAGGGTTATGGAGGTCAATTTGAATGCCTACCCTAGGCTCTGATAATCATTTATGCCCAAAACAATCTAAAACAAGATGCTATAGGGTTTCCTATAGTTTCTACAAGATTTCTCGTAGTTACTACAAGATATCCTGGTTTACTACAGGAAACTTAGCTGAAAGTTGTAGGAAGGTAGGGAAGGTGAAAGAAAGTGCTAGGAAGATGTATGATGGTGGAATAAGGTATGGGGAAGGTGCACAATGCCCAAGGATCAACCCAACTCTTAAAGATGGTTGGAGTTTCTCAAGGTGGTTGTCCACGGTGGCTACAAAATAGAAATATAAATTACTGGTTGGTAGGATTGGGTGAGAGGTGGACAAGTGTTAAAATTTGAAACTAGGGCCAAACTCCATGCGGGTCAGCTTATTTATGGAAACTGATATTTTTATTGGATCCCTCTCATCCAGATGTGTAGGACTGATCTAAAGATCGTCTGATTTCGATAAGTATTCATGGAGTTATGAATTTATTTGTATTATAAGACATATTGTCAAGTCGGCCAGCATCCTATGTAGGCTCAGAAGCCCAATAGTCATGACTATTCATCATATACGTTTTAGTATAAATATAGAGGACTTGAAATAATTTGGAATACATATCCTCTTCATGTGTTCTCCTCCTCTCCATGTCTTGGGTTTTTGGAGAAGGAGGGACACCAAGAATATGTGCTGGATGATGCCCTAAACATAGTAATGAAGGCCTTATACGCAGCCCTAGCTTATACACTGTAGTGGAGCCTAGCCACAGTAAGGGAAGGAATTTATATGCCGTAATGGAGAAATCAAGCCGCAGTAAGGGAAGGAATTTATATGCCATCAAGCCGTAGTAAGGGAAGGAATAAATGCAGTCTCCATAGGCAATGGAGGAATATTTGCAGGTCATGAAGATCCACAGGAAAATGAAGACAAAGACATCTTCACACAGTCATAGGAGACATACCAATGCATTCATGAAGACTAATCCAACAACGAAGTCTCTACACGCTGTTATGAATACACAAGTCATACACAACAATGGAGACCCTATACGTAGTCACTCTATATGCAGTCATACATAGTTCATGGAGACTCTTATGCACAGGTCGTAGAGACACTTAGACACTGGAATTTTGTCCACTATAATGATCACACAGTCATGGGAATGAAGCTGTAGGCAAGGTTGTAAAAGCCGCAGTCATAATAATGAAGCTACAGGCAAGGTTGTCAAAGCCGCAGTCATAGTAGTGGAGCCGTAGTCCTAGTAATGGAGCCACAACAAAGACATGAAACAATAGTCAAGCAAATCAAATAGAGTCACAGTCAAGTTCATATTACTGTCTTGCTATGACTCAATGATGAGATAAGGATTCGATGAGGAAATCCTTGGCACATGTATCATCAACATATTCCTATGGCAAGAGGACCTACGAAATCCTACAACAGCATGATAGATGAGATCATGGGCAACACGATGAACATGGGCAGCATGATGCATGATGATATGAGCATGGGTAGCATGATGATGAATGAGATCATGAGCATGGGCAACTTGATGATGAATAAGACCATGGAAGATGCAAAATGATGAGCAACATGAAGATGAGAGCAGCTCAGTCGTCAAGGTTCAACACATGTGATAGTATAGCATGGTGTCACATGGTTATGTGCAGCAAATGGAAGACATGAAGCACTAAGATAGGTGAAGGAATCACCTTAGAGAATCAATTGAAGCAATATGTCTTCAACTGATCTCATGCGATATCAAAAGTCAAGTATGGACTTCTATTGTAAATGTACTATCCCTCTCACTTTCTTTGTTGAAATTTGAAGAACATAAAAGAATAATTGATCAAGGGTTTCCCCACATTGGTGTTTGTCCCTGGTTGGCACCACATCTTGTGTCCTCTTGTCCTGGCTTGTCTTTTGCGATTTATATTTATGTTCTATCTACAGTTTACTTTAATGCTAATGTGATTGCTAATCTGGAAAAGACATTGAGCTAACTATGAAAATTGAAATAAATTTCTCTAGCATAGAACATACCTAAAATTCAACATGGTACCAGAGTTGAGGTGAAGGCAATGCCCAAGCAATAGTGAAAGAGCAATTACTGAAGATAGTCGGGACATGACAAAAGGATCAATGGGTTCCTCATCCCTCTTCAAATTCACTAAGGATGAAGTCAAAGTAGAGAATATTATCAGAATGGCACAACGGAAATTTCTGATGGCCTACCTAAAGATCACTTCATTGAGAAGTCTGGATCTAAGGGTGGAAGGAAAGGTAGATGCCTTGGTTCAGCCCTTATGCGAAGGAGTGTCCGAATGGCAGAAATGAAGATCATCAAGGACACGGCCGAATCTTCAGAGAAAGCAAGGAACCCCAGGTATGAAGAATCAAATGTTGTTTCTTATAAGATAAAGAAGCATTATCTTATATTGGCCCTCTCCTTGAGATCCTTTGGGAATCTAGCTTATTGATTGTAGTGCTTTAAGGCACTTCATCAGATAGATGGGTACACTCTCTAATTTGGTGGTTATGGAAACAATCATGGGATTATACTTGCAGCCAATGCCACCTATCCCAGAAAGGATGTTGGGAATGTTATACCTCAACTAAATGGGGGTAACTCAATTCATTTACAAAATATATTTTATGTACCTGATCGCTAGAAGAACCTGGTGTCCATCTTAGCAATGGAAGTCAAACGTTACAGGGTGGCACTCATCGATGGAAAGGGATGCCTAGATTCAAAAAGAGCATGAAGGTACATGTCCGAAATGTACAGAAGGAAAATTTTATGAGGGGGGCCGTTCCCCTCATGTAGCAAGTCCACAAGTTTGGAACAACCCAAGGAGTTTAAGATTCATGATCGGGAATCTCATGTATACAGGTGGAAGAAAGCCCTCTATGGCTTGAAGAAAAACAGCTCGAGCATAGTATGAGAGGATTGATAGCTGTTTGATGAAGTTGAGTTTCACTAGGAGTGAAATCGATCCAAACCATTACTCGAAGGTTGTGGATGATAGACCTCTCATACCAGCACCTATGTCTGACAGGTGTAGACCCTCTCATTTGTAGGAGACAAAGGGAGTTGGATTCCGAATGTGGAAAGATAAATTGCAAGCCTATTACTACCTTGAAGATCTTAACTTTCAGAAGTTATATGGTAGTGATGTCAGACCAGATTTGGGAAATGCCTATGAGTTTCATAAACTCATTCGCGTTGATGTTCTTGTTGAACCTCCGTCCAGACATATGTTTTGTAGTTAGTATGGTGAGCTGATATTTGGTTGAGCTTCACTATACTGGTGCCTAGAATCTTCTGAGATATCTTCAGGGCACAATCTCTCATGCATTGAGATACACTACCTGAAATATTTTAAATGCTGAGTGGGCAGGCAGTGTGGAGGATCACTAGAACACTTCTCAGTGCTGGTTCTCCTTAGGATCTCCTTCGATATCCTGGCTAACTAGGAAGCAGAAGTTAGTGACTTTGGGCACTGCCGAGGCAGAGTATATTGCTACTAGCATGGCTACCTGAAAGGCAGTCTGGTTAGGAAAGCTCTTCAATGATCTGTTTGGATACCACTATGTAGCAGGATGATTAGTTCTCCTGTGAGGCTTGGATGATGTGTTCTCCATGACGATTATGTAGCACGATGATTAGCTCTCCCGTGAGGCCTGGATGATGTGTTCTCCATGGCGATTATGTAGTAGGATGATAAGTTCTCTTGTGAGGACATGATTGATTAGTTCTCCTGTCAAGGCATCCCACCCATGTAGTCTGGGACTCATGGGAAGTACGTCTCATCTGATCAATGAGTAGAGAAATGAGGATAGGGACCATAGTAGTACTGATGGACGCATCGTTGTATCTACCGTACTCCCTATGCTAGGATGACCTTCATTGATCTGGGATCAATGGTACTAGTCTCGGACCAGTTGTATGAGTTGTACCTACTATGATGCTGACTTCGGGTCGGTTGAGACTGGTCTGGGGCTAGTGGTACATACTATGAGACTGACTTTAGGTCAGTGGAGGACTGGTCTAGGACCAGTGTGTTATGAAACCAGCTCAAGAAAAGATAGAAAAGATAGATCAATGCCTTAGAATTTAGCCTCTTCGAGGGGGCAACCTCCTTTACATTACATAAATGAAAAATTCTTGGACGATTCAAATGTCAAAACCTCCTTTCTATATATAGGAGTCTAAGGAGTCACAATATAGCCCAACCGACCTAACAATAACAATATAAAGCCACAAAAATAACAATAGAGGAATTCTAATGGACACAGTAATAACAATATGGGGATAATAGGGGCACAACAATATTAATAAGGGATGCAACTACAATAGTAATGGGGTAATCACTAGTATTATGGGGACCCAACATGCCCCTCTCCTTCAAAAAAGTGTTGTCCTCAATGCTTGAGTAGTTCTGGATGCTTCTGTATAAAATTCTCATCCTTCCATGTGGAATCTTCAGCGGATAAGTTCTTCCACTTGATAAGATACTCTGAAATTGATCGATTTCATAGCTATCGAGTTCTTGTTTCTGTGACTACTTCCGGTTCCAATATAATTTTTCCTTCCTCGTCAAGTTCTGGAAATATTGTTTGAACTGGGAGCTTGTCGCCTATAAATTTATTTAAACATGAAACATGGAAAACTGGGTGCAATCGAAGGAAGCTCCAATTTGTATGCCATAGTCCAATCTTTTGCAACACCTTGTACGGACCATAATACTTTGTTGATAATTTATTATCCTTCTTAGCTTGCTTGAGAGACATTTTCTTATATGGTTGTAGCCGTAGGAATACCCAATCACCTACATCAAAACTTCTTTCGCTGTGATGTTGATCTACCTGTTGTTTCATTCTATTTTGTGCCAACACGAGGTTATCCTTTAAGAGTTGGAGGACTTGTTGTTGATGTTCGATGTGATGTTCCACTGCTTGAACCTTAGAATTTTCTCTTAAATATGATGTGATGGATGGTGGCTGATATCCATAAAGTGCCATAAATGGGGTCATTTTTTTTGTTGTATGGAAGGAAGTGTTATACCACCATTCAGCCAGAGGAAACCATTTGACCCATTTTGTCTGTTTATCAGATACAAAGCAATGAAGATATCCTTCCAAACATTTGTTTACTATCTCAGTTTTCCCATCAGATTGAGGATGATAAGATGAGCTATGAGCTAACTGAGTACCAAGACAAGAAAATAATTCTGTCCAAAAATTTCCAGTGAAAATGGGATCTCTATCACTTACAATAATCTTTGGGTTTCCATGTAGCTTTTGAATTGTTTCCATAAATGCAATAGAAAATGTATTGGCTTTAAATGGATGTGATAACGCACAAAAGTGTGCATACTTGGTAAGTCTGTCAAATACCACCATGATGACACTCTTTCCCTTAGACTTGGATAAACCTATGATAAAATCCATTGAAACCTCCTCCCAATGTTGGCTTGGAATGGATAAAGGTTGTAATAGACCCAGTGTCTTAATTGTTTCAACTTTATTTTGTCGGCAAATGTTAGGCCCCTATACTACTAGTGTAACCCCTTATTGTTATTAGTATAACCCACTTATTATATTGATGTACCCATGTAGTGCCCATATTGTTACTATTGTGCCCCATAGAAGCCCACTATTGTTATTATTGTGCCCTTACATTATTATTGTTATGCCGGCTCTGATTATGTTATGACCCCTTAGACTCCTATATATAGAAAGGAGGTCTTTTCATTTGTATCATCCAAGAATTGTTCATTTATGTAATGTAAAGGAGGTTTCCCCTCGAAGAGGCTAAATTCTAAGGCGTTGATCTATCTTTTCTATCTTTTCTTGAGCTGGTTTCATAACATTTGGTATCGGAGCTTTGGATTCTAGGGTTTCGCTGCTCCAAACAGGTCAACGTGGCATTTGCGCTATAACTTTATTTTTGTGACATTTCAGAAGTCGCAAAAAAAACCCATATGATAAGCAATCGCGCTGAACCTTGGGTCCGAATTTCAGAGCTTTTTGCGCGATATTTTCGGAGATATGATCTGAGGAAGTTGGTCTTTTTGCAGACTCCTGAATTAAACTCAAAACAGGTGACTTGGGGAAAATCGTAATAAATTTCTTTCTGAGCATCGGATTGAAATTTCGTAAGAAGGTACAGAAAGAGGACAGACTGTGGTTTTCTTTTATATATCTTTCAGAGTCAAAGGTTGAAATAGTGACACGTGGCACTTCATACAAGTTCGCTCTACGGAACTAGTCTATAATCAGGTCACTGCGGAAAATTGTGCATAACTCTTTTTTGGAGAATCCAATTTGGATCAGACTAGTGGCATTGGAAAGAGGACATAGAAGGCTACTACAGGTCACAATTTCAGAACTGGATGATTCGAAATTACAGAGATACATCAGATTCAATATCAGGCTTCTACAAAGTAAAAAAAGGTGTGTAGTTTTTTTTTTTTTTTTTTCGCATAAGCTTGGTTTGAAGGAATTGAAAGGGCATAGTAAAGCATTATTATCGGTAATTGATTCCCCGAGGAAAGAAAATGCAAACACCTAGTAAGGAACCTGAAAGCTCTAGCATGACTCATGAAGAAGAGGAAGAAATGCTACATGATATATCAAAATTACAAGAACAAGTGCAACAAATGTCACGCTCACAAAAGCTAACAGATGCTAAGATAAATGGCGTGGAATCTAAGATAAAGGGCATGGAAGCTAAGATGGATGATCTGAAGGCAGATTTGAGGATAGATTTGAAGACAGACATGGCAGATTTGAAGACAGATTTGACAAATTTTCTACAAGAAATACTTACTAATGGTGAAAAGGTTGTAAAGGAAACTCATGATGTGAACAAAAGAAATGTTAATCATGATTCCATAGACTCTAATGTTGGATCGAAGACCCACCATATTCAAAAAATCGATATGAGGAAGTTTGATGGCAAGGATCCCGCCACATGGATATTACAGATGGAGCAGTTCTTCAATCTCAATAATGTGCAAAACACACAAAAGGTACGTATGGCAACTTTATATTTGGAATCAAATCAGTTTGTATGGTATCAATGGCTTTGCTCTTGTAAACAATTTATCACTTGGGCAATTTTTACGGAAGAATTGATAGCACATTATGAGGATACAAGAAGCAACACTTTTTTTAGCCAATTGATAAGTCTCAAACAAAAGGGTTCAATAATGGAGCACATTGAGGAGTTCCAAAAATTGAACATAAGGGTAAAAGATATTCCAGAGGAGCATAGGATTGATGTGTTTATAGGGTCTTTAAAGGATAATATCCAACATGATGTTTGACTTTGGGAACCTGATTCATTAGAGAAGGCATTCAAGTTAGCAAGAAAAATGGAAAGCAAAATTATGGCAACCAGGAAGCATACCACTCACAACTATAAAGACGGAAGTGCAGTTGCCCCTAGTCTTCCACAACCTATAAGGTTGACACCACAAAAATTGGAAGAAAAAAGAGCAAAATGGCTTTGTTACAATTATGATAGTAAATGCACTAAAGGTCATAAGTGTGCTGAGAAGAAATTATTTTACATAGAATTTGAAGAGGAGGAAGAAAAGGATCAAGAAACAACAAAAGAAGAAGATATACGCCAGGACCCCACCCTAGAGAAAGAAGAAATTAATCAGACCATATCTTGTAAAGCATTGGCAAGAATTACCACTCCTCAAACTCTTAAGATAGAAGGACATATCAAGAAGAAAAAGGTGCAAGAAGTGAAAGATCACATCGAGAAAGAAGAAATGAATCCAACCATATCTTGTAATTCATTGTTCGAAATTACCACTCCTCAAACTATCAAGATAGAAGGACATACAAAGAAGAAAAATGTTCAAGAAGTGGACCTTGTAGGCTATGCCCTCCCACATGCAATCTACAGAGTGGACCTTGTAGGTAGAGACTTAACTAATGCAATATCAAATATCCTGACTGAGAGAGGTTACTCCTTCACTACAACAGCAGAACGAGAAATAGTTCGAGACATAAAGGAAAAATTGGGATATGATGCAATGGATTATGAAAAGGAGTTGGAACTGGAAAAGACCTCTACTGCATTAGAAAATACTTATGAGCTTCCAGATGGCCAAGTGATTACAATTGGCTCTGAAAGATTTAGGTGTCCAGAGATTTTATTCCAGCCTGCTCACATTGGGATGGAAGCTCTGGGGGTGCATGAAACTACTTACAGCTCTATCATGAAATGTGATGTGGATATCCGAAAGGACTTGTATGGTAACATAGTTTTGAGCAGGGGATCCACTATGTTTCCAGACATGGCTGATCGTATGAACAAAGAGATCACAGCACTTGCTCCAAGTAGCATGAGGATCAAGGTGGTTGCTCCTCCAGAGAGAAAATATAGTGTCTGGATTGGAGGCTCCATCTTGGCTTCTCTCAGCACATTCCAACAGGTAGTCCTGCCCACCACATTCTTGAAATAGAAATATGAACTCAACCATATTTCAACACTTGAACTATAACCTATAGCTTAAATATTTGGAATAATGGATCATGAGACTCCAGAAAATAGGCTTTATTTAATTGCCAATTATTTTCATTAGTATCCTTCATGCTTATAAAAAGTATGTTATTGTTTTGAGATCTGAAAACACCTCCTAGGTATTGTTTCTGATAGGGGAAGAAATTTACAACCACACATTTTTAAGTTCCTTAAGAAACATACTTGAGGAGCTGCATCACAAAGCACAGACTTCCTTAGACTCTTGTGTTAGGTCTGACCTATAGTTTTTCCACCAATTATCACCAAGGACTTGCACTGTGCCTCGTCTCCTTGAAACTCCCTTTTCAAAAAGAAAGCTCCCGAAGGGTCTTATCTAAGCAGAGCTCTGGTCTTAGAAGAACTATACCAGGTTGGTGTTAAAGGGTCTTTCCTGAGCTTTCCAAAAATAAACTTCCCTTTGCCAAAAGAAAGGTCCTGAAAGGTCCTATGTAAGTAGAACTTCAGGTCCTGAAAGGTTTTATATAGGTAGAGCTTCAATCATAGAAGCTCAGCCGTTAGTAGAGCTCTGGTCCTAAAAGGCCAGCCTGCTAAGTCATGTCCCAAAAAGACCTTACCAGGTCTTACTTGAGCATGGCAAAGAGTTAGTCCTAAATGGTCTGAGCTAGAATGTTCGATTGAGAACAACTTGATGTATCCAACTATGGTATAACTTGATTGACATAAAAAATGTAAGAGGGTAGTCCAGACTCCAAACTGATAATAGAATCTATGTGAATGGATTGATGCTAGTCATGAAGCAATGCCTTTGGCTACAAGTATTCTTTGATTTTATTAATTTAGACAGTGGAACTAGTCTAATAGAAAAAATGAAACCCTAACCTTCGAAATTTCATTCTAATACCAGTTGGACCCAACTCTACTCGAAGATATCTCTGGCTAAGGAACTATACCTTTTGTTGTTTATATTAACCGATACTAAGGTTCTAACATCAAATAACATCATTCTGATTATTTCATATTTGGTTCATTGATTCATCAAATACAAGCTTGTTTGTGACTAATTTCATTGTTGGTTTGTTCAGATGTGGGTAACACGAGTAGAATATGACGAATGTGGCCCATCAATTGTTCACAGGAAATGCTTTTAGTCCATCCTGTAGTTTCCAGTGGAGAGTTCATTGTTTCCTGAATCTTGTTGAGTAGTAATTATTGTCGAGTAGTAGTTATTTTGTGATAAAATGGTTTGCTGGCTCCAGGTTTGTAAAAGTATGGTTGAGGATATTGATTTCGGATTAACTACATACAGCTTAGAGACAACTAGATTTCTACAATATGTATGTTTTTGGTTGATTATTATGGTTTGGCAATTATGTAGGAAGGAAAATGGGTTGTCTATTTGTTATTTCTTTTGAGATGCTTGTAACTATTACTTATATTGAACGAATAATATAATGTTCTTTTTGTCTCCTAAAATGTGCTTGGCTGTATGAATTGGTCACTCCATATTAACTTACAGAATTTCAATTCTCATTCTTGGTTGTTTGAATTGGTTACATGTATATTAACTTACAAAATTTCAATTTTCATGAAACAAGTTTTCTTGCCAATACAAAGGCACAATATATGTTGAATTGGTTACATATATATTAACTTACAAAATTTCAATTTTCATGAAACAAGTTTTCTTGCCAATACAAAGGCATAATCAATGTTACTTGGGAGCGGAAGTGACATTTTCAGAAGCTCTCGGTTTGGGAGCGAATCCCAGAGCAATTTTTTAAAAATATATATATTTTTTAATTTTTGATACATATATGTCAACAAAAACATGGAGAATGATGAATTAGATATAAAAAACATAAAAAAACATAGATTTATCATTGAACCATATCACATCAATCATCTAGAAGTTATAATCTTCATCAACCATGTCCACAAGTTAGTAACATACATATTACAACTGCAATATATTGAGTCTCATGAATCATGATTCATCAAATTCAATCTTAAAGTTTCAACTTCAAGCTTTCAAAATTGAAAATTCAATATATAACATTTATCATCATTGATCACCAAAGTTGTACATGTAAGCTAAGTTTAACCATTGCAAGAAATAATATCTTAGATATTACTAAGTTTTAACTTCTAACTGTTAACATGAAATGAAATGTTATAAAATGAAACATGAATAATGAAATGAATTAATGAAATGAAACAACTTTAATCTTTCACGAAGCATCATATTCATAATTCACAATCATTACCAATGAGTTATAATTGCCAACTTCAAACTTCAAATTTTCATTGTCACAGTCATATATTGTTTACGAAAAATATCATTATGATATGAAAGAGTCGAGAGTCAAGATTCAAGGACTCAAGACTCAATAGCTATGAAAACTAATAGAAACTAGAAAAGACAAGTAAACTGTAAATCTACATGTGGCCGTTGCCACAAGAGTCTCTAGGAGTATAAGCAGGTCGTGCTTGTCTTCTAGGAGTCTCCCGCACAGACCGACGACTAGAACTAGAAGGCACATGCCCTCCACGTGAGGGTGTAGATGGAGGTGGCGACAACAAAGGAACAAGACTCAGAACTCAAGCACTGCTACTGGATGGTGGAGGTGTTATGGCTGCTACAACTCTCAATTTCAAGAAGGTTTTGGCATTTTGGAAGTATTTTCTGTGTTGTTCTTTTGGCCAACAAATTTGATTGAAGTGAGGTCAAAAGAACACTAATTTATGGACAAGCAGTCTGTAATATTTTGACAACTTAATAGAAGTCTTTGATTGGCATATATATATATATATAGTGAAAGTATATATGTGTGAGTAAAGCAATTGAAAATAAGAAAGTTCTTATAGTTAAAATATTTCAATAGTGTGTTGCTCAACATTAGGGAGATGTGTAATTCCTTCCATGCTCGTGACACATGTCATGTTTGTATGACTTCTCCACAAAGAAAAAGAATATTTATAACATTTTAATAAAAAAAATAATACATGATATTGTCCATTGTTGAACTTGAAACACTTTTTCTAAAAAACACATTATGGCTAAGACCAATTAAATTATCAAGGAAATTAATCCTGTAATCTTACTATAATAGAGATCAAAATTTGTTACTTTTACGAGGTGCCCTAAAGATTTGTTGCAAATGCTGGTCATAATAGGGCTCGCATAGTGTTGGTATTCTAGCCTTTTGAATTCTTATTGTACATCGTAGATGTATTTCATGTCAAATATAATAAATCTCAGAAGCCACTAACTACTGACAGACATTCATTTTGAAGTAATAATGTTACTGTTATGAAATATCTTCTTAAAGTTGCTCCAGAATTTTGTGTCATGCGTACTTTTTGCAATAAACAGTTGGGAAATCCAGTCAAGGAAAATTTTAAGGATGGAAAATTTTCTTGAAGTTTAAAACATTGGCGAATCTTACTAATCCCTAATATGCAAATTATAAATGTTTATTGATATATTTGTAAAATTAATCAAATTTATAATTATTTTATATATAGTCTCTCTATAATGTTGGCGATTTTTAAGGTAAAATAATTTTATATTCTAAAATTTGGGCGAATCGTCTTTTATAAAATTGGAAATTGGCGAATCTTTTTTGTGGAAAAATCATGGAAAATTAGCCCACTGGGCGAACATTAGCCCCTAAAATTTTCCATGGAAATCCTATGAAGATGAGACAACTCAGGTAGCAATATGCGTGCTTGGAAACAAAAGAAATCAATTTAAAATGCCGTTGGGAGAGCTCAAGAAACTATGTTATCACAAATAGGTTAATACCCATACTATAAAAGGAGACTGAAATTAAATGCAGGGTGCACACCGAATATTAAATGATAGTATCATGTTTAGATCATCTTCTGTATTTTTGCATTTTTTGAGCAGATTCAAATGGACATGAATTTTGTCGGGGTAAAAATCCCAAAAAAGTGGCCCAAAATCTAGTGATAAGGAGGGGAAGCAATGCAGGTAATTTCCACTGCAACTTGATTCCATATTTTTACAAGTTCTTAACATAAATGGTAATTTTTTATTAAATGGCTGCTCACAAGTCAACATCTCTTTCTACCTGTTGTAGAGTTTCCTTAACTTTAATTGACATGTTATTATAGTTAGAAGGTTATTTGTCAAATTTCATATCATAGCTATTTAAGTCTTGTCACAACCTATTGCTTATTTCCCATTTCATATCTATGATATCTTTGTCTTATTGCCGCCTCATTATATGTAATGGTTTTTTCTTCAACGAAAATGGGCACAAAGGTTCTTTAGCCAAAATTTAAGTTTCTTTCACACGCCACACCCTCATTATTTGAGTATCCTCATCCTACAACACCTCCAGAAACAACTTCTACAGTATAAATGCCAACGGTTGTTTCGTATCTATTAGCAAAGGCTAAAGTGAGAACAAAGAAAGAAACAAATCAGAAAATTGCTATGGATGAGGGAAAGATTTTTGGTGAAGAAGGACCAATGAAAGGCCCAAAATCTAGTGATAAGGAGGGGGGAGCAATGCAGGTAATTTCCACCTACAACTTGATTCCGTACTTTTACAAGTTCTTAACGTAAATAGGATATTTTTATTAAATGGAAGTTCATAAGTCAACATCTATTTCTAGATTTTGTAGAGCTCCTTTTCCATTCATTGAACTATTATTATAGTTAGAATTTTATTTGTCAAATTTAATATCATAGCTATTTCAGTCTTGTCGCCAATTATTGGTTATTTCCCATTTCATATCTATCATATCTTTGTCTTATTGTCACCTTATTATATGTAATGGTTTTTTCTTAAATGAAAATGGGCACAAAGGCTTTGTATAGAATATTATAGTTGAGATCTAGGAATGGAGTGTATCACACCATTGTTGTTCATGGTCATGGTTGTATTCAGAAAATCAGGGTCAATTTAACATTGTTATTTGAAGTTTATTCTCCTTCATTTTATGATCCTGGGCTTCTTCTCAATTTTCCCATCTACATAACCCACTCTTCCTTTATGCTTATTCAGGTTAATTTAATTTTTGCAAGTGGATATTGCATCTTCACTAGCCATTTTGTGAAATTATCTCAAATGTACCTTCAACATTATTATTTGTGTCCTCATAGGGTGATCAAAAGCCTATTTTCCAGGACTTTATATTGTTATTTTTCGTGGTAATAAATGTTGACTAAATGATCTTGAACATTGTAAATATAACATTTTGAAACATTATAATGTTGTGCATAGATTGCATTGATTTTACAAGACACTTCAAACTAGTAGTTCATTTTCTATTGGCTTGCCTTACGGCGTTTTCTTTGCAACATCAGGTGCAAATGCTAGTAATTCATTGTTCGAAATTACCACTCCTCAAACTATCAAGATAGAAGGACATACAAAGAAGAAAAATGTTCAAGAAGTGAAAGATCACATCGAGCATCAAGAAATAAATCCGACCATATCTTGTAAAGGATTGGAAGAAATTACCACTCCTCAAACTCTGGAGATAGAAGGACATATCAAGAAGAAAAAGGTTCAAGCAGTGAAAGATCACATCGAGCATCAACAACAAGTTCTCCAACCTTTAAAGGATAACGCCACTTCGGTGCAAAATAAAACGAAACAACGGGCACTTAAAAAATGGCGACCTTACCGAATGGGAAGACTCTTCAAGGATGAGGATGTGGAAGCATCAGGGAAAATTTTAAGAACCCCCCTAAATTTATAAATATAATAAATGGGCGAATCTCCATGGTATATAGGAAAAATGGAAGGCGATTTTATCAATAATATAATATGTATATATAATTTTTTGGCGAATCTCTCACAGGCATGGCGAATATTTTGCTCAATTATAAAATCTTGTAAGATCTTGGCGAGTCTTTCACTAAATAATAAAACTTTGTAAAGTCCTAGTGAATCTTAGCATAGGCTACATGCTGGTTTAATTCCCCCATTTAAATAGGCTACATTCCAGGTGAATACCATGGGTCAATACCATGTGCCATTTTGGTGAATACCATGGGTCAATACCATGTGCCATTTTGGTGAATACCATGGGTCAATACCATGTGCCATTTTTATTTTTATTAATTCTAATATTAGGGTTAATAATGGTTTTTTTCATGGTATTAATAACAATCTAGTCCATGGTATTTGTCCCATAGTATTTTGGCCATAGGTTTCACCTAAATATAACCCATTTTTTGAGTGTTCGTAAATATAAGGTGACGAGTAAATATAAAAAAATGTTTTATCTGTTTACCATACCTCTCGTTTATTTATATTTTTATTAATTTACCATACCTCTTTTACAAATATGGTATTTGGCCCATAGGATTCACTTAAATAAAACCTCTTTCTTGAGCCTTCATAAATAGAACGAGGGTTATGGACTAAATATAAAAAGAGGTTTCATTTATTTACGATACGTCTAGTTTATTTATATTTTTATTTATTTACCATACCTCCACTTTACTTATATTTTTATTTGTTTACACTGTTACATGTATATAAGGTGACTTATGGAGTAAATATAAAAAATGTTTTATTTATTTACCATACCTCTCATTTATTTATATTTTTATTAATTTACCATACCTCTTTTATAAATATGGTATTTGGCCCATAGGATTCACTTAAATAAAACCTATTCTTGAAAATGGGCGAATGGATTCAGTTAAATAAAACCTATTCTTGAAAATGGGCGAATGGAAGGTTGTAAGTCCTAATTTCAAGGGCTAAATTTACCTTTTTTACCCTCTCCCTTAAAATAAGGTGAGCTATTTGAGGTGATTTGTAAAAATGTACTATGATACAAAATATTCGCCCACTAAAAATTTAAAACCCCTTAATTTCGCCAAAGGGCGAACATTCGCCCCTAAAATTATCCTTGGGAAGCATTGTTTTGTGCTATTTATATTATCCAACCAGATTGGATAAACAAAGCAAGGGATGAATGGAAGAAGGACGAAGAAGTATGGCCACTTATTCAAAAGTTGCAAAAGATCCCAATTCAAACAATATTGCCAGAAATTAAAGAGGATGAAAAAATTATATTGGAACCTGGAGCAGTCACAGAAACAAGAACCCGACAGCTACGAAATCGATCAATTTCAAATTATCTCATCAAGTGGAAGAACTTACCTACTGAATATTCCACATGGGAGGACAAGAATTTTATACAAAAGCATCAAGAACTACTCAAGCGTTGAGGACAACGCTTTTTAAAGGAGAGGGGCATGTTAAGCCCCTATACTACTAGTGTAACCCCTTATTGTTATTAGTATAACGCACTTATTATATTGATGTACCCATGTAGTGCCCATATTGTTACTATTGTGCCCCATATAAGCCCAGTATTGTTATTATTGTGCCCTTACATTATTATTGTTATGTCGGCTCTGATTATGTTATGACCCCTTAGACTCCTATATATAGAAATGAGGTCTTTTCATTTGTATCATCCAAGAATTGTTCATTTATGTAATGTAAAGGAGGTTTCCCCCTTGAAGAGGCTGAATTCTAAGGCGTTGATCTATCTTTTCTATCTTTTCTTGAGCTGGTTTCATAACAGCAAACCAAACATTGTGCCACAAATTTTTGAATATCCGATTTAAGGCCATCCCAAAAAAATTCCTTCTTAACCTTATGGTAAGTTTTTAAAAATCCTGAGTTCTCTCCCGAGGGAGAAGTGTGCAATTCCATAAGAATCTTTTCTTTTAGTTGGGAATTCTTACAGAGGTATAAGCGATCTTTGTACCATAAAGAATCATTTTTCCACCTAAATGTATCAAACGTACTGGAATCTTGTTGTAACTTTTGAATAAGTCCCCACACTTCTTCATCATTCTTCCATTCCTCCCTTGCTTCGTTTATCCAATCTGGTTGGATAATAGAAATGGCACACAAAAATGCTTCCACATCCTCATCCTCTCTTGAGAGTGCATCTGCCACCACATTTTGCTTCAGTTTTTTGTAGATGATTTCAAAGTCATAACCCAACGTCTTTGTGACCCATTTTTGTTTCTCTTCAAAGGATAATCTTTGTTTTAAAAAGTATTTAAGGCTATCATGATCCGTTTTTACCTTGAAGTGTCTTCCCATTAGGTAGGTGATGAGCCCCAATTTTGGTACAATTTGGGCTCATTTTGGCCTATTCTACTTGCTCAAACCATTCATTTTTTATTGCTTATGCATGCATTTCTTAGTTTATTCATGTTGTTTGTAGGAAGAAGGGTAGGCACTCTATCTACGTGACTAATGCATTGTGATCCCAGGTTTTGGCATTAAAAGGGAGCAAGAGACAACGAAAAAGGAGATAAGGAGACAATGAGGTGGCACTGCTGGTTTTTAGGAGAGGATGTCCACGGTCTTGGGACATTCCTCGTGATTCCCACCAAGAACTCCGAGCTCTAATCCATCTCCCCTCCGAGCTTAAAAGCAGCCAGCTGTTCTACAGGAACAGCAGTTATAAACTGCTCTACAGGAACAGCAATTATGACCATCCTACAGGATCAGCAGTTAAACTCTAGTTGGACAGCCGAGCTCCTAAAATCAAGGACACTTGTTGGATCATCGTTTTTGTATAAGTATGGAGGCCTTAGCCTTAGATAGGTTGTTGAAACTCTCGTATTGCTATTGTAATTTTGGAGCACAGTTCAGTTTTCGTTCCTTTTTGTAAGCCAATTTGGCATGACATCAGATTATGAATAAAGAAGGCAGTTTGTGATCTAGTTCTGAGTTTCTTAAGGAGACTATAGCTCTCAGGTTAGGGCCCAACCTGAGAGCCATAGGTCCCCTCTGCTGTAGTGTTGTTTCCATTTCATTTCAGCACTTTGAGCTTTTCATTTTCACATGCAATTCGAATTACAGGTTGCTAGTTTAGTTGTTTTCATGAGTTTAGATAGGATTTGCTTATGATGAATTTGTTTTCACTTGCTTAGTGTAGCAGAGGATAGATATAATCGATTGGAGCTCCAACAAAAAGGTTGTTAAGGCTCACTGCCGTCTCATCTGGGATTGGAGTGAAGTCCATGACTAACCACCAAAAATACGCATTTCTTTATTCCATGATTGCTGCAAACACAGTCACGTTACGTTAGATGCTTCCACATGATTCACACCTGCACCACACTCCTTTACCACAGCTTCATGCACATTTCTCTTCGCGTTTAGATTGCTGCTCATTGAATTTACAAGCACAGATAGTTAGGTTGATGCATTTTTGGTATAGTGACAGTCATAAGCATTTGTTTCACTTACACTGCTCTCTCTCGTTCCATCACTTCGTCCTCCATCTTGATCACCCATGCAGACATCTTTTTGACCCCTGCTCCGCTCTGTCATCTCCCAAAGTCTTTCACTCCTCACGTACTTCCATTCTCTAGCCCTTTCATTGACCTAGCCCTCTATCTTCCAACCTACTCCCTACACTCACTTCCTATCCTATTCCTCCACTTCTACAGCCATCACCAGCCTCATTCCTACCTTACACATCTCCCCCTACCACTCCATTACTCCTCCATCACTCCAAACACTCACGGTAGGTCATCCTGTAGCCATTTGTAGACATCCTGTAGAAAACAGAGTATCCTGTGAGATCTTCCACAGCCATCCTGTAGGAGGCCACTCTCTCGGTTGCTGAGCATCTAATGTGAGGAACCTCTGTGGATGGATGCTAAGGATCCCTAGGGACCTCTCCTAGCCTCCCCAACCTATCGCACGCTTCCCTTCCTTCTCCATCCCATCTGCACAACCAAACCCTAGTTAGCACAAGATCACCATCATTCCACACACTTAAAGGCAAAATACAAAAACATAACTTTCATGGTGCAAGTAGTTTAGATCCATGCATTTTCATTTATTAGAGGTAGTGACAGCATTGGTAGAAGTTGCATTTACATTCCTTGCATTGTAGAGGTTAGACTAGTTAAATTAGGGTTTCCTAGGTTTACATGCTTTGATTTGCTTTCAGTTCATTTTTGTCAGGCAAAGTAGCTTTCCTTTGAGATTAGCTTTCGTCCATCAAATTAGCAAGCTTCTTCTGAGAGCCTATAGAAGTTGGCTTGAGCCCTAGCGGACTTGTGCCAGCTGACCAAGTGACAGCTGCGACAAGAGCTAGTACTTGTGCATATAGCACCGTCGCTTCCAAGTTTGTACGAACTACCGGGTTGATAAAATGAGAGACATGAAGCCCCAGGAGTTGTAGCATTATTGCTACAATACTGGAGCTCACCATCTTTTTGGCGCCGTTGCCGGGGAAGCGTCAGAGTATTAGTAATTGTTGCTTTTCTTCTACTTTCGTACTCTTACTTCTGCTCAGTAGTTTATTTCATTTCCATTCTGCAAAGGTAGCTTAGCATTTCCTGCTTTCATAGATTAGCATTTCCTGCTTTCCTAGATTAATATTTCTTGCTTTCCTAGACTAATATTTCTTGATTTCCTAGAGTAATTTTTCTTGCTTTCCTAGATTAGCTTTCCAATTCTGCAATTTCATTTGAGCAATATAGTTAGTTGTAGATCACTTTGTTTCAGTTTTGCAGGTACCAAAGAAAAAGCAAAAGCACTAAAAAAAAAAAGAGAAAAGTCCTTTCCATTTCATGCCTCGTAGGAACCGAGATAGATCAGGCAAATTCCTACCAAACACCCCCACCACATCACTGAGTCACCCTTCTCTCTTCTTTGGTGACAGTGACCCAGAGGAACCTATAGGTGAACATCCGGAGACATACCAAGACCCTATAGAAGAAGAAGAGTTAGAGACCACTCCATCTGTAGCCATGGCTGATAATAGGAGAGAAGATGAGAGAATAGAAGGAGCTTTCCCCATCCGAGAGACCAATGGAGAGATGAAAATGAAAAACATTAGCCCCTCTGCTTTGCCTCACTTCCATGGACTGACCACTGAGGATCCTGATACCTTCTTGTTTGAGTTTGCTGTCCTTTGTAGAACCTATGACTATACTGAAGATGAGCAAAAGCTGAAGCTTTTCCCTTCCACCCTTAAGGATGCAGCCCTACGCTGGTTCATGGGATTACCTGGGAATAGCATAGCTACTTGGGCTCAGATGCAGCAAGCCTTCAATACCAAGTATAGGGATTATTGTAGGTCCAAGGAAATCAAGGGAGAGATCTTTCGAATGACCATGGGGAATGATGAGTCTTTAGAGGACTATGAGGAGAGGTTCCAACTTAGCTATAAACGGGCCAGGTGCACACTTGACCCTGAATCCCTCAAGTTGGTTCTACTCCAAGGAGTCCCTGAAGATCTCTTAGACACCCTTCACATGTTAGCTGGGGGGGACATTTACCAACTGCCTTATGAGGACATCAAGACTGTGTTTCGAAATCATTCCAGGGCAGCTAGAAAACGAGGTAGAGGAAATCTCCTCTCACCTGGTGTCCCTTTCTCCAAACATGAGTTTACAAACCAATTAGAAGATCTTAAGAGTGAGGTGAGACAGACCATCGCCATGCAGCTGGACACATTCAGGATCCAGCAAAAGAAAGAAGAAGCTGAGAGAGCCCTCGCTGTCTTCTGCCATAGGTGCACAAGAAGACATCCTAAGAACGAATGCCCATTGCATTCAGTTGAAGTGTGTTTTGTTTGTGAGGAGGACCATCCTACCAATCAGTGTCCCACCTTACCTGGGTTTAAAGCCATGTACCAAGGGACTGAAGCCCCCACTGAACCTCTCTACTTCATCAACCAAAGGAGGCCACAAGGATCTAGACCCTATCAGCAGGGAATGCAAGGGGCACCACAAGCCTATTACAACCCCAACCAATCGACTCCTATGCCTTCCTGGGGTCCCCCTGCTCATCCTTCTTGGTCCATGCCTCCTCCATGGTCTTATCCACCTCAGTATCCTACTCAACCTACTTCTCATCCATATCACTCACACACCCAGTCGCAGCCTCAATGGAGTGCTCCTCAGTCGGGGTGGAGGCCCCAATACAACACTCCTCCTGCCATTTTGCCTCCACCACCAGTTCAACCTCAGCCTTTACCTCCTGCTCCTCCAAGGCAACCTCAGATGCCTGCTCAACCGAACCCGAACCCCAACAATAGACAGGCTCAGCAGGTATATACTGGGGAGACCTCATGCCCTACCTATGCTGTGGAGATCCAGGAGATCAATCTTAGATCTGGAAAGACTCTTCCAGATCGCCAACCTCCTCCCCCAGAGGAAGAGGAAGACCATCAGGAAAGTGAACCAAAGCCTATTCCACCCTTTCCTGAGAGACTTACAGCCACCACACAACCCAACCCAGAAGAAGATGAGCTTCTGGGAGAGCTCAAGCAGTTGTGTGTGAAGATACCCCTTCTCCAGGCCATCAAGGATGTGCCAATCTATAACAAGCTGGTTAAGGAGAAGTGTTTCAAACATCCAGGCAGACGGAAGAAAGATGCTTCAACTATCAATGTCATAGGACAACTGTCTGACCTTATGCTAGGACAAGTCATCTGCCCAAAGTACTTAGATCCTGGAATTCCTGTAGTAGATGTCCACATCAATGGCACCATCATACCCCACACCCTGATTGATCTGGGGGCTGCCATTAATGTAATGACCAAGCATACCATGCTCAAGCTCAATCTTCAAGGTTCCTTGAGGAAGACCTCGACAGTACTGCAATTAGCGGATCGCTCCACTGTGACTCCCGAAGGGATTGTGGAGGATGTCTTGGTCTCTATTGACTCTTGGGAGTATCCTGCAGACTTCCTGGTTCTGCAACCAAAGGCAAAGCTTACTGGATATCCCCTCATTTTGGGAAGGCCTTGGTTAGCCACTGCAGATGCCTATATCAGTTGTCGTGCCGGAAATATGACCATCAAAAATGTTCCTATGTCCAAGCAACTTGTCCTATACCCTCTTGCCCAACCCTCTTTGGAGCATGACTTACCACTCTGGTTGGAAGAAGGAGAAGAAGACGAGGTGTATTCAGCACCTCTGTGTACCATAGAAACCAATAGAAGAAATCCCCCAACCGAGGATGATTTGATCGAGAACTTGATCCAAAACCCGCCTACCAGTGCCCTACCTTTAGAAAAATTGGTGGAGGATGCCCAAGCTAGCACCTTAGTGGATCTTTGTACAACCAACCCTGTCACTCCTAGAGTTAAGAATGTGGAGTTCGGCCCTGAAAGAGCATTGAAAATCAGCTCCTCCCTATCTCCTTCTCAGGAAAAGGAGTTGTGCAACCTATTGGCCAGCCACCTAGATGCTTTTGCTTGGAGCTATAAGGAGATGAAAGGAGTCCATCCCTCGGTTTGCACTTATCATATATACATCAAAGAGGACTGTAAACCGGTTAGGCAACCTCAGAGGAGAATGAATCCAGCCCTTAAAGACATTGTCAAGGAAGAATTGCAAAAACTGTTGGATGTCGGATTCATCTACCCCATCTCAGATAGTGAGTGGGTGTCCCCTCTAGTGTTGGTTCCCAAGAAGAATGGGAAGTGGAGGATCTGTGTAGATTACCGTGAGCTGAACAAAGCTACCAAAAAAGACCATTTCCCTCTACCTTTCATAGATCAAGTGTTGGATGGACTGGCAGGAAAGAAGTTCTTCTCTTTCCTGGATGGGTTTAGCGGGTACAATCAAATCCAAATCAGCCCAGAAGACCAAGATAAGACCACCTTCACTTGTCCTTGGGGTACCTTTGCCTACCGAGTCCTTCCCTTTGGGCTATGCAATGCTCCTGCTACTTTTCAGAGAGCTGTCTTGAGCATCTTCTCGGAGTTGGTCCATGATGCAGTGGAAATATACATGGATGACTTTACTCCTTATGGGGCCAACTTCCAGGAAGCATTGTCCAAATTGGGAAAGGTCCTAACCAAGTGCACCGAGATGAACTTGTCCCTCAGCCCTGAAAAATGTGAATTCCTAATGACTGAAGGGACCGTGCTAGGCCATACTATTTCTTCCCAAGGATTGCAGGTGGATCCTAACAAAATTGCTCGCATCAAGAGGGTTCCACCTCCTCAAAAAGTAAGGGATGTCCGAAGTTTCTTGGGATTAGCAGGATACTACCGGAGATTCATTAAGGACTTCAGCAAGTTAGCCTCACCATTGTTTGGTCTGTTGGCAAAAGATGTGGAGTTTAAGTGGACTGACGATTGTCAGAGGAGTTTGAATGAGTTAAAGGAAAAGTTGGTGTCAGCACCAATCTTGAGAGGTCCAAACTGGGCCCTACCTTTCCACATCCACACTGATGCCTCGAACAAAGCCATAGGTGCAGCTTTAGGACAAGTTGAGGAAAAACTTCCATATGCCATTTACTTTGTCAGCAAAAACTTGTCCAAAGCAGAGCTGAATTACACTGTAACCGAGAAGGAATTCTTAGCTGTGGTCCATGCACTGAACAAGTTCCGACATTATATTACTGGTTACCAGACTTTTGTACATACTGACCATGCTGCTATTAGATATTTGATGAATAAACCAGATGTGAATGCTCGTATTATTAGATGGTTACTTTTATTGCAGCAGTTTTATCTAACCATTGTTGATAAACCAGGTAGAGAGAATGTTGTTGCTGACTTTTTATCTAGATTGGATTTGTCTGCAGGTGAAGATGGGACGGTGGATGACCAGATGCCTGATGAGCATCTGTTTGCTATCTCAGTACTCTCTCCATGGTTTGCTGATATAGCAAACTACCTTGTTTCAGCTCAGTTTCCTCCGCACCTCTCTTCAAAAGAGAAGAGCAAAATCATCAGAAAGAGTGCCTCATTTACTTGGATTGGGGGCAACCTGTTGAAGCTTGGCCCCGATCAGATCTTAAGGCGTTGTGTAAGGGAAGAGGAAGTCTTTGACATCCTCCTCACCTGTCATGATGGGCCTTGTGGAGGACATTTTGCAGCAAAGAGAACTGCCTTCAAGATCCTGCAGGCAGGCTACTATTGGCCCACACTTCATCAAGATGTCAGAAGATATGTTAGCCAGTGTGACCAATGCCAAAGAATGGGGAAACCGACCCAAAGGGATGAGATGCCTCTCCAACCGCAAGTGACTCTTGAGCCATTTGAGAAGTGGGGCATGGACTTTGTGGGTCCAATCAATCCCTCTTCGAGGCAGAGATCCTACATCATTGTGTGTACTGACTACTTGACAAAGTGGGCAGAGACTAAAGCAATCAAAGCAGCAACAGAAGAGAAGGTGGTCGAGTTCTTAAGAGAGAACATCTTCTACAAGTTTGGCTACCCAAGAGAGCTGGTGACCGATCAAGGGAGCCAGTTCACATCCAACTTGATTGAAGATCTTCTAGCTCATCACAAGATCAAGCACAGGACTTCCACCCCCTATCACCCTCAAGCAAATGGGCAGGTGGAAGTCACCAATAGAGCATTAGAAGGGATCTTGACCAAAGTGGTGAGCAGCAGCAGAAAGGACTGGGCAGATCGCCTGGTTGAGGCCACATGGGCTTACAACACCACCTGGAAGACCACCACCGGCTTCACACCTTATGAGCTGGTCTATGGGAAGAAAGCTTTGCTGTCCATTGAGTTTGAGTATAACACTTTGAGGATGGCAGCTCAGCTGGACCTAGATCTCAGCCATGCATAGCAAGAAAGGTTATTGCAGCTGAATGGACTGGATGAGCACCGCATGCAGGCCCTCCTTCACTCAGAAGTGGTTCAACTTCAGAGAAAGGTGTGGCATGACCAACATCTCCATGACAAGCAATTCCAGCCGGGAGATTGGGCTTTGTTGTATCACTCCAGATTCAAAGATTTCAATGGGAAGTTGAGAACCAGATGGCTAGGACCATATGTAGTGGAGTAGTGCCATGACAATGGATCTATCCTCATTCGAACCATTGATGAGGAAGCCATTCCCATGCTTGTCAATGGGCACCGATTGAAGATCTACAGAAGACCTCTCTCAAGACAAGAGTTTATCAGCACTATGGAGAAATCTGTTTTGGTCATAGAGAAGGGTTCTGCCTCCACTTTGGGCATACCCTGAAAAAAAAAAAAAAAAAAAAAAAAAAAAAAAAAAAAAAAAAAAAATGAGAAAAAAAAGAGAGAAAAAATAAAGATCCTTGGGTGAAAACCTCTCTGAGGCGCCCAAGGCAGGCAGTAGGGGTGAAAACCTCATTAAGGCGCTCCTATTGTCTTCCAAAAAAAAGAAGAAGAAAGTTTAAAAAAAGATCCTTGAGTGAAAACCTCTTTGAGGTGCTCAGGGCAGGTAGCAAGGGTGAAAACCTCTTTGGGGCGCCCCTGCTATCTTTTCAAAAAAAAAAAAAAAAAGAGAGAGAAAAGAAAAAAAACAATAAGCACAATAAAAGTTTTGCATGCAGATGTTCTATGGAGGAGAAGAAGCCTCTCCACTCCGAGCGAGGGGCCTTCATCATGCTATCAAAGGATGTCATCAACACCTCCTCCAAGAATAACAATGTTTTTCAAGGTATGTGCAATTTTTATCATGATTTAGATCTTCTACAGGAAGATACAGTTTTCTACAGGAACAGACAGTCTTCCTACAGGAAGACGCGGATCTTCTACAGGAAAGTGCAAAATTTCTACAGGAAGCTCTGTGTTCTACAGGAAACTTCCTGTAGAAGGTTGCGACGGCCGAAATGTATTTCAAATGAAGATCTAGCGACTGAGGAATGGATTGAATGCATGCATGCAACTGATGGCACCCCTGAACATTGCTATTATCTTGCTCCACCATCCTCGTCGCCATGCAACCAAGATCCCTGCAGCAGCACAACAAAGCAATGAGTTCTCGTCAAAAAACATCTGTCAAAGAAAAACCAAGCACCGAGAGCCATACCACATCCACGTTATGCATCAGAAGCGCTGGGATCGTGATCGAGAAGCCAGAACCGCCAGCATGCAGCATGCACCCAAGGAGAAAAGGACTGTGACAAGACCCCTCACGGGGATCCTGTAACAGTTCAACCTGCTCGAGTGAATACCGTCCACAGCACCGCCATCCGAGATAAAACACGGGCGCATCAACGCAAAACCATCCACTCCAGCGTCAGCAACCGGTAGCCATGTGCCTCCGGGTCTTTGTAAGCCGCGTGCAGCAGGTAAATCCATCGTCCACAAACTGGAAATCATGTGCAGCCACGCGCAGGTAAGTGTTCTAATCCTTCTCTCCATCAAATCGCATGGATATTACTTTGATTTGTTTTGCATGGCATAAAGGTGAATGGTTGAGCGGCCGTAAGGCCAGTTGACTGGCCACATCGGCTAGTGAAGGGATAGTCAGATGATGAGGTGGCAGCCACGACGAAAGACACACGTAGCACGCACGTGAAGATTAATCCCGTAAACCGTGAAACGAGTTTAACCGAAAAGGGCGGCGGCAGATCTGTGGGAATGAATGCGGCAGCAAGGGAATGTGCAGGCGAATGATGGGTGACGTCACCCAATGGTCCGACGGGGACAGCTCACCCCCCGCGCCACGAGCTGCGCCGATTCAAAATCTCATCGGCTCGATTAAGCGTGTATATCCATCAACCTCACTTCAAAACTCGAGTAGCTCCTCTGATTACCTCTGCATGTTGATACGCCAAGCTCTCGGCTACCTGAACGCTGGTAGGGCACCTCTCGACCGCTGTCCAACTATAGATCCCCCCGAAGTCTGCGCACTGCTCCTACAAGAACAGTTTCTACAGGAACGCAGTCCTACGGGAAGCAGTATCTACAGGAAAGCAGTCTCTACAGGAAAGGAGAAGCGAGCCTCTACAGGAAGCCCGAAGATCAGTGAGAAGCAGGCTTCTACAGGAAGCCCAAAAGCAAAGACCAAGGCTTCTACAGGAAGCCCGATAACAGCTTCTATAGGAAGCACAAAAGTGCAAAAACAGGCTTCTACAGGAAGCCATGCAAAACCAAAATCCGAGAAGCAGAAGGTGGATGTTTTAGCCAGAGAGGCAGCGGCTGTATTTACTATTAGCTGGCCTCAGTACGCCACCTAAGCCAAAAGGAAAGAGGAAGAGGGACCCTCCTCTATACTTCAAAGCACGGAGAAGTGTTCGGATAAAAATAGGGAAACCACAGTAGCAGTCCAGCAGCCCAATTGTCATTGAGGACACCCCTGCTTCTCCCAAAGAAAAATCCCCCTCAAAGGTCACAGTTACCTACGAAAAGGGAAGCCCGAAGAAGAGCACATGGCAAGACCAAGTGGACCTGTTGGACGAGAAAACCAGGCTACAGGAAGCTGAAAACGTCCTACAGGATACCTTGGCTCGACTACAGGAAACCGAACAAAGAGAAGAAGGAGGACCCTCATCACCAAGGGCGGATGAGGCAGAACTACCTGAAGAAATAGCAAGAGAACATATACCCGAACCTAGCCCTTCGACCAATCTGAATTCATATTATACCTTCTTGGAGGCGGGCAAGGTCATCCCACAAAAATTTACTGTACCCCTATTCTTTGAATTAGAGAAATAAAGAGTCTGCTCCCATACATGGATGCAAATTGCCAAATCAAAGGGGGTAGGGGACATAGGCCCTCTACAAGATCAGCTTAGGGAGGTCAGGAGCGAGTTCACCATGGCCAAACATGTGGCTAGTTGCCAGCAGGCACTTCTACAGGAAGAAAACCAGAAGTTAAGGTTGCAGCTACAAGAACTCAAGGCAGGGGCAGAAACATCCTCCAAGGGCATCACAAGTGAACAAGAAGGCAAGAAGGAGCTGACCACCAATCTTGAAGGGCCAAAGACACTTCTACAGGAAGAAGAACAGCAGATAAGAATTGAAGTGCAAGCCTTAAAGGAACAGCTGCAACAAAAGGAAACACAATTGGCTTGCATGGCCAGTTGGGCCATGGAGGCCCTGCAGTGCAGACATCCTGCAAAGTCTTATGGGTTGTACTTAAAGGATCAGTGGCTACAGTTCCAGATAAACACACTAGCACAAAGAGGTATTGAGCAAATCAATAACCCACAACAATTTGCTGAAATATGCAGTACTAGCTCAGCAGAGGACAAAGCCAAGCTAGCAGAATTCTACATCTACAATCTGGTTTTGCCCAATGAAGTCTCTTGGGATCCCAATATCGCCTTGGGCGATCTACAGTTGATGGTGTTTGCTTCGTGGCTAAATCATGAGGATTAGAGAGCCACTGAAGAAAAATCGGTCATGAGCCGAGAAGTGACGGAGCCACTGTACATTCGGGCAGAACCAGAGGATCCGGTTGCCCTCATCTCAGCCCGCCAGCAGTTATCCAATGATCCCACAGCTTCCTTGAAATTCATGGACCAGCAAGCCCAAGCAATAGCCCACTTTGAGGACATGGACAGATTATTGGGGGAAACTGCTGCCCAGGCTTGTGCACGTAGGTGGCATGCCTTGGCACATAGTTTGAAGATATGGGAGTACCATACCCCGACCAGAATGAGGGAAGCATTGGCAAGAGTGGACCTTTACAAGAGATCCGTGCAAAGACTTCAGGCCAGCTGGATTGGCCTTAAACTCAGCCCTCCATTGCTGCTAGGATTGGTCGAAGGAAGTACAGAAAAGGATGACCAGGCACAATGGGAAAAAGTAGAAAACACAGCAGGGTTTCATATCGACCAAGAAGACATCACCACAGAAGCTTGGGATGTAAGGGGAGCAGTGGAAGCCATGAAGGATGAGGATCTTGACTAAGTTGCTCAAGGATGAGCAAATGGTTCAGCTGGGGGGTGATGATGAGCCCCAATTTTGGTACAATTTGGGCTCATTTTGGCCTATTCTACTTGCTCAAACCATTCATTTTTTATTGCTTATGCATGCATTTCTTAGTTTATTCATGTTGTTTGTAGGAAGAAGGGTAGGCACTCTATCTACGTGACTAATGCATTGTGATCCCAGGTTTTGGCATTAAAAGGGAGCAAGAGACAACGAAAAAGGAGATAAGGAGACAATGAGGTGGCACTGCTGGTTTTTAGGAGAGGATGTCCACGGTCTTGGGACATTCCTCGTGATTCCCACCAAGAACTCCGAGCTCTAATCCATCTCCCCTCCGAGCTTAAAAGCAGCCAGCTGTTCTACAGGAACAACAGTTATAAACTGCTCTACAGGAACAACAATTATGACCATCCTACAGGATCAGCAGTTAAACTCTAGTTGGACAGCCGAGCTCCTAAAATCAAGGACACTTGTTGGATCATCGTTTTTGTATAAGTATGGAGGCCTTAGCCTTAGATAGGTTGTTGAAACTCTCGTATTGCTATTGTAATTTTGGAGCACAGTTCAGTTTTCGTTCCTTTTTGTAAGCCAATTTGGCATGACATCAGATTATGAATAAAGAAGGCAGTTTGTGATCTAGTTCTGAGTTTCTTAAGGAGACTATAGCTCTCAGGTTAGGGCCCAACCTGAGAGCCATAGGTCCCCTCTGCTGTAGTGTTGTTTCCATTTCATTTCAGCACTTTGAGCTTTTCATTTTCACATGTAATTCGAATTACAGGTCGCTAGTTTAGTTGTTTTCATGAGTTTAGATAGGATTTGCTTATGATGAATTTGTTTTCACTTGCTTAGTGTAGCATAGGATAGATATAATCGATTGGAGCTCCAACAAAAAGGTTGTTAAGGCTCACTGCCGTCTCATCTGGGATTGGAGTGAAGTCCATGACTAACCACCAAAAATACACATTTCTTTATTCCATGATTGCTGCAACCACAGTCACGTTACGTTAGATGCTTCCACATGATTCACACCTACACCACACTCCTTTACCACAGCTTCATGCACATTTCTCTTCGCGTTTAGATTGCTGCTCATTGAATTTACAAGCACAGATAGTTAGGTTGATGCATTTTTGGTTTAGTGACAGTCATAAGCATTTGTTTCACTTACACTGCTCTCTCTCGTTCCATCACTTCGTCCTCCATCTTGATCACCCATGCAGACATCTCTTTGACCCCTGCTCCGCTCTGTCATCTCCCAAAGTCTTTCACTCCTCACGTACTTCCATTCTCTAGCCCTTTCATTGACCTAGCCCTCTATCTTCCAACCTACTCCCTACACTCACTTCCTATCCTATTCCTCCACTTCTACAGCCATCACCAGCCTCATTCCTACCTTACACATCTCCCCCTACCACTCCATTACTCCTCCATCACTCCAAACACTCACGGTAGGTCATCCTGTAGCCATTTGTAGACATCCTGTAGAAAACAGAGTATCCTGTAGGATCTTCCACAACCATCCTGTAGGAGGCCACTCTCTCGGTTGCTGAGCATCTGAATGCGAGGAACCTCTGTGGATGGATTCTAAGGATCCCTAGGGACCTCTCCTAGCCTCCCCAACCTATCCCACGCTTCCCTTCCTTCTCCATCCCATCTGCACAACCAAACCCTAGTTAGCACAAGATCACCATCATTCCACACACTTAAAGGAAAAATACAAAAACATAACTTTCATGATGCAAGTAGTTTAGATCCATGCATTTTCACTTATTAGAGGTAGTGACAGCATTGGTAGAAGTTGGATTTAAATTCCTTGCATTGTAGAGGTCAGACTAGTTAAATTAGGGTTTCCTAGGTTTACATGCTTTGATTTGCTTTCAGTTCATTTTTGTCAGGCAAAGTAGCTTTCCTTTGAGATTAGCTTTCGTCCATCAAATTAGCAAGCTTCTTTTGAGAGCCTATAGAAGTTGGCTTGAGCCCTAGCGGACTTGTGCCAGCTAACCAAGTGACAGCTGCGACAAGAGCTAGTACTTGTGCATATAGCACCGTCTCTTCCAAGTTTGTACGAACTACCGGGTTGATAAAATGAGAGACAGGAAGCCCCAGGAGTTGTAGCATTATTGCTACAATACTGGAGCTCACTAGTAGGGTCTCCATTTCTTAAGTGCATGGAGTATTGCCAACATTTCCTTCTCATAGATAGCTTTGTGTAAAAAATTTCCCTTGGTTGGATGACTTTCAAAAGCAATGGGTCTTTCATCTTGCATTAAAACAGCACCAATTCCATTTCCTGAAGCATCACATTCCACAATAAAGGTTTTTGTGAAGTCCGGTGTAGCTAAGACTGGTGCTTGGTACATCTACTCTTTGAGATGCTCGAAGGCCTTTGTTTCTTCTAGAGTCCATGAAAATGCATCTTTCTTCAATAATGTTGTTAGAGGTGCTGCTATTCTCCCATAATTCTTAACAAACTTGCGATAATACCCTGTCAACCCGAGAAATCCTTGTAGATGCTTTATGGATGTGGGGATTTTCCATTCCTAAATGGCTTTAATTTTGCTAGGGTCTACCTTAACTCCTTCATGAGATATAATACGACCCAAATATTCCACCTCTTATACTCCAAAGAAACATTTGGATCTTTTTGCATATAATTGTTTCTCCTCCAATAGTTGTAGCACCCTGTCAACATGTTCAACATGATCCTTCCAAGACTTGTTGTAGATTAGTATATCACCAAAAAATACTAACACAAATTTTCTAAGGAATGGTTTGAAAATGGAATTCATCAAATGTTGAAATGTTGAAGGTCAATTAGTAAGGCCAAAAGGCATGACCAAAAATTCATAATGACCCTCATGAGTTCTAAATGTTGTTTTCGAAATGTCTTCAGTCTTCATTCTGATTTGATGATATCCTGAATGAAGATCCAACTTGGTGAAGTAAATTGATCCATGCAATTCATCCAGTAATTCATCAATGAAGGGAATGGGAAACTTATCTTTAATAGTGAGCTTGTTGAGCTTCCTATAATCCGGACACATGCACCATGATCCATCCTTCTTGTGCACTAATACTACTGGAGCAGAGAAAGAACTTTGACTCGGTTGAATTATACAAGCCTCTAGCATTTCTGCAACCATAAGTTCAATTTCACACTTTTGGGCATAGGGATATCTGTACTGCATGATGTTTGGAGGAACACTTCTTGGAATCAGATGATTAGAATGATCATGATCACGAATAGGTGGGAGACCTTTGGGAGTCTCAAATACCTTGGAATGATTGTCCAACACTTTTTGGAGATTTGGAGAAATAGATGATTTCAATGTGGAAACATCTAGTGAATATAATTGTGAAATTACACCCCTTTGTTCATTTTTTAGAAGCTTTGTCATACTGTTAGAGCTGATTATCTTTCCTGGTTTCCCTGAAATACCCCTTAATTCAACTTCCTTTCCTTCCACAAAAGATTTCATGAAAATTTCTTGAAAATTAAAAGTTATTGTACCCAAGGATTGTAGCCATTGGACTCCTAGTACAACATCAACACCTCCCATTGGAATGGAAATCATTGGGCTAGTCAATACATATTCTCCCATCGATAGCTTGATATTATGGCACTTTCCAGAGCAATTTATTGTTCCTCCATTTGCAACCATCATTTGACACTGTGGTGCTGGATATAAGAAGAAATTAAATTCTTTTGCTACCTTACAATGAATAAAATTGTGGGTACTTCCTTAATCAATCAACACTATTACCTTTTTCTTCTTGATTTGTCCTTCTATCTTGATGGTTTGAGGAGTGGTAATTCCTACCAATGCATTACAAGATATGCTCGGATTCATTTCTTCTTTATCTAGGCTTTTTTCCTGGAGTATATCCTCTTCTTTTGACCTTTCTTGCTCCTTTTCTTCTTCCTCTTCGCAATCTATGTAGAATAATTTCTTCTCGGCACACTTATGACCTTTAGTGCATTTGCTATCATAACTGTAACAAAGCCCTTTTTCTCTTTTTTCTTCCAATTGTTGTGGTGTAAACCTTATAGGTTGTGGAAGACTAGGGGCAACAACACTTCCATATTTATAGTTGTGAGTGGTATGCTTCCTAGTTGCCATACTTTTGCTTTCCATTTTTCTTGCTAACTTGAATGCCTTCTCTAATGAATCAGGTTCCCAAAGGCGAACATCATGTTGGATATTATCCTTTAAATTCCCTATGAACACATCAATTCTATGCTCCTCTGGAATATTTTTTACCCTTATGTTCAATTTTTGGAACTCCTCAATGTGCTCCATTATTGAACCCTTTTGTTTGAGACTTATCAATTGGCTAAAAAAAGTTTTTGTATCCTCATAATGTGCTGTCAATTCTTCCGTAAAAATTGCCCAAGTTATAATTTGTTTACGAGAGCAAATCCATTGATACCATACAAACTAATTTGGTTACAAATATAAAGTTGCAATACGTACCTTTTGTGTGGTTTTCACATTATTGAGATCGAAAAATTTCTCCATCTGTAATATCCATGTTGCGGGATCCTTGCCATCAACCTTCCTCATATCGATTTTTGGAATATGGTGGATCTTCAATCCCACATTATAGTCTAATAAATCATGATTAACATTTCTTTTGTTTGCATCATGATTTTCCTTTACTACCTTTTCACCATTTGTAAGTATTTCTTGTAGAAAATTTGTCAAATTTTTCATCAAAT